>JARCFY010000022.1:10012440-11212440 GCA_029233225.1 Lepidodactylus listeri | reverse complement strand
ATATCTCATTTCTCCGGGCTAGACATCTGCAGATGTGCATCATCCAGCTTGCTTCTCTGTTAGAGATATTCGTGCACTTGCCTTTGGAAACCAACTGGTTAAAAGGAGGTATTTCTTCATCCAAAGAGGAATTAACATGTGGAATTCATTGCCGCAGGAAGTGGTGGAGGCTACAAGCATGGACAGGTTCAGGGGGGGATTGGATGACCATATGGAGCAGAGGTCCATCAATGGCTATTAGTCACAAGGTATAGATGGAACACCCTGTCTGGGGCAGTGATGCTCTGTATTATTGGGGGGACAACAGTGGGAGGGCTTCTGGAATTCTGGCCCCACTGGTGGACCTCCTAATGTCACCTGGGTTTTGGCCATTGTGTGACACAGAGTGTTGCACTGGATGGGCCATTGGCCTGGTCCAACATCGGCTTCTCTTATGTTCTTACTGTGTCGAAACTGGAATGTGTGTCTACTTCTCCCCATGCAGCTGCTGGTGTGACCTTGGGTCAGTCACAAGTTCTCTCAGAGCTGTTCTCTCAAGAGCAGTTCTCGCCTCAGCCCCACCTACCTCACAGGGTGTCTGTTGTGGGGAGGGGAAGGGAAAGGGAGTTTGTAAGCCGCTCTGAGACTCCGAGTGAAGGGCGGGGTATAAATCCAATCTCCTCCTCTTCTTCCTCCTCCTCCTCCTCCTTCACAAACACATTTTTAAATGATTTGTTATAATCCCGAGAACCCCGACCGAAATCTATGTAATACCTTGTAAGAAGCCCCAACTTGTGCATTATGGCCTGAAGAATCTGCTTTCCACCCATCTGTCTTTTTAAAAAATGTGTAATCTCTAGACCTATGGAAGAGTTCTAGGGAGCTCAAAATTTCACTTGCTGTTTTGTGTCAATTTGGTCGGTCCTGACAAAAGGTGTTAACGTGGATTTAGTTCTTGGTTTTGGATACAGCACAGACCAATGCGGCCATACAGCTTTTTTTTTTTAACTACAATGTAACTGTCTAAAAGTGCTAAAAGAGGGTACGCCCTGACTGGGATGGCCCAGGCTAGCCTGGTCTCGTCAGATCTCAGAAGCTAAGCAGGGTCGGCCCTGGTTACTATTTGGATGGGAGACCTCCAAGGAATACCAAGGTCATGATGCAAAGACAGGCAACGGCAAATCATCTGGGAACATCCCTTGCCTTGAAAACCCTACACGGCCACCGTAAGTTGGCTGCAACTCGACAGCAAAAAAGAAGAGGATATTAGCAAAGGGCCAGAGAACCTCACAGCGTCTGCCCGAGGACGTATTCTAAAGGCCGAACATGACGGACCATTTCATCTACAAAATGTGACAGTTCACGTGTCATGTCACATCACAGATGGATCTGCGAGGAGACTGTGTTGGTCAGCGGTTTGCCGCACAGCCAGTGATGTGGAGGGACAGGAGTCCAGCTGTGCTTTACAGGGGAGGCGATCTCCAGCCCCCACAAACATGAGAAGGCACCACTGAGGGGGTGACGTGATTGAGGTTGACAAGATTATGCATGGGATAGAGCGGGTCGAGAAAGCAGCCCTTTTCTCGCAAGACAAGAACTCGTGGGCACTCCATGAAATTGCTGAGCAATCGGGTTAGAACGGATAAAAGGAAGGACTTCTTCACCCAAAGAGTGATTAACACGTAGAATTCAGTTCCACAGGAGGTGGTGGCAGCTACAACCATGGACGGCTTCAAGAGGGAACTGGATAAACATATGGAGCAGAGGTCCCTCAGTGGCTATTAGCCACAAGGTACAGATAGGAACTCTTAGTCTGGGGCAAGTGATGCTCTGTCTTCTTAGTGCTGGGGGCGGGGGCCAACAGTGGGAGGCCTTCTCGTGTCCTGGCCCCACTGCTGGACCTCCTGATGGCACCTGGTATTTTTGGCCACTGTGTGACACAGAGTGTTGGACTGGAGGGGCCACTGGCCTGATCCATCATTGGCTTCTCTTATGTTCACCTCTCTGGGAAACTGGGACACAGCCCCTGGCATGAAGGCATGGCTTTCTCTGTGTGGGAAGAAGCAGCATTACCGCTGCTCTCCCACCCCAAAAAGTCGCATGAGAACGCAGCTCAAATGCTTGAATGCCGGTGCTATCTCTCCCCCCCCCCCCCAACTCACTGCCAAACCGAAGCAGGGATCAGTCAATGTCGAACAGGGGTGCCCCTAGGGTGCAAATTGGGCACACTTGAACAGCGCGGAAGAGAACAGGGATGTCTCGCCGCTGTCTCCTCCAGCAGTGTTCCATCTATTAATATGAGAAATGAGATTCCATTAACGTCGCATTAGCTGGAGGACATTCTGTTGCAGATCTCAACGTCCCCCGCTGTCCTGGAACAGAACTTCAAGCGGGATTTATGACTCGTTTCCCCAAGTCTTTGCAAAACCCAGGACTCTGCCCCCATTCCAGGCACAAACCCAGCTAAGGAACGATCAACCGACGTTTCCTGTTCAGATTTACATTTGATCTCTTTATCTAGCACCGTTTTTCCCCCTTTCCCCCCCCCTTCCTCCGAAGAGGTCAGAGCGGCACACGGGGTTTTCCCCTTCCCTGGTTTCTCCTCACAACAGCCCTGCAAGGGCTAGCCATTAGCCACGCCGGCTCTATGATTTACGGAACTGCATTTTGCTCTGTCCTTGCGTTTCATGGTCTCTTCACCAACCTGAGGGCCAACCCCCATATAAAAAATTTCTCTAATTAGGACCCACACATGCATACACACACACACACACACACACACACACACACACACACACACACAGCATCTGAAATATAGTTGCCAACCTCCAGGTGGAACCTGGTGATCTCCCGGAGTTACCACTGATGTCTGGGTGACAGAGATCAGTTCCCCTGGAGAAAATGGCTGCTTTGGAGGGGGGATTGTATGGTGGTATATCCCCGCTGAGGTCCCTCCTTCCCTACAGGCTCCACAGTCCCTAAGCTGCACCCCTCAAATATCCAGGAATTTCTCAACCCAAAGATGGCAACCCTGGTCTCAGGAAAGGGCAGTCTGTGGAATCAAATGTTGTTTCGCAGCCCGACTCCTGTCTTGTCTCACGTGCAAGGGAAAGTAGCTTTCAGTGCCTATGATTCCCTTGGTAACCTGTGTCAATCCATTTTGACCGAGATGGGAAACTTGAGGGACAGGTTGCCAACTCTGGGTTGGGAAGTTCCTGGAGATTTTGGGGTTGGAACCCAGAGAGGGTGGGGTTCAGGGAGAACCTCAGAAGCATAATGCCAGAACAGAGTCTGCCCTCCGAAGAAGAGGCGGTTGGATTTATACCCTGCCCTTCACTACCGGAAGGAGTCTCAGAGCAGCTTGCAAACGCCTTTCCCTTCCCACAACCGATGCCTTGTGGGGGAGGTGGGGCTGAGAACTACTCTTGAGAGGACAGCTCTGAGAGAACTTGTGACTGACCCAAGGACACACCAGCAGCTGCATGCGGAGCAGTGGGGCATCAAACCCGGTTCTCCCAGATTAGAGTCCACACTCTTAACCACTCCACCAAACGGCTGTCCATTTTCTCTAGAAGAACCGACCTCTGTAGTCTGGGGATCAGTCGCAATTCCGGGAGATCGCCAGGCCCCCCCTGGAGGTTGGCAACCCTGTGTGACCGACTCTGCTCCTTCCATGCAGAAGGACCCCCCCCCCCTTTAAAACTCGTCTAAATCCGTTCCCCGCCAGTCCAAGACACAGGACGCCAGCCCACCACGCTCCAAGAGCCGCGTTGCACGCCTGATTCCGGCCCGCGCCTGCGTTCCCACGAGCGCCCGCACACGCGTCCTACTGCAGCGCCTCCCGAGCGGTCGCTTTCAAGGGTAGCTTTCCCCGGAGGCAAACTTGCCAGTCGGGAGAGCCCCTGCGACCTTCTTCCTCCCCAAAGGGCCCCCCCATCTCCTGTGCGCCACGCACCTCGCCATTTCCCCAGGCCGGATCTGACCGAGACCCCCGGGCAAGGGAACCCGGAGGAGACCCCACACACACATGCGCGTCCGCACGCCCCAAGCCTCCCCCTCTGAGCCTTGCACATCTCAGGCGCAATGCAATCTTGACCCCGGCGCAGCGCAAGCTTCCCTTGCGCAGCGCGCTTGCAGCGATCCCAGCGGCGTTCTCCCCTCCTTGGGAGGTCACGAAGCTCAGCTTTTCCCTCTTTCCAAGGATCGGGGCCAATTCCCCGCCCCCATCTTTGCAAAATCAGGGGTCTCTTTCCCCCCCAACACACACCCCTGACCCCCCCCCCCCCCCCCCACTTGCAAAGGCGCTCAGCCGAGGCTTGCCTTGGCGCGCCTTACCCTCTCCAAACGCCGCCGGGGTGGTTTGGTGTCGATCTCTCCTCCTGCAGAGCCCGGGCGACGGGGAGGGGAGGCCGGGTTGTGTGAGCGGGAGAGAGAGAGAGACGGAACCGTGGCAGCTTCCAAAGCCGTGACGTTGGATGGTGGTGGGGAGGCTGATTTGGAAGGGAAAAGGGGGCGGAGCGCCCAGGGATGCCAGGCGCAGGCGGGGGGGTGCCAGTCAGAGGAAAACAAATCGCAGGGACTTCCCCCAGGAGGGGGAGGGGGGAATCTCCAAGGCCAGGCTATCCTTTCGTCGTCGTCGTTCCCCCCCCCCCCCCCCCAAAAAAAAAGATTAAATTCACATTCAGGGCTTTGGGTGGGTGTATTCTGTGAGCTCCACACAGAACGGTTTTGATACAAATGCGCAGCCAGACACGAAACAAGACCAGTGGCTGTTCAGACATAACAAATCCTTTTTTTCCCTTGCGTTTAGCAGTGTCCGATTCCCAGTCTGAGGCTCTGCTCCCGGTCTTCCAATCTAAATGTCATGGGTGGGATGTGACTTTTAAGCATAAGGGTGCGTGTGTATAAGGGAAAGGCACAGGGGTGTGTTGCCTGCGTACAGATTCCAGTGGCGCACTGTTGTGCAACTGCCGACTGTCCTTTCAAGAGCCCCTCAAAACAAATCGGCTGCACCTTTTGGAGAGATGGAACTCTGCACGCGCTCTGAAGCATTCGGCCCTCGAGGCGTGGCTAATCTGTGCTGGAGCAAATGCCGTCAAGAAATGTTTTCAGTCCTCTGCACATCCGTTTCTTTAAAACTCCGGTGCTCGCCAAAACATTTGGCCATCTGTCAGATTTTTAAAGACTCTTGATCCTTATTATCAGCCTACTTTTAAAAGGGTAGCTCATTCCCTCCGCAAACACTCTGTGCATGTTCAGACCCTCTCGAATCCTTTAAAATGATCCCAAGTTTCCCTTTGACATGACGCTGCTCTGCACATGTTCAGAGACGTTCCACTTTAGGCACTAGAAGGCTTGAAAACGGGTTTTGGGGGACGTGGCTCAATGATAGAGCCTCTGCTTGGCACGCAGAAGGTCCCAGATTCAATCCCCGGCATCTCCAGTTAGGGACCAGGCAGCAGGTGATGTGAAAGACCTCACCCTGGGACCTTGGAGAGCCACTGCCAGTCTGAGTAGACCAAAGGTGTCAAACTCATTTGTTACGAGGGTCAGATCTGACACAAATCTCACTTCGTTGGGCCGGGCCATGTGTGCCATAAAATGTAACGCCAGGTACCGAAGATATAAACTTTATAAAGGACACAGGCAAATCCAATTAACAATATTATTTTTACTCAGAATACAAACAGAAGCAATTGGTTCCTAGCAGTGAAAGCAATTGATTTACTGGGGAACCCACGAAAGCCCCAATAAATGCAAGACTAGGTTTTTCCCAAGGAACACCATAAAAGGGGGAGCACCTTACATTTCCATACATACCAGTTGCTTGTGGGCCAAATAAGAGCCCTGGACGGGCCTGTTCTGGCCCCTGGGCCTTATGTTTGACACACACACACACCCGAGTAGACAGTGCTGACCTTGAAGGATTGATTCAGTAGAAGGCAGCTTTGTGTCTTCACGTCGGCTGCGCCAACAGATGCTGCCTGCTAAAAGCAGAGATTCTGCAAACTGTGTGAGGACTGCTCTGTTTCCCACCACCACAAGACAGAGCCTCCAAAGCCAGAAGCAGCATATTTTTGAGTACCAGATAAGGGGGAAGCGATAGAATGCCGTTGCCGGCATACTCCGCTTGTGGCCATCTGAATGGCCTCTGTTGGAAACAGGATGCAGTATTAGATGGGGTGGGTTTTTTTGTCTGGCCCAACAAATCACTGCTAGTGTTCTCGTGGGAGTTTGTCTCCGTTCTGACCTTCGGCGGGGCCTTTATTCCAGCGTTTGAAAGGAGGTTATTAAGTGAGGTCCTCTTCTCTGCTTTCATTCATCTTTCCAGTTAATAACATCCGGCTCCCACCCCATAGAAGCTTGCATCTGGGGCGAACCAAGCTTCCCTCCCTCTTCTTTCTCCCCTCCCCCAGGAAAGGATTAATTAAGCGTAGCTCCTTGAGACTCCAATTGAAAGAGAAAACAAAGAATCTTGTTGAGCTGGTACTGTGGGCCCTTTTACAAAGGCAAGTCAGTTTAGGAAGGCCTTCCAGCCATTTTGACATCTCTTTCGGAAGGGAAGGGTTAGGGTGAGGGTAAAGGGAACCTCCACTTTTAGAGGCAGTCAACCTCTGAATCCCAGAGCCAGGAGGCAATGTCAAAGGAAGGCCTCTGCCTCTCTGCCCTGTTGTCGGCCCTCCAGAGGAACTGGTGGGCCACTGTGTGAGATGGGATGCTGGACTAGGTGGACCAGTGGTCTGATCCTGTAAGGTATTGTGTTTCTTAGCAGTTTCTCGAGTATCTCCAGGACTGCAAAACAGAAAAAAAAAATCAATCACGCTGCTTATCGGTGTCAATCAATCACACTGCTTATGCAATCATCCTATCAATTGCATTGACTTCCACCGTGTAGTCTGCCTTGAGTCTCAGGGAGAAAGGAGGACTACAAAGGAAGTACATCAGTTAAAACAAAATAACTATCAACGACTCCCAGGCAGGAGGGAAGACTTGGAAACCAGATGAAAATGCGCTGGGCAAGACCTCCCTCCAACAACAGTGTAGGGGCAAAACCAATTGCAATGGCGATGGGCTCAGCGGGAGAGCCTTTGCTTGGCGTGCAGAAGGTCCCCGGTTCAGTCCCTGGTGACCTTGGGCTAGTCACACACTCTTGAGCCTAACCTACCTTGCTGGATTGTTGTGAAGGTAAAATGGAGGAAAGGAGAAAGATTTAAGCTTCTCTAGGTCTCTGCTGATGAAAAAGGTGGTGTCGTTCCCTTGGGGAAACATCTGCTTTGGCAGAAGAGGAGAAGACTCATGATAATGGTTTTAAATTAAGGCCGGGAAGGTCCCGGCTGGATATTAGGGAAAACGTTTTCACAGCGGGAGTTGCGCAGCAGTGGAATCAGCTGCCTAAGAAGGGGGCGAGTTCCCCCTCCCTTGCAGTCTTGAGACAGCGGCTGGACAAACACCTGTCAGGGATGCTCTAGTCTAGGCTGATCCTGCAGTGAGCAGGAGGTTGGACTAGATGGCCTGGATGGCCCCTTCCAGCTCTGTGATTCTATCATTCTAAAAATGAAGTCAATAGAATGAATATTATGCCATTTGGAGCCAATGTGAGATTTGTCTTTGGGGACATTTGTTTTTGCAGCGTGTCGCTCCTGTGCCTGTGATGATCGGGTTGAAGTGCACGGTTTTATCCCTGGTGAAATCCTGCTTCTGGGCATGTTTATTGGCTTTCCGCAGTCAGTTTAGCTTCAGTGGCCTGATCCGCAACTGGTTCTTCCCCACAATTAGAAGAAGAAGAGGTTGGATTTATACCCTGCCCTTCACTACCCAAAGGAGTCTCAGAGTGGCTTACAATCTCCTCTCCCTTCCCCGCCCCACAATAAACACCCTGTGAGGTAGGCGGGGCTGAGAGAGCTTTGAGAGAACTGCCTTGAGAGAACAGCTCTGAGAGAACTTGTGACTGAGTCAAGGTCACACCAGCAGCTGCGTGTGGAGGAGTGGGGACTCAAACCCGGTTCTCCCAGATTAGAACCCGCACTCCTAACCACGACACCAAACCCGCTCTCTGGCACACTGGCAAGAACGGAACAAATTCTGCAGAATGAGCAAAACTGGTTGCGGAATCCGGTTCTTGCTGCGGAACGTAGCGGCGTCCCGTTTGCAACACTCATCAGGCTTTAGCCGCTCAGCTGGATTATCGCACGCTTTATAGACAATCCTATTCCGAAAAGAAATCTCTCTTATCTGCAGTCATCCTTGGCTTGGTGCGTACTGTTGCTGAAGAACCTGGGCCGTTTTCAGTCACTGAGGCAGCTTGTTATGGGCTTTGCATTTGCCCTTTTCGTAATTAAGCCGTACGGCACGGCAAGGTTCCATTTGCTCGCTCTTAATGCGCGCCCAGCGGCTTATGGCAGCACCTGGGGGATTCGGGCCGCCTGGAACAGATACCATATCATTTTCCACTCCAGGATTTCTTAATGTGATTAAACGTATCATTTGCATTGGTAATTAGTGGCCGGATCCTGTTCTTCTGGACGACAGCAGTGAAAAGCCCCCGGCCTGCAGATGGGCAGGCACAATCTGGCCTCCTGGAGACGTTGCCACAATTTTCCTCCAACGTCTCCCTGTGCCGGAATGTTATTCTATGTGCTAGTAGAGTATGGGGGGGGGGACCTGGGGGGGCGTGTGTGGATTGAGATTCTCTACAGTCAGTTTAAGCGCTTGATCTTTCTGTCTCGGCTGATGTTTTGAGGACACGGAATTTTGAAATGTAGGTCTCATCGGGGGAAAACCAGTCCCGCCTGCTTTACCCTCATTTACTTGGATAATTCACTGTTTTTCAAACAGTTCCAGACTCGATTGACACATTCGTCTCTTCCAGCCCTGAGCATGTGCTCCGTCAGTCAGTACCAGCAGCAGATGTGTGAGCTGCCGTCCATGTTATCATTGCAGCGACTACCCTGCGAGGTGGGCCACGCTGAGAGGCAGAGCGACCAGCCCAAGGTGACCCAGCACGCTTCTGCGCCAGAGCGGAGATTCTAATTTGGAACATACAGGAAGGGAAGTGGCTCTGTCGCTTACCAAGGGGTGACAAGACAGAGGTTTACAAGATTATGCATGGGACAGAGCAGGTAGAGAAAGAAGTCCTTTTCTCCCTTTCTCACAAGACAAGAACTCGTGGGCACTCCGTGAAATTGCTGAGCAGTCGGGTTAGAGCGAATAAAAGGAAGTCCTTCTTCACCCAAAGAGTGATTGACACGTGGAATCCACTGCCACAGGAGGTGGCGGCGGCAACAAGCATGGACGGCTTCAAGAGGGAATTGGATAAACATACGGAGCAGAGGTCCATCAGTGGCCATTAGCCACAAGGTATAGATAGGAACTCTGAGTCTGGGGCAAGTGATGCTCTGTATTCTTGGTGTTTGGAGGGGGCGTGAGAGAGCTTCTAGTGTCCTGGCCCCACTGCTGGACCTCCTGATGGCCCCTGGTATTTTTGGCCACTGGGTCACAGATAGGGCTGCCAAGTCCTCCGGTAGGGCGGGGGAAACACCGATTTTAAATACTCACCCCCGCTTTTTCAAAGTTGGCCACCGGGGGGACAAAATGGCTGCCTTAAAAGGGAAATGTCTGCAGAGAGCCTGCCCTGCAGTAAAAAGCCTCACCAGACATTTCCCCTTTAAGAAGTCAGCAAGAGAGCTTCCACAGCGAGAGGTCCGCCCAGAGATTAAGGAGGGACTGAAGGAGCTGCTTTTGCATGTGGCTGGCAACGTTGCTGTAGTAAGTTTCTCTTCCAGCTCTTTTCCTTCTCTCTCCCTCTTTCTTTTTTCTGTCTGTCTGTCTGTCTGTCTGTCTCTCTCTGTCCCCATCCAGCAGAGGTCTATCAGTGGCTATTATAGCCACAAGGTCTAAATGGAACCCTTTGTCTGGGGCAGTGAGGCTCTGTATTCTTGGTGCTTGGGGGGCAACTGTGGGAGGGCTTCTGGAGTTCTGGCCCCGCTGCTGGACCTCCTGAGGGCACCTGGCATTTTTGGCCACTGTTGTGACACAGAGTGTTGTACTGGATGGGCTGTACTGGATGGGCCGATCCACTGTGGCTTCTCTCCTGTTCTTATGATATGAAAATCATATTTAGCACGTGTAGCACTTAGTGCTTCATATTCTGCCGAGATGAGGAAGGATTCAGTAGGGCTGTTGCTCAGTGATAGAGCATCTGCTTGACATGCAGGAGGTATCAGCTTCTTCAGCTAAAAAAGGATCAGGTAATAGGTGACATTAAAGATCTCAGCCTGAGACCCTGGAGAGCCACTACCAGTCTGAGTAGTCAATACTGACCTTGATGGACCAATGGCCTGATTCAGTATTAGGAAACTTCATGAGTTCATGTGTCAGAATGTGGAAGCAACATCACAGGATGTGACATCACAAAATGATGTCACTTCCTTTCTCCTGGCTCCACCCCCAAAGTCTCCTGGCTCTACCCCCAAAGTCCCCAGATATTTCCCAAGTTGGACTTGGCAGCCCTAGTCACAGAGTGTTGGACTGGATGGGCCACTGGCCTGATCCAACATTGGCTTCTCTTATGGCATGCATCTTATGTCTTATGGCATACAGAAGGTCCCAGGTTGAGTCCCCGGCGTCTCCAGTTAAAAAGGACCAGGCAGGAGGTGATGTTCCCTCTAAGCTGAGCTAGTGTGAGCTAGCTCAGTTTTTTAGCCTCTGGCTCACACATTTTTGTCTTAGCTCAGGAAGGATGGCGCCAGAGCAAACTATCTATGCAGCAGCCAAATCGCTCGCCCTCTCGCTCACAGCTTTAGTGCCAGTAGCTCACCAAGTAGAATTTTTGCTCACAAGACTCCCCAGCTTAGCGGAAGCATTGCCTGTGACCCTGGAGACCCAGTGCCAGTCTGAGGAGACAGTACTGACTGTGATGGACCAAGGGTCTCATTTGGTATAATGCAGCTTCATGTGTTCCAATCCTAGTATGGCATGCAGTTTTGCATCCTGTACGTAGACTGCATGTTTATCAGGGTGCGAAACACTGCTGGCTGTTGAGACCCTATCCTCCTCCTCCGTTCCAAGCTGGGAATGCGAGACGCCATCCCCTTCAGCTTCCGAGAACCCAGCAGACGTCGCCCCCTCCATTTCAATCACAACTTCCTCACCAGACAGGTTATTTTCCCCTCCCCATGAAAGCTGAGAGTCTCAAGAAGCGCCTGTGTGAAATCTCAGCGTATGGACGGCTGCGCACATCACAGGAGCCGGGAGAAGCTGGCTGTTTCTGCACTCCCTCGTCCAGCTGTGAGAGGCTGGCTCTTACTCGGGGTGTGGAGAACTCTGCCTCCGATCCTCTTGTCTGCCTGGTGACATCGGTGGAGATTTCCCTTTGCTGCATCTCTGCGGTTGTTGTTCCTTTTCTGCCTCACTGACCAGGAAGGGGGGGGGGTGTGTGCGCGGGATAAGCATGGCTCAGATCTCTCCTGCCCATGCCCAGCCTTCTCCCAGCAGCCGTCAAAGTGGTTTGGTCTGCGGCGTTATGTAACGCAGACAGTGTCCTCGTGGGCAATTCGGCCTCTTCCTATTATTCTTTTCTGGAGGGGGCAGCTCCCTGCCTGGAGACAGAGTTGGGCCCGAGGCTGAGATTACGCCTACTTACTGCCCCCGTTAAAAACAGTTGTGCGGGCGCATGAAGAAATGTGCCGCCTGCGCAAAACTGATCTGTCCCAGAAGATGGGATGCACGTTGCCGCTGTTGAACATCCCTGCAGGTCTCCCCAAAGCAGAGGCAGACGCCCCTCAATAGCTGCTTACGGCAAACATAAATAAAAGTATTCCACAGGGCCTGTAAGACGGAGCTGTTCCACCAGGCAACCATGTATGGCCTCCCTGAGGTTTCCGTCTCCTATCCAACAGTAGCTCTCTATCCGACTGTTGTGACCACCAATTTTAATGTTACCGTTGTCTTTTAATATTTTAATTGCATTTTTTGTATCACTGTTATTTTGTTACCCACCCTGAGTACGCTTGTGGGAAGGGTAGGTATAAACATGAAAAAAAATAGTATGAAAAAGTATGCCAGGAGTCACAGGCCACAGCTGCACAAGAGGATCTTCACGGTGTAACTGGAGGTGGGCCACGGCAGCCATTTTGCGACTGTCTTTGCTTCCGGTAGCAGCCATTTTGTGGCAGCCATTTTGTGTCCGGCTTTGCTTCCTGCAGCCGCCGTTTTGTGGCAGCCATTCTGTGGCTATGCCCACAGAATTATCAAAATGGTTAGCGACCCCTGCTCTGTGAAGTCAGCACCACAGGAAGTGACTGGAATCACTTCCTGGACTTGTGACCCCATGGGCTGAGGCGTCACTTCAACCTGGCTGTTAGTGGCACAGGTACCGGGGCAACAAACTACCTTGAACCTGGTTCTGGCCAGAGAGACAGCCACACAGAAAGAATCCACGGTTATAGGAAGTATAAAAACGCAGCGCCAGTCCAGAAAGGAAGGATTGCTTTGCTGGATTGGACCGTCCAGCCCAACGTCGTACCAGATGGCAGTCAGATGACGTTTCCGGATGCTCCCGAGCCAGACACAACAACAAAGACCACCCTCTTTGCTTTGTCTACAGCTCTTGCTAAATTGGAGATAGACTGCCCCTGAATGTGGAGGATCCAACGACCTGTCCTGGTTGAAGCTGTTGACAAAGTGATCTTGACAAATGGCATCAGCAAAGGTTGTGGGGAGGGACGGCTGCAAAATCGACACCAGCTGCAAATCACTTGTGGCCTGAACATCTCCTCCCTCAGACTCTATTGTCTCCAGTCCCACCTTAGTGGTTTTAGTTGTGCCACAATGCAATATTCATTAGGATTTTTTCCTCCTGTGTACCAAGAGGTACACAGAGGCAGGCTATGGCAAACCATCTCTGAAGAACCTTGACTTGAAATCCCTCCAGGGTCGAACGGCACTTTCCGCCCCCACCGCAAGGCATTCTTAAGTAAGAGAAAGAATGAAGCTTGAACAATATCAGCCTCCGCGCAGGTGGCTTGTAAGGAAAATGCAATCGGTCCTTACAAACTTGTCACTTAGCAACCGTGTCCTGCGTTATGCGACTTTGATTTTTAAAGAATTGTTCTCAGCGGACTGCGGTTCAGAAACCGCTGCTTCAGGAAGCAAGAATACGATCGCCACAATGACTTTGTGGCCATCGTGTTCTTGCTTCGGTCAGAATCCCATGTCTGCATCTTATTTTATGTATTTATTTCTTTAATTCAATTTCTAGGCCGCTCTCCCCGCACAGCAGGCTCATCTGTCATTTATACGACCTGGCTTACTTCCTCAGGTCTCGTCTCTGGCTGCCTGGGAACCGAGTGTTCAACAGGGAGCTTCCAAGAAAGATGAATGAGGCAGGAGTCGATAGTGCAGAGGTCTGTAAAATCATGAGCGGTGCAGAGAGAGTGCGAGGAAAGAGCAGTCTCGGTCCCTCTCTCTCTCCGCTCATCGATGGAAGAGGAGTCTTGACAGCTCAAAAAGACTTCTTTACCCAGCAGATTAATTAAACTCATTAAATCTCCAGCGGTCAGTCAGAAGCCTTGCTGGGCAACGGCCTGACCTGACCCCGCCCACTTCCCCAAAACACTAAGTAGGTGCCAGAAAAAGGGCTGTGGATGTCACGGCACCCTCGGGCACCATGTTAGGGATTCCTGCTATATTCCCTTTTAATATCAGCTCCTTGGGGGTGAGCAAGAACAACCGGCTAAGATACCCTTCATCGCTGCTGCATCGTCCCCAGCAGGAGGGGCACAGTTTGTAGAGATTCTGCCCAGGGTGGGGGGTACACAGATGTTCTTGATAGGTAAGTAAATACTCTCCGGGGTTTTTTTTTCTTTTGTGGAAGCTAGATGACAGACAAAGAGCCATCGGGTTATTTGGGTACTTGCATCTGTCTTGGTACTGGACCTGGAAAATCAAAACGGTACATTCTGCGCACTGATTCAAGTGGGATGCAACAACACACACACACACACACACACACCCCGGAGTTTTCTGGTGCAAACCTCACGGAGCCACGCTACAGTTGCGCATGAGCATGCTCCGTTGTAACAAGGCTGGCGCAAGCAAATGTTCCAGAGGATTGTGCCGTTTGAGTTAAGAGATCTTCCTCCCGTTGTGTTCCAAATGTACCACCTCCACATAAGGACATCAGAAGAGCCCTGCTGGATCAGATCGCGGTCCCTCTATTCCAGCATCCCGTCTCACGCAGTGACCAACCTGTTCCTCTGGAGGGCCGACAACCGGGCAGAGCGGTCGAGGCCTTCCCCTGATAAGAACACCAGAAGAGCCAGTAGCCCATCCAGTTGGACACTCTGTCGCACAGTGGCCAAAATCACCAGGCGCCCTCAGAAGGTCCAGCAGTGGGGGCATAATTAAATAATTAAAATAATAATACCTTGAAAAATTTTAAACACTTTAAAATTATTTTAAAATATAAAATATTGCAAAAGGAGGCAAATTCCCTTGAAAAGTCTGCTTTCCTGGCCTAAGAAAAACGCATTTTGGGCCATGTGAAAGTGAGCCAGGAGTAAATGAAACCAAACTGCATTAAAATGAGGTTTTATTAGTAACAAAAGAAACTCCCAGTATAACAAACGCTTCCTGGTCCCTCCGTTACCAAGTTGCCTTCCTGTACGAGGATCACGGCCTCAGCACCCCCTGACCGATTCTGTCCATGATGCATTTGCAAAGTTATTCTCAAAACCGAGGGGCCATTTTGTAGGTAGCAAAACTCAAGCTCAGAAAGGCCTTCCAGGAGGGGTTTTAGTGGGCAGGCCGTATGCCGACTGTCACTCAGTGCACCAGAAAGTGGAAACTGCATACGGCTTCCCCATATGTGTGGAACTGTGGTTACACACAGCCAAAAACACACACACGCTCCTGTGCAGAGTTACAAAATCTAATCCCAAATTACCGATTGATATTTCAGGGTAATCTTCACCCCTTTCAAGGGCTTGAAGACTGGCTTTTCCAAGGATTTCCTGAATCAAAAGCGGGCAGCGGGTTTCAAGAGTGACACGTCCCTGATTTATCTGGAGTATTTTCCAGAAAATCCCGCCCTTTGACCTATGACAGAATTGGATTTTGCTACTCGTTCGGCGCAGGCCCGCCCTTCCAAGCCCACTGGCAGTCGACTTAGAAAGGAGTGACTCGCTTATAGACCTCTTCTGAAAGGATATCTTTTTTCCCCATCTTGATGTCTGGCTTCGAGCCTCTCTCGGACATCAGACGGCTTCAGCTGTTTTTTATCCCCCTCCCACCCCGTGCTTTGACTTGGATCCCAGGATGGACAGTCGGGGAGTTCTGGACGACGGCCGCCCCCCTTTTCAGTAGCAGTCGGCTTCGTTTTCTTCCACCGCCCCGCCTGCAGAGAGAACGTCTTGTAAAAGAGACCAGGGGCTTTTCTCCAGGTGATCACTGCTTCTGCCCAGAGCCCTCTCCAACTCTTCCAGGTCAGCCGCCTCTAAAATCAGCAGGGCGTGCTTCGGATCTTGGGGAACTGTCTCGGAACAGTCTCCCCCCGGAAGTCCAGAGGCCCAGGGTGCCACCCTCTTCCAGGTCTCCTCCAGCCACGCACTCCCTTGCGGTTCCAACCGCTGCCCTTTGTTCAGGCCACAGCCCGTGCCGATCTTCCGTTTCACGCCCGTTAGGATCTCACAAGCTTTCAGCGCCACCAGCCTGTCGCAGTCGCCCAGCGCTCCGAAGAGGAAGTCAAACAGTCTCACTCGGGAGAAGGCCTGCAGAAGTTCCGAGAGACGGGCAGGCTCGCTGGCGGAAGAGACGTCGGCGGCGTATGGGCACTCGGGAACACCAAAGCGATGAAAGCACTGGGCGGCGAAAGCGCCCACCAGTTCCAAGCCGCTGACCTTGACTTCCCAGTCCAAGTCTCCCTTGACGGCTTGGATAGCTTGGGAAACAAAGTGTTCGGGGTCGTGCCGGACAGCCGGGTGCCCTTCCCGGAGCCAGTCAATGAAGACGCCGACCACAGCTCTGCGGGGGAAGCCCTCGGAGTCCGATGACAAGATTTCCAGCAAGCGAGCAGCGATGCTGTCCTTTGGAAGAATGAGAAGAGTGGCACAGGGTCAGACTCTGCATTTTCATCTAAGCTGCAAGTAGATTACTATTACTACCACTGCTACTAAGACAAGTCTCTATTGGCATATATATATGTATATATATATATACACATACAGTAGAGGTCAGGTTAATTACAGATTAGGTAAAGGTAGAGGTTTCCCTTGCTCGAAAGCCAGTCGAAAACGACTCTAGGGATGCAGTGCTCATCTCCGTTTCCAAGCCGAAGAGCCAACGCTGTCCAAAGACATTTCTGTGGTCAGGTGGCCGGCATGACTAGACGCCGAGGCGCACGGAACGCTGTTACCTCCCCACCGAAGCGGTACCTATTTATCTCCTTGCAATTTCTTGCTTTCGAACTGCTAGGTTGGCAGAAGCTGGGGCCAGGGACGGGAGCTCACTCCGTCATGCAGCATTCGGGTCTCGAACGGCCAAATTTCCGGTTTGCAGCTCAGCGTCTTAACCACTTGAGCCGCAGGTTAGAAAATGCAAAATCCATGTAAAGTAACGTTAGAATTACAGCACGGGGAAACAGAGTAAGAGTGTACTAAAACCTAATGCATAGTATTACTTATCAGGACGTGTAACCACAGCACAGAGCAGAAACTTTGCTACTGTTTCAGTTATTTCCATACCTGGATCATCAAGCGTTTAAAGAACCTTAAAACCGTTGGAGGTATCTAAAAGCTGGGCTAATATGGGATACAGAAGATCCCGATGGGATGCCAGATAGAGAGGACGCTGGAGGAGAACATGGGGGACAGTTTCGACACAGTCCTTCATACAAGGACAGCACCTGCTAGGATAGGGGATCCCCTGGAATCTACCAGATAGAAGAGCTGGAGGAAGAACATTAAATCTGGCCACGGAGCTCTTGCTCTCTCTTCATGCCACAGCATCAGTGTAACCTGAGCCTATGGTTTTCTAAAGGAAAATTGTCTTCTCCACGCAATCCCACACTGAGTTATTTCAGACTAAACCCACAGGATTGGACTGGTTTAGACTCGAGCGGCTCTATATAGGATTCTGCATTTCTGCCCAGGTTTGATTCCAAGGAGCTTAGGCTACTACAGTAATTCAGCCCAGTGTCCCCCTGTTACATCCCTGTTCTGAAAGACCCTAGCGACAACACAATAGGAAAGGTTCCTTAACTAATCTGTTTAAGAACGAATAGCTGCGCTAGATCCTAAGAATGGATCCTAAGAATGTAAGTAGAACCCTGCTGGAACAGACCCATGGTCCGTCTAGACCAACATTCTGTCTCGTACAGTGCCCAAACCAGTTCCTCTGGAGGTCAGGACCAGGGCAGAGAGGCCGAGGCCTTCCCCTGATGTTGCCTCCTGGCACTGGGATTCAGAGGTTGACTGCCTCTGAACATGGAGGTTTCCTTTATTCACCATGGCTGGTAGCCACTGATAGATCTACCCTCCTTGAATCTGTCCCTTTGAAAGCCCTCTATGCCTGTGGCCGTCACTACATCCTCTGGCAGTGAACTCCACATTTTAATCCCTCGTTGTCTGGAGAAGTATTCACGCAGTGGGCCATGGATCATCTCTCACGGTAACTGCACATGCTCTCCAAATTGTTCTGGTACCAAACATCCAATGTGTCTGGATGTGTGTCTCTTCCATCAAAGGTAGTAATCAAACCATGGCCCCACTGGGTAAACTTTAAGCAACTGCACATTGCATGAGAATCAATGCCTGGCTCTAAAGAAAACCTTTTTTCATACATTTATTTCTGGATGAGTGGTGTTTTACAATAGTAATATTGACCGCTGAAAAAGGCCCCAAGGGGCCCAAAGGCGTATGGTCTACTGGTCATAAGATATACCCATCAATTGTATATGTAAAACTAAAGAGTCTGATAGTTGGACCACTGCTTTTAACCTATTTTATCCTTTATTAATGTGTACACCATGATAAATATTTGTATTTTTATAATAGCTTATTTTGTTAGCTTGACCCTCTTAGATCATGGCCACTGTGTGAGACAGGATGCTGGACTAGACGGATCTTGGTCTGATCCAGCAGGGCTCTTCTGATGTTCTTATGAAGACCTCAACCTCCGTGCCCTGTTGTTGGACCTCCAGAGGAACTGGTTGGCCAGTGTGTGAGACAGGATCCTGGATTAGATGGACCACTGGTCTGATACAGCACGGCTCTTCTTATGAGGGGAAGGCCTCAGCCTATCTGCCCTGTTGTTGGCCCTCCAGAGGAACTGGTTGGTCACAGTGTGACACAGAATGCTGGACTAGAGGGACCACTGGTCTGATCCAGCAGGGGCTCTTCTTAAATTCTTATCAGGGGAAAGCCTCGGCCTTTATACCCTGGCTGGCCACTGTGTGAGACGGGATGCCGGACTAGATGGACCACTGGTCTGATGCAGCAGGGCTCTTCTGATGTTCTTATGAAGGCCTCAGCCTCCATGCCCTGTTGTTGGCCCTCTAGAGGAACTGGCTGGCCAGTGTGTGAGACAGGATGCTGGCCTAGAGGGACCACTAGAGGGATCCAGCAGGGCTCTTCTGATGTTCTTCTCAAGGGAAGGCCTCGGCCTCTCTGCCCTGTTGTTGGCCCTCCTGAGGAACTGGTTGAGGCCACTGTGTGAGACAAGATGCTGGACTGGATGGACCACCACTGGTCTGATCCAGCAGGGCTCTTCCTATCTCCTTAGGTTCATGAAAAGGAAGAGCAGAGAACTGGCCGTTTGCTAGAATGCCGAATTTGGCCACAGGGCTGGACAGCATAGCTTTCAAAGAGCCATCCGATAAATCCACGATGCCTTTATCACTGGGGAAGCCCCGTCCAGTGAAGTGGGCAGGACACAAAGTTCCCCGGAATGCAAAAACCTACCTCGTTGGAACTCCCATTATGATCGAGGCCCGGCGCCTCTGAGCCGGCGCTGGCAATCAAAGAGAACTGGCCCAGGGCTCTCACGGCACTGGCTCGCACGTAGCTCTCCGGGTCATCCAGGAGGCCTTCAGCCAGTGCCACCACTTCTGAAGAGGACAGCGCTTGCCAAAACCCATCTTGCCCTGTGGAGGCAGAACAGCTGTGCCAAAAAGTGTGGCCAAGAGCCAGCCAGCCAGCCCACTCAGAGATAGGCCATCTCTCCATGCTGTTAAGGGTGCCCATTCAGGACGGATGGTAGCAAGTTGGGTGTTGGCTGTGGACGGCTTCTACAGAGCCCAAACATGGGCAAAAACTGGTGTTAGGGTTGTCAACATGATGGTGGCACCTTGAAATCTTCTGCTGTTACAACTGAACTCCGGACAACCTAGGTCAGTCCCCCTGGAGAAAATGGCTCCTTTGGAGGGTGGACTCGATTGGCATTCTGCCCTCCCGAGATCCCTCCCCTCCCCAAACTCCACCCACCCCAGGCTCCACCCCCAAAATCACCAGGTATTTCCCAACTGAGAAGGGCGATCCTGCCTGGTGTTCAGATTCTCCGTACGTGTCCAGGAAACCTTCTGGTGGGAATATGAATGTTAACTAAGCAGCGGTCAACCAGCTGCCTCTAGAAATGTCCGCGCAAGGCGCAATGGGACAAGACAGCCTTTTTGTCCCCGGTAGGTGGAGACAGACTGCCTCTGAAAATGTAAGCAGGAGGGAAGGCAAAATGTATCACCTAAAATCATCAGATCTCAGAAGCTCAGCAGGGTCGGTACTTGGAAGGGAGACCACCAAGGAAGGCTCTGCGGAGGAAGGCCATGGCAAACCACCTCTGCTCCTCACTCGCCTTGAAAGCCCCTTGCTGGGGTGGCCTTAAGTTGTAAGCTCAGCAGGGTCGGTACTTGGATGGGAGACCACCAAGGAAGACTCTGCGGAGGAAGGCGATGGCCAACCACCTCTGCTTCTCACTTGCCTTGAAAGCCCCTTGCTGGGGTGGCCTTAAGTTATAAGCTAAGCAGGGTCGGTACTTGGATGGGAGACCACCAAGAAAGGCTTTGCAGAGAAAGGCAATGGCAAACCACCTCTGCCTCTCCTTTGCCTTGAAATCCCCTTGCTGGGGTGGCCTTAAGTCCCTTGTGACTTGACGGCACATACATATGTACATAGTTTATTATGAAGCATGAAAGGGAGGCATGAGCGATGCTCTTAACACACCCTCATTCTTTCACAATTCTAATTCTGACTACAGGCAAGAACAGGATGGGGAGTTTCATTCCTTCCTCCCCAAATTCACCCTCCGACTCCTTGGCCTGTGTCTCTCTCAGTTGTGATTTGACGGCAAATGTACGTAACCCCGTGAGCTCCATTTAGTCAATCACAGCAGCTGGCTATTGCGTAGAGCCCTCCCCTACGATGAATTCGCACTCTGTGCCCAGAACAGCGACCGTTTCCCTGCTTACCTTTTAACTGCTTCGTCGCCAGTGTGAGAAACTCCAGGGTGGAGTCCCGGACTTCCCATCTGGGGCTGCACAGGCGTTTCTGCAACAGGGGCATCAGATCTGCAAAAGGCGAGGCTGTCAGAGCCGCTAGTAATCAGCACTCAACAACGTTCCTTAAACAGGATCAGTTTATTTTAGTCAGGTTACTACATTGCTCTAAATACTATCAGTGTTAAGACTAAAGAGGGAAAGCGGGAAGGGTCACATATACAGGAAGGGTCACATGGAAGGCTGCTTTTGCGTACCGAACGGGATGACAGAGGTTTACAAAATCAAACATGGAATAGCGAAGGTAGAGAAAGAAGCCCTTTTCTCCCTTTCTCACAATGCAAGAACTCGTGGGCACTCAATGAAATTAAGGAGCAGTAGGTTTAGAACAAATAAAAGGAAGTCCTTCTTCACCCAAAGAGTGATTAACACGTGGAACTCACTGCTGCAGGAGGTGGTGGCGGCTACAAGCATGGACGGCTTCAAGAGGGTACTGAATACAAATATGAAGCAGAGGTCTGGCAGCGGCTGTTAGCCACAAGGTATAGATGGAACACTCTGTCTGGGGCCGGGATGCTCTGTAGTCTTGGTGTTTGAGGGCAACAGTGGGAGGGCTTCTAGAGTTCTGGCCCTGCTGTGACACAGAGTGTTGGACTGGATGGGCCGTTTCCCTGATCCAGGATGGCTTCTCTTATGTTCTTCTTATCTTCCCAAAGTGGTGCCTGTGCTGTTCGAATAGGGGGCATGGCCGGGCGGGGCTTTCACCCTGCAAGATTTCTGATTGGCTACTGGAGATTTCACTGAGAGCCAGCTTGGTGTAGTGGTTAGGAGCCCAGACTCTAATCTGGGAGAACCGGGTTTGATTCCCCACTCCTCCACATGCAGCTGCTGGTGGGGCCTTGGGTCAGTCACAAGTTTTCTCAGAGCCGTTTTCTCAGGAGCAGTCCTCGAAAGAGCTCTCTCAGCCCCACCTACCTCCCAAGGGGTCTGTTTTGGGGAGGGGAAGGGAAAGGAGATTGTAAGCCGCTCTGAGACTCTGAGTGAAGGGCGGGGTATAAATCCACTCTCTTCTTCTACTAATGACTGTGGAGATTTTTCTGAAAGTTACTTTGGGAGGAGCTTGCACTCCAGCACAAAGAACTTCACTGCATGACTGAAGCTGTGGCAGCCATTTTGTGCCTGGCTCTGCCTCCCGCGGCAGTCATTTTGTGCCTCCGCCCACCACACTGCCTCAGAATTCCACGGGTGCCCACAGGGCTCAACAAAGTTAGGGACCCCAGGTCTAGCCTCGCTTTTTCTTTACCTCTGAGAAACTGTTTGTACCACGGGAAGCCATCGCTGGAGCCAGATGTTTCCGAGAAGCTCAGACACCATTTCAACGTCGCTTGGAAAGCCGTCTTCAGAACCTGAAAAAATGGCACCGAGACAGAGTTTTAGAAGGTCATTGAAGACACTAACTCTGATCCTGTTAACAGAGAGAAAAGTGACCAGAGAAATCCATTCAGTTGGGGTAGCCGTGTTGGTCTGAAGCAACAGAACAAAATTTGAGTCCACTGGCACCTTTAAGACCAGCAAAGCTTAATACCGGGTATTAGCTTTCATGTGCATAAACCCTTCTTCAGAAAGGCCAACAAATTCTGAGTACCTTATGCCCAGAATTAAACTTCGTTGGTCTTAAAGGTGCCGCTGGACTCAAACTTTGTTCTAGAGAAATCCATATATTTATTTCCAAGTGGGAAGCCATGTTGGTCTGAAACAGTAGAACAAATTAAGACCAACTGAGTTTTATTCAAGGTACGAGCTTTCACGTGCACAGCACACTTTTTTCAAATACATTGGGATGGAAGGTAAGGTTCAAACTTATAGACAAGGGCTGAACAGTGAATCAAGATATGACATGATGAAAACTTTTTAAGATACGCAAAGACACAACTAAATAAGCTAAGGTTATGAGGTTAACAGTTGTAAAGCAATAAATACGTCAAAACAAGACAAATAAATACGTCAAAATAAGACAGGATTTTTTTTTGTCAGGGAGCATTTAAATTTCTTCAAGGTAAAGGTTTCCCTTGCTCAAAAGCCCATCGAATCTGACTCTAGAGGGTGATGCTCATCTCCGTTTCCAAGCCGAAGAGTCAGCGCTATCCGAAGACTTCTCCATGGTCATGTGGCCGGCATGACTAAATGCCGAGGTGCGCGGAACGCTGTTACCTTCCCATCGAAGTGGTACCTATTTATCTACTTGCAATTTCTTGCTTTCGAACTGCTAGGCTGGCAGGAGCTGGGCCAGAGACGGGAGTTCACTCTGTCACGTGGCACTCGGGTCTCGAACTGCCAAACTACCGACCTTCCGGTCTGCAGCTCAGCGTCTTAACAGCTTAAGTCTCTCCATGGTCAACATCGCTTTGTAGTGATTTATTTTGATTGGGACCATAAACTCCCCTCCTCTCAAAAGCACTGAAAAGCGAAAACTGGTTCTCATTCACAAATGCAAATCCTCAGTGGATTCTCGGCAGTGAAGCACGCACCCCACTTCCATGGCAAACAGGCTACATACCAACGCAAGGGGAAAGAAAACCCGGAGGAACATGGAGGATGGAGCAGATGTCCACGTGAAGTCAACTTTTTTTAGAAGAGCAGAAGAGACTGGATTCATACCCCACCCTTCACGACCCATAGGAGTCTCAGAGAGGCCAGCAGACACCTATCCTGGGTCAATGGAGGGCGGAGCTTCAGGGGACTGGGCTACAGCCCATTGGCCCACTAGCCAGGAGGTGCTTTGCCACTGGCCGAGAGGCCAGGAGTGGACAGGCAGGTTGAGTACCAAGAGAAGGCAGCCAGAGGCGTAGTCTTCATTCTTCCACTCACCCCTTGCTGGCTTTTCTTGCTGCTGGGGCTCTGCATAATCAATAGGGGGCTCAGCCCCCAAAGCCCCATCACTGGCACATCCCACCACTTGGATTGGTTTCAGATCTGATCGGCGGGCACGTGCTGCTTACCGTGGGGCTGGCGTCCGGACTCCGCAGGTAGACAAGAAGGACGTCAAAGATCTCTTCCAGGGATACGTCACGATCTGCAAGGGGGAAACAAAGCACACCCAAGAGACGCCCTTCGGGATGTATCCCATCACAAATAAACTGAACTCCTGGAACAAGTTTAGTGGCAAATGGGGTTACCACTCCCCAGGTGGCACCTGGAGATTTCCCAGAATTAACAATGGACCTCCAGATGACCTAGATCGGTTCCCCTGGGCAAAATGGCTACTTTGGAGGGTGGACTTTATAACATGATACCCAGCTGGGGTCCCTCCCCTCCCCAGGCTCCACCCCTAAAATCTCCAGGTATTTCCCAACCCAGAACGAGCAACTCTGATCACAGACACAGAAAACGACACCTCTGAATAGGAAAGAGGGGACTGGTGTGAAGAACATCTCTCTTTAAAATCCCACACATCAAACCACATCTTAATTTTGCAGCTAGGAAATGCAGATTCTAAGAGGGGAGATCTCAGCATGGTAATGACCCTACTAGCTTGGAAGGGGGCTGCCTTCCACTTTTCCTAGCATTATTGTCTTTTCCAGTGACTCTTGTCTTCTCATAATGTGGCCAAAGTACGATAGCCTCAGTTTGGTCATTTGAGCTTCTAGGGAGAGTTCAGGCTTGATGTGGTCTGGAACCAGGCCCGTAGTTATGGCGGGGCATTTTGGGGCCCCGCCCCTTAATTAAGAAGAAGAAAGAAAAGAGATTGGATTCATACCCCGACCTTCGCTCGGAGTCTCAGAGCAGCTTACAAACTCCTTTCTCCTCCCCTCCCCGCAACTGACACCCTGTGAGGTAGGTGGGGCTGAGAGAGCTCTCTCTCGAGAACTGTCCTTGTGAGAACAGCTCTGAGAGAACTACGGCTTGCCCAAGGTCGTCCAGCAGATGCAAGTGGAGGAGTGGGGAATCAAACCTGCTTCTCCAGATTAGAGTCCGCGCACTTAATCACTAGACCAAGTCATGCCCCACAAACAGCCATGACAGAAACATTATTTTTGAGGAGACCTCCCCTCCCACTGCTGCTGGCAGCAGCGCCATGGCCTGCCCTCGGGCAAATCCTCTGGGCGCCTACAGATTCAGTTCAGATATGTTCCTTCCCAAAGGCTCATGGGAATGCTTTGGAAAGACTCACCATGGCCTAGGTGGCATATGGCAGAACTGGGCCAGCAGAAAAGGGGATTGTTGGACATGTATTGAAGGTCCCACTCTTGAGTGCCTTTCTAAGCTTTCTTGCCCCATGGAAGGGAACTCAAAAGGCATTTAAATGCCTTCTGAAGGCAATTTAATGCCCCCTGAGTTGCTTTTTCCCCTAGGGAACGGATGCGCTCGCTGCCCTGTCCCTTGAGACGAAGGGCTAGAAAAATGCTCGTAGCCCCCCTCCTTAAAGACAGGCGTTCAGATCAATGTAATTAACTGTGATTTAATTGCCCTCTTAAAAATTTAAATTCCTCCGAACAAAAAAATCCCGGCTACCGGCCTGTCTAGAAACCACTGATTTGTCTTTTGGCCGTCCGTGGTATCCGTAAAACTCACCTCCAATACCTCGTTTCAAAGCAGTGTAAATCAATACAACCCATCTAGCATTACAGCAACCCGGAGGGAGGTTTTCGAGTGCTCAGAAATTGCAATGTCCTCTAAAGCAGAGCGGTACCTTAAGGGACAACATCCAAATTCCCCGCAGCCGACGTCTGTCGAAATCACAAACCGGCATTTCTTCGAACAAATCGCCAGAGCTCCGTGCCCCATGGAAATCTTTCTAGCATTGCGACAGAATACGGAAACAGGAGGAGAAGGAAAAGCTACTCACTCGCCCGCCAAGAGAGGGCTCCGAGGAGACGTAGCGCGGCCCGTTGGACGCGGGAGCAGCCAATGAGGATCCTGCCGATCGTCGCACCCAGGGTGGAGGACTGCACAGCGAGGCCGGCGCAGACCTGTAACATGGTCACCGTAGCATGCAGCAAAGGATTGTGGGGGAAATCCACGGGAGGCTGGGCCTGGTGGGAGATGAATCCCTGCATTACTCCCAGCAAAAGTGTTTCGTGTTTCGGAACGGGGGTTGCGCGTGTTGTGTGAGAAGAATCTGGGACCAAATATCTGGATGCTGCGTTCCACAGGTATAGTTTTATTTGTGGGTTCTGTATTTGGATGTTTTGGCGTCACCTCAATGGTTGGGGGGAGGGTGTTGTTTTGGAGGAAGAGGAGGAGAAAGAAGCAGAGGAAGATTAATTGGATTTTGACCCCACAGCTTGATTCTCCCTGAAGAGCTCTGCTCCTTTAAATCCTCTGGAACAACACTTGAAGGACGCGTCTCTAGGAATTACAAGCTTGGGCTAGCCCGATCCTGTCAGATCTCAGAAGCTAAGCAGGGTCAGTCGTGGTTAGTATTTGGAAGGGCGACCCCCAAGGAATACCAGGGTCATGATGCAGAGGCAGGCAATGGCAAACCATCTCTGAAACATCTCTTGCCTCAAAAACAAATCTCAAAAATACAAATTCCACAAGTAGAAAACATCATCAAAGATTGCCAAAACAATATATTAAACGATTACAAAGTTGGTGGTGTCACAACAACATGAATGCATACTGTAACCATAATAAGGCATAAGCTACAATATTTCCTCCTTTAAAGATAAGACGCAAAGTCCATGCAGTCAGTATAATTTGATAGGAGGAGTGGTCATAACATTTTCCAAACAGCCTTTGCAAAGGCGCCCGTTCTAGATACTTAGAAGATGCGTTTCCTTCGACGTCTTCAGTTTGATTTGCTTCTTACACTATGAGCCTTGTGGTCTGTTGAAATTGCTGAAATCAGGTTCCACTTACACAGTCAGCAAACGGAAGAAGTCGAAGGAAACGCATCTTCTAAGTACCTAGAACGGGCGTCTTTGCAAAGGCTGTTGGGAAAACGTTATGACTATGTGGACTCCTCCTATCAAATTATACTGACTGCGCGGACTTTGCGTCTTATCTTTAAAGGAGAAAATATTGTAGCTTATGCCTTATTCTGGTTACAATATGCATTCATGTTGTTGTGACACCACCAACTTTGTAATTGTTTGATATATTGTTTTGGCAATCTTTGATGGTGTTTTCTACTTGTGGAATTTGTATTTTTGAGATCTCTGTGACACTAGTTTCCCCCCCTGTTTTTTGGGTCAAAAAAAAATCTGGCTCGCCACCTAGTGGCGCATAATGCTTCTGGATGCCAGAAAACCTTAGGATCTCCCGGCTATACTACACACACTGCAATATGATAAAAATAATAATTATTACCTCCCTGGCAATATAAACTTTGATCTCTGCTGGACTGACACCTGCCTTCCCTGGGAGCTCTCCCAGGTGCTGAAGCATCTCCAGAACCTGCTTCCTGCTAATCCCCGGAATCCCCTTTGGAGAACTCTTTGTTCTCTCACGTAACTGGAAGCAGTGGAACTTATGCAGAGCCAGCATGGTATAGTGGTTAAAGTGCCAGTCTAAGATCTGGGAAATCCAAGTCTGAATCCCCACTTGTGCCACGGCAGCTCGTTGGGTGACCTTGGGCCAGTCACGCCTCTCAGCCTGACCTACCTCACAGCATTGTTGTGAAGATAAAATGGAGGAGAGGAGAATGATGTTGGCCGCTTCGGGTCCCCATTAGGGAGAAAGGAAAGATATAAATAAAGTAAATAAATACATAAGATGTACTTTGGGGAATAAATATTGGAATAAATGTATAATAAGAAGAAGAGAAGAGGAGATTGGATTTATACACCGCCCTTCACTCACTTGGAGTCTCAGAGTGGCTTACAAACTCCTTTCCTTTCCCCTCCCCACAACAGACACCCTGGCAGGTAGGTGGGGCTAAGAGAGCTCTGAGACAACTGTCCTTGAGAAAACAGCTGGTACAGAGCTATGGCTTGCCCAAGGTCATCCAGCCAGGTGCAAGTGGAGGAGTGGAGAATCAAACCCGGTTCTCCCAGATTAAAGTCCACGCACTTAACCACTACACCAAACTGGCTCTCTAATAAAGATAGAGTGTGTCTGTACATAAACATAACAAGGTGCAAACTATGCATTCTGAGCCAAGCCAGGCTGAATTACAAAATGCATGTCAGATTGCGTAATTCGGCCTAGCTCAGCATGTTTTGTTTTAAGCATAAAAATACATAGATGCGTGTCTGTGTAGAAACATACAAGGTGCAAACTGTGCATTCTGAGCCAAGCCTGGCTGAATTATGTGATGTGCATCAAATTTGTGTAATGTGACCTGGCTCAGCTCAGAATGTTTTATTTTAAGCATA
This sequence comes from Lepidodactylus listeri, assembly GCA_029233225.1. Lineage (NCBI taxonomy): Eukaryota > Metazoa > Chordata > Lepidosauria > Squamata > Gekkonidae > Lepidodactylus > Lepidodactylus listeri. The sequence goes on along the minus strand of JARCFY010000022.1, from coordinate 11,184,660 downwards.
AAAATACGTAGATGCGTATCTGTGTGTAAACGTAACAAGGTGCAAACTACGTCTTCTGAGCCGAGCCAGGCCACATTACGCAATCTGATGTGCGTTGCGTTAATTCAGCCTGACTCGGCTCAGAAGACGCAGTTTGCACCTTGTTACGTTTAAGCATACGTTTACGTTTTACGCATTACGTTTTAAGCATAAAAATATGTAGATGCGTATGTATGTATAAACACACAACGTACAATTTGTGCATTCTGAGCCGAGCCTGGCTGAATTATGCAAGGCACCTCAGACTGTGTAATGCAGCCTTGGCTCAGCTCGAAAAGTTTTGTTTTAAGCATAAAAATATGTAGATGTGTATCTGTGAATAAACATAACAAGGTGCAAATTGTGTATTCTGAGCTGAGCCTGGCTGAATTATGCAGTGCCCCTCAGATTGTGTAATGCGGTCTTGGCTCGGCTTGGAATGTTTTGTTTCAAGCATAAAAATACGTAGATGCGTATCTGTGTGTAAACATAACAAGGTGCAAATTGTGTATTCTGAGCTGAGCCAGGCTGAATTACACGAGGCACATCAGATTGCGTAATGTGGCCTGGCTCGGCGCGGAATGTTTTGTTTCAAGCATAAAAATACGTAGATGCGTATCTGTGTGTAAACGTAACAAGGTGCAAACTGCGTCTTCTGAGCCGAGTCAGGCTGAATTAACGCAACGCACATCAGATTGCGTAATGTGGCCTGGCTCGGCATGGTTTTTTCAAAACCTAAGCAGATGTAATATAGAGTCCTCAGCATGCCACACGGAGCGATGGAAAACATTCCTTCCACTGCTGCTGTCTTCCTCTATACCGTACCAGGTGCTGGATCTCCTCAAGGTGAGCCAGGGACTGGCACAGGAGACCGATGCACGAAGACCGTGAGGACAGAAGAGATTCCACAGAGGCACCGTCCGCAGGCAGCTGATCCAGCAAACCTGGAGCAGGAGGGGGGAGAGAAAGGACATTGCCATCCAACTGCTTCCTCGAGAACCTGCTCTCGAGTTGGAAGACGTTCCTGGTGTTTCGATCTGGACCCAGACTGTATCCAGTCACCAGGTATTCAAGGAAAGAAATCCCTGAGGGAAAGCTGGCATGGGACAGACAGTGAGGTCACATCCCAAAGTAGCGTCGTACCTGAGAGCTCCGAGGAGTGAGAGGAGGTTCTTGCAACGCAGGCCACTGACTGCAGCAGGATACGCAAACCTTGAGTCTTAATGGCCTGGGGGCTGAAGAAGAAAACACTGGATATTGTAACTTTGCATGCAAGGGGATCTAGGAGGGAAAGAGTTAAGGGAATTCCTTGCTCGGGGACACTCAGCAGTTGGCCCCACCCTCTCATTGGTTAGATGTTGAGCCTCTCTTCTTCTCTCTCCTACATCGGCTATAGCCAAGTTAAACTTTCTGAAGTTCGTCTGTTGGCAATAAGTTAAATGTACCTACATGAATATGTTGTGGAAGATGTGCTTCTATTTTTACAAGTAAAATTTCTTTCTCTTGTTACCGTCGGCGTCATATCACCTTTGTCATTTGTCGGAAACAGCATTTTCCCTCAACCGAGAAACGTGGAGGGTCGGGGATACTGCAAAAAAGCTTCTGTGCTTCCGAGGCAAATGATTTTTTTTTTTTTACATTTAACCCAATAGAAAAAAGGGATTAGGATAAATTTCTTGCAAGAAGAAGAAATCTCCAGATCGAGCAGCGAGCCTTGGTCTCATTCATCCAGCCTGCAAACTTACTTTTCTCGACTGATTACACTGATATATTTACCAGCTTTCATAGCATAAACCCGTTCCCCTCACATCCAGACCCTGATCCGACCCAGTCCCGGTCATCTTTGACAAGGTCAGTGTAAAGAAGTCGATAGCTTAGGTTCCAGGTTGTAATTAGACGATTGAACTTTGGGTTAGACCTCGGAAGTCTTGTTCAGATTCTGGTTGACTCAGAAGTGTTCCCTTTGCTGATTAACACCCGCAGAGCAGTTTCGTTTCCCGGAGATTCGTAAATAAATCACCAGGCCCGGATGGCATACATCCGAGAGTTCTGAAAGAACTCAAATGGTAACTTGTGGATCTCCTGACAAAAATATGTAGTCTTTCCTTAAAATCTGCCTCCATTCCTGACTGGATGGGCCATTGGCCTGACCCAACATTGGTTTATGTTCTTAAGTTCCCAACCTGGATCTGACAGCCCCCCCCCCCAATCTCTCCCAGGGATCCAGGTGGGACCAGGCAGCCCTATCAAGAAGCGTGATTTTCCCAGGTACCATTTGGTCCTGCAACAACCTTGTTAGTTTTTTGGCACCACTAGGTGGCGAGCAATGCTAATTTCTTAGGCTGAGAGTGCTGTGACTTGCCCAAGGTCACCCAGCTGGCTTCAAGTGGGGAAGTGGGGAATCGAACCCGGTTCTCCAGATTAGAGTCTGCCATTCTTAACCACTATGCCAAACTGGCTCCAAAACCCAAAGACGGTCGTTCTTACCATTCCTCGAGTTTCAGGAGTCCCAGCGCCAGGAGCCCAGCTTGAGTTGGGTGTAAGCATTTCAGGGCAAGGGCAACCAGTTGCCAAAGGCTGCCTTCATGAGAGCTAAACACGGGAGATCTATGGGAGAGAGTGCGAGAGAGAGAGAATTACTGAAGTGCATGTGTGAAAGGTACAGCTATGGAGTCGGTCTTTCATCCCCTCCTGCTGCTCCTGTTCATGCACAAACTTCCCAAAGGCCACTCAGCTATATCAGTTCTCTCAAAAACCAGCAGCTGGTTTGTGTGGAAAGAACACAAGCCCCCTCCTCTACCAGTTCCCAAGTCACAGCACTATATTTTGACCAAGGTCTAAACTGCCTCCTCTTTTATGGGCCTCCCCTGCCGAGAGAGATTCCCTGCTGCATCCAGTCAGCGAAACTGGACTCAACACTTTGAACAGCTCTGCCTCTACAAAACATTTAGCAACAGCGTTCTCCTGGATTAAAGAGACATTCCAAGTCTGCTCTGCTTGCGGGGCCCTTCTCTGTTTGAAGTCCGATGAAGGTGAGGAGCAGGGGCTTTTGGGTGGTGGCACCCTCATTATGGATGTTTTTCCCATGCTGGCTTTCAAAGACTAGCTGTGGCCAGGAAAGCACTAGCAATTTACACCCTTTAATTCTGATAATACAAAAGAATAAGGAGAGTGAGTTCAGGTCTTTGAGTGTAACCAGCAAAACAGACAGAACACCTGCAGAAATTTTTAGCTTTGGTGGAGATGAGAAGTTAGTTTCTTTAATGAGCTAGACGGAATGAAATGCAAACATGAAAAGGCCAACCTTACAATTACTGTGAAGATAAATGCTAAAATTATCAAGGTTCCTAGCATTGCTTTCAAGGAAGTAAGAGTTTTAAAAGCAAAGCAGTTTTCAGCTGTTTGTCTCACCGCTTTTAGGGATAATCAAAAGGCCCAAGTTTCCCACCAAGAAATCTCACCTATTCTTTTGAGACTTCCATTCAGAGAAACCTGATTTGCTTGTCACAGAAGTGCACATTTATACAGAAATATCAATTCTTGTCTTATCTGTATTTCTTCCCTATCATAATCATGCAATATTATTTAGATAACGGATTGGTTCATAATTAAACAAGAAATAAGCAACAAGCGTTGATTAGCTAACATAATCGTGTGATATTATCTAGGTAACTGATTGGTGGGAAAGAGCAGGTAGAAAAAGAAGTACTTTTCTCCCTTTCTCACAAGACAAGAACTCGTGGGCACTCCATGAAATTGCTGAGCAGTCGGGTTAGAACGGATAAAAGGAAGTCCTTCTTCACCCAAAGAGTGATTAGCGCATGGAATTCACTGCCACAGGAGGTGGTGGGGGCTACAAGCATGGACGGCTTCAAGAGGGAACTGGATAAACATATGGAGCAGAGGTCCATCAGTGGCTATTAGCCACAAAGTATAGATAGGAACTCTCAGTCTGGGGCCAGTGATGCACTGTATTCTTGGTGCTTGGGGGGGGCAACAGTGGGAGGGCTTCTAGTGTCCTGGCCCCACTGCTGGACCTCCTGATGGCACCTGGTATTTTTGGCCACTGTGTGATGGACTGGATGGGCCATTGGCCTGATCCAACATTGGTTTCTCTCATGTTCTTAACTAAATAAGAGATACGCAACATATGAGCCAATCCGCAGGCGCATATGAGATACATAGGGCAAAGCTAGATAAGAAGGCCAATCTCAACTTTTAGCCTCTACTAAAAAGCAATTTCCTCCCCTCTAACTGGTTCAACTAACTGTCCAAGATGAAAGTCACTTGAAACAGAGTTCCTGGACAGTCAAAAAGTCACTGAGCTCTTGACTAGTTTGCAAAATCATCAAGAAAAAGCTTAGTGATATCACAGCTACCGCTACACACCAAAATTCCAAGTCCCCGCCCCACTTGATGGGGCCCTTCTCTGTTTGAAGTCTGATGAAGGTGAGGAGCAAGGCCTTCTGGGTAGTGGCACCCTCATTATGGAAGTCCTTCCCATGCTGGCTCTCAAAGACTAGCTCTGGCCAGGAAAAAGCCCTAGCGACTGAGCCGCTACTCACCTCACCATGCTCAGAAAGAGGTCCACCAGTGAGTGTCCCACCTGGGCCGACTCCTCCTCCAGAAGGCACTTGATCGTTCCCGCTATCCGAGACCAAAGGACTTCAGTCCATGCCTCCTGGTTCTGTTCAAACACGGTCGCGAGCATCTTCAGGGAGTGGTTGGCACGGGAGGCGGAGCGCGAGCGGAGAGACTCCTCAAAGTGAGATACTATCCTTCGAGCACACTCAGGCCACTCGCAATCATCTGTGCCGAGAGGGCGTGAACGTTCCGACTGCACAGAGAATCTGAGCATGCACCCAAGGAGCCGATTGGCTGCCGAGGCGACAAATAAGCTGCGGTCTCCCTGCAGGGTGAAGATCGTGTCCAGGGCACCTGGGCAAACGACAAGGACGTGGGCGATTGTGGTGCAAGACACTGAGCTGAACACATAAACTAAGGAGAAACGTCTTCTTCTACTTCATGTATACCCTGCCTCTCTCCCCAATGAGGACTCAAAGAGAAGAAGAAGAAGAGATAGGATTTATACCCCGCCCTTCACTACCCGAAGGAGTCTCAGAGCAGCTTACAAACTCTTTTCCCTTCCCCTCCCCACAACAGACACCCTGTGAGGTCGGTGAGGCTGAGAGAGCTCTTTCAAGGACTGCTCTTGATAGAACAGCTCCGAGAGAACTGTGGCTGACCCAAGGTCACACCAGCAGCTGAATGTGGAGGAGTGGGGAATCAAGCCCGGTTATCTTCAGCTCTGGGAGGTTAACTGGGGCTCACTCCCCCTGGCTGCCAGCCCCCCAAAGTCTTGGCAATGTCCTGTGCTTTAACAGCCAGCAGCCACCAGAGTGTCAGGGTAAGGGAACGCACTCACCAGAGTCGCATAAGAACTGGAAGGCACTGGGGTGCCGCAGCATGTCGTGAGCGCCCTGCACCCAGCCACTGCGCACGGAGGTGTCTTCCCACGAGGCACTGATGAGAGGCCCGGCTTCTCCAAAGGCCATGCTCACGGCTTCCCCCTGCTGCTCTCGAGGAAAGAAAAGACACTCGTGTTTGCTTATTGAAAGCTGACTTCCCTGCTCCTCCTGTGCTACAGCTCTCTGCTTCTCCAAAAGGGGGCTTGTGAGTTCCTTTTCAAGAGCTGCCTTTTTTATGCAGGCATCGCCTCCCACTTTTGCAAACAGCCCAATCCTGTGCGGAGTTACTCCAGTCCAAGCCGGTCGACTGCAATGCGCTTAGACCGGCATCATTCTGCACAGGATGTGACATCTTAAGACACTTTCTCCATTGTATAAAACTGTATGCTCTGTATGGTCTCAACCATCCGGCTAGGAAATGGGATAAAGAAGTTTAACCCTAATACATTAATAATTATTGTATGGCAGTGTGTATAGTATAGCCATGAAATCCTAAGTTTGTCTGGCAGCCACAAGTTCTAGCTCTTTTAGCCTTATGCACCACTAAATGGCGAGCAAGACTTGTTTTTGAGGCAAGAGATGATTCAGAGGTGGTTTGCCATTGCCTGCCTCTGCATCATGGGCCCTGGTATTCCTTGGAGGTCGCCCTTCCCAGTACTAGCCCGGGCTGACCCTGCTTAGCTTCTGAGATCTTATGGGATCGGGCTATCCTGGGCTAACAAGTTGTTTAATCCTATTAAATAAAAAACTAACAGTTTGGGGAAAGAGGAGGGGCTTGTGGGTCAAGGTTGGCCCTAAATTCATAGCTTCTGCTTTACGGAGATTAAAGGAAAACCAGGAAGGCAAGATTTACCCAATTGTTCAGTAAATTTCCCCTTGCCTTCATTATAGAGTTGGGGGGGGGGCGATTTTGGGACACCATCAAAGGGCAGAAAATTATTTAGTTTATTATTGTGTTTTTCACTCTTGGGAGAAGAGGAAATGCCGCTTCATTTTGCTGCCTTAAACGCCAAAGTATATTTGCGACGGTCAATTCTGGCAGGCCTGATCAACATTTAGCACTTCGAAAATTGTTTCTTGGCTTTCTGCTCACCGTTTGCATTTCTGGCGCATTCCAAGGTTCCACCCCTGCAAACTGTCAGGGTCTGAGCCCGCTCATCTTTCTTTCAGGAGAATGAAAATGAACAAAAGTTTTGGGGAAAAGAATTATGTTTACGGGCTACCAACCAAGTGGATGGGCAGTAGGTTGAGGATGGACAAAGGGAAACAGTTCTTTCCACAGAGAGTGATTGAAATGTGGAATTCACTGCCAGAGGATGTCGTGACGGCCACAGGAATCAACAGCTTTCAAAGGAGATTAGATAGATTCACGGAGGGTAAATCTATTAGTAGCTACTAGCCATGGGGACTGAGGGGAACCTCCAACCCTCTAAATCCCAGAGCCAGGAAGCAACACCAGGGGAAGGCCTCGGCCTCTATGCCCAGTTGTTGGCCCTCCAGAGAAACTGGTTGGCCACTGTGTGAGACAGGATGCTGGACTAGATAGACCACTGGTCTGATCCAGCAGGGCTCTTCTGATGTTCTTATCAGGGGAAGGCCTCAGCCTCTCTGCCTTGTTGTTGGCACTCCAGAGGAACTGTTGGCCACTATGTGAGACAGGATGCTGGACTAGGTGGACCACTGGGCGGATCCAACAGGGCTGTTCTGATGTTCTTATCAGGGGAAGGCCTCGGCCTCTCTGCCCGGTTGTTGGCACTCCAGAGGAACTGGTTGGCCACTGTGTGAGACAGGATGCTGGACTAGGTGGACCACTGGGCGGATCCAACAGGGCTGTTCTGATGTTCTTATCAGGGGAAGGCCTCAGCCTCTCTGCCCGGTTGCTGGCACTCCAGAGGAACTGTTGGCCACTATGTGAGACAGGATGCTGGACTAGGTGGACCACTGGGCAGATCCAACAGGGCTGTTCTGATGTTCTTATCAGGGGAAGGCCTCGGCCTCTCTGCCCGGTTGTTGGCACTCCAGAGGAACTGGTTGGCTACTGTGTGAGACAGGATGCAGGACTAGGTGGACCACTGGGCTGATCCAGCAGGGCTGTTCTTAAATTCTTATGCTCACCTGGAGGTGTCGGAAACAGCTTTCAGAGGCAGCCAATAACCCCGTCAGTCTTAGGACGAAGGAAAGGACGGCGGGATTTGGTTCCTCCTGTCTCAGCACAGTAAGGATCAGCTCCGTCAAGCATGGATTTTCTTCTAACAGCAGCAAGCTAGATCCTGGAGGGATGAAAAAGCACCAGAAACGGACCAAGGCCTGATTCAGACATGAGGAACTGGGAAGACCATCCACCCGCATATCAGAGACTGGTCAGGGCAATGTAATAAAGAGGTATTGTTAAATGCTAAAATCGCTTTTAGACGCTAGCAAGGAATCTTGTAAGATAAAGGGATTTTTAAAAAAATTGAACTTACCACTGTTGGTCAAAGTCTTAAACCAGTCTAGCAGTTTCTCTAGACAGGTATCATCAGAAACTGGTTGCCGTGAGTCTGCTAGAACAGTACAGACAGAAGGCAGGAGCCGAGCGCACTTGGAGTCCATGGCGTTCGTCTGTTTCTCACCATGAAGAACCTGCAATGAAGAGGAAAGTAATTTCTTTAGCAAAAGATGATGATAGAGGACTAATAAAACCTATGTGTAACCCTTAGGGTCGCCAAGCTCCAGGGGGTGGCTGGGGATCTCCTGGGATTACAGCTGGTCCCCAGGCGACAAAGATCAGTTCACCCGGAGGAAATGGCTGCTTTGGAAGGTGGGCTCTATGGCAATGTGCCCCACTGAAGTCCCTCCCCTCCCCAAACCCCGCCCTCCTCAGACTTCACCCCCAAAATCTCCGGGTATTTCCCAGCCCAGAAATGGCAAGCAGTGCTCCCTCTAAGCTGTGGAGTCTTGTCAGCAAAAATCCTACTTTGTGAGCTGCCGGCATTAAAGTTGTGAGCGGGCAATTTGGCTGCTGCACAAATTAGTTTGCTCTGGAGCCCTCCCTTCCTGAGCGAAGACCAAAAATGTGTGAGGCGGAGGCTAAAAAACGGTGAGCTAGCTCACACCAACTCAGCTTAGAGGGAACACTGCTGGCAACCCTATAATAACTCTGCACACGATTGGTCAATCGCCGGTGATTAACTCTGAAGCAAGTTCCCTTCAGGGTTGCCAGCTTCAGGTTGGGAACTTCCTGGAGATTTGGAAGGATGGAGCTTGAGAAGGGCAGGGTCCAATGCTGCAGAGTCCCCGCTCCAAAGCAGCCGTTTTCTCCAGAGAAACCGATCTCTGTCGCCTGGAGATCAGCGTGATTCCGAGAGATCTCCAGACCTGGAGATTGGCAACCCGGGACTCGCTAGACACGGCAGAACTGCCCCCGTTTAAGTCAATGGGCTTAGAAAGGTGTCACTCTGTTTCGAATTGCACCGCCAGGCTCCGATCTCGTGCACACTTACCTAGACGGACATTCTTTTGAACCCAACGGGGTTTACTCGTGAGTAGACTCGCCTGAGATTGCTTCCTTACTCCCCGCGTAAACAGGCTTCCGGATCGAGGAGCAAGCCTCCTTAAAGGGGAGGAAACTCCCTCGTTCTGTGCAACACTTTCGCTACCACCCAGGGTTGGGCTGCAAGGATTTACTGACCATGCGCAGTGCAGTTTGAGCCGCGAGCATGCTCAGTAGCTGCCACTGAAGCCCCTGGCGTCCTTTTGCTTTGCCCTCATTTGGCAGGAGTTTACAGTTAATTGATCGAATCGCGCATCGTTAGAGTTCGGTTTCGGGAAAAGGGGCATAGATTGTGCGCAGAGCGACGTTATAAAAAAGTTTGAGTCCAGCAAAAGTGTTATTCAAGGCCGACAAAGTTTTGTTCAAAGCATAAGCTTTCGCGTGCGCGTACACTTCTTCAGGTGTATCCTCATCTGGATCAAGTTAAAGGTGTTTGCATTAGAAAATGATCCAGTCCAAACACAGTAATTGCACTTTAACAAAATTGGCAATAACCTACACGACATATTATATGCATGCAAATTATTACATTTCCCCTATGTAAAATAAAACCATATGATTAAACAGAAACATAATGAAAAGAAGAGTCATGCCGAAAATATAATTGTGTAGGCATAAAATTATTTACAGTACGTAATTTTGTACTGGTTTTTCTATCTGGAAAATGACTCTATATTATTTATACATGCTAACATAAATTTAAATTTTCGATATAAACAGACAAACGTTGTTTTAAAAAAGAACAAAGTCGGAGTCCAGGAGCACCTTGAAGGCCAACAAAGTTTAATTCCAGGTTTTGTGTGCATGCGCACTTCTTCAGATACATTGAAACCAACTTCCTCCAGCCTTACATATAGGCAGATTCAGGCCGGGTAGCTGTGTTGGTCTGAAGCAACAGATTAAAGTTTTAGTCCAGTAGTACCTTTAAGACCAACAAAGTGGGAGAGCTTCTAGTGTCCTGCCCCCACTGCTGGACCTCCTGAGGGCACCTGGTGTTTTTGGCCACTGTGTGATACTGAGTGTTGGGCTGGGCGGACCACTGTACTGATCCAACATTGGCTTCTCTTATGTTCTTATGCAAAGTTTAATTCTGGGTACAAACTTCCACGCGCATGCAATGCCCACACCTTCTTCAGATATTTAAAAACGCTTCCAACCTCTACCTATATGCAGGGACCGATCACTTCCATTTCAGTGTCTCCGAAGAGATGTGCATGCGCACGAAAGCTGATACGTTGAATAAAACTTTGATGGTCTTAATTAAAGGCGCCGCTGGACTCAGACTTTGTCCAACTTCCAAACTTTGCTAGCTTCTTCTGCGCGTGCGCAGTTCGAAGAGCGTCCGCTGTCCTGGCAGAGAACTCCGGGCAAGCCACAGTTCACCCCCACCCGCGCCACTTCCGCCCTCTCGGAAACTCCGGAAATGACGCGAGCCGGCCCTGAGCGAGGCCCCGCCCCCTGGCGAGTCCATCCGGGTCCGCGGGCCCTTGTTACCGCTGGGCCGCGGTTGCCATGGACTCCCAAACGCGGAAGCGCCGCGGAGCCAGGCGGCCTGCGGCGGGCTGAGATGGTGGAGCGCCCCCCGGCCTGGCTGGCGACGTCGAGCGTGTGGCCTGCGCGGGACGCCTTCGGGCTGCCATGTCTCGGGGGCCCAGCGAGACCGCCTCGGAGCGGGAGCTGGAGCTGGTGAGGGCCGGGAGGCGGACGGGAGGCGGGGAGGACGGTTTGGTCCTCACAACAACCCTGCGAGGTAGGGAAGAAGAAGAGGTTGGATTTATACCCCGCTCTTCACTACCTGAAGGAGTCTCAGAGTGGCTTACCATCTCCTTCCCCTTCCCCTCCCCACAACAGACATCCTGTGAGGTAGGTGGGGCTGAGAGAGCTCTTTCGAGGACTGCTCCTGAGAGATCAGCTCTGAGAGAACTTGTGACTGGCCCAAGGTCACACCAGCAGCTGCATGCAAATGAGCGGGGAATCAAACCCGGTTCTCCCAGATGAGAGGCTGTGTTCCTAACTGCTACACCAAACTGGATGTGAGGCTGAGAGACAGCAGTTGATCCAAAATCACTTGGGACGGTTCATAGCCTTCCTTCACTCTGTTTGCTCCTCCCAACAGCCCTGTGAGGTAGGGAGGCCAGGCTGTGAGAGAATATAAGATCAGAAAGCACCAAGGAAGGCTCATGGCCTTCTTTGCCTCTGTTTGATCCTCCCAGCAACCCTGCAAGGTAGGAAGCTGTGAGAGAACATCTGATCCAAAATCACCTAGGGAGATTCATCACTGCCCTTGCCTTCATTTGATCATCACAATAACCCTGTGAGGTAGGAAGGCCAGGCTGGGAGAGGCCATCTAATCCAAAATTACAAGGTTCATAGCCCTTTGCCTCTCTGTTTCCACATTACAATCCTGCAAAGTAGAGAGGCCGGGCTGATTGACAGCGGCGGATCCAAAATCACCCAGTCAGATGCCTGGCCCTCCCCGCCTCTCCTTGATCCTCCCAACAACCCTCTGAGGAAGGTGGGGCTGGGAGAGGGTGACTGGCCCAAGATCACCCAGCGAGCTTCAGTGGTAGAGTGGGAGAATTCGAACCTGAGTCTCTCATGTGCTCTAACTGCCAACACTGGCTAATCAGCCTCCTCTCGGTTGATGCCCGTTATGCCTGCCAAAACATCTATGAGATGCCGTTTCTCTTATTCCTTTTCTTTGAGGCCTTTGGCAGAACCCCTTTGCCCTTCTGGAGCCTTAGGCATACGTCGCTAAGAACAAATGGATGGCCCATTGTTGCTCCCCACGCCCATTCCCCATTTGGGGCTATCCATTCCTCACAGGGAGAACTTGCTGTCCCTCCATAACCCACTATGTGTGCTGAGGGTTTGTACATCAGTGAGAAGTTCCATATGTGATTTGCAGCATTAACAGTTTATATTTCGTATCTTTTGTACGTTTGTGAACTGAAGTTTAAAACAAAAATTAAAAAAATGTAGGACTGCTCAGAACTTTAAGGCTAGTAGATCTTTCGGCTCACGAAACGACATGGCTTACAGGGAACGTTGATTGGGTGAGAGTCACAAGTTCTCTCAGAGCTGTTCTCTCAAGGGCAGTCCTCGGGAGAGCTCTCTCAGCCCCCGCCTACCTCCCAGGGGGTCTGTCATGGGGAGGGGAAGGGGAAGGAGTTTGTAAGCCCCTCTGAGACTCATTCAGGTAGTGAAGGGCGGGGTATAAATCCAATCTTCTCCTCCTCCTCCTTCGTGGTCCTGAACATACCTCGCTACAATTTCTGAGCCCTGATCTCTTCAGATCTCGGAAGCTAAGCAGGTTCAGCTCTGGTTAGGATGAGAGACCGCCAAGGAAGGCCAGGATCGCAACACAGAGGCAGGCAGTGGCAAACCACCTACAAATGTGTCTTGCCCTGAAAACCCTACTGGGGTGGCCATAAGTCAGCTGAAACTTGACAGTGCTTTTCACCCCCACAAAGTTTCTGGATTTTTTCCCCCTTCTATCACACATAGCATTTGTGTAGTGCTTTTGAATGCGTCTCTTACCTATCTAGTCAGCTTTGTAGGAGCCGTGCTGGCTAGGTCGGGAATGATTCTTATCCCCATATTCAGATGGGAGAATCCACACAATCAAAGCCGCCCTAGAGCTTCCTGAACTGTAGCTGAGTCAGCTCTTGGGCTATAGTTCTCACCACTTGAGGTTACCCTTTTACACAGCACCGACAAAAGGGGCCTGTAGTACCTTTAAAGGCACGGGTATTGTGGTTGTAAGGGTCCACTGGTGGACCTCCTGATGGCACTTGGCTTTTGGCTCTGTGTGACACAGAGAGTTGGACTGGATGGGCCACTGGCCTGATCCAACATGGCTTCTCTTATGCTGTTATGTCTGGGACAGTGATGCTCTATATTCTTGGTGCTGGGGTGTGTGTGTGACAGTGGGAGGGCTTCTGGAGTTCTGGCCCTGCTAGTGGACCTCCTGATGGCCCCTGGGTTTTAGCCACTGTGTGACACAGAATGTTGGATTGGGTGGGCCACTGGCTTGATCCAACATGGCTTCTCTTATGTTATTATGTCTGGGGCAGTGATGCTGTGTCTTCTTGGTGCTGGGGGGGGCAACAGTAGGAGGGCTTCTGGAGTTTTCAGCCCACTGGGGGACCTCCTGATGGCCCCTGGGTTTTGGCCACTGTGCGACACAGTGTTGGACTGGGTGAGCCACTGGCCTGATCGAGCATGGCTTCTCTTATGTTCCTTTGTCTGGGGCAGTGATGCTGTGTCTTCTTGGTGCTTGGGGGGGGCCAAAAGTAGGAGGGCTTCTGGAGTTTTGGGCCCGCTGGGGGACCTCCTGGTGGCCCCTGGGTTTTGGCCACCGTGTGACCCAGAGTATTGGACTGAGTGAGCCATTAGCCTGATCCAACATTGGCTTCTCTTATGTTCTTATACATAGGGCAGTGGTGCTCTGTCTTCTTGGTGCTTGGGGGGGGGTGTAACAGTGGGAGGGCTTCTGGAGTTCTGGCCCCACTGCTGGACCTCCTGATGGCACCTGGTATTTTTGGCCACTGCGTGACACAGAGTGCTGGACTAGATGTCCGAACGATTCGCTCTCAGAGGTAATTTTGAGCGAGTTATTAGTGGGACAGGAGATATTTAGGCAAGAGAATATTGACCATATTTCTGATGACCCACACTTCCCACCAGGCAGCTGACCTGGCTCTTTCACAGAGGGCACATTCAGTTGTAACACCTCTGGACTGCTTTGCTTTGAAGTTACCTCCACACCTGAGAGGAGACGAATGGTGATTCACAGTTTACTTCCCACAATGAGAAAAGATGCCACATTTATCCCCTATTTTGACATATTTATTATTTGCTGATCTTCCCCCCCCCCTCAAATTAAAACAACTGTTGGCCTTATAACCTTAGCTTCTTATTTAGTTTCACTTTGAATATTTTAAAGCATCTGTATCATGCTACATGTTAATTTGCTGTTCAGCCTGTGTCTATAAGTTTGAGATCTAGCTTCCTTTCAAATGTATCTGACAAAGCGTGCACGCACACGAAAGCGCATACCTTAAATAAACCGTTGTTGGTCTTAAAGGCGCCACTCTAAAACCGATTTCCCACAAGCAGCCGCTCTTCGCTGGCTCTTCGCTTTCCCCCAATAGCATTAGTCAATTTCCCACTACTTGCCGTGCGGCCATGTTTTGACCTGCAGCATCCCCCGATTTCCCCCATGTCTTTGCGATCCTTGTTTTTTGAGATTGCGAAGACACGTGGGAAATTAGGGCATGCAGCGGGTCAAAATGCGGCCGCGCGGCAAGTAGTGGGAAATTGAAAGAAAAGAGCTAGCCCGGAGCAGCTGCTTGTGGGAAATCAGTCTAAATTTGTTCTACCTCTGAACTGAAATAAGCTAACCTCTAGCCAACCAGTGGTACCTCTAAACGGCAGCTATGTGGCTGAATTCCCCCCCCCTTGCCTAAACCTTTAGTTGATGGACCTGCTGCTTAAATCAGAGTTGTGTGTTTACTCTTCTCTGCATTATCTTATTTAGATATTTATGCTCCGCTTTCCTCTGCAATGGCTTACAAAAGCATTCTTCTATTTTACACTCACAACAACCCCGAGACACAGGTCAGGCTGAGACTACGTGGCCCAAGGTCACCCTGCAAGCTTCCATGCCTTAGTAGGGATTCGAACCCGGGTCTCCTATATCTCCAGCGCTGTAGCCACTATACCACGCTTGCTCTCATGTTTGAGAACTGCAGGGAGGTAGTTGTTCCCGCACGCTGGTGGCTAAGATTTCTATTTCATTTCATTTACCCGGGAGAGTCTAGCTACTGAAGAGTAACATATCCACTGGTTTGTCCTCTGTGTTAATCTGTCTTGCTTTCAAGCTCTGCTTTGCAGTCTGATCACCACCGTAGGAGGGCGAATTGGATTGGGAAGATGTAGTCGGAGATCAGATTTTGAAAAGATAGCAAAAAAAAAAAATTCTGCCAATACGCCACAAAGAAAATGTGGCTTCAGGAAATTAAAAGCTCCGCGGCGGGTCGTGAGGGACGTGGGTGCCCAGATGCTCTGAGCCGAGTGAGAAAACCGCTTTTATCTTTTCGTGCTGTCCCCCACCTTTCCTGCCATCCTGGATTTTTTTAAAAAAAAACCCAACTCTTTGCCTTTCCTGCTAAGTAAGATCTAGATCTCACTGAATGGCAGGGCTGGCGCTTCTAAGCAAGGTGAAGGCAGCTGCGGAAATGAGCCGCGGGGCCCTTCTTTTGAGGGTGACCTATCCGCAAAAAATAAAATAATCTTCAAGGCACTATCTTTTTAAAAGGAAATGAAAATCCTCCTGATGTTCTTTCTTGCTAATGCCAGGCGGGGGGTTGTCAAGCTCACTCACGTATGTCTCTGACACCACGGCGCGGCGTTTTAGTTTGGAGAACGATGTTCCGCACGTCTGCTGATCCCACTGGTTCTGGATCCGGCCCTTTCCAAGAGTCTCAGCAGCTGTATTTTTTTTTTAAGTTCCTTGCTCTCACGAATTCTATGAAAAGCCTAGAAACATGCGCACTGTTATCTGGTGAGTGCACAGAAACCAGAGCAGGGCTTCCCATAGCTTTAAATCCTAAGGCCACTGCTTTGAAGCTATCGGTCGCTTTTCTCTAGTTTCTATGACTCTTTCCAAACTGGAGAGCCAGTGTGGTGTAGTGGTTAGGAGTACGGACTCTGATCTGGAAGAACTGGGTTCGATTCCCCACTCCTCCACATGCAGCTGCTGGTGTGACCTTGGGTCAGTCCCAAGTTCTCTCAGAGCTGTTCTCTCAAGGGCAGTCCTCAAAAGAGCTCTCGGCCCACCTGCCTCACAGGGTGTCTGTTGTGGGAAGGGAAAGGAGATTGTAAGCCACTCTGAGACTCCTTCAGGTAGTGAAGGGCAGGGTATAAATCCAATATCTTCTTCTTTCTGGGTTGCTTATGAGTCTTTGAGAGCTTTGAGAGCCAGCTTTGAGAGCCAGCTTTGAGAGCCAGTTTGGTGTAGTGGTTAAGTGCATGGACTCTAATCTGGGAGAACCAGGTTTGATTCCCCACTCCTCCACTTGCACCTGCTGGATGACCTTGGGCAAGCCATAGCTCTGTACCAGCTGTTCTCTCAAGGACAGTTCCCTCAGAGCTCTCTCAGCCCCACCTATCTCCCAGGGTGTCTGTTGTGGGGAGGGGAAAGGAAAGGAGTTTGTAAGCCACTCTGAGACTCCAAGTGAGGGAAGGGCAGGATATAAATCCAATCTCTTCTTCTTTGCCATGGCCAGCAGTAGACCTGGCTTCAGAATGTGGCTAGACAAGTTGGAGTACAGAAACGGGGTCTGTTAACTCTGGCAGTGGTATTTTAGAGTTCACCTTTAGGCCGAGGCTGTGGCTCAGGGGTAGAGCCTCTGCTTGATGTGCAGAAGGTCCCGAGTTCAGTTCCTGGCCTCTCCAGTAAAGGCAGCTTTCATAGAATCACAGTTATTATTCATTAATTAATTGGTTTATCGAATTTCTACCCCGCCCTCCCAGCCAGAGCCAGTTAGAAGGGACCTCCAGGTTCATCTAGTCCAACCCGCTGCACAGTGCAGGAAATTCACAAATACTTTCCCCCCCATACCCTCAGTGACCACTGCTCTATGCCCAGACGAGGTGGGGGGGGGGGGACCCTCCAGGATCCGCGGCCCAACTGGCCTGGAGAGAAATGGCTTCCTGACCTCAAAGTGGCAATTGGCATTTCCCTGGGCGTGTAAGAAAGGGCCACGAGAGCGAAGCACCGATGTGTGTTTGTCTCGGTTTTGTCTGTCGAGGAAACACCACATGATACAAAAGGTTCAGGGCACATGCTCAGTTCACATGGGGTGCCGATCAGACCTCTTGGGCCCCCGCATTGCTCAGTTGGACTGAGAGTGTGAGCTGGATGAGACAGCTGATCTTCAGCTGATCTATTCGGAGTCCTACTCAGGTATACTCAGTGGGGCTTCCTCCCAGAAGAGTGTTCTCGGGAGAGGCTCTGTTGACTGGTTCTTGGGACGGTGTCTTGGAGGGCAAGACAGAGTGGTCTTTCAAAGAACCCTTGGAGTCGAAGCCCGAGTACGTTACCCATCAGTAGTAGGGAGCTTTACCGCATCCCCCACCACCCCTGCAACCCACCCATCTGCCCAAAATTCTGCTCCTGGGGGACAGGGGACCTTGGGGAGCAACACAACAACCGGGGGGGGGGGTGTTTGTCTGTGGCAGGGAAGGGGACTTGGCCGAAACCTCCCCTCCATTTCTGTGAGCAGAAAATCCAGCCCGAATCCAGCCCCCCCTTTGCCATTAGCAACAGCTTCACCAAAGAACCCCCCCAGAATTCCCAGGAACAGAGTTCACGTTTAACAAAATGGCTTCTGGGCCTCAAAAGCTTCTACCAGAATGGACACATTAACCTTCCGGGTGCAACAAGAACTTGAGTGGCTGGCAGTGCTCTGTGGTTGTAGCACATACCCTCCACGAAGATCACCTTACTACAACAGCCTGCTGCGTCAGGCGCTTCCCGAAACATCTCCGCCTGGCCTCGGTCGCAGACTGATTCCCGAGCGGGGCTCTGATTATTTCCCTACAGTTGTTTAGATTGGAGAGTCTGAATCCTTAATGACTGTATACTCATATTTATTCCGCAGGTCGAAGACAGTCTTTCCGCAGGCAGCTATGAATCTGATACCGAAAAGGTGAGTTCAGCCAGCGATCCGGGCTTGGTTGCCGTGTACTTATTTACTTAGTTTACACCCCATCTTTCTCTCCAATGGGGACTCAAGGCGGCTTACATCATTCTCCACTCTTCTTCCATTTTATCCACACAAGAACCCTGTGAGGTGGGCAATGCTCCCTCTAATCTGTGGGGTCTCATGAGCAAAAATTCTGCTTTTTGTGAACTACTGGCATTAAAGTTGTGAGCAAGCAATTTGGTTGCTGCATAAATTAGTCTGCTCTGGAGCCATCCTTCCAGAGCTAAGACCAAAATGTGTCACCAGGAGGCTAAAAAACTGTGAGCTAACTCACACTAACTCAGCTTAGAGGGAACACTGGAGGCAGGTTGGGCTGAGAGTGTGTGACTGGGCCCAGGCTCATCCAGCAAGCGTCTATGGCACGAATGGGGATTTGAACCTGGGTCTCCCGGACCAACACACTGGCAACTAATCATAGAGTTTATGCTGGAGCAAAGTTTGTTCTCTCGTAAACAAGCCTTGAGTGCACAACCAGGTTTTCACCTGGCCCCAGTCAGTCTGCCAGTTCCACAGTTAAGGTGCCACCACCAAAAAGGCCCCTTTATCATGTAAGTGGGTCGCATTCTGTGTTGCAGTAAATAAGTTGCTATTTTGTTTGTACAGCAAGATGCTATGTATGTTTTATGTTTGCTATAAAGTTGCCATTTGTGTTTGTACATCAAGCTTATACAAAAGTTTGTACGGTCTGAAATTCTGAAGATTAACTGGAGGTCTACTGAACTGAATAAGGATTGCTTATCTTTTAAAAATTAGGCTGGTCTGATGAAAAATTCTGCTTTGGGGCCTGTTGGCCTGCCCCCCCCCCCCCAAGGATGCTGAGACTTCCTTACACCTAAATCATGTCATTGCGACTGAGAAACTAATTAGAGCTCCACTCACCGACTGCCACGAAGCCTTTGTTCTCTGGTTAGAAAGGTTAATTCTGCTCATTAGCCGTGGTGTGAAAATGGTCCCAAACATGTCTGTTGGTGAATTTCAACACCCAAACACCTTTTCCTTTCAGAAGCCCAAGAGGAAAGCTTCCCGCAAGCCTCCGAAATCCCCAAGTAAGCCATGGATCGGGTCTTTGTGTTCAATACATCTCTGTTCAGGTTGGAAATACGAAAAGGATACGGGGAGGGGGTGTTACTGTGAAGGGTCAGGAAAGCACATGTCTGGGGGCATCCGGCCCACTCGTGGGGTGGCGGTTTTCAGCACAGAAGGTGCAGGGGAGGAAGAGGTTACAACGAAAAAGAGAGAGATTGGATTTATACCCCGCCCTTCACTATCCGAAGGAATCTCAGAGCGGCTTGCACTCCTTTCCCTTCCCTTTCCCACAACAGACACCTTGTGAGGTAGGCAGGGCTGAGAGAGCTCTTTTGAGGACTGCTCCTGAGAGAACAGCTCTGAGAGAACTTGTGACTGACCAAAGGTCACCCAGAAGCTGCATGTGGAGGAGTGGGGAATCCAACCCGGTTCTCCCAGATTACAGTCTGCGCTCCTAACCACGACACCCAACTGGCCCCTTGTGGTGTTCTCTTCTTCAAATCAGCAGCCCTGGCAGCAGAATAGCAGGGTGGGAACTCTTTAAAAGAAACCCCCAAACAATATGCCCAACTGCTGCCCTCATATTGGTGCAGATAGGTTTTGAAAGCCGGAAGGGCCCGTTTGTTGCATGAGACAGCACTGACAACATCCGCTGCGGCCCCACATTGGTCAGTTGGTTACTTTAGACATATAAATGCATATCCCTGTTCTTTATTTTGTTTGGGGCATTGATACTCTTAAGGTTGGAGTGGGGACAGCTGTGTTGTCCTGCCCCAAATCCAGAACGAGGAAGAAATTCCGTCTGGTACCTTTTCATTACGGCTGATCAAAGCTATCGTGTAACTTTGGAGTTTGCATCGAACCTTTCATCAGAGAGGCGCTGCAAAAATTAAGAAGTTGAGGAGGAGTGAGGCAGACTCACGCCAGCTGAGAAGCACGCTAACTTTTACATTTGTATGGACTTGTGTCTTCATTGGTTAGCACCAATGAAAAGAGACCACACGGATATTTTTTCATTTATACTTTGCCACCTTTTGGCACCCGCGGTGGCTCGCGAGGCCGTGCAGAGTTTAAACCAAGCGAATTGCAATGAAAAATGGAGCCCAAGATACAGCTCTTGCGGTTTGCGGGAATATTGGGGGGGGGGGGGGCAAGCTGCGCCCCAGCTCTCAAATGGTCTTATTGCTGCAGAAGGCTGCCTTGGAGCCAATGTTCCCTCTAAGCTGTGGAGACTTCTGAGCAAAAATTCCAGTCTGTGAGCTACTGGCATTAAAGCTGTGAGCGAGCGATTTGACTGCTGCATAAGTTAGTTTGCTCCGGAGCCATCCTTCCTGGGCTGAGACAAAAGGGTGGGAGCCGGAGGCTAAAAAACTGTGAGCTGGCTCACACTGACTCAGCTTAGAGGGAACACTGCTTGGAGCCCCCCAACCCCCAGAAGCAGTTGCTGAGCGGCCCAGGCTAGCCCAATCTCATCAGCTCTTGGAAGCTAAGCAGGGTCGGCCATGGTTAGTATTCGGATGGGAGGCCGCCAAGGAATATCAGGGTTGCTACGCAGAGGCAGGCAATGGCCGACCGCCTCTGGACTTTTATTGCCTTGAACACTCTATGTGGGGTTGTCATAAGTTGGCTGTGATGATGTCAAAATAGTAATAATAGGTCAATGAAAGGAACTGCTCGCCTTACCACCTCTTGAGTATGACTTTTTGAAACCACCCCAGGGCTTTGTGTTCTCCAGGGCAGCCCAATCTGTGGTGTGTTCCTCCAGGGGCGTAGAGTTTTATACATTCTGGGGGGGGGGGGCGCTCTTTCGCGTGCACGTTTGCTGGGGCGATGTTCTCCCCCCCCCCCCCCCGCCCTGGCCAATCCTTCCCTCTCCCTCCCTCTTCTCCAGGCAAAATGCCCGGCCTGGGGACATCACCCGGAAGTGATGCCATCGTGCTGGGTACGTTGCCAGGACGACGCTCTGGCAATCGCCCTGAAACTCTATGGTGCCATAGAGTTTCAGGGCGATTGCTAGAGCGTCGCCTAGCAATGTGCCCAGCGTGATGGCGTCACTTCCAGGTGATGCCACCATGCCGGGCATTTCGCCCGGAAATGAGAGAGGGAGAGGGAAGGACAGAGGAGTGGCCAGGCCGGGGGGGGGGGGGGAGAGAGGCACCAGCAGCAGTGGCTGGCGGGCCCAGGGAGGCGCAGCGGCAGGCGCTACATTTTCCCGGGGGTGGCTGAGCCCCCCCTGGGACATTTCGGGGGTGTCTTGAGTCCTCGAGCCCCCCCCCCCCGTAGTCTACGCCTATGTGTTCCTCTTGCAAAGCTCAGGAGAGGCTGGCTGCTCCAGAGTCAGGGACTGGGTTTTTTGTGACCCCAGAAAGCTTTATGGGTTGACAGCAGTGTTCCCTCTAAGCTGCGGAGTCCTGAGAGCGAAAATTCTACTTTGTGAGTTACCAGCATTAAAGTTGTGAAAGTTGGCTACTGCATAAATTAGTTTGCTCTGGAGCCCTCCTTCCTGAGCAAAGGCAAAAATATGTGAGCCGGAGGCTAAAAAAAACTGAGCTAGCTCACACTAACTCAGCTTAGAGGGGACACTGGTTGACAGCCCATTGCAGAACAAGCAGGGCTGCCAGCCGGTCACTTTGAAAGGAGCTTTCATCTTTGCTACTTGGCAAAGGTTCCCTCCAAGTCCAGCCTCTCATATTCTCAGCAGGCTCCAGTTGTCGCTTGGCCACATTTTCAGATCCATCAACAATACGCACAGGAGCGATTTCCTCCCGTTTCCAAGAACGGCAGGGAAAGAGGCCGTTCACCCCTGGAGACTTGACCCAGACAGAGTGTCAGAAGCCCGTTTCTTTTTCTGTTCTGTTTTTTTTAAAATATCACGCGCTATTTTCTTTTCCTGCCTTAGAGTCTCCTTACTCCTCTAGCAACATCCTCCATCCCAAAAAGCCGTCCTTCCTGAGATCCTTCAAGGGGGTGGATAGCAAACGTTTCGATGTCCCTTCGGGGAAAGTATCGAGGCAGCTGTGGCGAGCATCTCTGAGACAAGGTACCTGTCTGTCTAATCGCTTCCTCTCGCAAAGGCCTCCTCCTTGCATGGGAATGTCTGCAGCATCGCTGCTTCCTGCTCAGTGAAGGGAACGGCAGAAGCCCACCCAGCATCATCATGGTGGCTAGAACATCGATGCAAGCAGGATACGCAGCACAGCCAGGCCCGTAGCTACGGTGGGGCTTTGGGGGGCTCTGCCCCCTTTCTTAAAGGCACAGCCCCACATTTACATTCTCCTGTAAATGCTTTTTTCAATAATTTAAAGACATTTTTATGGCGAGCGCTCCTTTAAGCAGAGTGGGGTGCTGTAGTTGACTAATTCCTGCACTGAGCAAAGGGGTTGGAGTAGGTGGCCTCTAGGATCCCTTCTAACTTTGTGTCAAGAAGCTGGTCTCCTTTAAGAGTTTTTGTGCCTCAGTGTTAGCTTTCTTGACTATAGAAGTCATCACCTCCACCCACCGGCTTGTTATCAGAATCGTTGCTTAGGCTGGCAGAAGTGATTAACTTGCGGCAGCTGGGAACTGTCCTCTGAATTGGTTGACAGCTTGCAATTTAGAGATCTATCCTGGTAGCAGCTTTCTGTCGGCTAAATGGCTTTTCTTTCTGCACTGAGAACTTCAACCCCACGAGAGAGAAAAACTTGTCCACCAAGCCACAAAATCCTGGCTACGAGCCCGTAAGCATCTGCAGTCTTGTTGGGTCTCCGAGGGCACTTCCAGAATTCTGAGAGCGGGGAGCTCAGTGTGGGAATTAGTCGACTGTAGCACCCTCACTCTGCTTAAAGGGAGCGCACGCCTTCAAAAAAGCCCCACCATAGCTATGGGCCTGGATGCTTACATTAAGCAGTTGGGAGCGGGCTTAAGTTTGGGCACCCCCTCCCCAGTCTCTTCTGGTGTGTGGGTTTCCACTGCTGGGCGTAGATCAGCAAGGCAAGTGTTGCGTCAGCGGTAGGCAAAGGTGGGGGCGGGCAGGGAGGGGGAGGATTTACACATAAAAATGGAGGGTCTAAAGGAAGGACCACACATCCCGAGCCCTGTTCCCAATTGCTGAAGCGTGACAATACTTGCGTTGCTGCTAAGGGCCTCTAGCATGCGGCTGAGGGGTCCTGGTTCTCTATCATAGCCTCAGCGCTGCCTGCGGTGGGTCCGGAACCACCGTTGCCATTTTGCTTCTTGTTTGGGTTTGGGGGGGGGACACAGACTCAGAAGAACAGCAATCCCCAGTGGCTTATCTCCCGCCCCCTTTAATAGATGCATGGGTCGGCCAGGCAAAGTCCGACCTCAACGTGGGTCTCGCGTGGTCCGCTCTCTCCGACGGCACCCCGGAATACCTGAAGGAAGCCCTGGGCATGAAGAAGCCAAAACACGCTCGTTTCGCCGCCAGTGGTGAGTCCGGTGGCAGCCGTGCGGGGAGCCTTTGCCAAGGCCACTTGTTGTTAGAGATGTTTTCCGCCAGCCCCCCCCAGAGGAAGGAGGAATATTTGGAAGGGGGACCTCCAAGGAATACCAGGGCAGTGACACAGAGGCAGGCCATGGCAAAACACCTCTGAAATGTCTCTTGCCTTAAAAAAAACCCCAAAACCCAAGTCTACCTCGTCACCTAGTGGTGCATAACGCTGAAAGAGCTAGAACTTCTGGCTGCCAGACAATCTTAGGATCCCCTGGCTGTTCTAAACACAGCACCATATGATAATAATTATTATTACCAACTCAGTTCCGAGATAGTTGTCTCTGTCAGCACCTGTCGGCTAAATCAGTGGTGTTCAATTCCAACCCGCCGGAATCCTGTGATGTAGAGAAGGCCCTCTGTAGGTACCAGGGAGGGGCGTGGCACAGCCTGATGAAGTCACAAAACTAGCCAGACTACCAGGAGCCCACGTATTATTTTAATCTCTCCAGCAGTGCATCAAGCAGGCTCATCCGTTTGGTGTCCTTGTGAGACTGTTGTCACGGCGTTGTGACTTGCGTAGCCGCCTTTTGCCGCAACGTCCCTTGTTGTTGTTGTTGTTGTTGTTGTCTTTTCCAGGCTATGTCCCAGGCACGCCAAGCTACAAAGAAAAGGAAGATATGTACGATGAGATACTTCATTTAAAGAAGGTACACAGGATCTCGTGCGCTCTGTGCAGAACAGCATTTCCCAAGATGCCACTTTTTTGCCGGGGGGGGGGGGGGGGCTTTTATTTATTACGGCTTTCTAATGCTTTATTTTCGGCATCCGTCCCTCAAGGAGGCTTATGCAAAGGGAAAGTATAAGAATGAGACAGCTACAGAGTCGGCCTCTTTAAGACATAGCGAAGAAGAGCGATAACATTTGCTAAAAGTTATCTTGGAGGTTTGATTCCCAGGGTGGCAGAGGAAATGTTTGGAAAGGCACTGTGAGTTTCTGCTCAGAGGCTGGAGCGCCCTGCCAAGACTTCCCAGGGTGGGGTCATGGGGAGGGGCTGTGGCTCAGAGGTGGAGCATAAGAACCTCAGAAGAGCCCTGCTGGATCAAACCAGTGAGGGTCCGTCTACTCCAGCATCCCGTCTCACACAGCGGCCAACCAGCTCCTCTGTACGGCCAACAACAGGGCATAGAGGCTGAGGCCTTCCCCTGAGAAGAACCTCAGAAGAGCCCTGCTGGATCAGACCAGTGAGGGTCTATCTAGTCCAGCATCCCTTCTGACATAGGGGCCCGCTAGTTCCTCTGGAGGGCCAGCAACAGGGCAGAGAGGCCGAGGCACTATGTCACACAGTGGCCAAAAACACCAGGTGCCCTCAGGAGGTCCACCAGCGGGGCCAGGACACTAGAAGCCCTCCCACTGTTGCCCCTCCAAGCAGCAAGAAGACAGAGCATCACTTGCCCCAAGGTATAGATAAGGAACTATGGGGCAAGTGATGCTCTGTCTTCTTGGTGCTTGACGGGGGGGGGGGGGCAATGGTGGAAGGGCTGCCAGTGTCCTCTGCCCCCACTGCTGGACCTCCTGAGGGCACCTGGTGTTTTTGGCCACTGTGTGACACAGAGTGTTGGACTGGATGGGCCACTGGCCTGATCCAACATTGGCTTCCCTGATGTTCTTATGAGGCTTTACCCTGATGTGGCCTCCTGGCTCTGGGATTCAGAGGGTTAGTGCCTTTGAATGTGGAGGTTCCCCTCAGCCACCATAGCTAGTAGCCATTGGTAGACTTACCTTCCATGACTCTGTCTAATTCCCTTTGAAAGCTGTTTATTCTTGCCCTAACCTGGATAGGCCAGGCAAGTCCGATCTCATCAGAGCTCAGAAGTTAGACAGGGTCGACTCTGGCAAGGACTTGGATGGCTCTGGGACCCATTGAACTCTCAGTTGTTCGACCCATTTTACTATCATGATTCTCCATGAGGAATGAACACATGTCATGTGATGAGGAAGGGTGATCTTGCCCCCTTTCTCCACTGCAGTGCCCGCCTCCCCACCACACGGGCCCATTTGTTTGGGAAAGGAGCACACAGGAAAGATCTATGAGCGCTGGCACCTTCTGCTGACAAGTTTCTGGCTAACAACCCTCCCTCCCTTCCTTTTTCTTTCTTTCTCTTTCTCATCTCCTTCCTTCCTTCCTTTTTCTTTCTTTCTCTCTTTCTCGTCTCCTTCCTTCCGTCCTTCCAATAGGAAATACAGGCTCAGAAATGCGAAGCTGATCGAACGAAAACGAAGCTTCGGCGACTGGAAGAGGAGAATAACCGGAAGGACAAACAACTGGAACAGCTGCTGGATTCCTCCCGGGTAAATTCTGCGGTCAGGGGCGGAGCCGAGAGGGCAGCATTCAAATCTGCTCGTCCGGCGGTTTCTTGTTCCACTCGGGAAGGGGGCGCGGGGTAGCGTTTTGGCTCCTAAACCCGGGCATCGTTTAGGCAGGCGGACAAGGCAGGAAGTCGCTGATATCCTGTTTCCCATAAGGCAGTGGGGGTGCCCGACAAGGACCATCAGTAAGCACAGCAATATTGTCAGCACAGTTGCAGAACGGCACACTTCACGCCGCTGGTGACAGTCGGCTCCGGATCACAAAAACGTGGCAGTGGAAAGTTCCCTCAGGTCGCAGCTGACTTAGAGGAGCCCCGTAGCGTTTTCAAGGCAAAAGACATTTCCTGCCTCTGCATAACTGCCCTGGACTCCCTTGCTGGTCTCCCATCCAAGTACTAGCCAGGGCCAATCCGGCTGAGCTGACCAGATCAGGCTAGCCTGGCCCAGCCAGGTCAGGGCAAACCAACCTAAAGGCCTATCCTGCAGCTGGCTGCCCTCTGCAAGCCCCCTTTTCTCCTAGGGCTGCTGTCCTCCAGCACCAGGCAGAAGAGGATTTTCAAGGCCAGGGGCACTCAGAGGTGCTTGGCCTTTGCCTGCCTCTGCGTAGCAATCCTGGATTTCCTCGGTGGTCTCCCATCCAAGTACTAATCAGGGCCATCCCTGCTTAGCTTCCAAGATCTGACGAGGTCAGGCTAGCCTAGGCCATCCGGCTTAGAGATGTACACCATCATAAATCTGCTAGCTCTTCTGGTGTTTTTTTTATTTGTAACCCTTGCAGCAGTCCAGTAAGAAAGGCGCTTGTTATCTTAGACGGGCAGCCGTGTTGGTCTGAAGCGACAGAACAAAGTCTGAGTCCAGCGGCACCTTGTAAGACCAGTGAAGCTTAATTCTGGGCATCAGCTTTCGTGGGCACGCACACCGCTTCAGAATGCACACTCCCCCGAATCGAACTTTGTTGGGTCTTCAAGGTGCCGCCGGACTCAAACTCTGTTCACTGGTTATCTTAGTAATGCTAAGTGTTGTTATGGTGACCCTCTGTTGCCAGTGGCTGGGGCCCATTCTGGTGCTGATTTTCCCAGAAGCACTTCATAAATGATAAACCGTCAGCCACTTTATCTTTCCCAACAGGGCTCTGAGTTTGTCGGGTTACGGACAGAGCCAAGGAGCGACAGCAGCTGGGTAAATGGCACTTTTCCGCTCTCTCTCTCTCTCTCTCTCTCTCTCTCTCTTTCCCTGCGGTTTCATGTTTGTGGCGGGATCAGACCACAGTCGATTCGGAGGGTGACCGTATCAGCAAACCACATAGATGAGGCACAGCGCGAAACAGCTAATAAGGAGCCAGGGCTGTTTTGGGGGCAGGAACGCACAGGAACAGAGAGAGCCAGTTTGGTGTCGTGGTGAAGTGCGCGGACTCTAATCTGAGAGAACCGGGTTTGGTTCCCCACTCCTCCACTTGCAGCTGCTGGGTGACCTTGGGCAAGCCATAGCTCTGTACCTGCTGTTCTCTCAAGGGCAGTTATCGAAAGAGCTCTCTCCGCCCCGCCTACCTCACAGGGTGTCTGTTGTGGGGAGGGGAAGGGAAAGGAGTTTGTAAGCCGCTCTGAGACTCCAAGTGAGTGAAGGGCGGGATATAAATCCAATCTCTTTTCTTCTTCTTCGGCCATGCCTACAGCCTCCCCCCCCCAGGTTCCCCAGGCACCTCGCAAGCCGCGGGGCGCCTGGGGAAGCCAAGCCGATACAGGGAGGGAAGGCAGTTTAAACTGCCTCCCCCGCCCCTTGGGTTCCCCAGGCGCCCTGCACCTGTGGGGCGCCTGGGGAAGCCGATCCAGAAACTGCCTTCCTTCCCTCGGGTTCCCCATGCACCCTGCAAGCCGCGGGGCACCTGGGAAAGCCGATCCTGGGAGGGAGCTGCGCTGTCAGGGGGTGTGGCCTAATATGCTAAGGAGTTTCTGCTGTTGGGTGTGGCCTGTTATGCGAATGAGTTCCTGCTGGGCTTTTTCTACAAAAAGAGCCCCGTAAGGAGCTATTAACAAATTGCCCAGTGTCCTGACTTTGATGTGAGCGTGTTTGCAGCCACATTCTTCTCTATAATCAGAGCTCTGATTTCAGATGGCACCCTTCCTGGGTTTTTCCCTATCCGGCCTTCCTGTGCACCTTAACAGCAGGGAACCCTTGAGAATTGTAGCTCCATCCCTCCCGCGGAATTGTTCTTGCAGAATTGTGGGTTTTTTCCTTGTATTTTAAGATAATTTTTATTTTGACCTTTTTGAGGGAATACAGGATAAAACAAGGGGAAAGGAGAAAGAATAAAAGATGAAATTTCCATAACATAATATAAAGGGATTTTTTTGCAAATATAAAGGACAGTCCTTGATTCAAATACTTGAATTTTTAGGAAAATCCTGTAGCCTTATAGCTTTAAAAAACCCTTTAACAACCTACTCAACATTCTGCCATTTTCTCATAATATATTAACGTTTTTATCCTAGCTTATCAAGCTTATCAGTTGCATGACAAACCACGAATAACAGTTTGTTGTGATAAGAATCATAATGAAAGAAAACCTCTTTAATATTTCATCTGGAAACTACCATATACTATAAACCGTCTTTGCATGACTGCAAAGATTGGTTATTGTAATTGTAGAAAACTTGCCGGTTTTCAGATTCGTCTTTCGGTCTCTGGTTAATGAAGTTTGTCAGTTTTGCTTCTTGTGTTTTATCTGGCTATTGCAGAATTGTGAATGGCGGTCAATTTTCCCTGGGGAATGGATCATGGCTGTAGGCAGTGTTCCCTCTAAGCCGAGTTAGTGTGAGCTAGCTCGCAGATTTTTAGCCTCCGGCTCACACACGTTTGTCTCAGCTCAGGAAGGACGGCTCCAGAGCGAAGTGATTTATGCAGCAGCCAAATCGCTCGCTCACGACTTTAATGCCAGGAGCTCACCAAGCAGGATTTTTGCACACAGGACTCCGCCGCTTAGAAGGAGCATGAGGGACACTGGTCTCGTAGCTGAGCTGGCTTCAGCAGGGCCTTTAGTTGGCGGTCACTGCTGTTTGTTCACGAAGCAAATCACAATCTGGTTTGTTAATCTTATTGGTGAATCTGATGGAATCCATCAGTGACTGTTAGTTGTGCTGGCTCCTTGTTCCAAGCTCCTTTTTCCAAGGCAGTACCAGTTGCAACCAGGGAAGTTTCTGTGCCCCGGCTTATGGGCCTTTCGGGGCCACTCGCAGGGATGCTGTGCGAGGTCCGATGGGCCGTTAGTTTGTTCCAGCCACACGCTTCATGTGTTCTCATTTTCTTGCTGGTGCATGTGGAGGAGTGGGGAACGAAACCCAGTTCTCCCAGACTAGAGTCCGCGTTCCTAACCACTACACCCAACTGGCTCTCAGTTTGCCCAGGGAGCTACCACCAAAAAGGCCCTGCTCCTTGTCGGTGTCAGCCTCCGGTCACCCAGAGAAGGCAGCTGTGCCAGACAATCTCCATGCCTGGCTATGTGTGTTTCTTAGTCTCCCTTGGACAATCCCATTTTGTGTGGGTCGGTATGCAGCCCAGTCTTAAAAGAGTATTACTTCCCGTAAGCGTTGTGCGCGTGTGACAAAGGTGAACCGTGCTTCAGGGGAGGCCCTGTGTGTTCTTTTCTCTCGATCAGGTGATCAACGGCTTGAAACAGAAGATCCTCAAGCTGGAGCAGCAGTGCAAGGAGAAAGACAACACCATCAAGTACAGCGACTCTGACGTAACGCGTGATTGAAGGGTCTCGGGGCGGGGGGAGGTGAAGATAGCGGGAACAGAGACGGCAAAGCGGAAGTGGACACAAAAGCCACGGCAGGGCAAGTTAGACCTTCTCTGCCCTGGCTTGAACCTAGACTGCCGTGCTGACGACGATCACTTCCAGGCAAAACGGAAGCCCAGGAGCTCCTTCAAGGCTAGCAATCTTTGTTTCAGCAGGAGCTTTTTTATGGGTCAGAGTTGGCCTCTTCAGGTGCAGTGGAACATCTGTGGGTGTCTAGAAGTGGAATGGCATGGGGAAGGGTCACGCTTGAGCCCCCTCCTGTGGCAACTGTGGGGGGAATCCATTTGGGTTGTCTTTCCCAGCTTACCCCGAGCTCCTCGGAGCTCGGAAGCCAAGCAGGGCCAGCCATGTCGGCACTTGGACGGGAGAGCACCGAGGAAGTCCGGGGCTAATACGCAGAGGCGAGCAACAGCAAACCACTTCTAAAAGTCTCTTCTGTGGAATGCCCCATGTGTGGGGTCGACATGAGCCGGCTGTGACTAGATGGGAGGGAAGGTCCCAGAAGTTCGGGTAGCGTGGTGGAGTTCCCCCCACTCGCTCCGGGGCTCCACAGCGTGGCTCAAAAGAATTTAGTGCGACTTCAGAATGTAAGATGGGGAGAACGCGGACAGGAGGTTTGGTCACGTAAGTTTGCCGCTCCAGACTATGTGTCCTCAGCCACCATTTCTGCATAACACTAGTTTGGTGTCATGGTCAGGAGCGCGGGCTCTAATCTGGGAGAACCGGGTTCGATCCCCCAGTCCTCCGCATGCAGCTGCTGGTGTGACCGTGGGTCAGTCACAAGTTCTCTGAGCTGTTCTCTCAAGGGCGGTTCTCGAGAGAGTTCTCTCAGCCCCACCTACCTCACAGGGTGTCTGTTGTGGGGAGGGGAGGGGAAAGGGATTGTAAGCCGCTCTGGGACTCCGAGTGAAGGGCAGGGTATAAATCCAATATCTTTTTCTGCTACTATAGCTATTCATTTTATTGGCAATATTCTGCACTGCTAAGGGTATTATTTTTGTGAGCCGAAGGGGGGTGGGTGGAGGTGAAAGTGGGAAAATAACATGATCCTGATCAATGTTTGTGTCTAATTTTTCTGGGTTGTTGCCAGGTTCATTTTGTTAATTTTATGTTTCCGTTTTGTTTTTGTTACAAAGCAAACTCCAGACCGACATCAGGACCACCAACGCCGAAGAAATGCGGATTTCACTAGAGACCTGCTACGAGGAAGTATGTCTTTTTTCATGTCGAAAGGGGGGAGATCATAGCTATTTTTTAAAAGAACGTCTAGAGCGAGCGATTTGGCTGCTGCATCAGTTAGTTTGCTCTGGAGCCGTCCTTCCTGAGCAAAGACAAAAACATGTGAGCCGGAGGCTAAAAAGCTGTGAGCGAGCTCACACTGACTCAGCTTCGAGGGAACACTGCTCACAATGCCCCTTGTGTCATCGCAGAGATTGCGCAGCGCAAATGGGGAACATGTGCCCGTCCCGTGGGCGACATGAGCGCTTTTTCTGGGGGTCCTTTGTGAAACGGCAGAACATCTGGGGGCTCCCTGGTCACAGCGGCGTGGGCAGCTAAATGGGCCCGTCTTAATTTTTCATTTGCTCACGTCCTTTAGCATTCATACACACACATTGGCATTTATGTATTTATCCTGCTTCCCCCCCCCCCCCCCCCCCGAGAGTCAAAGTGGCTTTTAGAACACCGGTCTCCCCTCCTCACATTTTCCCTCCTCCACAACCCTGTGAGGTGGGCCAGGTCGGGAGTTTGTGACGGGCCCAAGGTCACCCGGTGAGCTTCCATGGTCAAAGAGGGGGTTTGATCCCAGTCTTCCCAGGGTCCTAAGTTCACCCTTATCAAATACACCATGCTGTCTCTCATTTCCGTTGCTCGTTTCCATCGGCCCAGGTCCAGTTTGGAAGCGCCAGTTTCCTAGACCGGTCCTGGCTCTTTCAGTCCCCACCACATGCAGCTGCTGGCATGACCTTGGGTCAGTCGCAAGTTCTCTCAGAGCTGCTCTCTCGAGGGCAGTCCTCAAAAGAGCTCTCTCAGCCCCACCTGCCTCCCAGGGTGTCTGTTGTGGGGAGGGGAAGGGAAAGGAGTTTGTAAGCCGCTCTGAGACTCCCTTGGGGAGTGGAGGGCGGGGTAGAAATCCCATCTCCTCTTCTTCTCCTTCTTCCTCGTCCCTCTTGTCTCTTCCAGATCCAGCGACTCCAAGCCCTGCTGGCGAAGGCAAAGTCGACGGAACGGAAGTACGTTTATTTCCTCGTGGCCGTGTGCACGTGTATAAGTTTTTGGGGTCTAATATATACATTTCACTAGCCGGACAGTAAAAAAAAAAAAGTATACCAATGTCGTCCTTTAGATCTCTTGGGAGTTTATTTGCGATTTGCAGCCCCCCTTTGTTGCAGAGGCTCAAAAGGAGGAGGGCGAAGTTGCCTTTTCTTATTGGGAAGCTCCCGTAGATGGAGGGTTCCCTGGAGAGAACCTGGTAGAAGCGACCGCTGCTCAGGGATCTCCTGAGAGCATCTAGACTGTTCTCCCTTCAGTCACACTTGATTACCTTCACTGTATCTCTTCTATTCCCCTACCTATTTTTTTAAATTAGTTAAATGTATATCCCGCCCTTCCCTAAACGGGCTCCGTGCGGGTAACAACAAAGCGCAAGAACAATTAAAACCAGGTAATATAATTGATTCTTAAGACAGTGGCAACCTCAATTAGAAGATGGTGAATTAAATATAATTAAATATAATTAAGGACCTATGTTATTTTCAAGAGGTTCCTCCACTTTGGGTGAAGGGTATTTACGACAGAGTTTAAAATGTTAGATTATCTTCCACGTACAATGAAACCGGTGCTTGTGAAATGAAGACAATGGCTTCTTTAAGGCTGTAGCCCCCCCCCCCATCTAAAACCCCGCCCCAGAGCTGCTTAGCAAAGCTGAACGCAGTATGCACCCGACTTCCCCTCTGCGCTCACCCTTGTCGCGGTCTGAATATACGTGCTTATATCTTTGTAACCCAACCCCTCCCTCCCCCCCCGGCTCATGTATGCACCCCAAACGTCTCCAGAACTGTGGCCAGAGCAAACCTGCCTCCGTGGTTAGCTGCCTTGGCCCCAGCTGGATTGAAAAGGGAAGGGGGTCCATGGGATGGCCTCCGGGAGGGCTCCGGGCCAGGGGTTCAAGTTCAGCCACACTGGCATGCACTGTCAGTTGAGTGGAGTAGTCTCCGGTTGACAGTGGGGGAATAGAGTCGGTGGTCCCAGATGGTCGGGAAGGACCATCACGTCACCGCTGACTTATGGTGACCCCTCATGGGGTTTTCAAGGCAAGAGGTGTTCAGAGGTGGCTCGCCATCTCCTGCTCTGCGTGCCAACCCTGGTATTCCTTAGAGGTCGCCCCTCCAAATGCTACTTGAGGCCGACCCTGCTTCGCTTCTGAGAGCTGACGAGATCGGGCTAGCCTGGGCCTTCCAGGTCAGGGCTGTGGTCCCAGATGCCACAAATCAATCGCTAATAGAAGAACGCAGTCTTGAGAAGGGCTGCGTAATGCAGGCACAGATATATGGCTGGTTTTTCAAAAGCCGGAATCAAGATAATCTGCTTTGAAAGTGGAGATGCTTTCTCTGCCTTTCTCTTGCTCTCTCTTCCTCTTTCTCTCTCTCCTCTCTTTCTCTGTTTTTCTCTTCTTCCTTCCTCCCTCCCTCTCTCCTCCCTCCCTCCTTCCTTCTTTCTTTCTCTCTCTCTCTCCTCTTTCTTTCTTTCTCTCTCTCCTTCCTTCCTTCTTTCCCTCCCTCCCTCTCTCTCTGTTCTCCCCCTCTAAAACTTCCGCAGCTGGTTAGTAGCAATCTTTTCGTAGCTTGAGAACTCAGCTGGGGGTTGTGGGGGGGGGGAGAGCCATCCAGATGGGGAACCAATCCGTAGCCGAGCTTGCTGTTCCGGGCATGGGGGAGGGAGGCTTAACTCTCCCAGTTGCTCAGGTAGAGATCAGGTGACAGCGTCGGAGAAGGAAGAAACCCCCTGGAAGAAGATGGGGGGGCTGTGCTGTTATAGAGGAAGGCTGCAGAACTGTGGAGCTCCAGGGAGTGTACTTTTAAGGTCAAGCAAGGTTCGCTCAGTTTTCTCTCTCTCTCTCTTGCAAGCCGTGAACAGGCGGGCAGCCGTGTGCATCTCAGGGTGGCTGTTCCGGGCGGCAAATCGGAAACCTGAGGCCCAAGTCCTAGAGCGGCAACGTGGCAGGTCTCTGCCCTTCCAGTGGGGAATCAGTGAAGTTGCAGTCCTGTGCACGGTTGTCTGCCCTTCACACCTTGGGGGTGTGTTCACCCGTGGTCAGGCGCAGTCGTGACCAGGCTCTCTACCTTGAACCACCAAAGCCACGCGTCCTTTGCCTGCCTTTTGGCTGGGTGGTTTCAGCAGGGCTTCTTCCTTGCCCTTTTTGTACATACCCATCTTCCCTTTCCTTTCTGGCGTGGGCAGGTTAAGGACTGGACATCAACCCCTTTGAACAGTGTTCCAGACCCATCTGTGCTGGCTGCTTTATCTCCCTTGAAGGGGCTGGTTAGGGAATTTGGTTTGAAATGACAGGGGAGACATTTTGGCTGTCCATGCACCTGTGCCAGGGTTACCTACAGCAGCTTCCATGCGAGGTCATTCCTACTGATTTTAAGAACATCAGGAGAGCCCCTGCTGGGTCAGACCAGTGGTGGTCCGTCTAGTCCAGCATCCTGTCTCTCACTGTGGCCAGCCAGTTCCTCTGGAGGGACAACGACGGCAGAGAGCGGGGGTGTCAAACATGCGGCCCGGGGACCAGATCAGGCCCCCGGAGGGCTTCTATCAGGCCCACACTGGAACTGGCCATCTCCTGCTTCCAGTTCTGTTGCTGCTGCTGCATCATAGCTTGCTTGGCCAGACCCTCTCAATCGCTCAGCCATTTCATGTTTTCCCCTGGGTCCTAGACTCAGAACTCTGAGCATGAGATTTCTGGGGTGAATGTCCATAAATCAACAGTAGGTTTACAGCTTACAGAGACACACTTGAACAGCAGACTCAAGGTTGCAACAGCACAGACATTTGGATGCAAGAATTCAGAGCAAGAGGTGTCAGTTATCAGAGACTGTTAAATCAACAAAATATTGCAAGAGTGCTAATGTTTTAAGCATGTTTTTATATCCATGTCCCTTATAAAGTTTACATCTCCACTGCCTGGCATTACATTTTATGACACATGGCCTGGCCCGACCAGGTATTGTTTATGTCAGATCCGGCTCTCATAACAAATGAGTTTGACACCCCTGGCCTAGAGGCTGTGGCTTTCCCTGTTGCCTCCTGGCTCTGGGATTCCGAGTCTTAGTGCCTCTGAGTGTGGAGGTTCCCCTCAGCCACTATGGTGAGTAGCCACTGACAGACTTATCTTCCTCCATGAATCTATCTCATCCCCTTTTTCAAGCTGTTCATTTCTCGGGCTGTCACTACACCCTCTGGCAGCGAATCCCACATTCTAATCACTGCAGTTTGTAAAGAAGCGTCTCCTGTTCCTTTTTTTTTTAATACATCTTTATTAAATTTAACATATTTACTTCTTATCCAACTTATATTTTGGCTTAGATACAAGACGTTGTCTTCCCCTTCAATTCAGGGGTAAAAAAAAAGATTTCATCATTAAGACCCGACATTTCAGAACAAGTTTTACAAACAATCAAACAATCAAACATTCAGTTCTAACCAAGAGTATCATTTTTGCCATGTTTCAGAAAAAAAAATTTTTTCCTTCCCTTTAAGTTTTGTAGTTAACAGATCCATTTCTGCTAAATTAAAGAGTTTATCAATAAATTGTTGTCTGTTTGGCTCTTTTCCCCCCTTCCAGTTACTTGCAAACACAATACGTGCAGCTGTCACTGCATGAATCAAGAACTTTCTATCATCCTTGGCGTAACTGTCTGGGATAATACTTAAAAGAAAAAGTTTGGGATCTAACTCTATCTTATGGTGGATGATTTCTTCTAAAATATTCTTGACCATTAACCAGTATTGGCCCGCATGTTTACACCACCACCACATATGGTAATAGGTGCCTACGTTCTTTTTACATTTCCAGCAGGTTGCTGGAATTAACGGGGAAAATTTGGCTATTCTGACTGGAGGGAGATGCCATCGATAAAACATTTTGATTAAATTTTCTTTGAAAGAGACAGCTTTAGTAATTTTTATATTGATAGACCAAATTTTAAACCATTGCTCCAAGTTGATATTTTGCCCTATGTCTCTTGCCCATGCCACCATATTCGGTTTAACCATCTCGTCCAACATCTTTTCTTTTAAAAAATACTTATATAAACGTTTAATGAGACCTTTCCCCATACTTAGCCATGTCTTATCCAAGTCATTTGGGGTCAAATAAAACCCTTTCTGGTGGTCAGCCTTATAACAAGATTTTAATTGTAATTGTTCCCACCATGTCAACTCCACATTCATTTGCTTGAGAGCTTCTGTACTCTTCAAATTACCTGCTTGATCTAATAGATCACTGTATTTTACTTTCTTTTCCTTCAGTAAGAGTGATGGACGTATACTGGCTTCCATTGGTGCTACCCAGAGTGGTGTTTTGACATATGATTTTTCCTTTATCTCTAACCATATTTTATATAATACATTCCTGATATATTGTTGCTTAAAGTGGGCTCTATCGCATCCGTACCACAAGTACTTATGCCACCCTGTTACCAAATCATGTCCCTCTAATGTTAAAGTTCTCGTATCTTCTAAAATCAACCAGTCCTTCAACCAAACCATAGCAGACACACGGTAATATAACTGCCAATCTGGTAGTCCCAATCCCCCTTGTTCTTTATTGTCTTGAAGATCTTTTAATCTTATACATGGTCTTTTATTTTGCCAAACGAATTTTGTTACTGCTTTGTCAATTTCCTTAAAGAATAGCTGGTTTTTGATTATAGGGAGATTTTGAAATAAAAAATTTACCTTTGGTAGTACAGACATTTTGATTGTAGCCACTCTTCCATAAAAGGACAACTGAATCTTAGACCACCTTTTAAGATCCTCTCTAATTTCTAATAATAGATTTGTGTAATTGCCATTATATAAAGAGCTACATCTATTTGTAATCCATATACCTAAATATTTAATTCTTTTAACGACCTCAAAACCTGCCACCTCCTGAAGTTGTTCCACGATCTTTTTCGTACAATTTTTTGTTAATAATTTGGTTTTGTTAACATTTATTCTTAAGCCTGCCATTTGTCCAAAATGTCTCAAGAGAGGACTTAGATGTGTAAGTGAAGAAAGTGGGTTTTCAAGGATAAAAACCATGTCATCAGCGAAAGATTGCAATTTGTAACTCTCTTTTTTAACCTTAAGACCTTCTATTTCTTTTTCTCTTCTGACTGCTTCTGCCAAGGCCTCTAAAGTAAATATAAATAATAGTGGCGATAACGGACAGCCTTGCCGCGTTCCTTTTTGCACCAGAATGGTATCTGTTAATTCACCATTGATATTAATTTTGGCATCTTGATACTCATAAATTTTATGGACCATAATGTAAAATCTTTGTCCACAATCCCATTTCTGTAACAGCGCCAACATAAACTCCCATTTGATGTTATCGAACGCTTTCTCTGCGTCGAGGAAAAGTAAGGCCAACTGCTTTTCAGAATGTAGTTCGTAGTATTCCAGAACATTTAGAATATTACATATGTTGTGGCGCATTTGTCTATGTGGTAAGAAACCAGACTGGTCTCTATGAATTGTGCTCATCAATACCTTTTTCATCCTACCAGCTAAAATTGTCGCATAAATTTTGTAGTCAACGTTCAAGAGGGATATTGGTCTAAAGTTTTTGATGTTAGATAGGTCACATTCTTTTTTTGGAATTAAAGAGATTAGAGCGTTCTTCCAAGATTCTGAAATTATCAAACTCTCATGGATATCATTCATGGTCTTTTGTAAAGGTGTAATCAACTCATCTTTAAAAGCTTTATAAAATTCTGATGGAATACCGTCTGGTCCAGGCGATTTCCCTTTTTTTATACTTTGTATGGCTTCCATTATCTCTATTGGTTTTATAATTTCATTCAACAGCTCTCTTTGCTCTTCTGAAAATTTCCCAAAAATATATTGATCTATGTTCAACAATGGTGATACAGGATCATCTTTTTTATATAGCTTCTTATAAAAGTCTTCCACTATTTTTTTCATATCTTTTATATCAAAACAGTCTATCCCACTTTTATCTTTTAGCTTACTTATGAACTTACTGCTGTGTTCCTTTTTTAGTCTATATGCAAGCCATCTAGAGGGCTTATTGGCATTTTCGAAATAAAATTGTTTGGCATACTTAAGTTTCTTTGCTATTTCCTGTGACAGATAGCAATTCAACAGGTGTTGTGAATGTTTAAGCTTGTTTTTGAATTGCTGCCCTTGTGGATTATTTTTCAGACGTTTTTCATCTTCCTGAATCTTAAGCTGTAGCTCTAAAAAATTTTCTTTGTCTTTTCTTGCTTGCCAAATTTGATACCTTATTGCTCTCCCTCTAGCATACGCTTTAAAAGCATCCCAAACAGTTGCACTACTAACTTCTGGTGTTGTATTTTGTTTAAAGAAAAACATAAAGTCTTCTTTGGCTTCCTTTACAAATTCTGGTTTAAATAAAAGCCAGGTTTTAAATGACCACCTTATACTCTTCTTTGTACCTTGCAGAACTAATTCTAGTGGGTTATGGTCCGCAAATGACGAAGGTAAGATTTCCACTTCTTTCAAGTCTTTTAAAAGCGACATTGATGTCCAAATCATGTCTATGCGTGACCACGTCTGGTGCCTGTGTGAGAAATAGGTGTAATCTTGTTTGTGTATATTCCGGATTCTCCACATGTCAATTAAGTTATGTTCTTCTGCTAACTGTTGAAATGCGATTGGTAGTTGGTTTTTATTGTTATTAATCCTAGCTCTACAGCTTTTCCGATCTACTTTACTATCCACCACCGCGTTGAAATCACCAACTATACACATCTCATCAGTCAAATAGTTATTTAATACCTTGTGCAGATAAGTATAGAACACTTCTTGATGTTGATTGGGAGCATAAATATTAGCCAACAGCATTGGCTTAGAAAGCCTAAAAATCTTGACAATTACAATTCTGCCATCCTCTGAGTTAAACATTAGTTCTGGCCTTAAATAGCTCTTCACATAAGTCACAACTCCCCTTTTCTTTTTGTCTTTATGTGCAGCTACAAACGCCTGTCCTATCTTTCTGGACTCAAGTAATTTGATATCTTTTCTCTTTATATGTGTCTCTTGAAGACACACAATATCAGATTTTAGTTTCTGCAATTGTAATAAGGTTCTTTTTCGTTTTTGCGGTCCATTAAGACCATTAACGTTCACTGAGATTAATTTAAGCTTCTGAGTTTCCATTTCTACCTTTCTTTTGAGCTTCTTTTTTGGATTGTTGTCGTGTGGTTATTATTGAAGGTGTATATGCCTTTTTCTTCTTTTTATCTTTGGGGTCACTGAGATTTACTGCTCCCTGTTGGGGTTCAGATCCTTCTGATTCCGATTCGCTCTGCTCTTCCCCCAATTCTGCTCCAAACTTGGTCAAAAAATCTTCTACTTTAAAAACAGAAGTTAGATTATATCTGTTTCCTTTATAAAGAAAGGTTAGGCCTTCTGGGAATTGCCATCTATAGGTGATTCCGTTAGTTCTTAAAAGACTTGCCAATTGTTGGTAATCCCTTCTCTTTTCCCTAATTCTCCAGGGTATTTCTTTTAGGATTGGTATCTCCGCCCCTTGAATATTTAATGTTGAATCTTTAGCTTTGTCTAGAATTTTGTCCCTTGTGGCACGTTTTACAAACTTAACATGTACTTCTCTTGTGGTTTTCAATTTCCTGGCCATTGTTGTGTTACGCCTGTAAACTGACTCAATCTCCATTCCCATCGTTTCTGTATTGTCATAATTTATAAATTGAGAGAGTGCCTCTACCATAACTTTGTCAATGTTTTCTCCTTGAGTTTCTGGAATGTTTTGGAATCTGAGAATGTTGGCTGCTTTTTCCAATTCAAGAGTTAAAAGTGATGTTTCTACTGAGTCTAATTTTGATTTTGTTTCTGCAAGTTGATTGGCCATCTCCTCCTTTTCATTTTCATTTTTATTTATCCATTTATTTATGTTATCTATTTCTTGCCTACTTTCTAAAATTAGCGTTTTAAAGGCTTCCAACTGTGTTGCAGTCTGTTGTGTAAAGCTTTCAAAATTCTGTTGAATAGGTTCCATTGCTTTATTAATTAGGTTAGGTAATATTTCCTGGACTGTTTGGCTCATTGACTGCGCAATACTTTCTTGTATTTGTTGATTTAACTCCTTAACGCTCATCTGGGCAAGTGTAGTCAGGGCTGTTTTAGTTTGTGTTGACTGACTGGGTGATGGATTCATCTGACCCGGACCAGGGATAGAAGTTTTCCTAGCTCCACTAGCCATTCTGTTTTATACTCTCCAATTTTACTTAAACACTTAAATACTTTGCACCCAGCAGTCTACTTTACAAACGTATCACAAACTAAAGTGGGTTCTATCCCCCAAGGCCTCACAATAGAACAATGTAAGATGTATGATGATAATATTAAAGAAAGAGAATAAAGTATATATATACTGCTTGACTAGTTTGTCTCAATCAGATCTTAGGATCTTGATAAAATTCATAAATTTGTTCATTTAAATAAATCAATTGTAGCTCTAAATTAGTTGATTAATAGGTTAGTCTGAATTAGTGGTGATCAATATACAGTCCGTTAGTTAATTAGTAAATT
Organism: Lepidodactylus listeri; assembly: GCA_029233225.1. Classification (NCBI taxonomy): domain Eukaryota; kingdom Metazoa; phylum Chordata; class Lepidosauria; order Squamata; family Gekkonidae; genus Lepidodactylus; species Lepidodactylus listeri. The sequence goes on along the minus strand of JARCFY010000022.1, from coordinate 11,144,447 downwards.
AATTAGTTAGTAGTAGAAATTCATTCTACCAGATATAATATGTAAATATATAAGTAAGAATTTAAAGAGTATTTATGAGGGATAGTATACTAATCAAGTGGGGAACTCAGTTACCTCTTCACTTCTGATTACCCCAGTTGTTTGCTATGTTCATTTAACCAATTAATTACCGCCTTGATTACCTCATTAATTACCACAATTAATTGCCATTTGGTAATTTACAAATTAAGATTAACTTTTCTCAAATTTAGAACAATCAGGTCGCCTAGTTCATTCAAAATTCAAAATTATAGTAATTCATTCAAGATAACAGTTTCGCTTTCCCACCTTTGTATATTTACTGTTTTACCACTATTCTATAATTACCCTTGTGTTTTAGTCCCTAAAATTAAATCCAAAGTCTTCCAATCTGATATTTCTTACTAAGTATTTTTCACCCTAAATGCATCAAACACCTTCAAACCAAACAAGTATAAAGAGATAAAGCCCAGGGTTGCCCCCTGTTCTTTTTACAGCTACCCGCCCGGGTCTCCGTCAATCCACGTTATGCTTCTGTCAGCTTTCAGACCCAGATAGTAGAGCGCCGCAAACTCGGTCCTGTTCACGTTCGTACAAACTAGTTCCTTTTCATTTGCTGCTGGCCCACTTTGATTAGTCTCCTCCAAGCAGGCAAGCAGGTCAATACAGCGGTAACTTCTTCTAGTAAACAAAGGGGGAAAAGAAAAACAAAGAAGGGAAAAGAAGAAGGTTCTCCTGTGAGTAAAGGCTATAGTCAATGATCAGGCGTAACAAGCTCACAGACGATCCGTCGATTCTCCGACACGTCACGCTGACTGCATCCTGTTGATCTTGCTCGGCAACCGTTTCTTAAAGGTGCAACCCAGTTATGGATGAGCCCGCTCCGTTTGTTTGAATATATAAGGTAATAATATATAAAAGAAAAAGTGCATAAAGTTAGTGGCCACGGTTTGGCTTGTAGCCCATAAATCCCCCGCGCTCCTTCTTTGACTCTCCTGTTTCTCGTAGTTGCGCGGTCCTTTTCAATCACCTCCAAGCCGCACCCTCGTCAATGGAAGTTAGAAGGAACGTGTAAATAGCTCAGGGGAAAGAAAATAAACTAAAAAAAACACAAAATAACCGGCAATTTGGCCAACGTATTACTTGCATACAGCTGGCCTCGTCTTCCCAATTTGCCGCTTTTCCAGCCTCAAGCGTCTTTGCAAATCCCGATGGTCAAAGTCGCTGACAACGCCCCGTAGGGTCTACCGGCTGCCGCTATGCCTCAATTGTTGTTGAGACTTCTTTTCTCCATTCCTTGCCTGGTCATAGGGTTCTGAGATTACCAAGCCACCGCCCGGAACCCCGGCACCCCAAAGACCTTGCCTTCACCCTCCTCCAAAGGGTTAGCAAGCATATGCAGAGCAGTATTGCTTGAAGATAACGGAGAATTCAGCAGTAGCAGCACGGAGCTCCGCAGCTAGCTACCGCTGTCGCCGCAGCCGGAACCGGAACTCCGAAGCGTCTCCTGTTCCTGAACCTACTGCCAGTCAGCTTCATTGGATGCCCTAATATTTTATGAGGGGCAGTGTTTGTTTATGGGGTCTCCCCCCCCACCCTTGACTCCCATGTCCTGGATTTTCAGGTCAGGCATGGATATCAGTATTATGCTAAATTAACAGGTGCTCTCGAACGTGATAGCAAAACATTTTGAAAGGCACTGGTCGCTTCTGTTTTAAAAAAAAATAGGCTGAAACCCTGAAGTTTCTCATTAGGAACAATCCCATACTTAAAAGTTGGATTGGGAGGGTCCATAGCTTAGTGGCAGAGCATCTGTTTGGCAGGCAGAAGTTCTCCAATTCAGTTCCTGGCATCTCTGGCTAAAAGGACCAGGCAGCAGATGGTGTGAAAGACCTTCATCTAAGACCCTGGAGACGGGTGGCCATAAGGTGTCCAGCTCTGGGCTGGGAACTTCCTGGAGATTTTGGGGGTGGAGCCTGAGGAGGGAGGGGTTTAATGCCGCAGAAACCAACTTCCAAAGCAGCCATTTTTTCTCCAGGGGAACTGATCTCGGTTGGCTGGAGGTCAGTTGTGATTCCAGGAGATCTCCAGCCGCCACCTGGAGGTTGGCAGCCCTAGGCTGACAGTCAATCCTGAAACTGATAGACCCAAGGTCTGGTGTAGGATAGGGCAGCTTGTCCGCATGTGTGGCCGTTGTGTGTAAAAAGAACGGGCAGCAAAGACCAGGAAGTCTACCTGCAGATGGGTGAGTAGCTTACAGGGGGTTCCATCCTTCAAGGCGCGCCCTCTTCCATGATTGAGTATGGTCCCTTTAAGAAGGACCAGCTTTCTCCAGGGAGGCGGGCTCGATTCATGCCCCTCCCTCCGAGCTCCCTGCTTTTCCCTCTAGTATGCAGCCCCTCCCCACAGTGAGCTGGCCATGGTGCTGATGCCTCTTTTGGACCCTCACTTTCTCAGTGTGTGTCCCCCCCCCCCCCCCCCAGACAGCAGCTGGGAACTGGATACAGTGTGAGCTTTGTGGCCGAGAAGGGATTCAAACACACATCTCTCTGGTCCAACAGATGTTCTCGATCACGGTCAAAAGAGGAACACGGATTGTCATTGCAACGGGCAACGTTATTACACATCACAAGTCTATTATGTAAACAAAGTATAGTTTTCCCTTGAACATGTAACATCAAAAGCTTTGTTTGTTGTGATTACAGTCCGTGGGATGGTGTGCCTCTTTTTTCTTCTGTTGATTTCCCCCACTGGTTTTTGGGTTTTGTATCACAGTTCGGTGTAACAAGTCCGATGTCGTGGTTAGGAGCGCGGACTCTTAATCTGGGAGAACCGGGTTCGATTCCCCACTCTTCCACATGCAGCTGCTGGTGTGACCTTGGGCCAGTCACAAGTTCTTTCAGAGCTGTTCTCTCAAGGGCAGTCCTCGAAAGAGCTCTCTCAGCCCCACCTACCTCACGGGCGGGGGGGGGGGGCGGATCGTAAACCATTCTGAGACTCCGAGTAGTGAAGGCTGAGGTATAAATCCAATCTCTTCTTCAATGGCTGTCAGCTCTGTTATGCTGTAAAAATAACCACCATGTTAGTCACTGGCTGGATCCCCCCCCCCCCCCCGGCTCCCTTGGCCAGCTACCCAGTTTATTCACCTTCCAGGTTAACATTTCCAGTCTTGGCTGCAGCTGTGTGTCCCCCCCGCCCCCCCTTTCCCAAGCGCAGGTCTCCCCCCGAGAGCAGACACCAGAAGGTGCTCAACGCGGCCGTCCTGCAGTTATCCAGGAGCATCAAAGAACTGCAAGAGGAGAACCGGAGCCTCAAAGCGGACCTGCAGCAGGTGCTGAGAAGCTCCCCGGCCTCCAGTAAAGCAAAGAGTAAGTTTGGACACTCAGAAAGTCTTGGGTTTTTTTACGTGGGTGGAACCATGGATCATAGAAGTACAGGGTGGCTACTACTGATTCTGTGGCTATCTAAAGGCCCCTCCCCACCCGGTTGGGCGAAACCTTCAGCCCAGGCCCATAGCCAGGATTTGTGGCTCGTGGGGCAAATTTTTTTCCAGTGGGGCTGAAGTTCTCTGTGCAGAAAGAAAAGCCAGAATTTGGGGGATTATGACTCGGCTACTCTTCCCTCTCTGAGTCTTCTCAAGCTGTCTGCTCTACATAGGTGTTCTTATGCTAGAAATCACCCTTAGCCTGTCAACCATTCAGCCAAAAGAAAGCTGTTACCCAAGATCTCTAAACTATAAGCGGTCACCCATTTTATATGACAGTTTTCAGCAGGTGCAAGTTAATCACTTCTGCCAGCCTAAGCAACAATTCTGCTAACAAACCAGCAGGTGGGGATGATATAGTCAAGAAAGCTAACACTTAGGCAGAAAAACTGTCTTAAAGGAGACCAGTTTCTCAACACAGAGTTAGAAGGGATCCTAGAGGTCACCTACTCCAGCCCCCTTGCTCAGTGTGGGAATTAGTCAACTACAGCACCCCACTATGCTTAAAGGAGCCTAACCTTTTAAAAAAATGTTGGAACTGATTGAAAAAAGCATTTACAGAAGAAATTCTTTTGGGGCTGTGCCTTTAAGAAAGGGGGCAGAGCCCCCAAGATCCCCACTGTAGCCATGGGCCTGCTTCAGACTCTAGGCAGAGCAGCTTTGTATGACTGGTCTATTGTTGTGTTGAGGGGGCTCCCAAGAGGATGAATTTTTGAACACACGGAAGCATTTGCGGAGGCTGAACCAGAAATCAAGGGCAGCCAGGGCCCACATTAAAAATGGCTGTGGAGGTTTCCAGCTGTAGACTCACCACCACTGAGAAAGCACTGTCATCTCCCTGGGGGAGGGGCTGTGAGAGCAGGGCTGGCGGGACTTGAGATCCCTGCTGGTCAGTGGGTATTTTCTTTCAGGGATTTGTTTCTGACAAATGTTGTTGACTTCCCTCAGATTATGCCGAGTGGAGCAGGCAGAGGCTAGTGCGGCAGATCTCGAAGCTGGAAAAAGTGAGTTGCGGAAACCAGCAGGCCATCTGGTTCCCAAGAAAAGAACGGGAGGAAACGTTCCCTCTTTCCCTTCCGACTTCTAGAAAGTAGCCGAGATGGAGAACGCCCAGCTGCAGCCCAGCACGGTGCCCTCCTTCACCCCGCCCGCTTCTGCCCGCCTGGATCAGCCGGCTGCGAAGGAATCGGACGCCCCGGGCGAGTGTGACCACACCTGCAGGCTGGCGAAGAAGCTGCACGGCCAGCGGGTCATCCTCCGGAATCAGCTGGCAGCAAAAGAGTTAAGTCTGGGTGTCACCTGACCAAAGCAGCCCCGCCCTCTTTCCCGCAGTCGTGGAGGCAGTAGAGAAACAGTCTCAAAATCCTGTCTGATAGGCAAGCCTTTAAAAAATTACAGGCGTTAAGGCTTTAGACCAGGCCTCTCCAACCTTCGCGAGCCTGTGGGTGCCTTTGGAATTCTGATGCGGCATGGTGGGCGCAATCGCAGAGTGACGGCAACAAAATGGCGGCTGCGGGAGACAGAGCCAGCCGCAAAATGGCTGCTGCAGCTTGCCTTCAGTGACACAGGGAAGGTCTCCAGTGGCAAAAGCCACATCCACTCTCTGAAAATGCTCGGTGGGCGCCACGAGGAATGTCAGCAGGTGCCACCGCATTGGGAACTCCTGCTTTAAACTGAGCCTTTGGGGCAGGGACCCATCTCCTGTGTGACGCACTTTGGTAGCCAATCTCAGTTGAACCGTTCTTAATTATTTATAACCCGTTACTCTCTCTTCATGTGATGGTTTGCCGCCGGCCCTTTTGGACAGGTATCAAGCCAACTGTAAATCTTTTAATTAAGAAAAATTAAGTCATCAGAAACCTCCTTGGGTTCAGAAGGCTTGTCATAGGACTAGATTTTAAGGTTAGATTATTTGCACAGTTGCAAAATAGGGAAGGCTTGGGGGGGGGTTAATTTTAAAAATAAAAATATTTAACTAGTTTCCTCAGAAGCTGGGTAATAATTTAATTAATTATCATATGGCATTATTTGTAGACTAGCCAGGAGATCCTAAGAGCAGGGGTCCTTTGGGGCTGGAGCGAGGCAGAGCACTGCTCCGCCAGCTCAGGAATGGGCACTAGGGCAGCCACGGGCCGAATCAGATTCTCTGATCTGATTCAGCCCACTGCCGAATTGCCGCCGAAATTCGGCGGCGGCTTTAAAAGTGGCTGTAGGGGAGGGGGTTTGAGGGAGAAGCTCCAAATACCCACCAAGTTTCAAGAAGTTTGGACCAGGGGGTCCAGTTCTATGGGCCTCCAAACAGGTTGCCCCCATCCCCTCCATTGTTCTCTGTGGTGGGGAAAAAGTAACGTAAACTTGATGGGTATTCCGGGGAGAGGTCCCAGCAGCTACCCCGCAAGTTTGGAGCCTCTCCCTCAAACCCCTTCTCCTCCAGCCCCTCATATATCCTATGAGTTTTTGCCATTGACTTAAATGGCCCATAGGATATAATAGGGCTGAAACTGACATTCGGCCGGTTATGCTAATGAGTTATGCTAATAGGTATGCAAATGAGCTCCTGCACCTCTTTTTCTACAAAATGACCCCTGCCTAAGAGTGTCTGGCAGGCAGAAGTTCTAGCTCTTTTAGCGTTATGCACCACTAGGTGGTGAGCTAGACTTGTTTTTGAGGCAAGAGACGAATCAGAGGTGATTTGTCATTGCCTGCCTCTGCATCATGACCCTGGTATTCCTTGGAGGTCGCCCATCCAAATACTAGCCACATCCGACCCTGCTTAGCTTCCGAGATCTGACAGGATGGGGCTAGCCTGGAGTAGTGTTGGGTAATTCAGGGCCAAGAGCATTCAGTTTCCTTGAGCAGTGGTGAGATTCAAGAATTATGTCCAAAGGCTCCAGATAATGTCCCCAAAGAAGGGTGCGAGGCAAGTGTTGTGCTCGGCATTCCTCTGTGAGGTTGGCAGGGGTCCCAGTTCGTGCCCTTTTGGGTCTCAAGCGCGAGAAGCCTGAAAACAGAACCGAAGCAAAGCCTGCGTATTAACGTGGCACGTTAAACGATGCCAAATTCCATAGCAGGTTCCTAGTTTCAGCAAGCTGTACCGGGTAGTATAGACCCCAGTCCCTAAGAATCTATCCACGTAACTTTGTGACTCACTGAGCAGTGTGTGTTTATTGCCTGCATAGAAAAGCCCCCTTGAAGCGTTCAGTTTTGCATAGTTTGCAGAAAGCCAGGAAAGCGGGGATCTAAATAAATAACATAGATGGGTTCCTGGCAAGGCTCCCTCTAAGCTGTGGAGTCTTGTGAGCAAAAATTCTACTTTGTGAGCTACCAGCATTAAAGCTGTGAGCGAGCCATTTGGCTGCTGCCTAAATCAGTGTGCTCTGGAGCCCTCCTTCCTGAGCCAGGACAAAAATGTGTGAGCCGGAGGCTAAAAAACCATGAGCTAGCTCACACTAACTCAGCTCGGAGGGAACATTGGTTCCTGGTGCTGCAGAAAGCACGTGTCTGCCTCAAGTCGCCGCTGGGGCTGCCGCTGCTGCAGGGCCAGCCCTGGGAGGCTGTCCCGCAGGCTTTGTGGTTCCAGCGACAAGACCCTCAGGACAAACGATGCGTTTTTTTTCCTGCTTTGGCAGGGACGAGATCCAGAAGCTGAAAGAGAAGATGAACGAACTGGAGGCAAAGCGAGGAGTGACCCGCGGACAGGACGGGCTCGAGACCACGGGGCCTCCCGCTCAGGTACAGATCCCGGTTGCTTGCCAGCGCAAGCTCTTGTCCCACAGAGCAGTGTAGCTTATCGTGGCCACTTTGTGGCTTCTCGCACATTGTCGGACTTCTTGTGGTTTCTGGGATCGCTGCCGTCTTCAGGGTGCTTTCCCCAGCCAAATATTGGGTCCTGTATTTATTCTGGGCGTGGATGCGTGAAAAAGAGAGAGAGGACTATCGCTGTAGCTCAGATCAGGTATTAGGTGGTCTCTGGCAGAGACCCTGGAGAGAGGCTGCTGGTCGGAGCAGACAAAACACGTGGGCAGCAGAAGCTGACTTGTACGGCATCAGAGCTTTGGTCCATCAAGGTCAGTCTTGGTCTACTCAGACCGGCAGCCGCTCTCCAGGGTCTCAGGCAAAGAGGTCTTTCCCATCACCTCCTGTCTGGTCCTTCGAGCCCAGTTTTTGCCCTCAAGCCTCCCAGAACAACCCCTCCCCACTCACTCTCACCCACCCTTTCTCTCTCCTGGCCGCTGTTTGGGTCCAGCTCACAGCTGGAGAACAACTGGCCCGTTGGGTTCTCCAGGGACTCATTTTCTCCCAAAACAATGGCTCGGATCCCCCAGAGCATTTCCACGACAGAAGGAATTCCCTTCACAGAGAAGAACTTCCTTGCCTTCCCAGTGCAGCCCAAAGCATCCCTGAAATGAAGCTCTGGGGGGTTGGGGGGGACCCTTTGGAACAGCACGGGATGGATATTTTGGGCTGCAGCAGGAAGAGGAACACCAGAAAGTCCCACCCCGTCGACAGGAATTTCTTTTCGAAGCCTCTGATCATCACACTGACACCAGTGTGTTCTTATTGTAGCCAGTGTTCTCTATTCCCAGGCTGCTTTTTCACAAGGAGGTGACCATTCCTTCCCACTTTAACTGCTGGTTTTCCACTCGTGTTCTCCCCGATATTTATTTTCAGAACCGGCCAGAATCATCCACTAGCGGTCAGCGATCCCACCCGGGAAGTGTGCTGCATTCGAGGAGTTCGCACTCGGGTCGTTCAACACCGCCTTCTCCCACACATCACAGGAAGGAACAAGCAGCTCGAATCATCCAAAGGCGGTGGAAGGCGTATAAAGCCAAGGTGATGCTCTTTCAGCATGCGGGGGGGGGGCTTACTTTGGCAGCTGGGAGCAGCTGGTGCTGAACATAAGTCTTGGGTGGGGGGGAGGGGAGGTGAAATCCAGCAATTCCCTTTGACAGCAGCATTTTGGGGGCTTCTGGGATCTCGCTGGGAAATGCCCCGCCCTCCACTGTCTGTGAGAAGTCCTGATTGGCAGACCTGGTGTCATTCACCGAGGTACTTCCCCGACCTCCATCCAGAGTGGTGTTTCAAGTCAAAAGAAAACAAAATTTGTTGCATTTTTATTTTTAAAAGTGCCTGATAGCGATTTGATTGGACAAATCTGCCTCCTGGATACACAGAGAGAGAAAGGGATGAGAAAACACACTGGAGGTGGAATTAGGTTTGCGAGGTGGCCGAGGAAAGTTTGCCCCATAAACCAAAAAACCTGCACTCAGACCGGTTATGTTTGTGTGCATCCTAAGAAATGGCAATGAGAAAGAAGGAAGAAGAAGAGGAGAGATTGGATTTATACCCCGCCCTTCACTTGTAGTCTCAGAGCAGCTTTAAATCTCCTTTCCCTTCCCCTCCCCACAACAGAAACCCTGTGAGGTAGGTGGGGCTGAGAGAGCTCTTTCAATAACTTCATGAGAGAACACCCTGGGATGTAGGTGGGGCTGAGAGAGCTCTTTCGAGAACTGCTCTTGAGAGAGCAGCTCTAAGAGAACTTGTGACTGACCCAAGGTTACCCAGCAGGCTTCATGTGGAGGGGTGGGGAATCAAACCTGGTTCTCCCAGATTAGAGTCTGCGCTCCTGACCACTACACGAAACTGGCCAGGGAAGATGAGCTGACTCTGGTCAATAGACGGCAGAAGACTTTATTTTAATTCGCCGTTTCTCTATTTCAGATGGAGGAGATGGAACTGGAGAAGGTGAGTGGTGTGGAACTTGGGAGCACAGCGAACTGGGTGGTCCTTGTGGGCGGCATGTCCATTCACAAGCCAGGCGATCTCCTCCAACCTCCAAGGGTGGCAGAAACATGAATAGTGGCACTTAAGCTAACTTTGGAGATGGAAGTTGGGTCCTGTCTGAAGCTGGATTCTCTGGACACACGTCGTCAGCTGCTTTTGCACTTCTGTGTCCAGCTGGTGGTGATTCATTGGTCTGGATTCTGTGCATCCAGTCCCTGAGAAAGTGTGGGGAATCTGGTTTGGGAGCTTTGCCCTGAGTTGTTTGGCTCTCAGTCGAACACTTCCTGGATTTGGTAAAAGAGGGGGAGAAATACCAGGATGGCAGAGAACTGGAAGCAGAAAAGAGCCAGAGTCCAGGAGCACCTTAAAGACTAACGACATTTGTGGGCAGGGTAGGAGCTTTTGTGAGTCGCTGCTCACTTCTTCAGATAAAGATCGGCAGGGAAATGTTTCATCACACCAGGAAGAACCACTCTGCGTTGCTATATATTCCTCTCCTTTAATTTGCGACCATCATCTTTCAAAGGCACTAACCTCCGTCTATCTTCCGTTAGGTGGCTGTTGCGCTCCAAGCGGCTTTCAGGGGACATCTAGCCCGGCTGAAACTGTTATCTGGCAATGTGCAAGGTCGGAATTTCCCCGGCGCTGGAAATGAGGTAACCGTCACGGCCAGGAGGGAACCAAACTCAGCTGACACACACACACACCCCCCGCCCGTTTCCCAGTCTAGACGAGCCATCCGCAATGGAAATGTGCCCCGTTTTTATTTATTCATGTAATTCCATTTGTAACCCACGCTCTCGCCTCAACACGAGGTGGTTCACAGCATACAGAAATTTCTCTTTGTCAACTCTGTCCACCCCATGCATGTATAAACCTCTGCCCCCCCCCCCCAAGTCGTCGCTCTTCTAAACTGAAACGTCCCAGACTCTTCAGCCGTTCCTCACATCTCTCCTGTTTGCAAGACTCAGTGCTGGGCAGCGGAGAGGCAGCCAGACAGATGCTGTTGATCTTTTAAAGCGATCCCAAGCAGCTGTAACAATCTGAGCTGTGGCTTAGTGGCAGAGCCTCTGCTTGGCATGCGGAAGGTCCCCGGTTTGATCCTCAGCTTAGGTCATTGATGGTGGGAAAGACCTCAGCTTGAGACCTTGGAGAGCTGCTGCTGGTCCGAGTAGACAGTACTGATCTTGATGGACCAACCGTCTAATTCAGTATAAATCAGCTTAATTTGGACCCCCTAAAAGAAGAAGAGGAGATTGGATTTATGTCCCACCCTCCACTACACGAAGGAGACTCAGAGGGGCTTATGATCTCCTTTCCCTTCCCCTCCCCACAACAGACACCCTGCGAAGTAGGTGGGGCTGAGAGAGCTCTTGTGAGAGAACAGCTCTGAGAGAACTTGTGGCTGACCCCAGGACACACCGGCAGCTGCATGTGGAGGCGTGGGGAATGAAACCCGGTTCTCCCAGATTAGAGTCCGCCCTCCTAAGCACTACACCAAACTGGCTCTCAGAAAGCTTGCTGCCTGTCAGTCAGTTACAAAGACCCAGCTTCTTTTGTTAGCTATATTTCGATAACCAAATTACTCCATACTGAGTGTGTGAAGGTGGTGTCTGTTTCCTCTGACACATCTCAGTTTAATGACCACCGGTTGTGGCACCCAAATGCTGCCCTTTCTTCCTTGGGCGATGCAAAATACGTTTTGTGGCTCTTCCTGCTCCAGCAACACCGTTCCACTTTTATATCACCAACATTAGCTTCTCATGTCATCTTGGACCAGTGTCTAAGCCCTGCGACAAAGACTGTCCCTGATATCGTGCAAAAGGAAGTTCCAATGCTGCTGGGAAGGCAAAAGATTAACTCGGTTTTGTGTTTGTACCAGAGAAGAGAAGAAGAAGGGATTGGATTCATACCCCGCCCTTCACTACCCGAAGGAGTCTCAGAGCGGCTTACAAACTCCTTTCCCTTCCCCTCCCCACCACAGACACCCTGGGAGGCAGGTGGGCCTGAGAGAGCTCTTTCGAGAACTGCTCCTGAGAGAACAGCTCTGGGAGAGCTGTGACTGACCCAAGGTCACCCAGCTGGCTGCATGTGGAGGAGTGGGGAATGAAACCCAGTTCTCCCAGATTAGAGTCCATGCTCCTCACCACTACACTAAACTGGCTCTCAGGTGACCAGTGACCACGGTCTTTCAAAGAGCCCAACAAAGCTACCATGGGGCCAAAGGACTGGCTGCCTTCATTGCAGGACCAGCCAGCAGAAGGTCAGAGTTTTTCCGTGACCCTAGTTCCTCTTATAACTAGAATCGTCTGAGCCGTGTCTTCTGAAAGGCATCTCCCTTTGTCTCTCCTACCAGAGATGATGCCTCTCCCAAGATGGCCACGTCTCATGCGGGATTCATCTAAAAACAGTGAGCCCCTGCTTTCCTTCTGCAAAACTGTTGAGTTACTCTCTTTCATACGTGAGTTTTGTCAACGGACTTTGTTTATCGGGTGGCCTCAGGCTAGCCCGATCTCACCAGATCTTGGAAGCTAAGCAGGGTCGGTTCTGGATGGGTGGCCTCCAAGGAATACCAGGGTCGTGATGCAGAGGCAGGCAATGCCAAACCACCTCTGAAACGTCGCCTTAAAAACAAGTCCTTAATCGGATGCTGCCCCTTTCACCATTGTGACTCTGATTGCTGCCATTTTTATCTGTTCGTTTTTTATTTGTAAATTACGCTGTGTTTTAAATTTTTGTAAACTATTGTTTTATAGTATTTTAACTGTTGGAAGCTGCCTTGAGTCAGCTTGCTCGGCAAGGAAGGGTAGAAATATAAGTAATAAATAAATGAATAAATATAAGCTCGCCACCTAGTGGTGCATAATGCAAAGAGAGCTAGAACCTCTGCCTGCCAGACAATCTTAGGATCTCCTGGATATAGTGCACACACTGCTGTATGATAATTATTAATTATTATTAGTCTGTTTATTCATCCTAAGCTTTCTTTAACCAGGGACGGGACTTAGTTTGGATATTTTCATCCCGAGCCTTCGCTTTCCTGTGTCTGCATGGCTGTCACAGTTTTAAAATGCAATCAGAGGATTTAGAGGCAGCCTGATGTCGCGGTTAGAGTGCTGGACTAGACTCAGGTTCAAATCCTCACTCTGCCATGGCAGCACGCCGGGTGGCCTTGGGCCGGTCACACAGTCTCAGGCTAACCTACCTCACAGGGTTGTTGTGAGGGTAAAATGGAGGAGAGGATGCAGGCTGCTTTGGGTCTGCCCTGGGGGTCAAAGGCAGGGTACAAATGAAGTAAATAAGTAAACAAAGTGTGATTTTTTAAAAAAAAAATTATGTATAATTTGCTAGCTGTCTCGGTGGCACTTGTGAGGGCAAAAAGGCAGGAGACAGATTCTGTAAAACAAATAAATGAAATAAATACCGTATTTTTTGCTCCATAAGACTAACTTTTTCTCCCAAAAAAAGTGGGGGGAAAAGTGTGTGTGTCTTAAACCCCCCTCACTTTTCCCAAGCTACGGCACCGAGCGGAGCTAGGTGTGTCTTATGGTCAGGTGCGTCTTATGGAGCGAAAAATACGGTACATACTGGCAAGTACCACATTCATCCGTGTAAGAAGACGGACCCATGAAGCTGCCTTCTACTGAATCAGGCCCTCAGTCCTTCACAGTCAGTATTGTCTACTCAGACCGGCAGCCGCTCTCCAGGGTAATCTCAGGCACAGAGGTCTTTCCCATCACCTGCTGGCTGGTCCTTTCAACTGGAGTTGCTGGGGATTGAACCAGGGACCTTCTGTGTGCCAAGCAGATGCTCTGCCACTGAGCCACAGTCCCTCTTGACAGCTCTTCAGGGTCTCAGGCTGAGGTCTTTCCCATCACCTACAGCTTGGTCCTTTCAACTGGAGATGCCGGGGATTGATCCTGGGACCTTCTGCACGCCAAGCGGAGGCTCTTCCACCGAGCCACAGCCCCTCTTTACAGCTCTCCAGGGTCTCAGGCGGAGGTCTTTAACAGCACCTACTGCCTCGGTTTTTTTAGCCTGGGGTGCCGGAGATTGAACCTGGGACCTTCTGCATGCCAAGCAGAGGCTCTGCCACTGAGCCAGGGTCTCAGGCAGAGGTTTTTCCCAAAGCATCCTTTTACCTGGTGATGCCGGGGATTGAACCTGGGACCTTCTGTGTGCCAAGCGGAGGCTCTGCTGCTGAGCCACAGCCCTCCCTAGAGTAGATTCCAGGGTGGCCATCGCAGGAGTCTGGAAGCATCCTCAGCAGCTCCGGCTCCAAAGCAGACAGCTGGGCTCTGCCACTGATGAGAAAACACTTAGAATTGAGAACGGAGGTGGTCCGCGTGACCCAGTCGGGTGCCGAAAGATGTGCCGAAAGCCAAGGCCCTGTTGCTGTGCTTCTTCTCCCAGCACTCATCGTCCGGGTCCCTCTCTTCAAGATCGGTGGCAGGCGGCCAAACAGACCCCGAGGACTTGAGTCTCGTCCAGTCTGTCTTCAGAGCTCACACCACACGGACGCAGCAGGCAGAGTGGTAAGCCCGGGGCAGGTTGTCTTACCCCAACAAGATCCTTTTAACTGGAGGTGGAGAGATTCGAACCTGGGGCCTCCTGCATCCACAATGCATCATCGACAGCCGAGTCCCCGAGCTTGAGTTGCTAGCCAGAGTTTTTTCTCCTCCAGGATCTGTGGGCAGCAGGGGGAAAAAAATCATTCTAATCCCCCTCCCCATATAATATACTGCCCCCCGACAGCTTTCAATCCCGTTGGAAGTGTTCCATCTCAACGAAGTGGGCTTGCGTGTGATTTAGAGCCTCCAAACCTCATCCTAGATCTTATTCTGTGTGTCTCTGACTTCAGTCTCTGCGGCCGCCTGTTTTATGACCCTTGCCAATGCTCTTTCTCTGCCTTTTGCAGGCCGACGGTGTCTTGCCCCGTGACCAAGGAGGTACGCCCAGATGCTGACCCCGGAGAGAGAAAGCCGGTCTGGTCAGCGTTCAAGCATTCCCCTTTAGTCTTCATCTCCACGAGCCCCGGTAAACCTCATTTACCTTCCCGGTTTGGGATTGAGTGGTCATTTGTGTGCTTTGAGAAAAAGATGCTGTTATTTCTCCGGGGCAAGTTCATCTTGGCCAGCACTGCAACATACAAAGTCAGCCCTCGCCAGATTTTGGCAAAAGGTTTCTGGGTTGTGGTTGATAACATGAGAGAAGCCGTATAAGATCAGGCCAGTGGCCCACCCGGTCCAATTCTCTTGTGTCATGCAATGGTATAGTGGTTAAACGGGACAGCCTCTAATCTGGGAGAGCCGAGTTTGATTCCCCACTCCTCCACTTGCACCTGCTGGATGACCTTGGGCAAGCCGTAGCTCTGTACCAGCTGTTCACTCAAGGACAGCTTGGGAAAGAGCTCTCTCAGCCCCACCTACCTCACAGGGTGTCGGTTGTGGGGAGGGGAAGGGAAAGGTGTTTGTACGCCGCTCTGAGACTCCCTTGCGGAGTGAAGGGCAGGGTATAAATCCAATCTCTTCTTCTCTTCTTCTGTATTTATTCAAGTAGATCCAGTTCACATTCAGCTTGCGGTCGAAAGGGGAGGGAGAAGCTTAACCTAAAGAGGACTTTCCCCTTCACCAATGGCCAGCTTGCCCAGCATCCTGTGTGTGGGAGCATCAGGGCACTGTCTCTACAGGAGAGACCTGCAGAGACATGTATTTCCATGGAAGGCCATGTGCAGAGAGGGAGAGGATAAAGGGAGGGAGGAGAGGTCAGAAAGTGGCTCCTAGGTGAAGACAAAGAGAGGCATCTCATTCAAGGAGATAACACCTCTACACACTCAGGGATGTAACTCCCCCTCCCCCCATGTCCAGGCATGCTGAATCACTCACTCCAACAGTGAGCTCCCCCTCCCTGGCCGTCTTCAAGCAGCGGCTGGACAAACACTTGTCAAGGATGCTCTAGGCTGGTCCTGCATTGAGCAGGGTCTTGGACTCGATGGCCCGGATGGCCCCTTCCAACTCTGTGATTCATTCACACACACCCCTTTCCTTGTGCTGGTGCCACCCCTAGATGCCAATTTCAGAAAGGGTAGCCAGTGTAGCCCATAGTGTCAGAACTGAACGAGTCTAGCGACGCCTTAAAAGATTTAAACAAAATTGATTCCGGCAGGAGCTTTTGCAAGCCGGTGCTCCCTTGGTCAGATGCGCAGGAGTGAAAGAAAATCTATCAGGCCAATTTATGTACACGATGGGAAGATGGAGGGTGGGGCGGGGGGCGGGGGGTGTTACAAAAGGAGAAGCCGGCACAAAACAACCCAGAGAGGAATGCCGTATTTTATCAGGTATCGTCCGGGCGTATTTGTGCAGCACGTTTATTCTCCCGCCTCTCTTTAAACCAGCGCTGTACGACGCCTGCCCCCGTTTCCTTGGCCACATTCGGTGCGGTCATTATCAGGGGTGTCTTTGCATTCACTTCAGATCGGCGATGCCTAGGAGGGTCCGTCCCCACCATTCCCCACCTCTGGGACCGGGCAGCCGCTCAGCCCTTTGTCTTCCAGCGGAGCAGCCGCCTCTTCGATTCCCAATGGTTATCGCTCTTCTGTGTGGACGGCCACTCCGCTGCATTGATTTCTGTGGGGCAGGCCACAGAGCGGGTATCAATTGCTGTTTACTTCAAGGGGCTGTTGCGAAAGGCTGATGACTATCATCGTTTAACCGCTTAACTGCTCCACCAGAGCCCGTTGGTCCAAGATGCAATTCCAGTATCAAGTAAAGGTCAGCCAGTTGGGGGAGGGGAAACAGACCAGCTTGTCTGTCGAACTAGTAATACAAACAATGCAAAATTACTTGAACTGGTAATACAAACAGAGAACGGCTCTGTCCCTTGATATTCATCAGCTGCTGCCTTCCGTTCATGCCCTGAGCCACCTCGTATCTTGTCATAAACCCAGGAGCGAGAAAGAGCGTGTTGCGTGCGTGCAGAAGGAACTCTGTGTGTGTTGCTGCTCGCTTGTAACGTTTTGTAGGGCCACTGGATCGATAAGCAGGAGTTTCTGACATTTCCCGGTCGATCTTGAGAGCTACTGAAATGTCTGTGATGAATCGCAACATTTCATTTATTGGTAAATTGTGTCCTTTTTTTAAACCGTAGAGTGGTACGGTAATTCCGGTGGGTTTCAATTCCCCACCGCCACTTGGCAGAAGTACTTTCCGTTTGGGGTGCTGACAGATCAACATACAGAGAGGCTCTGAACTGTGAAGCAATTAATACAAAATTCACCTAAATGAAGTTTAGGAGATGCAGGCTCTTGTCGGGCGGAGGGAGGCTATAACTCAGTCTTCGTTTGGCACAGCCCAAATGCCACAGAAACATACACAGAGAAGATTGTTGTGCCGTTCTCCCCCAAAACACAGATTGCCGGGTCACGGAAGGTCCCGAAATCAGAGACACGGAGGGGGAGAAATTTGCAGAAAGCACCGAAGCTGAGTTAAAGTGATTGAGTGAATAATAGGCCGAGACTCCTTCCAGAGAGAGAGAGAGAGAGAGAGACTGACCTTGCTAGATCAAAGCAATTTGTTTAGGGAGCCGAACCTCTTAATTATTCTGTCTGCCAGGGAGAAACCTCCTTTGTTTGCCGGGGTTTTTTTGGTGGCACGGCAGTGTTCATAAATCACGCTCAGAAGGTCTCTCCCTTTGTCAGACGCCAGACGTTTACGAGGAACACGCTGCCCGGGTGTCGCTGGAGTCCCCGGAGCCTTATCGCTTTTGTAAAAAGCACCCCCCCACACTTAAACAATAGCCAAGAGAGAATGCAAATATTGGATATGTTTATTGAACCCCATCCTCCGCACGGTATGCAGCTTAAAAAACGATCTTTGCCGGCTTAAACTGACACCAACGGAGTCTGGTTAGAGCAGTGGATGGAGGCGATGAAAGGTTTCTATGGGGCTACCAGAAACCCCCACCTCACAGACCAAAAGTGGGGGGAACTTGGAATATTGGAGAGGCAGCCAGGCGACAGTTTGCAGGGAGCTGCGCACGGTAGACGGGGTTGCGCAGCGATGTGTGCAGTGCCTCTCCCAGTTTGTGTGCAGCAGCCTCCCGGCCCTATAGGGTCGCCACCCCCCAGGTTGGGGCTGGAGATCTGGAATTATAACTGACATCTTTATTTATTTTAAATGTAGTATCATTACTGATAAATGACTTTGATTCAGGTGGGGTAGCCGTGTTGGTCTGAAGCGACAGAACAAAGTCTGAGTCCAGAGTGGCTCCTTTAAGACCAACTAAGTTGAATTCTGGGTATCAGCTTTTGTGTGCATGCAGACTTCTCCAGATAGATTCATGTGGGGCAGCCGTGTTGGTCTGAAGCAGCAGGACAAAGTCTGAGTCCAGCAGTGCCTTGAAAGCCAACAGAGGTTTCATTCTGGGTCTGAGGTTTTGGTTGAGGATAAACGTAATTCTGTTTATCTGGCACCCTCATACACCTCTTGCCCCATATGTCCCCCCTTCCCATCTTTTACAAGTCTCTCCTGGGAAGTCTGCGATTTTCCATATTGGGAATTCGGACTGTTGGCTTGCTAGGAAATGTCCAATTTTTTTTATTAAGGACTGTTGTTTTTCTTTTCAGATTTTAATTTTTTTTGTTACATTCGTATATTTATTGTATATTTCTGTTGCAAGCTGCCCTGAGCCCTGCCCGCAGGGGAGGGCAGCCTAGAACGCCAATCAGTCAATCAATCAGTCAATCAGTAAAATACCCAAAATGAAAACTTTGTTGGTCTTAAAGGTGCCACTGGACTCCAGCTTGGTTCTGATAAGTGACTTGCACAGCAACTGAGTTCTTGAGCACCCTTTATGTTCTGACGCGCAGCTGTGTTTGTGATGGCTTCATCATACTTGGCAGGAACAGGACAAGAACGTTCCCCGGGCCGCGGATGCTGGTCTTCATGCCTCCCGCGCCTGCACACAGAATGGAAAAGAGCCTGTTGGCGTCAGGCCTCGGGAGCGGATCAGAATTATTCCCGACTGCAGGCCATTCCGGAAGCTTAATGACCCAGAGAGTATCATCCTTCCCAAAAGAACCTGCGTCTTTTTCTTTGTCTTCCTTTCAGCCACGTCCTCCCCGCGTTGCCTGCGGCCCTCTCCTGTTCCACCAGTAGACGAGGCGCATTCAGATGATTCCGACGATATCATCACCGTGTCTCCCTCACCGAGGAAGAATAAAGGGCCCTTGGATTTCACCAGCTCTCCATCGCATTCTCTCTTGCCCGCCTAGCCGCTGGTGGGCGTTCAGCCTGGTCTACGCATGCTGCAGAATGGGGCGGCAGAATTGACTGTACCACTTCCAGACTGCAGGGGGATGTCACATTTTGGAATGCTCCATTGCACAGACAGTTCCTTGCCAATAGAAACAGAGCTGGAAAGGACCTCAGGGGCCAGCTACTCCACCCCCCCTGCACAACACAGGAAATCCACAGCTATCTCCCACCAACCCCCATTCCCTCCCAGTGACCCCTGTTCTTTGACCAGAGGAAGGCAAGAAACCTCCAGGATTCCAGGGCCTGGAGGAAGAGAGCCAGTTTGGTGTAGTGGTTAAGAGCGTGGGTTTGATGCCCCACTCCTCCACAAGCAGCTGCTGTTGTGACTTTGGGTCAGTCATGAGTTCTCGCAGAGCTGTTCTCTCAAAGGCAGTCCTCAAAAGAGCTCTCTCAGCCCCACCAACCTCACAGGGTGTCTGTTGTGGGGAGGGGAAGGGAAAGGAGATTGTAAGCTGCTCTGAGAGGCCTTCAGTTAGTGAAGGGCAGGGTATAAATCCAGTCTCCTCCTCTTCTTCCTCCTCCTCCTCCTGACCCCAGAGTGGCGATTGGCAATACCCTGGGCGTGTAAGAAAGTTGAAGTAGCGTGGCCCATTCCACCAGCGTCTTCCTCTTGTAGACTTCTTTTTCGCTTGGCCACGTAATCTTGTTTTCCAGGGAGCTGGCAGTGCTGAGTTTGGGAAAAGAACAATAGATGTTTAAGGCCCCGTTTTGCTGAGTGGTTTTGAAGGATACCGTTTTAGACAGCTAAGAGGGAAGGTGGTAAAAGGTTTATAAAGTTATGCGCAGGGTGGAGAGAGTTGACAAAGAGAACTTTTCCTCCCTCTCCCCAAATATTAGAACTTAAAGGCGTCCAACGAAGGTGACAGGCAGTCGATTCAGGAAATTTTCCTTTACGCCATGAGTGATTACAGTGTAGGATTCGCTGCCAGGGGATGTAGTGGTGTCCACAAGCATCGATGGCTTTGAAAGGAAGTTAAACAGATTCATGGAGGATAAGTCAATCAATGGCTGCTAGCCGTGGTGTCGGAGGGGAACCTCCACATTCAGAGGCACTAAGTCTCTGAATCCCAGAGTCAGGAGGCAACGTCAGGGGAAGGCCTCAGCTTCAGCGCCCTGTTGTTGGACCTCCAGAACGACCAGTTGGCCACCATGTGAGACAAGATGTTGGAGTAGATGAACCACTGGTGTAATCCAGCAGGGCTCTTGTGGTATTCTTACGATCCTGGAGAGGGTAGCCATTCAAACACACATGAACTTGCCTCATGTCAAGTTAGTCCCTCAGTCCGTCAAGATCAGTTTTGTCGACTCTGATTAGCAGAGGCTCTCCAGGGTCTTTGGCAGAGGTCCTGAGGTTTTTAATCGGAGATGCTGTGGATTGAACCTGGGACCTTCTGCGTGCCAAGCAGATGCTCTGCCACTGAGCCCCGGCCCCTCCATTGTAAATGCATTTCCCCACAGCTCAAATGCAGTGGTCACTGTTTGGTCGGTCCTTTGTGGGGGGGAACTGCTAGATCAGCACAGTTTGTGCAGTTTGTGGCACTGTCAGAGTTGCACCTTTTTGAGAGTCAGTTTGGTGTAGGGTTAAGAGTGAGGACTCTAATCTGGGAGAACCGGGTTTGATTCCCCACTCCTTCCCATGCAGCCAGCTGGGTGACCTTGGGTGAGTCGCAAGTTCTCTCAGAGCTGTTCTCTCAAGGGCAGTCCTCGAAAGAGCTCTCTCAGCCCCACCGACCTCACAGGGTGTCTGTTGTGGGCAGGGGAAGGGAAAGGAGGTTGTAAGATGCTCTGAGACTCTGAGTGAAGGGCAGGATGTCAATCCAATCTCTTCTTTTTTTTAAGGTATCCTTCAGCCCTGAGGGTTTGGGGGGGGGGTTGGCCTGGGGTGAGGGGTTCCGGAGTTCCCTTTCAAGAGAATGAGACACTACTGTGCAGTTGGAGCTACGCACTGTAAGGGCAAAGGAGTGCCCCCTGAAAGAGCAGCGCGGATAAGCCCCCCCACCAAGTTGTTTTGCCCCTTAAAACAGCCTCTTCTTTGGAACCAACACGCCCATGAAAATTCAAAAACTCCATCAATGTCTGAGCTTTGCTGGGACTCTTGAACTGCAGGTGCTCCACAGCCAAACATTTCAAAGACTTTGAAGTGAGAGCAGAATCCCAGCAAAGGGGGGGGGGGCGTTTTTGCGAAGCAAGTCAGAAAATAATGGAATTAGCAGCTGTGCCTGGCTTTTGCCAAATAATATAACATCAACAGAACGAGGTTCCCTCATCAGACTGTCTCTCTCTCTTGCTGGAGACACATTGTTGTCTCAAAATCTTGTCGTGTGTCGTCATATTTAACCGGCACAGAGGATTTTTAAAAAAAACTTTAAATACAACTATAATATTGTGCTCACTTTTAGCTCGAACTGATGATGTGCGCACCCCCAAAAAATTCACTTTGGAAGTCGGTGCGGGCCACTCCTCCACCTCTGCCGCAGAGAATGAATTTGGGAATACGCCGCAGTTTACATGGGAAGGATGCGTCATCTTCCCTTCTGTTGTTCTTTGTGTCTTCATGGCTCATCCCGAAGTACGAAACGGCCGCCACGATCACTCATCTTCTCTCCTGACCTGGTGGAACCCAAGACTGAGGGCCCGCTCTCTCCCCATCAATTGCCTCATTGATCATCCCGGTGCCACTCCACAGCAAGAAAGCAGAGAAAGGAAGATGCCGGCGACAGCCGTCCTGCCCTACTGGGCGACGGAAAGGGTTCCCGAAACAGTGAGGTCCAACAGAGGATGCAGACGTGAGACAAGACAAGCCCCATTTATCTCAAACTGTGAGAGAGAGCGTGAAATCGTGTTGCAAGATGCTGGAAATGCACGTGCTAGAAAGAATGTCTTACGCATGGGTGGCAAGTGGAACGGCTTTGCCACGTGTCCGTTGGAACCCAGTCGAAGGGAGGACATGGGTGAATCGTGCCACAAAATTGCCACAGAATTCCCTGTTTACTGTCCTACTTTCCTGGGATCCCCTCAAATCTCTCCCTCGCCTTTTCAGGAGAGTGGTGGGAAGGCAGGCTGGCATTAGCTCCTCCTTCACACTTTCAGATTTGACTTTATATTTTCAACATGAAATCTTTCTCCAAGCATTGTGTTGCTTTCTGTTTTACGTATTGTGTGCTCTGGTGCCTGTACCCAGGGAGCGTGACTGCCGGCACCCCTGGCCAAATCTGGATTCGCATCGTCGGGTGGGGTGAGGGAAAGGCCATATCACATACGACAGGGGAAATGTAACTCTCCAATAAGCACAATGGGTACGTAAATGATTCGATGCCTGTTTTTTATTTACAAATAAAATCTTCAGTAAATTTGGTTGGATGTATTGGGAGCAGGTGTCCCCAACCTGGTGCCCGCGGGCGTCTCGTGCCCACATGTGATTTTAGGAAGTGGGCCAGGCCAGGTGTGGCTTTTGACCTGGCAAGGCTTCTGATTGGGCGCTGTGGATCCGATTGCCCGTGCAGATTTTTTAAAACGTCACTTTGCTTGTAGCTGCCAACACACCTTGGACATGGGAGGTTACAGGTCTTTAATTTCTGACTCTCTTGGGAATCGCGGAAGTCGAGACTCTGGTATTCAGGCTGCTGAAGGCGAGCAGAGCTGTCTGCATGGCTCATCCCAAAGCAAACCTTGGGCCTGTCCTGCCGAAAATACTTCCTTCTGAGTTTAGCCAGCACTTGACAGCACCCAGAATCCGGGCCTAGCGGGGTCCATGTTAAGATCATGAAACCAAAGCTACCAGTGTCCCATGGGGGGGGGGGGGGGGCGGTCTCTGCTGTCCAGGTTAGTTTTGTTGGGGCACACTTCCGGGGGGGGGGGAGCATCATCGAAGGTTCATCATCAGGCAGCATCATCGAAGGTTCCAGCCATTGAAACCACCAGCAGTTGGAAGGCGGGGGTGAGACTGGAGGGTGAGCACCTGGGACACTCACCCCCCCCCCCCAATCCTTTCTGTAGTCTCGGGTCCCTTCCAGATCCCAACCGATGAGGCTTCATTTCACCTGTCGCCCAGGGCAGGATCCCAAGAATCTCGGCAGCTTTTTAATTTAAAAAAAGGAATGTGACGGGTTTTAATCACAGGATGCTTTGAGAAGCTGGTCTAGCTGAAAAGCTGGGTATAAATAATGCATTCCCTGCCCCCCCCCCTTCTGTTGAGGTTTCGTGGTGATTGCTGATGCTCTTGGCAGAGAGAGAAAACGGAAGCTATTTATGGGCCAAGGTGTAGGGGGTCACCCACCCTTCCCTAAATTGCGTTTTGTACGTGTCAGCAAATTAAAGGTTTTTTTTAAAAAAGGAAGCCAAGTTGGCCGGCTCAAGGACAACCATCTCGTTACGACCGGAGAAGAAAGAAACCGCAATGATAAACCCATTTTGCATCAAGCTCTCTCTGTTTCTCGGAAGATAGTTCAAGGTGGCCGGCCGTGTTGGTCTGAAGCAGTAGAACAAACGTAGAGTCCTGTGGCACCTGAGAGACCAGCAAAGGTTTATTCAAGGTATGAGCTTTCGTGTGCAAGGCACACTTTTTCAAATACATTGGAATGGAAGGTAAGAGTTCAAACTTATAGGCAGAGGCTGAACAGCAAATTAGCATGTAACATGATGAAGATGTTTTAAGATATGCAACAATAAAACTGCTAAGGTTAGAAAGTCAACAGTTGTGTGGATTTAATTAAGGGGGGAAAGGACAGCAAAGCAATAAATATGTCAAAATAGGGGATAAATGTGTAAAGGTATCTTTTCTAATTGTGGGAAGTAAACTGAGACTCTCCATTCACTTCCTCTCAGGCGTGGAGGAAACTTAACAGCATGTTTCTCATCTTTGAGTGGGTTTCTTGGAAGATCTTTCCTGCGCTGCTGCTTCCCCGTCGCAGGTTCTCTCTTTTAACGCTCTGAAAAAGAGGGACTCGCACAGCCCTGCAACTGTGCAGCATGCTTCTTAAATTGGGGGCCGAGGCTGCTCTTCATCTGACACTTCATGTCATTTCACACTGGTACTTCTAGCCAGAGAGGATGGTGGCTGTACAGAGATGATCTTTTCCCCCCCTTAATCCCATCAGGGAAAACGGCCCTCTGTAGTGTTTCCAGAAGCAGCTGCTGGGAGCTGTCCAGGGTGAGGTTTATACCATCCCAAATCAACCACTTGGGTAGATTAATCCAGCTGTGGTTCCAGTCGTGCTGATGGTTGGAGAGGGCACGTAGACATTTTTTTTTTTAATTCAAAGATACTGCCTTGTAGGAGTCACCTGCCCTGAGCTGTAGTTATGCCTCTGAGGTATCCATGCAGATGATGACGAAACCTCAGTTTCATGGCTCAGAGCCCCGTTATCAGGGCAGAGAGAGGAGCAAAGCGTTTCCCCAGGCTTTGGTCTGCAGGGAGCCGCTAGGAGGAGGAATGCGATGGAACCAGATCTTCCTCACAGTAGCAAGTGCTAATAGAGAGCCCATTAGCAAAGTGTTAGGAGCCGGATGAAAGGAAGAGGAGCTTGCTTTGCCTTTCAGTTTGGCAGCCTGTTAGTCCCATGGGATTCGCAGCAGACCTCTTTTAATATGATGGGATGCAGTGGTCAGCCGACATGATGGTTCCTTGCAGGGCCTCTGAGGCAGGAAGCTGGCTTCATTTCGGTGGTGCCAGCAGGAAACACACATCAGCTCTCTTGCCGAGGGTTTGGCTGTCTGCCCCGTTAGCCCCGGAAACCAGCAAGCCATGCTTCATGTATCGGTGTGGCAGAGAAAGAGGAACCCAGCAATGGCCTCAGTCTGAAGAAGCAGGCTCAGCTGTTGCCGGAGAGCATCAAATTGATAGAATAGAACGGTCAAGTCAGAAGAGACCTTCAGGATCATCTAGTCCAACCCCCTGCACAATGCAGGAAATTCACAGATACCTCCCCCCCCCCCCGACCCATCGTGACTGCCATTCCATGCCCAGAAGATGACAAAAAAATCCTCCAGGACCTGCAGCAAAACTGCCCTGGAGAAAAATGGCTTCCTGACCCCAAAGTGGCGATCAGCATTCCCCTGGGCGTGTAAGAAAGGGCCACAAGAACTAAGCAAAGAGGCAACCCTTCCTGCCCTCCCTCTCGTGATCTGCCTGAGTTCACATGATCGGTGTTGCTGTCAGATGGCCATCTAGCCTCTGTTTGAAAACCTCCCAAGGAAGAGAGCCCACCACCTCCCGAGGAAGCCTGTTCCACTGAGGAACCGCTCTGGCTGTCAGGAAGTTCTTCCTGATGTTTAGCCTAAAACTCTTCGGATTTAATTCCAACCCGTTGGTTCTGGTCCGACCTTCTGGGGCAACAGGTGGCGATTAGCAACGGGGATGGCACAGAGAGCAAAAAACTGACACTCCTGAGCCCCCCTTAGAAACTGTGGTCACCATGGGCAGGTTTAACTGACGCTTCTGTAATATGAGTTCTTCTCATGTGTTTCATGTTAAAGAGCTACCGGACATTTCTAACAGACCAGAACAGAGATCTCAAAAGCTTATATCCCCAAAATACTGATGGTCTCTAAGGTGCTACTGGACTCAGTTTTAGTTCTACTGCAGACTGGCCTGGTTACCCTCCGAAACGATCATCGTTGCTTCACTGCTGGTGCCCATTTGTTCCAAGGAATGGAAATAAAACAGCCAGTGTTGTGGTTTGATTGCAAAGGGGGTAATTGTGTAAGTCTGTTAGAGTAAAACAAAACTCCAGTGGCCTCCTAAAGGCTAACCCTGTTTGTTTCAGTGTGAACAGCGACTTGTGAAAGCTCACTGAAATAAATGTTATGAGTCTTGATGATGCCACTGAAATTTTGCAGTATTGGAACACCTTGGCACGGATCTATCATGCAGCCGTATTTGGAATATTGTGCAAAGGTCGCCAGTTTGGTGTCGTGGTTAGGAGCGTGGACTCTGATCTGGAAGAACCGGGTTTGATTCCCCACTCCTCTGCATGCAGCTGCTGGTGTGACCTTGGGTCAGTCACAAGTTCTCTCAGAGCTGTTCTCACAGGAGCAGTCCTCGAAAGAGCTCTCTCAGCCCCACCTATCTGACAAGGTGTCTGTTGTGGGGAGGGGAAGGGAAGGGATTGTGAGCCGCTCTGAGACTCCTTCGGTTAGTGAAGGGCAGGGTATAAATCCAATCTCCTCCTCCTCCTCCTCTTCTTCTCATTCTTTTCCTCATTCTCCTTTTCCTAGTTCTCCTCCTTCTCTTCCTCCCTTTCCTCTTCCATCACAAAAAGGGATATTGCAGAGCTGGGAAAAGTGCCAAAAAGGCCAACCAAAGTGCCAAAAAAGGTCTGAAGCATCTTGGCTAAAAGAAAAGGTTAAGGGGTGAATGGAGGCTTTTTAGTTTGGAGATGGGTCGGTTTCAGCAGGCAAGCTGGCCTGGAATGGGGTTCTTTTTTTTGAGGATCAACCACAGGCAATTCACTAAGCGGGGCCTCATCCTGGGATCTGCCCCAGCAAGTTGCGAAAGCCGTTCCAGTCTACCCAGTGCTGCTGCTGCTGCTTCACAGTTCCGACCAGTTTCGATGGGGCTTGCGCAAGGCACGGATTGTGCCCGCGCCAACAAACGCATGCCAAGGCTTGTGGGGCCCTGTCTCCTTTTGATCCGCTGGTGCTTCTGAAGTGTCTGCAGGTGGTAAGCAAAAGTTCAACACTTTGGCCAATGGGGCAAAACTGTTGGGGATTTCAAAGTAAAATGCGGAGTTAATAAATGCAGCGGAACACTTGTATTTGCCTTTAGACAAGAAACTCTGTCAGTGAGGGAAGGGCCATTGGGAAAATACTAGAGACAAAACAAAGGCTTAACATCCACCCTGACCCTTCTAACCTGCCTCTTGACTCTCTAAAGTTGAAAACACGTGTGCTTGCCCCAGGCGAGGGTTAGAACAAAGAGCAATAAACTTTCTAAGCCTCCACCCTTGGGTCGTCTTCTGAGCTATTGATTACCCCAACTGGAGAATCCCAGACCTAACAAGTGATGCATTTTAACACCTTGCTCTGGTGGCAAATACATGCATGGTCTAACAATGGTTCTCTAACTAAATAGCTAGGATATCAGCATGCATGAACAAACTTGTAAATTCTTCTGTGACTTCAGGGAGAGAACTTGCAGACCTTAACAAAAATGGACCGTATTTCTTTTGTTTTTTTATATGTAGCCCCTCCCCACACACAAAAATGAGAGTGAAGTTGGTTGTTGCAAAAAAAAAAAAAAACATGAAGGATTAACTGAGATTTGTGATAGTTATAGCAATCCGCTAACTGGGAAGAAAAGCCATTTTTTTTAAGTTGCAAAAATAAAATCCCAGCTTTTCAAGTTTGGCGCCATTCTAAATGCCTTGGAAACTATTTACTGTTGGTGGCAGCTGTGTTGTCCTTCTTGTTTGTTTGTTTGGGGAA
This sequence comes from Lepidodactylus listeri, assembly GCA_029233225.1. Lineage (NCBI taxonomy): Eukaryota > Metazoa > Chordata > Lepidosauria > Squamata > Gekkonidae > Lepidodactylus > Lepidodactylus listeri. Next base: position 11,117,420 of record JARCFY010000022.1, on the reverse strand, counting down.
TTTATATGCCCCTTCTTCAGAAGCCTGCTTTAGGTGGCTTACCAGTGAAAACGTTACAAAAATGTAAAAATGATCAGGAATTGTATTTTTAAAGCTGTAAAAAACAAACTGGGGGGCATAAAACAGGAGATCTGGGAATCTGTGATTTTTTAAAAAGCAAATTCAGAAAATTCGGTTCTGTGAGTTTGTGCACTACCAGCGATGGAAGTCAGGATGAATTTGACTAACTCAGTTACTGGAGAAGAGGCAAGTACCCTTTGAGGCCTTGGTTGGGTCATTCAGATGATCTTGTTGATCAGGGAACCACTTGTGGTTTGATCTCCTGTTTGTAGCTGTGTAGTTGGATGGGTCTCTTAAAAATCCACAACTGGATACATTGCATTATTTGCTTTTGCACTACCCAGAAAAGCACCAGTTGTGAAGGGATTGCAAGATTAGCTAGGATCATGGGCAGGACCTGAAAGCACACAGAGAGACTTAAGTAGTAAGCCTCAACTCAAAAATCTCAAAACACATTTTCCCTCCTTTTAGGCCTTTTAAGACACAGGTGGTGTCAGCAACAGATCGATCCGGGAGAAAGAGCAGCTGCTAGAAAGCAGTCTAATGACACCAGTGAAGACAACCAAATTTACTTGGTCACATCTGCTGCAAGCTATCGGCCCTCTGACTGCAAACCAAGTGCAAGCTGAACTGGCAGGCGATTCAACATAGACTTGAATAAGCTTGCACTTTAGGCGTGTTAGAGAAGGAACCATTCATCAGCTCAGGAAATGAACATAATTTTGAAGGGTGTGAGGAGCGGGGGTGGCTGCCTTCTTTTCTCTAGAAAAAGTGTCGGAGGGATTTGAGTGAGGGGGAAGTCACCACCGTTACTCTGAAATCATACTAAGCTTCGTTCAGAGGAGGAGTAACGTAACAAAGGAACATCTGTGGTTTAGAGAGGGCAGAGGGCAATTTCATTCATGTCAGTATGCTTGGAGGTCAGCAGGCTGTGCCTTTACTCAGGAAATGGAATAGGGTGACGGAGGTGGTGCTCACAGACATCTTGGTACAGACAACCAACTTCCTGTTGTCTAATCCCTTGACATAACAAGAGGTCACAAACTGACCTTCTGGCATTCGTCATGGAGGGAGGGGGGGGGGGGGGTTGTATGTATGTTTTTTTTTTAAAAAACAAATCCAGCCCTGATCTTAGTTTCACATTTGAGGATCGGTTGCATAATTTGATACAACAGTAAAACATTTCGGGGGGATCCTAATTAAAAGTGAACTCAGACACCCAGACGAGTGACGTCTTTCACAACATGAATTGCTAATAGGAATGGCTGCTGCCTCCAGTAACAAGAAGTTGCATTTAATAAACATGGGGACAGGCATAAACATTGTTTATATGGGAACAGTATTTTGAATTCCAGCTTCCTCTTTCTCCGGGGCACTCAAGATGGCTCATGACAACAGACACCAATACATCCAATTTCATAATACGGTTTATGCCAGCAACCGTGACAGCTGAATGATAATAAAGCCCTTTGGAACAAGCAAGTGTTTAAGAGACAGAGCTGAGCACATTTTCAGAGGTAGGAAATTCCACACCTGGGGGGGGGGGCAACAGCTGCAAAGTCCCTGCTGTGCTTTCTTAAGCAGAGTTACACCCTTCTAAGGCCATTTAGAAGAGTAGCATGTACGTTGTACCTGCCACAGAATGCCTCCCTGCCATGCTTAGTGGTGCAATCTTAGAAGTTTTATTCCCACTGGTGCAGCAGGTTCGAATCCAGCCCCATGCAGTTTAAAGCATGCTGATTTGGAGGTAGCTGTCTCCGTTCCCCCCACCCTTTCACTGCACCCCAAACCAACATCTAAGGTCATGGTGGCTTTCTCCCTACTTACGGGAGGGCAGTCCTTGGCTCTTACACAACGATGAGTGAAGATTTTGCTTTTCAAACTGCAGCTTGTTTGCCAGTTGCAAAGCAACGTTTTTCAAGCGTTGAAAGAAGCTTGCTTTTTCATGGAATGCTCAGATCTGTTCTACATTGCACAGCCGATATTTTCGCGTGCACGCATTTGCACACTGCTTCCCATCCACCCAAAAGAAAAGGAAACGTTTACAAGAGAGATGCTTTCATTGCTTGTCTCTAATATAACAGCTTTGCCTGTTTTGCCTTTGTGCCCACCCCAACCCAAGCGTCTTTTGTGTTCATCAGGTGTTCTAAACTGAATTGCAAATACTTTGCGGGTTCTTGTGTCACTGCTCGAGAACTATTGTTTTATCCAGTCCGTTCTGATCATGTTCTGATGAAATGAGGGCAAAAGATGCATATGCTCGAAATGTGGCTAATTTTAATTGCTATCGTGACCTGCTCGAAATGACAGTGGGGCACCTATAATGCAAGCCAATCGGAGGGGAACAATTCACCCGGTAGAGGTTACCCAGCCAGCTGTCATAATGAATGTGTCCAAATCGGCCCATGTGCGACAGTTCAAAAACACTGCTTGTTTAGATGACAGAATGAACCATTAAAACATTTGTACTGGGTAGAGCTTGGCATGAGAGAAAACGGGCCCTGAGAGCAAGTAGGGTTGCCAAGCTCCAGGTGGCACCTGGAGACCTCCTCCTATTATAACTTATCTCCAGATGACACAGACCAGTTCCCCTGGAGAAAGTGGCTGCTTTGGAGGGTGGACTTTATGGCATTATACCCTGCTGGAGTCTCTCTTCTCCCCAAATCTTGCCCTCCCCTCCCCAAATCCTGCCCTGGTGCAGTGGTTAGGAGCATGGACTCTAATCTGGGAGAACCGAGTTTGATTCCCCACTCCTCCACATGCAGCTGCTGGTGTGACCTTGGGTCAGTCACAAGTTCTCTCAGAGCTGTTCTCTCAGGAGCAGTTCTCAGGAGAGCTCTCTCAGCCCCACCTACCTCCCAGTGTGTCTGTTGTGGGGAGGGAAAGGAGACTGTAAGCAGCTCTGAGACTCCTTTGGGTAATGAAGGGCGGGGCATAAACCCAATCTCTTCTCTCTCTCCCTAGGATCCACCCCCAAAACCTCCAGGTGTTTCCCAACCCAGAGCAGGAAACCCTAACAGCAAGATCAGTTTGATTTTCAAATGTCTTATTTACACAACTTTGAATCGTGATTGTTCTTCAGGGAAGGCCAGCCGGAGGGGTCAGACCTGGTTTACGGAGGCACTGAGAGACATTCAAGAGGAGCGTCTCATTAGATTAATTTTCTCTGTGCTTCACCCTGCGGGCTTCTACTTCCTAATTGGGGGAGATAAATATTTAAAATGGAGTCCGCGAACTTCTGTTCCTCTCCTCTCCCACTATACACAGATAAGCACATTCTAAGTAAATTTAATTTTCAGAGGGTTTTTTTTTTTTCCAAATCCACAAGCGGGATTGCCACTTAACAAGCTGATGGAGAGACTAATTTGGGGATAGACCCGTTCTACTGTGAATCGATCTATAGAAGGCGGGCCTCGCAGGGGGCGGGGTGAGGGGATGCGCCTTTAAAATGATAGACCACAGAAAGAGATAATCTGGACATAATTGGTACGGGATTGCTAGCCATCTGTTTTTATGTGAGCAAAATTTCCTAAATAGGATCAAGAGGATCCAAAAGATTACAATCCCTCCCTCCCCTCCACCCCACGATTGGGATTCCCACTTCCTGCCGCCCGGGGATGTCCCCGTTCCTTTTGCTAATGAGATTTCAGCAAGTGCCCGCCACCAAGCAGGAATGTGTTTACTTATTTAGGCCACCGATATACGCCACCTTACCACTTGGCAAAGAGCTCCAGATGGCTCACGAAGGGAGAAATGTAAACAGGAGAACCTTCATTTAAAACAGTAACAAAAATACAGAGAATTTAAAGCACAAGGCAAGCGCCCAATTTTAAAAGATTCTTCTAACTTTTTGAAAAAGGCTTTAGATTAAATTTCAAGGCATGAGCTCTGTGTGTACATGTGTTCCGGAGGAGGAGGAGATTGGATTTATACCCCACCCTTCAGTACAGAGCGGTTTATAATCCCTTCCCCTCCCCACAACAGACACCCTGTGAGGTAGGTGGGGCCGGGAGAGCTCTTTCGAGGACTGCTCCTGAGAGAACAGCTCTGAGAGAACTGTGGCTTGCAGCTGCATGTGGAGGAGTGGGGAATCAAACCCAGTTATCCCAGATTAGAATCCATGCTCCTAACCGCTACGCCAAACTGGCTCTCATTGTCTCAGTAGGGACATCTGCACACATTTCATTTTCAGCCTTTTGGTTCAAAGCCTGTTGAGCAGGACAGTCTTTGCCCCTTTCTTTAGCCTGAGCAATGTTGGTTGGTAGCCAATGCAAATAGGCCTAGAAGAAGAAGAGGAGGAGGAGGATGGGGACTGGTGTAATGGCAGTCGGTGTCACCCAAGCAGCACTGTGATGGCCCTCTGCTGCATCACCAACCCCCCACGATGACCTGAGTAGTATGTTCTTTATGGAGGAAGGCAGCTGTTAAATTTTCTTTCCCAGTGCAGGGTAGGGTTGCCAAGTCCTCCCTGGCTGCCGATGGGATAGGGTTCCTAGCTCCAGGTAGGGAAGCTCCTGGAGATTTGGGAATGGAGCCTGGAGAAGACAGGGACCTCGGTGGGGTACAAATGCCATAGAGTCCACCCTCCAAAGCACGCATTTTCTCCAGGGGAGCTGATCTCCATAGTCTGGAGGTGAGCTGTAGTTCATCCTTAGCGGATCTCAGAGGCTCATGTCCTACAGCAAAGTCATCCTCTCTGCCATCCCTGGATTGGGGGCGGGGGGTGGAGTTTCTGTCTGCCATATTGTGTAAACAGTTCCGAGGGCGTTCTTGGGAAAGCACTGCTGTCGGAAAAACCGGTTGGCACAGTCGCTCAGAACGGTTTTCTTTCCACTGATTTATGCCCTGAGGTGTGTTTTCTCGGGGATTCATCTGACCCAGCTGCACTGATCCACATGATCGTAACCTCCGTAGAGCAGTTGGTTGGTCACTGGATGGAAAAGGACGCTGGACTAGGTGGTGGAAAGTGCCCTCAGGTCACAGCTGACTTGTGGCCAAGACCCTTTGACGCAAGAGATGGACAGAGGTGGTTTGCCCTTGCCTGCCTCTGCAAAGCAACCCTGGACTCCTTTGGTGATTGCCCATCCAAGTACCAACAAGTAGAGGAGACAGGATTTCTACCCCGCCCTTCACTAGCTGAAGGAGTCTCAGAGCAGCTTACAATCTCCTTTCCCTTCCCCTCCCCTCCCCTCCCCACAACAGACACCCTGTGAGGCAGGTGGGGCTGAGAGAGCTCTTTTGAGGACTACCCTTGAGAGAACAGCTCTGAGAAAACTTGTGACTGACCCAAGGCCACGCTAGGGACAAAAAAAGGAACAAACTTTACCCTGAAACTTGGGATCAAGAACCTAAAGAGGTAAGTCAAACAGAGTAGAGGGCCAACAGTTAAAACTTTCTTTATATATGTATATGTATATGTGTATATATATATATATATATATCTCATATAAAATACATGTATTTATTTGTGAAGAATTTAAAAAGACATATAAGGGCCCAACTACACCTCATATAAAAATACCAGAATCATACACACAAGGGCCAACAGACTTGACCTGACGCGTGTGTGTGATTTTGATATTTTTATACAAGGTGTAGTTGGATCCTTATATGTTTTTTAATTCTTTGCTAATAAATACATGTATTTTTATATTATATATATTAAATTTTAATTGTTGGCCCTCTGCTCTCTTCGACTTGCCTCTTTCGGTTCTTGACCCAAGGTCACGCCAGCAGCTGCATGTGGAGGAGTGGGGAATCAAACCCGGTTCTCCCAACCACTACACCAGACTGGCTCTCAAAAGCTGACCCTACTTAGTATCTGAGAGTTAAGGAGATTGGGCTGCCCTAGGCCATGCAGGGCAGGAATAATAATGGTGTCCCATCACGTTATAGCCAATGTATGGAGACCCCAGAGGGTTTTCAAGGCAAGACAGACCTTCAGAAGTGGTTCACCGTTGTCTGCGTAGCAACCCTGGACTTCCTTGGAGGTCTCCCATCCAAGTAGTAATCATTCATGGCTGACCCAGCTTAGCTCCTAAGCTCTGATGAGGGTTGAGTATTCACGGCCCATCTTGATTTCCAAGGTGATTGCTAAGCATCCATTACAATTGCAAATAAATTTACACGATTTATTTCCCCCCAGCTCTGATTGGCCTGCTCATCCATAGCATTTATTACTCCTTTTATGGCATAAAGATTGCCTGAAAGGAAAAGAAAGAAAGCCATTTTTTAAAGCTTCCCCAGTTGCCTGGAGGCAGTTTTTGCTTGCCTGGGGGGCCGGGCAGGTTGGCATTTTACAGGGTCGGGATAGATGAAATACAAACTGTACAACATTTTAACGCTGAAAAGTACTACGTAAGACAAACATCTATTGTTGCGTGTTGTCTGAAACAGAAAACATCTGCTGAGGAGCTGTTTTCTAAGGGACTTTGGGGGGGGGGGGGGAAACACAGTTTCCCAGTTTCCATTCTAAACGTTTGCATCTGTTAAAACAGTCTCAACACCCTCAGCCAGCACAAACTTATATGGAAGACGTCTTAGAGAGGAGGAGCCGCGCAAAGGTCGGTGTAAAAGATGGTTCTAGAAACCGGGCATTCCAAATTGGGACGTGGAGGCGCAGATCTGTCATTTGGCTTGGCTAGCCGCCTTTCCCCAAAACGGGTTAATTAGATTCAAAACGTTCCCCCAGTTTTGTCCGTGGAATGGTTTGATGGTGGTCTATGCAAAACTGGCTAAACTTGGAGTGCTGGCTATGTTACTATCCCCCCCCCCACCCCCCACCCCCCGGGCACAATACACTGTTCTAAACATAGCTAAAATTGCTTTTTTTCCTCAGTTGTTGTTGATTAGCCCTGGGATATTAGGCAACTGCCGACAAAGAGATGCAGCTTTTGTGTTAAGCAGGGAATCACGTGGTCGGTGAGATGGCCTCTCTGTTACGGTAGGATCCTCCTTTATGACAAGTTAAAAGAAATGCTACATCGGGCCACATGATGCGCACCAAATTTGGATTTGGGGGCTGGCAGACAGACATGCGTAACGCCAACCATTTCCAGGAGCTACAGGGTTGCCAGCTCCAGGTTGGGAAATATCTGGAGATTTTTTTTGGAGGGGGGATGGAGCCTGAGAGGATGGGGTTTAGGAAGGAGAGGGACTTCAGTAATGCCGCAGATTCCACCTTCCACAACAGTTGTAATCAGTGTTCCCTCTAAGCTGAGTTAGTGTGAGCTAGCTCACAGTTTTTTAACCTCTGGCTCACACATTTTTGTCTTCGCTCAGGAAGGACGGCTGCAGAGCAGACTAAATTGATGCAGTAGCCAAGTCGCTCGCTCACAACTTTAATGCCAGTAGCTCACCAAGTAGACTTTTTGCTCACAAGACTCCACAGCTTAGAGGGATCATTGTAATAACAAGCGATCTCCAGCCACCAACTAAAGAACGACCCCTCCACCACTACGCCCCCTCCCACAAATCTTTGCATTAGGCCTGGCAGTCAGTTTGGGATTTGCAAACAATGGCTGTTTGTTATCATGTTCTCTTCCTTTACGCCATCTTGAAGCTAATCAGAGCAAACCTATTCTGACTCCTAAGAGGATATGCTTTCCTTATGTTCCGAAACAAAGGTTAATTTCACACAGGCTCGGCTGAGGATTATTTCGGTGTGGGTCTGGCTGAGTTCCAGTGTTATGCTATAGACGTGATTCGGGGGATTACGGGATAAAGCACGTGACTGGGACTTAAGTTCGGCCCGGCTACCTGGGGCCTCACTCCAAAGGCAAGCGCCAGGATATATTCCTGGTAAGGTTGCCAGCCTCCAGGTGGGGCCTGGGGATCCCCTGCTTTTACAACTGATCTCCAGCTGACAGAGTTCAGTTCCCCTGGAGAAAATGGCTGCTTTGGAGGGTGAGCTATGGCATTCTACCATGTGGAGGCCTCTCCCCTCCCCAAACCCCACCCTCTCCTGGCTCCACCCCCAAAGTCTCCAGGTATTTTCCCATCCAGACTTGGCAACCCTAATTCCTGGAAGGACGCCAAGACAGAATTCTGCTATTAGCGGGATGGGCCTCCTGCCTTTCTTCCATCACAGAACTCAACGGTGTGTTTTATTGCCTTACTTCATTCACATCCCCACCAGTGTTCCCTCTGAGCTGAGTTAGTGTGAGCTAGCTCACAGTTTTTTGCCTCCGGCTCACACATTTTTGTCTTGGCTCAGGAAGGAGGGCTCCAGAGCAGACTAATTCATGCAGTAGCCAAACTGTTCACTCACAACTTTAATGCCAGTAGTTCACAAAGTAGAATTTTTGCTCACAAGACTCCACGGCTTAGAGGTTGCTTTGTCTGTCCCCCACCAGTCTGGTGTAGTGGTTAGGAGCGCGGACTCTAATTTGGGAGAACCGAGTTTGATTCCCCACCCCTCCACATAAAGCCAGCTGGGTGACCTTGGATCAGTTACAACTTCTCTGGGAGCTGATCTCTCATGAGCAGTCCTCGAAAGAGCTCTCTCAGCCCCCCCCCCCCCACCTCACAGGCAATGCTCCCTCTAAGCTGTGGAGTCTTGTGAGCAAAAATTCTACTTTGTGAGCTACTGGCATTAAAGTTGTGAGCAAGCGATTTGTTCTGGACCCATTCTTCCTGAGCTAAGACAAAAATGTGTGAGCCGGAGGCTAAAAAACTGTGAGCTAGCTCACACTAACTCAGCTTAGAGGGAACACTGCTCACAGGTTGTGTGTTGTGGCGAGAGGAAGGGAAAGGAGATTGTAAGCTGCTCTGAGACTCCTTCGGGTAGTGAAGGGCAGAGTATAAATCCAATCTCCTCCTCCTCCTTCCCCAGTGGGAATTCTGCTCGCCCCCATTTTACCTTCATAACAACACTGTGAGGTACAGTAGGTTAGGCTGAGAGTGTGCGACTGGCCCAAGGCTGCCCAGCGAGCTTCTGTGGCAGAGTAGAGGATTCGAACCTGGGTCTCCCTGTACATACAGTGCCAGAGAAGTCTCCACCCAGGATCTCATTATCTCCAACAAAATTGGGATTATTTCCATTCTTGGTTTCAGAGGGCAGCCCAGTTGGTCTGTGGTAGAAGAGCTAGATTTGAGTCCAGGTGGGACCAACAAAGATTTTTGGGGTATCTGATGAAGGGAGCTTTGACCCCCAAATCTTGAAGATAGATTCAGGTGGGTAGCTGTGTTGGTCTCAAGCAGTGTGCGTGCACATGAAAGCTCATACCTTGAATAAAGCTTTGTTGGTCTTAAAGGTGCCGCTGGACTCAAACGTTGTTCCCCCAAATCTTGTTCTTTAAAGTGCTTACTGGAATCAAATCTAGTATTTCCATACTCAGGCATCTGAGGGAATGGCACACAGGTTTCAGCAAGGGAGAGATGCATGTACAACTGCTCTCAATTCTAGTTTGGGAACTCGCTTTCAGCAAGCGTGTGTGTAGTTCTTAAATTAATTAAATGAAAAGCTCTGGTTTTAAATCTTCTTTGCAGGGCTGACAGACTTTTTTACAGTATTATTTCACTCCTCCCCCCCCCCATGTGGTAGGTAGGCTGTGGCTCAGTGGCAGAGCCTCCGCTTGGCATGCAGAAGGTCCCTGGTTCAATTCCCGGCATCTCCAGTTGAAAGCCAGGCAGGAGGTGATGGGAAAGACCTTCGTCTGAGACCCTGGAGAGCTGTCAAGAGGGCCTGTGGCTCAGTGGAAGAGCCTCTGCTTGGCATGCAGAAGGTCCCCGGTTCAGTCCCAGGCATCTCCAGTTAAAAGGACCAGGTAGAGGGTGATGGGAAAGACCTCCACCTGAGACCCTGGCACAGCACAATAGCCTGTGCTTGGTAGGCAGAAGATCCCAGGTTCAATCCCCGGCATCTCCAGTTGAACTGCGCAGGTAGTAGGTGATATAAAAGACATCTGCCCAAGACCCTGGAGATCATACTAATATTCAGAATAGACAATAGTGATCTTGATAGGGCCTGTGGCTCAGTGGAAGAGCTTCTTCTTGCCAGGCAGAAGGTCCCTGGTTCAATCCCCAGCATCTCCAGTCAGTGATGTGCAAGCCCTCAGCCTGAAACCCCGGAGAGCTGCTGCCAGTCTGAGTAGACAATACTGACCTTGGTTGACTGATGGGCTGGTTCAGGATAAGGCAGCTTCGTGGGTGTGCACTCCCTCTTAAGAGTCCCAGCAGCTGAAGTCATCAGGAAGGCGCTAGCCCGTAGCTACAGTGGGGCTCCTGGGGGCTCCACTCCCTTCCTTAAAGGGCCACAGGATTTCCTTCTGAATGGGGGGGGGGGGGGAAACACATTTTAAAAACATTTTTTAAAAGGCTGTAACCAACCTCACAAACGTCAGCTGGTGTGCGCTGCTGCAAAGGGCTGTGTGTGATGCTAGGAAATTACTGCTGATGCTGGAGACTTGTGATTCCTCTTAGCATTTACACACGAGAGTTTGGGGTGTTCAAAACCCAGTGAAAGCATTAGAGTAGTACAAGAAGCGGGACCCACAATACTCGTGTGTGTGTGGCGGGGGGAGTATTCCCAAAGGCTCCTGGCCTGCAGAAGCAGCTCCACATTGAGGAGGTGGAAGCAGATGCAGTAAGCCTTTTTCCGCTCCCCCTGCCGCCCGGCACTGGCAGCAAGGCCTGAGTGGCTTCCAGCCACTGGGCCCGCTGAGCCTTCTCCTGCCCGCCCCCCTGCCCCCCCCGGCCAACAGCAGTGAGGCAGAGTTCCCAGAGCGTTCTCTGCGCATGCGCAGGGAACACTCTTTTACTTTTGGGGGGATTTAAGTATACCCCGTATAGTTTTTTCAACTTTTCAGATTTTTCTGCACACCACATGCAGGAAAATCTCTTTTCCCCCTACGTGCCCCTGATGTGCGGATTTAGATATCCGCACAGAGGTGGTGTCTTGGCTATTAGATATATAGATTACGTCCATGGAGCTCAGTGGGATTTACTTAAATGATGTAAAGGCTGTAAAACTGAAATCCCTACGCAGTCACATGGGCGACAGTCCCTCAGCGGTGCATTCTTCTTGCATAAACAAGCAGAGGCGACTGGGAGGGAGCCGTAAAGCGTCCCTGTGAGGGGGAAGCGTGAAAGAAATCCAGTTTCACACTGAGTTCCTCGGGCTGAGGATGCCTCCCCCTAATTCCAGCCCTCTGTTAGGGAGTCACCACCAGCCCCACCAGAAAAAATGTTGCCCCACAAAATCCCGGCTACGAGGATGGGGAGGTGACTGATGCTGTGGCGACTGCAATGGGGTTCTACCTGGGTACGAAGGCAGCAGCATGGCAGCAGCAGTACAGTGCCCGGGTGTGGTGGAAGGTGGCACGGCCAGCATGTGTTGAAGGGTATGATACCAGAGCCAAGAGAGCACGCTTGGGGGAAGAGGAAAGGTTTGATAGGGTGGCAATTGTATGAATGTGTTACTAATAGTGCAGTGTCAGTGTGGGAGACAGTGCAGTGGTTAAACGTCAGCCCGAGATGGTTCTGCTGCCCACCTGGCCATGAAGCTCAGTGGGCAACCTTAAACCAGTTGCTGCCTCTCAGCTTAACTTGCTTCACAGGGTCCCAGTGTGGTGTAGCAGTTAGAAGTGCAGAGTGTAATCTGGGGAAACCAGGTTCGATTCCCCACTCCTCCACATGCAGCTGCTGGTGTGACCTTGGATCAATCACAAGTTCTCTCAGAGCTGTTCTCTCAAGGGCAGCCCTCGAAAGAGCTCTCTCGGCCCTGCCTACCTCCCTGGGTGTCTGTTGTGGGGAGGGGAAGGGAAAGGAGATTGTAAGCTGCTCTGAGACTCATTCAGGTAGTGAAGGGCAGGGTATAAATCCAAACTCCTCCTCCTCCTTCTTCTTCCCCCCCAGTGAAGACTTGGGGGGAGGCAGAGAGAACCGCGAATGGTACCCGAAACTTCTGGCTTCCTTGGAGGAAAGAAACCAGCAGGTTGCAAAACAGGGGTGATAGAGCAGTGCGCTGGTTTCCAAGGCAGCTTTGCGGCATTAGATGCTGGGTTTAACGGTGTTGTCCCCCCATACCTTTTACCGTTTAGAACCCTGCACCCTGCCCAGCCATATTGGAAGCTTTTCTCCGGCCCCCAAGAGCCTTCCTTCCACGCACGAGGCTCATCTTCTGGGCCAGAGGAAGGTTCCAGGTTGGCTGAGCGGGTTGCTGGAATGCCAGTCCACTTTCACAGCTAACATGTATCCCGAAGGTGAAGGGACAGCAGGCGTTTGCCGGTCTATGAGCTGCGGGCCCAGATTTCTGCTCCAGAGTCCAGCTTGGGGGGACCACTGCATTCATGTACCGGTGTGGTGTAGTGGTTAGGGGTGCGGACTCTAATCTGGGAGAACCAAGTTTGATTCCCCGCTCCTCCACTTGCAGCTGCCGGTGTGACATTGGGCCAGTCACAAGTTCTCTCAGAGCTGTTCTCTCACGAGCAGTTATCAGAACCCTCTCAGGCCCACCTACCTCACAGGGTGTCTGTTGTGCGGAGAGGAAGGGAAAGGAGACTGTAGGCCGCTCTGAGGCTCCTTTGGGTACTGAAGGGCAGGATATAAATCCAATCTCCTCCTCCTCCTCTTCTTCATCAACCGTTGTGGGCCAGGGCTGCCTGTGTGGTATGCGGAGCGCCACTAACAAGGTGTTTGCGTAGCAATGTAAGTTTGCAGGAATGGTCTTTGTGAGTGTGACAGGCAATGGGATGTGTTGGTGCTGTGGGGGCCCAATGGAGTATGTGGGAGAGCATCAGTGGCACATGTGTCAATGTGTGGGTGCAATGTGGTGTGTGCAAGTGTTAGCTGCGGTGTGTATGGAGGCAATGAGGTGGGTGTGGGTGAGCATGGCGGAGCAACACGATGCGTGCAGTGTGTGTTGGCGGCAATGTGTCATGTGCGAGTGTGAGTTGTGTGTACAGAGGCAATGGGGTCCGTGTGTGTATTAATGTGTGCAGGTAACGTGAAGTGTGTGTCAGTTGTGGGTATGGAGACCACGGGGTAAGTGTCAGTGCATGTCAGTGCGTGAAGGCAACGTGTCGTGTGTGTCGCTTATGTGAATGGAGGCAATATGGCCCATGTATCAACGGTGTGCCTACAGGGGAAGCAAAAAGGTCCGCGTAAGTGGCAACCGTGTGCCTGTAGGGTCAGGGGGGTGTATATTCTTCAGTGGGTGGCAAAGTTATCTACTTGGGAGTCTGTGAACAGCAAATTTCTCAGCGAGGGGGCCAGTGGTGTGTATATGGGGGTCAAAGGGGTGTATACTTCTCAGCGGGGTCCAGTGGCATATATATGGGGGTCAGTGGAGTGTATGTTCCTCAGTGAGGGGGTCAGTGGGGTGTATATTCCTCAGTGGGGGACAATGAGGTGTGTATTCCTCCATATGGGGCAATGGAGCGCATAGGGGACTCAGTAAGGTGTATACTCCTCAGTGGGGTGCAGTGGCACATATATGGGGGTCAGTGGGGGGTATGTTCCTCAGTGAGGGGTCAGTGGGGTGTATATTCCTGTTGTGGTCAATGGTGTGTCTGTGGGGGTCAGTACGGGGACAAAGGTGTGTCTACGGAGGTCTATGAGGCGAACGTTCTCCCGTGTGGGGCAACGGTGTACACGTACAGTCAGGGGAGTCAGTAGGGTGCATATTCCTCAGTGGGGTGCACCCCACTGAGGAGTATGCACCCTACTGACTCCCCTGTACGTGTACACCGTTGCCCCACACGGGAGAACGTTCGCCTCATATGGGGGGTCAGTGGGGTGCAGCATGTTCCTTAGTGGGGGGCAGCGCTGTGTCTGTGGAGGTCAACGAGGTGTGTGCATTCCTCTGTGTGTGAGGCGACGGGTGTGTGTGTGCGTGTCGCGGAGTCAGCAGTGGAGTGAGCCTGGGGGTCCCGCGGGCGGCCGCGCGTTTCGTGAGGCGTCGACGTCGTGGTCGTCGTGACTCCCCCTCAGAAGGCCGCGTCGCCTCAGAGGCGGCGGGCCCGGCTTTTCTTTCCCGCCATTCCCCCTCTCCTCCTTTTCCCCGCCCCCTTCCCTCCCTCCGGCACCGGCGGCGCAGCTAGAGTGGCGGCCGGGGTGGGCGGCGCTAGCCGGGGAGAGGAGCAGCAGCAGGAGGAGGAGAGGAGGAGGAGGAGGTGGAGGACGCGGCGGCGGCGGAGGAGGCGAGGCTCTGGGTGAACAAAGAGCGGCGGCGGCGGGGAGCTGAGGCGGCGGCGGCGGCCATGTGGGGCGGGAAGCCTCCGCCGGGGAGCGGCGGCGCTGCTGCTGCTGCTGAGGAGGAGGAGACGAGGACGACGACGCGCCGGGCGGCTTGAAGCGGGGCGAGCGGGAGCAGGAAGGACGCGGAAGGACTCGGGGGGAAGGCAGGCGGGCGGCTGAGGCGTCCCGTTCCCCGCGCGCCTTCTCTCTCTCAATCTCTCATGATGGCGGCGGCAGCGGCGGCGGCGTGGAGGCGCCGCTGAGGGGAAGCCGGGGGGAGCGGCGAGGGCCATGGCGGCGGCGGCGGCGGGGGTGAGCTACTCGCCGCCCTGGTGGGTGAGCCTCCTGCACCGCCTGCCCCACTACAGCCTCCGCTGGGAGGCCACCGGCGACGACTTCCGACCGGAGGACGCCGAGTACCAGCAGGTGAGACACACAGAGAGAGAGAAAGGACCAGCCTTCCCCCCCCCCCCCCCCCCGCATCCTGGGTTTGGATCCGGGCCGACGACGAGGATTGCAAGCCCCCCCCCCCCCCCAAAAAACCCCAGCCCCTCGCTGGCCGTCCCGGTGCGAACATTGCACCCCACGTGCTTGGGGGACGACGACAACACCTATCTGAACGCGGGTCTCCCAGATCACGTCTGAAGGGTCATTAGGAGGGGGGGGTTGGTTCTTTTTCTTTCTTTCTTTTTGGTCTGTTTGTTTCTTTGCAGTGGTCCCCCCCCCCATCCCCCGGTGTAATTTCGGCTCTGCTTCCAAATATGCATAGATAGATATCAATCTGCTTTCGTAATTGGGACTGGGGGGGGGAGTTGAGTATCGCCCCCTGCATTATATTCCCCCCCCCCCCCCTGCTAGCAGATATGCATAGATAGGTACTGTGGGGGTGTTAGGTCTAGGTGTCATGGGCATAGCATAGGTATCACGGTTTTTTTTTTTAGTTATAGGTCTAATGGGCATATATAGGTATCATGGGGGTTTTTATGTATAGATGTCATGGGCATATATAGGTAACGTGTTTTTTTAGTTATAGGTCTAATGGGCATATATAGGTATCATGGGTTTTATGTATAGGTGTCATGGGCATATAGAGGTAACATGGGGCGATTGAATGGTGCCATCAGCTGTTACCATGTCTTGTTCATGGATTTTATTTTTATATTGGGTTTTAATAACGGTGGCAGCTTAAAACATTGCATTGTGTATTTATTGCTTTGTTGAAACCCGCCCTGAGCCTGCTTGTGGGGAGGGTGGGCTAGAAACCGAATATATAAGTAAATAAAAGCCTCCTTTAAGAATTTAGGCAGCCCGAGGGGGGGGGAGTCGAGTGCAGCCCCCTGTGCATTTCTTCTGCAGTCCCTGAACTCCCTTGCGGGTCCCTGTCCCCCCACGACTTCACCCCAACATACACATGACCATCTCTTCCTCCTCTTGTTGCCTCCAGTTTTCCCATATTGAGTGTTAAATGGGTCTTTGGTTGGGGGGGTCTCTGCACCCCCAACATGTATCTCACTCCCCACATATGGTCTTTGCACCCCCAAACAACCTCCCTTCCTAAGAATGCTTCAGAAGGGGGGGGGAAGGGGGGGGAGGAATCATATAATGCCTTAATTTGTTTCTCCCCCCCTTCCAAACTCTGTGTGCTTTTCTGCATATATCCCAATACTCCTTGATTCACCTCCCCTCTTTCCAAAATCTCTAACATGAAATAACAATTTCATCCCTTTTAAAAGACAGTTTGTGTTCCCTATGTTCCCTCTCCTGTACAAGGCCCAGTTCATACATTCAGAGGCCGATGGTGAAGCCTTTCCTGGACTGCACCACTTCCGGCTTGGGGGGGGGGGGGGTGTTGTGTGGCCAAATGCCGTCCAGGAACAAAGGCTGCCTTGGATATTAAGGAAGAAAATAGCTATTGGGGAGAAGTGTAAGCCGGACGTTGCTTCCTGACATGCTGACGGGTTTTCATTTGCGGAGAACATTTCTAGGCAGTTTCCCCCCACAGCTTGAAGGGATGCAGTTGGGAAATGGCTTTGCCATTGGACAAAAGGTTTAGGAGAGACTTCAATGAACCCTTCTTATACATTATCTTCTCACGTATTTCCTATTAACCTTATTTGTTTACTTCATTTATAATTGTCTTTCTCACCCCCTCCCCTTTAGGCCGAAGGGAGACTTTGTCTGTCTTCTTGGTATCTTTCTCCCTGCCTTCCACCTTGCCTCCCCCCCCCCCCCAAATGTCAGATTTAAAGACGGAGATAAGGAGCAGAGTGTTTTAGTTATTCACTCGGTTGTGCTTGCAGGCAGGCTTGTGGGCTGTGGAAAATGCTCCCCTTCCACATCTTGCTAGGGAGTTACTGCTGAGGACCAAACGGGGGGGGGGGAGGAAAACTAGCAGCCCACACACCCCATTTCATCGCCTCCACAGAAAGGAATTTGGGAAGGGAAAGGTGGCTGTGGGAACACACCCACACAGTTGCCCACCTCTCCAGATGGAACTTGGGGGATGGAGATTTGGGGGCGACTTGCAGAGAAGCTTCCATTTTCCATCCCACATTTGCAAGGTTTTTGGAACTATGGGGGTGGCAGAGGAGGAATTCGAATTTGGAGGCGATGAAGACTTGGATAGCGTCCTTCCCCCCCCCCCCCCAACTCAGGATGAAGGCAGGTTGGTATTGTAGCGAGTTCTTGGGCTCATATACACTGCATCCCAAATGTCTCTCTGAAGAGGAGAGCTAGAATGGAGGGGGAAGCCTTCCATATTTGTTCCTCCTTTCCCATGATCTCTTTCCCACCCTCCAAGCCTTTGAAGTGCCTGATGCCAGTCTTGGGTAGTGATTAGGTTCACTTAGTTAGGGGGAAAGGAGAGCCTTCATAGCTAGCCCACTCTGTAATCCTTTCATCGCTAGGTGTCCCTTCCCCCAATGTCTGCGATCACTTTGGAGAGGGAGAGAGCTGCACGCCGCTGTTATGAAAATGGATGACTTAATGCCTTACAGCTACATCGAGGTTGAATTTACAGCGCTAACGAGTCGTGCAGGCTCTTAACGGAAGGGTTCCTCAGTGTCTAAGCCTGATGCTTTCTGCGCTTGGTTTTCCGGCGAAAATGCCGGCAAATGGCGTTTCCGGGTGTCTTTTTATTTATTTATTTTTAGTGCACCAGGTTCTAAGGATTGCAGTGTTTCCCCAGCATCTGTAGCACGAAAAACACCATTTTGCACCTCTTGGTTCACTCGTTTCGACAGGGTGCAGCAGTAACATCCAATACTCGGAAACGGCAGTGTGTCAGTGCGGCTCTGCTAAACCTTCTTCCATGTAAAAGGAGCACTCTTTTTTTAAAGGAAAAAATCCCCTCACAAATGAAGGGTGAAATAATTAAGAAATCTGTCTGCTTCTCAGATCAAAGCTGCTTCCCTTTCTTTAAAGACTCCCTTTGTTGCGAAATGAAGGATTGTGGAAGGAAAATGTTGCATGTTACAGGATGATCGATGATCTCAGCGTTGGGAGCCTCAGCGATTCTGAAGGTTCTCTTGTTTATCTTGCCTCTTCTTACGTAAGAGTCACCAGCGGTCCCCAAGGAGCGTACGTGATAAAACCAGCCCTGGGCCTTTCGCTTTTATCTTGCGAGGTCTTTTTGTAACGTTTGTCAACTCAAGGCACACGTTTGTCAACTTAAGATTGTTTGTAAATCCGCACCTAACTGCAGGTCCATGAACAATATGCGACTTTCAAAGATCAAGGCCTGAATAATCAGATGAAGATTAAACATGTTGTGTGTGTAGAGTACGGGATGCAGCCATCAAAGATGCCGTGATTTTTCTCAATCTGTGCATGATTATCTCTTGCTTGAAAATTCCGTTCTGTATGCTTCCCCTGTGGTGAATGAAAATCCAGACTTCAGCCCATTCTCTTCTTAGCATCTTGCATCCTTGACTTGGTCTTGTTTGAAAAGAACTGTTCCTGACAGTGGCACGGGATATTCTTGTAGGGGTAGCGAGAGGGATAAGTTATGATCACAGGAGCAGATGCTTCTGCCCATGTCCCGGTCTTGAGGCCTGGTTGCTAGGTGGCGGTGACCGCAATGCAACCCAGGCACACTAAACATTTCTAATAAGGTTTCTGCTGCAGAGGGAAATGACAGCTGTTGAGTGGTTTGAGGTCAGCTGTTGCAGTCTGGGCTGCATTGGTAAGATAATGCATGAAGCTGGCTTATACTGAATCAAACCCTTGGTCGGTATTATTGGTATTGGCTGTGGCTGACCAGGGTTTCAGGTGAAGGTCTTCCACATCACTCCTTACATGATCTCTTTAAGTAGAGATGCCAGGGATTGAACCTGGAGCCTCTACATGCCAAGCTGATGTTCTTCCTCTGAGCCACAGCCCCACTCCAGATGAGTGTAGTGTCTGTTCCCCTATGTATTTTTTGTAACTTGCCTGTTCTAGTGCCCTGGATGTGGCTGAGTGCTGTTTTAGGGAGATACGTGGTAGAGGAATGCACAACCATTGCAGAATCGTATGGGCTAGACAATTGAAGAACAGCCACTTGACAGTCAAAGCATGTCAACACACACGCTCGGTAAATGGGAGAGTTAATAATATGTGTTCTCTCCTCAATTAACCCGCTGATCATGGCTGAATGCTGGAGAGTTCAAAGTACGGTAAGGGTGTATTAACCTGCCGACGTGGAAGGTTGTCTTCTTTAAGAAAGGCGATTCATGTGGCCGCTTGACATGAGAAAGGGGATGAGAAACATTCAGTATGCTTTGTTTTAAGGAGGCGCTTACAGGTGAGCACTAGTCCAAGTTTATGACGGTATACGTTGCCCTGCCCCATGGCCATTTCCTGGGAAATGTGGCAGAGACACTTCACTTGCATTTCCAAGATAAACCTTAACTTTTGGGAGCTCCTTTGGTGATAGCAAGAGATAGATGCTTGCTAAAATAGGCACCCCTCAATTGTTGCTAGGACTGGAGGAAGAGAACAGTCTTAAATTTAAAAAGCATTTAGCTGTTCCATACGTTTTAATGGATAGCTAATGTAATTTGGGGAGGGAAGGCAGCAGATCTTGGATGCTAAGCAGGGAGACCTCGAAGGAAGACATTGCAGAGGAAGGCAATGGCAAACTACCTCTGTTTCTCAGTTGCCTCGGAAGCCCCTTGCTGGGGTGGCCTTAAGTTGTAAGCTAAGCAGGGTCAATACTTGGAAGGGAGACCTCCAAGGAAGGCTCTGCAGAGGAAGGCGATGGCCAACCACCTCTGCTTCTCACTGGCCTCGAAAGCCCCTGGCTGGGGTCGCCGTAAGTCGGCTGCAAATTGACAGCACTTTTTACACATGCAATGCAGTTTTGTTCAAGGCAATACCAACTTCCGTATCTGTAGTGGTGGCTATAATTGTAGTGGAAAGTCACAGATGACAAATGTCTTCTGAAGTTGACGCATATAATGTGTGCGGTTCAGTACTGCTTTCATTCTGCTTCTTGGAGATAGAAATCCTTCCTGTGTTTGGGGGAAGTCCTGAGACTGCTGTGTTTGCAGTGCGTGCATGACTATACTGATTTTCTAACTGTTTGCTCACTTTTTATGAGATAAGACCTCTCATTCTGTTCCGTTTTGGTCCTCTGTCTTTGGGGGGGTGGAGTCCAGTAGAGGATATGCACTAAGCAGCTCCTCTGTTGCCAAGAGCAGATATGGGGGTTGGGAACTGAATTACTGGAGACTCTTGGGGTAACCCTGATAGAAGAACCTTCTCTCCTATCTCCCGTGGCTGGCCCAAGCAAAAGCTTGATGAGCATACCCCCACCGCCATGCCCTTTGCCGCCTTAGCACATGCGTCTTGGCTTTGCCACCTGAGAAGCCAGGAACAGATGTTGACAACAGAAAACAGGATATTGCTTAAAATAAATGAACGTGTTTTTTGAGCGGAAGCCATCTCTTACAGTCACAATGGGACTAGATGCATACCAGTTTTCAGTGTGATAAAGTTTATCTTGGTTCCCCGGGGTTTTTTTCAATAATGTGTTATCATCTGATGAAAGCAGCTCTGGCCAACGACAGCTTCTTGCTGGAATAAGATTTGTTTCCCTTTAAGGTGCCACTGGACTGCGGTTTTATTTTGCTACTACGGACTAACCCATCTGGCATTGTCGCATACTGAGTGCGGACAAAATTAGGCACACTTAGTATAACTTAGAACTCATTTGTTATGAGGGCGGGTTCTGACATAAATATCACTTTGTTGGGCCCGGCCACGTGTGCCATAAAATGTAATGCCAGGTACCGAAGGTACAAACTTTGTAAAGGGCACAGGCAAACCCAATTAACAATACTATTTTAAACTCAAAATAGAAAGAAAAGCAATTGATTTACTGGGGAACCCACAAAAGCCCCAATAAATGTATTTAATCACTTGCAAGACTAGGTTTTTCCCCCAAGGGATACCATAAAAGGGGGGGAGTACCTTACATTTCCATACATACCAGTTGCTTGCGGGCCGGGTAAGAGCCCTGGACGGGCCTGTTCCAATCCCCGGGCCTTATATTTGACACCCCTGACTTAGAAGATGTTGTATATGTTTATAGTGTACACAGGAATACAGTAGATAGCCTTACACAAAAATCGTCCTGGCGTATATTTTGGAGTCAAACCCGTGTCTGAAAAAGCATTTCAACTGTTCTAAAAGAGAACACATTTCCCAGGAGCCTTTTTTCAGTGCCCTGCCCAAATTTCCAGTTTTGCCTGTTGGGAAATGCGTCCAGGAACCAGCGTGCTCTCTTTTCTTTTCCCTGCATATTTCCTCTTTCCCGCCGACTCTTCCCATCTCAAGCGGCCGTGCGCTTCACCGCAGCAAGGCCTCTCAATTCCGTCACAATTCTCAGATAACGCTCACGTTGGCAAAGACAGTCCTGAAGGTATACAGATCCCAGTCTGTTAAGGATTTTAAAAGTAAGCGTTAATCCCTTGGATTGTGCTCAGAAATTAATTATCAGTCAGCGAAGCTCCTTCCGAGCTGGCAGGGTATGTTTCTTGGGCGGATATGTGGTGGAAAGTGTCATTAAGGCACAGCTGACTTCGGGTGACTCCGTGGGGTTTTCAAGGTAAAAGTCATTCAGAGGTGGTTTGCCATTGCCTGCCTCTGCGTCACACAACCCGGGTGTTCCTTGGCTGTCTCCCATCCAAATACTAGCCAGGGCTGATGCTGCGTAGCTTCCGAGATCAGACAAGATCGGCTAGCGTGGGCAATCCAGGTCAGGTATACCAGAGATGCCAGTTAGCTTCGCAGCAGCATTTACACTTACGCTGTTACTGTCCTGTAAAGTTTGTCACACGTTCCTTTACTTTGGCGCTGGCAGCTCAGAGTTAGAGAGTGTGTGCTTGTCACGCCCAAGGTCCCAGGTTTGATTCCCACCACGGCCATCTAAATTTATTTATTAACAGTCTGCTGTCCTGGGAGACTCAAGGTGGATTACATAGTCCAATACAGTCAACAGCATGGGACATCCGGTCAGACAGTGCAGTGGGGTTTGGACGGCAGAAACCTGAAACAAAGCATAAGCATTTAAACACGACACGTTAAATGATGCTGAAATTACATGGGAGAAGCATGCTTACCGCAATAGATGGAGCACAGTATTACAGTCTGCAGTCCCCGTAGCATTTTTCTGAACCATTTCATTACAGTGCAGCCCTATTACCTGCGTGCAAAAGCCCACCTGAGTAATTTAGATTTGCATAGTTTGCAGAAAGAGAAGAGAGTGCAAGTTTCCCCAACCTCGTTAGGCAGGCCATTTCATAAGGTGGTGGCCTGTGAAGACCCCCCACCCGGGGCCAGGTCCCCCTGGGGAGGGGCCGCCTTTTCTCAGCACTGTCAGATGGGGCAACATTCCAGAACTGTGAGGTTCGCAGTTTAATTGCGAATTTTCTTCACCGGGCCAACTCCAGAGGTTAAACACCACCCTTTAGCCTGCCTAGTTCGTGACTCCTCATTTCCACCTGTTCACATATTAATGCCAGGACAGCCAGTTTGGTGTAGTGGATAGGAGCGCGGACTCTAATCTGGGAGAATTAGTTTTGATTCCCCACTCTTCCCCATGCAGCTGCTGGTGTAACCTTGGGTCAGTCACAAGTTTTCTCAGAGCTGTTCTCTCAAGGGCAGTTCTCGAAAGAGCTCTCTCAGCCCTGCCGACCTCACAGGGTGTCTGTTGTGGGGAGGGGAAGCGAAAGGAGATTGTAAGATGCTCTGAGTGAAGGGTGGGGTATAAATCCAAACTCCTCCTCTTCTGTCCCAGCTCTAGTCCTTCTCCAAGTTCCACAAGCTCCAGTCCTGGCTGCTGCACTCTTTCTGCCAGGTTAAGCTAGGGGGCAGCCTATCTGATTGTTTCAGATGGGAAAAGTTCCTCCTGGCTTCCCTTGGGGGGTCAGGAATGTCGACTTCTGAGGCTGCAGTGGACCTGGTACCTTCTCACCTGCAAAGACCCCAAGCATACCTTCCCACAGCCCTCTTCCAGCCAACCGCCTACCCCACTACTTTCAGCTGGGGTCTTTTATTCCTCTTCCCCCCGGCCACTCCCAATTCCTGGTTCCCTGTTCCTACTCCTGAATAGGCCCTTTTTTTCTCAAGGAGGCCTTTGCGCTGCAGGATGCTAGTACTGTTTGGCCTTCCCTTGTCTTCTCCTCCATTACTGTTGCAGGCCCAACTGGGTCTTTCCTCGGCTCCGCAGTTGGGCTGCTGTCTTCCTTGGGTTGGTGCCCCTGCATCACCCCAAGGTGGGTTCCCAGGGCTGTGACAAGATAGAGCACATGTATGGGTAGTTGGTGATTTTTTCTATCTGTAGGGCGTTGCCTCTAGAAGGCCCCTCTCCGACAAGTGAAGCTGTCGTGGCAGAGCGTTGGGAGAAAAGTGGTCCTGCAGACACGTTGAACCAAGGCCATGAAGGGCTCTGTATTTAATCTCCAATACCTTGAATTGAGTCTGGCGACGTGATGGGCAGCCAATGAAGTGATTGCAGAGTGGGGGTAATATGCATGCTCCATATAGCGACTGATAATAGCCGAGCTGAGGTGTTCTCTGA
Organism: Lepidodactylus listeri; assembly: GCA_029233225.1. Classification (NCBI taxonomy): domain Eukaryota; kingdom Metazoa; phylum Chordata; class Lepidosauria; order Squamata; family Gekkonidae; genus Lepidodactylus; species Lepidodactylus listeri. The sequence goes on along the minus strand of JARCFY010000022.1, from coordinate 11,094,118 downwards.
AGAACAGTCTTCAAGGGGAGATCTACGCAGAGTGCATTACAGTAGTCTAGTCTCAGTGTTACCATGGCATGGATCCAGGTGGCCAGATCAGTTGTGTCAAGGTGGGGGGGGGGCATCTTGCGGGCTAGGCTGAGCTGGAAGAAAGAATCGAGGGCGGCATGCTGGAAATACTTTGTTTGCAGTCTTAAAAGTGTCAGTCAACGTAGACAGTTCAGAGCTAGATGGACCCGTGGTCTTTCCCAGCATATGGTAGCTTCAAATGTTTGTATCTGGCAGAATACTTTATCAAGCCAGCCTTCTTTTCCCCCCAGCCTCTGCCTCCTTTCCTCTTTGGTGTGAATCATTATGGATACGAGAGGGCTTATCTCGAGCGATAACAGTCCTTTCCCAGCTGTGTCTCTGAGTCACCCTTCTATACTGCCTCTTGCTTAATAGTGAATCATAAACCTGAAGCGAAGGAATCGAAGAGGGCGCGCAGCCAGTGTTTGACAATCTGGGGCCGACATGTGGCCATGTGGATACCACGAGCCCCCCCCCCCCTTTAAATGGTGTAGCAGCGAGGACAGCATCCTGAGACGAATCTCTACCGAAATAAGGAGGATTTTGACAGACCATGTGAATTGCCCTCCACTGACTTGGAGGGCCGATCTGGAGCTCCCGTCTGGCAGAATTGTCCTCTTCTAGGGGGTCCAGCTCGGAAAACCAACATACAGGGGATGATGGCCTGTGCTAACTGCATATTTTAGGAGCGATCGTTGCCTGCGACCAAGTATTCTTTTTCCAGCAGCAGTGAAAAACAGGACTCCTAGCACGTGGCTGTTTACATATTTCATCCTAATGGTGTGTTTTATCTTTGGCCCAGGTGCTGCCTGGATAGATGGTGTCGTATAAATCCGCAAAGCTAATTAGGGGGCCGTGCGGTCCGCAAGAGAGCTTTTTTGTGTAAACAGCTCTTTGTTTCTTGGGACTCGAGAGCGTCGTTTTTTGCCCTGACTTTGAGGAAGGAAGGCCCGTCTGCAGCAATCAAATTCTGTTCGTTGGGCAGCTACATCTAATTAGTTTTTGAATGGGTCTAGTTCAAAACAAAGCTTTTTCAAACCTGCAGGATCAAGGTGGCTTTGTGGGTGTCTGTTCTCCATTTACAGTAGCTGGTAAAATACGAGGGTGGCTTCCTGGTGTGGGAAAAAGAGCTAACTAGAAAAATAATTGCCGACATCTCTCCACCATTCTGGACATTCTGGATGTGGCAACTTATCCCGTACTCGGTACGCGGCTGTACGTGTACAGTGACAGTCACATGCTCTCAGCTTAACCTGCCTCACAGGGTTGTTGTGCAAAGAAAATGGAGGAGAGGGGAATGCTGTAAGCTGCTTTGGGTCTCTGCGAGTTGGAGGCAGGATATAAGTGTACAATACGAATTGTGTGGGATTTGGGGAAATGAGGAAGGGATTGCAAAGGCAAGCCAAGTTAACTGCTGTAAAAAGAATGTGTCCTTGCAAACGATCACGTCCAGTGGTTCTTGACGGGGATAAATCCATGCCACTGAGCACAAGTTCCCTTTCTGCTTGTTTCGTTGTGTCTCCAGCCCTCTTCACTTGTTACTGTGAACATGGGTACGTTGGTTTGCAAGAAAAAGACTTCCCCTTTTGTCTTTCCAAATGAAACTGGGGACTGGCACTTGGACTTCTGCCCCTGGGGTTTTGAATCACACATTCAACTGCATGTGTGTGTTAAACGCAACATGAGAATTACCCAACACAAATTGTTTTTCAAACACCCCATACGCAAGTATAAAAGTAAGGTGAGTTGATGGTGGGTCTGCGTCCCCAGGCAGCTACTTTATGAGTCCCTCGGTCCATCGAAGTATGCTCAGACTGGCGCAACGGCTCTTCAGAGGAGATCATTGACTGACACCGTTGTGTGCCTGATCCTTTCAACTGGAGATGCTGGAGGTGGGGGGGGGGGAATGAACCCAGGGCCTTCTGCATGCCAAGCAGATTCTCTACCACTGAGCCATCACTCCCCACCATGGCTCTCAGGCAGAGGTCTTTCACATCCTCTGCTACCTGGTCCTTTTAACTGAAGACGCTTGGGACTGAACCTTTCACATGCCAAGCAGATGCTCTACCAACTGAGCCGTGGCCCCCTCCCCACATTGTATCTCCCCGAGGGAGAGATTGGAGCACAAGACTCACCTTCATCTGTCAGTGTTCTAAATTCGAACAACTTCTCCCACAGCTTTCCCCAAATATGACGGAAGCTTTTCTGGAGAGGTCATCTTCTGCCATTAAGGACCGTCAGTGTCCTGTCGTCGCAGACTTATTTACTGTCTTGGCAGCACAGTCCACAAAGCGATAAGTTCTCCGTCCACGTGGAAATTTTAAAAGCAAAAATGGTATCAGTCCCAGTTGGGCATATTTAAATTTAGTACTCAAAGAGCCTAGAGTGGTGTGTGCATCCTTTTTACCCCTGGAAAATGGACCACTCGGATACTCTCAGACCTTTGACTTTTTAGATGGCGTTATCAAATGTTTCCAAGCTTTGTTCTGGTTTGTGGGTTTTTTTCCATGCCCACATCGACTCTTGCTGATAGTTGTCTGGTTTCACCATTGTGAGCAGGTCATTTATGGAAAGGTATGACTGTCGCAATGCGAGTTTCTAGCCTCTGTTCCCTACCCTGCCCTGCTGGCTGGGTTTACACTGCACTGTTGTTTCCTGTTCCCGTTGCTTTTCTGCCCTCCTCTCTCAGATTTTCCAGCAGGAATTGATGTTCCGCCTTTGTCAACAAATGAGCGTTGAGGCCTGAAATTACGTCGTCTTATTCTTGGGAATGTGGCAGGAGCGAAGCCATATGGGAAAGAAGAAGAAAAAAAACATTGGGAAATTCATTCAAGTTCAGGCAGGTACTAGCTTGGAGTATTTACAAGAGCCATCCTGTGCAGAGCCAACTGCAGCCAAAGCCTGTTGAGTTCAGTCGCCTGAGACCGGGGTTAACTCTGCACAGGACGGCGTTGTTAGCTTCTGCAAGCATCTGCGTACTGTAGATAGAAGGAAGTGGAGATGCCAGTAAATGAATGAAACGTGGCACCGTTTCACCTGCTTTGACGGAGACTGCACTTCTGTGCATTGGCACAATCTCTTGAGAGCCCTTGGAAGTTTTAAGGTTGCAGCTCAGAGTGAGCTAATGAGAAAAGTAGCCGCTCTGAACGCATCCTGTCTGTTTTAAAAACTGCATGCAATCGGCAGAGTGAATAGTTACTTCAGAAGCAAGGGTGAGAAGCGGTTGGTAACAGAAAAGTTAACTCTTCGCTGGTCTCAGCCTAGCAGACCTGTTGTTTACAAACCACAGTCCGCATAATATTTATTTTTATTCAAAACATTGCTTCTACCCGATCGGTGTCCCCTCTTCCAAACCTGTGAACGACATTAAAACATTTGAACAATTTAAAATACATTTAAAATGATTAAATAATTAATTTTAATAATAATTAATAATTTTAATAATCAAGGCCAGTAACCAACATTGAGGGTATGCCAAATGGAACGAAGACGTCTTCACCTGCTGGCAGAAGGCATTGATGGAGGGAGACAGACAGATCTCCTTGGGGAGGGTTTTGGTGCCGTGACCAAGAAAGCCCTTCCTTCGGTTGCCTCGTGTCTGGCCACAGATGGTAGGGGCAACCAGAATGGGGCCTTTGTTTTCTTGGGGGGCACTGTCAGCTAATGCTGCCATCTCCTACCTGGGAGATGGGTTGAGAGAAACTAATGTGTCAGCACTGTGGAATGTCATGTTATACTTTCCATAGACATGCTTATCGCTTCCCAATTTTTCATAGCTCACATAGCTAAGTGACAAGGCTATACATAGCTTCACTGTGAAGCTTGCTTAGCTGTGTATAACCTTGTGTGAGTACCCTGTGAATGATTCCAGTATGAAAAATTGATATTGTTGGATAAGTCCGAGCCTTAAAGGATTGTTTTCTTGGATGTTGTTCCACTAGTCATTCGTGAACTCAAATGATGGTCCTCGCTTGATGAAGCTTGCCAGAAACGAATACATTTACCGGATGCTTCGTTTATTCTTGGACCCCTGTTTGCTGCATTAAATTGATATTTTTGCATTATTCTGTTATACGATTTATTTGTTTAATGTATATTTCAGCTATTAGATTAGAGAATCACGCCAGTGAGTGACAGGTGGATGTCCATGCCTTCTCTGTGGACTCCAGTGCAGTTGCTACATGCATGGCTTCTTTTTGTTGAGTCTCTTCTGGAATTCTGATCTGCTCAGAGAGGATAGGATGCTGACTTAGCTGTGTTGCTTATAGACTGAAGAAGAGAAGAGGAGATTGGATTTATATCCCGCCCTTCACTCACTTAAGAGTCTCAGAGCGGCTTACAAACTCCTTTCCCTTCCCCTCCCCACAACAGACACCCTGTGAGGTAGGTGGGGCTGAGAGAGCTTTTTCCCAAGCTGTCCTTGAGAGAACAGCTGGTACAGAGCTATGGCTTGCCCAAGGTCATCCAGCCAGGTGCAAGTGGAGGAGTGGGGAATCAAACTCGGTTCTCCCAGATTAGAGTCCGCGCACTTAACCACTACACCAAACTGAAGGGGAGATTCTCTAATCTGTGGTAGTATCTGCATAGCACAGTTCTCTGTGTGTGCCTCCTACATACAAGGTCTTTTCTTCGGTCTGTCCTTGCGGGCCTCTGCTTTAGGCTTGTACTTTTCAAGTTATCCCCCCCCCCCCCCCCCCAAAATTAGGATTTAGTTTGGACACTTCAAATTCATGCTGAATTGGGAGAATCTTGCGTTTCACTCAAAAAAATTATGGGGGAGCAAGAAAGCCTCCATGGTGGCTTAACTTTTATTTGTTTGCCGAAGTAGTACAAGGGCACAATGCGACTGCTGTTCATTCTCTCCGCCTCCCCCCTTCAGTTCTCTCTCCCCCCCTCCCCATTTCTAGAAGGGCTGAGAAAGTCGAGAGTGATGGAATTTATGAAATACAAGCTGTGCTGTGGTAGGAATCTGTTTTCAATTTTTGCCTGGTCTCTTGGATACTCAAAAACTAAACTCTAATTGTTAAGCCGTGGGGTGGGGGCTGTGGAGCTGGGATACTGACGAAAAGCACCAAGTCAGCACTTTATGGAGTCTCTTATCTGGCTGCTCTGTATCCAAAGGCGTTCTTATGGCAGCATCAGAAGGCCTTTTGTGCTCAGCTGTCTGACGTGCGGTGACTGGGTTCGATCCAGCTATGGCTTGCTGGAGGGACAGCGCTTGTGACGTGTCAGGTTGGAATGTGATGGAGCCTGTTTCTGAAGTCTTTTTGCCATTTTTTGCCATTTAAAAAATAGACAAGGCAACTGTTAATCAAAGTCCGGTATGGGGTTCTTTGGTTCAGTGCACATCCAGTGGCATTCATAGGTGGGCCAGAGAAAAGCGCTGAAATGAATATTCCAGCAGTGTGATTTCATAGGAGGCTGCCCACTGAATCAGGTGGTTGGTCTGACCTGGATACGCCTGGCTAGTACTTGGATGGGCGACGTCCAAGGAATACCAGGGGCGTGACACCGAGGCAGGCCATGGCAAGCCACCTCTGAATCGTCTCTTGCCTTAAAAATAAGTCTAGCTCACCACCTAGTGTGCATGACTCTAAAAGAGCTAGAACTTGTGACTGCCAGACAATCTTAGGATCTCCTGGCTATACTACAAGCACCGTTGTATGATAATTCATTATTAATTAAGGTGGTTGATAATCATTTGTCTCAGGACTGTCTGCTTTGGCAGTGGTTTTATTTATTTTATTTATTTGCGTCATATATACCCCGCTTTTCTCCCCAAAGGGGGGACCCAAAGCAGCTTAGATCATTCTCCTCTCCTCCACTTTATCGCCACCGTGACCCTGTGAGGTGCATTAGGCTGAGCGTGTGTGACTGGCCCAAGGTCACCCAGCACACTTCCATGGCAAAGTGGGTGTTTGAACCTGGGCCTGATACTCAAAAGCCAGAGGTGTCGAACTCACTCGTGACAAGGGCCAGATATGACATCAACGACACTTTGTCGGGCCGGGCCAGGTATGCCATAAAATGTAATGCCAGGTACCAAAGACATAAACTTTATAAAGGACACAAGCAAATCCAAGTAACAATAGTTTTTTTTTTTACACAAAATACAAACAAAAGCAATTGATTCCTCGCAGTGAAAGCGATTAATTTCCGGGGGAGCCCACAAAAGCCCCAATAAATGTCTTTAATCATATGCATGACTAGGATAAGGGATAATACCATACATACCAGTTGCTTGCATGCCAGGTAAGAGCCCTGGGCGGGCCAGCTCTGGCCCTCGGGCCTTATGTTTGACACCCCTGTCCTAGGAGATGACAGCATGGTTCTCCTTAGGCGTGCTCATAGCTGATGCATTTTAATAAAAAAAGGGTTTCGCATGGAAGAAGAAACACAGGTAGCTTCGTTCCCATTGCCTTTTGAGTTTCATCACCAAAAAAACTGGACTTCATTGAACCAGCTAGTGGGAAGAATGGGGTTTTAAGTGTGTGTGTGGGTGGGGGGGAGACAGGGTTTTTGTTTGGTTCAGTGAATGGCTTCCCCCCCTTTCCAACTGTTGTACGCTTAGGAGAAGTAAAGTGAAAGCTCTGAGCTGGCTGTGATCCAAAGAAAATACTGGATGTATGGTGGAATGTGAGTTTTCCCTAAAATGCCCTGAATTGTTAGTTGGATTTAGAGTCTGTGAGGTACCCAGAGACAGGTGTTGCAGTTCACTGAAAAACTTACTTCTCTAAGCATGTGAGAACTGGTTCAGAACAAAAGAAGAGTCCGGTGGAGTCAGACCACTGGTCCATCTAGTCCAGCATCCTGTTTCACAAAGCAGTCCACCAGTGGCCTTGGAGGGCCAAATAAACAGGGCCTAGTAGCCACGCGTTACCTTGATGTTGCTTCCTAGCACTGGCACTCCGTGATACGGAGTTTCGCTTTACTCACTAAGGCTAGTAGCTTCTGTTGGATGAAGCTATCTACCTCCCCTTTTGAAGCCATCAATACTCATAGTTGCCCTGACCTGGATAGCCCAGGCTAGCCCGATCTCGGAAATCGAGCAGGATTGGCTGTGGCTAATATTTGGATGGGAGACCTTCAAGGAATACCAGGACCGTGACGCAGAGGCGGGCAATGGCAAACCCCCTTGAACGTCTCTCGCCTTGGAAACCTCACAAGGCCGCCATAAGTCGGCTGTGATTCTCCACCGCCATCATACTTGTAGCTATCGCTACATCCATGGGCAATGAGTTCCACAGTTTAGTCATTTGAGTGAGGAAATATTTTACTTTTTCTGTCCTGAACGTGTTATCCCAGCAACTTGCTTGGGTACCCCCAAGTTCTAGTATTATGGGAAGAGAAAAAGCTTTCTTGATCCTCTTTCTCCACCCTATGCATAATTTTATAGACCTCTCTGCAAACGCTTAATGGAAAGCACTCCTTTAGAAGCTTTGTTTGCCCTTCTACTTATGATGGTTTCTGTACAAATAATTGCCATTTCCACTCTGACTTGTGTACATTTCATTGCTGATTTTCGTGTTAAAAAAGCCAAGGGATTCCATAGGTCTGATACTTTTTTTTGTGGGGGGGGGGATCCTCATCCTGTTGCATTGTTTGTTGGACGGCTCGTGCTGTTTGGCCACATTGTCTTGGAAATCCAGCCTTGAGTCTCAGTAAGAAATGTAGACTACCGAAAAAGTTAATAAATACATAAATGTACGTCAACCAAAGACTGATAACCTGGTCTGCAGAAGCCTTGGTGTACCATCTCTCCTCATTATATAATTGAGTGTTGGGGTGACTCTTTCCTGAACGTTCCACACGCTCCCACAGCCTTTGGCTCCCTGACCTGTCACTCAAGCTGTCCCTATCCACTGGCTGCATCGCCTGAGTCTCGCCTCCCCCCCCCCCCCCATAGCCAGTCGGAACACAGAGGTCATTTGCATATGCAGCCTGATTGGCCTTTGCCTCTAACATTTTAAACAGTTTGCTGTTGCTGTTCATTGAACGAATCCTGAGGTAAAATTCTGCTCCACCAGCCACACTCACCGGGAGCTTCCTTCTAGAGCCTGTTGTATTTATTCCCACAACAGGCCTTACTCCTAGTTCTTACATAATGGCTGTAACAAGACTTTTGTAGGAAGACTTTTGTGAGCAGCTTGTATCGGGCAAAGGGAACTTTCACTCTTGGGAAGCTCAGGCCCTGAAGATTCTGTTGGTTTCTAAGGTGCTGCTGGACTTGACTCTTAATTGTTTTGTGAGCAAGTTTCTCAGATTGGATTCCGTTTCCTTCTCCATTTTGTTTGATCTGGCTGTGGGAGGCTGTTGCCTCCGTATGTGTGCACTCACTTTCTATAAATTGGATAAATTTGTACGTCCTTGAATAAAATACATAACAGGGTGGGGTTTTTTTAGTCTTGTAAGAATTTTTTTTAAAAATCTATCCTTGTCCTGTAGAGTTTTTCTAGCAGAGTGTGAATCCATCCTCCACCGTGAAAGCTCACTGGTGAGCTTGGTAAGTCTGTCTCAGCCTAACCTGTCTCACCTATTGTGAGGATAAGAGCAGAGGAAGGCGAACCTTACATGCTACCCTCAGTTCTTTTCAGAGGGAGAACAAGACAGAAATTGATTTGTACGAATGCTCCCCTCTGCGAGTCTGTTAAGCCAGAGAAGAAGAGGAGGAGACTGGATTTATACCCCGCCCTTCGCTGGTCAATGGAGTCTCAGAGCAGCTTACAATCTCCTTTCCCTTCCCCTCCCCACAACAGACACACCCTGTGGGGTAGGTGGGCCTGAGAGAGCTCTCTCTCAAGGACTGCTCTTGCGAGAACAGCTCCGAAAGAAATTGTGACTGATCCAAGGTCACCCAGCAGCTGCATATGAAGGAGTGGGGGCATCAAACCCGGTTCTTCCAGATTAGAATCCACGCTCTTTAGCCACTATACCAAACTGGCTGTTTTGGACCTCAGCCTGTTTGTTATATTTATACCTCACCCCCCCCCCCAAAAGGCTCAGGGATGGTTCTACCCCTCCTCCGTGTTATTTTCACAATAACCCTATGAAGTAGATCAGGCAGAGAGAGTGAGAGCGAGAGAGCAACTGTCCAAAACTGGGAGATTTGTGTGGCAGAGCAGGGATCTGAACTTGGGTCTCTCCCACAGACCTAGTCTTGACACTCTGACCACTTAGACTGGGGGTCCCCAACCTTTTTGAGCCTGCAGGCACCTTTGGAATCCTGGCACTGGAGGGCGGGGGCGGCAGAGCGCAGCCACAAAGTGGTTGCCACACAGGAGTTGGAGCCAGCAACAAAATGGCGGCTGCAGCTCACCCCCAGCCACATAATGAAAATCCTTGCCCTGTGGTGACAGCTGCCGGCAAAGCACCATTTTCAACAATCTGCACAGTCAATCAGATTTCCAGTGGCCAAATCAGAAGCCTTGCTAGTAAGAGCCCCACCCAGCTCCACCCACTTTCTTAAAAACACTTGGCAGGCACAAGGAAAGCTGTCAGCGGGTGCTGTGGTGCCCAAGGGCGCCGTGTTGGGGACCCCGACCTATACTGTAATTTTACCCTGTTGACACACCAGGGAAGCCAGTAGAAGTTTTTGGTCCGGCTGAAGGACTTTTTTTTTTTTTTTTAAAGTCTGGTATTTTAAAGCCAATTAATCATCCGATCCAAACATAGTAAATGTTTCAGTGCCGAGAACGTCACTGAATCACCGCAGTGTTAAAATCCTCCTAACACACAGCCTGAATAAAATGATACATGGATAGCATCACCTCCTGCCCACGTGAACACCCTCTTCGCACTGAACAGGTGTGATAAAAACCCATTGGGTTTCTTTTAGCTCTCATCTGACTGGGTACCTAGTTGCTGCATGAGTGTAGTGTTGAGGGTTCTGTCTCCATCTCGGTTTTACGTGAGCAACAGGGTGGAGGGCGGGGGGGGGGGGGGGAGAGGATCAACGGCATTTAAATTCAGCTTCAGAAAAAGCGATGCATTCTGGGTTGGACCCTGCCAACTTGTCCATTCCATCTCAGCCAATTCCTCTCCTTACTATGCCGCCTTTCCTACAAGTATTTTGTCCGAGCCGGTCCCACGATCCTTTTTGGTGGTCAAAGGAGGAACCACCACTCCCCTTCCCTTTTAGAAAAGTGGGAAAGGTGGTCAGAACTAACCCACTCCACTGTCTTTTGCTTATGCTTATTATGATAGTATCAGACAAAAGTATTTTATCTTCCATTTCATCCGTTTTCTTGACGCATATAAATTGGGTTTTTTCCTGCTTAACAACACTCATGATAACATAACTGATTATGTGGCAAAGTTTTTATATGCTTCTGTTCTTAATGAAGTGATAGACTGAAGTTTTGGAGTATTTTAATCTGTGATTTACTCTATGATCAATCTTTTTATGTATTTGTCTTAATGTCTTCCTTTTTATAGCTGATTAACAGCTTATGCATTCTGTATACATCACGCTGTGGTAAGAGACACTAGGCTGGACAGGAATGAAAAATCAAATGCACAGATGTAGAACGGAGGGTGACGTCATTATTCTTGCACAATAGGCCCTCCTTTACACCTTAAAAACAAAGTTGTGGTAAGCATGGCAAACTAGGATTTGGGAGCCCCAGGTTCATATCCTCACTCTGTCATGGAAGTTTGCTGGCTGACCTTCATCCATTCGCACACTCTGAGCCTAATCCGCCTCACAAGGTGGTTGTGAGAATACAGTGGAGGAGAAGAAAACGATGTAAGCTGCTTTGGGTCTCCATTGGGGAGTAAGAAGGAGTGTGAATGAAGTAAATATGCACATTCACACTATAAACTGGATGTAAACAGTGAGGTGTGTGCATATGGAGGTTGAAAGCCTGCGTGGTATAGTGGTTAGAGTGTCAGAGTGGGGTCTGTGGCAACTGGGTTCAAATCCCCACAATTCCTTGGAAGTGCGTCAGGTGACCTTGGGCCTATCACAGTCTCTCAGGCCAGCCTTCCTCACCGGGTTGTTGTTATGGGGGGTAGGGTAGAAGAAGAAGAAGGGATTGGATTTATATCCCGCCCTTAGCTCACTTAAGAGTCTCAGAGCGGCTTACAAACTCCTTTTCCCTTCCCCTCCCCACAACAGACACCCTGTGAGGTAGGTGGGGCTGAGAGAACTCTTTCCCAAGCTGTCCTTGAGGGAACAGCTGGTACAGAGCTATGGCTTGCCCAAGGTCATCCAGCCAGGTGCAAGTGGAGGAGTGGGGAATCAAACCCGGTTCTCCCAGATTAGAGTCCGCGCACTTAACCACTACACCAGACTGGCTCTGGTAGGAAGAATGACATGGTAAGCCGCTTTGGGTCCCCATTGGGGAAAAAAACAGGATATGATTAAAAATAATGCATAAGATACGTGATACAAAGACAGGTAATGCGATAAGTAAAAATTAAAAACAATTCCACAAAGCTGTCTTGTGGAGTAGAATAACATCAAGCTTTGTCGTACCTCCTGTCTCCCCTCAGAAGTTCAGTTTTTTAAAAAACATGTTCTAAAAGTCTCAGAACAGGCGGTCTCGAAGGTTGTTCCAGAGGGAAGGTGCCACAACGTGAAAGGCCCTTTTCCTTGGGGCAGGCAATGTAACCCTGCTAATGAAACCGTTTAAGACTTCACTGTGCAGGGCTTAGAGGTGGATGTGAGGGTCGTTGTTGGCTTGAAACTGAACACAGCCTGGGCCTGTGATGCCACGGGAGGCTGACGGGTTGTATGTGGTAAGAAACATGATTCCCCTTTTGTATAAACTTCTTACAGTGATCACTTAAACTTCTGGAAAAAATGTTTCTCACGTTTGCTCTTCTACTGGCACTAAGTGGTAATGTGGTATCCTTTGGGAAAAAACCTAGTCTTGCATAAGATTAAATACATTTATTGGGGCTTTTGTAGGCTCCCCAGGAAATCAGTTGCTTTCACTGCTTGGAATCAGTTGCTTTTGTTAGTATTGCTACTTGGGTTTGCTTGTGTCCTTTATAAAGTTTATATCTCTGGTGTCTGGCGTTACGTTTTATGGCACACATGGCTGAGCCCGACAAAGTGACATTTATGTCAGATCTGGCCCGTGTAACAAACGAGTTTGGCACCCCTGTCCTAGGAGATGTCACTTAGAATGCTGTGTCTGCCGAGTATTTTTAATGAAAGATCTTTATCAGCCACGTATCCATAGTGCAGTAACAGATGACGAACGGCTTCAAGAAAAATAGATTGTCTGGATTGTCTCCCATCTTTTATATGAGAGAAAGTTCTAGGCCTAGAGTGCAATGCAGCAATCTCCAAAGACCAGAAAAAGTAGCTGTACTGTTCTGAGGGATTGAGGAGGAGGAAGAGTCTGGGGGTCTTTCTTGTCCCTGAATGAAGGACAAGAGGGACAGGGTTTAGGGACACAATTTTGCCTTCCTATTATGGGAATCCAGCCGAAGCTTAAGAACTGACTGGTGGTAAAGTGGGGCTGTTCATTGGAAGTCCCGTCAGTTCATTATCTTGAGACGTGCCTTAGGGCAGCAAAAAGAGAGGGGGCTTTCTGCCACAGGGACAGGCGATTTTTTGGCTTAGTTGACAAGTCTTACACATGCTTCCAAATGTGTCAAGAACATACTTTTTACCCAGTCCTGGAAAACATTTTGTGACTCAAAGTAACTTGAATACATGAAACTGCCTGATACTGGTCAGACCATTGGTCCATCAAGGTCAGCAAGATCTACTTGGACTGGCAGTGGCTCTCCAGGATCTCGGTCTTTCACATCACCTGTCACCTGATTTTTATTTTTTTTAGTTGGAGACGCCAGGGATTGAACCTGGGATGATATTCGACGTGGTCTCTGTGCTTCACACTGATAGGGTTTCTGTGCCTGCGCAGGAATCCTTCGGTATAGTAGAAAGCTCTCGATGGATTTTCGTGCCCAGCGCCTCCGAGCATGCGCGGAGCCCCCACTGTGCATGCCCAGAGGAGCGGGCGCGGACATCCCACCAGTTCCTTCTGACCGCTGCAACCAAGCGTGTTAATGAGGAGAAAGCCTGTCAGCAGAAGGGAAGGATGGGTGGGTAGTGTGAATGCACAGATGACCACTCGAAGATCATCAGTTACAGGTAGGCAGCCTGTTTATCTTCGACATGGTCTCTGTGCTTCACACTGATGGGAGAGTAGCGAGCAGTGTCCTACCTGGAGGAGGGAGCAGGCAGGCTGTCACTGAGAAGCAGCGGATAAGGTAAGGCGACCCATCGCAGAGACGGCAGCTACTCGAGTGTCCAGTGCACAGTGCCAGTAGGCCACACTGAGGAATAGTCAGCACCTGTGGATTATTTGCAACGCAAACGTAGCCTGGCGAATTGGGCCCTTAAAGCCCAGCGTCCGAGAGGTAAATGTAGGCGAGCTTTCTCACGCCTTTGTACGCTGGAACGATAGCCTCTGTGTATTTTGGCATCCTCCTCTCCAAATTCTGTGTGGAGGAATATCCGGTGTCCAGAATAAGTTACGCAGTGTAAGCTCTTGCCGAGTGTTATGCAAATATGTACTTAACAGGTATATGATTTCAGAGAATTTGACAGGCTTTGGGAGAGCGAAGGGTATGGAATGGTGCAGAACCAATTCCAGCCTGTTCTTAGGTGAACAGTAGGAACAGAGGAGCTGATATCTGTTCCTTCTTTCTTCTAGTAGGCTGCCAGACCTGAAGGCCAAGACCTGAATGGAAGCTTGAAGGGAGACCAGTGGTGTGCTTGCGTCCCAATGGGATTTTTAAACTTTGAACAGCGTATCATAGAATCATAGAGTTGGAAGGGACCTCCAGAGTCATCTAGTCAAACCCCCTGCCCAATGCAGGAAATTCACAAATACCTCCCCCCCACACACATACCCAGGGACCCCTGCTTCATGCCCAGAAGATGACAAAAAACCTCCAGAATCCCTGGGCCAAACTGGCCTGGAGAAAAATTGCTTCCTTGCCCCCAAAGTGGCAGTCAGCATTTCCCTGGGTGTGTAAGAAAGGGCCATGAGAACTAGCTCTGAGGCAACCCTTCCTGCCCTCCCTTCTCAGGATCTGCCTGAGTTCACAGAATCATCACTGCTGGCAGATGGCCATCCAGCCTCTGCTTGAAAACCTCCCAAGGAGGATCCTGATACTGCAGCTCAGATTGCTTTTAAAAACTTGCCATGAGGATTTGGGAAGGGGGGGGGGCTTCGGTGGGTGGGTGAGTGAGTGAGTGAGTGGGGGAGAGAGAGAGATCTCAAACCTCAGTCTATGTAAAGTCCTGTTTGTTAACCATGGAGATCCTTGGTACTTTTGATGGATAGAGGGCCTGAGAATGCCCCAGAATGTGGCCGTGAGCGATTTTAATTGACTGTCACCGGAAGGACTGGACTGAAACTATTAATGGGTTTGGGGCTGTCTTTGCAGTTCGACAGAATTTATAATGAAAGAGCATAAAGTCATCAGAGAGGGAACGTGGACTGCTTCCATTAGCCATTATGAAACAGAACACGGTGGATAGTCGAGGATTTAATAAAATGGGTTCCTGTGGAATATGTAACAAAGACCTCCCCCTAGAGATGTGCTTTCTCTTTTTAATGAACTCTGATTCTGCAGTGCAGCTAGGTCACACACTCCCCCCCCCCTTACAAAAGAACATATTTTGGAGCAGCTGTTACAGTGCATTCCCCCCTCCCCCTTCCTCTTTTTAAAGCTAGTTTGGGGATGGGTGCTTTACCACAGCCAAGGATCAGCAAGACCAAAAATGAAAGTGCTGTTTTCCTAGAGCTTATTCTGTTCTCTAATCAAACAGTGCAGTGGGGAGCGATCTTGCGCAGACTTCTTCGGGAGAAAGCCTTGAAAAGAAGCCGGCTTCACCTTCCGTTCGTTTCTATAAATGTCAGAAAGGGGAAATGGCATTGAGGGGAAGTGAAAAGTATTGCTGCTCCATTCGTGTCTCTCAGCATGAAGTCCAGGCATGGTTGTTGACATCAGCATTAGAGTTCAGATCAGCTGTGGATCAGCAGCACACCAAAGTTCATTGGCGGATCATCTGGTACCAGTTTTTTTCTGAGGTTCTTGCACAAAGTTCTGGACTTAGTGGATCCAGCAAGGTACATGCTCGGTTCTTGAACAGGAATGTATGTGGACTCTCTTAAACCAGATTCTTTTCTGTGGTAAGAAGAAGAGATTGAACATAAGAACATAAGAGAAGCCAATGTTGGATCAGGCCAGTGGCCCATCCAGTCCAACACTCTGTCACACAGTGGCCAAAAACATCAGGTGCCCTCAGGAGGTCCAGCAGTGGGGCCAGGACACTAGAAGCCCTCCCACTGTTGCTCCCCCCCGTCAAGCACCAAGAATACAGAGCATCACTTGCCCCAGACTGAGAGTTCCTATCTGTACTTTGTGGCTAATAGCCACTGATGTACCTCTGCTTAACTGATAGGATTTATACCCCACCCTTCACTACTTGAAGGAGTCTCAGAGCAGCTTACAATCCCCTTTCCCTTCCCCTCCCCACACCCTGTGAGGTGGATGAGGCTGAGAGAGCTCTTTTGAGGACTGCTCCTGAGAGAACAGCTCTGAGAGAACTTGTGACTGACCCAAGGTCACGCCAGCAGCTGCATATGGAGGAGTAGGGGAATCCAACCCGGTTCTCCCAGATTAGAGTCCGTGCTCATAACCACTACACCAAATCAACGTTTGTCTGTCTTGAGTCTATTTTAATCCTGCTCTTCCTTTAAAGAGCTCAGAGTAGCATCTATGATGTCCTTCCTTGTTTTATCCTCACAATGGCCCTATTAGATAGGATGGTGAGTGACTGGTCCCAAGGTAGTGACTTGAATCCAGGTCCAACCAGTACCCACTGCACCACTTGGACAGGCCTTGCTTTTTCTGATTTTAGAGTCAAACTCTCAGACATGCACACACTCTTCAGCTACACACCTGCAACTTTTAGGGACTCTTTTTTCTCTCTCTCTGTCTCTCTCATCTATATATCGCCTATCTGTCTACAAGATACTGGGAACATTCTTGTAAGTTGCATCAAACGTCAACCAGCATTAGTATGTGAGCAAAACGCACCTCGCTAGGAACAGGCCCTAGATAGCAAGTGTCTGTGATAAAAGCGAAATGTACCAGTGCCTTGTTTGAAATCTCTGAACGAATGCAGAGAATCCACAGCGAGCTGGCTGCATTTGCCTAGAAAGCGCATCTTGGAGCTGTTGACGAGTGTGTTTCCCTTCCGACAACCCAGCAATTAGTGGTTTGGCTGTTGGAGCCTTTTTAATACCGTTGCAGAGTAGGAAGCCGGGATGCCATGAAATGTGTGGGCAGTCAGGGTGAAGTGGCTTGGATGTAAATCTGAGTTCCTGCTCACTGCCCGCCCCACATGAAATGATGCTCCTCAGGTGTTAGAGTAGGAATTGAGAAGATTAGGATGAATCTGCCTTACACAGAGTGTGCTTGAAATATGGAATTCACTGCTGGAGGATGTAGTGATGGCCACAGGAATAAACTGCTTGAAAGGGGATTAGATAGATTCGTGGAGGATAAGTCTGCCAATGGCTGTTAGCCAAGGGGAACCGCCACATTCAGAGGCACTAATCCTCTGAATCCCAGAGCCAGGAGGCAACCTCAGGAGAAAGCCTAAGCCTCCAAAGGAACTGGCTGGCCACTACGTGAGACAGGATGCTGGACTAGATTGGCCACTGGTCTGATCCACCAGGGCTCTTCTGATGTTCTTCTCAGAGGGAAGGCCCCTGTGCCCTGTTGTTGGCCCTCCAGAGGAACTGGTTGGCCACTGGTGTGAGACAGAATTCTGGACTAGATGGACCCTCACTGGTCTGACTCAGCAGGGCTCTTCTGAGGCTCTTCTCAGGGGAAGGCCCTGTTGTCGGACCTCCAGAGGAACTGGTTGGCCGCTGTGTGAGACAGAATGCTGGACTAGATGGACCGCTGGTCTGATCCAGCAGGGCTCTTCTTCTTCACTTGTCTAAATTTCTGATCAGTTCTGATAAAGAATAGCTTTTGGAGACTTTTGGAAGCATTGCAGGGTAATAACATAGTGTTCTAAAACATGTTTAACATGTAGTACTGGAAACATACTGTGTTCAGTAGAAAGACTATATATCTGTATAAAAAGCTTGGACCCAAGTTCTGGCTCGGTTTTCATCTCTTCACATCAATGTAGTTGGTGTTCGGAGCCAAGATAGAGACTTATTTTATAGTCCACTTTTTTCCATGGGACTCAAGGTGGGTTACATAGAATAAATCAGTAGTCGACGGAGTGGGACATCCATAAAGTCAATGCAATAGGTATTTGACTCGTAGAGATCTGGAAAACCAACCAGATGTGAAGTACGGCATAAGCACAGCATTAACATACCGCGTTAAAAGCAAAAATTACCTAGCTGGAGCCTGTTTACAGCAAGAGACAGTAAGATATGCGGTCTGCCGTCTACAGTGCTTTGACCCAGACTTGTCTCTGAAGTAGAGGAGATTGGATTTATACCCCCTTCACTACCCCAAGGAGTCTCAGAACGATTTACAATCTCCTTTCCCTCCCCACAACAGACATCCTGGGAGAGGTAAGTGGGGTTGAGAGAGCTCTGAGAGAACACCCAGCCAGCTGCATGTGGAGGAGTGGGGAATCAAACCCGGTTCTCCCAGATTAGAATCTGCGCTCCTAACCACTACACCAAACTGACTCTCACATCGTTACAGTGAACTGCATTGTTACAGTGCAGCCCTGCCAGTGTTCCCTCTAAGCTGAGCTAGTGTGAGCTAGATCACAGTTTTTTAGCCTCTGGCTCATACATTTTTGTCTTAGCTCAGGAAGGATGGCTCCAGAGCAAACTGCAGTAGCCAAATCAGTCACTCACAGCTTTAATGCCAGCAGCTCACAAAGTACAATTTTTGCTCACAAGACTCCACCCCTTAGAGGGAGCATTAAAAAAAACCCTCTTGAATAATTCAGCTTTGCGTGGCTTGTAGAAAGCCAGGAGTGTGGGAGCCTTCCTGACCTCATCAGGTAGACCATTCCACAAGGTGGGGGGGGGGGGGCACAACAGAGAAGGCACAACAGGAGCCAGTTTGGTATAGTGGTCAAGTGCGCGGACTCTAATCTGGGAGAACTGGGTTTAATTCCCCACTCCTCTTGCAGCTGCTGGTATGACCGTGAGCAAGCCATAGTTCTGTCAGAGCTGTCTTGAAAGAGCAGTTTTCAAAAGAGCTCTCTCAGCCCCACCTGCCTCACAGGGTGTCTGCTGTGGGGAGGGGAAGGGAAAGGAGATTAGAAGCCGCTCTGAGTCTCCGAGTGAAAGGCGGGGTATAAACCCAATCACTTCTTCTAGGCAGTTGTTGATTTGGCCCAGGGTGGCTGTTTAGACGAGCTTAGCCATTGAGGCAGAGATGGTCCCGTAGGTTAGAGAGACCAAGGCCGTGGAGGATGTGATAACCAGTACCTTAAATTGAGCCCAGTAAGTCATGGGCAGCCAGTGACGTGTCTGCAGAATGGAAGCTAGCTCCTGACGACAACCAGACTGTACCAACTTGAATTGCCACTTTTGAAGAGAGGAGGGAAGTCCTCCGGTCGGGGCTCCGAGGAGGTCTTGTCCTACTTCAGGAACTGACGGTGACACCCTCGGCGGAAGGATTTTTGTGTCACGGTACCGGCTTACCTCGCGCCCGCATCAACCTGCTGCTTATTCTAGCGGTGCCAGCGTGAGGTATTTTGAGAGGCATGAGCCGTGTTCCTAAAAATATCTCCCGTATTGGAAGAAGGGCTTCAAGATGCTGGCTTGCCAAGCGTCTCTCTTAAGGGCAGCTGTGTGGAGGAAGCGGAGTGTGTATTACTGTGAGAGGAGAAGCCTTTTTTAGGCGGGATCAGACGGTTACCGCGCACGACTCTGAGCCCTTTCCTGCTTTTGTCATTGAAGTGTTAGATTTTTTAATAAACAACATGATTTTGCAGGGGCCCGAGACCCATAACTTTGATAAAAATCTATAGTCAGTCCCATCTATTAGCAGGTATTTCTGCCCTTAATCTGTGATGTGAACAAGCCTTTCCCACGATTGTACTTTCCCACAGCCGATTCAGCCATGTCGCATTTAATAGGCAATGCTTAGCGGTGGCATTTTGTTTTATTTTGTGCAGTGGATTGATTAAATAAGAAACCCTGCGTCTTCCACTTCCAAGACGTTTCCAAGTGTTTTGTTCACTTCACAGTATAACCTTACCTCTGCTTTTATTCGTCCTATTGCTGCACACTTCCAAAATGGGAATCAAATTTACTTATTTATAGTCGACCTTCCTCACTGCGACTCTGGCTGGATTACAGTGTGAGTCAGTGCAGTTACTGGGATGAGAGATCTAACAAGCAATGTAGCAGGACTACGGTTACAGAAGTCTGAAACAAAGCAGATGTGTTAGGCTCGGTAACTGTGCAGGAAACGGTATGTCTTGGTCAGTGGCTGCTTTTAAAATCTCAGTCTGTGACGTGTTGATGAGGATACTGTGTCAGCTTGCAAGCTAGTGACTTGGGGCAGACAGAACAACTTTCAAAGAAACCGAACTTTCTTGTGAAAGATTTAAGATAAGGAATAAAATGTGTGTTGTAAGCACAGTTGACCTGGAGTGAGCAGACCACCCTGATCTCGTCATCTCAGAACCTAAGCAAGGTTTGCCCTTTTTTGGAAGAAGAAGAGGAAGAAGAGGAAGAGGAGGAGATTGGATTTATATCCCGCCCTTCACTCACTTGGAGTCTCATAGCGGCTTACAATCTCCTTTCCCTTCCCCTCCCCACAACAGGCACCCTGTGAGGGTAGGTGGGGCTGAGAGAGCTCTGAGACAGCTGTCCTTGAGAGAACAGCTGGTACAGAGCTATGGCTTGCCCAAGGTCACCCAGCAGCTGCAAGTGGAGGCGTGGGGAATCAAACCCGGTTCTCCCAGATTTGAGTCCGCGCACTTAACCACTACACCAAACTGGCTCTCACACCAAACTGGCTCACACCAAAGGGAGACCACCAAGGAACATCAGGGGTTGCTACGCAGCAAGAGGCAATGGTGTAAACTGCCTCTGAATGTCACTTGCGTTGAAAACCCTACGGGGTGTCTTCAGGGGCCTCTGGAATTCTGACCTAGCACGATGGCAGCAGCCGCAAAACGGCTGCCTCAAAATGGCTTCTACAGAAGGAGGAGACAGCCACAAAATGGCTGCTGCAACTTGCCTTCAGTCCACACGGTTGAAATCCTTGTGCTGCGGTGGTAGCCAATCAGATCTCCAAAGACCAATCAGAAGTCTTGCTAGGCAAGAGCCCCACCTGGCCCTGCCCATCAGCCAATCAGATCTCCAAAGCCAATCAGAAGCCTTGCTAGGCAAGAGCCAATCAGATCTCCAAAGACCAATCAGAAGCCTTGCTAGGCAAGAGCCCCACCTGGCCCTGCCCATCAGCCAGTCAGATGCCTTGCTAGGCAAGAGCCAATCAGATCTCCAAAGACCAATCAGAAGCCTTGCTAGGCAAGAGCCCCACCTGGCCCTGCCCATTTTCTAAAAGTACTTGGGCGGGCACCAGGAAAGCTGTCAGTGGGCTCTGCGGTACCCACGGGCACCATGTTGGGGACCCCAAAGATAGCCAGTGTTGTGTATGCTTGGCTTTTTTAGCTGAGTGATTCCATTAAAGTGTGTGGCTACCCAACAAAGCCTTGGTTTCTTCCAAGAGAGCCAGTTTGGTGTAGTGGTTAAGTGCACGCACTCTAATCTGGGAGAACCGGGTTTGATTCCCCACTCTTCCGCTTACAGCTGCTGGATGACCTTGGGCAAGCCATTGTTCAGTCAGAGCTGTCCTTGAAAGAGCAGTTTCTGTCAGAGCTCTCTCAGCCCCACTTACCTCACAGGTAGGTGTTGTGGGGAAGGGAAGGGAAAGGAGTTTGTACACCACTCTGAGAATTTTTCTTCTTCTTCTTCTTCACAATCTTCTTCTTCCTCTTCCTCCTCTGCTCAGGAAACAGTTTTAGCCCTTACCACGGCAGATGGCCGTGGCGAAAAGCGATTCATGGTGTCGAGGAGGGCTGTGTGGATGACAGGAGCAGGTGGTGTTGCAAAGGGGTGGTTGCTGCGATTTGTTAATGAGCCTTTAGCAGCATGTGCTGCTAGGTAATTAAAACTGGCTCGTTGTTAAAGTTCAACGCACCCCATTTGTTTTCCTGCTTGTCCCCTCACCCCAGGTCGGCTCATGCACATCTTCGCTTTCTCCCTGGAATTCCCTGTTGGTTTAAACCACAGCTGCAGCTTCAGTATCAAATACCAGTAATATTTCCTTCTGCTCCACAGTGCCGCTGAAATCTCACTTTATAATCATGCACACAGCATGGAGAGCCATGTGTTCTGTGCGCCGTGCAGCAGCTGCCTGATTCTGCATTTTTACCCTTTCTCTGCGCGAGGGAAGGACTCCCTCTCTGACAGCCATGGGGAATGCAGCCAACGTCTTGGCCATTTGCTCAGACGTGCCATGGGGGGGGGGGGGGGGGCGTGTATTCTGTTTATGCATGCAAGCAAAGGGTCTGATATGTAACGTGTACGTTATTTTTTTCTAAAGCCCAGGGTGGGATGAAGAGCTTTTAACCCTTACGGTTGTGGGGGAAAGTTCTTTAGACTCTGAAGTTTAGCGTATGTTGGCTGCATCTCTTGAATATTAGGGTCAGTGTTCCCTCTAAGCTGAGTTAAGTGTGAGCTAGCTCACAGTTTTTTAGCCTCCAGCTCACACATTTTTGTCTTAGCTCAGGAAGGATGGGCTCCAGAGCAAACTAACGTATGCAGTAGCCAGATCGCTCGCTCACAACTTCAATGCCAGTAGCTCACAAAGTAGAATTTTGGCTCACAAGACTCCACAGCTTAGAGGGGGAGTATTGGTCTGGACTGGTAGTTTCGACTTCGGTGTATCTGAAGAAGTGTGCACATACCCGGAGGCTCATACCTTGAACAAAACCTTGTTGGTCTTAAAGGTGCCCCTGGACTCGAACTTTGTTCTGCGGCTTCAGACCAGCACAGCTATCTACCTGAATTTTATTTGGGAGGTGTTTTTTGGTTTTTTTTAAAGAAAATTTAGAATTTTAGTGCTGACTAAAGAACTGAATTTGATGTTGTGAGAACCCTACCACTTCGGTTACGCACTTGGGCTCCTTCGATCAGCTTGAATTTTGCTGTTCGGGCAGAGAAGCGAAATACGGATACTACGCTGTTAATGATTCAGAAGGCCGGTCCTGGTTGCCCCTGCTGTTCTGTATTGTACCAAATAAAAAGCAGGTCTGGCATTCTCTTAGACGAGAACAAAATCCATGTGTTAGTAGTTATTCCTAGAAAAAGAATCCGGTTTTTGAAAAGGAAGTAACTACTGCAGATGTTTCTGCTTGCTTAGAGTACTTCTGTGCTCCGAGGATGATATTCTTGCTCCCTCTTATCCATGCCGTCACACTTTATTCAGAAGATTTTTCTTAGAGGTCTACGCGATATGTGCCTTTTGTTGCGAGTACAGACGTGAATTTGCCCTATACTGAATCAGACCTTTGGTCTATCAGGGTCAGAATTGCCTAGTTAGACTGGCAAGCGGCTCTCCAGGGTCTTAGCTAGAAGCCTTTGACTCTACCTGCTGCCTGGTCCCTTTTGACTGGAGATGCTGCGGATTGATCCTGGGACCTTCTGCAAGCCAAGCAGAGGCTCTACCACTAAGCCACACCCCCTCTTTGGGTGTGACAGTCCTGAGAGGAGACGAATGGGGAGTCTCAGTTTACCTCCCACAATTAGAAAAGACACCTTTACACATTTATCCCTTATTTTGACATATTTATTGCTTTGCCGCCTTTCCCCCCGAAATTAAATCAAAACGGCTGTTGATCTTACGACCTTAGCTGGTTATTTAGTTTTGTCTTTGCATCTCTTAAAACACCTACATGGTAATTTGCTGCCCGGTCTCCATCTCTAAGTTTGAACTCTACCTTCCATTTCAGTGTATTTGGGAAAGTGTGCGTGCCCACGAAAGCTCATACCTTGAATAAACCTTTGTCGGTCTTAAAAGGGTGCCACTGGACTCCAGATTTGTTCTACGCGTTTCCCTTTCACTCTGCTTTTAGAAACCAGAGCTTCTAAGCACTTTTGGTTCAGTCCAGAGCCCTCTTCACCAGAAAGTATCTGGTTGGAGATAACCGTCTCACTTTCATGGTGCTGGATGGATGCTTGGAGGTTGTTGTTCAGTCGCACTGTGGAGTCTGACTCTTCGCGGCCCCACGGACCACCTCACGCCAGGCCCTCCTGTCTCCCGTCGTGCTCTGTAGTTTGCTTAATTTCATGTTCGTTGCATCGATAACACTGCCTAACCATCTCATCCTTTGCCGTCCCCTTCTTCTTTGACCTTCAATGCTTGGAGGAGGAGAGAGCAAATCCAGACCCACTGCATCGCCAGCCAGAAAGCTCTAATCCATTTCAAGAAATCTGTGAAGTTCCCACTGGAGGCCTCTTTTAGTCAATTAGTTGCCCTTGGCAGGGCCCGGAGTGCCAAGGAACGTGGTTAAATGAGGCTCAGAGTCTTGTCAGGGGTTCAGAAACACTGGCGCCTACTATGTCTGTGGTGGGTCCTCGGCGGGCTTTGGATCCATTTCCTGCATGTTACGGGCTTGAAAGTGGCAATGTTTGTTCCTCAAGAATGTTTTTGAAGGCTTCCTGTACTGTGAAACAGGGATCCAGGAAGCCAAACGGGACATCTGCCTTTGTTTGAGGCAACATCGCATGTATTTATCTTTTGCAAAACACAATTTCAGTGTTGCTGTTTCTTGGCGTTTGGTTGTTGGGAGGGCGGGAAGGAAGCCTCAGCAGTTTGAAGGCAGAAGTGTTTGCACTGGTTGCAGCCTGCTGCAGAGAATCTTGCAATCAGGGACGCCCCCAAAGGAAATGGGTGTGTTCGTAGAAACTTTACATTTAGGGAAGATTCTTGCTTATCTTGTTTGGTGCTTAGGCAAATAGGATAAGAAGAGCCCTGCTGGGTTAGGCCATCTAGTCCAGGATCCTGTCTCACACAGCGGCCACTGCAAATAGACGGCACTCAATAGCTGTGTTCCCTCTAAGCTGAGTTAGTGTGAGCTAGCTCACAGTTTTTTAGCCTCCGGCTCACACGTTTTTGCCTTAGCTGAGGAAGGACGGCTCCAGAGCAAACTGATCGATGCAGTGGCCAAATCACTCACAACTTTAATGCCAGTAGCGCACAAAGTAGGATTTTTGCTCACAAGACTCCACAGCTTAGAGGGAGCATTGCTCAATAAGCACAACCGAAGTGAATTTATATAATGATAAGTGCAGTTGACCCACGTTAAACATAACAACCACAAAGAATACAAAACACAAGCCGGCACACAGGCAAAAGAGAAGATCAGAACATGGTTGACGACGAAGACTCCGGATTTTCTATCTTTGTTTCGTTGATACTTCCTCAATGTTACCACGCAACTACAATAACAATTAATTACTGTTTAGTCCGGCACTTGGATAATTTCTAAACGATAAATGAGTAGAAACAACTTGTGTACCTTTAACCGAAGTCTTTGTCGTCAACCCTGTTCTAATCTTCTATTTTTTCTGTTTACCGGCTTGTGTTTTGTATTCTTTGTGGTTGTTATGTGTTTAATGTGGGTCAATTGCACTTATCATTATATAAATTCACTTCGGTTGTGCTATTGAGTGCGTCTATTTGCAGTACTTATTTTGTTTATATTATTGTACTGCAGTATCGCTTTGTTTATCACACAGTGGCCAACCAGTTCCTCAGGAGGGCCAGCAACAGGGCCTAGAGGCCGAGGCCTTCCCATGATAAGAACATCAGAAGAGCCCCGCTGGATCAGACCAGCGGTCCATCTAGTCCAGCATCCTGCCTCACACAGCGGCCAACCAGTTCCTCTGGAAGGCTGACAACAGGGCATAGAGGCCGAGGACTTCCCCTAATGTTGCCTCCTGGCACTAGGATTCAGAGATTGACTGCCTCTGGATGACTGCCTCTGGTCATGGAGGTTCCCTTAGTCACCATGGCTAGTCGGCACTGATAGACCTATCCTCCACCAATCTATCTAATCCCCCTTTGAAGCTGTCTGTTCCTGTGGCCATCACTACATCCTCTGGCAGCGAATTCCACATTTTAATTACTCTCTGCATGAAGAAGTATTTCTCTGTAAGTATTTAAATGTACTCAAGGGGAAAAATACACATGCAGCTTTCAGGTGTGCAGGACCTGCGTGTATAGAAGTAGGCATTTTAAAAAAAGAAATAATCTCTGCTGTACCTGTGAGGAGAGAGTAATTTATCAGAAAAGGCAGAAAGATCTTTGCCCCTTCATCACTAGGTGTGAGTGTGAAGGAACCTGGCTTTAGATCACTTGTTCCGAAAGGGTCTGTTTCACATTTTGCTGTGTGTAACTTTTTGGCACCAGTTCCCCATAGTTAGCTAGAACGGACGAAGTATTTCTGCTTCTTTCTAGTTTTGGAGACAGTGAGAACTGTGGTGGCTGGGCTGGGCTGGGCTGGGGGAGACGGTGCCGTCTCTTGCACATCAGAAATCTAATGATGGGGCTGCTGGTACTCTCAAACACTCATTCAAGAAGTTGTTTTGATGTGCAGCAGGTTTTTAGCAGCACAGGAAATGGTAAATGACATTTATAGTCGTGCTTTTTCTCGACCTTTGAGCTTCGGAGCACTGGGCTTTGGACAAGAGATGAGAAGTGGCCATACGTGCATGTAAACCAACTCAAGGTTTTCAAGGCAAGAGTCATTCAGAGGTGGATTGCCAGTGCCTTCCTCTGCATAGCGGCCCTGGAATTGCTCAGTCGTCTCCCTTCCAAATACGGGTCAGGGCTGACCCTGCTTAGCTGCCAAGATCTGACGAGATTGGAGTAGCCTGGGCCTTGCAGGCACATCAAATATCTCCTTACTGAGGCTCATCTGACCAAGTTACACAGCATTTGCAACCTCTAGTCTGGACTACTGCAAAGCACCCTACAAAGGGCCACCCTTAAAGACAACTGGGGAGCTTCAGTTATTGACAAGCATGTCTTACATCTACAGGACTGCACCTGCCTGTATGCACCTATATACCAGTTGCATTCCCATATTGCTTGGGGGGGGGAACAGTGGGAGAGCTTCTGGAGTTCTGGCCCCACTGGTAGACCTCCTGTTGGCACCTGGGTTTTGGCTGCATTTTACTGCACTTCTACTGATAGGCATTGTTGTGAACTGCCCTGAGTCTTTGTAGAAAAATGGGCCTCAATGGTGGCTTTCGACCCTTGGCAGAAGACCCATAATGAGAGTGAGTCAGGTGTGGCAACTTTCCAGACATTCTGGACTATTCCCGTATTATGAAGTCATGCTAATGAAGACCTGCCCCCCCCCCCCCCGGGTGTGTTTGACAGTAACTTACAAGATCAGCCTCTCGACTTACAAGATCCTCCGAGCATCTATTTCAGTTCACTGCATCCAGACCAATAATATTGATGTTGCTAATTACCGTTGTGCAATTATATGGGGGTGCCTCACTGCAACCCTCCCCTTCTTTGTTGCACTTCCTCCCCCCAGCAAGCCAACAAGCGTCCATTGTGAGGAAATCCGTCTTTTCAGCTAGCAGGGCTTGGTTGACAGCCTGCCAGATTTGATCAGAACTTCGTTTAATAATGATTGGCTCTGTAGGGAGGGGAGGTGAGCGCAAACCGCATTTGGAGAGTGTGGGAGAGAGTCTCCTTCTCTAACGTGATTGTCCTGCACCCAAGGGTCTTTTTGCAAGGATCCCAGCAGTAGTAGGGAAGAGAAATTACCCTAAAAGAAACCACATCATAAGGGGGCGGGGAGTCCTCTGTTTTTGCCTTGCAATGGGCTAAACCCATTTGGCTTCTTCCTTGCTCCAGAGTCTGGTGTCGCACCAGAGACTCTCCTCCCCGAGCCCTATCGGCTTGTTACCAGCCATCTTAGCCGGAAGAAGAAGAAGGGACTGAATTTATACCCCGCCCTTCACTGCCCAGAGCAGCTTACAAACTCTCCTTCCCCTTCCCGCAACAGACACCCTGCGTGGTAAGTGGGGCTGAGAGGGGTCTTTCCAGAACTGTCCTTAAGAGAACCGCTCTGACAGAACTATGGCTTGCCCAGGGTCACCCAGCAGCTGCAAGTGGAGGAGTGGGGAATCAAACCCGGTTCTCCCACATTAGAGTCTGCGCACTTAACCACGACACCAAACCGCTAGAGCAGAAGCCATTCTCTAAGGACCAAAAGGTGAGTTACTCCCAGTGGCTGGCTGATTTTGTAGAAGCCTGATTTTTTTTTTTTTTTTAGGACGTCCAAGAATGATTAATGTCAGCAGCGGTTTGTGCTTAAACGTTTTGGCGCTTCCCTCTACGACATAAAATGCCTCTTTAATAAGTCGGCAAAAGGTTCAGGCCTGTCCCTCGATGCTGAAAGGTTTCGCCCGTCTTTTGGCCATCGAGTGTAGCTGAGAGGGGGTGGTCGCAAATGACTTCCTTCCCATTACCACCATCACCACTTCCGAGAAATTCAGCCAGGCAGAAGAAAGAGATGATGTCACCTTTTGGCGTGATACCATGTGAGCTTTAGCAAGCTTTCTGCCGCAGGGGTCTGCAAACGACATCAGGATTCAGAACAAGCGGATAGAGAAGGAGCCAGTCCAGGAAAGCACCTTTGTTTTACAAGACGTATACAAGTTAACATTCATGATAATTGACATGTAATAATCCACAGTTTCCACAGCCCACACGCTGGTTGTTGCTAGTCCTAGATTAGGAAATGGCACACAGATCCCCTCCCCACTCTCACAATAAGTCATAAACATACACCAGAACTCCCTTCACAGCTGTTTTAGCGTGTTATCCTTGGATCTTCTTCGTGGTCTCTGTGCATCACACCTCTGGGATAAAGTGCGCCTGCGCCGATCCCGATCGGTAATCTTCAAAGCCTAACGGATTTTCGCGCCAGCTCCCCGGTCACGTGCACGTCCCACTGCGCATGACCCGGGGAGAGGCACGAGGATCCCGCCAGTTCTCTTCTGACCGCCGCGTCGTGAGGACCCCCTCTCCGCTCCGGTCGGTAGTTAACTTTCGTTTCTTCTTTTCCAACTTTGGAAAGGCCTTTCGGACTGATTTTCTTGGCTTTACTTGACCTACGGACTGTTTTTCCTGGACTCTCTTTTGGATTCTCCTCCTTCTACTCCCCGCCCGGCCTATGGCCCAGCGGTGGGGTTTCTTTAAACGCTGCCTTAAGTGTGGGAGTAAACCCCCCCCCCAAACAAGCACTCCCTCTGCTTGCTGTGCCTAGGCGAGTCGCATCGTGTCAACTCCTGTTCGAGTTGCGCCGCGTTCTCCAAACAAACTCGTAAGAACCGGGTGGCCCGACTCCGAGTGGCTCTCTTGGAGGCAGCGTTGTCACCGAAGATGTCCGCAGCCGACGCCTTGGCAACGTCCCCATCGGTACCGACGGGCCCGACGTCGCCACCGATGCGAAGCCCTTCCGGCACCGAGAAGTCGGTACCGAAAAGACCCCTCTCACTGCCACGAACTCTCGCTAAGAAGCGTAAGGAGGGCAAAGAGGGTAAGCTGCGGGCAAGCTGAAGCACAAAACCTCGAGTGCTTCGTCGACGCATCCCGCGTCCGACATGACCCAGCACGGGTCTCCACAGCTTGACCCTCCAGGGCGCGAGCGACCCCGGGGCAGCCCCGTCTCCCCGATGCCGCGACCCATCCAGCTCACAGATTCGGAACCCGACATCGAGCTGACGCAGATCCCTCACAGCAGTTTCGAGACAGGGCCCGACCCGATGCCGGCACCGAGAGGCGAGCGAGACTGGCGCCTCCCCCCATCTTTGGTGCCGTGGGACGTCCGTCAATGGCGATACCTGTATGGTTCCTCCTACCCGCCACCTCCACAATGGTACCCAGCGGAGTGGGATCGCCAATCGACATCGTCAAGAGTCTCCCGATGCCGAGATCCCCCGGCCCCACCTCCGACTCCGATACCGAAACCGATACCGAAACTAACGATGCCGATACCCACCTCACCCGATATCAACCTCCCTCCTTATCAGCCAGATCCGTCGACCCCTATGTCTCCCTCCGAACATTCCGACCATTCGATGCCCGAATCTCCCGAATCATCCGATGACGAATCTCCCATCCAGCCGTCACCATCCCCTGATGTGGCTGAAAATTTACCAATCTCCCCCTCCGAGGACGTGAAATCCTATGGAGAACTTATCAAACGAATGGCACATTCCTTGGCACTTGCCACGGTCCAACCAACTCCTACCGCTACCGATGCCATCTTCGACATCGTACAGATGGACACATCCACCGCGGTAGCGTTGCCACTAATTTCGGTGCTCTTGAGCACTGCCAAAGAATCCTGGGGCCACCCCTCCTCAACCCCAATTTCCAACAAGAGGTTAGATCACATGTATAGGCTCCAAGAGCCAGGGGCAGAATTTCTATTCATCCACCCCAAGCCCAACTCAGTCGTCGTGACCCCCTCGGCTAGGGGATGTAGCGGACATTCCTCCCCCTTGGACAAGGAGGGACGGAAACTAGATTCTTTCGGAAGACGATTTTATTCAGCCGGTGCATTGGGCATAAAAACGGCAAACTACACAGCCTGCATGAGCAGGTACCAGTACTCCCTATGGGAACAGATGACACCACTTCTGGCTCAGCTTCCTGAGGATAAGCAACGCCTTGCTAGGAAGATCCAGAGGGAAGGCATGGTGCTAGCAAAGCATCAGCTTAACGCATCCAAGCATGCTGCGGACGTCACATCCAAGACACTCACTTCAGCAGTCGCCCTTCGTCGCCACGCCTGGCTGAGGTCGACTTCGCTTCCACAAGACACTAAGTCCTTAGTGGAAGATCTCCCTTTCGAGGGTGAAGGACTGTTCAGCTCCACGACGGACACAGTTCTTCATGATTTAGATAAGAGCATCAAAACATCTCGAAACTTGGGTGTCTCACAACCGAGACAACAGAAGCAGAAAACATGGCAGAGATCTTGGTCCAAACAGCAACCGCGAAGATCTCCCACTGAACCCCAATGGCAGAGACCGCCGTCTACTGTTTATCAACAGAAACCTTATGGCCATAAGCCACGATTCCCGTCCGTTTCCGCTTCCAAGACTAAACCACCCAAGCCGAACAAGCAGAGTCTTTGACTCTCCCATTCGCTCCGATATTCCCACCCGTCTATCCCCCTTCCTACTAGCATGGCAACGTATCACGACAGACAAATGGGCACTGTCGGTCATAGCAGAAGGCTACAGAATAGAATTTTTCCAGATTTCACAAGAATCGTACTTCGTAACCACCCCTCCCTCCGACACCCTATCGTCGGAAGTCGAAGCCCTCCTCTCAAAAGATGCCATAGAACAGGTACCAACAAACCACCTTCAGCGGGGGTTCTACTCCCGCTACTTCACGGTCCCAAAAAAGGATGGCGGACTTCGTCCCATATTAGATCTGCGGAACCTCAATGCGTTCATCACCTACAAGAAATTCCGTATGACCACTCTACAGACCATCCTACCGCTACTAGAAGCCAACGCGTGGATGGTGACGCTGGACTTAAAGGACGCATACTTCCATGTGACGATCCACCCGTCACACAGACAGTACCTACGCTTTGCGATCGGTCCGCGTCACTTCTAGTACAAGGCACTACCCTTCGGCCTCTCTACAGCTCCTCGTGTCTTCACGAAGCTTATGGCAGTAGTAGCGGCACATCTGAGACTCCAAGGTGTCCACCTTTACCCCTACCTGGACGACTGGCTTCTAGTCGCCCCCTCTACGACGGAACTACAGAACCACATCTCTACTACCCTTCGTACCCTAGAATCACTAGGGCTGACTATAAACCTCAAAAAGTCCATGCTTATCCCTTCCAGACGGGTTCAGTTTATCGGAGCTATCCTGGACTCCTTGCAATGCAGGGCATTCCTACCCCCCAACAGAGCAGCGGATATAGTCTCCCTTCTCCAGGCTATCCAAGAGACCAAGGAGGCTACAGCCAAACAAATCCTTCGCCTGCTAGGCCTGATGGCCGCGACAACAGCAGTAATTCCCTTCGCCAAATTGCGAATGAGACCACTGCAGCTTTGGTTCTTGAGGCGTTTCCGCCCCAAATTCCACTCCCTCTCCAAACTTTTCCAGATATCTACCCAGGTCCTGGAGACCCTGAATTGGTGGCTTGTGCCCCAGAATTTACACTCAGGTGCACCTTTCCAGCTTCCACCCCCCTCAGCGACCGTCACCACGGACGCATCCCTGTGGGGCTGGGGAGCTCACCTGGAAGGTGTAGGTGTGGGAGACAGGTGGCACCCCTCTGTGGCACACAACCATATCAATTTCTTAGAGCTGCTGGCAGTTCTCTACGCAGTGAGATCTTTCCGCCAATCCCTAACAGGGAAAACGGTGACTGTCCTTACAGACAACACCACCACTATGTTTTACATCAACTGCCAGGGCGGGACGGTCTCCCGTGGACTTTGCCGGTTAGCGATAGAGCTGTGGAACGAGTGCCAGGCACTAGATATTCACCTGGTGGCGACTCATCTCCCAGGACTACTCAACGTCCAAGCGGACTTCCTAAGCAGAGGAGGAGCATCCCTACACGAGTGGGAGCTGAACCCCCTCTACCTGACTCCGATCTTTGACCATTGGGGACATCCATCCGTGGATGTATTCGCCTCTCGGGAGAACAAGAAGTGCCATCTCTTCTGTTCCAGAGCAGGAACGGACCCGACCTCTCTCGGAGACGGTCTCCTCTTCCGGTGGACAGGGAAACAGTTGTACCTATTTCCCCCAATCCCTCTCATTCCGAGAGTAGTCCACAAACTATTGACAGAGCGACCGTGGGCAATTCTAGTTACCCCATGGTGGCCGAGACAACCCTGGTTCCCCACGCTCCTCAGCCTCTCACGAGGGACGTATCTCCATCTCCCGACGGACCCGGACCTCCTCGGGATGCGCGGGGGCCGAGTACTGCACCACGATGTGCCCAGGCTGAAATTGACAGCGTAGCTGATCCAAACTTAGGGTTAGAATCACGCATTGCTCAAGTTCTACTGAACTCACGCAAACTCTCCACTCGACGTTCATATGAGTCAAAATGGACTAAATTTTTAACTTTCCTGGCGTCTGTGGGACGACCCTCAGTCCCCGCTGGACTTAAAGATGTTTTTGGTTTCCTCCTGTCATGTAAGGACAGGGGACTGTGTCACTCATCTATCCGAGTCTACTTGTCAGCCATCTCAGTCAATCATCCTAAGATTGATGGCTATTCGGTGTTTTCCCACCCAACAACGAAACAATTCCTCAAGGGAATGAATCGCCTCTATCCCCCAGTGCGGATACCAGTCCCGGCATGGGACTTGCCCCTGGTTCTCACTAAGCTGATGGGAAAACCCTTCGAACCCATGGCCTCATGCAGTCTTCAGCTTTTGTCATGGAAGGTTGCATTTTTAGTGGCCATCACGTCTACTCGACGCGTGAGTGAGCTCTCGGCGTTCCGTTGCGACCCACCATACCTCACGTTTCATCATAATGCCGTCACTTTGGCTCCAGATGTCGCTTTCCTGCCTAAGATAGTCTCGGACTTCCATATAGGGGCGGATATCACCTTGCCGGTATTTTTTCCTGATCCCCAGGACCCAACGCAACGTAGTCTACACACTTTAGATGTCAAGAGAGCCCTGTCTTTCTACTTGCACCGGACAAAATCCTTTCGCAAGTCTCCAGCTCTCTTCATTTCTTATGCCTTGCCCAGGCAGGGACAGAAACTGTCGTCTCAAAGACTCTCGAAGTGGATAGTTGAGACGATAAAACTCGCCTATCTTCTGGCCAAAAGGCCACTGCCGGCGTCCCTCCGGGCACACTCCACTCGAGCAGTGGCTACTTCCACAGCTTTCCTCAAGGGAATTCCCCTGGGAGACATCTGCAATGCTGCAACGTGGGCGTCCCCTCACACGTTTGTGAAGCATTACGCCCTAGATGTCCGCGTCCATCAGCATACTATGGTGGGCCGTGCAGTCCTGCAAGCAGCTCAGATGTGAGACCTCCAGCACCCACCTCCAGGTATGTGGTGTTTATTGCTCGCTATTCTCCCAGAGGTGTGATGCACAGAGACCACGAAGAAGATATACAGGTTGCTTACCTGTAATTGGAGATCTTCGAGTGGTCATCTGTGCATTCACACCACCCGCCCTCCTTCCCCTCTGCTTTCGGTCTCCCTCACTTTTTCCTTGGGGGCTGTTAGCAGCGGTCAGAAGGAACTGGCGGGATCCTCGTGCCTCTCCCCGGGTCATGCGCAGTGGGACGTGCACGTGACCGGGGAGCTGGCGCGAAAATCCGTTAGGCTTTGAAGATTACCGATCGGGATCGGCGCAGGCGCACTTTATCCCAGAGGTGTGAATGCACAGATAACCACTCGAAGATCTCCAATTACAGGTAAGCAACCTGTATATCACTAGCAACTGTTCACCCCGATTCTTTCTCTTTTCTGCAAAACATCTCTCAGAAGCCATTTAGTCCCATTAAATAAATTCCTTGCCTGTTGCCTTCATTGCCTGGCTAGTCTAGCATCTCACCAACCCCTCTGATAAACGGTGGCGGTGGAAAGTGCCATCTGTTCACAGCCGACCCTGCAGAGTTTTCAAGAGAAGATATGAGTACGTTTGCCACTGCCTTCCTCTATGTAGATACCTTGGACTTCCTTAGCAGTCTCTCATCCAACAACGAAACTGGGCCGACTCTGCTTAGCTTCCGAGATTCGATGAGATGTGACTCGCCTGGGTCATCCAGGTGAGGGTTAATATTAGTGCACCATCAGGCCAAAACTGTCCCATGGTGACCTCAGGATCTTGGGTTTACAAGGCAAGAGATGTTCAGAGGTGGTTTGCCATACATAAGCCTGCCTCTGTGTAGCAGCCCTGCTCTTGCTTGGTGGTCTCCCATCCAAGTCCTAACCCGTGCTGACCCTGCTTAGCTGCTGAGATCTAACAAGAGCAGGCTAAAAAGAGTTTTAGTTGGTGCTGCACTGACTAAGCCACATTTGGTTCTAGTGATCTAAGGGCGTGCGTATCTGCGTATACGGACTTTTGGGCCCCCTTCGTTAGTAAGTGGATAACATCCTCAGTTTGCTTTGTCTTTTTTTGAAGAAAAATTTGAAAGGTGTCCTCCCCAGCTTGGTGAAAAGACCCGTGGCATTTTCTCAAGGGTTTAGTGCCCTTTCTTGCACCCCACCTCTGAATCCTGAACCCACGGCTGAGAATAGATCCAGCTGGTCAGCTGTGTTGGTCTGAAGCAGTGCAACCAGGGCTATTTTGGGGCAGGAACGCACAGGAACGGAGTTCCGGCTGACTTCCGAGTTGGCCACGCCTACAGCCTCCCCCCCACTCGGGTTCCCCAGGCACCTCACAAGCCACAGGGTGCCTGGGGAAGCCAAGCCGATCCAGGGAGGGAAGGCAGTTTAAACTGCCTCCCCTCCTCGGGTTCCCCAGGCGCCCCACAGCTGCAGGGCGCGCCTGGGGAAGCCAACCCAGAAACTGCCTTCCTTCCCTCAGGTTCCCCATGTACCCCACAAGCCGCGGGTCACCTGGGAAAGCTGATCCTGGGAGGGAGCTGCGCTGTCAGGGGTGTGGCCTAATATGCTAATGAGTTTCTGCTGTTGGGCGTGGCCTACTATGCTAATGAATTCCTGCTGGGTG
The DNA here is from genome assembly GCA_029233225.1 of Lepidodactylus listeri. Lineage (NCBI taxonomy): Eukaryota > Metazoa > Chordata > Lepidosauria > Squamata > Gekkonidae > Lepidodactylus > Lepidodactylus listeri. The sequence continues at coordinate 11,059,295 of JARCFY010000022.1, read as the reverse complement.
TTATCTACAAAACCCTGGGTAGAGGAAATTCAGAGTCCAGTGGCACCTTTAAGACCGACAAAGGTTTATTCAAGGTATGAGCTTTCGTGTACACCTTGCCTGCCATTCTAACGTATATGACAAAGTGTGTGTACACACGAAAGCCCATACCTTGAATAAAACCTCAGTTGGTCTTAAATGTGCCTCTAAAAATGAAACTCTTAAATGGGACTCTAAACTTGTCCCACCGCTGAGAAGAACACTTGAACTGCAATGCCATTCCCTTGGTACAGACAAACCCTGCAGGTCATAGGTTTGCAGTGAAGTCCCTTGAAACATCTTCTGTTCCTTCTTCTTTGCGAAAATAAACGTGTATCGGGCGTGTTCGAGGATGTCTTTCTTTACTGTTATGCTACTCTGATATTTTTGGAAGGAGGTTTGATAAACATCACGGCAATTGTCGAAACCCAATACATGGCCATACAGTTGCTTAAAGACTCATTGCAAAGGAAAACGAGGCTGGTGATTTGCTTTCCACTTCTTTAGTTTCTTCCCCCCCTTGTGGTTGCTGTTGCGTAATGTGCGTATTAGCAGTTGGTGTACGCAAAATGTGGCAATGGTTGAGGTGTGTACTAAAGAATACAGAAAAATTCAGGTGTGTAGCCATGTTGGTCTAAAGCCGCAGAACAAAGTTAGAGTCCAGTAGCACCTTTAAAACGAGCAAAGTTTTATTTAAAGTGTGTGCAAAGCAGACTTCTTCAGACAAATGGAATAAAATCTCCTCAAGGGCTACTTACAGGGGAAAAGCGGGGTGGGGCAGCTATTAGGAGGGGCCACTCAGAGCCAAGAGCTTAAAATTGGATCGGGTGGCCAGCAAGATCAATGGATAGCAGCAAATTAGGGCGTAAATGCAAGAGTTGCGTGCTGATTTGCTGCCATCCATTGATCTTGCCAGCTGCCTGATCCATTTTAAGCTCTGCATAGGCACCTTGGCTCTGAGTGGCCCCTCCTAATGGCTGCCCCCACCCTCTTTCCCCCCCTGTAAGTAGCCGTTGAAGAGATTCAGTTCCATTTGTCTGAAGAAGTGTGCTTTGCACACCAAAGCTTACACTCTGAATAAAACTTTGCTGATCCTAAAGGTGCCGCTGGAGTCAATCTTTGTTCTAAAGAATACAGGCCATTGTGGAGAACAAGGAAAAGCAAGTGGACTATTCAGATCTTCCCCGATACATTTGAATTTTTCCTCATTTTAAGCCATACCGTCAGTGGACTATTGAGATCTTCCCGATACATTTGCATTTTTCCTCACTTTAAGCCATACCGTCGTTTCAGAACTGGTGCCATTCTTTTGTTTACTTCATTTATACCCCCTCTCTTCTCTCCAGTGGGAACCCAAAGCAGTTTCCTCTCCTCCATTTTATCCTCAGCCACACCCCTGTGTGGGTAGATGAGATGGAGAGTGTGTGGTTGGTCCAACCCTTTGTGGCACAGTGGGGCGTTTTAAAGCTGGGTCTCCCAAATCTTAGTGCGCTACTTTAACCACCATACTGCTCTAGCTGGCACTACATGTATCTTGCAGTGGGAAATGACCACTTTGCTTTTAATCTGCCCTTCCCATTGGCTGAATGGCATGCCAACCCTGTGAGTTAACATCGTCCCTTGAGATGAGACAGCTTCATGGATCCATCTGGATTCTGAACAGCACCTGGATTCTGAGAGAGCCAGTTTGGTGTAGTGGTTAAGTGCGTGGACTCTAAATCTGGGAGAACCGGGTTTGATCCCCCACTCCTCCATGTGCAGCTGCTGGATGAGCTTGGGTCAGTCACAAGTTCTCTCAGAGCTGTTCTCCCAAGGACAGTTCTCGAGAGAGCTCTCTCAGCCCTACCTACCTCACAGGGTGTCTGTTGTGGGGAGGGGAACGGAAAGGAGATTGCAAGCCGCTCTGAGACTCCACTCTCCTCCTCCTCCTCCTCTTCCTCCTTCCCTGGGCTTTACCTTTGTAGCAGGTATTGGGAGAGGCATTTTGCTACCTGATAGATCAAGATGGGTCATTGTGTTAGACTGTCTGTAGCAGGAGAAAAGAGCAGGAGTTCGATAGCACCTTGAAGACTAACAAAATCGGTGGCATGAAAGCTCCTGCCCTGCCGCAAATTTTGTTAGTTCTTAAGGTGCTACTGGGCTGTTCCTCATTTCTTCTCTGCCTGAGGCTCTGGAGAATTGCCACCTAGCAGAGTAGACAGTATTGAATTAGATGGGCCAGTTATTGGGCTCTAAGGCCCCTTTGTATATACATAAATGTTCAAATTTTGCTGTTGGCTTTAACATAAAGCGTGGAGAGTTGGCTTACAGGATTCCCCAGTGGGAAAAGCTTCAGATCTGTGGATTTTTTTTTTTTGTCTTCAGCAGATGTGTGTGTTTGTCTTTATTGCGTGGTAACAGAGGGAACCGTCCCCGTTTCTTTCGTTTTTTAAAAGAAACCGGTTTTAATTTAATTGCGGTATTCCTAATGCCAGCTCCCTCGCTGAGGGAAAGTTATTTTATTGCTAAAAATTCAAATACCTCTGTCATTTTATCAGGTTTACGGGAAATGAAAATGATTGAAAACGAAGTCCGCTCCGTTGCACCCTTCTGGGACCGATTTGTCTGCGGACTGAAGGGCAGTAATTTCACTGGGCCAGAGCAAGCCCCCTTGGGCTCTGTTCCAGGTGTCATTAAGATGATTTGTAGTTTCGTGGCATTTGGCAGGTCTGACCTTCCAGCTTTGTGTCCAAGAAGCAATCAGTTCAAGTGCTGGGAGTATTTTTGCTACTTATAATGTTGATACAGGCTCAGTTTGAATGCCAGCAACATGAAGTTGTGGCATCTGACGTTTCCATAGACGTGTCTAACAGTGCAGGCCTTGACAGATTTTCTTTGGCTCTGGGAGCCGGCCGAAAAATTTAGGAAATTTAATTCATCTGTCACCACTGAATAGTGTAAAGTTAACATGTAAACAATGAATGACAAGGACTCGATGCACACGTTTTTCTCTGTCATCCAGCAAAACATAGTCTGATGTAAAATGAGAATAGAGCAGGTCGAGAAAGAAGTGCTTTTCTCCCTTTCTCACAATTTATTTATTTGATTTCTAGGCCGCTCTCCCCTCATTTCGCAGGCTCACAAGACAAGAACTTGTGGGCACTCCATGAAATTGCTGACCAGTTAGGTTAGAACAGATAAAAGGAAGGACTTCTTTACCCAAAGAGTGATTAACATGTGGAATTCACTGCCATGGGAGGTGGTGGCGGCCACAGGCATGGACGGCTTCAAGAGGGAATTGGATAAACAGATGGAGCAGAGGTCCATCAGTGGCTCTTAGCCACAAAGTATAGATAGGAACTCTCAGTCTGGGGCAAGTGATGCTCTGTATTCTTGGTGCTTGGGGGGGGCAACAGTGGGAGGGCTTCCTGGCCCCACTGCTGGACCTCCTGAGGGCACCTGGTGGACTAAATGGGCCACTGGCCTGATCCAACATTGGCTTCTCTTATATTCTTGTGTTCTTAAGTGAGCACTTCTCGTGAGGATCCCTCAGAGACACGATAATAAACCCATTGCTGAAAATAGGAGGCGCCACAATGAAATTTCTAGGTGCAGTGGCAACCTGGCATAGGGTTTGCAACTTTCAGGTGGCGGCTGGAGATCTCCTGGGATTGCAGCTGATCTCCAGGTGACAGAAATCAGTTCCCCTGGAGCAAATGGATGCTTTGGAAGGCAGACTGTATGCATTATACTCCACCCCCAAATCTCCAGGTGCTTCTCAACACAAAGCTGGCAGCCCTAACATGGTGTCTGGGATTTGTCAAGCCCTACAATAGTGCGTGGGCTGGGGGCTGAGCGGAGAGAGGCCCGTTTGGTGCAGTGGTTAGGAATGCGGACTCTAATCTGGGAGAACCGGGTTTGAGTCCCCACTCCTCCACATGCAGCTGCTGGCGTGACCTTGCATCAGTTACAAGTTCTTTCAGAGCTGTTCTCTCAGCAGCAGTCCTCGAAAGAGCTCTCTCAGCCCCACCTACCTCACAGGGTGTTTGTTGTGGGGAGGAGAAGGGAAAGGAGACTGTAAGCCTCTCTGAGACTCAGAGTGAAGGGCGGGGTAGAAATCTAATTTCTCCTCCTCCCTCTCCCCCCCCCCCTTCAGCAAAAGGTACCCACCTGTTTTGATTTTTTAAAAAATAATTACTTCAAAAGTGTTTATTCAGGAAGCATCACCCCCTCTTTCTGTATCTTTCTTGGATTTGTTTGCTTTGAGCGATGATAGCCGACGCTGACTCTCTAGTCCCACAACTCAGAGTACATCATCCCATTTGCTGTGTGATTCCCAGAAAGCCAGATGGGTGGTCCCTGGAAAATCCAAAAACAAAACTTGTTTAGCAGGCAAAACGGAAAAGCGAACTTCACACAATGGGGTCTCCGCATGCTTGCAGCGGAACAAACACCGTAGCAGGGCTGTGTCAAATTAGCGGGTTGGAAGAGGCAGAGCCATGTCCTAAAAACACCCTTTCTTCTGGGCCAGCCCTGCTACGGCTGCTCTGAGATCTGTATGACTGCTTATCGTGACCCTTGATGCTCCCGCAAGGAGGAGCTGTCCTTTATGCCTGAATAATTGGTCACATTTTCTGCCTGCCGTTCTCCAGGGATCTCAGGGAAGCATCAGTGACACATAACAATGTCATGACGTAGATGAGGTTGAGCGAGAGTCACCCGGTTTGCTGCCTGGCGGGGGGGGGGGGGAATGAACCCAAGGTCCCCCCAGTCTGAGTTCAGCACCCTGACCACTACATCACACAGCTATATAGTCCGTGAGCGGAGACACCAAGGCCTCTGGTTTCTGCCCCTGAATTTGGAGGCTGAGAGGTTTAAAGACCCCGGTTGTATCTTGGACTGAATGGCTACATCCTCCTCCTTTTATTTATAAAATGCCTAAAATGACAATTTTAGAAAAAGACCTCTCCTAGCCTGTAGATTCACACTTTAATATTCGTGGGGGGGGGGGAAGGGGGAGTCTGCCACAACGCCTGTTGCTGTTCACAGTGGGGAAGTGGAAAGGGTGGATTATAGCTCACAGGAAATCTCACGCACGGAGCCAAAGCTGCTGGCCCCGGTTGAAAACATGACGCCTATTAAGAAAATAGCTGCCAGCTCGTCCAGCGAGAGAGGGAATCTCCCCCTTGGAAGCAAATAGGGAGGACTGAGAGAGGCTTCTGTTGCTGGAACCTTCAGATTCAGAATGACCACCAGTGTCGAGTGGAGATTTATCACCAGCATAACCGTCAAGAATAGACTCTGGAGCCCCAGCTAATGAAGTTGGCGCTTCCACTCCTGAATACCAAGGGTGTCCTCTCCGACAATTTACTTATGCCGGCATAACAGGGCACTATATCTCCAGTTATTTGGGGCTCAGTCTTCATCCATGAATGAGAAAGCAGCAAACTGGGAATAGTCTTGTTTTAAACTATAGCTGGTTAACGGCCCTCCCAGTTACGACTTCAGCCCTGGATGTAAGAGGGAAAGTCCATTCTTTTTTCATTCTTTGGGAGCCACATTGAGCTAAGGATTTGAGACTGTGTAAAATTTTGTTCGTTTGTAAACAGTGTTTTGGAAAACAACTTTTAAGAACTTTGCATGAGACCAAGGGGGGGGGGGAACTGCTCATTGTATGGTTACAGTTGGCACTGTCAGAATGTTAAATTAAAACTTGAATTTTGCTGCATTGTGTTAGACCTGATAGATTTTGCTGTTCTACTTGTCTGGCTAAGAGATGAACGCTTCTCAGCGGATTTTAAGACCATAAAGCAGCCACACCGTTAGTGCTGTTAGGAAGCATTTTTTCTCCGGGCCAGTTTAGCCTGGGATCTTGGAGGCTTTTTGTCATCTTCTGGGCATGGAACAGGGGTCACTGGATGTGTGTGTGGGGGGAGGTATTTGTGAATTCCTTGCATTGTGCAGGGGGCTGGACTAGATGACCCTGGAGGTCCCTTCCAACTCTTGTGATTCTGTGATTCTCTCAATGAAGCCTTGCCCAATCTGAAGATCTGGGCATCTGTCCATATCAGATCAGGATATTATAAGCAATATGGCAGGCAGTGGATCAAGACAACTCGGAGGCAGACTGAGAACAGATGGAGATAGCTGCACGAAGGCACTGGATGCTGTTTTAACAAACGTCCTGTCATTTAATTTGATTTCTTTTGTCTCCTGCAGGCCCTGTTGCTGTTGGGCGGGGTGGCCGTCGCCTGCCTTGCTCTGGATCTCCTCTTCCTCCTCTTCTACTCCTTCTGGCTGTGTTGTCGCCATCGAAAGAGTGAGGAACATTCGAATGCAGACTGCTGCTGTACGGCCTGGTGCGTCATCATTGCGACGCTAGTCTGCAGGTGAGTCCGGGTCTCCCCCCCGCCCTTGCCTTCTCCTACAGCTTGCAGATAGAATTGTAACTCCTGCTGTGCCCGAGCACACTGAAAACTTCAAGCAGTGCTCCAGAGGTTCTGTCTGTCCTGAAGCACATATAGGTTTTGTTACTGTAAATCCTTGGGAGAGTTTACTGGCTTGAATTTGCATGTTAAATACACAGCAGCAAAAGCTACCAAGAAGTGAATTCATTCGGCTGAGATTTTCTTCTGCTAAGACAGGGAGCTAATGGTGTGGGTTTCTTCCTTTCGGCTGCAGGATCATGGGGACTGTGGCGCTTGTGTTTTGGAAGGGGAATCATGGTCTCCTGTGGACACCTACAGTCAGCTTTCCAGGGATACCATCCTAGAGGGATGGGAGCTGGGATGGGCATAAGTATCAATCTGAGGCCAAGAAGTTTGGAGAAGGATCTTGCTTTCAAAGAGTAAATCTTGTCGCACCAGAGCGAAGTGACCTCTGTCCATTGACCCAGCTATTTTAGCTTGCGAAAACGAAACCCAGCTGACAGTGCCGCTAGCAACGTCTGATCCTGGTCCCTTAAGCGGTTTTAGAACTAGGCACACTCCACAGTGTCTCCAGTTAAAAAGATCAGTCAGTAGGCGATGTGAAAGACCTCTGCCTGAGACCCTGGAGAGCTGTTGCCAGTCTGAGAAGACAGTACTGATCTTAAAAGACCAATGATCTGATTCCCTAGGAGGCAGTTTCATGTGTGTTTCATGTGTAATGGAAAATTCAAAATTCAGAGAGGGACAGTGATGAATTCCTAACGGGTCCACGCCACCTGCAATTGTGGGTCTGACTAAAGGGCAAAAAGTAATCTTTGTCTGCAAACGAGAATTATCTCTGTGCCAGAATATGACTGTCCCTGGCCTGGCACAGGGTGCCGTCTGATCTCCTGCTCACGGTTGGGAAATTGGGATTGAGGCTTAGTGGTAGAACATCTGCTTGGCATGTAGAAGGTCCCAGTTTTAATCCCTGGCATCTCCGATTCAAAAAGCACCAGGCAGTAGATAATGTGAAAGACCTCATCCTGAGATCTTGGAGAGCCACTGCTGGTTAGGGTAGACAGTACTGACTTCGATGGACCAAGGGTCTGGTTCAGTATAAGACAGCTTCATGTATTCATTACCTACCATGATTATTGTTTCATCTGCACCAGCAATGTCACCATACTTGCAGAAGGTCCCAGGCTCAATCCCCACCGTTTCCAGGTGATGTGAAAGACCTCTACCCTACCTGAGACCTTGGAGGGACACTATTTATTTATTAATTTATATCCCCGACCTCCCCGCAAGCAGGCTCAGGGCGGCTTACGTAATTGGTCTACACTGACCATTAAAATACATAAAACAGTTGAAAACTGTCTCATACAATAATTGCAATAAAATGTCAAGTACAGTAATATCAATCAGAGTGCCAGTGCTGTTCCTATAATTGCACGATTGCATAAGATGGCGGGCTGAAGTTTCCCTGTTACTAAACCATCTGCCATTCAGGGATCTTCCTGGACATAGCGGTAGAGGCCAAAACTTAAGGCCACCGGCCGGGCTCATTGGTAGTAGTTGGGGGTGGCTCCTAGTTGAAAGCCTGGTGGAAGAGCTCCGTCTTGCAGGCCCTGCGGAACTGTAGAGGATCCCGCAGTGCCCTGATCTCCTCCGGGAGCTCATTCCACCAGTATGGAGCCGCCACTGAGAAAGCCCTGGCTCTATTGGTGGCGAGTTTGGCATCCTTGGGGCCCGGAAGGGTCAGCTAGTTCTGGGACCCTGACCTCAGTGCTCTCTGGGGTATATACGGGGAAAGTCCGCGTAGCAGTCTGAGTAGACAATAAGGACCTTGATGGACCAAGAGTCTGATTCAGTATAGGGCAGTTTCATGTGTTCATGTGTACTTGGTACTCTGAACCACAAACCTGGCCATAACTATGGTTGTAAACAGTGGTTTGGTGGCAAATCGGGTGCAATTCTTGATTTTAACAGCACGGTAATGGTCATTATTTCTGAAACAGAGAAAAGGAGAAGGGGGACGAGTACCAAGCCCATGAGAAGGAATGAGTACCAAGCCCACTGGGTGTTCCGGTCACCTGATGGAGGGTTAGGGGATTGCACAGTGTTGTATCTGTCCCAGATCCCTGCAGACAAGGGAAGTGCATTTGAGACCATCTTCTGGTATTTCCTGGATGCTGAGGCCATTTCTGGTTCCTGAGTGTTGCTTAAACTCCTTGAATTTTTGCCGAAGGGCATGCTATCCTGCTGCAGGTACCCCCTGAGAAGCTTTCTTCCATTGTCGTCCTGGAACACTGCATATCTGGATTCCCCTACTAAGGCGATCTAGTCAGTTTCGGATACATTTGACAGTCTGTGGGTTCTCTTTGGTGCACCTCATACCTTGACTTGTCTGCAACCATTTGTTCATTCTCTCTCTCTCTCTCTCTCTCTCTCCTGCCTGTAAAGCTGATTCGACCACCTGCAGTTATATAAACAGAAATGGGGAGACCATAGATGGATGGGACACAAGGAGAAGAAAGTACAGGGAATAGTCCCCCCCCCTCATTGAAACTGGGGCTAACCCCTCCCCACAACCTTTGTTCCCTGGTCCCTTATTGCTCAGGGGCACTAAAAAGAAACAGAGCTCGAATACTGGAACTGGGGTTCATTATACTTGTTGGGTGAAACACACACACTCTTGTGTTCTTTGTTGTGCAGTTTAAGGAAATTGCCAGATTTTTTCAGCACTGGTTTGTGTCAAACTTTAAAAAGCATTCCAGAGAGGCAGACTTTGTGAATCTGATTTTTCCTGTGGCTCGCAGCCAGCATTTCTCAAGTGCAACCACTGGTAATTTTGAACGTCGTGACAGAGGCACTAACTCGCTTCCCCGACTGGTATAGGAAGTGCCCACAGCCACGTGTGGTTGCTGGTGTCCCGCTAGGGATGCCAACCTCCAGGTGGGACCTGGGGATTCCCCAGAATTACAGCTCATTTCCAGACTACAGTGATTGCTTCCCCTGTTTTTGGCTGCTTTGTGAGGGTGGACTCCATGGCATTCCAGCCCACTGAGGTCCCTATCTGTATGAACCCACTGCCCCCATGCCCTGGGTCTGTGTGCTGAAACCCCAGCCACTCCAGGTTTCAAAAGCTGGCAAGGGGCAGTTTTTGCCTTAATAACTAAGGCTCCCTCCTCTCCGGGAGGGCCTGCTTCTCCCTTCTTGGGTTCGTTTCTGGGGGAGAGGGGGGAAAGCAAACACAAGCCACGCTGTCTGCACTTCAGCCTTAGGAAAAAACAGCAGGATTTATTAGAGACGAGCTAAAACAGGAAGCAACAGAAACACCTTCTGTTGCAACAGAACAAGTCCTGTAAGTAGGTGCAAAACTCATACCCTTTGACTATCTAACCGGCATTCTGACCAGACTAAGTATTCCAATCAGTTCACAAAGTTCAGATTCAAGCCGTGCTGCAAAACAACATTCTGAGAATAAAAGACGGAGGATCCCCCCCCTTGCAAAAAAACCCCAGAAGTCAAGTTAGTTATTGATTAGTTATTGTTTGCAGCCGTAACTGCTAGGGAGGGTACACCAAAGCCTTTGTGAGGTTGCTCTCAAGGTCGAAACTACTGACAGTTCGTAGATGTTAGACTAACATTCATTTAAAAGGCCCAAGCAGCTTGCAGTTGCGAGTTTCAAACACTTAAGGGGACTACACTTTAATATCAAGTAGTGCTTCCATACACTATCCTCCTCAGGCCCCACCCCCCAAATCTCCAGGAGTTTCCCAGCCTGGATCTGGCAATCCTTGCTGGTGGACCTGGCAACCCTAGTGTCCCCCCACCCCCTGTTAAACACCAGTTTGCGAGTCTCAGCTCTAGGCCCAGTAAGAAGGAAATGGCAAGTTTTCCAGTGCCATGGGATTCCCTGACAATTTTAGAAGAAATATGTTTTTGTATTGCCAAGAACTACAGGAAAATATTGGAGGAGGAAGGAGGGGGAGGCAGCAGGAGGATTCCCATTTGTGTACCGTCTGCTTGGCTGCTCGGACCGTCTCAAACGTCCGATTCTCTAGCAGACATAAGATGCAAACCGATGTTGAAAGATGGTTTTTGCAGCTCTCCCAGAAATAGCACTTCCCCCGATGTTGAAGAATGAGGTGGTAATTAGATAGGCAAATTAATTCATCCCCGGGAGTAACGTTAAGGGTTTGTGTTTTTTTTTAAAGGGTTCAGCTTGTAAAATTCCTGTAATTAAAGGTGTCTTGCCATCAATAGACCATCCTTAGTATGAGTATTTTATGGATGGGTTTCCTGTTGGATCAGGGAAAAGAGGAAAGGGCTTTAAGCTAGTTTCTTGGCGGTTCCTTCTCTCTCTGTTTAGGGCTGAAAGAGGGAAGTTGAGTTTTTTGTGCACCAAGCCTGCTGTCCCTGCAGTTTTCTTGAATTGAGAGTTCTTGAATTGAGAGTTCAAGTCATGAAGCCGCCTTATACGGAATCAGAACTTTGGCCCATCTAAGTCAGGATTGTCTACTCAGACTGGCAACGGCTCTCCAGGGTCTCAGGCGGAGGTCTTTCACATCACCTACCGGTCCTTTTGAACTGGAGATGCCGGGGATTGATCCTGGGTCCATGTGTATGCCAAGCAGAGCATGTGTATGCTCTGCCACTGAGCCACAGCACCTCTTTGCAGTCTATGGGCTATATTTAGGGGAGGGGCTTCATGGTAGAGCATCTGCTTGGCAAGCACATTCCCCCCCCCCCCCCCCCCCCGGTTCAGTTCTGGCATCTCCCACTAAAAGGCTCAGGTTGTAGGTGATGTGAAGGGCCTGTGTCTGAGACCCTGGAGACCGGCAGTCGATCTGAGTAGATGAGGCTGCCCCAGATGGACCAGTGGTCTGATTGGTCGTAAGGCCACCATGTGTGGTTGCCCCCCCCCCCCCCCCCCCAGGTCTTACTAGAGCCTGTGGATGTTTGCTTGAATTCTGAAAATCCTTGTGTTTGTTTGTTTATAAAAGCAGGTTAAAGCATGTTTTGTCTGGATGTCCATGATATAAGGATGCTAGGAAGAAATATATCAACCCACTTATGTGTCCACAAACTGAGCTTCCCCTGGATATTTTAGTTACTAATTTTTTAATGTATCCTAGGCCAGCAAATACTCCTCTTTTTTGCTAAATTCCTTGTTCAGGCCATGAAAGTTCGGGCAGTTTGTGACAAGACATCTTCTCTAATATGCTATAGGCTGTCTTCGCTGTCTTTAATTCTTCCTTTCTTGCATTTATTCCTAGCTGGGTGTGATTGATACTACTCAAGACCTGTGGGTCAGGGGAGGGAGGGAAGGAAGGAAGGAATTTAAAGAACTATCAAGTGTGTGTGTGGAAGGGAGATTTCTCATCTTGTTTCCCCCATCTTCCATTTCCCAATTTGGTGTAGTGGCTAGGAGCACAGACTCTAATCTGGGAGAACCGGGTTTGATTTTCCACTCCTCCACATGCAGCTGCTGGTGTGACCTTGGGCCAGTCACAAATTCTCTCAGAGCTGTTCTCTCAGGAGCAGTTCTCGAAAGAGCTCTCTCAGCCCCACGTACCTCACAGGGTGTCTGTTGTGGGGAGGGGGAGGGAAAGGAGATTGCAGTCTGCTCTTCGGGTAGTGAAGGGCGGGGTTTAAATCCAATCTCTTCAATCTCTTCTTCCTGTCCCTTTGTGTTTGAGACGGAAGTAGGGAGTTTCACCCATGGCCTGTGATGGATGGCTATTCATCCGGCATTATGGGTTAAAATCTCCTGAGGGTTAGAAGTCAGCGATCATAATTTCAGGTCCGGGACCCAGAGCAGACTTTGGAAATTAAGCAACTTCAGGATCTGTGCCCTTATTGTTAGAGACCAGGGTATGGGCTTTCAACGCTCCCTTCGTCTGAGCAAGAGTGCTTCGGCCCTCAGAAGCTTTTGCCCTGAAACCCTTGTTGGAATCCTACTGTAGACAGACACGGCTACCCCCTGAAACTGTCGTCAGGGAATATTTCCCCCCCCTGTCCTAAATGCAGCTATATCCAAAGGCAGGCAGCTAAATGGTAGATCTGGAGTTGTCAAAGCTTCTTGCGTTGTAGTAACCATGCTTCGCTTATGCTGACCTTCATGGGCTCTTAGAGAGGGAGTTGTGCGCTTATGGATTTTTCGGGTTTTGTGGCGGGATCTGTAAAGATTTGTTGTTTTTTATGATTTATGGCCTCCATATCCTGCCCCCCCCCCCCCAAATACTTTGTTTCCTTTAACGGCACTGAATCATCAGCATCGTTTACGTCAATAACATGACCGGTATTCAACATCACTGATTATATTGCAGTCCTGCAGCCGAAGAGCAAGTGGGTATATTTCGCTTCGCTTGGGGAATTACGTCTCCGGTCCTTCCTAGATTATCTGCTCCCTCTGGACTAAATTTCGTGTTTCTCCCGTTGTGTGTCTTTTTGTGGAACGCTTTCCTTCTGCTCCTCATTCCTCCTTCTGGTATTGTGCTCCTCATTTTGCCTTCTGGAAATGTTTCCGCACGTCTCCCGGAAGCATCTGTGATGACAGTACCCCTAACTGAGGGGTTCAGTTAGCTTTGGGGGAACTCCAGCCGGAAGGAAAGACCAGAGCCTTAAGGGCTTTGAAGAGAGACTTGTCAAGACCACCCCGTTTCCTCTCCAGCCTGGGAGGGTGTATTAAAAGGGGGAAGCCGGTTAGTGGCTGAGATTGATAATTATTTGTAGTCGAGGGGAAAGGCACTTAAAAGCAGAGGCGTAGATGGGTGGATTTTGAAGAGAGTGACTCATTGCGCGGCTAATGTGTTCGTGGCGGCTTTCACATATGAAGCATGATTCGGGCAGGCTCTCGGCTGGCTCCCTTGTTCTTGGAATTATAAAGCGTCTGCCGCTGCTTCCTCTGTCCTGGGGCCATCCTTCTCCCTGCGTTCTGCTGACTGGAAACCGCTGCTTCTGCTGTTCTCAGAGTAGCGTTGCCTGCACCAAGTGAGTCCGGGCTTGCTTTTTTGGAGAAGCGAGAATGCAAGCCTGTGGGAAAATCTGTGCTTCCTTCCGATTTCGAAACGGTCACGATAAGAACCGAGTTCTCTCTTCTCTCTTGGCATGCTGGGGCCTCGTGGCCCCGTGGGCCGCTCCACGGGTTTCCCAGCTGCACCCCTTGTACAGTGTAGACCTCTTAGTTACCTTGGTATTCATGCAGAGATGACATGACTCGCATGGCCAAGACGCTCGGGGAGGCATCAGAGCTTGTTTTTGTGTAATCCTTTGCTTAACACTAGAGATTGCCCGGAGTAGAATATGTAGAGCAGGAGTCCCCAACATGATGCCCATGGGCAGGGCTCCGTTGGGGCCGGAGCGGGCCAGAGCACCGCTCCGGGAGAGAAGGGGCCGGGGGGCGGGCACATAACAAAGCCCCGTCCCCCGGCAGAAAGCCTCCCCCGTTCACCCCCTTCCTCTTCCAGTTTCCGTCTACGGGGCCGCAGCTGGCCGCCGGCCCTTGCGAAGAGCCCCCTCCCTCTTCCAGTTTCCGTCTACGGGGCCGCGGCTGGCCGCCGGCCCTTGCGAAGAGCCCCCTCCCTCTTCCAGTTTCCGTCCTCGGGGCCGCGGCTGGCCGCCGGCCCCTGCGAAGAGCCCCCTCCCTCTTCCAGTCACCGTCCTCGGGACCGCGCCTGGCTGCCGGCCCGGGAAGAACCCCCCCTCCCTCCCCCACTCAACAGTTCCCAGGGCCCAAGGGAGAGAGAAGCTGGGCCTGAGTGGCTTAAGGCCACTCAGGCCCAAGCAAGGAGGGAAGGAGGGAAACGCCAGCCCCAGTGGGGGGAGAAGCGCCCCTCCCTCCCCCCCCCCTCCCCCACCTACCTACCTACCTACCTACCTGTTCCTTCCCCTCTCCCTTCCTCCCACTCTCCCTTCCTCCCTCCCTCTCCCCTTCCTTCTTTCCTTCCTTTCTTCTCTCTCTCTCCCCCCACCTACCTACCTACCTTCCTGTTCCTTCCTTCCCCCCTTCCTCCCTCTCTCCCCCTTCCTTCCTTCCTTCCTTTCTTCTCTCTCTCTTCCCCCAACTACCTACCTTACTGTTCCTTTCTTCCTTCCTTCCTTCCTTCCTTCCCTTTCTTCCTCTCCTCCCTCCTTCCTTCCTTTCTTTCTTCCTTCCCCCCTCCCTCCCTCCCTCCCTCCCTCCCCCCTCCCTCCCTCTTCTTTCTTTCTTTCTTTCTTTCTTTCTTTCTTTCTTTCTTTCTTTCTTCTCTTTCTTTCTTTCTTTCTTTCTTTCTTTCTTTCTTTCTTTCTTTCTTTCTTTCTTCTCTTTCCCCCACCTACCTACCTACCTTCCTTCCTGTTCCTTTCCTTCCTTCCTTCCCCCTCCCTCACTCCCTCCCTTCTTGCCTTCTGACACACTGCCCATGACGTCAGGGATGTGTGGCCTTTTGACACTTCCGGTGATGTCAGGGGGTGTGGCATATGCAAATAAGTTATGCTAATGAGCTCCTGCACCTCTTTTTTTACGAAAGGACCCCTGCCCATGGGCGCTATGGCACCCACTGTGACACCTTTTCTGGTGCCCACCAAGTCTTTTTAGAAAGTGGGTCGGGCCAACTAGGGCTTCTGCCCAACTATTGGAGATTTGGGGCCAACTAGGGCTTCTGCTGAGCAAGGCTTCTGATTAACTATCGGAGATTTGATTGGCTGTGCAGATTTTTTGAAATGTTGCTCGGGCAGCAGCTTCTGCAGCACCAGGATCTACACCGGGGGTGGCCAAACTGTGGCTCGGGAGCCATATGCGTCTCTTTCACACATATTGTGAGGCTTCTGGCAGGGCAGCTGGGGAAGTGAAGACCAATCAGTCTTCTCTTACCCAGCAAGTGTTCCCCTTCCTGGGTAGGTTTGAGGCAGGGTAGAGCAGAGAAAGAAAGCAACTTTAACTTTAAATGCATTCCAAAAGCTGCCCCCCCCCCCAGCCTACAAATATTATTGGACAAATAAATATCATTATCAATATCTATTTTGACTCCTTTTGTTTTTTTATTTTTGGCAGTCTCATTTAGTGTTAATAAAAAAGCAAACTTGCATAATTTTCAAAAAAAAATGTAATATCTGTTCATGTTATGCGTCTCTCAAACATCTGACGTTTATTCTATGTGGCTCTTATGTTAAGCAAGTTTGGCCATCCCTTATCTACACTGTGCTACTGGAGTTAATCTGTGGAATCATCTTCTGGCTGGCTCCGCCTCCTGTGGCAGCCATTTTGTGGCAGCCATTTTGTTGCTTCACTGACCATGCCATGTCAGAACTTATAAATGTGCCCGCAGGCTCAGAAAGGTTGGTGACCCCTGGTGTGGAATCTCTAGCAACCTGCAATAACCCTGACTAACCTGAAGTCCTAAGAGCTCAGAAGGTAAGCAGAGTCAGCCATTGGCCGTACTTGGGTGGGAGACCATCAAGGAAGTCCAGGGTTGCTAACCCAAGGCAGGCAGCAGCAAACCACCTCAGCTCATCTCTTGCCTTGAAAAACCCCCATGAGGTGGAACTTCACAGGGTCACCATGGGTTGGTTGTGACGTGACTGTAATGCTCCCTTGCTTGGAAAGACATCGGCTGAGGGGTGACATGATCGAGGTTTATAAGGTTATGCATGGGATAGAGCAGGTAGAGAAAGAAGTACTTTTCTCCCTTTCTCACAATACAAGAACTTGTGGGCACTCCATGAAAGTGCTGAGCAGTCGGGTTAGAACGGATAAAAGGAAGTCCTTCTTCACCCAAAGAGTTATTTAACATGGGGAATTCACTGCCACAGGAGGTGGTGGCAGCCACAAGCATGGACAGCTTAAAGAGGGAACTGGGTAAACATATGGAGCAGAGGTCCGTCGGTGGCTATTAGTCACAAAGTATATATAGGAACTCTCAGTCTGGGGCAAGGGATGCTCTGTATTCTTGGTGCTTGACGGGGGGGCAACAGAGGGAGGGCTTCTAGTGTCCTGGCCCCACCGGTGGACCTCCTGAGGGCACCTGGTGTTTTTGGCCACTGTGTGACAAGAGTGTTGGACTGGATGGGCCCCTCGCCTGATCCAACATTGGCTTCTCTTATGTTCTCCCTCTAAGCCATGGAGTCTTGTGAGCAAAAATTCTACTTTGCGAGCTGCTGGCATTAAACTTGTGAGTGAGCAATTGGGCTACTGCATAGATTGGTCTGCTCTGGAGCCATCCTTCCTGAGCTGAGACAACAATGCGTGAGCCGGAGGCTAAACAACTGTGAGCTAGCTCACACTAACTCAGCTTAGAGGGAACAGTGCTTGACAGCACCTTTTGCCTTATTGCCCTGGGCTATCCAGGCCAGACCGATCTCATCAGCTCTCAGAAGTTGAGCAGGGACGGCCCAGGTCGGTATTTGGATGGGAGACCCCCAAGGAAGGACAGGGGCTGTCGTGCAGAAGCAGGCGATGACTCGGCTCATCTCTTGAAAACCCCACGAGGGGTCACCATAAGTCGGTTGTGACTTGGCAGCACTTAATTACTGCTAATTATGGAAACGGCAGGGCTTTTCTTTTTGAGCGATGAAAGTAAGAGGGGTTTTTTTTTTGGTAGCGACGGAGGAATTGAATCGTCCCTGCAAAATGTCTTCCTTTACCATAGACAGAGTGCCTTTTTTTGTTGTTTTTATCTTCGCAAAGCTGCCGAGATGTAGGTCATCTGCTCCCTCGGTGGAGAATTCTTTTGACGAGAGCGTTTAGGGGCAAATGCCCTTCATAATTCATGCCGGCCATGGAAGACAAGAAAAGGCACAGGGCTGAGGCAGCCGGCTCTGCTTGCAGCATCTGATCTCTGTCTTGTGCGTGGGAGAGCACAGGCAATGGTTGCCCAGCTCACTTGTAAAGTCTGTCCTTTGGCTCCTGCCGGCTATAAGATCAGTAACCTCATGGCTTTATTAATACCCTTTGTGACTTTTGGGGGGCTGGAAGAGTTTGCCTGCACAAGTTTGGCGAGAGCCAGTTTGGTGTAGTGGTTAAGTGCACGGACTCTAATCTGGGAGAACCGGGTTTGATTCCCCACACCTCCACTTGCACCTGGCTGGATGACCTTGGGCAAGCCATAGCTCTGTACCAGCTGTTCTCTCAAGGACAATTGTCTCAGAGCTCTCTCAGCCCCACCTACCTCACAGGGTGTCTGTGGTGGGTAGGGGAGCGGAAAGGGATTTTAAGCCGCTCTGAGACTCCTTCGGGTAGTGAAGGGCGGGTTATGAATCCAATCTCTTCTTCTTCTGGAAAGACTACTTACTTTCCCTGTTTTTTTAAAAAAAAAATGCAGGGTTTTTCGTGTCGTTTGTAGGTGGCTAGCTACTTCCCCTGCTTCATGGAATGGATAAGACGCAGAACCTGCCAAAAGACTGATTACGAATCCATAAAGTTCTTAATCTAATTGGCAAGCCGCCGGTTGCATTTCCGTCCTTTTATGCAAGTGCTTTTTTCAAACTGTGATTGGGGGGTGGGGGGGGAGCCTGGGGTTTGGTAGCGAGATCAGTTGTGGCGTGAGAGTTGATGGATGCAGCTGTTCCAGGGCCGCAGACTGCCCTGTGCTCTGCAGGCAGGCCAGGTCTCTTTTGGAGCAGTACCCTCAGGCCTAAAGAGCGAGACTTTGGGGACGTAGAAAGGAGCAGGAGCCAAGATGTTGGACCCATTGATCCAGCAAGGCAGTTCTCCCAGGCCTAAGTCGGGGGGGGGGGGGGCGAACATAGGCCCCAGCTGCGCTGCCAGCAGGTACTGGAGTCCCTGAGGCTGCACTAAGCTCTGGCCAGGCTTCTGCGAGGCAGTAGTACTCTCACAGCCAGCCTGGCACGTCGCCTCCTTTGCGCTGCCTTGCCCTGGGTCTTCTGATGTTGCCGTTCCTGCAGAGTGGGAGCTGGTCATGGGGAGGGGGGCAGGTTGGAGGCCTGATGGGTATTGTCAAGAAGAAGAAGAAGAAGAAGAAGAGATTGGATTTATACCCCGCCGTCCACTCCCCAAGGGAGTCTCAGAGCGGCTTACAAACTCCTTTCCCTCCCCCTCCCCACAACAGGCACCCTGTGAGGTAGGTGGGGCTGAGAGAGCTCTTTCCCAAGCTGTCCTTGAGGGAACATCTGGTACAGAGTTCTGGCTTGCCCAAGGTCATCCAGCCAGGTGCAAGTGGAGGAGTGGGGAATCAAACCCAGTTCTCCCAGATTAGAGTCCGCGCACTTAACCACTACACCAGACTGGCTCTCTCAAGGGCCTGGGGCAAGGTCTTTCTCACTGGCCCTGGCAGAGGGGCCTCTGGCGCTGGGGGAGGAGCGTTGTCAGCAGGCACCTCTGCAGTTCAGGGCCCTCCCTGGCCCCTCTGTCCCTCCTCAGCCACAGGTCTCAGCTCCCCCCCCCCCCCCCCCCCCCGAAGTCACTGGGATGGTCAGAAGGGGTCATGAAACAGACTCCGGTTTGCTAATGTAGGTGAGACGCAAGGGCACATACAGAATGTACTGTATATTTTCTGAGACTTCCCACAATCCTCTGAAACATGCTGGGTTTGGGGGAGGCAGAATTGCAGACTGTCCCCTGAAGGTGGGAGGCTCTGAAAACCGCCCGGCCGCTCACGTGGGCGGACCCTCCGGCTTTTCTTTGGGTCTGACCCTGGCAGCCATGCCGGACGCAGTGCTGCGGCACGAAAGCAAAGCAGTGTGTTTTGTTATCATTCCTCAGCTCAATGGCTGAGTCAGTCCTCTTGTTTGTGCAGCACGGAGGGGTGAGAATGAGCCCAGCAGCAGCAGCAGCTCCTGCTTTGGAGCCTGAGGGGTGGCTTGCTTTCCCCCTGGAATGAGGGGGAGGCCAGCCTTTTCCGAGTCAGGAGCCGATTTGAAATGCCCTGCCTTGTTTTATGCATTCATTTATGGCCTGTTTCTTTCTTTCTTTCTTTCTCTCACAGCGCTGGTATAGCTGTCGGCTTCTATGGAAACGGGGAGACCAGTGATGGCATTCATCGGGTGACCTACTCCCTACGACATGCCAACCGTACTGTTTCCGGGGTCCAAGACCGGGTGAGTTGAAGGGGATCCCCCAAAGAGTCCGTATCGGCCAGGCGGTGGCAGAAATCCTACCCTGGGGGGTTTTCCCCGCCTTTGGGTCTTCTCTGTTCTCACCTGCCTGCCAGCAAGGCTTGGACGGCTTCCTGTGAATAGACAGAGATGCGATTCTCTTCTGCGTCTGTCCTTTTCTAAAAATAACAGTGCTGACTTTCTTGGATAAATAAGGAAATATTCTGTCACGACTGTCTATGGTCTGAGCAGCTACACACACACACACATACACACAAAAGAGAGAGAGAGAGATTTTGGATTGTCACTGCTCAAGAGGGTAGGGGTCAAAAATGTTAATGTACAGCTCTTCCATTCGATAATGTGAATACAAGGAGCTGCCTTAAGAGTCAGGGCCTTTTTCCTGTTGGCCCAGCACTCTGATCTGCAGCTGCTTTATATTAAAAACTGGTCTTCCCATGCCCAGCAGCAAGAGTCTAAATAGCAAGAGAAATAGCAAGAAAGAACGAAGCTCCTTCGTCTGTTCCTCCCATCTGACGAAGGGAGTTTATACTCTCAAAGGATCACACGCCGAAGACTCTGTTGTGGTGCCGGACTCGCATCTTAACTTTTTTCTTCTGCAGGCCAACACAGCTTGCCTTCTGAAACTGCCCTGGTCTGTTGCCACTGAATGGGAGAAGTTGTTAATGTTGATGCATTGGGTTGCAGATTTGCGCGAGAGACTGTGTCCCGTCGGGACAAGTCTCTGGTGTTGCACCCAGCCGGGCTACGAGAACTCAGAGAGTCCAAAATATTGAACCGCTGCCTTGGGCCATCCATCTTGACACTGAGCCTCAGATCCCCAGGCCCCTTCGCCCTGCTTCCCTGTGTCTCTGTGCTCGTGGAGGCTCCTCGTCAAGGGTCAGGCCTGTCTTTCTTCTCCCCGCAGGTGCTCAACACGGCAGTGGCCCTGAACCAAACAGCAGAGCCAGACTTAGTGGCCCTCGAAGGGATATTCGCTAAGCAGACAGATTACCTGAATGTCGTCCAAAAGCTCCAAGGGCTCCTGGATGAGCTGGTGAGGCAGGCAACAGAGATCCCTTTCTGGAAGAACGAGGACGTCTCTCTGGAAGAGCTGGCAGTCCGGATCGATCTGTACGACTGGTACAGGTGGGCAGCGTGGATATTCTTGTGGATATGCTTCATGTGCTCCTACTTGGGGTTTTTTGTTTTTTTTTTGTCGTCGTGGCGATCGTTTGGGTTACATGCGGTGTTCACGGAGCTTCAGCTTCTTTCCTGCATTTGACTCCGGGCCCTGGAATCCTTTCTGTCTCTCTCAAACCCCAAAGGTCTTATCAAGCATGGAAGCTCAAGTGTGGTGGGGGTAGAAAGTGCCAACAAGTCGCAGCTGATTTATGGTGGCCCTGTAGGGTTTTCAAGGCAAGGGATGTTCAGAGGTGGTTTGCCCTTCCCTGCCTCGGCCTAGCAAGCCCTGGACTTCCTCGGCGGTCTCCCATCCAAGTACTAACCAGGGCCAGCCCTGCTTAGCTCCCTAGATCTGACGAGATCGGACCAGCCTGGGCCAGCCAGGTCAGGGGAAGCTCAAGTATAAACTGCCTTAATTATAGGAGGGTTTGCTGTTTCAAGCCAGAACAGCAACTGAGCCTCAGCACGACACCCTTTGTTTCTTAAAATCCTGCTTTCAGAGGCGGTTTGCCTTTACCTGCCTCCCACCCTAGTAACTAACCAGGGCCCAACCCGCTTAGTTTGTTGACTTGCGAATAATGGCGCCAGGAATCGAAGACCGCATCTTTTCACCCTCCGCTTGCTAATTTAGCCCCAATCCCCTTTGACCACGAGGGTTTTGGTTTTGATTTTGTTTTGTTTTTTGCGATAGGTGGCTGGGATATCTGGGCCTGCTCCTGTTCCATGTCCTGATCTGCCTGCTGGTGTTGTTCGGGCTGATTAGGAACTCAAAGGCCATCCTCCTGGGGTAAGTCCCGACGGCGAGAACGGCCCCTGAAAGTCAACTAAACGAGCTGGTTTTCGTCTTCAGGCCTGCGCCGCTCATACCGTTTTATAAGCTGCTGAGCTTTCTCCACAGGAGTGTGCGGTTGCGACTTTCCGGGGGGCCGTTTACGGCTGGACTGCACAACAGGGGCCTCCGAGCTGACCTCTGCTGGACCAGCCAAGCTTGGAGGGCCCGCTTAGGGCGACGAACCCTCGGTTTTTGATACCTTCATAAGGGGGCTGCCAAGCAGCAAGCCAGAAACGGCATGGTCCTGCTCTAGGGGTTTTTTTTTTCTTGATATGATGTTGGTGCCTCTGTACCTAAGATACGTTTGGGTAGGTTTTGTGGATGAAACAATTATGAAATTTCTTCAGTTTTGTGCCTGCCTGTAAAATCAGAACGGCAAGACATCGTTCCCAGAGGTTCACTTGCTTACCGTGTACAAGAAGACTGTGCACAGCGCTGACTCTCCAGTCGGAGCCCTTGCACGTTCCCTCAGCCCCTCCCTTTGATTTTTTTTAACGATAAGGATTCTTCCGGCAAAACACTTGAGGTGTCTTGATTTTATTATTTTGGGGGGGTATTTTTGCATTTGTGCGCGCGCGCGCATGCACGCACACCTGGAAGTCATGGTGAACTCTGACACCTCCTACTTGGGGCATGGAGGACGTTCAGAGAAGAGGCTTGATAGCCTGCCTCTGCCTCCCAACCCTGGCGTTCCTTGGAGGTCTCCCATCCAAATACTTGCCAGGGCCGGCCCTGCTTAGCTTCCGAGATCTGACAAGATCAGGCTTGCCTGGGCTATCCAGGTTAGGGCAAGATGTCTTGATTTGATCTCTGTGGAGGCTTAGGCGAGATGGGAAAGTATCCAGATTTTTCTCCAGCAGGGGCCTGGGGCTGCCGAGAAGGTGAGTCAGTTGGAACCTTGCAGGCACCTGTGAGCTCCATGTTGGGGACTCCTGGGGTAGATGGCGATATCTTGATGAGATTAAACAGCCACCATGTAAAATAGTGAGGAAACACATTCTTATATGTTCTCATGCAGCAGAACTAACTCCAGTGGCCCCCTAGTTGGAAATCCAATTTATAGTAAAAGAAGAAGAGGAGATTGGATTTATACCCCACCCTTCACTTGGAGTCTCAGAGCAGCTTACAATCTCCTCTCCCTTCCTCTCCCCACAACAGACACCCTGGGAGGTAGGTGGGGCTGAGAGAGCTCTTTCGAGAACTGCTCCTGAGAGAACAGCTCTGAGAGAACTTGTGACTGGCCCACGGTCACCCAGCTGGCTGCATGGGGAGGGGTGGGGAATCAAAACCCGGTTCTCCCAGGTTAGAGTCCATCACTCTTAACCGCTGCACCAAACTTGCGTAGTTGATTAACATGGCTTGGTGTGAGCAGCTTAGGTAGAGTTAGAGTATAACAGACCTAATTCAAAGCACAGTTGGTTTCTGTTCATGGTACAATTCACCATCACATTGGTTATTGCAATTCAGTTAGGGGTTTGCTTGATTCCCCCCTCCCCCAAATCAGAAGCTAGTTAAAAGCACATGGTTAATGAAACCAGAGTTTGAATTGAAGATGAGGCCTGTGGGTTTTAAAATTAGACAAGGTTACTGAGAACTTAAGAACATAAGAGAAGCCAATGTTGGATCAGGCCAGTGGCCCATCCAGTCCAACACTCTGTCACACAGTGGCCAAAACTACCAGGTGCCCTCAGGAGGTCCACCAGTGGGACCAAAACTCCAGAAGCCCTTACAGTCCCAAGCGGTTCAGAAAGGGAATATCTGCATGAACTTGATTCCTTGGGCATCGAAATGGCCAATTGCCCTACAGAATTAGTTTAGCTCAGGGGTCCCCATCCTGTGGTCACCACAATAGAAGGGTGCTATGGGGGTTGGGTTCCATTCGCAAAATATTGGAAGGCGCCACAAAATATTAGCCAATTCCCAGATAACCCTATTCCTACAGCTGTTTCCAAATGGGGGTTCCCAAAGCAGGCTCGAAGGTGATACCCCCCGAAGCACCTCCTATTCCACGGAAGCAGGACTGGCTCTTTGCTTTTAGGGACGAGAGCCCTCCGCAGTTCCAGCGTGACGCTGTTGTGCGGTGTGTGTAGGCCACCCGCAAAGCGCCCGTGTCGTCCCGTAGAAGTTCAGCCAGGTCTGTGGCTTCCGTTTCACTAAGGCGGTATATTGTGCCCAACCTCATCAGATGACACAAATTGTTGTCCTAATTGAATTCCTTGTTTTGACAGGCTGGAATCTTTTGCGCAATTACATGTGTTGGTTTTTGGTATGACTCGAGAAATCACTGGACGGGGCTAGAACTTGACACTCAGGGATCCGCCAAGCTTGCTGGTGGAGCCCAGTTGTTGCCAGTCTCCGATAATTGGAGGGTGAAGCCCTGTCTTCCCTGCCCTCTTCCGCACGGGCAGTGGACTTAGCCTAAAACTAAATACACACAAGATAGAGTGGTGCAGATAACGAAATGTGGCCGCTGAATTTCACGCACGCAGCTGTGCTTTGTAGTAATTCATCGACGCAAGAGAGAGAAGGGCATTGAAGCTTGGAAGGTTTTGGGCTTCGTTTAACTTCCCAAGAGGCAGCCCTGTCAACCGCCACCTTGTGCCCCCAGGCAAAGATTCCCTCTGGGCCGCCCTCATTTCATCCATGCACAACCCGTCCACTGTATGAAAACAAATCACATGACTTGCCAGCTTAATGATTGACTGTGGTCCGTGGCAGTGCTCCCTCTAAGCTGCGGAGTCTTGTGAGCAAAAATCCTACGTTGTGAGCTACTGCCATTAAAGTTGCGAGGGAGCAATTTGGCTCCTGCAGAAATTAGTTTGCTCTGGAGCCATCCTTTGTGAGCTAAGACAAAAATCTGTGAGCTGGAGGCTGAAAAACTTGAGCTAGCTCACACTAACTCTGCTTAGAGGGAACACTGGTCCATAGTATTTTGCACTCCAAGTCCTCTGTCCTTGGGGAAAGGCTGTGGCTCAGTGGTAGAGCATCTGTTTTCCACGCAGAACATTCCAAGTTCAGTCCCTGGCCTCTCCAGTCGAAAGAACTAGATAGCAGGATGTGTGAAAGACCTGTCCAAGGACACAGAGTGTCACTGCCAGTCTGAATAGACAGCATGGACCTTGACAGACCAACACACTGATTCAGTATAAACACAAAAACAAAAGGAATCACAGAGTAACGCTCCAATACCAAAATGAAGAATCCCGTGATACCGGGCACTAAGCACTTTACAATACAGTTGAATGATCTCACCACCGATATGTGTCTTATTTATGTAATTTGTGTTTTCTGTTGTTCCCCTTGCAAAACACAGTATTTCAAAGCCATAACATACTCAAACATACACTGTAAATGACATTCACGATCAAAGTCTGAAAAATTCAAAAAGATGTTATTCCAATATTATAGTCCAATTATGTAAGTACTAAGATGATGTTGCCCCCGACGTGATTTCCGGAATGTTATTTATTTGTTTACATTAAGAAGATGAGATCGTTCAACTTTTATTGTAAAGTGCTTAGTGCTTGGTATCACAGGATTGTTCATTTTGGTACTGATTCAGTATCAGGCAGCTCCACATGTGCAGAATGAAATTCATTTCCACCATCATCTGACTTAGATCCTTAAGTTCTTTTTTTTCTCAGTTGTGGGGGATCTGAAATCTGGTTCACAGACCCAAGGTCAAACATGCAGCTATGAACTCTGCATTACTTCTAATTAACAGTAATCAGTATACTCATGAGAGAGAAAAAAATACCCAACTTGAAAGCTGTATTTTTCAAGATCCCTCTGGATTGTAGCTCAGTGCCTTGTTACACTTGTGCGCAGCACCTGTGTACTTTGGCTCAGTTCGGACACACTGTGGTTTGTGCTAACCAAAGTTCAGCACCCAAGTTGTGTGTTAGGTTTCTGAGCATGCAATAGGCCAACTGGAACTGTGGAGCTTCTTGTGTCAAGCGTGAGCCTCGCTTGTCATTTGATGCGGTTTACCTGTACTCAGACTCTGTGGCCTCAGGGGTTAATTGCTTTCTCAGAAGAATTTGGTTCTCTGTTTTTCTTCTTTGTGCTGTTTGTCTTTCTGGCTAGAAAGGGGTATGTGTGTGTGAATGAGAGTGTGTGAGTATGCTGGAGTAGCCTATGAGGCTGGGGAATGTATGATCTCAGCGCCCACCCTGACTTTGGGTGCAGGGAATTTTTTAAATAATGCAACAGTTAGTGGCAGGTGTGGGGGGCGGCCTTTTGGGCAAGTTTGGATCTTTAGCAGGCTGAATGAGGATATTGATTGGGTAGCGTGACTTAGGGGTGTGCATCTTGCACATGGTATAGATTCAGTCCTGGCACCTGGGTGTCAGTTCCGACACAGAATCTGTCCATGCTTGGAACCTTCTCACTTCTCAATAAACAAATCTTGCCGATACAAGAGTGTGGTGAGAGTTACTGGCCGAGGACAGACTGCCAATCTAAAGCGGAGGCAAAGCGGAGGGAACTGGAGCGGGGGAAAAAACCCACGGAGCTGGCCGTTCACACTGGCCAGAGCAATGCGGATCAGCGGCAATACGGAGCGTTCAGACTGCCACGGAGCGTTCAGACTGCCGCGTAGCCAGCGCGCGCGGCTTGCGCTTGCCGCTGCTTTTTTTTTGTTTTCCATTGATGTGTTTCGCATGTGCTGGTGCTTTTTGCCGGTGCGTTCACACTTCCTCCGGATGCCTCCCGCTTCTTCCAGTTCACACTGTTTGGAAGCGGGAGGCATGCGGAGGAAGGCCCCTGAACACCAGGAAAAACCGGGGTCCTGTTAAAGCGAAAGGAAAGCGACTGGGAGATGGGTAAGTACGCAACGGAGCCGAGGGACAGATGCACATGTCTGAACGTGCTCCTTTCTTCCGTTTGCGAAGCGTGCCTGCCCCGCTTTAGATTGCCAGTCTGTCCTCAGCCACTGTGTCTGAGACCTGACGTCTTGTGGCTTTCAATATCCTTTGCAGTCACCTTCATGAGGCTGCTTCGCCTGTGGTCCTAGGAGTGGGGCAGTCCTCACTGTTGGGATACGGCCCCTTCTCCTGAGCAGGGCCGGTAACAGTGAGGACTGTCCCACTCCTGGACCACCGAGAAGGAAGCTTCCCGATAAGTGAAGACAAGTCTTACATTCTGTCTTAGAATCACAGAATCCTAGAGTTGGAAGGGACCTCCAGGGTCATCTAGTTCAACCCCCCCCCCCTGCAAATTGCAGGAAACTCACAAATAAGACAATGATAAGACAACCTCTGGAGGCAGAATAAAGTCTGTTGCTATGATGTGTCTGTTTGTGTCCCAGACTGTAAGACCCAATCCTGGCTGGCAAACACCCCTCTGCTTCAGCTTCTGATGTGTCGACCCATCACAAGCCGTGGTGCACCCATTCACCCATATGAACGTCACGCCCTTATAGCTAACAATCAACACCTCTTTGGGTTTTAGTTGTGGTTTTGTGTTTTCGCTTGTAATACTCAAGAAATTCAGGTACCTGGTGAACCTTCTAGTAGGAAGCTGAAATACGTTTTCAGCTGTGTGGTTGTGCGAGCTGGGATTCAAAGTACTGATTTAGGCACACCCACAGGGCTTTGTAGACAGCCAGGGGACTTGTTTTGTTCTTCTAACATGACCTCAGAGGGAAGGGTAAGTTTGCACTTCAAACTAATGTTGAAATATCGTTTTTCTGTTGATCCAGGAGGCCGGATAGGGCAAAGCTGATGTTCACCATCACCGTGGCCATGTCAAATCAATAATGTCAGTCTACGTTGTCCTCTTAAGAACTAATTACGGGATCTGTTAGCTTTAAAATGTTTGTTCCGTTTTGCAACATGCCTCTTCTGGGTTTCAGCGTTCTGGCAGTGTTTCCAGAATGCCTAGCTCCAGAACGGTCTGATCAGACACACAAAGCGCTTCTCTCTCTGCCCTGTGAATTTAGAATCAACATGTGATAAAACGTCTCCCATTGTCTTCGTCAGCTGTGGGGAAGAGAGACTTGCTACCAGATACGGGAGAGGTGAAAGCAAGGCTGGTGTGTGTGTGTGTGTGTCTGTGTCTGTGTGTGTGTGTGGAAGGGTGGCGTAGTGCAGCTGCCCAAGGCCCCTACACCCCAGAGCCCCTGCTTCTCTTTGCATTTCTTGTCGGTTTACCTGTTACCTTCGCTCATGTGAGCAGTACTGGAAGCAAGAGAAGGAGTGGCTAGCGCCATTCACCTCTTCCTCTAATCTTATTAATGCATTCGGGACACATCTCGGGACCTGATGGATCACGCTAAGAAAATTTGTAAGTGTGAGTCTGGGGAGATAGAAACTATTGAACATACAGTGTTTAGATGTAAGTGGTACAGTGAGGTTCAAGACAGATTAATTCAACCTCTTATTGAAGAGAGGCCCAGGCAGACCGACTTGGATTGTTGTAATCAACTGTTTATCTGACGAAAACCACTCTATTACTAAGATTGTGGCTAAATTTTGGTTGGCATTCTGCGGCATCCAAAAAGTACAGCTTAACTTGTAAAATCGCAAATCTCTCCTTTTTCATTTCTTTTTTTAGCGAATCTGTTATATGTATTCTATATTTTCATACTGTATATTTTGTAATATCTTATTTCGGTGCCCCTTTCTGAAGCGTTTGGATTCCTCTGGCCGGATGCCGTAATCAAATTTCATTCATTCATCTCTTCCCCTGGGCAACAGTCAGGTTTGTGCCCCAGAAGGGAGAGGGTTAATAAGAGGATGTGCAAGGGAGGTAGATTTGCTCTGAAATGGAGTCTTGCGGAAGGCCCCCTCAGAAGTCCTGGGCTCCGGAATAAGAAAAGTTCCTCGTTTTAAGGTCCCATCTACCTTTCTGTGGAACGGCCGGGCCGGTAACTGCCCAGAGCACTATTGGAGGTTGGCTCTGGCCCATTCATTCATTCCTCTCCTCCTCCATTGGGGACGTGAGCTGCCAGCATTTTGCCTCGTGGAATCTCTGCGGGGGAGCAAGGTTTATGCAGTCCTTCAAAATTAAGGGGTCCAAAGAAAACAAACTGCAGCGCTGAGCTTTGTCTTGCCAAGGAACCGTTTTCAGTAATAGCTAGCCCAGTTTCAGGTTCCCTACACGGAGCTCTTAATACGGCACCGATCTGAATTT
Source organism: Lepidodactylus listeri (assembly GCA_029233225.1). Taxonomy (NCBI): domain Eukaryota; kingdom Metazoa; phylum Chordata; class Lepidosauria; order Squamata; family Gekkonidae; genus Lepidodactylus; species Lepidodactylus listeri. The sequence goes on along the minus strand of JARCFY010000022.1, from coordinate 11,030,696 downwards.
CACGAATGTGGCCAATGACTTTGGCAGCCGTTCCCCCTCCTCCCCCAAATTGCTAGTTGCAGAAATGCCGGTTGATTGGCAGCTTTTGCTTGTTGCCTGGAACTCCGAATTACCAACCTTTGGTGAAGATTAAGGTATTAAAACTGGAGCCGATCCGTCTGCCAGCCATGCCTTGTTTCCCCCTCCTCCTTGCAGGGTATGCCTTCTCGGGGTTCTTGCTCTCATCGTGAGCTGGGGATCGCTGGGTCTGGAGCTAGCTGTGGCTGTGGTGAGTGGCTTTGACACAAAAGTGTGCACCCTTTTCTCTGTAGGTTAAAGAAGGGCGTGAAGTACTCACATTTACAGTGTGTGAATTCCTTGCATAGAGGCTTCACAAAGGGTTCAGGGGACCTCTGCCTTCCGCACCCTGTCCCCAGGTGACAAAACAGCATGTTAAGGAGGAACGAGGGGTCATAACCCCACCCAACCGTGGCTCCATACGTGTGGGGGGAGCATTATTGAATCATCTGTGAATCTTCCATGTGCAAGAGTATTGCTTGCAGTATGAAGAAGAGATTGGATTCATATCCCACCCTTCACTACGCAAAGGAGTCTCAGAGCGGGTTACAATCTTCTTTCCTTTCCCCTCCCCAGAACAGACACCCTGTGGGGTAGGTGGGGCTGAGAGAGCTCTCTCGAGGACTGTCCTTGAGAGAACAGCTCTGAGAGAACTCGTGACTGACCCAAGGTCTCACCAGCAGTTGCAAGTGGAGGAGTGTGGAATCAGATCTGGTTCTTCCAGATTAGAGTCCGTGCTCTTAGCCACTACACCAAACTGGCTGTGTCCTTGCTTTATACAGCGACAGTCTTGTGGGACTGAGATTTTCAAATGCCATGCCTGCGCAGAGACAAGGAAGCCACGCTTTGCCAGGTGTTTTTTTCTTTTCGCACTTGGAGGAGAGGGCGACCTGGAAAGAAAGGGGGGGAAACTGTACTAGGGAAGAGGATGATGAAAATTGATTTTTGTGCAAGTTAGCTGTTGAGGAAGTTAGAGACCTTCTGCACGTGAGACCTTCTACATGTGTTTTCTTGTTAGGGCTGGGGTGAGGGGAACATGCATACCTATAGCCTCCCGCATTCTGCCTGAAGTGTTACAGTCCAGGAAGAGCCGTGCCGCTCTATTCCGTTGTATGTATCAACTAGCCCTAAGATGCGGGTTGGAAAGTAGGGACAGAACACACGTTTTCCATCCCGTCCCGATGGATTTGTTGACTTGCTGGACACAAGAACCCTCTTCACTGGGGGGGGGGGGGGAGTTCTTAAACAGGTAAAACATGCTTGCTTCTTAAGCTGCGATTGAAACTTAACATTAGGGCAGAGTCACATTGCAGGACATCCCAGTGTGAAGAACGTTGTGTCCTGCTGCGCTCGGCTGTGGCTCCTTCCCTTTCATTCCTTGCTTCTCTTCTCTCTTGCAGGCCTCCAGCGACTTCTGCGTCAATCCTGATGCCTACATCTCCAGGGTGGCGGAGGATCATGCGGTTCTCACGACCGGTAAGGTTCAGGAGAGACGGTCTAAAATGTGACTACATATTTGATCTTAATGAAGCTTAAAAAACGGTAGTGGGAAAAACGAGAAATGGAAGCTCAGGATCATAGAAATAAGAGTTAGAAGGAACTTCCAGGGTCATCTAGTCCAACCCCCGGCACAATGCAGGGAATTCACAAATACTTCCTCACTACCCACCCCCAGTGACAATTGTTTCATGCCTGGAAGATGACAAAAAACCTCCAGGATTTCCACACAAACTGGCCTGGAGAACAATGGCTTCCTGACCTCAAAGTGGCGATCAGCATTTCCCTGGGCGTGGAAGAAAGGGCCACGAGAACTAAGCACTGATGCAACTCTTCCTGCCCTCTCCTTCTCATGATCTGCCTAAATTCACAGAATCAGCATTGCTTTGGGCTGTGGAAAAGAGTAAGAGTCCAGTAGCGCCTTAAAGACTAATTTTTGGTAGGGTCACTGCTTTCGTGCATCACTGCTCACTTCTTCAGATACAGGCTTAAGGCAGTAAGGGAAGCTGACATCCTGTAAGGATCCCCCCCATGCTTTTATTGGAAGAGGGAGAGCTTCTCCAAAGCAAAGGATCTGTGTATGGATAGACGGATACGCCTTTTTGTGGCTGTGCTTGTATACAACAGTTCCTCCCATCAATGCGGCAGTGGGAGAATTCCCTGAAAAACGCAGAACTATTGGGTTGCGTGTGCTCTGTCGAGCGTCCAAGTTGCTGAACGGCGTCCAAGTTCCGCTCCCAAGGAAAACCAAAATTATTTGCGCAAAAATCATGTATATTTATACAGCACGCATTGTATGTTTATGTATGCCTTCTTTCCCCAAAGACGTTTGGTAAGAAATTGGATTCTGACGGCTGGGGGGAGGCAGAGCAGAGAAACGGGGGTGGGGTTTGGTACCCGCGGGAGGGGAAGGGCCGAGAAGGGGAGCCAGAGACCTTCCCCTCCAGAAATCACTGAGAAGAAAACCTGGTTTCCTCGTAGTTTCTTGAGCTGCGGCCAGGATTGGCCACCTGGTTTGGAGCTGTTCTTTGGAAGCACAAGAACATGAGAGCCAGCGCGGTGTAGGGGGTTAGTGTGTTGGACTAGGAACCGAGAGGCCTGGGTTCAAATCCTGGCTTTGCCACAGGAGCTTGCTGGGTGACCAGTCACACGCTCTTCTCCTCACCTACTTCACAGTGAAGAGTGCTCATTTGTTAACCTGCTGCACTCTGAATACTTACTGTGGTGTATTTTGTTCTTTTTTTTCCCTTTTGTATATTTGTGAGTGTGTGAGTGCGTGCACCTGGAAGTCATAGTTAACTTCTGGCGACTAGTGGAGTTTGGACGTTTCAGAGAGGTAGCTTGTCATCGTTGCCTGCCTCTGCCTCCCGGCCCTCCCTCTCGTGATCTGCCGAAGTTCACAGAATCAGCATTGCTGTCAGATGGCCATCTAGCCTCTGCCTGGAAACCTCCAAAGGAGGAGAGCCCAATTCAGTTCTCGCTGTGACTGGTGGTTTACAGAAGTCAGGGGATGTAAGAGAGGTCGGTTGAGCCTGCGGGGAAAGGAAACCCCGTGTAACAGCAAGACTGAGATGGGGGAAAGGCGGAAGGTCGCTTGGAGAGGCATCTTGTGTCTGGCGATGTCAGACATAGGAAGAACTGGGCCTCCTTGGCCAGATTCGTTGTGAGCCTACACTTGCTTATGGCACAGGAAGTTCTTCTGCGCGACGAAGGGGCCATAATTGGTGGGAATAAGCCGTGCCAGTGACCTCACATGATGGATCAAAGGGGGCCCGGCAGGGAGACGAGATGAAGGATAGAAAGCCATTCATGCAGGGAGAACGATGATTTATATCTCTGCAAATCGATCTTGGCTCCTCATAGTCCTGGGAACCGGAGAATCATTTCTTCTTTATAAAACAGGGATTCTAGCTTTTCTGTCTTAAACACGCGCACACACTCGAGCGTGGTCTGAAATTTGGAAGTCAAATGGACTGGAACAACAAGATAGAGAAAAATTAAATGTTTCCACCCAGCCCTGAAAATGTAGCCCTGGCTCCGAAATGCAGACATGACCTCTGGAGCACCGTCACTTTCTGTTCTTCAGTGACCGTTCTGTGCCAAGTGATCCATTATTTTAATGTTATACAAAAACCTGGGTCAGGAATATGGGGTTTCCCCCCCCCCTTAAAAACTGGAATATCATAGTATCAAACAATGGAACAGTGGGTGAACTGTGTAGATAATGTGTGAAGTGAGTTCTGTCGTACATTATGTACTTATGGAAAAGGTGGAATCTCATAGGAATGCATGCCTGAAGTCTCCCAGCATTTCAGTTCTGATTATTCTGCAATAAGCAAACCTAACTCTGCGTTCTGGCTTCAGAAGGCAGCTGCATTGCTGGATCGTGCCAAGATATACTCGCAGTGCCATCCTAAGCAGAGTTCCACCCTTCCGAGTCCATTGACTTCAGTGGCCTCAGAAGAGCCATAACTTTGCTTAGCGTGGCACTGTCGGTCTGTGCATGAACCCTGGCCACTGATTGCCAGGGGCAATTCATTATTCACACAGGGAGCGAATTGTGACTTCTCTGCGATCTTCATATTGCTCCAGTGGGCTTTACGTCTGCGCAGATGAAGAAAAGATCGGATTTACACCCCACCCGTCACTACCCAAAGGCCTCTCAGAGCGGCTTACAATCTCCTTTCCCTTCCCCTCCCCACAACAGACACCCTGTGAGGTATCTGAGAGAGCTCTCTTGAGGACTGCCCTTGAGAGAACAGCTCTGAGAGAACTTGAGACTGACCCAAGGTCATGCCAGCAGCTGCATGTGGAGAAGTGGGAAATCAAACCTGGTTCTCCCAGATTAGAGTCCACGATCCTAACCACTACACGAAATGGAAACCGTGTAAAGCTAGCTTTCTGGCTCAAAGGACTCCCCACCCCCCACCCCCCGAGAAATTCACACACAGACCCCAGCAGTATTTGTGTTATTAATTGCCACAAGTCTTATCAGTTCTGTTATGCAGAATTTTGACCATCAGCAATCCTGGAATTAATACCCGTGAGTGCTTACAGCAACCAAACATAAAGACCATAACAGAACAACAAGTGACTGAAGGTTTGTATCTTACTTTGCTTTTAACTTATCAAAGAAACCATTAAGAAGAAGAAGATGAGGAGGAGGAGGAGGAGGAAATTGAATTTATACTCTGCCCTTAACTACCCAAAGGAGCCTCAGTGTGGCTTACGGTCTCCTTTCCCTTCTCCTGCTCACAACAGACACCCTGTGGGGCAGGTGGGGCTGAGAGAGCTCTTTCGAGGACTGCTGCTGAGAGAACAGCTCTGAGACAACTTGTAACTGACCCAAGGTCACCCCAACAGCTGCATGTAGAGGAGCGGGGAGTCAAACCCAGTTCTCCCAGATTAGAGTCTGCGCTCCTAACCACTACACCAAACTGGGCTCTCGTAAAATTTAAGATGTTTTACATTTGTGAACGCAGTTAAGCATTTCTTCTTCAGTTACACTTCTCTTTTCCCGATCAGAGGAGGAGGCGCCCTCACTGGCCGCGTCATCCTGTGGGCCTGGCGACACGGCTCTGGTGGAGCTGGGACGGAGCCGTTGTCCTCTGTCGGACAGGAGAGCCCACTCCGTCCACCACCTGCCCCAGTGAAGAGTGCAGAACTTTGGAGGAAGCTTTCAGACCTTTCTCCTGTTTCTTTTCCTTCTTTCTTTCTGCTCTTCGTGCATCTGTTAGCGGATGCTCTCTATCAGCTTGTTTTAACCATACACGCCTAGTCAGTTTTTCTCATCCCCTCTGTTTTTTGCGTGAGGGATGTTTTTCTGTCAGCAGTTTGGTGGTGTGGTTAGGAACACGGACTCTAATCTGGGAGAACCGGGTTTGGTTCCCCACTCCTCCGCATGCAGTTGCTGGTGTCACTTTGGGTCAGTCACAATTTTTTTCTTCTGAGCTGTTCTCTCAAGAGCAGTCCTTGAGAGAGCTCTCTCAGCCCCACCTACTTCACAGGGTGTCTGTTGTGGGGAGGGGAAGGGAAAGGAACTGTAAGCCGCTCTGAGACTCTTCTTCACATGCAGGCTTGGAAGAGGGAGGAAGTTAGATCTTAGAGCCCCGCCTCCAAATTCTGTAGCAGGAGTTTCCTAACGGGCAGTCAGATTAGCTGACTGATCCGAGCGAAAGGAATATTCACAGTACATCCAGTGCTCTGTTTTCTGTTTGGAAAAACATCTGTTGCGCATTACCTGAATCGTGAAATGTACCCGCACCGTTCCACACTATTTCCTGGGAGATGCCACCGATTAAAATGGATCAAATTTAATTCAAGATTCATTTCAAATGGCCAGTGCCTCTGGCCCTCATTTCTTTGCCTTCTTTAAATACAGATGTGCAAAACTGTGAGGGGAAACGCTTTCAGCCTGCCCTTTGATAAGCTCCACAGATGTTCCTCGACCTACTCAGGTGCCGAAATGGAGGGTTTCCCGCCTCAGGGTCTTTATACAAACTGAGCTTTCTGCGGCATCTAACCCTTAGAACCCTTCTCTCTAATTTATTTGGCTTAGTAGCCGAGGTTCTTGACACATCCGTGACAAAGGAGTAATTGAGCCCCTTGCCCCCAAAATGTGTGCCCTCTCTGGATTTCTCCTGCCGGATCTAGACAGCAAGAGGGAATGGATAAATGATGCCTTCAATTTGGGTCTCAGCGGGGAGCAGTTTGTGTGACAAAACTGTGTTTCCGTAGTGATGTGTGTGTGGGGGGGGGGGCTATTGGTGGGGACTAGATTGATGTGGAGTTCCTTGAGTATGCTGGAGACAACTGTGGGGGCGCCTAATAGGGCCTTGAAAGAGTTTCTTCCTGCGTCTTGTCAACAGCGTTTGGCTGCTTAATTTTTTAGCAGGCTCGAACCTCCAGTGCTGCTTTATAGAGGTACACGAAAGGCGGCATTTCTTAGTTAGTGATTCTTTCCCGCCACCTCCCGGAATGTGATTTTGAAGCATCGGGGCAAGGGTCCCCAGTCCAATGTTCTCTCTAAGCCGTGGAGTCCTGTGAGCAAAAATTCTCCTTTTGTGAGCTCCGGGCATTAAAGTTGTGAGCGAGCGATTTGGCTGCTGCATGAATTAAGTCTGCTCTGGAGCCACCCTTCCTGAGCGAAGGCAAAAATCTGTGAGCCAGAGGCTAAACAACTGTGAGCTAGCTCACACCAACTCAGCTTAGAGGGAACACCCAGCCTTTTTGAGCTGATGGGCACCTTTGGAAGCCCGACACAGGGTAGTGAGTGCAGTCACAAAATGACTGCTGGGGGCAGAACAGCTCACACACACAGACACACGGAGAGAGAAGTCCCAAGCGCAGTGAAGAAGAGGGCTAATTTAAACACACCTGGGAAAGAGGGAAAATCCAGGTGAGACAGCCGTGTTGGTCTGAAGCAGCAGAACAAAGTCTGAGTCCAGCAGCACCTTTAGGACGACCAAAGCGTTGTTCAAAGTGTAAGCTTTCTGTGTGCAAAGCACACGCCTTCAAGCAAACTTCTTTCTTTCTTTCTTTCTTTCTTTCTTTCTTTCTTTCTGTCTGTCTGTCTGTCTGTCTGTCTGTCTGTCTGTCTGTCTGTCTCTTTCTTTCTTTCTTTCTTTCTTTCTTTCTTTCTTTCTTTCTTTCTTTCTTTCTTTCTTTCTTTCTTTCTTTCTTTCTTTCTTTCTTTCTTTCTTTCCGCACGAGTTGGCTCAGGGTGGCTTACAGTGTTGGCACAAGTTGCCAATAAAACAGATATAACATTTAAAACATTATGAAGCAATAAATACAATACTTTCTAAAATCATAAAAATCATAGGTGCTATCAGTATAACATACATTACTTGCGATAGCGTACTTCGCATATCCATAGCTGCTGCAGTCCGGCTCCGTATCATCCGGAGTCACTCGATGTACTGAGCCAGATGTTAGCGCCGAGGGCCGGGCTCATTGATAGTAATCGTGGGGCGGCTCCTAGTTGAAAGCCTGGTGGAAGAGCTCCGTCTTGCAGGCCCTTGAAAGGTCCTGCAGGGCCCTGATCCCCTCCAGGAGCTCGTTCCACCAGTGAGGAGCCGCCACCGAAAAGGCCCTAGCCCTCGTTACGGCAAGCCAGGCCGCAGTGCTCTCTGGATCCCCCCCCCCCCCCCCCATGAGGCCTCTTCAGAAAGCACATTTGGGAAAGTGGCTCAGTGGGCAAGCATGTGCTAGAAAATTTCAAATAAGTAACTTTTCCAGTGTGATATTTAGACTTAAACGTGGTGGGTTTTGTTTTTGGTTTTGTTTTGGAAATCCCATTAAGTTGAATTTTCCTCTGTTGTTCATCCCTTCTCAGCTAAGCTAACGCAACGGGACCCCCTCCTTCCGGCATCGTGAGCATGTTGGTATGGTGCAGAGGAGTTGGAAGGGAATTACACAGTGTTCCTTCTAGGCTAAGTTAGTGTGAGTGAGCTCACCGTTTTTTAGCCTCCAGCTCTCACACATTTTTGCCTTCACTCAGGAAGGATGGCTCCAAAGCAAACTGATTTATGCAGTAGCCAGATCGCTCGCTCTCAACTTGAATGCCGGTAGCTCACAAAGTAGGATTCTTGCTCACAGAACTCCACAGCTTAGAGGGAAGCCACAGCCTCAAGTTTGCAAGACCCGAGCAGCAACAGGATGTTTGGGAGGCTGTTTTATTCATAGGCCCACCACAAGTCAGAAGCGACTGGACAGCTCGTAGCACACGCGCCACCGTGTTGGCCTTTTTCATATCTTCAGCAGAACCAACAGCACATAAGAGCTTCCAATTAAGTGTCAGTTTCGAGATGAGCGCCTTTTGTTTTTCAGTTTTAGGCACGGGGGGGGGGGCAGAAATACAGAGCAGAGAAGGGAAATTAGAGCCTTCAGCGTGAGGAGAGCGTGGTATTTATATGCCCAGCTCATCCAGTATTCATTAAGTGAGATAAAGCCAAACAGAGCCGAACGCTGACGGGATAATCGTCTCACGCTGCTCGGAGAAGCCCAAATGCAGCCGAGATGTTTGTTTTCGAGGCAGGAGGCCATTTGCCTAGCCTCACGGTTTTGTCTCTCTCGCTCTCTGTCGCACTGATTATGTTTTATTACCGAACAATTTAGGAAAGCGGAATGGCGATTATGCAGAAGTGGACTCCTGTCTGGGTTGTGGTGGAAAGGGCCGTTGAGTCGCACGCAGCTGGCTTCCATAGGGTTTTCACGGCAAGACACATTTGAAGGTGGTTTGCCATTGCCTGCCTCTGCATCACGGCCCTGGTATTCCTTGGAGGTCTCCCATCCAAATACTGGCCGGGGCGGACCATGATTAGCTTCCAAGAGCTTATGAGATCGGGGTAGTTTGGGCTATCCTGTCTAGGTAGCTGGGTGGAATATGACTCCCAATACCTGGATTGGAAAGGTGTCGGTGGTAAGCAACAAAAGCAGGCTGTTACTCACACTTGAGTCCAGCCATTTGGCAATGCCGCAGAATGCTGCAATAACTATCCAGTCGCTGTTGGTGGCTTAACATGAGACAAGCTGTGCAGATTGAAAATCTTGGGTATGTGGACTTTCTCCAGGTGTCGGTTGAGGCGTATTGGGATGGCCACCCTCACCCCTTGTGCCACACATGCTCTGCAAATCGGATTTCAGTTTCCAGCGTGGTCAGCGCGGCATTTCCTCCTGCTCCCCTAAGGAAACACAGGTCATTGAGAGGAGCACACCGCATAGCTTCTGAACGCATTTAGTGGTCGCACTGAATTATTGATTTTTTTAAAATGCTCTTCTAGAGCCCGTCAAGGAACGGTCCGTTTGGCTGACCAAGTGGGAGACCCTTCTCTCAAACAACTGATGATTGAATGGCTTCATTTTGATCGCCCTTTGAAACCTGAGTGGGCGAGGTAGTGCCGGCAGGGCCAGCCACTGTTCTCAAGTGGCTCAGGTGTACTCCACAAAGATCTGTCTCCGCTGACTTCAGCGGGAGATGGATATGCCTCTCATGCCCATCCAATTCCCGCTTGTCCTCGTGACAGGTGGCGGGAACGGCAGGGCAAAGCATGGGGCTGATTGTGCGCTGGCTTTTCCCTCCCTTGTTTTACGAAACCCACGTTGGAACAGAGATTCCCCTCTGCACTGCATGCTGCTTTCACTTTCTTTGATCATCGGATTTTATGGTGCCTTCTGCATAGTTTTATGGCTGTTGGGGGGTTACTTCTCAGTCAGTAAGGCGTTGGCCCGGGGTATTTGAATGTGCTTTTGAGGTGCACTTTTTCCTCCCGCTTGAGAAAATGTGGAGCGAATGCCAGATGCAGAATTGCCCTGGGTCATGTAGCTCTGAGCGCAAGGGTGAAATTCCACTGTGAGTCTGCAAAGAAAGGTCATTGCTTTGAACCACTTCCTGTACTTCATCATTTAGGTCCACGGCACTGAGCTGAGTGACCTCCAGTGCGGTGCCCATGGGCATTGTAGCACTGTTTCCTGGTGCCCGTTCGCTTCTTCCTCAAAGTAGGGAGCCAGTTCTGGCATTACTCCGTTGGAGTATGGGGTGCTTCAGAGGAGCCCAGAGGCCCTCGTGCCTGTGGTGGGGGCACCCATCGGGAGACAGCTGCCTCCGTTGTAGGAGAATGCTTGACTCGGAACCCTGGGATGTTTTGTGGAACCTCCCGGTTCCTGTAGCAGCCTTTCTGTTGCAGCGCCTATTGCCTCATCTCAAAACTTCATGGGCTCAACATGGTCGGGAATGCCTCAAACCAGCATTCCCTCTTAAAAGCGGGGGTTTCAAACTATGGCATGAAGCGTACTTTGAAACCTCAGTTGAGACGAGGCCTTTGCTGGTACTAAAGTCAGTGCAAATAACATAGCAGCAAAAGGAATGCTGCTCCTGATGTCCATGTAGGGCTTGGGGGGGCGCCCACAGCAAGAAGACCTCATCTCTTTTGGACCCCCCGCCTACCCTTCTGCAAAGAAGCTGAGCCTCCAGCAGAGATGCTGACAAGCAGGTTCTCACGAGAGGGCAGCTACTTTGAGGGAGAGCCGTTCACATCCAAGTCCATTTGGCAGTACGAGCACACACCTGCCACTTGCCCCGTTTTTAACAATCACCGTTCAGCGGTCCGGCTGAGCTGCAGATAGAAGTCATCCCAGCGCTGCGCGCGTGAGAGAGAAAGCAATTCAGTGGGAAGAGATGGAGCAGCTGCCGGAAGCGCCCCCAAAGCGGGCTGTGATGAATTATAAATAGCAGCCGTCGGGTTCCCTCCCTAGCATGCAGAAGCAAGCAGGCTCCATCTCACCATCCACCCTGCCCGGTGCGTGCTGCCTTCTGGAAAGCGAAGGCACATGAAATATTCATGGGGCGTGCGGTGAAACAGGAAGCCCGGGCGACCTGATCCCTGACCCCGGCTCTTTCCCCATCGTGGTGCCCTTGGAAACCGAAAGAGCTGTTTGCCTCTGTATCAGCTGCCCTGACTCCCAAACCCCCACCTCAAAATTGCTTACATCGTAAAGATCTATTCTGGAGAGGGGCTCAGAAGGATATTAACAGAAAGGAATAGAAATGCTTTAAAACACACTCTTTCCAACTGGATCTGCTGTCTGTGATCTTTGGCAACAGTCTTAGCTGGAGCCTGTTGGGTGGCCGCCCCATGCCTCTGGAACAGCCTCCCGAAAGAGGTCAGGGGCTATGCTCCTTCCCGTGCTCATTTCGTAGCAGGAGCTCCTTTGCATATTAGGCCACACATCCCTGATGTAGCCAGTCCTGCAAGAGCTTACAGTAGCCCCTGTAAGAAGAGCTCTGTAAGCTCTTGGAGGATTGGCTACATTGGGGGTGTGGCCTAGTATGCAAAGGAGCTCCTGCTACGAAATGAGCCCTGGCTCCCTCTAAGCTGTGGAGTCTTGTGAGCAAAAATTCTACTCTGCAAGCTACTGGCATTTAAGTGGTGAGCGAGCAATTGGCCCACTGCATAAATTCGTTTGCTCTGGAGCCATTCTTCCTGAGCTAGGACAAAAATGTATGAGCCAGAGGCTAAAAAACTGTGAGCTAGCTCACACTAACTCAGCTTAGAGGGAACACAGGGGCACCTGCTCTCCTGGGTTTCTGGGAAAGCTTTTGGGACAGTCTGAGCCATGGCGGAGGGGAGGGAACATTAATGGGTGGGTAGCGTAAGGTCATGTTCTTAAATAAAGTTCTTATATTTTGTTTTTAATGTCTGTTTTATAAAATTGTGTTTACATCATTACCTGCCATGGGTCCTAAGATGCTCAGGAAAAAGGCAGATTGGTTCTACAACCTTAAACCTATTGCCTTTGTTTACTGAATGTTCCATCCCATCGATTGTATTGACTCACCCTGTGCTGAGTTCAAGTGAGAAGGGTGGACTATAAATAGTGTAAATATATAAATGCATAAATATTGTGGACAATTTTTTTAAAAAATAGGCCCAGAGTGGAACCGTAGGGGAATTCACACCTCCCCTGCCCCCCCCCCCCAACTCCAGTGGATCACATAACTCAAAACAGACCTGAAGACATACACCAGCTCTTACTGGTGGGAGAATCTGGAATAATCTCTCTAGAATAGCAAGCGATCAGTGAACTGCAAAGTTGCTTCAAAATGGAACTTGTTTTTTTTTTAAAGTTATGCTTTAAGTAAGGTGCATGTCGTGGGGAAGAAAGGAATTATTTATGATTATTTATGACATCAATATTAAAGAATCCCAGTGCTTAGTATTTTGAGATTCATTCACATGGTCTCTGCACAGTCCCCTCATGAGAGCTGCGCATGTGCCGGTCAACCATGGAAGGTTCCAGAACTTAGCAGAGCACAAAGTGCTTTCCCTCCTTCCTCAGCCCCCTTTTCCCATGAGTGCACACACCTTTCCCTGGTGTTTGTCCTAGTCTAAAGTCCTCCAAACCTCTGTTCCCTGCTTAGAGAAGGGGGAAGCTTGGCCGTACCATTGTGTCCAGCTAGACCTATTAGCATTTGTTAAGAGGTAGCTCAGATGAGCCCGGGGAAGCCATGGACTGACTTCCCTTTCCCGGCTTGTTCTCTGTACAGAGAAAACAACAACTGTTAAAACATAAAGTGGAGGCTGTGCTCTTTGCCAGCCTCCCAGGAGAAAATGCATTTCTTCACAGCCCCTGTCAAAAAAGGAAATGTTCAAGATATGAAACAAGAAGTGGCTCAAACAGACAAGTGGTCCCTCAGCCATATGGGCCTCACTGAGCGTCTTCATTTTGTTCAGTGCCAGTGTGCCATCAGTCAAGCAAGAGCAAACAAAGCCAGAAACACACCAAGCACTGATTAAATCCCATTGCAAGAACAAAGGGAATATCCCTCTTCCACAAGAGGAAGCAGTCGACAATCCGGTGCACATATCCAGTTCAAAGGACTAGGCAGCAGTGACGTGAAAGACTTCTGCCTTGATGGATCGAAGGTCTGATTCATCGGCCCAGACAACCCTGGCTCACCTCACTGATGGCTCTATCCCACTCCCACTTCTTGGTCCAAGTTGATTGGTGACTGGCTGAGTTGTATGTCAGTGACTTCTTTCCTGAAGCCGTACAATGTCAGAATCTGCTGATTCAGACAAGGTTTTCTGGGGCTCTCTGCTATGATTTCCATTGCTTATGTACTGTTTATGGTAACCTGTATCTGCACCCATTGTGTATCCATGCTTCTTGCTTCTAGTTGCCCCTATGCCTACCATGTAACCCTATCTTTGGCCAGTATGAATGTACACTCTGTGACCCCAGGTTTATGACTCTGACCAGGCCTGGTCTGTGTAACTGTTTGCCCGGGAGAATGACAACTTCAAAGTATGGGAACAATGGGCTTCTCACACTCCTGCCTCCGCATTCCATTCATCCCGGCTGGGACGCCAAGGGAGGACAGAGCCCATCTCTTATCAACGTGAGAAAGCCTTGAGGCCAGCATTTGTTATGTGAATATGGTTACATCTAAGGGGTCTGGTTTGGGAAGGGAAATTTACAACTTAACACCTCACTTTCTTTCCTATGGGAAGCAAACGGCCAGAGACCCTTTTTGCCCGCCGTTTTTCCCCTTTGGTGATTGGTTACCTATGGGCAATTCAAATTGTTCTGAAAGGTATAATAGACCTGCTTCTGTCATATGCATTATCTCTGACAATGATCCGAGAACCTGTACCAATGTAGAGATTGGAAATAAAGAACTGTGTTTCATCAACAAAGATCTGATCCTTGACTACTTTGAGCAGAAGTCTCACAACAAGCAGTTACAGTAGAAGACAGGAAGTGTCTACTCCAAAATCATACGCCTCTGATTGGAAATCTGCCGTTGACTGAAATAAGTTCAACCACACTCTTGTAGATGCTGCCGCTTCTCTTAAAGCCCACCTGACAGCAGTTGCCGCTTTCCCATGAGCCCTTTGGATGGTAAAGAAAGGATTGAGAAATTTCCCTGAAGGCTTGACGAATGCAACCACCTTTCACGCTCCGGTCCCTCAACGAAGCGTATCCTAGTTCCAGCGAGATTAACGTCAAGCCCTTCTGAGCCTCCGGCTCCGTGCTTTCCCTGTTGCTTACAACAAGAACATCACTTTAAATTGCAATTACCTCTGCCTGTCGAGTTAATGCATTAACATTCATTGACACATGACCCACCTTGTTTGGAAATTCCGTAATTATGAGTTGGTCTAAACTCCCAGCATGGAAGTCTTAAAGCAGTCGAGCAGTTCCACGCTAACCAGGATATGGCATTACAGATCTCCTTTCCTTACCTTACTGATCGCTTCTCAGACATGGAACAAGCTGTATCAATAACTAACTGAAGCATTCAGAAAAGAGCCTTATTTTCTCATTTGCTGCAGAGGAATGGAAGCCAAGCTTTTGGCCATGTTCCGTTGGGATGGTCTTCCGTGTAAATTTACGTCATGAGTTCTGAAATATTTGTGCTCACTTCATCAGAGCTTGGGCATCCCGGTAGACAACATCTGCAAAAGCTGCAGTTTGGTCTCATGCTACTCCGGTAGACGTCAATCCCGGGAAAAAAACGAAGTAGGCAAAACAGACCATATCGTTTATTTACCTAGCAGCTCAAGAGGTTGTCTTTGTGGCTAAGCGTCCCTCCTTCCCACCCCACTGTGTGGTCTCACAGAATCATAGAGTTAGAAGGGGCCATACAGACCATCTGGTCCAACCCCCCCCCCTTCCGCTCAGTGCAGGATCGACCTAGAGCAGTTCTCCGGCTGCTACTTAAAGCCTGCCAGTGAGGGGGGAGCTCACCATCTCCCTAAGCAGCCCATTCCACTCTTGCACAACTTTGATTGTAAAGAAGTGTTTCCTTAGCACTGTAACCAAAGAATTTTCACAGTAAGACTGAGGGAATTGGGCATACCCTTCCCTCCTCACAGTTTTCCCACAACCTCTTGGATCACTGTTAGGAAGGGGTAAGAGCGTCTTGAGATCTGGAACTTTCTGTGGCCTAGCCTGCGCGTGCATGGTTCCCACTTGCAGCTGTACAGATGACCACGTAATAGACAGCAGGTACAAGCAACTGCAACAGTGTCTTATGAAATACACCAAAGGGTTCCCTCCCCAGCAGTTTTTCCCTACATGAACTAGCCCAATCTCATCATATCTCAAAAGCTAAGCAGGGCCGGCCCTGGCTATTATTTGGATGGGAGACCAGCCAAGGAAGTCCAGGGTTGCTGTTGCAGAGGCAGGCAATGGCAAACCTCCTGTTAGTTCCTTGCCTTGGAAACCCAAGGGGTGTCGCCGTCAGTGAGAGCTGCAACTTGACGGCTCTGTCCGTCACCATCACACTTGATTTTACGTTGTTGTTTTTTTGCACATACTCAAGGAAGACCTTCCTGCATTACAGGAATAAAACAGGTTCGCCAGAGACGAACTTTTGACCGCCATGTCTTCTTTTGTGTCTCCTTTTTGCAGATACTCTGAACTATTACCTTGTCTGCAGTGCTGGCTCCCCAAACCCCTTCCAGCAGGTGAGTGGTGACATTTCGCCTTCCCGCCCCCACGCACGCCTCCCTTTCATTAAGCCATTCTTCAGCATGACTGGAAATCTGAGCAGCGAGTCATCAGCGTGGCTTCTCCGAGACATCGGGAGTATTTTTAGTATTTGTGTGTTTAATCTTCCAATAAAGGAAGGACGTGGGTTTTAATGAGAGCGATGGGTGAAGGACGGACCTCTGTTCTCCCTCTGCGGCGTGCGGCTGTGCAGTCCCAGACTATGACCTCATCTTCTTTCAAGACCAACGTTAAGCGAGATTGATCAGTGTCTGGGATAGGCAGAAACAAGGAGGACTGTTAATTAAGAAAGGGGCGTAGAATCCTGATTAAAGAGTGCAAGGGCTGTACAGTAACAGTAGATACATTAAGTCACCAGAATTTCAGAAAGTGAGACCGGTTCGGATCAGAGACTGGAATGAGTGGGTGATGACCTGGAGGGGAGGGGCTTCGAGGGGGAGGAGCAGTAGGCAGAGGAAATCAGGAGAAGCTTCTTCTCACCCGTCTCGTTTCTGGTAGTAGTCACCTCCGTGCCCTGCTTCGTATGCATTTGGCAGGGACGTGTGCTTGAAGACGCAGGTCCACTAACGTTCTGTATAGCTCTGTCCCGCAGCAGGACTTGTAGGAGACATTTGGGGCTTTGAGCAGAAAGCTCTCCCACACTCAGAAGGAGTGCTACCCATGGGGTTGCCAGCCAGTGTTCCCTCTAAGCTGAGTTAGTGTGAGCTAGCTCAACAGTCTTTTACCCTCCGGCTCGCACATTTTTGTCTTAGCTCAGGAAGGGTGGCTCCAGAGCAAACTAATTTATGCAGTGGCCAAATCACCTGCCTGCTCACAACTTTAATGCCAGTAGCTCACAAAGTAGAATTTTTGATCACAAGACTCCACAGCTTAGAGGGAGCATTGTTGCCAATCTCCAAGTAGCACCTACAATTGATCTCCAGGCAGCCAAGATCAGTTTCCCTGGAGGAAATGGCTACTTTAGAGGGTGGCCTCTATGGTATGATATGCTGCTGAGGTCCCTGGCCCCCACCCCCCAAATATCTCTAGGTATATCCCAACCCGGAACTGGCAACCCTAGCTATCCCCCAGGATGGCCCGATCCTCTTCATTTCAATCCATGGTGCCTGCACGTTAGGGCTACTCATATTTACAGCATCCCTCTCTGTCGTTATCCTTGGTTTGTAATGGCCTGTGGCTAAATACAAATCTCTATTCTGTACACGAGTTACAATCCTGCACGGCTCAGCCTTCATCCCGAGTGGTCAGGCTGCATAATGTACTGGCTGCAGAGCTGTTGGCTGGAGCACTGAGTCAGAAACGAAAAGGGAGATGCAGCCACAAACTGTGTCATCTCTCGATCGCTTTTCAGTCAGACACCATTCTTTCCGTACCTGCTTCCTTAAAAGACATTCATTTATTATTTGTTTGTTTGTTTGGCTTTCTAGCCCTCCCTCCCCACCAGTCGGCAGGCTCAGGGCAGCTAACAACATAATGAATATACAATAAAATTCCAATAAAACTATCAAACAATATAAAACATACTATACAGACATAAAATGTAGTAAAAGATGGCGATCTTCAACAACCCTATCAACTGAGTGGTAGATGTTGGTTGGTACACTTTGGTGGTCGGGCCAGGGCCATAGGATCGGGGCGGCACCCTACTTGAAAGCCTGGCGGAAGAGCTCTGTTTTACAGGCCCTGCAGAACTGTAAAAGGTCCCGCAGGGCCCTGATGTTATCTGGGAGCTCATTCTACCAGTGAGGGGCCGCCACCGAAAAGGCCCTGACCCTTGTTGTCACCAACCAGGCTTCCTTGGGCCCTGGAAGAACCAGGCGGTTCTGGGAACCTGATCGTAGTGCTTGCTTGGGTGCATACAGGGAAAGGCGGTCCCTTAGGTTAAGCTCTCTAGCGCTATTGTTCTTGTGGTTATTGTTCTTGGTGGTAGAATGATAGAATCATAGAGTTGGAAGGGACTTCCAGGGTCATCTGGTCCAACCTCCTGTACAATGCAGGAAATTCACATATACCTCCCCACACACCCCCAGTGACCCTTGCTCCCTGCCCAGAAGATGGGGAAAAACCCTCCAGGATCCCTGGACCAAACTGGGCTGGAGAACAATTTCTTCCTGACCCCAAAATGGTGATAAGCATCTCCCTGGATGTGTAAGAAAGCGCCACAAGAACTAAGCATGGATACAACCCTTCCTGCCCTCCCTCTCATGATCTGCTGAAGTTCACAGAATCAGCATTGCTGTCAGATGGCCATCTAGTGGTGTTACGATTGAAATTTCGCTTTGGCAAACCATAGCACAGAGCTGTGTACTTATTTATCTGGACATTTATCTCCTCACCTCTCCCTGTACTCCAGCTGGTCCTGTGTAGCCTCTTTAACTCCCACCTTTGTTATAGGCTGGTTGTCAGAATCTGCTAATTCAGACATAATGTTATTCATGCCTGTACCTTCAAAGTAGCATATGTCTCTCTTTTTCCATGTAACTATTATGTATTAATGCTTGGCCAGACCGGGAGGTTGTAGTCAGTAAGGCGGGAGGGTGACACCAGTGAAGTATGTGAACAAGGAGGCCTCACATCCCTGCCTCCGCATTCCAGCTGTCCCGGCAGGAACTTCAAGGGAGGATACCTCTCATCTCTTATCACATGCAAAAGCCTTGAGGCCATTGATTGTTATGTGAACTGGTAACATCTGAGGGGTCTGGTTTGGGAAAGGAAATTTACAGCTTGACACCTCACTCTTTTCCTGTGAGAACCAAACAGCCAGAACACCTCTGTGCCCGCCAATTTTCCCTTAAGGTGATTGGCTACCTATGGGTAATTCAAACTCCTTGGAATGGTATAATAGACCTGCTTGTATTATCTGTCTCATCTCTGACAATAATCCGAGACGCTGTACTAATGTAGAGATTGGAAATAAAGAACTGTGGTTAACCAACCAAGATCTGATCCTTGACTACTTTGAGCAGAACTCTCACACTGGTGCTTGAACCTTTAGTTGCGTTGAGTTCTGCGAGGAAATGGCCATCAGGTCGCTCCCAAGAGAATATTCTTCTTCTTCATGCTTGTTAGCAGCTCTTATCTAGGAAGCCTGACTTGTTTCCTCTTGCCACTAGACGCCCGCTGCGAGATGGCCTGGCTCATCCTAGTGTTTGGGATAGCTCGCATAATGATTTTTGGACTCGTAGCCAATGCTCCCTCTAAGCTGTGGAGTCTTGTGAGCAAAAATTCTACTCTGCAAGCTACTGGCATTTAAGTGGTGAGCGAGCAATTGGCCTACTGCATGAATTAGTTTGCTCTGGAGTCATCCTTCCTGAGCTAAGACAAAAATGTGTGAGCCAGAGGCTAAAAAACTGTGAGCTAGCTCACACTAACTCAGCGTAGAGGGAACACTGCTCGTAGCCAGCAGTTAGGGTATAAGATGTTCAGTTTTAGTTATGCATCTCGTCTCGAGGTCTGGCTCAGTTTCGCTGTGCGTGTGCGTGTTCAAGACCCAGCGGAT
The DNA here is from genome assembly GCA_029233225.1 of Lepidodactylus listeri. Classification (NCBI taxonomy): domain Eukaryota; kingdom Metazoa; phylum Chordata; class Lepidosauria; order Squamata; family Gekkonidae; genus Lepidodactylus; species Lepidodactylus listeri. The sequence goes on along the minus strand of JARCFY010000022.1, from coordinate 11,011,624 downwards.
GGGTGCTCAGCCTGCCATGTCTGTAAGCTTGATCATTGCTTATTGAAATCTTTTCATAAGGAAACCAGAATCTTGTGTATTGTTTCCTTGGGATTCCTGCAAACCTGGAGCTCCTTGCCTGAACCCCAAACAGGTTCACAGAAGTGACTGATAAGTACAGTCTGATAAAATATACCATTAAAAAAAATTCAACAGCTAAAACCATGTCTGCTGAAATAAAATTACAGCCCGTTCAAACAAACCTTTTAGAGTCCAGTGGCACCTTTAAGACCAGCAAAGTTTTATTCCGGGTAGGAGCTTTTGTGTGCGACACGCACTTCGTCAGTGTCTGATATTCCTCGTACTAGATAAACTCCTACAGTTTGCTAAAATTTCCTTCATTGATTGTTTCTTTCCTTGTTTTCCCTGAAGTCCATGGGTTTAAGAGATGCAGAATCTTGAAGGAAGATGAATGCAACTCAGGTTAAGATTTTTAAAAAGAAGGCATGTATTTTTAGAACAGAGGAAGGAAACGTGAAGCCTGTTGTGATAAATCTACAGCAGGGTGTGTTTTAGAAACTTGTGTGCCTTTTTTGCCATTTGCCGCTTTGCTTTGTTCTTTTATAGAGCGTGCTCACTTCCTCCAGATTCTTTATTTTTCCAAAACTGATTCCTAGGCCTATCTCTGTAGAACCCAGAAAGAATCTCAGGTACCCACGGGACAAACCAGGGCACCCGCGACTGCTTGCTTGTGCCTGGACAGACGGTTCCTCAATAATTCAGGAGCTCACAGTTCAGTTGTGGCAGAGAGGGGCTGGCTTCCCTCGGTTTCCCCCCAAGGACTGAGATGCCATGTTTTGTGTCTCAAGCAGAAGCTGTCAGGAAGCCACAAAGCCCTGGTGGAAATGCAAGACAACGTGGTGGAGCTGATGAGGTCGGCCGTCAGGGAGTACCCCACCTCCAAGGTAAATCTGGATGAGTGCGTCTATACAGACATACACAAATAGATTTAGAACAGGGCTGCTTTTTTTTCCGTCTGCCGGCCTTTGCAACCCAGGCAATAGCAACTCTGTTCTCAACTCCCGTCCCCACCTCTTTGGCTGTAGGAGTTCCTCAACCGGGTCCAGGAAGTTCTGAACTCCACGGAAATCAACCTGCAGCACTTGACCGCCCTGGTGGACTGCCGGAGCCTGCATCTGGTGAGTGCCACGGACCTGTTGAACAGCTGGATTTGAGTCCGATAGCCCCTTAGAGGCCAGCAAGATTTTTGGGAGCCGAAAGCTCCCTTTGTCAGATATGGATGCTCTGGAGCACTGGTGGCTGTATCACCCCTGGGAGAGGATTATGCTAATCACGGAATAACTCGCTGGTGGTCCCCGGCCCTAGAGATGTCCGGCTGTCCTCAACCAGGGCCAGGGCCTTTTCCGTCCTGGCCCCGCCCTGGTGGAACTCTCTGCCTAATAACATGAGGGCCCTGCAGGATCTTACGCATTTCTGCAGGGCCTGTAAGGCAGAGATGTTCCGCCAGGAGTTTGGTTGAGGGCAGCGATAGTTTACGTCTTAGCTGGCACCCTACCTCAGTTCCCATACCTTATGGAGTTCACACACACACACACACACCCCGTACATACGAAGTGCTCACAGACCAGATATGGGAGGGTTTATGTTTTTATGGATTTAAACTTTGTACATCACCTAGAGCCCCACAATTGTGAGGATTAGGTGATTAATAAATGTAATGTAACAAATAAATAAATCAGTGTGATCATGAGAGGGTTGCGATATCCAGTGCCCAGCACAAGGAGACTTGGCTTGCAATTGCGGCTCTGATTTTTTGGGAAATTGGGGGGGGGGGGGATTGGGTGGGTTCTGTTCAGTCTTCAGTTTGCCTAGTAGGGCAAAGGGAGCCTGACAGCTTGTAGAAAACGTGAAGGTGTTTAAATGCCCTGCGTGCCCTGTGGTATCATCTGAACTGAGGCCCTTTGTCCCTTCAACATCAGAGTGAAGGCAGAACGTTCATGTTTGGAAGCGCTCCTCCCTGTCTCTTCTTGGCCTCAGGGTTTGCTTGGTAGCGACCGGCGTTTCAGTCCCAAGAGCCAGCGTGGCGTAGCACTTAAAAGCGCTGGCGTAGGATCTGGCAGGCCCAGGTTTGAACCCCTGCTGTGACCTCTCTTAGGATTACGTCCAGGCGCTGACGGGCTTCTGCTACGATGGCGTGGAAGGGCTGATCTACTTGGTGCTCTTTTCCTTTGTCACGGCCCTGATGTTCAGTTCCATCGTGTGCAGCGTCCCCCACACGTGGCAGCAGAAGAGGTACGTACAAGGAGGCAGAGAATCCTGTACTTTGGGCCCGCGGGGTGCACCGCCAAAGACGTGAAAAGTCTGGAAATGTTGATGCTATGGAGTGTTGGGGAAACGAGGGGTGCAGGAACCTTTTTGAAAAGTGCTGGAGTCGGAGACGCATTGTAGTGATTTCAGCAAGCGTGGCTTATTAGCTGGTCAGATGAAGCATACAAACTGGTGGTCAGGGGCCTGCTTATATTCACAGAGAAGCCTCGCCCACACATTGTGATAGGATATATTTCCCGCCAGAGGCTATCATAGGTCTATTTGAATATCCTAAGCCTCTGATAGGGGGACATTTAGGATCCTGGTGTGCTATTGTTCTCTGGCCTCATGCTCAGGGCTTTCCAGGCCATGTGCTCCGCGGTGGCCATGTGGCCGTTGCCATTACGTACATTACACCTTTTATGCACTCGCATCTCCACTGTGTTCATTTTGGGGAGGGAGAGAAGCTGGCTTCCCAATTGCCGAGGGAGGGAGAGAGGGAGAATGTTCTAAACCAAGACACAATCTATTCCACAACACACTCTTAAGACAGAAAACACTTTTGTAGCATTTCAGTATTCAACACAGAATATTTCAGCACAACCCTAGTACGTAAACAGTGCCCTTGAAGTTCTGTAAAGGATATCCTTGGTCGCTCTGTCAAGACCCGTAACGGAGGGTGGTTGGCCAGATCAGTCAGCAACAAAACTAAGTCCGGCCATTAGTACCCTTTTCCACCTACGGAAGCTAATGTAACTGTCAATCCAGTCTGTGACAAGCATTTGACATACGTCTCTGACGTGTGCAACAAAGCTCAGCCCTTCCTTCCTATCTCTGAGGTCAGGAAAGTCAGGGAAAGCTGGGTTAAGCTAGGTTGACTCAGAGCGTCCCAGGAAGCTAGCTTCAGACACTTCCAGAAAAGTGCTATTTCGTTCTGGCCAGCCGGAGGACGCGGTTCGTGCGAAGGATCGGTTATGTTTTCAGATGCTCTCGAAACAAGCTTTCTCACCGTGTGCCAAACCAGCGTTCGTTTGTCTGTAATTCTGGCAGGCTCCGTGGGAAGCAGAGCAAGGGGAAACGCAAGCAAGGTTGAAGAGCCCAGATGGTGTGGGTGGGAGGGCTGAGTCACACGGCTCGCTGGGAAGAGCTGGTCTCCCTGCGGGACATGTTATGTTGCCATACTGCGTTTCCCCATGCGACTGTTCAGCCGCGCGTTTGCGGAGGAGGCGGAGCCGAGAGGAAAGCCCACACACTCGGTTCACTTGTCTTCGGAGGAGCCCTTGGAGTGTCCCAAGAGAAACTTTGCATTCACAAGCAACCCTCCCTGTTCCCTCACAGGGCTTCGGAGGATGACGGAGAGGACGAATCCACGGCTCAGGGGAACCGGCAGACCCACGACAACCTGTACCGGGTACACATGCCCAGCCTGTACAGCTGTGGGAGCAGCTATGGCAGCGAGACCAGCATCCCGGCCGCGGCGCACACAGTTAGCAACGCTCCTGTCACGGAGTACATGTGAGTAGACGGCGCGCGGGGGCAGAGCGCATGCTTTGCGGGCACAGGCTTTGGATCTTGGAGCGTCTCCGGCGGAAAGGGTTGCGGGGAGCAGGGCAGGAAAAGCGGAAACGAGTAGAAGGCCGGGTGTCGAGTGTCACTGGGAGCTCGCCAGGCTGGATTCGTTTTTCCGAACGAGATGATCGTCCATCATTTGCTCCTTGCTCCTTCCCAGAATGCAAGCGCTGTAGTCTTTGCATCTGCAGCAGTTAACACCGAAAGCTGACGAAGCAGAGTCTCAACTTAAGATCTTGACTTAGAAAATTCACTTTCCGCCTCCGCCATTTTAAAAATACTTTTGTCGATACGTAGCCGGACAAAGAGCGTGGCCCAGCTCAAAAACTCGCGTGATGTTTTATGCCATTTTTGGTTGCCCTTCTCTGGGTAACCCAGGGTCGCCCGATCTCGGCAAACTAAAGAGGGTCGGCCCTGATGAGTGCTTGGATGGGGGACCGCCAAGGAAGACAAGGGTTGCCACATTGAGGCAGGCAAGGGCAAACCACCTCTGCTCATCTCGTGCCTTGTAAGCAATCAATCCCCCCCCCCCTTGAAAGACAAGAGCTTGAGATGATCAGGGGTTCTGGCCAGACGTAGCAGGGCTGTGTGGACCAGTGGCTTTATTAATTTTGAGAGTGGGCAAGGACTCTGTGTCGCCTTCCATGCCCAGAGGTGGGGGACACCTGCCCCCCTGACCCGGACAGCCCAGGCAAGCCTGATCTCGGAAGCTAAGCAGGGCCTTGTACCGGGCGTCGTTATCGGTAAGATTCTGAGATGGTTACCATTTTGCCGGCGAATGCATGTTAACAATTCTGTGATCCTTCCAAAATTGTTGCTGTTTTTACAACAAAAGTGTCTTTTCATGCTAGTTTCCCCCCCCCCCCCCCTCTCTCTCTCCATCCCAGGAGCCAAAATGCAAATTTCCAGAATCCTCGCTGTGAGAACACCCCACTGATTGGCCGAGAGTCCCCACCTCCCTCTGTAAGTCTGTGTTCACTGTTTCGGAAGGGTAAGACAGATAACTTTTTAGAAACGTATAGTCAGCTCCTAGTCAGCCGAAGACAGGATCTACTCCACGCTCATCTTCTGGTCATATGGCCAGGATTCCTTCTCAAGAACGAAAGTAAATGCACATCACTTTATATCTCTGCACAAGTTCCGCTTTCCGTCCATTAGCAGATTCCTGCAAATGACGTGCACGCACCATCAGCCTCTGTGCAAGTTTTCAAGGTCTGCCTCCTGAGCTCACAGAGCATGCTCTGTTTGGGCAGGAGCACCGAACCCTTCTCCAAAATCTGCCTTGCGGTGGCATTCTTTTAGGGGGAAGTCCTTCTTGTCTTTCGATATTTGTACTTTGAATTTCTTGAGGTGTTTTTGTTTTCTCTCTCTCCCCCGTCTAGTAGAAAATACCTTTCGTGCAAGGTTTTGATAGGCCCACGAACTGCTTCAGGCGCAGGTTTCGTTTTATTTACTGCTGGTCTTTTCGGTTGCAGCCTTGCAATAGGTGACCCTCCTTGGCGGTGAACAGATGGTACTTCAGGGCTCATTTCGTAGCAGGAGCTCCTTTGCATATTAGGCCACACACCCCTGATCTAGCCAATCCTCCAAGAGCTTACAGAGCTCTTCTTACAGGGGCTACTGTAAGCTTTTGGAGGATTGGCTACATCAGGGGTGTGTGGCCTAATATGCAGAGGAGCTCCTGCTACGAAATGAGCCCTGTATAGTGCCATTCTAAACACCCTTTTAAGCCTGTTGTCTTCAGCAGACTGAGAAGGGGGGGTAATTCTACGGAGGACCGCACTCTTAGTCCCCAACTGGCAAATGGTTGAAAGCCACCCTGACCATAGAATAAGGCAGGATATACATTTTCAATATACAAAAAGGAGGTACTCTTTAAGATCCTTGGATAGGGTTCCCAGCCTCCAGGTGGGGCCTGGAGATCTGCTCTTACAACCGATCGCCAGACAACAGAGATCAGCTCCCCTGGAGAAAACGGCTGCTTTGGAGGGTGGATTCTGTGGCATTGTACCCTGCTGAGGTCCTTCTCCTCCCCAAACCCTGCCCTCCCCAGGCTCCACCCCCAAAACCTCCAGGCATTTCCCAACCCAGAGCTGGCATCCCTGTCCCTGGACCAGTTTCATGGAAGCACCCTCCTCACCCTTCCAAAAAGATAAGCAGATTTGTGATAACCTCTCACTGCCGGTCCTGGTTTATTTCAGAGAATTTCAGATTTATTTGTTTTTTTACTGTGTACTTGGCCTTTTTTCCCCTTTTTGCTTTTAATTTCAGCGGGTTTTCTCAGGTGCAGTGTTGGCTTTCCAGCGAAAATGCGGGGGCATTCTTTGGCACAGTGTCTGAAATCATCGCTGTTCTGATTTTGGGGATGGGGGGTGGGGGTGAAGTTGGCTTCCCCCCTTCTAGCACAGCACCGTGCCCCGTTCATCTTTGTGACCGAATTCTGCACTGCAGCAGTACCCTCCTGCAAAGCTGCTGTTTGTAAAAGGGGATCTTTAGTCTCTAAGAATCAGAAGAGAGAGTCGGAGGCCCTAATTCTGCATCTGGGTTTGGAGAGAGGGAAACAGGGAAACGGAAACCAGCAATGTGAACCCGGTATCATAGGGGAAGGTGTAGAATGAACAGTGTCCTTGGTCTGCTATAGAAAGACCCATAGAGGGGTTTTATAGCCAATGTGGCATAGGCCCATAGCTACGGTGGGGCCCCTTGAGGCCCGGCTTACTACCAAGGCCCCTCGACTTTAGCCCTGACTTCCCATCCAGTCGGCATAATCTTTTCCGTAGCGGTTCCACTGTGCCGCCCGCCTGCTCTTGACTCCTGCTCGCCCTGCTGCTGGGGGAAGAGCGCCCTGCTGACACCAATGCTCCCTCTAAGCTGTGGAGTCTTGTGAGCAAAAATTCTACTTCGTAGAGCTACTGGCATTAAAGTAGTGAGTGAGCGATTTGCCTGCTGCATAAATTAGTTTGTTCCGGAGCCGTCCTTCCTGAACTAAGACAAAAATGCGTGAGCCGGAGGCTAAGAAACTGTGAGCTAGCTCACACTGACTCAGCTGGGAAGGAACACTGCTTGATACCCACTTGCCACTCACGCCCGGAGTCTTGCTTCCCTGACACCGTTTGTCCCTTCCTGTGCAATCCTCCCACCTCCTCGCTCGTGGGGGGAGTGCCTACTCTCCCCCTCCCCTCTGGAGAGGCGCAGAAGGGCCTGCAAGCAGGCGGAAGCAAAAGAGGCTGCTGCAGGTGCTGGGGCTAGCCCCGACTGCCCTCGTCTTCCTCCCCAACATGGGGCTCTGGTCCTTTTACCGGGACATCAGGAGGGAGAAGGAAGGCGGCGGAGCAGGAGGTGGCGGCACGGGGGGGAGCCAGCGGAATGGTGGCAGTGGCAGCAGCTGCTGCGACGGCGGTGAAGGTTAGGAGCGGATGACCTCCCCTCCTTCCTTCCTCAGCTCAATTAAGTATCACACCATTCTCTCCCCCCTTTCCCCTGACTCCGAGGGGCAGCCTCAGCGCTGGGCTGCTTTGAACCTTCCTCCGGCACCTTTGACGCTCGCCTGGGGTTGCAAGGCTGGGGAAGGACGAAAGGAAGGGATAGAGACCGTCTCAGAGCCGGGTGGTTTAATTAACTTTAATTTCAGTGCCTCCTTAAAAATTAAAATTCCCCCCTTCGAATCCTGATGCGGTGGAGCGCCTAACTAGGATTTGAGGGACCTGGGTTCAGACCCTCACTTCGCCACAGGAGCTCGCTGGGCAACCTGGGGGTGGGGGCGGCGGTCACTCCTCTCTCGGCCGAACCTCCTCCACCTCATGAGGATAAAATGTAGCAGGGAAGGAAGGCCCTGTAAGCCGCTTCTGGTACCTGTTGGGGGGAGAGAAATCAGGATACACATAGGTGACGCTGCCACCACTCTGGATATAGGTTCCCTGGGAAAGGCCTCGAGCACCCTCCCAAGACCTTCAGACCTCCCCTTATCGGCCGAATAACAGGCATGAGGACTGGGCAGATTAAACAATGGAACAGGTTTATTTTGTAGGAGGTCGGTCAAACAGGAAAACAAACAGGGTGCACAAACAATAACAATAAAGGGGTGAAAAGAAAAGAAACCAAATGCCCTAACGTGAATGGACTCACAGTCCCGAGCTCCCTCTCTTCGTTAGGCCTGAGTCTACTCCCCCTTCCCCTCAGGGCGAGGGCCTCTTCCCTGCAGCAGCCTTTCCGCTGGCCCTGCTCTCTGGGAAAAAGAACAACTCCCAACCAGTCCCAGCTTTTTTGCTGCAATGCTGTCTTCCCTCCTATTGGCCCACTTTGGCGCCAAAACACATGCAGGGGCCACTGGGAGTTGTAGGCACAGCACTTTCCACTGCCAGTCAGGCTCCCCCGGCCTACCAGGCCCAACTGCCACAGACCGGGTCATGACAACACACCTAAATAAATGGAGGACCACCCCACCCCATAAAACTAAAGAGAGGGATATCAACCTAATCGGGCTGGAAATATAGCTACAGTTCGTAGAAAGAGGTGGCTTTTTTGGAGACGTTTCCGCCATTTAGGGCTGAACAGTGTAGGAAGCAGCCATCTGTGATATGCAGATGCAGGATTCGTGAGAATCAACTCCTCCTTCCAAGTCATGTCGCCCGAAGGTGTTGTCTGGCTCTGGCTTGACTACGGTGCACCAAAGTGGCACAGTTTAGGCACATCTCTTGCTGCTCCTCTTCCTGTTAGCGCCGGGGCACTTTCCTCGAGTTGTATAAAAACCAGAAGCCACCCATCCATTGGGAGGGCAGTTCAGTTCCGCGCCCTTTTCCGAGTCGCGTGACTTCCTGTACTCACAGAGAAATTAACTGTGCATGGTGTCGATACCAATCTCAAAAATCAGTAAGTAATAATAATAAACAAACATTTCATTTATAGACAAATAAATCAGTCATTTATACAGTTTTCAAATCTAAGCAAAATTATTCACACAGTACAACATTAGTAATTCAGGGCATAAATGATTTAACATGTCCTATATATGGCTCACAAAGTCCAAACCGCTTCAAAGCGCTCAGTCCCTCCTGACAAGCAATATGCTTCACAGTGTAAAGGGGGAAAGCGAGCTTCCAGAAGACATCTACTCCGACAGTTCCGAAAGTGGAACACTTGGACGGTTCCAAAAGAAGGACAGTGGGATTTGCCGGCTTCCTTAATACGCGCCACGTTTCGCCAAAATGGCTTTATCAAGCTGGAACCAATAACTCAAAGGATGTCGCTATAAAAAAAACCAACAGAGACATACAGAAACATTGTACGACATGTCTTATATAACTCAGACGTCCCAGGAAATGCTGCCAGAGCAAATAGAAAAACATACCTGAAAAACAGTCTCAGTGTATTCGTTTGAAAAAAATCGTTCTCGAAGTGGGCTGTGCCTTCGCAACCCTCAATAGTCTCACGGTGCCATACGCAAAGCATTTCTCAAGTTCAGTGCATCCCACAGTGTCCCACAGGCATGGCTCGTTCATGTGAAAACGAATTGTTCATTTATTATTATTATTGATTTTGGGGACTGGTATTGACGCCATGCACAGTTAATTTCTTTGTGCTCACATGTATACCGTGTGTTTCACTATTATATTGGACTTCCTGTACTCAGGCCACCGTTGAGAGGTAAGAGCTCGGCAGCCGGGAGGTGCCCAAGTAGACCGAACTCATCCCTCTTGGGTTCGGCTCACGCTGTGGGAACCAAGGCGCAATTTGACCTGGAGTCGTCAGCTTCGTTGTCTGCGTCTCTCTTTCTTTTTTGTCTCTCCACCCCTACCCGGTCATCCCCTCCCTTGTTTCCTTCTCTCTCGCTCCCGAGTCCCGTTCCTCTAGGATGGTAGCGCCTTCCCCGTCATTGGCATACACGCCCACAGCGTGTTCACTTGCTTGCACTGTGTTTTTCATGCACGTTGAGGCTGCACTCTCTCTTTTTTTTCCTCTCTCTCTCTCTCTCTTTCTCTCTCTCTCTCTCTCTCTCTCCTCCTGCCTCATCACAGTTGTATTTGGCTGCCATGGACAGTAGCAGCCATACGAGCTGGCAGTTTAAGCCCTCGGACAGTGCTCGGACGTACTGGTAACAGCACCCGCGAAATCAAAACAGGTACTGAAATAAAGGTCCCTTCTGGCTGAAACCCCCTTCCCCCCGACCTCACCGACCTTTGCCGTCCCTGCACTTAACTTCTTCCCCAGGCCAGTGCCAAAAGGCTTTCAAGTTCCTTCTCCCCGCACTCTCCAACCTCCACCCCCCCCTTTCCCGCCCAGCGCTGATGCTAGCTATCCTGGCTTGCCCTGGCGCTTAGCGATGGAGCAACATCAGCATCGTTTCCTTGGCAACGCTTCTTGTGGTCCTCCTGGCAGTCAGAATACGGAACAGCGTAGCAGTGGGTTCGTAACCGAGAAGGGTCTCCTCTCCTTTATTTTAAGAGCACCCTCGAACTCGGGATGCCGCCAAGATACCTGCTGTGGAACGGAGCGGACTTGTCAATGTCTTTTTCAGATCTCGAATGACCAGACATGAGAGGAACACAGCTGATAGACTAAGCTAAAGACAACAGAAATGGAGCGGAGTCTATGCTGCCACAGATTTTATGTAACAATAAGAAAGGAAACCTATTGTAAATCCTAAAGTCTCTACAATCATAACTTTGGATGACCCGATTGTAACTGCAGTTATGGAATGAAGATTATACCGGCTTTAGGATGTTAAATATATGAAGGCTGGCCATTTTCGCTTTGTGCCTGACGTGTGGACACTATCCTGCATTTCGGTTACTTATGTCATGGTTCGGATGAAGATCTTCGGGTTCGAAACGGGACGACATTCCGGAGACTCTCGTCTACCTATGACATACCAGCATGACACCAACAGTTCTGTAATAGTCATGATTGTGTAGACTTTAGGAGTTACAATAGGTTTCCTTTATTATTGTTATATAAAATCTGTAGCAGCATAGACACGGCTTCATTTTTGTCGTCTTTAGCTTATGTTTTTTTTCAAAGGGAGGAACTTGTCTAGATGGCACGGTCGGCAAGTGTTCTTCGTCCTCCCTTGGATTCTTGGCCGATTTCTTCTGCTCTTTGTTCCAGCCCGTGTGGCAAAACAGCTGCGGGGTGGCTGAGATTGTTGCCTCTTTGTAAAGTAAAAATAAGTCTCCTCAAAGCAGGCCTTACGCCTAAAATAATGTGTTTTTTAACAGCCACCCAACAATGGGCTTTTCCACATAGGTAATTGTCGGCCGGTTCTGACCCCAGACTGCACCAGTGTATCTTAATTTCTGCATACATTTTTGTGCCTTTGGTTTTCATTTCTTTCCTATTTTTGCACACACACACACACACACAGGTTTTTTCCGGTTCTTTTGAGACCACTTTTACTCCAGTCTTTCTCCAGCAGCCAATTTTGATTTGCCTTGTTTCCTCGTGTGCCACGTTTCTGTCAGTTTTCCTTGCCCCGCTCACTTCCACCCATCACCAGTGTTCCCTCCAAGCTGAGTTAGTGTGAGCTAACTCACAGTTTTTTAGTTCCCGGCTCGCCCATTTTTGTCTTTGCCCAGGCAGGATGGCTCCAGAGCAAACTCATTTATGCAGGAGCCAAATCACCTGCTCACAGCTTTAATGACAGTAGCTCATAAAGTAGAAGTTTTGCTCACAGGAATCTACAGCTAAGAGGGAGCATTGCCCCAGCTCGCTTTTCGACGATTGGAGTGCCATGGCCAGACCTCTCCCTCTCCCCCGCTATCCACGAGACAAGTGGCTTCATTTTTTTTCCTAAACAGCCCTAAGATAGCGATATATCGCCAGAGCGTTGTAACAGTAGGTGTAGCAGGGGCCTCCGGGAGCGGCCACTCATCGGCAGAGACAGCCCTGGGCCGGAAGGCAGTTTGTGTTCGTTCCGTGTTCGTGAGCGAGCGAATCCCAGAGCTGTCAGTTCCCCGTGCGGCTTCTCCCCTCCCTCAAAACAAACCCGCGGCGATCTGCCAGCCCCAACCACAGCGCCAGGTCCACTTGTCTTGCTTGGACGATGTCCCCCAGTCCGCAGTCTGCATCCCGTTCCCCGAGGCCTGTCTGTGTCCGCCCACGTTCCACGCCGCCCATTCCCCGCCGGTGCTTTCGCGCTGCCATCCTGTGCTGGCTTCCATTTCTTGCTCTCTCTCTCTCTCTCTCTCTTTCTCTCTCTTTCGTGTCACTGCCCGGTTTGTGTTCTCCCTGCCTCCTTGTCATTGTCTTGCTCTGCTTCGGGGATTGGGGGGGGGGTGCTGTCTGGAGAATCGGGGCTGGATTGGCAAAGAAAAGAACAGCCTGGTCTTGGTGCACTCCCCCAAGTGCATGAGAGAGAATCCGTGGGCTTTGTTAACTGCATGTTGCTTGTACTCCGCAGAATGCCGCTGCATTTCCCTCTCTCGTAAAGCCGTCCTGCGCCAGCCTTCCTGGGTAGCCAGGACTCGATGCAGGGTTACTTTATTTCTATGGGTGTCGACACAGGTGTCCATTTGCATTGTCGTGTTGTGTTAATGTTCTGTATTACAGATTTTATATTTCAGGATTTTGGGAAGGGGGGGGGGGATGAAATTGGGCAGAGTTTTACAGTCCCGGGACACCATTTTGATTTTCAGTGCTGGGGAGATATAAATTCTTACTCCCACCCAGTGCTCCCTCTAAGCTGTGGAGTCTTGTGAGCAAGAATTGTACTTTGTGAGCTGCTGGCATTAAAGCTGCGAGCGAGAGATTTGGCTGCTGCATAAATGAGTTTGCTCTGGAGCCCTCCTTCCTGAGCTGAGACAAAAATGTGTGAGCCGGAGGCTAAGAAACTGTGAGCTAGCTCACACTAACTCAGCTGAGAGGGAACACTGCCTCCCACCCCCTTTAATCTTGATTATAGCTAAAAGTGCATTTAAAAGCATTTGCTCTGATTTGCAATAATGAGTTTAAATTATGAGCGGAAAGATACCACCTGGATGCTGGGGGTGGGGAGGGGATTTATAGTAAGAGTAGTTCAGTGGTGGAATCGGCTGCCTAGGGAGGTGGTAAGCTCCCCCTCGCTGGCAGTCTTCAAGAAGCAGCAAAACGGACAATTGTGAGGGTTAGGCTAGAAGGCCTGGATGGCCCCTTCCAACTAGGTGATATTTTGATTCCTTTCTATGCCTCTTAATAACCACAGCAACCTCACCTGTGTAGATCCGGCAGCCATTCCCCCCCTCCCCCAGAGAGAGGGGGGGCGGTGCCTTAGCATGCATGCCTGGTTCATAGATCACTTAATTGTTTATAACATTAGTTGCTGTGTATGTCTAGCCTGCAAACGAGAAAGAGCAAGAATAGGCATGGGGTGTCCGCACCGGGGGGTGAGGGGGGTGCTGCCTACTCCTGAACGCGGGGATCCCCCAACTGATGATGTTTGTGGGTGCCATGGCGCCCGCTGGCACCTTTCTTGGTGCCCGCCCCATATTTTTAGAAAGACAGTGGGGCCAGTTGAGTCTTTTGTCCTGCAAGGTTTCTACTTAGCCCCAGGAGATTAGATTGGCTGCGGAGGTTTCAAAAAACTTTGCTTTGGCAACCTCCGCCACTAAAGCACAAGGGATCTTCACTGTGTATCAGCCGCGGCAGCCGTTTTGTGGCTGTGCCCACCACCAATCCTCCCTCTAAGCTGTGGAGTCCTGAGAGCAACCAGCATTAAAGTTGTGAGCAGGTGATTTGGCTACTGCATAAATCAGTTTACCCTGGAGCCATCCTTCCTGGGCTAAGACAAAAATGTGTGAGCTGGAAGCTAAAAAACTGTGGGCTAGCCCACACTAACTCAGCTTAGAGGGAACACAGAATGCCAAAGGTGGCCACAGGCTCAGAAAGATTGGGGACTGCTGCCTTAATAAGTTCGTTCAAATACTACTGAGATAGGGGGTGCAGCGTCATACGCTTGCATTTGTTCTGTGGGATGGATTCTCTTCCTTATCAGCCAAACTATGTGCCACGTGTGGCTCTGTGGTTCTTCTTCCGGCCTGAGATAAAGCACCCTCAAGAAGCTGGAGTGGCCAGCAGGAGGCGAGTGTGGGTCTTTGGTGGTGGTGGGGAGGCAGTTTGACTCTTTCCTTGCCAGTGTTTCTCCATCCAAGTTCACTTTCCCCCGGCTCAGCTGGTTTCCCACCCACAAAGGAATGGGTAACAGGGCCCCCAGAAGAATCATGGAACCATTTGTTTGCTGCAGTTATGAAAAGCAGAAAATGTGAGGGTGGGCAGTTTACCCCAGTTATGAAAAGCAGAAAGCAAATATCAGTTTCCCCCCAGTTATGAAAAAGTGGACAGCAAATTCCATAAAAATGATCTAGCAAACCTGTTCCACCTGAGCCTTCCATACTGATAGCACAGGTAAGATTTGCTGTATGTCCACCTGACCACAATATTAAACAACAAACCGCAATATTAAGCAAGCAAGCAGGCTGGCTCCTGCTTAAGAAAACCTGAAAATGGAGTATTCTGCCTCAGGTGTAAGTCCACTTACTGAACTCTCAATAACCCACTGTGTTCCTGACTGTGTGGTTTATAGAAATCATAAGATAGTTGAATAACGTGGTGTTGTTGTTTTAAAGGAAATTATTATGGTAGCCAGTTTGGTGTAGTGGTTAAGAGCGACAGACTGTAATCTAGAAGAACCGGGTTTGATTCCCCACTCCTCCACTTGCAGCTAGAAGAAGAGGAGGAGGAGGAGATCGGATTTCTACCCTGCCCTTCACTACCTGAAGGAGTCTCAGAGTGTCTTATAATCTCCATTCTCTTTCCCTCCCCCACAACAAAACACCGTGTGAGATAGGTGGGGCTGAGAGAGCTCTTTCGAGAACTGTTCTTGAGAGAACAGCTCTGAGAGAACTTGTGGCTGACCCAAGGTCACACCAGCAGCTGCATGTGGAGGAGTGGGGAATCAAACCCAGTTCTCCCAGATTAGAGTCTGCACTTTTAACCACTAGACCAAACTGGGTCACTGGGTCAGTCACAGTTCTCTCATAGCTGTTCTCTCAAGAGCAGTTCTCTCAGAGCGCTCTCAGCCCCACCTGCCTCACAAGGGTGTGTGCTGTGGGGAGAGGAAGGCAAGGCAATTGTAAACCACTCTTGAGACTCCAAGCGAAGGGCAGGGAATAAATCCAACTCTTCTTCTCCTCCTCCTCTTTGGAAGAGGTGTTAACAGTGTTCACGGAGTGCATTATTTTTACTTTGGTGTGTACAGCTGTCTTTTCCCAAAGGTTGGGAGACCCCAGTTTTTACAGTAAAATATGCATTTGTGTGTATACCATTTGCATGTATATCTCCTGCTCACCCAGCTGGAGCATATGCGCTGTCAATGGGCTTCCAGTAAGAACTCGAGCCGCTGCGTTCCGGACCAGTTGTAGTTTCCGGGTCAAGTCTCAAGGGTAGCCCTGCATAGAGCGAGTTACAGTAGTCTAGCCCGGAGGTGACCATTGCGTGGGTTACTGTGGCTAGGTCAGGGCAAGACAGGAAGGGGGCCAGGTGCCGAACCTGGCACAGTTGGTAAAACACCAGTCGGGCAAAATTTGTGATCCGGGCCTCCATTGGTAAGAAGGCATCCAGAAGCACCCCCAGGCTCATGGCAGCTGGGACGTGAATAGCAGCTTAATTTGCTGGGAGGCCAGCCTGGCTGCCTTTAAACATGCATATGTACCCTCTGTCATACACACGCTTCTACAATGGCCTTGTAAAAGCACATCTTTATATTCCATGTTGCATGTTTATAATCACCTGTTCCGCTTGTTGCTCTGCACGGTACTAGTGGTAGCCTCGAGAAATAGGTTTTGATCTGATGAGGCCAGTGTTTTGCCAACAGCCTCTCTTTGGTCTGCTGGAATTAGCCCCGTCCCAGAGGAACATCTGTCTTTCCAGTGAAGCAGATGTTATTCCCATTAGGCGAAACCTTCCTGAGCGGAAGTAGAAAGAGGTACTCCAGACAAAAGGATCTGAAGAGAGAGCTGTCTTTAGTAGAGAAGCTTGGATCCTTCTTTGCGTGTACCAGCTCAGTAGCGTATTGGTAAATGAAGTGGGATTGGTCGCTGCTGTGGAGTCAACAAATAAATCCAGAATAACAGCAAGGTAAAGCCAGATGGATCTCTCAGTTGGTTCCACAGGGAATCCATCCAGTTCCATCCTTGACTTTTGGTTTAGATTTTAATGCACCCTCCCCCAACTGACTGGGAATTCTCTCCAACAGTCATAGCGTTTTACTGCTTCAGTCTAGCCGGCTTTTTGAGGCTGCGATTTACTGTTGTTTTCAGCTAGTCATAAAACTTTTATACCTTAGATTTTTTTGTTGTGAAGCAATCTACAGAGAAAGAACTCTTTGTTGGATATGTGTATATCTGTATTCTTTTCCCTGCTTGAATGGAGGGAACTTGGATTGAATATGATCAATATTTTTTAATTGGAGTGCCACAAGTTTTATTTTTTAACACTGCAAACTTCTGTCCGTTCTTTGGTAGTCCAGGCTTCCCTTGTAAGCAATCCTGGGAGTTGTAGTTTGCAGGGTATGTGTGTGTCTCAAAGTATGAGTGTCTTTTCTTCCCCTTCCCACTGCAATCCAGAATGACCCCAAAAGTCTGTACAGGGGGGGGAGAGGCACGGGACCCCCCCCAAGAGCAGCATTTCGGGGGCTTTGGGAGCTGCAGCAGGAGGACAGAGGCAAGAAAGCTGTGCTGTATAGACCGAAATCCTTCCCACTGTGGAAACAAACCTGTAAAATTGCAGTTGTGGAACTGGAATGACTGTTAGCCAGCCCCATAGCCAGAAATGTTGGGTTGGTGGAGAAGGGGGCAATTTTGTAGGGCAGCAGGGGAGGGAAAGGGGCAGCTGCACGCTTTCCCTGAACTCCCAAGTGGAGTGCGATTTCACTCCATCCTCGTCTCCAAGATTGAAAAACAGCAATTGGGTTGCCTTTAAATGGTGTTTTTTAAAGTGGGGGCTGCCCGCACATGAACTCCAAGCGGTAAATTCGCCACTTGGAGTTCAGGGAATGCATGCAGCTGGCAGCTACCCCTCTCCTTCACCTCCTGCAGGATTTAAATGGCCCACTGATCAGCTGGGAGGCCCTTTAAATCTTGGAGGAGGGGAGGGAGGGAGAGGGGCAGCTGCACAGTTTAAAGGGCCTTCCAGCTGATCAGCGGGCCACGTGTTCCCGCTGGTCAGCTGGAGGGCCCTTGTAATGTCACAGGAGGGGAGGGAGGGGGGAGAGGGGCAGCAGCTGTTGTGGGGTGTGCCAAAATGCCACACTGTATCTACAGGCCTGTTATTAGCCCTGGTTTAAGTCATGTAGTGTGATGGAGGACTAGAGAGCTGGCAATTTACCTTGTGGGAATGTTTCAGCCAGCTCTTTTATACAGCTAAAACGTTCTGCTGTTTGGCCCAGCCAACGATCCTCCCGAAATCCAGCTTCTGTAGGTTCCCGTCACCCTCCCTGAATTTAATATCCTCCCTTCTTTTTCTTCTTTTTCTTTATGTCTTCTTCCAGTACACCTCCAGCATGAGAGCCAAATACCTCGCCACCAACCAGCCTCGGCCAGACTCTGGTGGTGTGCATTAAAAAAAACACCTAGAATACCTTCGAAGCAAAAATCGGAATAAAACGTGCCAACCGCTGCCATCCCATACCGCCTTGCGGAGAAGCCCTGCTTTCTTCCCGACCCGAATCCGGCTCTGTGGCTCCCCCCCCCCCCCGCTTCGCTGACCTATCCACTTGCCCGGGACCTGTTCATTCTTGGAAGGAACCTGGAGCCGAGCTTACTGAAGACCGAGGCTGGGTTTAGTTACGTGTGAGGGGAGTGGCGAATAAGCACGTGTGCGCGTCCAGTCGATCCGGGTCGGCCCTACGTGTACGGGACTAGCTTTGTCACCATCCAGCCGGGAAGTACTTTGCAAAACTGTTGGCCTCCTCTTCCTCCTCTTCCTCCTTCTCCCTGGCTGGTCTAATCCGTAGAGGAGGAAGTCGTCTTCATCAGGCGACTTGAGAAAAGTCGATCTCTTCGTCTTGCAGAAGTGCCCTGGATTATAACGTGTTGATACAAGGAAGCAGTCTTTAATGCGCACATAGTCATAAAGCTCATTTCTCACCCAGCTCCTTGCAAACCCAGCTGTCCATTTGGGGGGACTTTTTTTTTTTTGGTGCTACTGTGGAGAAACGACTGCCCCCTTCTTCACGGCATGATCAGTCTCCTTCTTGAAATTGGGATTGTTGCTTTTCTTTCTTTTCTTTTTTAAGAACTGGAATATCTGTCGATTCCTTTTGTGGCTCTCGGATACGTGATTCCTTCCTTCCTTCCTTCGTACCGAGCTCTGACTTTGGAGGGAGAAGCAGGCGGTTTCCTGCAACAGCTGCTCTTTGCAATATAACTCCCTACCCATGCGCGGGCACGTGCGCGCTTTCCCCCACAAGCTGCGCTGGACTAGCCCGTGCCACTTCGACATTGTATTTTGTAACCACAGCTAGTGGGGTGGGTGTACCCTGTTCGACTGTGCACGTTAAACCAGAGCCATTGATCTAAAAAAAAAAAAAAAAATTCCGGAAGATTTAAGGAGCATCAGAGGGTGAACTAGAGGGAGTATTTGGAAGCGAGAGTGCAAGAATAGTCCTCTGCCAGGAGTTTAAAGCATAGTGGGGAACAAACAAGCAAAGAATGCTTTCCCTTCCCAGAAGCTCAGGAGACCATCCACGTGGTTCACGATAGCCCCCTGATGCGTAATGAGGCATGTTCTTGAAGAATTAGATGTGGGACCTCTGGGAGCATCCCAGGGCACAAGATGCAGAAGGAAAGGAAGTGCTTAAATACGTATCTGAACGGGCTTCTCCCCCTCTTAACAGTCTTAATTTTCATATGATGCCCAATTTCCGTTGCCTCTTAGTGTGCTGAGGCAGAGAGACAGCAGCAATCAAATGACCATTCGGGTGCTCAAACAGAGTGAGACCCGTCGGATGTTCTCGTGCTCGAACGTGCTCCTCTTATCAAGCAAGAACACAGCTTGCAAGGAAACTTCAGGCAGAGGAGGCAGTTTTCTTCCCTTTTTTTTTTAACGTTTGGATTTCCCTTTCAGCAGAACTAAACCCAAAGGAGAAAACAAAAGGGTAAAATCCCTTAGAACGGCAGACGAGAGAGTTCACTATTTTTGCCTGCAGCTTGAGGTGGCCAAAGGACTCCCCTAGGCTTAGAATACTTTATTTTTTAATCCTCATTGAGCTGTGATGCCAGAAGTCGGGCTGCTGCCGCTACGGCTTTCGGTTCACGCCTCTTCCACATTCCAAGGAAGTCCTCCTTTAGAAACGTGTCTTGCTTTGAGAGGTGACTCCTTCAAGCCTTTTTGCCGAGAAAAAAAAGGGGCACTAGAGGGTCTTAAGACCTTTGGACGTTGCCTGTAAAATTGCAAGGCCGAAGAATGGAGTCGGCTCCTTCCCTGTCCGCATTCATGTAGCCTGACCCTTATTAATCCTTCTAAGAGCCTGAAGATCCACCATGGGTCAAAAGTGTTGTGTGGATACACAGATAGCAAGCTTTTAAATACTAGGGGTCTAGGTGATGATAGGATCACATCTGGTGCTGTCAGGAAGGGCAACTAGGAAGTCAAAGGCAGCCAGTGTTGTTCCCCCAGATCCCTGACAGGAGAATATTACTTCCCGTTGTTTTGCCAGTTGGACTTGAAAAATGGACCGAGTCCCACTTTGAGGGCCGTGACCCAAGCAGCAGCCCCAAGTTAGGCATAGAACATGCGCTCGATTGATGGTGGCGGATCGCATCTGTCCCCAAGGGCACCTGTATGGTGCACGCATTTCCAAACCCCCCTGTTCTTCACATCCGTAGGTAACGTACGTAAGTCCCAAAGTGTGCGTCTTCAGAAGATACTGAAGAAGCAGCCCTGACTATACAAAGCTCTCTTTGCTAGCATACGTGTAGTTCTTGGAGGCAAGAATCTTGAGGAAGCGAACCCTTCAGGCAACTGTTCTTGCCCCCCCCCCCCGTCCCATCCCGTGCCTCACAATTAGTCCTAGAAGCAGAAAACAGAAGGGTGTAGAGACCATGTTTTCATCAGAGCCAGGGACCTACCCTTAAGTTACAGTAACCACTACAGAAATTACCTTCGCCATCCTGCCTCATGGCACAGCTACTACTTATGCCACAAGTCCCAACGGGACATTGCTGTTGTATCCCAAATTGCATAAACTGAAGATGTGCATAAACATGGGTCCTAAAAAGGAGAGTCAGATCTCCCCCCCCCCCCCCCCCAATACAATGCTACTACAATGCAAGCCATGAGGTCTCTTTATACTGCCTGCGTTCCATCTGGGGACTTCTAGACTCAGCTTCCAGAGATGGTCATGGCAGACAACGGGCTTTTACCACCTACGATACCAGGACCTTGGTATATTTTAACAAACATGGGCGAGACTCAACTTTTTGGAACCTTTTTGTAATGAAAAAAATACGTGGACTCCTGTGTAATATCAGCAGCTCCTGGGGATCTCCTGGGGATGGTCTTCTACAGAAATCTGCTTCAGAACGTTGGTTTGCGTGCATGTGTGTGTGTGTGATCACTTGCACAGGTGCGACGAGAAGCTCGTACAGCGGCAACCAGTCAATGGGATGTGACTTTTCTGCAGTCTCTTGCACCAACCCGAAGCGCCTCACGGTTGCAGCATGTCGGTGGGACGGGCTTCTCGGGGATTGTGTTCCCCACCCACTTTGACTCCTCCTTTTGCTTCCCAGAGCCCACTTCTGACAAGATCAATCCCAGATCTTTGACCGGCAGGGGTTCGTCTTCTAGCTGACTTTGGTGCTCATCAGGGCTCTGAACCATTTTTGGTGTAGTGAGTAAACCCGCAAGAGACTCTCCCCCCACACACCCCTTTCCTAATTTGTACGAGTTTTTAAGCGATACGATATCTCGACACCATATTGCTCGGAATGTGAACCCTCGGCTGATCTCCTTAGCATCTCTTCCGTCACTTAGAGACCACCGCCATTGCTGTCGATTTACGTTCCGGACATTCAGGAGAAATCAGGAGTCTAACCTTGTCTGAATCCAGATGTGAAGGCTGTAGACTAGGATATAAATAACTGGAGTGGTCAAGATCTTCTTTGCTTTTCCCTCGAACGCACACATCACGATCTGCTTGGTTTATTTGGTTGAGGTTTTCATTTCTCCCCCCCCCCCCCCCGCTGCATCATCACAGCACCTTTAAAAAAAAAAATCAATAAATTTGTGATGTGAAATCAAGGATCTTGTCAAGCACACAGACATCTCCACAATGTGAAATGTAAATAGCATGCTGAGACTCTTCACGTCCAGTGTTCGAGACTGCATTATAATTGTTGAGGAAAAAAAAAAAAGGAAATCGAATCAAGACTTGGCTGTGAATTTTTATTTTTTATTTTTTATCTGTGTGCTGTCTTGGGAATATAACTGTAGTATTTGTATCCTATATGTAATATTAGATGATGCCACTTTGAGTTCACTTATTGCTGATTTCTTTTGGGAAGGGGGGGGTGGTCTCAAGGTAAAAATTATGTCACCCCTCCATCTTCCCAACTCTGAGCAGTTTGATTTGCCCCCAGTCCATGTTTAAAAACAGTTTCGTTTGGAAGATGCTTCAGTGTGATACCTCGTGTGCAGACAGCTTGACAGCAGCAGAAGGTTGCGTAGTTTGAGACCACGTGCCCAGAAGGGAGTTTTGAAGTGCTCTTTGTACAACCACATTCAGAGGGCTACGGCTTGATTAAAAATTTCCAGCAGTGCTTTGTCTGATGCTCCTAAGAACTGCTGCTCAGCTGATAGATCTGGCATCTAGATATTCCACCCCTGCACAGCTTGTCACTCACCGAGCCAGACAATGCAGCTTTTTTGCGGTTGTTACCAAAAAATGAGGCTGTTGGAACTCCACCGTCCACAACCGTTAGACTGGGCTCGGTGAGTCGCAAGAGATGCATGCCAGCCGACGTTTCGTTCTGGGCATCATCTGAGCGAACGTTCGCCTCGTCCCTGCCTCCGCTATGGATGATCCTGTCCTTTGGTTGCAGCCTGCGTACAGGGAAAGAACACCTTATGCCTTGGAGAGTGGTCGATAATGGAATGGCTGACTGAGCCCAGGACTGAGAAGCAGTGTCCTGCGCAGGTGGATTTTGATCAGTGACGGTGCAGTAGAGAGAGGTAACGAAACCGCGAGAGACTGAGGGGTTGCCTTAACGTGTTCCGTGTGCTGCTTCCTTGGTGCGCAATGCAAGTTCCTTAGTAGGGAAAGCTGCAAGAGCCGGGGTTGTTTGACACGGCTCTGTGTATTGGATTGTGATGACAGCCCATGTCTGTGCATCGAACGGTGGTGGTAGTTGAGTGGGACGAAACGTTGGCCACTGGGGGGTCTCACGGGTTTCCTGTCAAGCTCATCACTGACATCTCCCTCATCCCTTTTGTTTCTGGGGGACCAC
Source organism: Lepidodactylus listeri (assembly GCA_029233225.1). Classification (NCBI taxonomy): domain Eukaryota; kingdom Metazoa; phylum Chordata; class Lepidosauria; order Squamata; family Gekkonidae; genus Lepidodactylus; species Lepidodactylus listeri. The sequence continues at coordinate 10,989,275 of JARCFY010000022.1, read as the reverse complement.
ATGACTATCTTTCAGTCCCCTCTCGGAATTCGTTTGCCGTCCTCCACAAGGCGGTGGGAACCAAATGTCTCGTGAGCTTTTCCTGATTCAAACTCCAGCGTTAACTGAGCAGCTAAGATAAATCGCCTCCACCTGTACCACGAAGGCACAGTCCTGCAAACCCTAGAATTCTCCAGCTCCAGTTCCGTGTGTGAATTTCCTCCCTAACTTTAGGCGAAGGAGGGTCAGCAGTAAAGGGAGACCCAAGTACTCAGTAACCCAAAGTATTTCCCATTTCTGTAACTGCCATTTTCCCCCCCAGTTTGCTGGGCAACTGATGATGCCGTTGGCTGGCTAGGATTGAAAGAGCCGTACCGTGAGTTCTCTGCTTATTAAGCTGCCGTTCCCCCACGCTGCGCATGAGACGGTAGGGTGGTCTGCTGTCCCATGAGCACAGCGCAACCCATAGGACACACCTAGAGAAGCTCTTTGAACCCTGGCCTTTGTGTGGACACCTCACTTGCTACAAGACATTATTCCAGGGTTCAAACAAATCTTAGCCGGTGGCTTTTTGGTGTGGTGTCAAGGAGGTTGGCAGAGACCCCGATAGAGTCTGAGTTCACATCTGTAGAAAGGTTGGAAGTTTAGACAAGGGAGGTGGGATCCTCTGGGGGTTTTATCATTTGCAGATTAAACTTCAGTGCTGGGAGGAGACTGTTTAGCCGCACCTACTCATTAAATTGTCCTCTCTGTCAATGGGGGGGGGGGGGTGGACCTGTGTGAAACTTGCATCGACGTCCCGCAAAGGAAGATCGCGGGGCTTTTTGTGGCATGCTTTATCTTCGCGTTGTTTTTTTAACTGATTTATTTATAACTCTGATGCGGTTGCCCTCCACCTTGGGAGCCTTTGGACCAAACAAACATACTGGGACCAGTTTTCAAGACGACCATAATTTTAGGCAGCCGCGGGGAAAGTTGCGGACTCTTATTTCCTCCTCTCGGCGTCAAAGAGGGGAGGAACCAACACTGGCAGGGGTTGCTCTTAGGTGCCTAGCTCATCCACGCCACCGTTTCCCTCTCTATGCAATATTAAATTCTCCCGTTTCCCCACCTCCGCACATAAAGCAGACAATTCTTGTCCGGAATTCTTTGCAGAACCTTCGTATCCAAAGAGCGTTGATGCCAAGGGCGACGCACGCCCAGCGTGTCCCCTCCCCCCCCCCCCGTTGTTTTTGCATCAAGCTCTTTTGGGTGCTAGATGTCACAGCTGAAGGATTTGCCAACTTTTTCAAACTGGCCACCTGCCTGTGCTCTGGCTGAATCGCAGATGAGCCTGTAGAAATCGGCAAGTGACTTTATCCCCCCCATCCTGTGAAAACTGGCCGGTTCTCTGCACGTTCAGGCTGTGGCGAAACTCGCAAAAGCAGATCTGGCTTCTGTTTTACAGAGTAAACCCCCACTGGATAGGCCAGTTTAGGATTCTGAGTAGACCAGCTTAGGGTGGCACTGTTGGTAACCTGCACAGCCATCCTAGGAAGAGTTACACCCTTCCAAGTCCACCGAAGTCAGTGGGTTTAGGAGGGTGTAACACTGTTCAGGATTGCATTGCCAAGGTCGTAACACCCACCATAAACACAATATTAGCAAGAGTCTTCACAACAGTCTCCTGTAGATTTAATTCTTCTGGATTTTGAAATCCCGCCCCCCCACCCCCCTTAGGACATTTGTGTGTGTGTGTGTGTGTGTGTGTGTACAAAACTTACCAGTGAAAATTAACTGGCCTTTGCCCCTTCGTTTCTCATTCTGATCTTATTTTAAACCACACCGGCTGTATATCATACCACTTTATATATACATATATAATATAAATATATATATAATTTTTTAAAAGCCGTTCGGCAGAACTTGGTCCTTTCAAGCAATCTGCACTTACCCCCGAAAATGTTTTGTTTGTTTTTTTAATTTCTCGTTCTGGGGATTTAAACCGAGGAGTGCGCCTTTTTTAAAGAAAACAACCACCACCATCTTTCTTTTACTTTATTTTGTTAATTGTACTGTACCTGATTCTTACTGGATTTTTTCCCCCTGTTCTGCAAATACTAAGCAAAAACATTCTAAATGTAATTTCTGTGGTTTCTAATCAGCTTGGGTTTAATGTTTTAAAATAAAGAACTGCAAAAATGAAGGATGGAGTGACACTGTGGTTTTTTAATTGAAGAATATTTGGATACATTCTAAAAGCCTTCCATTTGTATTGTAGCAAGACTGCATAGCATTTCACAGGAGTCCTTTGTTTGCGTGCAAAGCCTGGATTTGAAAAGAGCCTACATCGAAACAACCCAGATTCTGCCTCAAGGAAAACCGGGCGTGGGGCAGAGCGTGAGGTGATCCCTGTGTGCATACAAAGGTCCTTTTTGCATTTGCCTGCCAGTCTGGATTTTCTCAGCGTTCAGGTCATGGCAATTTAAGTCCATGGCAAAACATCATCCAAATAACCCGGAGCAACCGTAGGCTGAAACCAGGCCGACCACTGAAGGTAGGGAATGCAATGCAGAATGAGGAGAAAACCGGGAATAAAAAGAAGGCTGAACTCTATTTTAGGGCAGAATGTAGGGAAAAAACTGGATTAAAAAGAAGGTTGAATTCGATTTTAGTGCAGAATTGCTTGGAGGACACTGCTGCCAAAGTCCCGGATTCAGTCTCATGTCTTCTCCAGTTAAAGCACCCTGAGCAGGGCACGGATCATCTGGTTTCCTGCCCCACTGGCTCCCCTAAAAAAGAGTTAAACCCAGTTTGTTTTTAAACCAGTTTATCTGTGCACATAATTCCAGCAATGGTATTTTGGTATATGTCAGGCGTCCCCACCCCTTTTGAGTCCGCAAGTACCTCTGGAATTGTGACACAGGGCAATGGGCACAATCACAAAATGGCTACCAAAGAAGGAAGAGCCAAACAAAATGGCTGCTGCAGGAAGGCCACAAAATGTCAAGGAGTGAGGTTATACATAACTCTTAATAGTAACAGTTCAACGTTTCGGGGAGAAGTTGTGTTTAACAGGTGGTGGGCATGAGGGGGGCAGGAGGCATCTGTGCCCAGGGAGTGGGGGACAGCTCCAGGGCTCCTGATGTTACCCCTACCAGCTTTGTTTTAAAAAGCGGGATCGCTGAGTTCATTTTCTGGGGGGAGATTGAGAGCTCGTAATAACCAGTCAGGCAAAAGGCTTGTTTTTATTAAACCGAAGGAAATCCTAATAAAATCACACATACAGATCCTAATAAAATGCACACACGTTAAATCACACACACAAGTAAGTGGGTGTACAGAGGTGGGTGGGACTAATAGGAGGGTGTTCGGGAAATATACTTTACCTGTCCAGGAGATCAGGAGTCCATGGAGCAGAGAGGCCAGTTATACCCAAAAACACATCCGGAGACTTTACTAATGTGCGGGATCCCTCGGAACAAAGCATTGATGGGATTAATTGGGTACGATGGGATGAATGTAGTCTGGAAACTCGGTATAGAGTTCCCAGGAGTGGACGAAAGAGGTTGGAGGTTTCTTCTACATGTAAAGTAGATTTAGCGTTGGGTTCCCGATTAGTTCTCTGGTAGCTGGAGGACTAATAGATTGCTAATTTTAACTCATCAAAATGGAAACTTACTGCTCACCCTTGACTTTTATATGAACGGACTGGTAATCTCCATTTTTGTTTCCGTCTCTCTCTCGACTCTCATTGGCCCTTCCTGATAACTAAACGCCACCCACCCTCTCTCTTCCTGTATGCAGTTGTTGAGGAACTTCTGTGCCACTGTATCTGAAGAAGTGTGTGTGCACACAAAAGCTTATACCTTGAATAAAACCAGGGGACATTTGGGGCCGGAGAGAGGTGGAGCGGTGCTCTGCCAGCTCGGGAGCGGCCACTAGGGCAGCCATGGACTGAATCAGATTCTCTGATCTGATTCGGCCCACCGCCAAATTGCCGCCGGAATTTGGCAGCAGCTTAAAAAGCAGCTGGAGGAGAGGGGGGTTGAGAGAGAAGCTCCAAACTTACAGGGTAGCCACTGGAGCCTCTCCCCCAAATACCCACCAAGTTTCAAGAAGTTTGGACTAGGGGGTCCAATTCTACGGGCCCCCAAGCAGGTTGCCCCCATTCCCTCCATTCTCTATGGTGGGAAAAAGTAACTTTTTTCCCACCATAGAGAACAATAGAGGGGATAGGGCAACCTGTTTGGGGGCCCGTAGAATTGGACCCTGCGGTCCAATCTTCTTGAATCTTGGTGGGTATTTGGGGGAGAGGCCCCAGCAGCTACCCTGCAAGTTTGGAGCCTCTCCCTCAAACCTCCTCTCCTCGTGCCCCTCATATACCCTATGAGTTTTTGCCATTGGCTTCAATGGCCCATAGGGTATAATGGGGCTGAAACTGACATTCGGCCCCCTGAATGACTCTCCAATCGGCTTGCATTGCCGAAACTGACATGTGGGGGTCATTCGGCAGCCAGAACAGATGCGGCCTGTTTTTTTTGCACACCCCTAGTGGGCACAAATTTTTATTTGCATGCCCCTAGTGGGCACAAATGGCAGTGGTGGCAAGCCCCTCTCCCAGCAGGCCTGTGGAGGAAGCGAAGCGAGAAGGGGTTTAAAGTTTAAACCTCTTCTGTTTAGAGTCGCACAGTGGCACGATCTTTCCATTGTATTCTATGGGGCCCTTCTAGCTTCGCTCCCCCCCCCCCCCCCCGGTCTTGGCAGGCCAGTTGGGGGAGGGAAGGGGAGGTTTTTGAAGATGTCCCCCCCTTGCTTCCCTTGATGTCAGTGGGCATGGCATATGCTGATGAGTTATGCTAATAGGTATGCTAATGAGCTCCTGCACCTCTTTTTCTACAAAATGACTCCTGAATAAAACATTGTTCTTGGGTCAGTCATAGCTTCTTTCAGAGCGGTTCTCTCAAGAGCAGTCCTCAAGAGAGCTCTCTCAGCCCCACCTACCTCACAGGCTGTCTGTTGTGGGGAGGGGGAGGGAAAGGGATAGTAAACCGCTCTTGAGACTCTGGGTAGTGAAGGGAGGGGTATAAATCCAATCTCTCCTCTTCTTAAAGGTGCCCCTGGACTCAAACTTTGTTTGTTCCTTGTACTGACTTCTGGCCACCCCAAGTGCGGGTTTCGAGGCAAGAGATGTTCAGAGGTGGTTTGCCAGGACTGCCTCCGTGTCACAATCCTGGTAGTCTTTGGTGGTCATCTCTCCACATACTGACCAGGGCTGACCCTACTTAGCTTCCAAGATCCGACAGGATCAGGTTAGCCTGGTTAAGAGGTCATTAATCCATAAGTCGGAACAGCAGTTAACACAAACACACAGGGTAGCTGTAGAATCTATTAACATCACACCTGCCCAAGAACCCTTAGCCCCCATCCCCAACTTCTCCAGCGTTCCAAGTACATTACAGACACTCTGGAGCGCCGTTAGACAAAGCTAACTTTGTATGGCGAGTATTCTATGGTGACAACCTTCTGAACCGGATTTTTGCACCCCGTTCTAGAAAACCATTCCAAAGAACCCATCCTGCCCTAGGAAAAGGCTCCAACCTGACTATTGCTCTAGAGAGAGGGCATTCCGAGAAGAAGGCAGTCTGAAGAGCACCGCTGGCGCATGGGAGATATGATTCATTAAGTACGAGGTCCAGGGGGCCCCAGTCTTTTGGAGCCTGTGGGTACCTTTGGAATCCCGATATAGGATGGTGATATATATATATATGTCCACTGCAGAGGAGGCTGCCAGTCACAGAATGTCAGGCGTGTTCAGGCGGTGGAGCCAGCCACAAAATGTCAAGGACTGAGGATATAACTCTAATAGTAACAGTTCACTGTTTCAGGCAGAAACTCTGTTTAACAGGGTGTCTTTTAATCGACACGGTCAATTAGAAGCATTGCAGAGCAAAGGCCCCGCTTAGCCGCACCAGTCAATCCTAAAAGAAATCAACCCTGACTGTCCCCTGGAAGGCCAGGTGCTGAAGCTGAAGCTCAAATGCTTTGGCCGCCCAATGAGAAGGGAGCACTCACTGGAGAAGACCCTGATGCTGGGAGAGACTGAAGGTCAAAGAAGAAGGGGACAGCCAAGGATGAGATGGCTAGACAGTGTCATCGATGCAGCGAACGTGAAGTTGAGCGAACTTGGAAGGACAGTGGAAGACAGGAGGGCCTGGCGTGGTGTGGTCCATGGGGTCGCGAAGAGTCTTATTCGACTCTGTAACTGAACAATAACAGCCGCACCCGCTTTCTAAAAGCAGTTGGTGAGCAGCATGTTGGGACCTCTGATGGAAATTATCAAGGGCTTCAAAAGTAACAAGCAGCACTTTCAGTTGGGCCTGGAGCGCCAGTAACAAGTTCAAAAGTAACAAGCAGCACTTTCAGTTGGGCCAGTAGGTGGAGCACCAGAATCACATTGCAAGCAGCATTTTATACTATTGATGTTTCCAAGGCCCGATCTGCATCTAGCATTTGCTCCATTTTTTACTAAACCCACACTGGAACACTGGGCCAACACTGTACTGACTGCGGGGTCACCCCTGAAACAGCCATAAAATGGCCATAGACCTATGCAGACAGTTCCATAAAACGGAGAGATCAAGCAAAGTGAAAGCGGCACGCAGCCTGGACGCTGCCGTAAAATCCGACAATCAAAGAGAGTGAAAGTGGCATGCAACGCAGAGGGGAATTTCTCTCTTAACAGTGGTTTTGGTAAAACAGTGGAGCAAATGCTAGATGCACAATGGCCCAAAGTTACAGGTATTTCAGTGATGAAATTTTATATTTTCGTAGGAAGCATGGCCTTCCCCCCCCCCCTTCTGCCGTCCCATCAGCCCTTCTGCTGCCCAGATCTGTCTGCAGATAACACTCTGGTAATCCTGTTCAGTTTGCAACATGTCCGGTATTCTGTCTCTGGAAAAAAAAGGTATCTTTGAGCTGGTCATTGGACGTAATAAACAAATAAACCATCTCTGGAAACTGCAGAGAGAGAGGGCAGTGTTCCACCATATCCCGAAGTATCATTGCCATCCCTTTTCTCCCAGTTTAATGAAACGTTTTGGCAAGCTCCCCAATTTAGCCCACTGTTTTGCATTGTTTGCTTCTTTTCGAATAGAGGGGGGGGCATTCAAGTATTGTTTTTCAGCTGGTCCACTAGGTGGCAGCACCAGTCCATATTCTGGGTCTGCTCGGAGTCACTTCTAATAAAGCAAGGTCCTTTCGGAGGGTAGCCCCGTGAGTCCGTAGAACAGGTGGGGTAGCCGCGTTGGTGCCCCCACAGACATCACGTTGGGGGACCCAGCATAGCCCGTGATACCGCCTTAACACTCAGCCTCGTTCTGGTGCTTTTTGGCCTGGAATCCCACACATTTTTTGAACCAGGGTTGCATCCAGATGTGTTGGTTGTGTATTTTTCCTATATGTGTTTGAGGGAAACTTTGCATGGGCCAGCGAGGGACTCTTCTAAGCATGTGAATAGAAAATAACGCTGATAGACACTTTTGGGCGTGGAGCTGATACCACAGTTTACAACAGGGGAAGTCAAACTTTCTTAACGTGAAGAGCCACATAGAATAAACGTCAGATGTTTGAGAGCCGCAAGGCATGAACAAACATAACGCAGATACTTTTTTACTGGAAGACATGCAGAGTTGCTTTTTATTGAGATTAAATGGGACTGCCAAAAATAAAAACTAAAAGGGGGTAAAAACAGATATTGATGATGATATTTATTTGTCCCATGATATTGATTTGTTTGCTAATGATATTTATTTGAGAGGGAGGGAGGGGCAGAAAGAAAGAATGGAGGAGGTGGAAAGAAAGCAAATAGATGGGGGCGGAAGAGGTGGGACGAAAGCAACTTTAAATGCATCCTCCAAGGCCCCCACACACACACCCACTTGCCGGCTGGCTTGGCAAAGGGATTTAAAGAGACAAATGCCTTCTCCAAGCCGACCGGTGATGGTGGGGGTTGAGAACGCATTTAAAGTTAAGAGTTGCTTTCTTTCTCTGCTCGCCCCCCACACACACACACACACTCCTCAAGCCTATCCAGGGAGGGGAACACTGGCTGGGGAAGGGAGGATGGATGGGGGCAGTATGCCTCCCCTACGTTTCCACAGCCTCCCCGCCAGGAGCTGCACAATATGCGTGAAAGAGCCGCACATGGCTCCCGAGCCGCAATTTTGCAGCCCTGCAAAAAGGAGATTTTAATCTGAACTAACTTGTGGCGTTTGCAGTGGCAGTTCTGTTGACTTTAGCCTTGTCAGCTTTTTCATTGGTTGCGTTTTGATTAGGGCGGGGTAACCGGGTTTTCTGTTATTACTCTTATAATTCTCTTTGTATACTGTGCAAAGAAAGGCAGGATGGCGATATTGTGATACATAAACGCCCTTAGGTTTACTCAGGTCCCTGCTCACGTGGCAGCGCATTAGTCCACGGAGCCACGGCATCCACTCGGTTGGGAAGGTAGTTGCCCGCGCGGATTTCTTTACACCCTTTCTGCCCTCTCTCCGTCCTTGCCTTTCCTCTGCAGAGCACGGAGCAGCGTTCGTGGGTCTCCCTCTCTCAGGAGATCTTCACAACGACCCTGCGAGGTCAGTCAGGCCGAGGGAGCATGGCTGGCCCAAGGTCTCTCCCTCCCCCCGGCTTCTGTGCCAGTGTTGGGGTGAACCAAGGTCTCTCTGATTTGTACCTAGGTCTCCCGGATTTCAGTCCAGCACCGTGACTGTGGCATCTCACCAGCCTGGGGATTGTGGAGCCGGTCACGGGTAGTTTATCACCGTTAACGGAGACAAGCTGCAAAGCTCCTGAGCGTATCGGCCTGCTTCGGCAGTGAATGAGGCCGCCGTCAGGATCATTGTGTAAATGTTTTACCAGACTTTATCTTCCTGCCAAGGAGTGGAACATGAGATTGGCAGACTCGTGACCTTCCCTGACCGCCTTTTCCCTCTGATGAACTAATCCCCCACCCCCGAGCAATGCCGAGTAGCCCAGTCTGGCTCGCCACGACTTTACCCCCAACAATAGCCGAGCTTTCGCCAACATTTCCTGACTCAGAAATGCGTCTGCACCCCCTCCCCACTCCGAAGCACTGAAGTATTTCGTTCTCGCAGAGGATGGTAAATATACGCTCTCTGCCTTCGAGAAAGACGGGAGACCCAGTGACTCTGGACCCACCCTTCCTAAGCTAAGACAAAATGTGTGAGCCAGAGGCTAAGAAAACTGAGCTAGCTCACACCAACTCAGCTTAGAGGGAACACTGCTCTGAAACCAGTTGTGGCAGGGTGCTCCCATTGGCAGGGCTTTTTTGTAGAAAAAGCCCAGCAGGAACTCATTAGCATAATGGGCCACACCCAACAGCAGGAACTCATTAGCATATTAGGCCACACCCCTGACAGCACAACTCCTTCCCAGGATCAGGTGCCCTGTGGCTTGCAGGGCGCATGGGGAACCCGAGGGAAGGAAGGCAGTTTCTGGATTGGCTTCCCCAGGCGCCACACAGCTGCAGGGCGCCTGGGGAACCCGGGGAGGGGGGAGGCTGTAGGCGTGGCCAACTCAGAAGCCATCCGGAACTCTATTCCGGTGCGTTCCTGCCCAAGAATAGCCCTGTCCATTGGCACTGAATGCTCAGTTTGGAGTCGCGATTCTTCCGTTGTTCATTTGAAAAGTAGCCCCAGTTCTTTGTGGGACTGCTTGAAGCCATGTATATGTAGGATTCCGGTGAATATTTTGGGGTAATTGTTATCCCTCTTTATCGGCCAGCGAGATACAGCTGCAACCAAGCTTCAAGAAGAAGGGCTGGAAACCTTCCCTATGAAGAATGGCTAAAGCGCTTGGGGCTCTTTAGCTTGGAGAAACGACGGCCGAGGGGGACACGATCGAGGTTTGCAAGATTATGCACGGGATACAGCAGGCCGAGAAAGAAGTCCTTTTCTCCCTTTCTCATGATAGATAGATAAGTTTATTGCAGCCAAAGACCATAATACGGCCAATGCAGTTAAATGTAACCGCTATCAAAGCAATGATAAAAAAAGTCTTGAATGACACTATCAATTATAAACATTAAAATATTTAAAATTCCAATACAGATCAAGTAAAAATTAAATTTAACTGGTGAATTATGGGCCCGCCACTCTCTCCTGGTACAATAGGCTAACCAGCCAAATTTAGCCACCGTACGAGTAATAATCCGATTTTTATCTGCCAACGTGATTGAAAGGAGGGTCCCCCCGCTACGCCCTGGATGTGATTTCTTGATGGGATTTATACATACTTCTCTGTTGTGCTGATATAATCTATAGTCAAAGAAGACATGTTCCAAAGTTCCTTCTCCCCTTTCACAAAGACAGGTTTATAAGATTATGCATGGGACAGAGCAGGTAGAGAAAGAAGTACTTTTCTCACTTTCTCACAGGACAAGAACCTGTGGGCACTCAAGGAAATTGCTCAGCAGTCAGGTTAGAATGGAGAAAAGGAAGTCCTTCTTCACCCAAAGAGTGATCAACACGTGGAATTGACTGCCACAGGAGGTGGTGGCGGCGACAAGCATGGCTGCTACAAGCTTCAAGAGAGAATTGGATAAACATATGGAGCAGAGGTCCATCAGTAGCTATTAGCCACAAGGTACAGATAGGAACTCTCAGTCTGGGGCAAGGGATGCTCTGTATTCTTGGTGCTTGGGGGGGGGGGGGTAGGGCAACAGTGGGAGGGCTTCTAGTGTCCTGCCCCCACTGCTGGACCTCCTGAGGGCACCTGGTGTTTTTGGCCACTGTGTGACAGAGTGTTGGACTGGATGGGCCACTGGCCTGATCCAACACTGGCTTCTGTTATGTTCTTATGTAATGTACCAGATAAGTCGTTTCTAGTAAAAGAATCTTTGTGGAAGAATGGGTTTCTGTTGATGGCTATCTCGCAGTGCAGGGAGGAAGCTTGTGTGCTTCACCTCTTTCTCCGCACTGTTATCAAGAACGATCTCCCCCCTTCTCTCTCGCCCGCTCTCTATTTTGAACCGTTCAGCTGAACTAACAGGATGTGAGCACTGACCTGTTTAACTGCAGAGGCGGGAAGATGTCCGCATAAAGTCACTCTTGTTCAAATATTGTTCCTGAACAGGAATTGGAAGGAGAGAGGCTGTCCCCGCCAAGCACCCCGGAGCTTGAATTGGAATGGCCCTGGTTGAGGGTGACCACTGCCAGGAACTCAGGCAGGGTGGCGTGAGGCACTCTCCGTGCCCCCTTGCAGTAAGAGGAGAATAATTCTGACCTTTTATGGGAAGGTCAACCATGTTTTGTGTCACACGGTAAAATAAATGGAGCGATGCCTCTTTTATTCTCCCAGGAACAGCTGAAGGTAGTTTGTGAAGCTTGACAAACTACGAAGCCGAGCCTGTGTCACATGGACCTGTGTCTCCGCCCGAGTCTTTGTTCTGGCTTGGCGTTTGCTAGGGCAGAGGAACAGAAGGGGGGCAAACTGTGTCATGTCGGCGCATAAACTGCGATGGCCTCACGTGTGACTGAAGGTTGCCTAGTGTCCAGGGATACCCCAGTCTGGTGTCGTGGTTAGGCGTGCGGACTCTAACCTGGGAGAACCGGGTTTGATTTCGGGCTTCTAGTGTCCTGGCCCCACTGCTGGGCCTCCTGAGGGCCCCTGGTGTTTTTGGCCACTGTGTGACAGTGTGTGGGACTGGACGAGCCATTGGCCTGATCCAGCATTGGCTTCTCTTACGTTCTGACCAGCTGGCCTGTACGCACAGGGCGTGCCTATGAGTACCCGGCACCCTCTCCAAACAGCCATGCCTCCCCGCTTCCACCTCTCTGTGAAGCGCCTGCCTGGCTTGCTGAGGGAGGGGAAGCAGGCCTCCACCCGGGCTCTGCTTTCGGCCAGTGTGATTGTAACGCCTGAGCTGCTTTGGGGGGTGCAAGTCCCTGTCCTTGATCTCCTCTCGGATTGCCTGTAAAGGCGGGAGGGGCGTAGGAAAGGGGGTGCAAGAAGAATAGTCCGTTGGCACCCCTGGCTGGTCACCAGCCTGCAGCGTGCCATGCCATCTTTGGTCAGGGTGGCTGTCTGGGAAGCAGGCCGGCGCTTTGATCTGCTTCACAAGGTCTGGAACAACAGGCACATTTGCCAGCGGGGGGGGGGGGGGCTGTCCACAAATTAGCTACTTCTCCTCCCTTCGCAAGGCAGTGTCAGCTGCAACAAAGGAACGAGAGGGTGTTGAAAGGGCGTGACGTGTGAGGAGGATGGGTGTTTGAGTAGTCACTGAGTAGTCACTCGTCTTGTCTACGGCAGCAGTTGGCTAGGGTGCAGTGCTCCCTCTAAGCTGTGGAGTCTTGTGAGCACAAATTCTACTTTGTGAGCTACTGGCATTAAAGTTGTGAGTGAGTGATTTGGCTACTACATAAATTAGTCTGCTCTGGAGCCATCCTTCCTGAGCTAAGACAAAAATGTGTGAGCCGGAGGCTAAAAAACCGAGCTAGCTCACACTAACTCAGCTTAGAGGGAACACTGGTTGAGCACCTCCAGGTGGGCCACCCTAAGGAGTCTCAAAACAGCTTAAAATTGCATTCCCTTCCTCTCCCCACAACAAGCTTTGTGTGGTAGGTGGGGCTGAAAGAGTTCTGAGAAGAGAAATGGGGGGAGGAGATTGGATTTATACCCTGCCCTTCACTACTGGCTTACAGTCTCCTTTCCCTCCGCCTCCCCGCAACAGACACCCTGTGAGGTAGGTGGGGCTGAGAGAGCTCTCTCGAGGACTGCTCCAGAGAGAACAGCTCCGAGAGAACTTGTGACTGACTCAAGATCATACTAGCAGCTGCATGTGGAATCAACCCCAGTTCTCCCAGATTAGAGTCCACGCTCCTAACCACTACACCAAACTGGTCACCCAGCAGGCTTCAGGTGGAGGAGCAGGAAATTAAACCCAGTTCTCCAGAGTAGAGTCTACTACAACTTTTAGCCATGACACCACACTGGCTCACCACTTGGTATCTGGAGATCCATCACTTCTGTCCATGCCAGTTCCATCGAAGAAGTAGAGTTGGTTTTTATACCCCGCTTTTCTCTGCCTTAAGAAATCTCAAAGCGGCTTACAATCGCCTTTCCCTTCCTCTCCCCACAACAGGCATCCTGTGAGGCAGGTGGGGCTGAGAGAGTCCTGCGAGAACTGGGACAGGCCCAAGGTCCCCCAGCAGGCTTCGTGTGGAGAAGCGGGGAATCAAACCATGTTCTCATCAGTGCTCCCTCTAAACTGAGTTAGTGTGAGCTAGCTCACCGTTTTTTAGCCTCCGGCTCACACGTTTTTGTCTTCGCTCAGGAAGGATGGCTCCAGAGCAAACTAAACTATGCAGTTGCCAAATGGCTCGCTCCCATCTTTAATGCCAGTAGCTCACAAAGTAGATCGATTGAGCCCAATTTGCCTCTTCCCTTCATTCCGGCTTTCGAAGGGAGTCAAAGGTGGACTTCCAGGATACACTGCTGTTCCGATAAGGCTCTTGGTTAGTTCTCAACTCTGGCTTCGGCTGGGACAGGAGATTTATTCCAGAGGCCGCAGGGCCCAAGCCAGACGCTGGTGAAAAATGGCTTCCTCTCAGGGGCCGTTCCTCAGGCTTTGTCGCTGATCTGGAGAAGGCGACATGAGCCATTTGGAGTTACTGAGGCATAACGGACTGGCAACAGGAGTTGCCTTTTCCCAGAGAAGTTCTCATACATCATCCTGGTCCTCCCCCATAAAGTCTTCCAAACACACACACACAAACCGGCAAGGCAAAAACATTTTGTAGAAACACAGCTGAAAATAGTTAGAATCCCAGAACCATAAAGTTGGAAGGGTCCTGCAGGGTCATCTAGTCCAACCCCCTGCACAATGCAGGACATTCACAAATACCTCCCCCCCCACACACGCACACACTCAGTGACCCCCTGCTCCATGCCCAGAAGAGGGCAAAAAGCCTTCAGGATCTCCAGCCAAACTGGCCTGGAGAAAAGTGGCCATCCAGCCTCTGTCTGAAAACCTCCAAAGAAGGAGAGCCCACCACCTCCCGAGGAAGCCTGTTCTACCAAGGAACCGCTCTAACTGTCAGGAAGTTCTTCCTGATATTTAGCCAAAGACTCTTTTGATTTAATTTCAGCCCATTGGTTCTGGTCCAACCTTTTGGGGCAACAAGAAACAACTCTGCCCCATCCTCTGTAGGACAGCCTTTCAAGTACTTGAAGATGGTTATTATATCACCTCTCAGTCGTCTCCTCTCCAGGCCAAACATACCCAGCTCCTTCAACCTTTCCTCATAGGACTTCAACCTTAGCTCCTTTAACCTTTCCTCTCCAGACCCCTCGCCATCTTCATTGACCTCCTCTGAACACATTCCAGCTTGTCTATATCTTTCTTAAACTGTGGTGCCCAAATCTGAACACAGTCCTCTAGATGAGGTCTAACCGGAGCAGAGTAAAGCGACACCAGACTTCTGTTGATGCAGCCTAAAGTCGCATTTGCCTTTTTAGCTACCGATTCACACCGCTGACTTGTGTTCAGTGTATGGTCTACTAGGACCCTTTCAGAAGATTGGTCTTCAGTGAAACAGATTCGAGTCCAGTAACACCTCAGAAACCTACAAGAGTTTTCGGGCATGAGCTTTCATCTGCCAGGAGTAGAAATGGAGATCTTGGCATCCTTTTGTCCCAGTCAGAAGGTGGGAAAAGATAAAACAGTATATTTGAAAAGATGGTCAGGATTGTATACTTGGTTGGAAAAAGAAGCAGGCTATTGGACTTCAAATGTATAAGTTCTGATGCTTTGTAACCACTGTTTAATGGAAAAATTATAAATATTCTTTTTAAATAATAATTTTAAAAAGGGGTGGTGGTGTTGTAAAGGATGTAGAGGTGCCATGCATATTTGTAATCAGCTTCATTAGAGCAGAGAGAAAATGCTCAGGGGGCAGGAAATCAGCCTGTGTAGTGAGATAAGAATCCTGTGTCTCTATTCAGCCCGGGGTAGGGGGTTTCGATTGTTCTGAATTTGTGAATGAACTCAAATTCAGTAATCTCACATTGTAATCTCCCCTTGAAGCCTCTCTGTTCTCCTTCTTTGGACAGAGGCTAGGTGGCCATCTGACAGCAATGCTAATTCTGTGAACTTGGGCAGATCACGAGAGGGAGGACAGGAAGGGTTTCCTCAGTGCTCAGTTCTCGTGGCCCTTTCTTACACGCCCAGGGAAATGCTGGTCGCCATTTTGGGGTTAGGGAGCAATTTTTCTCCAGGCCAGTTTGGCTGGGGACCCTAGAGGGTGTGGGGTTTCTTGTCATCTTCTGGGCATGGAGCAGGGGTCACTGTATGTGTGGGGGGGAAGGTATTTGTGAATTTCCTGCCTTGTGCAGGGGGCCCTGGAGGTCCCTTCCAACTGTAATTTTGCGGTTCTAGGACTGCCACTCATGTCATCAATGGAATAACCTGGAAGATTACAATATTCTCCCGCTGCTTTTTGAGTGGTGCCAGTTTTACTGTCCTGAGCCACCGTGGTGTTTCTTTTGGCGAACCTGCGGAGGAAAGACATCCCCCCCCCCCGCACCCACTCGTCTGCGCAGGAGACAGATTGCCTGTTTGGTTGTGTGTGACTGCCTTGTGGGAGATGCGCCTCCAGGTCGGTCTTCCTTTGCTTCTTTAAAACAGGAAAACGCTTTCACGCCTGGCTCATGGCAGTATGAGTCAGCCAAAGTGGGTGGACGAGAAACGAAAGGGCAGAGAAGAGGCACCGAAACCGAGTACCAGCTTGACACCCACTGCTGACGCCTACAGTGCCGCTGCGTTTTGAGTCCCCCTGTGGGTCTGTCTTGCAAGCAAAAATGGTGAGCCCTTTTAAAGTTTAAACACTGGGTAGATGCTGAAGTCACTTTTCCTCCTGTACCATTCAGACGGCCCCGGCCTGGATGGCCCAGGCTAGTTGGATCTTGTCAGATGTTGGAATCTTAACCGGGGTCCTGGTTAGTCCTTGAATGGAAGATCACCGAGGAAGTCCAGGGTTGCTGTGCAGAGGCAGGCAACGGCTAACAACCTCTGAATGTCTCTTACCTTGAAATCCTCATGAAAGATCAGGAGGAGGAGGAGGAAAAGAATTGGATTTATACCCTGCCCTTCACTCAGTTTCAGAGCAGCTTACAATCTCCTTTCCCTTCCCCTCCCCACAACACCCTGTGAGGCAGGTGGGGCTGAGAGAGCTCTGAGAGAACTGCTCTTGAGAGAACAGCTGCGAGAGAACTTGTGACTGACCCAAGGTCACCCAGCTCGCTGCATGTGAAGGAGCGGGGAATCAAACCCGGTTCTCTAGATTACAGGCCACCGCTCTTAACCATGACACCGAATTTAAGATTTGACGACCCTTTCTACCACCAACCACTGCTAAGACCAGAACTTTGTCCCGATCAGTGGAAGACGATTTATTCCCTCTAGAAGCCAGCAGAAGACCCAAGTGTCCCACATCCCCGATTGTAACTTGACCCCCATCATAATGCCCACCACATAAAAAGAAATAAAGAGCATAAAAAGGCCACAGTCACATGACACTGATCAGCCAACAAGCCGCTTTATTGAAAGCACAGAAAAAAGATGGCTACCATCGAGTCGCCATGGTAACAACCAGGTTTAATTCCCTGAGAACGTATTTTATCATTCATTGTTATCTTTTTTTAAATTCTTTCTCTCTGGTGTTTTTTTTTAAACAACACATATTACTTTGGGGGGGGGGGGAGGGGGAGAACACAACAATATCCCAGATACTGGGATATATAAATTAAGGATAAGTAGCAGTTACGAGAGACGTATTTTTTTTTCCACATTTCACTCTTTAAACAAATTTATTTATTTTTTTACAGAAGCAGGCACTTTTCCCCCCTTCTGATCCACAGGGGAGGGAAAACACGTTAAAATACAAAAACAAATCCACAGGTGTTTTTCTTTTTTAATACAAAGCCTACACAAAAGTCTCCATTTTAAACAACGAGGCACAGTAAATAATACTGCTGGAATAAAAGATATTTACAACTACCGCCCATTATGGGCCATTTCTGCATTTGGAAGGGAAGACTTCCAATCTCTCTTTCTCTGCCCACAGAGTCACAAAGGAAAGAGGTTTCAGATCCGGGAGAGACAGAGTACAGCCAGGAGAATGGACAACCAACACACCTGTTCTGCAGGTTGCATCTCCTTTATCTCCGGAGAGTCCCGGTAAGGATCGCCATCTAACTTCGCCCTGCTCTTATCCTGCTGTAATGTCGTATTTGAGGGGTGGGGGAAGTGGGAAACCCCGAACCCGCCCCCCAACAAACTGTGACTAGAAGTACACCAGCCGTCGCCGTGGGGTTCGGCCTTCTCCCCCATATGGCTGCCCGGCTTTGCATCTCTTTAAAAAAGTTATGGAATTGGCCAAGTGTCTGTGACTCAGTGTTTGGCACACAGCAGGCCCCGGGTTCAATCCCCGGCATCTCCAGTTAAAAAGGACCAGGCAGTAGGTGATGGGAAAGATCTCTGTGCCTGAGACCCCGGCTCAGTGGAAGAGCCTCTGCTTGGCACACAGCAGGCCCCGGGTTCAATCCCCGGCATCTCCACTTAAAAAGGACCAGGCAGTAGGTGATGGGAAAGACCTTCGCCCAAGACCCTGGAGAGCTACTGCCAGTCTGAGTAGACAATACTGCTTTTGATGGGCCAAAGTTCTGATTCAGTATAAGGCAGCTTTGTGTGGGCTCCGTTGGGTCAGTGGTAGAAGCTCTGCTTAGCATTCAGAAGGTCCCAGGTTCAGTTCATCTCCAGTTGAAAAACGATCGAGTAGTAGGTGATGTGAAAGACCCTCTGCCTGTGACCCTGGAAAGCAGTTGCCCGCCTGAACAGACAGTATTGACTGCCTTCAATTCAGTAGAAGGCAGCTTAACGCGTTCATGTGACCACCCTCTCCCCAACGGGATGGAGAAAACTTCTGTAGGGGAAATAAGGGGCCCTAAAGTCTCCTTCCTCAAGGAACTGAAGCAAGGGGAAAGGGGGGAAGAGTCAACTCCATTCAGCAACCTTGGCTCATGGAATTGTCCTGTCTGAGGCCTGTAACCCCAAACCAGAGTTTGCCGAACAGCCACAAGGCCAAGAGGATGATGCAGTCGCCCTCGCCTCTGCTAGGAACGTCACAAACTATGGTTCATGTTTACTCCATATGGGCAAACCGAGAGAGGACGGACCCATCGTTCTGCAGAGAGGTGGCGAAAGAAAACATTGTTTTTAAACATCCATCCAGAAACCTATGCTGAGCCAGACGGGATCTACCCGGAGCCTTTATTTTTCCAAGCTAGTGGATCCAACCCCGCAGGCTGAACTCTGTCTCTCCAGGGACCCCGGCACAGGCATGCCCCGATCCAGAGGATGTGGAATCAGGCTTACGATCAGGGTGAACTTTGAGAATGCGCACTTAGCCACACAAGCATGCTGTGCGCAGGAAACAGAAGATTGTTCCATACATCCGGGAATGCATGCATAACCCCCATGGAGCAGAAATTTGGATGTTTTGGGAGTGGGGCAGCCATTTAAAAGGCCAAGGCACACGATGGCACCTTTTAAGCTGTGACCCGAGTCGCATGTTATCAGCCTGGGAAAAGATGGTCCAGGCGAAATGACAAGCGGGCAGAGAGATTTTGCACGGAAGGGAGATGTGATGATAGATTAGCCATTCAGTATGTATTTACCGGATGCGGCCCTCCCCGCCAGAGATGTATCCGTCCGACAAAGCTGCTGTTTTGAGAAATGCCCGGTATTTCAGATTGTGCGGCTCGAAGTGGAAAGAGGCAGGGAAATACCAGGATCTGCATCCAGTTCTGGGCTTCCTACAAAAGTTGTCGTTCTCCCTTCAATGCAACCAAGAGAGAGCGGGGAGTCCCAGAGACCAGCTCAAAATGCAACTTTTCTTAATTGTTAAAAAAAAAGAGGAGTCCTTCAGGACTCAGGATAGTTAGAAACAAACACGCTCCCAGAAGGGGAGAGGAGAAGAATTCTTTTTTAAAACAAACGAACAAACAAAATAGACTTATCAGAAATCGAAACAACCTTTTAGCACGTAAACCTTCATTTGAAAACTTAGCCGGAGTCTGGCAGGTGGGAAGGAATGGGAAGAGGCGCTCCTAGAAGGGCTTCTAAAAGTTGCAGAAAAATCGGGTGGAAGGAAAGGCAGGGTAAAGGTTTGAGGGCAGGGGTCCCCGGCACCAGGGTGCCGGCTTGACACCTTTTCCAGAGCCTGCCAAGTGTTTTTTTTAGAAAATGGGCAGGGCCAGTTTAGGCTCTTGCCTAGGAAGGCTTCTGATTGGTCTCTGGAGATTTGACTGGCTGTGCAGATTTTTTTTAAAAAAAGATTACTGCGGGAGCAGCTACCACCACAGCACAAGGATCTCCGCTGTGTGACTGCAGGCAAGCTGTGGCAGCCATTTTGCAGCTGGCTCCGCCTTCCAGAGCAGTTGTTTTGTGGCGGAGGCCATTTTGCAGCTGTGCCTGCCATGCCATGTCAGAATTCCAGAGGTGCCCGCAGACTGAAAAGAAAACCTCCTGTTGAAGTCAAAAGAGCTTCTTTTAGATCAAGTTATACCCCCCGCCCATTGTCTGGTAGTGGGGGGCAAGCCAAGGAAAGCAAAGCCCACTGCCGTTCTGGAAGAACTCTGCAAGGCAATACTCCAAAATATCTGAGCTGGTTGCTGGGGAGGGGGGTATCATTCGCACCCGTAACCAGAACCCCTTGGCCAAAGACCACAGGGGCTGAAGCACAATTCCTTCCCACCTACCTTACCCCTGCCTTATCAAAAACGGCAGGGGCACTGAGAAAATCCACACACTCAGCTTGCCCGGCGGGGCGGCCGGGCGAGAGGGGGTCAGGAGAGGGGCCGCACGGCAGCCTATAAACATATGCACACTGTGAATTAACCACAGTAATTAACAGCCGATCGCTTTGCGGCAAAGGGAGCGCGCCCACACCCACACACACACATATAAACACATGCGCACGCACACAACAGGTCCCACGAGCCCTTCGGATACCGGGGGGAACTCGGGACGAGGTTCGAGAAAAGGGGGACGCCTTGTCTCAGTAAGCGACGTTCAGGGGACACCAAGGGGTGTCGGGGTACAGCATGCAGTGGACGGAGCGGAACCTGCAAGGCAAAAAGAACAGAGGTTGTTTGGGTCAGCACCGCACCCAAGAGGCATGAAAACACAGATAACCAGAGTACAGAATCAGCCAAACTGCTCTCAAAAGGCAAAGCACTTTAAGTCCTACACTGAGGGCCCCATCAACACCTTTCGTGGCGCCTACCAAGTGATCTTAGAAAGTGGGCGGAATTGTGTGCAGCTCTTCCCCAACAGGTCCTCTGATTGGCCACTGGAGATCTGATTGGCGGCACAGGTTAAAATAACGCTGATTCTGTCGCGGCTGCCACCTCACTGTTGGTTTTATTCGCTCTCTCTCCTCTCTCCCAGTGTGTTTTTAAAATTACCCCACTTCCTGTGTGTGGTAAGCTCTACCTCCTCTGGCAGCCATTTTGCAGCTGCGCCCACCACCCTGTGTCAGAATTCCAAAGGTTGTGGCAGCCATATTGTGGCTGGCTCCACCTTCTTGAGTCGCCATTTTGTGGCGTCTGTTTTCTGGCTCCAAAAACTTGGGGGACCCCAGTTCTGGGCTCTCCCGGTTCCGGTTCCCCCAGATTAGAGTCCGCGCTCCTAACCACTACACCACATGGAAGGAAATGAATAAAAAGCTCTGCGTAGAGGACTTCCCCTGCTGTCTCTTGTTGTTTAGAACAGGATTGTAGGAGTGATGAAAATAACTTTGCTTGTCAGCGGCTCTCCAAAATCTCTACATAACCAGATGGAGGGACCCCTGGCAACTTAGAGGAAAGCTTTCTGGTCCACTCACCTGGATGGATCCTCCTCGATAGAGAAAGCACCTTTCATGTGAATCGAGTTCCTCTTGTTTTCAAACATCCCGTAACTCAAGGTCACCTGCGAAACAACGAGGGAAAGAAAACCAAAGTCTTGATTTATTCAGGCAGACAGCTGCTTCTCCAGAGCCCTTCTTTATTACCTCTATTTTTAATTTAATGTGTTCTAACGCTGGAACTTGTGCCCCGGCCTCATTAAAGCTGTATTACCGGCTGCAGCTACACTGACGGCATCGACATGGACTCCAGTGTGAGTCCTGCAACATCTGGAAGACTAACCGAATTTATATAATGCTGGTGTATACTTTCGTTAGGAGCCCCACGGCAGTTCTAGAGACAAACATCGCTATCCCTCTGGAGTGTTAATGCACTCACACCTTCTCTCTATAATGCCCAAAGAAGGGTTGGAGTTATACCCCACCCTTCACTTGGGCTGACAGAAGAGGAAGAAGAAGAGGAGGAGGGGGAAGAAGAAGAAGCGGAAGAAGAGGAGGAGGAGGAGGAGGAAGAAATTTGGTTTATACCTCACCCTTCACTCAGAGCGGCTTACAGCAGCTGCATGTGGAGAAGTGGGGAATCAAACCTGGTTCTCTACACCAAACTGGGGGAGAGTCTAGCTGTCCCCAACTTGTACTTGCAACAGAGAAGATCCTTTGTGGAGAACTTCTGAATCATGAGTCGGTCTTACGGGATCCTAAAGCAATATCTGCAGCAAGCAAGAACTGGACACTCCTGGCTCTTCCTTACAAAGTAATTTGTTTCCTTGAGAGCCGGTTTGGTGTAGTGGTTAGGAGCGCGGACCCTAATCTGGGAGAACTGGGTTCAATACCCCCCTCCTCTACATGCAGCCAGCTGGCGTGACCTTGGGCCAGTCACACGTTCTCTCAGAGCTGGTCTCTCTAGAGCAGTCCTCAAATGAGCTCTCTCAGCCCCACCTGCCTCACAGGGTGTCTGTTGTGGAGAGGGGAAGGGAAAGGAAATTGTAAACCGCTCTGAGACTCCTTTGGGTAGTGAAGTACGGGGTATAAATCCAATCTCCTCTTCTTATTCTATTCATTCTTCTAAAAAAATTGAAAGGACAGATAAATAACAGAAAGGAAATACAGAAAGGAAAAATCCAATCTCCTCTTCTTCTGCTTCATTTATACCCTGCCTTCCTCCCGCAAAGGGAACCCAAAGCACCTCACGTCGTTCTCCTCTCCTCCATTCTATCCTCACAACAACCCTGCAAGGCAGGTCAGGCTGAGAGAGTGCAGCTAGCCCACGCCTCTGTGGCCAAGGGAGGATTCCAACCGAAGTCTCCCAGATCCTAGGTCCAACCCTTGAATGACCACACCACGCCGGTTCTCGAAGATTATGACTCCTCCGGGAGAGCAGCCGAAGATACCTGGTTGTGAATCTCCGTCTTCGGCACCTGATGGAGGTTCTCTAGGTGAGAATGGAAGAGGTTGCTCCGGATGAGTTTCACCCCCAGCACGGACTCGATGATGTACCCGATGGTGCAGTCGTCCGGCAAGCGGATCTTCTCCGCGGTGCTCATGAAGTGACCGCCGCTGTCAGGAGAATGGAGAACGGAGGATTCAGCGGTGTGGGGGAATAACAAAGGGGTAATTCTGTTCTAAGCCAGATAAGGTACCATAACTTATTTCCCAAGCATTTGGCTTCTAGGAAGGAAACGTGTCAAAATTCAGACAAATACAGGCCTTTTGCAGAAGCCGAGAGGACAGGAGCTCTGCCCCAGGGCACCTTCAGATCTTAATTAATTAATTATCATACGGCAGTGTGTGTGGTACAGCCAGGATATCCTAAGATTATCCGGCAGCCACTTCTAGCTCTTTTAGCATTATGCCGCCCGAGGTGGCAGTGTTCCCTCTAAGCTGAGTTAGTGTGAGCGAGCCCCCAGTTTTTTCGCCTCCGGCTCACACATTTTTGTCTTAGCTCAGGAAGGATGGCAATTTTATTGCCAATAGCTCTCAAAGTAGAATTTTTGCTGACAAGACTCCACAGCTTAGAGGGAGCATTGTGAGGTGGCGAGCTGGACTTACTTTTAAGGCAATAAATGTTTCAGAGATGGCTTGCTGTTGCCTGCCCCTGTGTCATTACCCTGGTATTCCTTGGAGGTCTCCCACTGAAATACTAGCCAGGGCTGGCCCTACTGAGATTCTGAGATCTGACGAGATGGGGCTAGCCTAGGCGATCCAGATCAGGGCGCCTTTAGATCCGCCCTGCAGACAACCCTCTGACCATAATGCCACTAAGCACCTTTCTCTAATTACTTAGACTCTTCTCCCCAGCAGTTTACGACGGCATCCCCCCTCCTCTGTTTTACCCCCACAACAACCCTGCAAGGTAGCTTCAGCCAAGTGGGCATGACTGTCCCCAAGGTCACCCGGCAAGTTTCCGTGGCAAAGCAGGTATTCGAAGCTGGGGTCTCCCAGATCCTAGTCCAACTTAACTGCTAAACCATACACAGGCCTGTAGCTAGGATACTTTTTTTTATCCTGGGGGGCTCCAGGGTTTCGGGGGGGGGGGGGTTGCCGGTGCTGGAGGGGGAGGCTTGCCAGCCAGGCGGGCAAGTCATCTCTTTGCTTGCTAGCATGGCCGGCAACGAAGGCCACGCAGTCACCCCCTCTTCTTGTGCCAGCCAGCTTGGCAGAGCGGGAATTTCAAGTTAAGGCTGGAGGAGGAAGAGACGGGGTGACTGTGTGGCCTCCGTTGCTGGCCACCGAGTCTTCTGGAGTTATGTCACAGCAATGGCACGGTTTCTCCACTGGTTTAAAGTTTGGACTCCTCTTTGCTCAGCTGGCACATGGGGGGGGGGGGGGGGAAGAGAGGGGAGGGCCCAGCCTCCTGCCGACACAGTCTTCTTCCTGCTTGCTGGCAGGAAGAAGAGTCCGCGGACAAGGAGGCCTCGTGGCTGCCCCCTCCCTCTCCTCTCTTCCCCCCGCCAGCCAGCTGAGCAACCCCCTCTCTCTGTTCAGCTGGCTGGCAGGGGAAGAGAGGAGGCGGAGCCCCCAATACCCCCCCCCCCCGGTAGCTATGAGCCAGACCACACATTAACCGGACAGCATCGAGGCCAAGCGCCAGACGCCTTACCTGGCCCATGGACTCATCTTCAGCGCTAGTCCCCGGCTAATGCAGAAACCGGCTCCACCTGTTGCGAACCAGAAGTGGACTGGATGCTGAGGAGAAAGAAAAGAGAACCGGTTCATAAAAGCCCATTTCAGCCACCCTCTTGACGACACTGTACTTCCCGGCTCCTGCCCAGAACCCTTCAGACGGTCTCCGTTGTGCGGAGGGATCCACTGACCCAACTCGGCTGTTGAGGAATGGAGAGAGAGGGGCTTCTCACATCCCCACTGAAAAGCATGGCCTTCCTCTGGCCCGTCCTTTACAGCAGGCTTTGCACGGATGCCCGCTCCACACACGGTTCAATTGATTTGGCTTACACTATGTAATCCACCTTGAGCCCCAGTGAGAAAGATGGACTACAGAGAGTTTAATTAACTAAAAAACTTGAGACACTGAAGTCATACACGAGAGTCCCGATATCAGCCTGTAGTAGTCCCCTTCCTTTCCTAAATAATGCCAAAAGGCATCATGTTCTCTCGTCACTGGGGACTTCTC
Source organism: Lepidodactylus listeri (assembly GCA_029233225.1). Lineage (NCBI taxonomy): Eukaryota > Metazoa > Chordata > Lepidosauria > Squamata > Gekkonidae > Lepidodactylus > Lepidodactylus listeri. Next base: position 10,964,699 of record JARCFY010000022.1, on the reverse strand, counting down.
CTCCATTTCCTCCTACTTCCAGTTTCTCCCCATCATTATATTTAAGTCCGTAGCACAGGGGTGCCCAACCTGGTGCCTGCAGGCGCCGTGGTGCCCGCCAACAGCTTTTCAAGTGCCCGCCAAGTGTTTGTAGGAAGCGGGCAGGGCCACATAGGGATTTTGCCTCTCCAGGCTGGCCCCAGAGATCTGATTGGCTGTGCAGATTTTTTAAAAACATTGGTTTGGCGGCAGCTGCCGCTACGGCACAAGGATCTCCACTATGGGATTTAGAACCATAGAGCTGGCAGTAAGAGATCTCCAGGGTCATCTAGTCCAAGCCTCGACATAATGCAGGAAATTCACAGATACCTCTTCCCCCACACCACCAGCGACCCCAGAAGATGGCAAAAGGGTAAGCCGCTGTTTTTGTGGCTGACTCCAGCAGCAGCCATTTGGGGGCGGTGCCCACCGCGCAGTATCAGAATTCCAAAAGTGCCCGCAGGCTCCGAAAGGTCGGGGGACCCCTGCCTTGGTAGATTATCTAATGCAGCATCTTCAGGCTGGTTCACGCGCCAAGTCTGTCGTTCTGCTGAGCACAAACTTGCCGACGTGAAAGGAATCTGTCCAGACTCATCACCACGGCGAGAGCATTCCCTGCCTTCAACTTGAACAGTGGTTGGGGGGGGGGGGGGGGAAGGTTTCCAGAGATCGATCACCAACATCACGTGACCCGGCCCTCTGATCTGCGCTCCGGCGCTCCCCGGCTCTCTTACCATCTTGTTCTCGCTGATCCTCTCGGCCGCCTGGATGGGCCTGTCCAAGCTGGGCTTTCCGATGTAGATGTCCTGCGTGTGAGGGTAACTGGAGAGCAGCTTGACCAGCATCCGCACGTTCACATAGTTATCATCGTCCACGTGGCAAAACCACCTAGCGGGGTGACAACAAAACAGGGGCCAGGTTAGATCCAGCTCAACTGAACGCACCTTCTGTTTCCCACGATTCTTTGCTTCGGTTCCGGGCTCGTAGGAGCTGCCCATGTTGGGATGGGAGTCCTCACGGCATTCAACAGATGCCAGGTTTGCCATTTTAAGGCAGAACAAGACGGGAAGGGCTTAGTTCCCATCCCTTGGAGGTTGTGCGTGTCGTGGGAAGCCTTCTCCACTTGCCCCCCTAATCAGGCCCGTAGCCAGGATTTTGTGGCTCGTGGGGCAAAAACATTTCTGGCGGGACTGCCGTTATTTTTCTGTCTGTCTCTAAACAACTGTACTTTAAAGGAATAATAAATACAATCATACTAATAATAAATTAAATTAAACGCAGCACAAAGACACACCCCACAACAGCCACCGCAGATGTAAATGAAATGCAAAAATACCCAACCTTCCCTTGCCTAAAGCAATGAAATCCCTTACCATTTCCATTTGTGGGGCTGGTCCTTTAAGAAAGGGGGCGGGGGCCCCAATAGCCCCACTGTCGCTACAGGCCAGCCTACCTTCCAGGGGTGTTTAAGAACGACCAAATTAAAATGTGCAACACGTTTGAGAAGGCTGAAAATGCTGTTATGTGCACAAGGGCACATGGAACCAATGATTCCGAGGCATGGCCCATGGAGTTTTGCCAGTGTCCCTTCTGATCCACAGAATGATTATTCCCAGGGTCATGGGACCCTGAAGTGGACAAGAACAAGGGGATGAAACCGCTTCTCCTTCCGTGAGCAAAACTCTGCTAAGGAAAGGGGGTCGATCTCCTTTTTTCCCCTTTGCTCCTCCCCCCTCCGCGCTGCCCTGCGTGGCTGTCCCTTCGCGTGTGAGACTAAAATCACGTGCGGGAAGTATACACCACACGGCACTCCTTGGGGAAATCTGGCTGTCCGCTTCCTGCCACTTTACTGGTCGCATTTTTACTAGCATTGCCACCGCAGGCCATTGATTCTAAACGCCCCCACCAGGGCTCATTTCGTAGCAGGAGCTCCTTTGCATATCAGGCCACACACCCCTGATGTAGCCAATCCTCCAAGAGCTTACAGTAGCCCCTGTAAGAAGAGCTCCGTACGCTCTTGGAGGATTGGCTACATTAGGGGTGTGTGGCCTAATATGCAAAGGAGCGCCTGCTACGAAACGAGCCCCGGCCCCCACTAATAACGTCACAACATTTCAGCTCAACAGGTTGAGGTGTGCAGCCTCCCGTTATTGGTTCGTTACATTCCCCGCTGCGATTTCGGAATGGCGAGGCTTAAGGATTGCCGCCAGAGGCCGGTCTGTGGGGATTCGAACACCAGAAGCTGCCTTTCTGCCGTCAGCACCTCCACCTATCGGAGTCAGTCTTGGTGGCGCTGACTGGCAGGAGTCCTCCAGGGTCTCGGAGAGAGGTCTTTCCCACGGCCCGCGACCTGATCCTTCCGACTCGAAACTGAGCCTGGGACCGCCCTCCGGCCTGCAAAACAGGCGCTCCGCCAATGAGCAACAGGCCAGTTTGCCAACCCCAGCTCTCCCCGCCCACACTTACTTCCTCCCCGATTCGATGAACTTGTCGTATTCGACTGCCATCTTGCAGGACAGGGCTTGGCGGCTGTGGGCGGCGGAACAGTTGGTGTTGATGACATTCCCTAAAGGGAGAGGGAAAGGACAGACAGGGGGACGGTCACCTTTGCAAACTCCTTACCCCCTTGGAATCCCTAAAACGTCTCACTGAGTGACTACAATAGATAGAATCACAGAGTTGGAAGGGACCTCCAGGGTCATCTAGTCCAACCCCCCCCCCCCGCACAATGCAGGAAATCCACAAATACCTCCACCTCCACACCCGCAGTGGCAACTCTTCCCCACCCAGAAGATGGCAAAAAATCGCAGACATCCTCCCTGATTCTAATGTTTGGGCAACCTTGAATGACACGAGACGGATGTTGAGCTTGTTCTGCCCTGACCTGGAGACGCCCAGGAGATCCCGATCTCGTCGGAGTGGGGAAGCCAAGCAGGGTCGGCCCCGGTTACTACTTGGATGGGAGACCACTGAGGAAGTCCGGGGTTGCTACGCAGAGGCAGGCAATGGCAAACCGCCTCTGAATGCCTCTTGCCTTGGAAACCCTACGGGGTTGCCGTAAGTCGGCTGCGCCTTGACCGCACTTCCCAACAGAGCCGCCAATCCCATTCAGAGCACTCGTGGCACAAAATGCGCCATCCCAGGATCCACAGCGACATTTCAAGAGGCCCTGGGCAACCCAGAAGATTCTGGGGGACCGTCTCTCATTCCGTGACCTCCCTGGATCCTGCCTCTCATACTTTCTGTCCATGCCTCCGACATAAAAAAGCCTTCCCCAGCGCGTAAAGAAGCATCACTCTAGGACGCAACAGCTTGCGCCGGGTTACAACGTGGGCCGTCTTTAAAGCCCTCCGATGCCCCTGCGTTCATTTTTGATGCTGGCAAACCGTGCTGGTCTGCTAGAACGGAAGCCGTGTTGGTCTGCTAGAACGGAAATACAGTGGCAGCGCAAAATTTTTTTTTTTTTATATGGGCTCTGACAAAGTGGATTGGGAGTGACCCACGCGGAAATAAACATCATTAGTCCTTTAAGTGCAGCTGGATTGATGGTTTAATTTTTGCTGCCCACAAAGAGAGGGGAAGGAAAACCAAACCAACCAAGTGGAACACCTCCAAAAGGAAGTTTAGAACACTAGTGAAGGGCCAAACGATAAAAACATCAACAGGCACAAAACTACATGGGTTTATTTCAAAAATAGAAGAAGAGAGGAAAGGAGGAGGAGGAGAAATTGGATTTATATCCCACCCTTCACTCAGAGCCTCCGAGCGGCTTACAATCTCCTTTCCCTTCCCCTCCCCACAAAGCAATGCTCTCTCTAAGCCGTGGCGTCTTGTGAGCAAAAATTCACTTTGTGAGCTACTGGCATTAAAGCTATGAGCGAGCGATTTGGCTGCTGCATCAATCAGTTTGCTCTGGAGCCCACCCTTCCCGAGCTAAAACAAAAACGTGTGAGCCGAGGGCTAAAAAACTGAGAGCTGGCTCACACTAACTCCGCTTAGAGGGCACACTGCCTGGGCAACCAGGTGTCTTCCCTTCTTTTCTTATTTCAAAAACAGATTTTTATTTGGGCCCCGACGAGGTTTCGATATGTTTCTGAAATAAACCCGTGTCCTTTTGTCCATACCTACTGACGTTTTTAACTTTGGCCCCTTCCCTAGTTTTCTAAACTTCCTTTGGAGGTTTTTTTATTTTCGCCACGACAGCCCAACACACCTCGGATCCTTCTTTCTGGAATCCATCCTAAGTAAAGTTGCGTTCTCCTAAGCTCCTTGACATCATTGAATCTAGAAGTGTGTAAGTTTGGTTCAGACGGCAGGGCAAGCATAGAAGAAAAGGGCAATATCCTGCATCAGGTCCAACGTGGTGGTCTGATGAGAATCTTTGTGCAGCAAGCTGAATGTCCCCAAGGGGAGAGAGGGAGATGTCCCTGGCTTCCCTTACCCTATAGTAAAAAACTTTGGGAAAGAAGAGATGAGACGCCCATGGCTGTTTGAACGGGAAGGCCGCTTTCTTTTTGTTCCCAAGTTTATAGCCAAATTTCCACCCCCCAAAGAATGTTAACTCAGAAAAGAGGGGAGGGGTTACAAGCGGGGCCTGCTAGTGGCCTCCGGAGGGGGAGGGGGCGCCGGTGCCAGGGGGAAGGTTGTCATCCCATTCAAGTGGCATTTTCCCATCAGAAGCCACCTGTTACTCGCTGGGGCGTCTTGTGGGGGGTGGGTGGGAATCCATTCAGGGCATGAATAGAGGACATTTGCATCCGAAGAATAGCAAGGCCTGACCCAGTTGGGGGGGGGGGGGAGCGAGGCCGCTCTATAAACACTCGATGAGTAAGTTCCCCCCCCCCTTTCCCCTCTCCGATTCAGAAAGTTAATCGGCACATTCTCCGGGGAGGGAAAAGACACCTAGTTAATTCTCTCCCCCTCCCCGCCCCCAATTTCAGAAGACCATCTGCCCAGTCCTCCGTCCTTTGCAAAGTCATCGGCAGAGGCTGTGGCCCAGGGTTGAAGGACCCGTACCCCGATACAAAAACATGGGGGCCAAAAGCAGGCCTTTGGCAAGGTTATAGATCAAGGTGGGGCAACCATGTTGGTCTGAAGCAACAGAACAAAGTTAAGAGTCCAGTGGTACCTTTTCAAGACCAACGAAGTTTGTTTGGAGCCAGTTTGGAGTAGTGTTTAGGAGAGCGGACTCTAATCTGGGCGAACCGGGTTTGATTCCCCACGTCTCCACTTGCAGCTGCTGGATGACCTTGGGCAAGCCATAGTTCTCTCAGAGCTGTCCTTGAAAGAGAAGTCCTCGAAAGCGCTCTCTCAGCCCCACCTACCTCACAGGGTGTCTGTTGTGGGGAGGGGAAGGGAAAGGAGTTTGCAAGCCACTCCAAGACTCCAAGTGAAGGGCGGGGTATAAACCCAATCTCCTTCTTCGAAACACTTCGTGGGTCTTCCAGGTGCCACTGGACTCTTAACTTTGTTCTATGACAAGATTATAGTAAAGGGAGCTCTTGAAAGGACACGGGAGAGCCCTGACCAAAAACCAAACACTCCCCCTAAATTGAGGACCAAAACCGAGATGAAGCCGGGCCATCCAGAAATAGAAGCTGGAAAACGTACTGAGGAGGGGCAACCAAGAGCCTGGGACTTCTCAGTTTAGAAAAGAGACGACTAAGAGGGGACATGATTTGAGGTTTATAAAATTATGCATGAGGTAGGAGAGAGCCGACAAAGGGAATTTTTTTCTCCCTCTCCCAGAATACGAGAACTTGAGGTAGCGTTGCCAGGGTGATGATGTCACTACTTCCCCGACATTACACCGCGACACTCTAGTTCCCGGGCAAAACTCCATGGTTTGAGCTTAAATTCGCCCGAGAGTTTTGCCCCAAAACTATACAGCGTCGCTGTATGACTTCAGTGACATCTTCCTGTCACATTCCGAGGTGTTTACAGTCAGGGTTCCAGCGGCAGAGAGGAGCCCGGAAAAGCAGGGGAACCCCTGCCCAGACTGGGGACTGGCAACTCTAACTCGAGGGCCTCCAATGAAGCTGATGGGCAGTAGGCTCAGGACGGACAAAAGGAAATATGACTTTACACAGAGAGTGATTGAAATGTGGGATTCGCTGCCAGAGGATGTCGTGATGGCCACAGGAATCAACAGCTTGAAAAGGGGATTAGACAGATTCATGGAGGTCGAGTCTATCAATGGCTACTAGCCATGGGGACTGAGGGGAACCTCCGCATTCAGAGGCACTAATCCTCAGCCCCAGGGCCAAGAGGCAAAACCAGGGGAAGGCCTCGGCCTCTGTGCCCTGTTGTTGGCCCTCCAGAGGAACTGGCTGGCCACTGGGTGAGACAGGATGCTGGACTAGATGGACCACTGGTCTGATCCAGGAAGGCTCTTCTCACATGTGTCTAATCCTGCTAACTTCAATGGGCTTAGAAGGACATAACGCAGCGGACGATGGCCCTATACGATGAATTACACCAAGAGGCCTTTGGAACTGGGAACAAATCAGGGATGAGATATATCAACTCACTGGTTCTCTTCTTCAGTTCCTCGTCTTCCCCGTCTGTGAAGATGAAGGTCTAAAAAGAGAGAGAGAGAGAGAGAGAGAGTTTAAATTCCGGCACTGCTAATTGTTTCCATGAATATTTTCTCCTCCCCCAAATCCAGCGTTGCACATTGAGAACACTTCCTCACAGCTATGGATCTGGTAGTTCTGTATCCCTCCCATGGGGCTGATGCTCACCCCCCACCCAGGAAAAATACTCGTGAAGATGCCTAAGAATAGAAGAAAGAGGGCCACATCTGCGTCTCTCTATCCACAGCAGCCAGCAGCTGTCCAGCAACGCTCATGCACCTGAACGTCAAAAACAGCTGAGACAGAAGGGACAGTTTCCCGAACTGCCGGAAACAGGAAGTGCTGGCGTCCCATTCGAAACCTTCGAAAGTGGCTGGAGATCCAAATGGGGCCCTCCAGCTGAATGGCCAACCCTTCCTGGTGGAATGTGTCATCTCGTTCCCCCTGCCCATCCCAGTATTAACAGCTTATTCATTTGAAATATTTATATCCCACCTTTCCACGACACCTAAACTGCCTTATAAAATATAAACCTAGAGTACAATCCCCGACATGGTGCTCGTGATCGCAGTGGCGGCTGCCGAAACCTTTGCTGGCGCCCGCCAAGTGTTTTTAGGAAGTGGGCGGGGCCAGGTGGAACTTTTGCCTAGCAAGGCTTCTGATTGGCCACTGGAGATTTGATTGGCAGTGCAAGGTTTGGGTTTTTTTTAAAATGCTGCTTTGGCAGCAGCTGCCACCACAGCACAAGGATTGTCACCTGGGGACGGATGTTAAGCTGTGGCAGCCATTCTGCGGCTGGCTTTGCCACCCATGGCAGCTATTTTGTGGATGCGTCCATGCCATGTCATAATTCCAAAGGTGCCACAGGATCCAAAAGATTTGGGACCCCTGCCCTAGAGCATGAATTAATTATACCAAGTCCCTAAACAGAACAAAGTTTGAGTCCAGCAGAATCTTTAAGACCAACAAAGTTTTGATTCATGGTATACGCTTTTGTGGGCAAGCATACTTTTTCAGATACAGTGGAACAGAACCTCCTCACCTATTACTTATAGGAAGAGAAGAAGAGGAGATTGTATTCATACCTCACCTTTCACTACCGGAAGGAGTCTTAGAGCGGCTTATAATCCCTTTCCCTCCCCATAACAGACCCCCTGTGAGGTAGGTGAGGCTGAGAGAGCTCTCTTGTGAACTGCCCATGAGAGAACAGCTCTGAAAGAACTTGTGACTGACTCAAGGTCACACCAGCAGCCATATATGGAGGAGTGGGGAATCAAACTCGGTTCTCCCAGATTAGAGTCCACACTCCGAACCACTGCACCGAACTGGGGTGGGGGTTGTTGGCTGTTTCAATGAATCTGAAAAAGTGTGTAATACCAAGTCTCTCAGTCCTTGCTTGTACTCAGAATTGAACTTTATTTGTCTTGAAGGCACCGCTGGAGTCAAACCTTGTTCCCACATCTGTTTGTTAACTCTTGTATTTGTATGCTAATTTGCTGCCATTCACAGATCTTTCTTACATCCTATCTCAGCTATAAATCAACCCAGTACTTATGCATCTTGGCTCCAAATGGCCCTTCCTGACAACAACCCACACCCCACACCAGAGGATGCAGTCACGGCCACAGGAATAGACAGCATTATAAGGGGATTTGATAGATTGATGCAAGAGAGGCTACTAGCCATGGTGACTAAAGGGAACCTCCATGTTCAGAGGCAGTCAACAATAGAACGCCAGTGCCAGGAGGCAACATGAGAGGAAGGCCTTGGCCTCTGTGCCCCGTTGCTGGCCCTCCAGGGGAACTGGTTGAGGCCACTGTATGAGATGGGATGCTGGACTAGATGGACCTCTGGTCTGATCCAACAGGGCTCTTCTGATGTTCTTCTCAGGGGAAGGCCTCGGCCTCTCTGCCCTGTTGTCAGCCCTCCAGAGGAAGTGGCTGGCCCCTGTGTGAGACGGGATGCTGGACTAGATGGACCACTGGTCTGACCCAGCAGTGCTCTTCTGATGTTAGTTTCTGGTCTGATCCAGCAATGCCCTCCAACACCTGGAACCTGCCCCGCTCAGCACGCTTCTCCGCACCTGCCCCCCACCCACCTTGAGCGCAACAAAAGCCCTCTGCCAGGAGCTGATTCACCTCCCATTGCCAACCTGAATGGGGGCCAAGGGAGGCACCGCAGCCCCGCCCTCCCACTACCTGCCACCTGCCCGGCCTCACTCATTTATTTACACAGGTAATGCCCGACATCTGCCTCCGGTCTCCAGGGAAGGGAGCCGTCTGTTTGTTTTGGGCTGGGAGGGAGAGAGGCGGGTGGGAAGACAAGAAGGGTAGTAAACAAAGACAGCAAAAGCGGGGGGGGGGGGGGGGGGAAGGAACCGCAACCAGCTGCCAAAAATATATTAAAAGCGAAGGCGGAAGAAAGAAAAGACAAAGGGAGAGACGGGGAAGGGAGGTGGGAGCCCTTGGAAGTGGCGGATTGCATCTGGAAGTCCGCGGCCACCCATCACTCAGGGGGTGGTTTGCTTCTCTTCCTCCCCCCCTCTTTGAAGAATGCAGGGGGGGGGGCGCTCAGTTAACAATAGCCGAGGTCCTTTCAGCCAACTTAACGCAGGGAGGCTAAACTTTCCACAGTGATGTTTGCTCTCCATTAGCATACAGCTGGGCTGGTTAACTGGGGGAGAAGGGATCGGGCGGGGGGGGGGGGGGGGACACCGAAAAACACTCCCTTAAGCATGAGTGCGTGGTGGGGGGGGGGAGCTAGGAAGAGAAGAGTCCCAGCGAACAAAGGGAGAGAATGTTGATGGGACAGAGCGGGCGAATGGGAAGCAGATTTTCGGGCGAAGGGCGAAAAGAACGAAGGGGTGAGAGTTTCGAGATGGAAGCCTGGGAGATTCGCTGGGAGGAAAGAGGCCAATTCTTGCTTTTTCCCATTCTCCAGGCCCCCGCCAACACAGAAATCGGCATCCCCCCCCCCCCCCCCGATTCCAACTTTCTGTTTATTTAAAATATTGCTTAGAGGCCTTTCTTCCTACGGCGCACAAGGAGGCTTATGATATCTGAAAAAGTGGGCCATGCACACGAAAGCTCGTACCTTGACTAAAAACTTCGTTGGTCTAAAAGGTGCCGCTGGACCCTGAATTTGTTCCGACAGTGACCAGAAACATTTTTGACAAAAGAGAAAACCAACATTTAGAGCCACGATTTCGGGTTGCTTCAATTAAAGGCAGACCTAAATAAAAACGGCCTTTACCCTCTTCTTTTTTTTTTTAAACTAACTTATTGTAAAAAGTTTTTAAACTAAAAAAAAAAAAATCAGTGTTGCGCTCTCCACAGCTGCACACGTGGGTGGGCTCGCTGACCAATGATACCTGTGCAGGTCTCAGGAACGGGGAGGAAGAGATGCAAAGGAGGGCTAGAGACGCGAAGACCATACCCTAAATAGCTTATCTGCGGCGTGCCCTGTCAGGCAATCCAGATTTATGGCAAGGGAGTGGGATTTCGCATTTCCTTGGCAGGGAACCTGGGCTCCTGACTGTTGGTGTGTTCTGTTTCAAAGCACAACTCAGCAACTGCCAATGCCGGACTTTCTGGAAGCACATTTTGCTTTTTTGGCCAGGCTGGTAGCTGGCTGAGGGAGGCCCAGGGAGTGAAGAATATTCCAGAAGGCTGCTGTGTCCCAAGGGGTCTCCGTAACTGGAAATGCCCCCCCCCGGAAAAAACATCTTGAAGAGCCACTTCACATGTTATCTATCTCTTCAGAGGCACATCTTAATTGGGGGTCCCCACCGTGGCACCTGTCTTTGAGGAAATGGGTGGGCCCAGGTAGGGCTTTTGCCCAGCCAGGGCTCTGAATAGTGAAGATTTGATTGACTGTGCAGATATTTGTCTTTAAATGTTGCTGTGACTGGAGTTAAGCCGCAGCAGCCATTTTGTAGCTAGCTCCGCCTCCTGTGGCAGCCATTTTGCGGCAGGGCCCACCACACCGTGTCAGAATTCCAAATGTGCCTGCAGGCTCAAAAAGGTAGGGGGACCCCCCTACTATAGGTGTTTTCAGGCAGTACCAAAGTATCTGGAAGACCCAGCTAATCAGATACCCCCCCCCGGTGTGGGTTTCCAGGGGGTCAATCTGGCTTTGATGCTGTATATTCTGGGGAAAAGGCTTCAGTCAGGCCCGTAGCTATGGCTTTTGGGGTCTCTGACCCCTATCTTAAAGGCACAGTCCCACAAGAATTTCTCCTATAAAAGCTTTTTTCAATTGTTTCAAAACATTTTTAAAATGGGTGCCCAGAGTGAGGTGCTTTAGTTGTCTAATTCCCTCACTGAGCAAGGGGGTTGGACTAGGTGACCTCTAGGATCCCTTCGAATTCTGTGTCAAGAAACTGGTCTCCTTTCAGAGAGTTTTCCCACCTACATGTTAGCTTTCTTGACTATATAAGTCATCACCCCCCATCTACTGGCTTGTTCTAAGAATTGTTGCTTAGGCTGGCAGAAGTGATTAACTTGCAGCAGCTGAGAACTGTCATCCAAAGTGGCTGACAGCTTGCAATTTGGAGATCTTTCCTGGTGACAGCTTTCTATTGGTTAAATGGCTTTTTTTTCTGCAGTGAGAACTTCAGCCCCACCAGCAAAAAATTTACCCCACAAGCCACAAAATCCTGGCTACAGGTCTGGCTATCGGTTTCCAGAGAACTTTCTACCGACAACGGTGCTGCCTACAAACCATCGGCTCTGCCAATTGCTCTTCACCCCATCCTCCGAGATCCGTTCCTGACATGCAAACCCACTCGGGTTCACTGAACCGGACTCACAGGACTCTGCACTGACTTCAAGCGACAGGAGGACCAATGGACGGGGAACCGGGCACAAATTAAGCCGGGTCAAGCGCTGCACTCTTTAACAACGCGCAGTCTGTCCTACTGATGCCCTGCAAAGCCAGCCAAAGGTTGGCGGGGAAAGAGGCGGGAAAGAGTTCGAATCCACTCGCGATCCCTCCTGGGAATTCCGTCAAAAAAGGGAAAACGTTTCCTGGATTAGATCAGGCGCTCCGTCTCCTGTGTCTTAGCTCGCTCCCAGAAATAGCCCCTTAGCTAACCTTGCTGTTATTAATAGTCCAAAGTGTTTTCTTTAGATATGTATTTATATGTTAATGACCTGCAATGGAACAGCAAATACCAGCACCACAGACTGCATCTCCCAGGGAGAAGGACGATGCCAAGCTCCTGTTGGGGAAACAGGAGGGAAATGCTGGCTAATAGGAAAGGATCCTGTGGGGCTCCGGAAGCCGGCTCTAGAAAGGTGCGGCCTATCCCTCGTCTCCCTGGGGCCCGGAAGGGTACAGCGTGTCCCCGAGCCGCGATGTCACCTCCTGGAACAATCTCACCCCACCAGGTCCCCTGCCTCCCACCCACCCGGCTCCCTCCCCCCCAGCCCCTTCCTGCTTTTGAGCAGGAGCCCAGGCAGGAAATTCAATTAAAAGGCAAAACAATTGCACCCCTCCACCTACACACACACACAAGTCACTGCTTAATAAATGTGTTACGGAGGGCTGAGATTGGCCCTGGGCGTCTCTCCAAGTCCTATTCTGCAGGCCGCAGGCGGAGAATTTGGAAGGCTGAGAGGAGAGCGCCCAACGAACCGATCCAAAAGGCAGTCGCCACGGGGGGCTTCTGAGGCCCGACTCCCACGTCACACAGCGGCCAAGCCCAGGCCAGCTGTCTGGTGGACGCTCAACAGGAAGCCGAGCCTCGCATCTCCCAGCGAAACGTAGCTGTGGACGTGTTTCTAAACTCGGTTCGCGCAATACTTTTTTAATGTGTACACCCTAACAGTGTCAGTGGTTGGAGTTAGGATCGTAGGATCAGAGAGCTGGGAGGGGCCGTACAGGCCATCTAGCCCAATCCCCTGCTCAATGCAGGACTAGCCTAGAGCACCCAACTAGGACCTGGGAGCCCCGAGTTCGAATCTCGGCTCTTGCTACGGAAGCTTGCTGGGTGACCCTGGGCCGGGCGCCGTTTCTCAGCCGGGCCTACCTCACGGAGAGGTTATAAAACACAAGAGAGAGGAGTAATGCTCTAAATTACGGCTGGCAAGAACGGAAAGGGATAAGTAACTAAACAAATACGAAATGGATAAACATGTGATGTGGCCCTAAAGAAGCAGACTCGGCTGCAGCTTCGAGCCACCCCCAAACCTGACACCAAGACAGCCAAGTGTGGCACAGTGGTTAAGAGCGTTGGACTAGTACCAGGGAGACCCAGATTCGAATCCCCCCTTGTGCCATGGAAGCTTGCCGGGTGACCTCGGGCTGGCCACACTCTCTCAGCCTAACCTACCTCACAGGGTTGTTGTGAGGATGGAATGGAAGAGAGGAGAACGCTCCTAAGCCACTCTGGACCTCCACCGGGGAAAAAGGTGGGGTACAAATAATAAGCCATGGGATTGTAGGGACCAGGCTGCAATGACTCTCGTGACGCCGGTAGGCCCTCTGCATGTGATCAGAGGCCTGCTGCTATGTCCCTGAGTGCCTCACACGTGGATCAGCTGAGCTGGCAGGCGAGGAACCCGCATAATGTGCAGGCCCCTCTGTGAAGCAACCTTGCCCTTGCCAGCACAGCTAAGAAAGAGCCGCTAAAAGAAAGAAAAGGATCACTCTCTCTCTCTCTCTCTCCCCGCTTACTCAGAGCCCGCATTGTGTGAGGACCCCGGCTTAGGGACACTCAGGAAGCGTCATTGTTTCTGAAGGCTGCCACTGAAAGAAACACAGGATGCCAAAAAAGGGCCCAGGGAACAATAGCACGGACACCCACGGAGAGAGGGAGCTGGAATAATGTGGCTGGCCCCTTTAAGGCTGGCACGGAACAGACATTGTGGGAGAGGGACACTGGGCTGGAAGCCGGCGGCAGGGACCTCTGTTCTGGCGGGTCAGGCCAAGCTGCCCCTCCAATGCATTGCACAAGGATAGGTCCCCTTGGCTTGACTCCTACCACTGAGGTCCACCCCAATCCCATTTTAAGGAATCTGACGACACTGGGGGGTTCCCCACCTTTTTGAGCATTTGGAGTTCTGACAGTGTGGTGGGTGTGGCCAAAGGAGGCTGCCGCAAAACGGCAGCGGTAGAAGGCGGGGCCAGGCACAAAATGGCTGCCATGGCTCACTTTCAGTCACACAATGAATATCCTCATGCCGTGGCAACAGCTGCCCCCCTAGTGATTTAAAAAAAAATCGGAACAGCCAATCAGATCTCCAAAGGCCAATAAGAAGAGAAGAAGAGATTAGATTTATACTCCACCCTTCACTACCTGAAGGAGTCTCAGAGTGGCTTACAATCCCTTTCCCTTCTCCTCCGCACAGCAGACAGTCCATGAGGTAGGTGGGGCTGAGAGAGCTCTCTCTCGAGAACTGCTCATGAGAGAACAGCTGTGAGAGAACTTTTGATTGACCCAAGGTCACACCAGTAGCTGCATGCGGGAGTGAAGAGAATCAAACTGGGCTCTCCCAGATTAGAGTCCATGCTCTTAACCTCAACACCAAACTGGCGTTCAGCAGTCTTGCTGGGCAAAATCCTCAACTGGCCCCGCCCACTTCCTAAAAAAACTACTCGTCAAGGAGAGTCAGGAAAGAGGTTGGGGGGTGCCCAGGGGACCCCTGGACTGCACCATAAAGACTAACTCAAACAATCCCAGTAGATGTTTTGGTGAATAACTGATAGTGAATTTGATGGAACGTTCATTTATATGTGTCTCTGTCTGATGGATAAACACTCCGGTGCATCTGATGAAGTGAGTGCTGATTTGCCAGAGCTTCTCCTGGAGTTAATTCTGCTAGTTTCTTGAGGTGCCCTGGAGCAAGTAGGAGACAGGAGAGAGAACACTGGGGCAGCCCCGTCTGAAAGTCAGCCGATCCGGTTCCTGCCAGGGGCAGTGGGTGAAAGCAGAAGTTGCCCATGCCACCTTGTCATATGACAAGCTCGTTTCCATCGCCCGGCTGGTTTCTCTCAATGAGTCACAAAACCATTTCCCCTTCCTGGCAGCACCGAAGGCCCCAGCAACAAGAGCTAAAAGTAGCTGCAGAAATCTCCGGAGTTCACTGACAAGGACGCCTGCCCCCTCCTACCTTGGCGCTGTTAGACCGGAGGGGGGAGACTGACCCTCCCTCGCCCGCTCTTTGCTGTCACATTTGAAACCCCGTCCTTCAGGAAGATGGCCTGAAATCCAGACACGCAGGCGCAAAACTGGACTGCGGAAGTCTTCCCCTTCCACCCAGTTTTGTACAGACAGCGACTTCTGTTTCAGCAACAAAGCAAAAGGGGGATTGCATCATGGACATCCTGACTTATGACACAGGCCCCCCTCTGCCATATGAATGTCTGAAGGACGGACACCAGTCTTTTCATTTATTAAAGGATCCAGAACTCCTGGCATGGGCCCGTGGCTCAGTGGAAGAGCCTCTGCTTGGCATGCAGAAGGTCCCAGGTTCAATCCCCGGCATCTCCAGTTAAGATGATCAGGTAGGAGGTGATGGGAAAGACCTCTGTGCCTGAGACCCTGGAGAGCCATTGCCAATCTGCGTAGACAAGATTGACCTTGATGGACCAAGGTTCTGATTCAATATAAGGCAGTTTCCTGAGAGCCGGTTTGGTGTCGTGGTTAGGAGCGCGGACTCTCATCTGGGAGAACCGGGTTTGATTCCCCACTCCTCCACATGCAGCTGCTGGTATGACCTTGGGTCAGTCAGAAGTTCTTTCAGGGCTGTTCTCTCAAGGGCAGTCCTCGAGAGAGCTCTCTCGGCCTCACTCAGGGTGTCTGTTGCGGGGAATGGAAGGGAAAGGAGATTGTAAGCCGGGTCTGAGATCCCTTCAGGTAGTGAAGGGTGGGGTAGAAATCCAATCTCCTCCTCTTCTATGTCTGTGAGGCTTCTTGGTCAGTGGTAGAGCATTGGCTTGGTATGCAGAAGGTTCAGTCCTGGGCATCTCCAGTTCAAAGAGGACCCTGGAAAGCCACTGCCAGTCTGAGTAGACAATGCTGACTTTGACTGGCCCATGATCTTATTCAATATAAGGCAGCTTTGTGCGGGCTCCGTTGGTCAGTGGTAGAAGCTCTGCTTAGCATTCAGAAGGTCCCAGGTTCAGTTCTGGGCATCTCCAGTTGAAAAAGGACCATGTGAAAGACCTCTGTGCCTGAGCCACTGGAGAGCTGCTGCCAGTCTGAGCGGACAACGCCGACCTTGGTGGACCAGAGGTCCCACTCAGTAGGAGGCACTTGATGTGTTCCTCTACCTCGCTGTAATGACAAAGTTCTCTGGGTCACAATCCTGTGAGAAACGGGTTAACATCTGTGAAACTGGAAGGGGATGGGTGGGTTTTCCTCGAAAGAAGTAGGCCGAGGTGAGGCAGGGATCTAGCCCTTGGAGGAGATCTCCACGGAGTCCGGGCTTTTGAAATTCCCACCAGAAGGGGCGGAGGCCAGTTGGACGGGATCCTTCCAGTTCCTTTCGCCGCTGCGTCTCTGACGGCTGGGAAAAGATCACCAGTGCCAAGAAGGGAGGGGGAGCGAGCGAGCCAAAGTATTTACCAAAAACACACACACTCTCTCCGCCCAGCTCAAGTTATGTATACAGACAGGCCAGTCCAGACACTCACTTTTTTTTGGGGGGGGGGGGGGAAATCATTTCTTTCTTGTTGTCAAAACGCACGAGGAAAACGCCCCGTGGGCCCTGCCAAAGGAACTGCTGGCACCAAGACCCCAGGAAGCTCAAGATGTGACTCCCCCCTTCACCAACCGGAGTCTGCGGTTAGACGGCTTTCACAAGCGGAGACAAAGTCTGTGGCTTGTTCCTTCTTCTCCTTCCCCGGGCGCTTTGTAACCCTTCCCTCTGTAATTTTAAAGGCTATTCTATCTAATCCCCCCTCCCCGGGGGACAATGACGGCCTTGTGCGATTTGGTGTCCACACAGCCCTCCCAACGTGCGCTCCGCGTATGCCTCTCCGGGACTCCGGTTTCAAGCCCTACTATCCGGCCCTGAATGGAAATGCCACATGGCCCCCGGCGGCTGATTAAAAAGCACCAAGGCTCTGCGCGGAGCCGCTGTTGGCACAGGAGGGAAAGTATATTGGCAAGGAGTTTGGGGCAGCGGGGTCAGGCAGAGGGGGCATCACACTGCTCAGCAAAGCACCTGATCCACGGACAGACTGTGTGTCGACAGGCAGCAGTGCGGGATCAACGCTCCAGGATAGCTGCGGGAATTGGTAGCATCTGGATACCAGCTTGGCCTACCTGCGAGAGAGAGATGGTGTCTGATGCTCAAGGATGCTGGCAGCGCTGGGCACCCAAAAGGAAGCTGCCGCCCACTAGCCTATTCTGTGTCTCCTCTTTTTCTTTAATTTATTCCAAGATGAAGCACTCCAAGGAGGGCCAGCATTTGGAGATCCCGCTCCAACGTTTCCCAGGATCCACTTGGACACAGCCCCTCCCAAGGGCAATCAGGGTTCTAATGTGTTTCCAAGTCAGGTTCCAATGAACACCGCCTTCTCGAGAGAAGTTCTTGTGGGGTGGCCAGAACTGGTTCGGGGAACCTTCCCCAACCCAGGTCATTGGATCCAGTTGAGTGAGGCCCACACCTGTGTTTGGAGTATAAACAATAAACACAGCCATGTTTGTTCTGTACACAGGAGTGCACTCAGGTTTACGGGGCGTGCGCACCACGGTGCACAGGCACGCACTCTGAGCGGGCAATTATCCTCAAGGGCAGGGAGTCCAGCCAAGACAATTTGGGAGCTGCAGCGGTTGAGGAATGTGCTTGTCCCAAAGGCAAAACACATTCCTGATGAGCTGAAGGGGGGGGGGGGGGACACGACAGTCGAATTATTGAACAAAGTCCTGAAAATAAGAACGACGGGCAAAAGGGCTGTGTGCCTGTCAAACCCCACAGCCCAGCCTCCGCGGACATAGAATCGAAAACGAGAAATCAAAACGGTTGGCCCTCGTGGTTCCTGGAAAGAGCTCTGGCAGCAAAACTCTGCCAAGAGAAGGCACCGGGCATAGATTCGGGGTAGGAAAGTTCGTTTGAAAGAGTTTCGCATCCCAGGGCTGGCAAAGACCTCTATCAGCAGCCTTGAAGCAAAGAAAGAAATACCCCCCCCCCAAGACTCTAGTCCTCATCCTTTCTGGAAAGTCCTTCCAGCTACACAGAAACACAGAGCTGGAAGGGATCCCCAAGGGTCATCTAGTCCAACTCCCCCTGCAAAATGCAGAAAATTCGGTCTCCCCACCGCCACAAGAGGGGCTGTCGCCGAGTCCCAAAGCCAAGAACCATGATTTGCAAACAGAAGGCTCCAGTTATTGGGGGTTAAAAAAAAGTATTTCACACAGCATCGGCTATTCGGGGGGGTTTGAAAGATTTTTTGCCTCCCCACCCTGCGAGCTCAAACTGGCTTACGGCAACAAATAAACTGAAACCAGATTCGAGTCTAGGAAAAGACCTTATATTGCTGATTGCCAGTCAGAATATCTAAGCACTGAGGACAGATAAGGTAGCAGAAATCATCTTCTGCCACTTTGGCACTTTGGGCCTTGAATTCGGGTTTCCCCACCTCTTTTCCTCTCCTACCTTTTGCCCTTTGACTCCAGCTCAATTCACTAGCATCCTCTCCTCTTATTTAGCCATCCCTGTTCATTTTTTTTAAAAAAGCATCATGAATAGTTCTCCTGGGCATGCGCAGAGAGCATTTCTCACCTCTCAGCAACCACATGTTTAGAATTGAGTAGGACTTCTGGTGCAAGTCCACGGAAGGCTTTGCCAACTGATTTTTTAAAAATCAGCTCTTCCGTTGACAGCATTCTGGGAATTTAGTTCCCCCACACAAAAAAAGAGGTTTTAAAACTTAAATCTTGCCCGGGTGAACCTTTGCACAGCACTGAAACGTACAGTACCATCCTAACCAGATTTACCCAGAATCCTACTCAGCCTATACAACAAGGCGTGCTGCTTCGGTGGGAAGGTCACAGCGTTCCATGTACCATGGCATCTAGTCATGCTGGCCACATGACCACGGAAACGTCTTCGGACAGTGCTGGATCTTCGGCTTGGAAACTGAGATGAGCACCGCATCCCTACAGTTGTATTTGACTGCCTTTCGAGCAAGGGAAACTTTTACCTTACTTTAACAGACTACAGCTTGCTTGGTCAGATACATGCCATGGGATAATTATGCAGGCATTTGTGTATGAGAATATTTTTCAGAAACGCAAAATTACGGGGCCGTGAAATGAAGGAAGTACAGGGCAAGACGTACGCGTGCCCAACGCGGACGTAAATCGAGAAAGAACAAAGGCTGTTGACAACAGCAAGCCATTTCTCTTGTTCGGTCAAGCCGGTTAACTGGTTTTAACAAGGACGGTTAACACGTCGAGTGAATCCCGTGTGCTTGCTGGGAGGTGGGCAGAAAAGAGACAGCGTCAAATCCTTTGAAAGATTCTCTAGCTCGGCCGGTTCCAAGCAAGAGTCTCCCTCTGAAATTCTTTCAGTTCTTTATTTTATTTCTTCCTGCCCCCCATAACGCATCGGCCTCGCCAGGACTTTCTATGTGCCTCTGCGCTCAACTGAAATCTCGTCTGAAAGCTACCACTATTTTCACCTGGACCAAATTTAGAGTCCGGTGGCACCTTAAAGACCCACAAAAGTTTATTCGAGGTATGAGCTTTCGTGTGCTTGGCACACTTTTCCAAATACAGTGGAATGGTAGATGAGGTTCTAAACTTATAGTAAAGGTAAAGCTTCCCCTTGCTCAAAAGCCAGTCGGATCCGACTCCAGGGGGCAGTGCTCATCTCCGTTTCCAAACCGGAGAGCCAGCGGTGTCCAAAGACGTCTCCGTGGTCATGTGGCCGGCATGACTAGACGCCGAGACTAACTGAACGCTGTTACCTCCCCACCGAAGCGTTACCTGTTTATCTACTTGCAATTTCTTGCTTTCGAACAGCTAGGTTGGCAGGAGCTGGGGCCAGAGACAGGAGCTCACTCCATCACGCGGCACTCGGGTCTTGAACTGCCGAACTACCAACCGTATAAACTTATAACTTTATAACTAAACTTACAGGCAGGGATTTAACAGCAAATTAACACGGACAATAATGATGTTTAAGTTTAGGACCTCATCTACCGTTCCAATGTATTTGAAAACGCGTGCCTTGCCCACGAAAGTTCATCCCTTGAATAAACCTTTGTTGGTCTTAAAGGTGCCACCGGACTCTAAATTTGTTCCACTGCTTCAGATCAACACCGCTGACTACCTGGATTTAACTTGGACCAGCCGTCTTCCACTGCTAAAATGCAGTTTTGGGGGGGGGGGGGGGAGGCAACGACCAGATCACCGGCTTCCCTTCACCCCGTGCATAAGAACTCTCTCCCTCTTCACCGTTGGCACACCCAGGGAGGAAGTGCTTTCTTGCACAGTCCTGTTAGGACAAATCCTCCAACTCGGCAGGAATTTGGTGGGTTTGGACTCACATCCAACTGTACACTGTCCCTCCCCCGCCCCCCAACTTTCTGGCATTGTATTCATCCACACTCCATTCTTATCTAGTTTCCAAACACTTTAAGAGCACTGAATTAGCCGCAGGAGAAGCAGGGGGGGGGGGGGAGAGAGGCCTAAAAAGACTAGAGAATCCAGAAGTGAGAACAGGACTCCAAAGAGGGGGAGGGGGGTAGAACAAAGGCCCTCATTAGCATGGAGATAAAAGGAGGAAATGGGAGGTGGGGAGGAGAGCTTTACAGCTTTTTCCAGCACCGCTTGGTCTCTTAAGCTTAGAGACAACACAGGAAATGGGGGGCGGTTTTGTGC
The DNA here is from genome assembly GCA_029233225.1 of Lepidodactylus listeri. Taxonomy (NCBI): domain Eukaryota; kingdom Metazoa; phylum Chordata; class Lepidosauria; order Squamata; family Gekkonidae; genus Lepidodactylus; species Lepidodactylus listeri. The sequence goes on along the minus strand of JARCFY010000022.1, from coordinate 10,944,269 downwards.
AGCATCCAATAATACTGCAAACGGCCCCTGTGCCAGTTCTTGGGGGGGGGGGGGGAAGGGTTCACAACAGCCCAGATGGATCGGACAAACCTTTCCAATTATTCTCATTTCCTGGCCCTTCTCCTGCTCTCATCGGCCGCGGCCAGGAAGGCAACTGGGGTTGCTTTGCGGAGTACAGGCACGAATCGGCTTGAGAAAATCCTCTGGGTTGGGGGATTCCTGGAGATTTGGGGTTGGAGTCTGGGGAGGGCAGAGTCCAGAGATATATAGTTTGGTACAAGGCCATCGAGCTCCCCCCCAAGCAGACATTTCCTCCAAGGGAACTGATCTCTGTCCTCCGTTTTTGTCTTAGCTCAGGAAGGATGGCTCCAGAGCAAACTGATTGATGTAGTCGCCAAATCGCTCGCTCAGAACTTGAATGCCAGTAGCTCACCAAGTACAGTCTTTGTTCACAAGACTCCACAGCTTAGAGGGAGCATTGTATGGGAAGAACTCCAGGCCCCACCTAGAGGCTGGCAACCTTACTCTCTGCATTCCCTCTTAAAATTCTGCAGGACCATTCTTCCCTCCATGCCCTATCTTTTCCTCGGCCTCCTGACCCCAGTGTCTCTCCCGGTTCTGCCCAACTGAACCCCAAACCTTTTAAAGCTCAGGGTCACTAGAGGCTGGCAGCCCTAGCCGCCAGGGGGAAAGGCCGCTGCGATCTTTATGCCTTTGGGACAGATCAGTCTAGCCAAAGAGGCCACCCTTCCCAATTATAATTCCAGATGGGAAGCAGCAGGAAAAGACAAGGGAATCCAGAATCTATTCCAGCCTTCCCTTCCGTGAACCGAAAGTCACTTCATCAGATGCAAAGGAGTTTAAATCCATTAACAAGACACACGTGTAACCTCAAAGCAGCGGATCACAAAGGGGGGGGCATAACATCTCCCACCTACATAGATTCAGGTGGGGAGCCCTCTTGGTCTGAAGCAGCAGAAAGTTTGAGTCCAGTGGTACCAACCGAGTTCCACTTAAGGTACAAGTGTTTGTGTGCGTGCACAATTCTTACTATACCTGAAGAAGTGTGCACACACACAAAAGCTTATACCGTGAACAAAACTTTGCTGTTCTCAAAAGTGCTGCAGGACTCAAGCATTACCTTCCACTGAAATACACAGGTTTCCGCTTGCAGCTCTGAGTATTAAAAAAGTTTGCCTGATGGCTGTATTCTCCTGCGCATCTGATGAAGTGAGCTCAGATTCCAGAACTGCTGGAAGAAGCCAGCGTGATGTAGTGATTAAGAGTGTCAGACCCAGGTTCAAAATCTCCACTCGTGCCAAAACGGCTCGTTGGGTGACTTTGACAGTCTCTCTCAGACTAACCTACCTCACAGGGTATCAATGATCTAACTAAACAAATGAATAAAAAATAAGAATCGTCGTTAGCCTTTAGGAGCTCTCTTTCTGATTACTGGACTCGTTCACGTGGAAACCGGGGCACCAATCTCACATTTAAGAGCCTTCTGATTGACTAATCTCACCGTTTTAGCAGCGAAGTCACATTTCTGAGATATTGCTTAACGGTCCTTAGGAACTCCAGGTCTGACGCACAGTGCGCCGGCGCAGAGAAAGGGAACACAGACCTCTGCGGCGCTGCAAACCGATCCCAATCTTATACCAAGACAACAAGCAAGTAGAAGGCAGTGCTGCGGTTTCGGAAACTGTGTTCAGCGCGGGGCATGCTGCTTGCCACAGGAAGGAAACGCGTTTCAGTTTCAGAACCGAGAACTGCTAGTTTCGGAACATTCCGGGGGGGGAAAGGCAACTGTGAAGAAAGTGCACTTCAGCAGTCTCTTGAGCACAAGGAAATTCTTTTTTTGCCCGCCTTGCACTTGGGGGTCCATTTTCAGGGCGTGTGCAACTTTGTCTCTCCCTTTCTGTTGGGGTTATGTGAGTGTGTGTGTGAGAGAGACGGAGCAAAACAACAATGTGGTCTTAAAACTTCTATGGACTTGTGGCTACGGAGGGGGGCACGTTGGAAATTGCAACCGCCCTGTATCATGTCTGAAGGACATATTTTAGTTACCCCTCCACTGAGCCAGCCTGGTGTTGTGGTTAGGAGCGCAGACTCTAATCCGGGTTTGATCCCCCACTCCTCCACATGCAGCTGCTGGGATGACCTTGGGTCAGTCACAAGTTCTCTTAGAGCTGTTCTCTCAGGAGCAGTCCTCGAAAGAGCTCTCTCAGCCCCACCTACCTCACAGGGTGTCTGTTGTGGGGAGGGGAAGGGAAAGGAGATTGTAAGCCGCTCTGAGGCTCCTTCAGGTAGTGAAGGCTGGGATATAAATCCAGTCTCTTCTTCTTCTTCCCTCTAGACCGAGACTGGCGTACTTGACTGGGGGTGCATAAGGCAGGGGGGGGGTTAGAGCATTGTTGGCCCATGGAGCTTCACCGCGCTTTCAGTAAGGTCACGCCGCGTTTGCGAGCCTTACTGGGCCATCCAAAGGGCGGCTGTGCAAAACCTCCTTTGGGTTGCAGGTGCAGGTTTTATTTATTTTATGGGATTTCTATCCCGCCCTCCCCCACAAGCGGGCTCAGGGCGGGCCACACCTGATTCTTGAACTTTTGGCCACGGCCACCCAGTGGCGTCCCTTCGACGTCTGCGTTGCGTCAATACGGCCAGAGCTGCCACTTCTGTTCTCTGTTCCCCTCTTGCCACTGGTGGCCCGGTTTTGCGAAGGGGGAAGCGGCTGCTGTTAGTCATAGCGTGAAAAAGTGGATGGTGCCTGCCGGCGAGCCAGAGGTGGCTCTCTACTTCTGCCGCCTTCCCCTTTCTCGCTTCTCTCTGTTCTGTTTTTTTTGGGGGGGGGGCACAGTTTCTGTTCCGCCGCGGCTTGGTAGCTGTTCCGTGCCCCGAAGTGTGGTGGGGAATCCCGTGGGCGTAGCTGCCCTCCCCTCTGCCCGAGAGCTCCGTTCTGGCCAAATCTGTGCCCGCGTTCTTAATTAGTATACCTGGCTTTTGTTATTTGATTCAAATATTTATACATTGCCTTCCCCACTGGCTCTAGTGGTGCCATGTGGTTTTTAAAAATGTTTAGACCCCAAGTTTCTCTCCAGGGGAACCCAAATCAGCTGACCTCACCTGGATGGCCCAGGCTAGCAGGATTTCATCAGCTCTCGGAAGCTAAGTGGGGTGAGTCTGGTTAGTACTTGGATGGGAGACCACCAAGGAAGCCCAGGGTTGCTACGCAGAGATGGGCAATGGCCAACCACCTCTTGCCAAAGTGAGCTTCCTTGACAGGGCAGGGATTTGAACCTGGGTCTCTCAGATTCTAGTCCGACATGTCATTGTTACACCGGCATAGCACTGCTGACAGTCTATTGTGCCCCCCCCCCCACGCTGATTGTCACCCCTTTCCCTGGAGCCCAGGGATCCTCGGCCTTTTTAAGACGGCAGACACCTTTGGAATTCTGACAAGATGGCTGCCGCAGGGGGGCGGAGCCAGACACAAAACGTCAGGGGCTGAGGTCATGCGTAACTCTAATCGTGCCTGTTCCGTTCAGGCAGAAGTTCTGTTTAACAGAGAGCCAGTTTGGTGTCGTGGTTAAGAGCGCGGACTCTAATCTGGGAGGACTGGGTTTGATTCCCCGTTCCTCCACATGCGGCTGCTGGTGTGACTTTGGGTCAGTCACAAGTTCTCTCAGAGCCGTTCTCTCAAGGGCAATCCTCGAAGGAGCTCTCTCAGCCCCACCGACCTCACAGGGGTGTCTATTGTGGGGAGGGGAAGGGAAAGGGGATTGTAAACTGCTCTGAGACCCCTTCAGGTAGTGAAGGGCGGGGTATAAATCCAATCCCCTCCTCCTCCTCCCTTTTTAAAATGAACACATTGTTTAAAAAAATACTTTCTGGCATAGACCTTCAGTTGTGCAGCGAAGATTTTTGCACTGCGGTGGCAACCGCTGCCAAAGCGACTTTCTAAAAATCCGCACAGCCAATCACATTTCCACACAGCCAATCATATCTCGCATGGCCAATCGGAAGCCCTGCTAGGCAAAACCCCTTCCTTGCCCCACCCACTTTCCCTTAGCTCTTGGTGGGAGCCACTTGGGGGACCTTTGCTGTTGCTGATGCAGAGGGAGGTATTCCCACGTCTTGCCTGAGCCAGATACTGGACAGGGCAGTCATTCAACTGCACTGCCATATTTATGTTGTTGCTGAGACACAGCCAGCAGCAATCTGTGTGTAATCTCCCCTTTTGTGTTACCTGTTTGCCTTTCCTTCCCTGAATTGTCTCCACATATTTTGGGGGGTCTCTTGTGGAATCTGTAGCGTGAAGGAAGATCCCTTGTCGCGTTTGATCCCCCACTCCTCCACACACAGCTGCTGGTGTGACCTTGGGTCAGTCACAGTTCTCTCAGAGCTGTTCTCTCAAGAGCAGTCCTCGAGAGAGAGTTCTTTCAGCCCCACCTGCCTCAACAGGGTATCTGTTGTGGGGAGGGGAAGGGAAAGGTGACTGGAAGACGCTCGGAGACTCCTTCAGGTAGTGAAGGGCGGGGAATAAATCCAATCTCTTCTTCCCCTCTTCTCTTCTCCCAGCGCAGTTTGCTTTACCCTCCCCGCCCCATAAGAAAATGGAGACGGTCAAGAAAACGTCTTGCTGATTTTAACAAAAGCTGTTGTTTTATGAGTTAAGATGGCACTCTTGCTAACAACACATATATGCCCTGCTTGAAAGGGGGGAGTGAACCCAGTGAAATAGTCTTCATTTGGTCTACTTCACAGGGTTGTTGTGGAAAGTACAAAACGGAAGAGAGAGAAATAATGTAAGTTGCTCTGGGGCCCATTGGGGGTGAACGGTAGGGTATAAATGAAACACATAAATATATGGAAACCCCAAAGGATAAGCATACACATGAGGCAAGAGTTCTGCAAACACCACTGTGCGTGTTTGGGGTTGCCATCTCTGGTTTGGGAAATTCCTGGAGATTTGGGGGGGAGGAGACTGGGGATGGCAGGGTTTGGGGAAGGACCTCTGTGGGGTATAGGGCCAAAGACTTCAGCATCTAAAGCAGCCATTTTCTCCAGGACAACTTATCTCTGTAACCCGGAGACCAGCTGTGATTCCGATCTCCAGCCACCCCCTGGAGACTGGCAACCCGATTGTCGACCTTCATGTCGGCCTGGAGATCTGCCGGAATTACGACTGATCTCCACCTGACAGACTTCACTCCCCCTGGAGAAAATGGCTGCTTAAAAGGGTAGACTATGGCATTACAACCCACCTGGCCTTCCCAGGCCCCACCCCCAAATATCCAGGAATTACCCAACCTGGTGTTGGCAACTCTAGGGTGAGGGAGAGAAAGACCATGATGCAACCTAGGTGACCTCCAAGCCAACAATCAAGCCCCTATTCTGCAAACCATAAGATCATGTGTCTTCATCCCAAAGAACATTGGGTAATGTGGTTTGCTAAGCAGCCTCTGTTAGATGCCCCCACGTTTCAGTCACAGCGTTACAATTCACAGGGGAAGAAAGCAAGACGACCAGACTGGTTTACCACATGGCTCCGTGAGCATCTAACGCACCACGAGTTGGTTGCACCTCCCCAAAACATCTTCGGAAGCAGCTAATTTAAATTCGGCCTACATTCGGTCCACTGTCTTAGGCAGAGCTCATGCCATGAAACGAGATTTCGGGAACTTTTCATTATTGTCTGGAGCAGGACACCCCAACCTTTTTGAGCCTGGGGCCACCTCTGGGATTCTGACGGGGTGGTGGGCACATCCACAAAAATGGCTGCCCTAAAATGGCTGCCATGGAAGGCGGGGCCAGCCCCCAAAGGGCTCCTGCCGCTGACTGTCAAGATCCTCACGCTGCGGTGGCAGCGACTGCAAAATCAACATTTTTTAAAAAAAAAATCTGTACAGCCACTCCAGTGTCCAATCAGAAGCCTCGCTGGGCAAAAGCCCCACCCACTTCCTGAAAACACTTGGTGGGCGCCAGGAAAGGTGTTGGGTGGGCACCGTTGCGCCCACGGGTGCCATCGTCAGGGACTCTTGGTCTACAGGCTATGAAGCATCTGAGACAGAGCGGGCATGGAAAGGTGGACCCAACCCTCCACCCCTGCCTCCCTCAGCTCTTTCAGACCTGACCCGTTGAGGGTCTTCACAACTCAACATTTTTGTGTCCCTCAAGGGCCGGAGCAGAAGGTGTCACTCCACCGCCCGTCCAAGACACAGCCTCCGGCTCCCAAACCACTCCCCCCCCCCATCTCTAGGCAACCTGACCTGGACATTGCTGCTTTCAGCTCCCCCCCACCGTTCCCACGGCAAAGAAGAACCACACAACTGACTGCAAAGTCTTTTCTCAGCCCTGGGAGAAAAGGGGGCTTTGTTCGCTGGCCTGCGGAGACAGCGTGAGAGCCGGAGCCCAGGGCTCTGAGAAGCCGAGAGGACAAACGAGATGGGACAAAAAAAAAAAAAACCTCCCGAGAAGAAAGGCTCGAAGCCATGAGAAAGGGGTGGCCATTCCCAGGACTCGTGGTCGATGTCGGGGCTAGAGCCACCTCCGGCTCCCAGGCTGAAGATGCTCGGGGCGCGAAATCGGAACGTTCTGCAGATCCGGAAGCACCAGACAGAGATTAGGAAAGAACTCCAATCTGAAGCTGCAGAGGTACTAGGACGACCTATGGCGCGTCGGTAGCAAAACGGCGACTCCCACATCCAACAGGAGTGGCTGGTTCCTTTACAAGGCTGGCCCTGAAAACACATACTGGATCTCTTGCTCTTAAATACGCTTCATTTTTAAGGAGTGCCTATTCAATTGGGGGACGGACAAAATTACTGAAAGCCCCCCCATGGCGCAGACACGAAGATGATAAAAGTCCGGCCTGAAGAAAACTAGGTCTGATGTTACTGAACTGAAGACCACACGGCGATACACAATAATAGCTGCCTGTGTTATTTCTGATTCTTTTGAAACGGGGGAAGTTCCCCGGTTGCTTCAAGGACGCCCATCCCTTCCAGGGCCCAAGAGCTGGGTCACTGTTCCTCCTTGGTGTGGTTTCTGGTGGAGATGCCAGTCCGCTTGACACATGGGCTGCAGTTAGCTAGAAGGTATCTGATCTTCAGCTGGACCCACAAACCCCTTGGTTACCTGAAATGACCCTTCTGGAATCCGCAGAAGGGACTAGGCAATGGCACTAGAGCGGGAAGAATCAGCACAAGCGGCCCAGGCTTAATCGCCAGCACCCCATTTCTGCAAAGGGCCAGAGATCCGGGAAAGGTGGGAGGGATTCTTCCTGTGAGTTAGCAGAATGATACAGATATCCACCTGGCCAAAGGGCTACCTTGCAAGGTTAATATCTGGTTGTCAGCAGGGGTCTCCAACGCGATGCCCATGGGCACCACAGCACCCACCAAAAATTAATAGAAAGCGGGTGCCCCTGAAGCGCCCCAGTTCAAATTACAAGGCCAACCGCAGAGGCCAAGATGGTGGTCTCAGAACAGGGCACCCTCAGCCTCAGTTTCCCCAACTCGGAGGAATCACTAGCTATGGGGGGGAGGGGGGAGCAAAATAAATGACACTTGGTGGCTCAGAGCTTTCCCTTCCCACAAGCCTAAGAATTCCCTCCACCTCCCCTCCCCTTTATGCTAAACCGCGCGGCCTTTACTCTCTTCTTCTTCGCATCTTGACAAGCCCACTCTACCGACACAAATCGCATTTCACGCTCCTCCTCGTCCCCCAAGCTTCTTGAGAAAGTAAGAGAGGACAAATGGGGTGGGGGGGAGGAGTGGGAGGAATAAACAGGCATGGGGCAGGAGGGAGGGGGAGGGGGGATCATTAATCCTGTCCGCTGAGAACGCAGGAGAGCTGGTTACAGAGTTAAGTGGCTCTCGGGCACCCTGACCAAAAGGGAAAACCTTTCCCCGCAAGGATTTCTCTGTCTGATTCCTTTCTCAGGGCGCCCGGCCAACACTGCATGACTTCTCCCAGCTGAACTGATGCACTTCTAACCGTCCGCTTCTCACAAAAGTGGTAAGAAGCCAGATTTTTTTTAAAAAAACAACACCCTACACTCTGAAGTATAATCCAGTCTAAGGACTTATGCGCCGCTGCAGATTCCCAGAAGAGCCGCTGAGATCTGCACCAATGCTCCCTCTAAGCAGTGGAGTCCTGTGAGCAAAAATTCCACTTTGTGAGCTGCTGGCATTAAAGTTGTGAGCGAGCAATTTGGCTCCGGAGCCAAGACCAAAAAAAATGTGTGAGAGCCGGAGGCTAAAAAACTGTGAGCTAGCTCACACTAACTCAGCTTAGAGGGAACAGTGGGGCAGCTCTTGAGCAACATGTCGGCCAGATGCTAAGAGCTCTAAAGAGCATGGCAGCGCTTAACTTCTGGCAGAACGGCAGCGCTGGCAGCTGCCAAAGTCAAAATTGGCAGGCAGGTCTCCGGAGACAGTTGCGTGGCTTGCGTAACAGAACTTTGCCGCCAAGCGTGTGCCAGTTTCAGAGCTGAGACGGAGCTCTTCGGCAGGCCAAAGGGGAAGGAAGCGGAGAGGTAGGGAAGAGTTTTGTGCCACCCTGGCAAGACCCGCTGGGCATCAGACCAACAGAGGCCAAAAGAGCTTCACTTTTCATATCCCTAAGTCAAATTTTGCAATGGGAATAAAGTTCTGCAACCAGTGTTCCCTCTAAGCTGAGTTCCTGTGAGCTAGCTCAGTTTCTCAGCCTCCAGCTCACACATTTTTGTCTTCGCTCAGGAAGGGATGGCTCCAGAGCAAACTAATTTCTGCAGGAGCCAAATTCCTCACTCACAACTTGAATGCCAGGAGCTCACCAAGTAGAATTTTTGCTCGCAAGAGTCCGCAGCTTAGAGGGAGCATTTTCTTAAAAATGCTGCAGATGGGCCTTGCGTTGGCGGAATGCGGCTCACTTTCCCTCCCCGGGGGTCAAGGGAGGGGCCGGCCCGGATCAAGGCGGCGGGCTTGCCGGCACTCGCCCGCTCGTTAGCGCTTCCCTGGCACGGGCGGGCATCGCGCGCCACACGCCCCTTCGCCGCAGGCCTCCCGGATGGGTGCTAACGAGTCGTGGGGCGGGGGCGGCCCGGAGCATAGGCTCCCTTCCAAGGGGCGCATGACGTGCAATGCCTCCAACGCCTCTAGAGGCAAGCCGTGCCCCTGAACATGTGCAGAGCGCCTTTCGGCCAGCAGCTACCACGCTTCCAGCAGCAGCTGCCTTTGACTGCACATATTTTGCACTTGCAATCTCCGAACAAAGCGCGATGCCCTCCTTCTTTAAAAAGGTGTTCCCGACCTTGCGCTAAGTCCCTTTCTTCCACGAATAATGCACGCCTACTAGCGGCTACCGCCGACGGAACCTCTCAGTTGCAAGGACCGGGCGACGAGCAATGCCCACCGTCCTCCCCCCGAAATACCCCAGAACATGTGTAGAGGGTCTTTCTGCCGCGTTTTTCCCAGTTGCAAGGGCTCAGCCTGAAATTATGTGCAATGCCCACCCTCCAGATCATGCGCAGAGTGCTTTTTCTTCCCGCAGTCCTGCATATTATGAGCGGTTGCCGCTGACGGAACGTATTTTTCCCGCTGCACGGGCCATGCAATGCCCACCCTCTTTTTTTAAAAAAGTGTTCCAGGCCATGTGCAGAGTGCTTTTTTCCCCGGCGTCGCCTTTCCCGCCCCGCTTACCGCGTCCTTGTTGCGAGAGATCCAGGTGTCCAGCAAGAGCTCCAGCCGGGCCTTGTGGAACTTCTTGGTGGTCTTGACGGCGATGAAGACGTCCCGGGGCGCGATCTCTTCCACCGGCCGCCGGGGCCCCCCTGCCGCCGCCGCCGCCTCCTCCGCCCGCGCCTCCCGCTTGCTCCGGCTCAGCTGGCTGAAGTAGGCGCCGAAGCCCCGCGCCGCCGCCTCGCCCCCCGCGCCGCCGCCCGGCGCGCCCCCCAGGCTCAGCACCTGCCGCTTCTGCTGGTCGGCCACCAGCATCAGCAGGCAGGTCAGCATGGAGCCCACCAGGGACAGCAGCAGCTTCTTCCCGCAGCTCTTCAACATCGCCGGCGATTCAGACATGCGGCGGACGCGTGTCGGGCAGAAGGCGCACGTCGGGAATGCGGCCGCTCTCGCCAGGCGCCGGCCCCTCGCCCTGCCTCCGTCGCTCCCGCCCCGCCGCCTGCCAGACGCCGCTTTTCTCTCCGCTCGGCTCCGCACCGGTTTTAAAACTCGGCTCTCCCCGCCCTCCGAGGCTCCGGCACTGCTGGCTGGCTGGGAAGGGGCGCGGCTTTGGCGGGCTACGCCCCTTGGGCGGGAGAGGGGGCCGCCCCAGAGCGCTGGGGGGCGGGGTCTGCGGGCACAATCCGGCAGCGGGTCGCCCACGTGGCTCAACTTGGCGGGGGGGGGGGGGGGGACAGAGAGCTGGAGGTCCGGGGAGTTGCTCCGCCTCCCCTTTTGGCGCCTGGGCTCCTGCAGGCGCGCCACAGCTGCCCAGATGCGCGGGGCTGGCACGTGTGGACGCCCTCGGGCAGGGGGCTGGGCGTCAGTTGGCCAGAGCGCCCTTGTCCCCGTCGTAGAAGCGAGGACTCGGAAGGGAACTGAGGTGCTGCAGACCCGCCGACGCGGTGACCCTCTGAAGCTGGGGTGGTTAGAGGGGGCTAGGGGGGAATCGGCTTGCCAACCTCCAGGTGGGGCCTGGGGATCTCCCGGAATGACAGCTGAACCCCCAGCCAACTGAGATCAGTCCCAGACTAGAGGAAATGGTTGCCGTGGAGTAAGGTTGCCAGCCTCCAGATGGGGCCTGGAGATCTCCCGCTTTTACAACTGATCTCTGGCTGACAGAGGTCAGCTCCCCTGGAGCAAATGGCTGCTTTGAAGGGGGGGGGACTCCATGGCAATTGTACCATGCGGAGGTCCCTCCCCAAACCTGGCCATTTCCTGGATCCACCTCCAAAGTCTCCAGGTGTTTTCCAACCCAGAGCTGGCCTACCCTACACGCCAAAGGCCCCCCCCCCATGTTCTGCTTGCAAAATCTCCAAGAATTTCCCATAGTTGGAAACCCTGATGGGTGGAGGGTTGGGAGATTTTCAGGCCGTACCTGGAGACTGGCAACCCTACTCAGCTGGGGAGAGCTGGATGGATGCAGAAGCACCAGTCTTTCTGCCTGGACTACCTTGCAGGGAGAGTTTTATTCTGTCCCAGAGAGCATTTGGTGGAGGCCAAACTGTGCAGCCAGAAAATCCTCTTTGTTGCTCATTTGGGTTGGTTTGTTTTAAGACTGTGTGTTTTCAAATTGTGTTTGTGTGCATTTAAAATGTGTGCATTCTTAAAATCTTGTTAATCGGACTGTTGTGTTTGAAGCATTTACGTCCTTGCTGTGGCATTGTTAGTCCGAGGAACTGAGGCAGGATCTAACTTTTTAAAATATATACATTTTATTTATTTCCTTCAGTCCGACCCCGCCACACAGCCCTCTTCTCCTCCATTTTATCCTCACAGCAACCCTGTTGAGGGAGGTTAGGGGAGAGAGTGTGTGACCGATCCAAGGTCACCCAGCAAGCTTTCATGGAAGAGTGGTGATTCGAACCTGGCTCTCCCAGATCCTAAGTCGGACACTTTAACCACTACACCACACTGTGTCACACAGTGGCCAAAAACACCAGGTGCCCTCAGGAGGTCCACCAACAGGGCCAGAACTCCAGGAGCTCTCCCACTGTGCCCCCCCAAGCACCAAGAATACAGAGCATCTCTGCCCCAGGCATAAGAACATAGGAGAAGTCATGCTGGATTAGGCCAATGGCCCATCCAGTCCAACACTCTGTGTCATACAGGGGCCAAAACCCAGGTGCCATCAGGAGGTCCCCCAGAGGGGCCAGAAATCCAGAAGCCCTCCTGCTGTTGCCCCTCCAAACACCAAGAATACAGAGCATCTCTGCCCCAGATAGAGTGTTCCTTGTGGCTAATAACCACTGATGGACCTCCATTCCAAATGTCTATCCAATCCCCTCTTGAAGGTGTCTATGCTTGTAGCCGCCGCTACTTCCTGCGGCAGTGAGTTCCGTGTGTTAATTACTCTTTGGGTGAAGAAGTACTTTTTAAATCTGTGCTAATTAATTCCATCGAGTGCCCGTGCGTTCTTATATTGCGAGAAAGGGAGAAAAGTGCTTCTTTCTCTACCTTCTCTATCCCATGCATAATTCTGTAAACCTCTGTCCTGTCACACACATGCACCCCCCATCGTCGTTTCTCCGAGCTAAAGCGCCCTCACCTCTTTAACCTCTCTTCATGGGGGAGGTGTTCCGTCCCCTTATCCATTTTAGTTGCCCTTTTTAGCACGAGACCCAACTTCAGTCCCTAGCATCTTCAGCTAAAGGATGTCAAAATGGAGGGAAAAATTGGCCTGTAATCCTGGGAATTAGGATTATACATGGACCACTGGTGTTGCTCTGAATAATCCGGGGCCCATTAGTACTTAAGCGGGCCGGAACCAACCAGTACCTAATGCTCATAAAAGATTAGGCGCTAGTACCAGTGATTTTCCTTGGGAGGAGCTAGGTGGCCAAACCGTGGCTCAAGAGCCACATGCGGTTCTTTCACACATATTGTGCAGCTCCCCGGTGGGGCAGCCAGGGAAGCGAAGGGGGGGCATGCCTCCCCGATCGGTCTTCCCTTCCCCAGCCAGTGTTCCCCTCCCTGGGGAGGCTTGAGAAGGAAGCAGAGAAGGAAAGCAACTTTAAATGCGTTCTCAAAAAAACCTATCCCGGTTGGTCAGCTTGAAGAAGGCATTTGTCTCTTTAAATCCCTTCTCCAGGCCAAGCCAGCTGGCATGGGGGTGGGAGTGGAGGGTTGGAGAACACATCTGAAGTTAAAGTTGCTTTCTTTCCACCTCTCCCTTTCCCCCTCCCTCCCTTCCCATTTATTTGCTTTCTTTCAACCTCTCTCTCCCTTTCTCTTTCCCCCTTTCCTTCCTCCCCCCGTCTATTTGCTTTCTTTCCACTTCTTTCTTTTTCCCCACCTTTCTCTCTCTTTCTCCCTTCCTTCCTCCCCCTCTGCATCTATTTAATTTCTTCGTTTCTCTCTCTCTTTTTTCTCTTTCTTTCCACCTTTCTCACGCTTAGACAAATAAATATTGGACCAATAAATACCACTATCAATAATCCGTTTTTACCCCCTTTTGTTTTTATTTTTGGCAGACTCGTTCAATGTCAATAAAAAGCAAATTTGCACATTTCCCAATAAAAACGTGTGTGTCACGTTCATTCATGTCTTGCGGCTCTCTGACCTCTGACGCTTATTCTACGTGGCTCTTACGTCGAGCAGATTTGGCCACCCCTGAGCTGGGTGACAAGGATCTTAGCAGATCTGTACCTGAAAGGGAAGTGATCCAACCGGAAGCAGTCCCACCGAACAGGTTCGTCCCGGCTGACATTTTTGCCTGCAGGGTGTCCTCTTCCTGAAAATGATCGCTCACTCTGAGTGAGCTGGGAAGGGCTTTCCAGACTTGGCGGACTATATTAGCTGGCTCAGCAGTGTAACTTCCCTTTACCCCTATTAGTACAGATGGTTTACATCCAGCATGCATTAGCTGACTCAGCATTCTGGAGTCTGGAGACTGCTTTGCTTAGCGCAATTGCTGATGACGGTGCTGTGCGTGAACGATTGACTGTTAGTGTCTGGGAGTAAGATCAGATTAGATTATTTCTCCCCAGAGCCCCTGCTTTATGGCTGCTATTTCAAGACCAGCTCCCTCTGTGCAGGGGGTCAGCCTCCCAAATGCCAGCTCTTTCCCCTGGGGGCTGCAGGGCTGCCCACCTCTCCCAGGGGGTGTGAGCAAAAGTTCTGCTGACTCATTTCAGCGTTCCTAACCCCGAGCTCTGCCATACCAGCCAAGATTGCCGAATGCTCCCCCATATCTGCAAACAGGAATACGAGTGACCCATAAAAGAATAAAGTTTGAGTCCAGTGGCGCCTTTGAGACCAGCAAAGTTTAATTCTGGGGATACGCTTTCATGGAATTGTAAGAGTTGGAAAGGACCCCCAGGGTCATCTAGTCCAACCCCCTGCACAATGCAGGAAATTCACAAATACCCTCCCCCCCCCCACGAACCCCTGCTGACCCCTGCTCCACGCCCAGAAGATGACAAAAAACCCTTCAGGATCCCCGGCCAAACTGGCCTGGAGAAAAATGGCTTCCTGACGCCAAAGTGGTGATCCGCATTTCCCTGTGTGAGAAAGGGCCACGAGAACTAAGCACTGAGGCAACCCTCCCTGCCCTCCCGTCTCGTGTTCACACAATCAGCATTGCTGTCAGAGGGCCATCCAGCCTCCGTTGGAAAACCTCCAAAGGAGAGCCCACCACCTCCCAAGGAAACCTGTTCCACCGAGGAACCGCTCTAACTGTCGGGAAGTTCTTCCGAACGTTTAGCTGAAAACTTTTTTGGTATAATTTCAACCCGTTGGTTCTGGTCCGACCTTCTGGGGCATATGAAGAAGTGTGCATGCACGCACGTGAAAGCTGCTACCCAGAATGAAACTCTGCTGGTCTTAAAGGTGCCGCTGGACTCAAGACTGTGTTCTGTCGCTTCAGACCAACGTGGCTACCCCACCTGAATCTAGACCCATACAAGAGCAGAGTTCCCTGTTGAAACCGATGGAAACGAATCCCGATTTGTGAACTTTTAAAAAAAAGGTTGCACGAGAATGATTAAAAAAAAAATGCCTGAGTACCAAGGGTGGTCTTTGCTCGTGCAAGAATCTGTTCTTTAAATAGCTTCGTGAGTGTTTGCAGAGTAGGGAGGTTTTATCTTTTGGGTTTTGGGTTGTTTTTTTTTTGCAATCTGCAAAAACACAGTTTGCAGGCCTAATGTAAACGGACGATTTGAACGCACCAGCCTGGCAGACAGATGTCTCTTAACTCCACGCAGCAGCCGAACATTTGCGTGCCGCTCATTTGTCATGTTGTGAAGGCCGGGAGAAGGCAACGTAGTCATTTGCTGATGAATGATTGAAAAAAAACGATCCACACTTTTGAGGCCAGGGCAGGTGGCAAGGGCGGCAAGGAGGTTAAAAATAGAAGTACAGATCAAAATCTAACATTTTTCTCTCTCCCCGGTAGCTGCTGAGCCAGATGTCTATGGAAAGCTCGCAGGCGGGACCAGTGCTCCCTCTAAGCTGTGGAGTCTTGTGAGCAAAAATTCTACTTTCTGAGCTACTGGCATTAAAGTTGTGAGCGAGCAATCTGCCTACGGCGTAAATTAGCTTGCTCTGGAGCCATCCTTCCTGAGCTGAGACAAAAATGTGTGGGCCAGAGGCTAAAAAACGGTGAGCTAGCTCACACTAACTCAGCTTAGAGGGAAGACTGGGCGGGACTTAAGGGCAAAACCCCTCCCTTGTTGACTGTTCCCTGCCCGGGGTAATGAGGTAAACTGCCCCTGGAACTGGAGGCTTCCATTTAATTTAGGTTATAAGCTTCTCAAAGTCCTGAGTTTTGGCTATCCAAGCGTTCTGTCCGCTGGCAGCACTTTATAAGCCTGGGGGGTTGCCAAACCTTGTTAAACTTGTAGGAACATCTGGGATTTCAACACCAAGCCCTGACCTGGGTATCTCAGGCTAGCCCAGCCTTGAAGGCACTTTCTGCCACCAGTAGCCATGCTAAAATGGCTGCCATTGGGGATTGGACTAATCCCAAAATGGCAGACATGGGGGGGCTGGATCCAATTATACACAAAGCCAAGACTGGGTCTCTGCTTTGGAGAAGAGTAGAGCCTTGGAGGAGGAGGAGGTTGTTGGATTTATACCCCGCCCTTCACTACCCGAAGGAGTCTCAGAGCGGCTTAGAATCTCCTTTCCCTTCCCCTCCCCACAACAGACACCCTGGGTGGCAGGTGGGGCTGAGAGAGCTCTCCCGAGAACTGCCCTTGAGAGAGCAGCTCTGAGAGGACTTGTGACCAATGCTCCCTCTAAGCTACAGAGTCCTGTGAGCAAAAATTATACTTTGTGAGCTACTGGCACTAAAGCTGTGAGTGAGTGATTTGGCTCCTGCATAAATTAGTTTGCTCTGGAGCTGTCCTTCCTGAGCTAAGACAAAAATGTGTGAGCCGTAGGCTAAAAAACGGTGAGCTAACTCACACAAACTCAGCTTAGAGGGAACACTGCTTGTGACTGACCCAAGGTCACACCAGCAACTACATGTGGAGAGGTGGGAAACCAAACCCAGTTCTCCCAGACTAGATCCCACGCTTTTAACCACGACACCAAACTGGCTCTATGGACTCGATGGTGTTATACCCTGCTAAGGTCCCTCCTCTCTCCAAACCCCACCCTCCCCAGGCTCCACCCCCCAAATCTCCCAGTATTTCCCAAGCGGGAGTTGACAGAGCAGTTTTACAGCTCTGAAAACTGTGCAGTGTATTTCCCAGTGCGATGTCTTCCATTCCCGGCACCCGCGGGCACCCGCGACCTCAGTGTGTCTGAGAACATGCCTGAGAGCTATCTCTTAGAACAACACAGCAGTTCCTCTGCGACTTCTGAGCCGCAGCCTACCCGAAATCTACTCGGCTCGCAGCTCGCTTGTGGTGGTTTGTCTCTGCCTCTTCGCCACTTGGAACAGACACGTCGTCGTTTCCAGGAATAGAGGCCATCCACACTTGTGACTTGGCACTTCATGAAAAGCAAAACTGCCAGGGGCTGTTGACCAGCAATGCCCTTTTAGCCAGTGGGCAGTGTTGCCTTAAAAGGATTCATCGAGGGATTAACCCAGAAAGATTTTAGCATCTGGACACGTATCCATAAAAAAACGAACAGAGCACCTCGTGGTGGGTAAGGCTACCGGTCACTATGATCACTAAATGTTATTATTTATAGCAACGATTGGGGGTGTCTGCGTATGGCACCTTCCAGTGTATTTCCTGGGGCCCAGTTATTCGTGTTCCAAAGTAAGACGTGAACACACGCAAAGCTGGCTGCCACTGTCTCAGACCCTTGGTCTATCAAGGTCAGTGTGGTCTTCTCAGACTGGCAGCCGCTCTCCGGGGTCTCAGGCTGAGGTCTTTCATGTCACCAACCGCCTGGTCTTTTAATCTGGAGGTGCCGGGAATTGAACTGGGGACTTTCTGCATTCTGAGCAGAGCCAGTTTGGTGTAGTGGTTAAGAGGGCAGACTCTAGTCTGGGAGAAGAAGAAGAAGAAGAAGAAGAGGAGGAGGAGGAGATTGGATTTATATCCCGCCCTTCACTCACTTAAGAGTCTCAGAGCGGCTTACAAACTCCTTTCCCTTCCCTTCCCCACAACAGACATCCTGTGAGGTAGGTGAGGCTGAGAGAGCTCTGAGACAACTGTCCTTGAGGGAACAGTTGGTACAGAGCTATGGCTTGCCCAAGGTCCTCCAGCCAGGTGCAAGTGGAGGAGTGGGGGATCAAGCTGGGTTTGATTCGCCTCGCCTCCACACGCAGCTGCTGGTGTGACCTTGGGTCTGTCACAAGTTCTCTCAGAGCTGTTCTCTCTGGAGCAGTCCTCGAAAGAGCTCTCTCAGCCCCACAGGGTGTCTGTTGTGGGGCGGGGAAGGAGATTGTAAGCCACTCTGAGACTCTGAGTGAAGGGTGGGGTATAACTCCAACTCCTCCTCCCCTCCTCCTCCTCCTCTTCTTCTTCTCATGACAGTGAGTCATGCTGAGGGCGTGCAAGGAATCTAGAGGTAACTCCATTAATCATGGGAAAGCCCACTCTGGCGGGAGTCTGCCGAAGGGCCTTCCCCCCCAAGGACCCAAGGGGTCCCCTCCCTGACAATTTGGCCTTCCTGAATGACCCAGACACTCAAAACAATGTGCCACAGGCCAGCCCTCCAGTATCTCCTCCTTATCTTAATGGCCAGACAGGAAGATTTCTTCCCCTATTCCATCACGTAAAATACTCAGCCATCCAGAGTTGCCTATCTAACCTCTCAATCTCCCTAAAGCAGGGGTGGGCAAACTTGCTCAGCATAGGAGCCACCTAGAACAGGGGCGGCCAAAGTTGCTTAACGTCAGAGCCGCACAGAATAAACTTCAGATGTTTGAGAGCCACAAGACATGAACAAATATTACCTGCTTTTACTGGAAAATAAGCAAATTTGCTTTTGATTAACATTAAATGAGACTGCCAAAAATAATAACAAAAGGGGTAAAAGCAGATATTGATAATGCTGTTAGTTTGTCCAATGATATTTGTTTGCTAATGATATTTAGGTTCCCCAGCCACCCTGCCGGGAGCCACATAATATATGTGAGAGAGCCACATGCGGCTCCCGAGCCACAGTTTGCCCACCCCTGCCCTAAAGGGACATTTCTCCTTGATAAGTTTTGCCTTTAATGCAAAAGAAGAAAACTCCCCTCCACAATGCGCACACATACACACACACACACTTTTTGTGGCTCCAACATTCCAACACCAACGTCCTTCCCCTTTCTCAATTTAGCAAAAATGTATAAAAGGTTATCCCTGAGCCCGTCCGATCAGTAGCCGGTTTGGGATCCCAGATAGTTACTTTGCCTGTCATCTTGTCTTCTCTGCTTTTCCACCCCCCGTTCTGCTGCGCTTCTCTAGTCTGGTCAATCACACGGGCATGACGTCATCATGTTGGCGACGTCACACCGCGACACTCAGCTTTTGGGGCAAAACTCTATGGTTGCAGCCCAATTTTAATCATAGAGTCTGCCCCAAAAGCAGAGCGTTGCCCCCGATGTCACCAAGACAATGATGTCACATGGGCGTCGGCGATGTTGCTGCCCACTCCCAAGGTAAAAGGGTAAAGGTAAAGGTTTCCCTTGCTTGACTGCCAGTCGAATACGACTCTAGGGGGCGGTGCTCATCTCCGTTTCCAAGCCGAAGAGCCAGCGCCGTCCGAAGACGTTTCCGTGGTCATGTGGCCGGCATGACTAGACACCGAGGCGCACGGAACGCTGTTACCTTCTCACCGAAGCGGGACCTATTTATCTACTTGCAATTTCTTGCTTTCCAACTGCTAGGATGGCAGGAGCTGGGGCCAGAGATGGGAGCTCACTCTGTCACACGGCACTCAGGTCTCGAACTGCCGAACTACCGACCTTCTGGTCGGCAGCTCGGCATCTTAACCTCTGAGCCACTCCCAAACCCCGCCCTAAATCCCCCCACTGGCACAACGATTGTGCCTGGCAACCCTAAACCTGGGGTCCCCCCTCCAAAGCATCCGTTTTCTTTTATCATTCTAGTTGCCCTTTCCTGCACTTCTTCCAATGCTAGAATATCTGTCTTGAGGTGTGGTGACCAGAACAGTACACAGTACTCCAAACGAGGTTGTACCATCGATTTATACAGGGGCATCAGCAGTGTATAGCCGTGTCTAGCAAAACATATATTATCTAGCAGTGTATAGCAGCATATATTGCACACAGACACAAAATCAGTGTCAGTTAAACGTTGACTCGGGGCACGTCAAGTTTCTGTTTGCTGACAAAGCACGTAAACTTTTATACGGGGCAAATTCTAAGGAACACAAACAGCTTCTTCAAGAAGCGGGCGATCTTGGGAGGGGGGGGGGGACTGGGAGTCATCAAACTCCCACAAACTCCTAATCCTTTCCGTCCTTCCGTTTGCTGAGGAAGCGGATCACCTGGGACACAAACAGTGGTGCAGAAGTTCGCTCCCACCACAGCCGGAGCCTCAACCTTTCCCTGCCCCGGTGCCCGCGGTTCTGTCCGGGTGAGAGATGGCTTGCGTATGAACAGGCCCGAAACCCAGACTGTCAAATTCAGGTGATTTATGTTGGCAGTTTACAAAAGATAAAAAAGAGAGAGAGATTTACAGGGCAGTCCCAAGCCGAGATACATCCTTCTAAGCTCAACTGCCTCCAAAACATACCACATAGGGCAAGCGCCACAATCAGGCAGGGCCGTAGCCAGGATTTTTCGTTTTGTGGGGCAATTTTTTTTTCTTGTGGGACACCCATTATGCTTCTACTTAAAAATAACTGGAGATTTTGGGAGTGGAGCCTGAGGATGCTGTGGTTTGGGGAGGGACTCCAATGGGATGTAATGCCACAGAGTCCACCTGGAGACCAGGTACCTCCAGGTGGTGGGTGGAGATCTCCTGGGGTAACAACCAATCCCCTGGCAAGAAAGATCAGTTCCCCTGGAGGAAATAGCCCCTTTGGAAGGAGGATTCTGTGGCATTATACCCCGCTGATGTCCCTCCCATCCCCAAACCCCGCCCTCCCCAGGCTCCCCAGGGTTTTCCCAATCCAGAGCTGGCGACCTTCATGAGGAAGCATCCATAAACTGATAAGTAGGCTTGCTAGGTCCAACTCAGGAAATATCTGGGGACTTTGGGGGTGGAGCCAGGAGACTTTGGAGGTGGGGCGAGGAGCAAGGATGTGACATCACTTTTGTGATGTCACTAGGGTTGCCAGGTGAGGTCGACAAGCCGGAAGGGAGTTCTGGCCATCACATTTATGCATTCGTTTTAAAAGTATTCCTTTTCAGGCTTTCCCTCCACTGGAGATAATGGAGGATGGAGGCACCTTCTTTCGGGGCTCATAGAATTGGACCCCCGGGTCCAATCTTTTTTAAACTTGGGGGGTTTTTTTCAAGAGAGGCACCACCAGCTGTGCTGAAAATTTGGTGCCTCTACCTCAAAAAACAGCCCATCCAGAGCCCCAGACACCTACAGATCAATTTTCCATTATACCCTACGGGGACCGGTTTCCGTAGTATAACGGAGCGCCCAGCGACCATTTCCCCCCACTTTCTGACAGCCCTGAAGCAGGGGAGGGGCTCCAAACCAGGGGAACCCCTGCCCCCAACTGGAGATTGGCAACCCTACTGTTAAGCCAAAGAAAAGCTTCGAAACCAAGACGGCCTCTCCTGCCTGAGGAGGCCTCTTCCAACAATATTGCCTCCTGGCAGGTCACCTCCTTGTTAGGGCGCGTTCTGTTTGGTGTTACAGGCCACCATTGTCCTTCGCTCGGGCCTTCGCTGGGCACACCCTTTGCCCCAAAAGCCCTTTTTAATAAGCCCTTTTCACGATCCCCGGCCCCTTTTACAAGGCGGTTTAACGTGGGACTTCAAAAGCCACGCAACACCCTCCGCCAACACACACACCACTCACGGAGGCCTTAAACTGAATGACACCCGTCCATTAAATTCTAAAATCCGTCAAGGCCAATTGTTTTGTTTTACGCAGAGAGGCAGCTGAGAGCGGTTTTAGTTTTTAAGGCTTGTTTGGTGTCGTGGTTAGGAGCGCGGACTCTAGTCTGGGAGGACCAGGTTTGATTCCCCACTGCTCCACATACAGCTGCTGATGTGACCACGGGTCAGTCACAACTTCTCTCAGAGCTGTTCTCTCAAGGGCAGTTCCTGAGAGCTCTCTCAGCCCCACCTCCCTCCCAGGGTGTCTGTTGTAGGGAGGGGAAGGGAAAGGAGATTGTAAGGCACTCTGAGACTCCCTTGGGTAGTGGAGGGTGGGGTATAAATCCAATTCTTCTTCTTATTATTATTTTTCTTCTTCTTCTTCTTCACCGTTCCTGGAGTCAACAACACCTTGAAAGGTCTAATGCTCCCAGAGAGGCTGAACCGGAACACGCATCTACCCATCAAAGGTCCTTTTCAAAATGAAAAGGAACTGAACAAAGCACTTTCCCCACCCACCCTGCAGTGATGCTCTTCTCCCCCCCCCCCCCGGGGTCTTCCAAAGGACTGGCCGAGATGTCAGGCAGATGTTCAGGCCAGCTGTTGCCGCCCGGCCAACGTGCCCTTGGCATTTCTGCACGGCGCGGACAACAATGGTCCGACTGTCCAGCGGAACACGTCCCGAGGCCTGGGTACTGTCAGCCGCACAAAGCCGCCACTCTTCTGGCCTCCAAATAAACTGATTAGCAAAACATGCTCTCTGCTCCCCCCCCCCCCCGCGTTTGATTCCCCCGGCGGCAGAGGAGAGAGACGGTTGTTGTGAGCGGTCTTTCAGGCCCAGCAGCGGCAAGCGTGCATGCCAACGGCGGCCACTTTGGCAGGGCGAAAGGACATTTCCTTTCCCCTCTGATTGTTTCATCAGAGGGCAGCTCCCTAGAGAAAACGGTGGACTCCAGCCGCGCGTCCCCTTCCCAGACTTCCCCTCCAGGCGTCGGCTCTGGGTTTTTGGCATGCGCTGGAAGGCCAGGCCCAGGATTTGACTGTCTGCTGAACCCAGAGCAGACAGGATTCTTCAACAAAGCCTGTTCCCTCATCTAAGATCCGGAACGCCTTGCTGGTCTCTGAGACAGTTAGGTCTCTGCCCCACCCCTGCCCCAAACTCTACAAACCTACGGAGATACATCCGGTTTTTAAAGGATTGAGCCAGTTTGGTGTAGAGGTTGAGAGCACGGACTCCAATCTGGGAGAAACGGGTTTGATTCCCCCACTCCTCCGCATGCAGCTGCTGGAGTGACCTTGGGTCAGTCACAAGTTCTCTCAGAGCTGTTCTCTCAGGAGCAGTCCTCGAAAGAGCTCTCTCGGCCTCACCTACCTCACAGGGTGTCTGTTGTGGGGAGGGGAAGGGAGAGGAGATTGTAAGCCGCTCTGAGACTCCTTCGGGTAGTGAAGGGCGGGGTATAAATCCAATCCCCCCCCCTCCTCCTCCTCTTTTTCTCATCAACATGCTTTCCACCTTTTATCCAAGAACATTTTAAAGGCTGTGGCTCAGTTACTCTTTTAAGGTGGTATGAATTTGAGCCACAGCGGCTGAATGAAAACTCCATGCACAGTGGCAGTTTGCCCCTGACGGCCACACTTCGTTTATCTGCCTGGAGAGGGGTTGCCAACCTCCAGGCAGCGGCTGGCGATCTCCTGGGATTATAACTGATCTCTGCCTTGGGATCCCAGTCATAAATGCATGGAGGGGCCGTGGCTCAGTGGCAGAGCATCCACTTAGCATTTAGAAGGTCCCAGGTTCAATCCCCAGAATCTCCAGTTAAGAAGGACCAGGCAGCAGGTGATGGGAAAGACCTCTGCCTGAGACCCTGGAGAGCTGTAAAGAGGGGCTGTGGCTCAGTGGAAGAGCCTCTGCTTGGCCTGCAGAAGGTCCCAGGTTCAGTCCCCAGCATCTCCAGTTAAAAGGACCAGGTAGCAGGTGATGGGAAAGACCTCGGCCTGAGACCCTGGAGAGCTGTCAAGAGGGGCTGTGGCTCAGTGGAAGAGCCTCTGCTTGGCATGCGGAAGGTCCTAGGTTCAATCCCCGGCGTCTCCAGTTAAAAGGACCAGGTAGCAGGTGATGGGAAAGACCTCGGCCTGAGACCCTGGAGAGCTGTCAAGAGGGGCTGTGGCTCAGTGGAAGAGCCTCTGCTTGGCCTGCAGAAGGTCCCAGGTTCAGTCCCCAGCATCTCCAGTTGAAAGGACCAGGCAGCAGGTGACATTGAAGACCTCTGCCTGAGACCCTGGAGAGCTGTCAAGAGGGGCTGTGGCTCAGTGGAAGAGCCTCTGCTTGGCCTGCAGAAGGTCCCAGGTTCAATCCCCGGCATCTCCAGTTAAAAGGACCAGGTAGCAGATTATGGGAAAGACCTCGGCCTGAGACCCTGGAGAGCTGTCAAGAGGGGCTGTGGCTCAGTGGAAGAGCCTCTGCTTGGCATGCGGAAGGTCCCAGGTTCAATCCCCGGCGTCTCCAGTTAAAAGGACCAGGTAGCAGGTGATATGAAAGACCTCAGCCTGGAGAGACCAAGGGTCTGATCCAGTACAAGGCAGCACCGTGTGTTCATGTGACAAGGTTCATACATTCTCCTTCACAACGACTTTCTCACATTGCAGGGCTGAGTCAAGGCATTCAAGACCAGATCCTAGGGCTTAATTCTGCCTCAGAATAAGTCACAGACTTGAAGCTGGCAGCTCGCTGTCGTGGTTAAGAAGAGCGGCAGACTCTAATCTGAAGAACCTGGTTTGATTCCCCACTTCTCCACGTGCAGCCAGCTGGGTGACCTTGGGTCAGTCACAGTTCTCTCAGAGCTCTCTCAGCCCCACCTACCTCACAAGGGTGTCTATTGTGGGGAGAGGAAGGGAAGGAGATTGGAAGCCACTCTGAGACTCCGAGTGAAGGGCAGGCTATAAATTCACTCTCCTCCTCCTCCTCCTCCTCCTCCTTTTTCTTGGTGTCATGGTTGAGAGTAGTGAATTCTAATCTGAAGAACTGGGTTTGATTCCCCACTCCTCCTCCACATGCAGCTGCAGTGTGACCTTGGGTCAGTCCCAGTTCTCTCAGAGCTGTTCTCTCAAGAGCAGTTCTCTCAGAGCTCTCTCAATCCCTCTCACCTCACAGGGTGTCTGTTGTGGGGAGAGGAAAGGAAGGAGATGGTAAGCCGCTCTGAAACTCTGAGTGAAGGGTGGAGTATAAATCCAATCTCCTCCTCCTCCTTTTCCTCCTTCTTTCTTCCATCAGGGTCAGTATTGTCTTTTCAGACTGACAGTGGCTCTTCAGGGTCTCAGTTCAAGACCTTTTGCATCACCTAGTTAATCCCTTTTAACTGGAGATGCCGGGGATTGAACCTGGGACCTAATTAAAATGTCACTAATCTTGTTAATACACGATAAGTAATACTGAACGTATGGGAACATTTCATAACAAATAATAATAATTGACTATTCCTTAACGTGAGGGGAGGGGATGCTTTAATTACTTCTGTCTTTGCCACCAACGAGATTTCTCATTGTTTGCCCTTTTTATTTTTAACTTCATGTCATTTCCTAATCATGCAAGGAACAAAGAAAAAGAGCCAAGAGGTTTAATGAGCGATCCTTTTTTGGTTGCAAAGACAGAAGCAGTCATTAATATCTCACCCACCCCGAAAAAAACAAGAAATAACTAAGGGCTCATTCAGGAATGCCCTGGTCACTATGGATGCCCTATTTAAGCTTGAGGAAAAAAGGAAGAGAATTTATTTATTTATTTATTTATTTATTTATTTATTTAATTCAATTTCTAGACCGCTCTCCCCGCACAGAGGAAGCCTTTAAGAAGCAGAGGAAACTTTTAAGGGGCAGTGACATTTGAATTCTTAGTCAATGGACGGTGGCGTCTAGTACCACAACTGTGTTTTAAGATAGATTCAGCCGTGTTGGTTTGAAACAACAGAACAAAGTTTTGAGTCCAGCGGCACCTTTAAAACACAGCAAAGCTTTATTCTAGGTATAAGTTTTTGTGTGCATGCAAACTTCAGATAGATTCAGGTGGGGTAGCCGTGTTGCTCTGAAGCGGCCAAACAATGTTTGAGTCCAGCGGCACCTTTAAGACCAACGAAGTTTAATTCTGGGGATCAGCTTTCATGTGCGTGCCCGCTTCCTCGGATACAGTGAAACAGACATCTCCGAGCCTTACATAGAGGTAAAGTGATGGTATATCTGAAGAAGTCTGTGTCCACACAAAAGCTTACACCCCGAATTAAATGTCATTGGTCTTAACGGTGCCGCTGGACTCAAACTTGGCTCAGCTGTGTTTTAAGGAAAGGAAAGATATCGCCACTCTCAGTTCTAGGAAAAGATACAGGAAAGTCGCACTGAAAACAATACAGTGCAATGGGTGTGAGGAGGGGTGTTAAATATCTCCAGTTAAATACTTAGATTTTTCAGTGGTGCCATCTCGATTCCCTGTAAAACTGGATGCAGGTCTATTCCATAGTAAATGCCTAGTGTGAAAGCAACCATTATCGCACGCTGTGTGGTTTCCTTTGTGATGGTGCATAAGCTTTTCCCTACAGCTTCTCAGAATTCCGCAGAGGTCCCCAGCATTTTGTGATTGGCGCCAACTTTGGGTTGGGAAATTCGTGGAGATTTGGGGATGGAGAAGAAGAAGAAGAAGAAGAAGAAGAGATTGGATTTATAACCCACCCCTCAGAACGGCTTACAATCCCTTTCCATTCCTCTCTCCACAACAGACACCCTGTGAAGCAGGTGGGGCTGAGAGAGCTCTCTCGAGGACTGCCCTTGAGAGAACAGCTCTGAGAGAACTTACGACTGGCCCAAGGTCACGCCAGGAGCTGCATGTGGAGGTGTGGGGAATCAAACTGTGTTCTCCCAGATTAGAGTCCGCGCTCCTAACCACTACGCCAAACTGGCTCTAGGGAGCCTAGAGACGGGAGGTACTTCTGCGGGGTACAATGCCATAGAAGCCACCGTCCATTTTTTTCTCCAGGGAAACTATAGTCCAGAAATCAGTTGCAGTGCCAGGAGATCTCCAGGTCCTATCTGGAGGTTGGTAAACCTAGCACGAGACTCCACAGCAGCCATTTTGTGGCACTGCCTACAGGTTCCAAAAGCGCCCACCGGCTCAGCATTACCGAAGACCCCTACTCTATAGAAATCCGTGGCGTGGAGGGAAATTGCATTTGGATTGCACCTGTTTCTCTCCTAATTGTTTCCAATAACCCTTCCTGGATATAGTCCTCACCGCGTTGTTATTTTGGGTCGATTGTTTGTCTGAATTGGCGCCTGTCCCCTTTGTGGGAAGCCTGCCGCGCTCCAGACAAAGAGCGCTTCCCCTATTCCCTTCCCCCCCCACTTCAAAAGGTTGCCCTTCTAAGTGTGGGATTAAAAAGAACAGGTGGATGCTAGAAGCATTGTTGGGAAGGGGGCCAGGAGAACAATGGATTTCAAACACATTTGCTGTGGGATTTCCTCTCTCTCTCTCTTTCTCTCTCTCTCTCTCTTTCTGGAAGTAGATTACAATGCTCAACTTTTGTTGCTTTGTGTGCTTGGAGATGCACAAAAGACACCCAGACATCACGGAACCTGGTGACCTTAAATCTTTCCCCATATTCGGGGCCACGGCTGACTCCAGTGGGGATAAAAATATCGAATGTATCTAATACTCCCCCCAGCCCTGCGTGGTCTCTCTCTGTATTTAATGAGTTTATTCAAGCTATTTATGATCTGCCTTTTGCATTAAAACTCGAGGTGGATCACACGGTGTGAGTCAATACGTCATTTTAATTTGATATTTTAAACGACGTAGTCGATATTCACGTCTCCCTAAAGCCAAATGATCCTCCTTCTCCTGTATTTCAATCGCTGTTGGTATTTTGTCTAAAAACCTATATGCTATGTAGACTTCCTTGAATAAATGAATGAAGGGACGTCCTTGGATCCAACATCAATGGAAACCGTGTAATACATATTTTTTTATAATAATCAGAGGTTGAGCATTCCATTTGGGTGAGAGACGCAAGTTCTCTCAGAGCTGTTCTCTCAGCAGCAGTCCTCGAAAGAGCTCTCTCAGCCCCGCCTACCTCACAGGGTGTCTGTTGCGGGGAGGAGAAGGGAAAGGAGATTGTAAGCCGCTCTGAGACTCCTTTGGGTAGTGAAGGGCGAGGTAAAAATCCAATCTCCTCCTCCTCCTCCTCCTTCTTTCTTTCAGCTAGTGTGGAAGTATCATTAGAAGGTTCTAAGGTGTAAGACCCAGTGCAACGTTAGTGGCTTGAGCGTCAAACTAGGATCTGGGAGACCCAGGTTCAAATCCAGTTTATGTCACATAAATTTGTTGGCTGGGACCTTAGCAAAGTCACATGCTCTCCGCCTGACCTGCTTCACAGGGTTGCTCTGAGAATAAAGAATGCTGTAGGCCACTTAGAGTCCCCGTTTGGGAGAAGACTCAAGAGTAAGGTATAAACTAAGTAAGGAAATGAATAATCACTGATGAGGCTTGAGTTCGAGTCCTGAGCCGTGAAGCTTACAGAAAACCCTTTGGCTGATCACTATCTTATGGCCTTAGGTTGATCTCTGTCTCCCGGTTATTATAAGGATAACATGGGGGGGGGGGGGCAGAGTCATGCACACTGCCCCGAGGAGAAGACAAAAGCCATCCTCAATAAGTCATCCGGTAGTTGTTGATTAATAAAAACGACTTGCAGCCAGTGCTCCCTCTAAGCTGTGGAGTCCTGCGAGCAAAAATCCTACTTTGTGAGCTACCTGCATTAAAGTTGTGAGTGAGCGATTTGGCGGCTGCAGAAATCAGTTTGCTCTGGAGCCGTCCTTCCTGAGCCAAGACAAAAATGTGTGAGCCGGAGGCTAAAAAACTGAGCTAGCTTACACTAACTCAGCTTAGAGGGAACACTGCAAGTTGCAATTTATGCAAAAAATAAAATGCAAATATGAAATGAAGGCCCTGGAGCCGCAGCCCGCAAACATTCCAGCAAACCCCTCCTTCTCGAGGGAGAAATTCTTGCGGGACGTCACCTCTCCATGGCAATGTGGAAGGCAGGGGTTGCGGGTTGAATTCAGGCCTAAAGGGAAAGTCTGAGAAAAGTTGGGCCGGAGGGCCAGAGAAAGAGAGGGAACAGCAGGGGACAGCGGGAGCTGAAAAGGGGGACACAGAAGCGGGGAAAGGAGCTCCCTTTTGTGGGCCTGGCAGGGAGGGTCACCGACAACTTAAACTGGTTAATGTATTGGGGCGGCTTCCTTGAGGCCCGTGGTAAGAAAGGAGTGCCAGGAGACAAAAAGGCAGAGATGGCTTCCGTGAAAGGAAGCTGTCTCTCTTTAAAAGGATTTGCGTTCCTTTTCTGCCCCTTGAATGGACGCTAGCGGTGACTCTTTCAGGGGTAAGCTATTCCCCTCCTCCCCCTCTTCCAGCGCCCCCCATCTACATTCTCCTCCCTATGGCAACGCCAGCGACCCATCCCTCTCTGCTGATGGCGGCCATTGTTGCCCTGGGAGACCGGCCCGGGAAAGACAAATGCAAGGGACAGCACTGAGCCCTGCCACTGAAACAGGGGGCAGAAGGAACTGCCCCGATCCGGCTAGTTTGTCAGGCGCATCCTCGAGACTGGCTTTTCACAGTCTGGGAGTGGGAAAAATAAATAAGGGGGGGCAGGACGGACTGGATGGCCGTTGGTGGGTTCAGGCTGGCTTCATGGTACTCCTTGGCTTTGCATAGGCCATGCACCAGTTCTATCTCTCTGTCTGTCTGTCTGTCTGTCACTCTCTCTATCATCTATCATTTGATCTACCTATCATCCTTCCATCCATCCTTCCATCCATCCTTCCATCCATCTATCCATCTATCTAGCTATCTATCTATCTATCTATCATCCATCCATCCATCCATCCACCCACCCATCCATCCATCTATCCATCTGTCTGGCTGTCTGTCTGTCCATCCATCCATCCATCCGTCTGTCTGTCTATGTATCTGTCTATCACGTCTATGTATCTATCTATCATTTATCTATCATCTGTGTATCTGTCATCTATCATCTATCTATCATCTATTAATCATCTATCTATAATCTGTCTATCTGCCTGTCTGTCTGTGTCTATCGTCTGCCTGTCCATCATCTATCTATCATCTACCTATCTGTCTTGTCTGTCTCTCTAATCTAGTACTGCTCATACAGCAATAGCTGTGAGCAGAAAATGATATAAAATAAACTAACTTAGTTACTTAGTGCCATGGACCAATTGTAAATCCGAACCATAGAAAAGAGCTCCAGGATTTGGCGACCACTCAGCGCCGCAGCCCCAGGGGGCTTCCGGGGAAAGGTGGTGTGTGTGTCCACTAAGAACTGCCTGGTCTTCCCTCTGATTTTCACCAATGTTTCAAATCAGGTGGCGCTTTGGGTCTCAATGGGATACTAGCCACTGACTGGCGCCCTGGCAAATGCCCAACCCTGCCACTCTCTAGCACCGGCAGGCGGCACCACAGTCCTGCATAAAGCTCTGGTGTCCACTCTCATGCCTTTGTCTGCCTGGTGTCAGAAGTGGTGTCCTAACCTCAAAGCGAAACTTCTTCTGTTGCCTTAGTTTTTGACTGGGAAGAATTCAAGATAGCATATTCCTCCACCCTTTTCCCACTGAGTATTCGTGAGGACAGAAGAGGAGCCCTGCAGGATCAGACCAGTGATCCATTTAGTCCAGCGTCCTGTCTCACACAGCGGCCAACCAGTTCCTATAGTGGGCCGACAAGAGGGCACAGATATCAAGGCCTTCCCCTGATGTTGCCTCCTGGCTCTGGGATTCAGAGGTTGACTTGTCTCTGAACGAAATTTGTGGCAGGGGACAAGCTTTTGTGAGTCTCTGCTCCCTTCTTCAGATACAGCTAGAATGTGAGTCCATCTGTCCTATATTTTGGAGAGTGGAGTGATTTCAGATGCTGAATGACATTAGCAATCAAATGACAACAGCAGGGGAATGACAACAGCAGGCATTGACTGCAGGCGTCTATTGCCGTTTGCCTGCTAATGTCATTCGGCATCTGAAATCGCTCGACTTTCCAATATATAAGGACAGATGGACTCCCATTCTTGCTGTATCTGAAGAAGTGAACAGTGACTCGTGAAAGCTCATCCCCTGCCACAAGTTTTGTTAGTCTTTAAGGTGCTCCTGGACTCTTGCTGTTGTCTTCTACTGCAGACAGACTCACATGGCGACCCGTCTTGGTCCGTCTCCAAGGAAGGCGCCACATTTAGCCGTACAGAATGGAAATCCATCAGCCTAGTGATATAAGGGCAGATGGACTTGCGTTCTACCCAGATCTGAAGAAGTGAGCAGGGACTCATGAAAGCTCCTGCCCTTGCCACAAATTTTGTTTTATTTATTTGTTTGCTTGTTTGTTGAGATTTATATCCCGCCTAGTCAGATACACCGACTCAAGGCGGCTGACGACATTATAAAAGTTAAAAATCCATACGTCCATATAAAATTAACAAATAAACCCTCAAAGATGGCGGTAATACAGAACTCATAGCTAACAAGGCAGTTGTTATTCTTTAAGGCAGGGGTGGGCAAATTGCGGCCCGAGGGCCACATGCGGCCCGCCACAGAGTTTTTTGCGGCTCGCCAAGAAGATTTCAGGACTTCAAGAAAATTGAGCCTAAATTCAATTTGCTCTCTTATCCCATCACTGCTGATATTGATACAGCACCTGAGGAGCTGCAGCTTGAACTTATTGACATGCAGTCAGATCACACTGTGAAAGAAATGTTTAATGCTGTGATATTAGTTGACTTTTACAGATCTTTGTCTGCTGAAAAAAATTCCACGTATGAAGAAATTTGCTGGGAAAATGTTCTCTATGTTTGGGTCTACATATATTTGTGAGCAAAGTTTTTCTTGCATGAAGATCAACAAGAGTAAATATAGATGCTCTTTGACAGACATTAACTTGCAGGCTTGATGAGAATCTCAACAAGCAATCTCACTCCTGATTTCAAAAAAATTGTAGAAAAGTGTGATAGGGTACATTTGGCTCATTAAACGGATTCTAAAATTAAATGTGCTTGCAGCTATAGATGATATGAAATTAGCACAATAAATAAATTGAACAAAACTACCACTATTTTATTTAATTTATATTTATTGATTTTTATGATACAATGTATACCTTTTCTGAAATGCAAAGTTAACTAATGAATGCTATCATTTTGAAAGGTGCGGCCCTCCGCTAACCGCCGCTCCCACAAAGTGGCCCCCGAGCCAAAACAATTGCCCACCCCTGCTTTAAGGGGCTCCTGGACTCTTGCTCTTTGGTATCTGAAGGAGTGAGCCGTGACTCGCGAAAGCTGAAACCCTGGCCACCAATTTTGTTCGTCTTGAATGGGCTCCTGGACTCGGGCCCTTTTCTGCCGCCACAGACAGACGAACAGGGCTGCCCATCTTGATTGGCCTCCGAGCGTAGAGGTTCCCTTTCGCCACCACGACTTGTAGCCAGGGATAGACCTCTCCGCCATGAATCTTATCTGATCCCCTCTTAAAGCTGTCCATGCCGATGGCATTCCAATAAAGCATCCTGAGAAATCGATTTTTGTCTTTGATAGGACGGGAGCAGTGGGATATAACAATGGCTTGACGTGATGTTGTTGCAGCCAGATCATTCCCTTAAACAATGTGCAGTGCTTTCAACCCTCAAAAAGAATGTGGGTTTTCCTACCTCGCATTCTCAGCTGCCCAGAGGCGATGGCCCGCGCTTGCCTTGATCCGCCACGTTGGCAGCATCGCAACAGTATGATCAACCAGAAACTCTCCAGTCGGCTTTCACGGGGCTCTTTAATCTGCTATAGTACCAGCGTCCACCACAATGCAATTGACTCCAGGTTTCCCAGTGTGCTGTCATACATCTCCTTCCATTGTCTGAGCCCCCCCCACCTCCCCAAATCACTGCGGCAGAAAGGAGACAGGTGGTTTCACCTGATGGTGGGCACGATCGTCTCTGGGCTGCGAACCGGCTCACTGATGGGAACGAGAAGAAATGAGTGGGGTCGAAGCAGTGTGCCTTCTTCCCATACCCTCCACATCCCCAGCAAGCAAAAAGGAAGCAATAAGAAACCCCCACCTGCATCCAGCCCCACTGATACACCGCTAAAAACGGCCAATCAGACTGTACTGAAGGGAAGGGAATGGGCACGGCACGTGAGAAGAGCCCCACCGGATTGGGTCCAGCTGGTTCAGCATTTTGTCCCCCATCGTGACTGCCAGGATACCCCAGAAGGGCAAGAAGGCCAAAAACAGACCCGACCCATTGCTCCCTTCATTTCAGCTATTTGTATTTTTCACCGCTCCATTCCTCCTTCAGGGTCTCTTTTTTCGTTCTCTCTTCTTGTTCTCCCTCCCCCTCCTGAGTTTCCCTCCCTTTTATTTCCCCCTCCTTCCTCCCTCCCTCCCTCCCTCCAGCTTCCTTTAGCTCTTTTTATTCCACTCCTGTGATTCTTTTACAGAGCAAGGAAGAAGTTCTTGCATTCGGCTCCACCTCCTGCAGCAGCCATTTTGGGTCTGGCTCTGCCTCCGATGGTGGCCATTTTGGGTTTGGCTCCGCCTCTGGCGGCAGCCATTTTAAATTTGTCTCCACATCCCTGACATCTATTTTGGATTTGGGTGTTCACTTAACACCCTCTGAAAATTCCAAAGGTTCCCCCAGGCACAAAACCATCATAGACCCCCGCCGTAGGGATTAGCACCATTCCTCCTAGAGACCCCTTTTGCCTGGCTATCTGGGATTTCATCCAGCTACCCACTTTGCCAACGGTTTCTTCTCCGGAAACCGCATTATTGCCAAAAGCTTCCCAGACGACAGCATAAGAGCTGAGGCGACCAACCACCGCCTTCTTGAGAAGACACCAGACGGGCCCCAGCCCTGCCGAGACACGCAGCAAACTCGGAAAGGCAGCAGGGGACTGCTAAAAGGAAATCGTTTCTCCCGCCTTTCAGCCTTAGCTTAATTAACTTGTTTGTCTTTCTCAGTCATCTCGCGGAGGCAGATAACTACAACCTTGTTCGCATATTAGAGACATGCATATTACATCTGTTGCACAATGGTTGCCACATGTAAACAAACAAAGGGCACTGCTTTGTGTTTGCCTTCACAAGGGCTAGGTGTTTCGGTGTGACGGTACAGGGTTCAAATCCAGCCGCACCTTAAAGACCAGCAAGGCTTCCGGGGTATAAGCTGTTGAGAGTCAAAACTCCGTTTGTCTGATACTTCTCATCAGGGACCTCTGATTATATCCTGGAAATCTTGTTGGCCTTTAAGGTGCTACCGGACTCGACTCCTGGACTTCTACTGCAGACCAACCTGGCCCTGCCGGATCAGACCAGGGGTCCACCTAATCCAGCATCCTGTCTCACACAGTGGCCAACCAGTTCCTCTGGAGGGCTGACAACAGGGCAGAGAGGCTGAGGCCTTCATAAGAACATCAGAAGAGCCCTGCTGGATCAGTCTAATAACCCATCTAGTCCAGCCTCCTGTCTCACACAGTGGCCAACCAGTTCCTCCAGAGGGCCAACGACAGGGCAGAGAGGCCGAGGCCTTTCCCTGATGTTGCCTCCTGGCACTAATATTCAGAGGTTGACTGCCTCTGCATGTGGAAGTTCAGTTTAGTTACCGTGGCTAGTAGCCACCGATAGACCTAGCCTCACGAATCTGTCTAATCCCCTTTTGAAGCCATCTATGCCTGCGGTCATCACTACATCCTCTGGCAAGGGAATTCCACATTTTAATCACACGTTGTCTAAAGAAGTATTTCCTTTTTTCCGTCTTCAATCCACTGTCCATCAGCTTCGTTGGATGCCCTCACGTTCTAGTCTTTTGGGAGAGGGAGATTTTTCCCCCCCCAGTTTGTCCACTCTCTCCACCCCATGCCTAATTTTATAAACCTCTACCATGTCCCCCCTTAGTCATGTCTTTCCTAAATGGAAGAGTCCCAGACTCTTCAGCAACCACAGCAAACTTGGAACTGGCCTCTGAACCAGCTGCTCTCAGATGCACAGCTGTGACCAACACCGCAAAGTTGTTGTGAGGATAAAATGGGGGAGAACCACATATGGCGCCCCATGCATCTTGAAGGGAAGACGTGATAAATGTATGATAGACTGGGGCCTCATTTGTGCAAGGGTTACTTTTAGGACTGCCAGCTCTGGGGTGGGAAATACCTGGAGATTTTGGGGGTGGAGCCTGGGGAGGGTGGGGTTTGTGGAGGGCCAGGACAACAGTGAAGGGTTGCCAGACCCCCAGGTGTAGGTGGAGGTCCCCCACCACCAGGCTCTGCCCCCCAGCTGGCCAACGGGGGGACTGACCAGCTGAAAGAGAAAAACCCAGGCCACTTTGCTGGCATCACACAGGAAGTGATGTCACCACACCAACAGCTTTGGGTGACCTGTTGTTATTTGAGCAAAAACTCTATGGCAGAAGCCAGTTTTACCATAGAGTTTCCCCCTGAATACCAGACTGTTGCCCAGAAGTCGCTGATATGATGACATCACTTCCTGTGTGATGCCAGCAAAGGGACTGGGGCCTTTCTCTTTGGCGTAGTGGCCAGTTTGGTGTAGTGGTTAGAAGTGCGGACTGTAATCTGGGAGAACCGGGTTGGATTCCCCACTCCTCCATATGCAGCTGCTGGTATAACCTTGGGTCAGTCACAAGTTCTCTCAGAGCTGTTCTCTCAGGAGCTGTCCTCGAGAGAGCTCCCTCAGTCCCACCTGCTTTACATGGTGTCTGTTGTGGGGGGATGGGAAGGGAAAGGAGATTGGAAGCCACTCTGAGGTTCTGAGTGAAAGGAGGGGTGTAAATCCAATTTCTTCTCCTCCTCCTCCTCCTCCTCCTCTTCCTCCTGGTAAGTCCCACCCCATCCCCTGCAGCAACCCTACATCAGTGGGGCACAAGCCCACAGAGTCCACCCTCCAAAGCCGCCATTTGATCCAGGGAAACTGATCTCTGTTGCCTGGGGATCGGTACGAACGCCAGAAAATCTCCAGTCCCCACCTGGAGGTTGGCAACCCTAGCTGCACCCAATCCTTTCAAAGCCCTCTCACGAGCCATTCACAGATCTGCAGCGCATGGGTTTCACTTCTCAGTCCATCGGCATATCATTACATGTAGGTCAACTGACGCGTTCTTTCCGATGTGCCCTCTGGAACGGCTCCTTCACCTCTGCAAGTCGTCCCTTGAGAGCCACAGTCATCAAGTGACAACTGTGTGAACCGGCCAGGGTGGGGGAAGGATTCTCAGCGAGGGACTCATTGCAGCCCTAGTGGTTTCAGATGCAATCCGATTCCGTTCCCAAAGCATCGGGGGTGGGGGAGAAAATTAGTGTTTTTCTTTTTCAAGTTTTCCAGGGATTTGGGGTTTTGAGTTTTTTATTTTATTTTCCTACGGAAAGAAGGGACTTAAAAACCCAGGCCGCCCTAATCAGTCAGTCCTTTGGAATGTTTTCTTCATGGCTAACCAAGGGTAGCTAACCCGCACACCAGTTCCCTGGGGAAAAAGACATTTAATCCCCTAACCACATACAAATATACACATTGAAACCCATCGGGAAAGGGAAAAAAGGCGGCTAGAAAAAAATTACTTCTAAGAAAGGAAAGGTGGAAAATCTCCCCCTTCCCTCCCCAAGATAAAAAAGAACAATCCAGGGACCGTTTCCTATCTTGAAAACTATAATGTCTCCCCTGTCTGTGTGCTGTTATGTTCATCACGGCTCTCTCTTTCTCTCTCGTTATTATTGTCTGAATATTTAGGGCAGTTTCACACAGTGTATAAATTAAGATCTGGCCTGTGTATCTTTAGAAGGGGGGGATCTGCCACCTACGGATACACAACTGAATGGGGTTCAGTGCGGGACCACAGTGGCTCTTAGAAAAAAGAAAACGAAATCTCTAGTTTAAGGGATACAAGAAGGATCGGCGGCATGCTAGAATTAACCACCAGGCGAAAGGGAACGGCGGGCAGAGATCTTCCTTATGGGAGTAGAGCACTTCTCAGAGATGCTTTACAGAACAGAGAATGGTCGAGGTGAACAGTGGCCCGAGTGCGAACCATGTGATGATGCGTGTCAGTATGCTAAAATAATTTCACAAAGCTATGGTTGCAAGGCCTCCGCTGATTGCTGCCACTAGGATAAATTTTAAAAAGCAAACACTCTGGAGAGTCAGTTTGGTGTAGTGGTTAGGAGCGCGGACTTTAATCTGGGAGAACCGGGTTTGATTCCCCACTCCTGCAGCTGCTGGCATGACCTGGGGTCAGTCACAAGTTCTCTCAGAGCTGTTCTCTCAAGGACAGTTCTCGGGAGAGCTCTCTCAGCCCCACCTGCCTCACAGGGTGTCTGTTGTGGGTAGGGGAAGAGAAAGGGGTTGTAAGACACCCTGAGACTCTTTTGGGTAGAGAAGGGTGGGGTATAAGTCAAATCTCTTCTTCTTCTTCTTCTGTGCTGATACATCACAACGGGTAGCTCTAGGAAGTGCTGGGAACTTTACGGTTTTATCATAGAGTTTCCAACAATTCCTAGAGCTACCCATTGACATTTTCCCGTTGTACTTGGAAGTGATGTACACATGCACCCCCATACATCCTGCCCACAATCCTCCTATTGGTTGCCAGGCTCGGAGTGGTAACTCTACACCCCTCTCTGTTTGCGACATCTGGGTGGGTGGGATGTACCACTTCCCACCTAACAAAGGCTCTGCAATAGCTAGTGTTTGGGCTGCAGAAACTTTATGGCTTATATTAATCCACATACGTTGTGTGAATCTGTATCTTTTTAGTTATACAGCTAGGCTCCCGTGCCCCTGCTGATCTCTTGCTCTGAGCTTTGATATTGTCCAATTCTTTAACTATAAAAGGTTGCAGATTTTAAGAAGTATATGCCAGGCCAGCGGTGGGCCCCAATTCAGCCTCAGCACAGCCAAGAACAGGCCCCCTTGGAGAAAATGGCTGCTTTGGAGGGTGGACTCTATGGCGTTATCCTGCATTGAAGTCCCTCCCCTCTCCAAACCCCATCCTCCCCACGCGCTACTCCCAAAATCTGCAGGTATTTCTCAACCCAGAGCCGACAACCCTATTTGGCTGGTCAGCATGTGAGACAGGATGTGGGCGTGGTTGAGCCATCGGTCCAATCCAACTCAGCTCTTCTTATAT
Source organism: Lepidodactylus listeri (assembly GCA_029233225.1). Classification (NCBI taxonomy): domain Eukaryota; kingdom Metazoa; phylum Chordata; class Lepidosauria; order Squamata; family Gekkonidae; genus Lepidodactylus; species Lepidodactylus listeri. The sequence goes on along the minus strand of JARCFY010000022.1, from coordinate 10,906,930 downwards.
ACTGTCTTCTCTTGTTTTGAGTTTCCAGGTTCATTCACCTGCCTTCATTGGCCCAGGAGGTTTTCTCCCCCGTACCCCCACGCAAAATGATAAGGTCACCATTTCTCTTCAGACCTGCAACCGACGAGAAACTTTTCCCCCTCCTGAGCCTAAAACCCCCACGGCGGCCGGGTCTAGTGTTACTATTCCCCGCCGGAACGCTTTGATCCCTACCTCCTGTAATGCCTGGAATATTTTAAAGTCTCCATCTTCTCTTCCCACCCCATCTGCTATTGTTTCTAGGGAAGCATAAACACGGACCCCAAAGGGACATCAAGGGGAAATTAAAACCTTTCTCCGCTCCCCTCCCTCAGCCCGCCGATGACCCTCCTCCTCTGCCAGATAATCCCTCACAAAGCAAATTCTTCCTGGATTATATTTTAATATCTGCAAAGCCTCCAGTTTGAAAGACAAACAAACGTGAGAGCGGCTCGCGGAGATCCTCGGAGGGGAAAAGGGGGAGAGCTGAATGAATGCACGGCTGGAGAAGCAAGGCCGGAGAGGAAGATGTCCTGACCCCAGCAAAGGGTGGACAAGAGACGGTGACCTGTGTCTGCGAGGGGGGACGTGTGGGGACTTGGCGACAACTGACACACACGCGTGTGCACCCACCCACACATACCGACCTGCGCCCTGAGTAGCCAAGTCGTTGAATCTGAATAAAGGCCGTTTTGGACACGAGAGAGAACGGAAGGAACAGGAAGCGACGCGAACCCAAAATATACATACGCTGGATTTCAGAGAGGGATTCAGAGAGGGATGACAGAAATAGAACGTTTGTCGAAAATGCCTGAATTTGGTGGTTGTTCAGGGAAGGTGACGGGCGTCATTTTGCTGCCAAAGCCAAGCTGCGAAACAGACCCCGAAAGAACTAGGGCAAGCTTCCCCAACGTGGCAACCAGGAGTACTTCCTGTGGTGCCTGCCGAGCTTTTCAGAAAGTGGGCAGGGTCGTTGCAAGGCAGAGCTTGTTATTGGCTAACCCTCAAATGAAAGGCCTTATAGCTAGAGGATCAGGAGGACAGGTAAACCTCTGTAGTATGTGATTCCATACGTCCCCCAGTCTTTCCTTTTCCCCAGGAGGTGAGAGGAGGGAGGTACTCCATCCAGCTCCACCTCCCGCGGCAGCCATTTTGGGGCAGCCCACACTACTCCCCTCTCAAAATTCGCGACGTGCGCACAGGATCAAAAAGATTGGAGACCCCTAATCTAAAGGTCTACAGTGTTGCCCCCGTGCCTCTTTCCGGGGAGATCTAGGGTCACAGTATTCAGTGCGAGATTCTTCGCAGCTCCCTACGAAAATCTGTCAGGAAACTTTCCGAATCGACACGAATTTTAACAACTTAGAATCTTAACCCTTTTGCTCAGGTTGTCCAACTTGAAGATTTTTCAACTGATGTGCCTTTGTAAGAAGGCCGCGGTGGCCCAGAGGTTAAGACACTGAGTTGCAGACCAGAAAGTCTGTCGTTCGGCCGTTCGAGACCCTGGTGCCGCGTGACGGAGTGAGCTCCCATCCCTGTCCCAGTTCCTGCCAAACTAGCAGTTCGAAAGCAAGAAATTGCAAGTAGATAAATAGGTACTACTTCGGTGGGAACATCGTTCTGCGCGCTTCGGCGTTTAGTCATGCTCGCCACATGACCACGGAAACGTCTTCGGACAGCGCTGGCTCTTCAGCTTGGAAACGGAGATGAGCACCGCCTCCTAGAGTCAGATTCGACTGGCTTTCAAGCAAGGGAAGCCTTGACCTTTACCTTTGTAAGACTGACAAATTTTAAGAACTGTATCTCTTTCTGTTAAGTTTTATTATTTTATAAGAATTGTAGTCATGTGACCTGTGTTGGTCCTAGACCATATAATAAACTATTTATCTGTTAATGTTCTGTGATGACTAGGGTGTTAGGCAAGAAGCACCGAGACCTGAATTCATAATCTTCATTGAGCCACCAGCTTGACCTTGAGCCGTCCACTCTCTCTCCTGATAATAATGAGGGAGGGTATGGGAAAAGCCGGGAATGGTCCAAAGAAGGAATTGTGAAAGGTCTGCTCTAACTGGCAGTTACATCTCCCTTCTCCCAAGCTCTTGGTGTTATCAGAGCTGTTCTGGAAAAAAATCCAGCTGAGCCCACCAGTCAAAGCCCTTCCTTGGGAGGTGAGGGGGGTTAAAGATGCCTCCCCCCGTTGTTTATAACAAAACGTCCTCAGTGGGGTAGAGACGAGGCACGGAGTGCTTCTAGTGAGCAGCCATGTTCACCGGAAACTCCTCAGCCTGCCACTGTCTTTCGAGAGCCAGTTTGGCGTAGTGGTTAAGAGCGCAGACTCTAATCGGGGAGAACCGGGTTTGATTCCCCGCTTCTCCACATGCAGCTGCTGGTGTGACCTTAGGCCAGTCACAAGTTCTCTCAGAGCTGTTACACTCTTATACTGTCTGAGTATTTTTAACTCACTTGATGTGTTTATTCATATAATAAAATTATTATTTAAAAAAACAAGTTCTCTCAGAGTTATTCTCTCAGGGGCAATCCTCAAGAGAGCTCTCTCGGCCCCACCTACCTTGAAGGGTGTCTGTTGTGGGGAGGGGTAGGGAAGGAGACTGTAAGCTGCTTTGGGACTCCGAGTGAAAGGCGGGGTATAAATCCAATTTCTTCTTCTTCTTCTCCGAAGCCATTTTCTCCAGAGGAATTGATTCCTGTCATATGGAGGACAGTTGTAATTCCCACCCCACAGGGTTGTGGTGAGGATAAAATGGAGAAAGGGAGCACCACGAATTTTACTGCATAACCTAGAACCCGTCACACTCACTCTCCTCTCTCTTACGCCCCTTAAATTGCTGTTTTGGAGATAAACTGAAGGGAAAGAAAGCCCTGAATGCCACCTTTGGCTGCCTGGAGGAAATGTAGAGTGATAAATCTTGCTGGGCTCTAGGGTTGCCAGCTCCAACTTGGTAAATTCCTGGAGATTTTGGAGCAGAGCCTGAGAAGGATGGAGTTTGGGGAAGAGAGGGACTCCAAGGGATGTACACAGACAGTCCACTCTCTGGGGAACTGCAGTCTGAAGAATCAGCTGTAATTCTGGGAGGATGGCAACGCAACCGGGTCATGTTGCAAACTGGCATTCGAGGCCTTTGGGACTGATTCAAGAGGAGTCATGTTCTTCGCTGCAACCTCTCCACCTCCTCAGCTCTAGTCCGCTTCCAAAACCCCAGAGCGAGTTGTAGCTGTTCAAGCTGGAGCATTAGGGCAGGGGGAGTTGAGCGACGATCACAGAATGTCGGGGGTTCTAAGCCAAGCATCGTCCTGCGATGGAGGCAGCCATTTCCAAATGGGAGCACCCTGCTGGGATATCTCCTGGGCAGTGTTTCCCTCTAAGCTGAGTTAGAGTGAGCTGGCTCACAGTTTTTTAGCCTCCGGCTCACACGTTTTTGTCTTGGCTCAGGAAGGGATGGCTCCAGAGCAAACTAATCTGTGCAGTAGCCAAATCACTCGCTCACAGTTTTAATGCCAGTAGCTCACGAGGTAGCATTTTTGATCACAGGACTCCACAGCTTAGAGGGAACATTGCCTCCTGGGGGTCAAGATTTATTTTCTTTTGCTCAGGGGAAAGAGGTGTTTCAGGCAGGGTTGCCAACCTCCAGGTGGCAGCTGGTGACACCCCCCCCACACACACACACTATTACAGCTGATCTTCATGCGACAGAGATCAGTTCGCCTAGAGAACATGGCCACTTCGGAAGGTGGACCCTACGGGATTATACCCCACTGAAATCTCCCCTCCCTAAACCCTGTCCTCCTCAGGCTCTACTCCCCAAATCTCCAAGTATGTATTTCCCAACCCGGAGCTGGTACTCCTAGTGTCAGGGGAGAAGCAAGTGGGCACTGGGAGACATACAGTCCTGCCCATGGCTCCAGTGTTTCAGAGTCCGTTGTTTGTTCTTTTTTGCTGTAGATTTCTTTTGAGAAAGGGAAGGTTAATTATACTGTGTATTTTATTACACTGTGAGCCTTCAGGCTGGGGAGACAGGATGCAAATTATTTAAAATTATTGTTTGTATCTGGGGTCCTGGTAAGAACATAAGAAGAGCCTTGCTGGATCAGAGCAGCAATCCATCTAGTCCAGCATCCCGTCTCACACGGTGGCCAGCCAGTTCCTCTGGAGGTCCAACAACAGGGCACAGAGGCCGAGACCTTGCCCTGAGAAGAACATCAGAAGAGCCCTGCTGGATCAGACCAGTAGTCCATCTAGTCCAGCATCCCATCTCACATGGTGGCCAACCCATTCCTCTGGAGGTCCAACAACAAGGTATAGAGCCCAAGGCCTTCCACTGAGAAGATTGTAAGAAGAGCCCTGCTGGATCAGACCAGTGGTCCATTTAGTCCAGCATCCCATCTCACATGGTGGCCAACCCATTCCTCTGGAGGTCCAACAACAAGGTATAGAGTCGGCGGCCTTCCCCTGAGAAGATCATAAGAAGAGCCTTGCTGGATCAGCCCAGTGGTCCATCTGGTCCAGCATCCCATCTCACATGGTGGCCAACCCATTCCTCTGGAGGTCCAACAACAAGGTATAGAGTCGGTGGCCTTCCCCTGAGAAGATCATAAGAAGAGCCTTGCTGGATCAGCCCAGTGGTCCATCTGGTCCAGCATCCCATCTCACATGGTGGCCAACCCATTCCTCTGGAGGTCCAACAACAAGGTATAGAGTCGGCGGCCTTCCCCTGAGAAGATCATAAGAAGAGCCTTGCTGGATCAGCCCAGTGGTCCATCTGGTCCAGCATCCCATCTCACATGGTGGCCAACCCATTCCTCTGGAGGTCCAACAACAAGGTATAGAGTCGGTGGCCTTCCCCTGAGAAGATCATAAGAAGAGCCTTGCTGGATCAGCCCAGTGGTCCATCTGGTCCAGCATCCCATCTCACATGGTGGCCAACCCATTCCTCTGGAGGTCCAACAACAAGGTATAGAGTCGGTGGCCTTCCCCTGAGAAGATCATAAGAAGAGCCTTGCTGGATCAGCCCAGTGGTCCATCTGGTCCAGCATCCCATCTCACATGGTGGCCAACCCATTCCTCTGGAGGTCCAACAACAAGGTATAGAGTCGGCGGCCTTCCCCTGAGAAGATCATAAGAAGAGCCTTGCTGGATCAGCCCAGTGGTCCATCTGGTCCAGCATCCCATCTCACATGGTGGCCAACCCATTCCTCTGGAGGTCCAACAACAAGGTATAGAGTCGGTGGCCTTCCCCTGAGAAGATCATAAGAAGAGCCTTGCTGGATCAGCCCAGTGGTCCATCTGGTCCAGCATCCCATCTCACATGGTGGCCAACCCATTCCTCTGGAGGTCCAACAACAAGGTATAGAGTCGGTGGCCTTCCCCTGAGAAGATCATAAGAAGAGCCTTGCTGGATCAGCCCAGTGGTCCATCTGGTCCAGCATCCCATCTCACATGGTGGCCAACCCATTCCTCTGGAGGTCCAACAACAAGGTATAGAGCCCAAGGCCTTCCACTGAGAAGATTGTAAGAAGAGCCATCCCCCGATGTTGCCTCCTGGCTCTGGGATTCAGAGGTCGACTACTTCTGAAGGTGGAGGTTCCCTTTAGCCACCCACTGATAGAACTATCCTCCATGAATCTGTCTAATCCCCTTTGAAAGCCGTCTGTGCCTGTGGCCATCGCTATAACCTCCAGCAGTAAATTCCACCTTCTAATTACTCATCCTGTAAAGAAGTATTTCCTTTTAGTGTTCTTTTTGGTTCAGTATCCTTTGCTAGATAGTAGTGTCGAAAGTGTGTTTTCGGGTTACAAAGGGGAAGCGGCATTTTACCAGACAAGTACACCGCCTGCACTGAATCAGCCATGTTTCTAGAACAGAGGGCTTGTTGTTGTTGTTGTTGTTCAGTTGCACAGTCGAGTCCGACTCTTTGCGACCCCACGGACCACCTCACGCCAGGCCCTCCTGTCTTCTGTCGTGCTCCGGAGTTTGCTTGACTTCATGTTCGTTGCATCGATGACACTGTCTAACCATCTCATCTTTTGCCGTCCCCTTCTTCTTTGACCTTCAGTCTTTCCCAGCATCGGGGTCTTCTCCAGGGAGTGCTCCCTTCTCATTCGGTGGCCAAAGTATTTGAGTTTCAGCTTCAGTTATCTGGCCTTCCAGGGGACAGTCAGGGTTGATTTCTTTTAGGACTGACTGATTTGATCTCCTTGCAGTCCAAGGGACTCTCAAGCATTTTAGGATAATCTAAAAAATGCAAGTTGGATCGTCAGGCGTTGGCATTGTCCTCCGTTACAGTGACCTATTTCCCACAACCCATCAGGGTCACCCTAATCTATGGGAGCCCCAGACGCCCCCCCCCCCAAATTCAGCCTACATGTCATCCTATAGCCGTGACCCACTTTTTCTCCCCAACGGTTCCCAACAGCCAGGGGCTCCTCTCCCCTCCGAGCTCGTGTTCCCCTCCTCTTTCTTTGCCTGGCTCCCTCTCTGCCCGTGGAGGCTCGTTTTCAGGTGGGACAAAGCTGGCTTGGCACCCGTCGCCGAGGAGGGAAAACCCAGCACACCTCTGTCCCCGCCGAGGCTCTCCCTCCCGGCGCAATCGCTTTCCATTAGCCACGGGGAAACAAGCGTCACATTCAGAGGATGGACAATGCCGGGGAGAATAATACCCCAAAAGCCAGCGGATCGGGTGTCGGGACCCAAAAAGCTTTTCACTGTGAGCTTTTCTTTGCGCCGGGGAGGAAGAGGTTTTCAGAGACTCGGTATCTCTCAGATTAGGTTTTATCCCCAGAGAAACCTGTTGTGTCTCTATTGTCCCCGCGGCTGTGGGAATGGAAGGGCCTGGATGTGCCAAACAATGGAGAAAGGGTTTCTCTCCGTCTCTGTGTCCTGCCAAGAGCAAACCTCTTCTTTGCCCTCAATAGGCAGGGCTTTACCAACGCTGGAATCTCGGCACAGTTTTGGATTCCCACCTTTTGACCTGCCGTCTAACGCACAGTTCTGCCATTGAGTCGCGCTCCCCCCGCCCCCCCCGGAGAGGGTGGGAATCGAGACGGACGACGTGAGATTTCTCATGGCCAGGGTGTCTAATTGTGGGCCTGTGAACCGCTTTAGGAGATTTTTTCCAGCCAGTTGGGTACATTTGTTTTTAGTCGGGATGATTCGTCATCTGCCTTTGAATCGGTGAATCACCGAAACCTCTGCCGAGTAGAAAACCCTTCGCTGGATTATTATTATTATTATTATTATTTACTATATTTATACCCTGCCCTTGTCCTCCATGGGGAGTAGGGACCCAAAGAGGTGCACGTTTTTCTCCTCTGCACTATTTTATCCTCACAACAACCCTGTCCGGTAGGTTTGGCTGAGTAGGTATGACTGGCCCATAACCGCCCAGCGAGCTTCCATGGCACAGTCAGGATTTGAACCCAGGCCTCTCAGGTACCACCACCCTAACTACTACACCACAGTGGCTCTTGGTCTGGATCAGACCAAGGGGTTCATTTAGCTAGGCATCCTGTTTCAAACACTGATCCATCACGTGCTTCGAGGAGAACCACAAGCGGGACATGTGAGAGGTAAAAGAGGTAGCCCTCCCTTGTTCAGGTTGCCAGCTCTGGGCTGGGCAGTTCCTAGAGATTTGGGGGGGTGGAGCCTGGGGGAGGGGCAGGGGGAAGCGAGGGCCCTCAGCCGTGGAGTCCACTCCCACAGCACCCAGTTTGCTACAGGGGAACTGCTCTCTGCTCTCTGGAGATCGGTTGGAATCCTGGGAGATCTCCAGCCCCCTCAACCCCTGGAGACTGGCAACCATAATCAATTAATTAACCAGTAATCAGGGCCAGTTCTTGGGCCAAGACACATTAGGCACTTTCACACGCCCTAAATAACACACTTTCAACACACTTTCACCATCATCTGGGCCCAAGCATGGTTGTAATGCAGGTTATAGTAGTTATCAAGGCAAACAGATTATTGACAGACGTATTTTCTGTATTGGCAGGAAGAAGAAGAAGAAGACAAAGAAGAAGAAGAGGAGGAGGAGGAGGAGATTGGACTTACACTCTGCCCTTCACTACCCAAAGGATTCTCAGTGTGGCTTACAAACTCCTTTTCCTTCCCCTCCCCACAACAGACACCCTGTGAGGTAGGTGGGGCTGAGAGAGCTCTCCCGAGAACTGCCTTTTCAAGAACAGCTCTGACAGAACTATGGTTTTAACAAATTCTTATCTAGGGATGCTCAAACAGCTGCCAGTTCATCTCCAGTGCTGATCACCCAGAAGCCGATTTTTTGTCAAGCGGTTCAGCACCTCGAGTCTGTTTCCTGGTCTACTTTGTTTGTATACAAACAGTGCAATCGGCAGCATTTCACACATGCCCATTTTTGCACCCTGGACCCTACATTGTTGCCCATCACTCGGCAACAAATCACTTCTCAACAAAGTGTGAGCAAACCAATCAGTTCACCAGTGGTTATGAACTAAACACTTTTTAAACAAACGTGTTACCATTTGGCGTTCATCTAAGTTGGTGTAATCATCAAAATGATTCTGCGCATGCACATTTCTCGCACAGCCTTCTGGGAGTGGGTGTGCTGCCCCCGCGTCACTTAATTACCTGACCTGACCATCTGTAACCCTGGAGGAAAACTGGGTTATGCCGCAAACTTTCGCCGCGAACACGGTCAGAGAGCGAACGTACCGTTTTCGGCAGCCACGTTCGCTCGTGAGCCAAAACTCCCAGCTGGAGGGACTTCCAAAGGGATTCCCCCTCACAGCTGTGTGTTGCTTGGAGAACCAAGCAAGTGTGTGTCGTGTATCCCATGACAAAACAAAGGTTCAGTTTGGGAGCTAATCCAAGCTCACACGAGCCTGGCCAAACTGCTAAACAGACACAGTTGCAGAAGTTGCCTCCGCAAGGCTGTTTTGAATGGCTTGGTTTCCAATGTAGGGATGCTTCTCTATGCCCCCCCTTCTCCCGGCACATCTGGAAAAAGACTCATCTTGCCAATAAACAAGCTTCCAGGGGAAGGGTAGGGTTAACGCCATCCTTCCTTTGGGAGATCAACAGGGCCAAGGTAGGAAATGGACAGGGAGGCCGCCTCTCCAAAGCCTGCAAATACCGCAAGAGGGAAAACAAATTACTTCCCCCCAAAATGCAGAGGGGGATGCAAGGAATGAGAAGAGCAGAGCAACAGATGTGAGCCACCTCAGTCTGCCGGCACCGGAGGGACACGAGGAAGACCCGTTTCCTGGACAAAGCAGTTTGAAGTGGGTGGGGATGTTTAGCTCCAGCACGATGCAAAACTTTGCCTCCTGTTTTCTACATTCCCAGCTGCAGATCAAGGCACAATAACAAGCTATGTGTCCCCCCACCTGTCAGTTGGCAACCGTATGTCAGGATGTTGTCCGGAGCCTGTTAAAATGTCGAAAAGCAGATTCAACAAAAGTGAAGGCCATAAACGAGGACACAAACATCAGATGCTAATACACTATATTGTACAAGCGTAGAAGAAGAAACGAATGCGTAAAATATACGAAGTCTATTCGATAAAGTACACAATAGGCTTAGCCATAAATGTAGTCCATGGTATTTCTTCAAATTATGAATTGTTCCTCCAATGAAGAATCCGGATAATAATAACTTCGTTTCATTAAACTTCTTCAAGAAATATTAACTACAACGAACGTTTCGAAGACAGGAACCTCTCAAAATGGTTTAACATCAGGCCACTCGATACGGAAAAGCTCCCCAGCATGGGTGTTCTAGAGGTCTACAGTAACCATTTGCAAAGCTACTGACGGGCAACAGTTCTTTAAGGAAACCTCTCTGGCGTAATACTAAGCAGATCCACGCATTACGGTGTACCCAGGCTGGGGGCCCTGTCCTGCGTTGGACGGGGAAAAAAGAAAAAGGACCCTCTTTTTTCTTCCCCCCCCTGCCAACTGGTGTGGCCATTTCACGGTGTCAGACGGGACAGATGTGATGAGCCATGGGTTCGCCTCAGTGGTCACATATGTAGTGCCCAGTTCGGACCGGAATCACAGTACGCATTGGTAACGGGCTTCACCCTTCCCGCCTGCACCATTTCCCCAACCTGAAACAGCACCAGGGGATGCTATACAGAAAAACCCACTTGTCTCTGGGGAAAAGGCAGAGTATAAATAGGGTTGCCAATCTCCAGGTGGTGGCTGGAGACCTCGCAGAATTACAACTGGTCTCTAGAAGAAGAAGAAGAAGAAGAAGAAGAGATTAGATTAGATTTATATTCCGCCCTTCACTCACTTGGAGTCTCAGAGCGGTTTACAAACTCCTTTCCCTTCCCCTCCCCACAACAGACACCCTGTGAGGTGGGTGGGGCTGAGAGAGCTCGGAAACAATTGTCCTGGAGAGAACAGCTGGTACAGAGCTATGGCTTGCCCAAGGTCATCTAGCAGGTGCAAGTGGAGGAGTGGGGAATCAAACCCGGTTCTCCCAGATTAGAGTCCGCGCACTTCACCACGACACCAAACTGGCACTCTCTGGGTTATAGAGATCAGTGCCCCTGGAGAAAATGGCTGCTGTGGAAGGTGAACGATACAGCACTATACCCCGCTGAGGCCCCTCCCCTCCCCAAACCCACCCTCCCCAGGCTCCACCCCCTCGAATCTCCAAGTATTTCCCCACCCAGATCTGGCAAACCCGAACGATAAATAATGAATAATGTGCTATCAGCCCTGACCTGGCTAGTCCAGGCTAGCCTGATCTCGCCAGATCGCAGAAGCTAAGCAGGGTCGACCGTGGCTTGTATTTGGAAGGGAGAACTCCAAGGAATACCAGGGCTGGGACACAGAGGCAGGCGATGGTCTGAAATGTCTCTTGCCTTGAAAACCCCACAGGGTCGCCACAAGTCAGCTGTGACTTGCTGTCACTTTCCACCATCACTGAGGTGTTGTCAGACTGTGACCTGATCCATGAGATGTTAGAGGCAAGAGAAGAAGGAGGAGGAGGCTGAATTTATACCCCACCCTTCACTAACCAAAGGCGTCTCAAAGCAGCTTACAATTGCCTTTCCCTTCCCCTCCCCACAACAGACACCCTGGGAGGTAGGTGGGACTGAGAGAGCTCCTTTGAGGACTGCTCTTGAGAGAACTGCTCTGAGAGAACTTGTGACTGACCTGAGGTCACCCCAGCAGCTGCATGTGGCGGAGTGGGGAATCAAACCCGGTTCTGCCAGATTAGAGTCCGTGCTCCTAACCACTACGCCAGACTGGCTCTGACTGAGCGGAGGTGGTATGCCATCGCCTGCCTTCTCGTATCAGCCCCCCGTCTTTCCTCCGTGGTCTCCCACTCACATGGCCAACCCCACTTAGCTTGCAAGTTCTGATGAGCTTGGGTCCAGCCAGGGATATTCGGGCGGGTAGATGACACATGTCTGTTGTGGGGAGGGGAAGGGAAGGAGATTGGAAGCCACTCTGAGACTCCTTCGGGTAGTGAAGGGCGGGGTATCAATCCAATCTCTTCTCTTCTTCTCTTCTTCTTTAATGGGATTGTGTCATTTTGGTACGGCGGGCTAACATGGCGACCCTTTGGGGATTTGCTAAAAAATGGTTTATACAAAAGCAAAATCACAGGGGTGAGGGGCATGCACCACACACTGCTTTCTTGGTCCCAAATATCATTTTCAGTGTCTGTAGGGGAGTGATGCTTCATTAGTATGCGCCTCATGTCCCTCGCATTGGTCCCCCACCCCCACCCTCCTGGACTGGCATCCCCCAGTTCCTTTCCGTTGTTCTCGCTACCTCCCAAGCGGATGTGAACCTTCGCTCCCTCCATCCTAATTAAGAAACGGCCCTCACTTTTGTTGTCCCCGGCATTCCAGGACCATGTCCAATAGCCCGCCCCCATCTCTCTTGCAGTCGTCCCCCCCCTTACTTGGCCAAACCAAAGGCTCACGGACAAAGAAATCTCAGTGTACACTTTGTTAAGAAAGTTTCTGGCTCATTAACGGTAACCTGGCGGCATTTTCAAACCGGCTGGAATTGGAGGGGCAAGGGGAAGATTCTGGGCAGGCCTGAAGAACTTTCCGGACAAACAGAACACCCCCAAAGCTGTTTCCCAGCACTGTCTGTGGAGTTTGCTCTTCAGTAAGCAGGGCACTGGCGTGGTATGGTGGTTAAGAGCAATGGATCTGGAGAAATGGGTTCGATTCTGCCCTCCTCCACATGAAGCCAAGCTGGGTGACCTTGGGTCAGCCACAGCTTTCCCTCCAGCCCCCCAAAAATAAGCCTAGCTCACCAAAAAGTACTAGAGCAAATAGTGAGAGGAGCTAATAGGGTTAGGATACGGAACAGAGGGGGAGCCTCTCGGCCACCGGGGAGCTAGAGCTTCAGACAGCCAGACAATCCTAGGATCTCCTGGCAATACAACAGAACCCAGCACCATATGATAATTTAATTTTCTTCCATAAACGCAATAGGACGACTTGGAGGAAAGAGTCTGGTTTTTGTTCTGTGTAGTGGTTAGGAGCGTGGACTCTAATCTGGGAGAACTGGGTTTGATTCCCTACTCTTCCACTTGCAGCTGCTGGCATGACCTTGGGTCAGTCACAAGTTCTCTCAGAACTGTTCTCTCAGGAGGAGTTCTCGAAAGAGCTCTCTCAGCCCCACCAGCCTCACGGGGTGTCTGATGTGGGGAGGGGGAAGGGAAAGGAGATTGTAAGCCGCTCTGAGACTTCGAGGGAAGGGCGGTGAATAAATCTCTCTCCTCTTCCCTTGGTCTCTTCTCTTTCCGTTGGAGAAAACACCGAGCGCAGACGCCTTTCCGTGGAAGCTAATTAGGCCACGGAGGGAAATTCCTGGCAACGTGAAGGAGACCCAGTGAATCATATTCAAAAGGCCTCAGCCAGAGGCATCCTGGGAGCAAGTTGAGAAGGGTTTTTTCTGGATCCAGGGAATCCGGCTCACAATAACTGGGGATTGGGAGGCCGTACATAACAGAAGGCCTTTCCAGGTGAACTTTACAAGCGTGCCCGTACTGGCTTGCTGGTATGCCTCACACGCTGAGGATGTGGTCTGAGATACACCTGGGCTTGCACTCAAGGGAAGTGTGGGGTAATGGTTAGAGCTGACACCTTTTTTGGCACCCACTGAACGTTTTTAGGAAGTGGGTGGAGCCAGCTTCTGATTGGCTGCACAGATTTTTTTTTTAAAATGTTGCTTCAATAGCAGCTGCCGCCACAGCAAAAAGATCTGCACCGTGCTACTGAAGTTAAGCTGTGGCTACGGTTGCTAGCTCTGGGTTGGGAAAGAGATTTTGGGGGTGGAGCCTGGGGAGGGCGGGGTTTGGGGAGGGACCTGAGCAGAGTACAATGCCGTAGAGTCCACCCTCCAAAGCAGCCATTTTCTTCCGAGGAACTCATATCTATTGCCTGGAGATCAATTGTAATAGCGGGAGATCTCCTAGCTGTAGCAGCCATTTTGTTGTCTGGCTCTTGGCCTCCTGTGGCAGCCATTTTGTTGCTGCACTAACTGAGCCCTCTCAGAATTCCGAATGTGCCTGCAGGCTCAAAAAGTTTGGGGTCACCTGGGTTAGAGTGTTGGATTCGGATCTGGGAGACCCAAGTTTGAATCCCCGCCATGGAAGCTTGCGGGAGAGAGCCTGCGTGGTATAGTGGTTAAGAGCGGCAGAATTTAAAGTGGAGAACTGGGTTCGATTCCCCACTCCTCCACATAAAGCCAGCTGGGTGACCTTGGGCCAGTCACAGTTCTCTCAGAGCTTTCTCAGCCCTACCTACCTCACAGAGTGTCTGTTGTGGGGAGCCAGTTTGGTGTAGTGGTTAGGAGCACGGACTCTAATCTGGGAGTACTGGGTTTGATTCCCCACTCCTCCGCGCGCAGCTGCTGGATGACCTTGGGCAAGCCATTGTTCTGTCAGAGCAGCTCTTGAAAGAACAGTTTCTGTCAGAGCTCTCTCAGCCCCGCCTACCTCCCAGGGTGTCTGTTGTGGGGAGGGGGAGGGAAAGGAGTTTGTAAGCTGCTCTGAGACTCCTTTGGGTAGTGAAGGGCCGGGTATAAATCCAATCTTCTTCTTCTTCATCATCATCTTCTTCTTCTTCCTCCTCCTCCTTCTCCTCCCCATGAGCCTTCCTCAAATGGCTCATTGCTTGACCCAGACGGTTACCCCTTCACGTACCCTTCCAAGAAACAGACTGGCATTCTTTTGCAGAGCAGATTAGGTCTGAAGTACCTTTGTTCCTCCCCGTCTGGGTTTTCAGGCTCCAGCCAAAGAGTTTCGGGCCTTCCCTGTGGCAGCGGCGGCATAATTAAACGTTATCAGAGATTGGGAGCAATCTGCTCCAGGCGCATCGCGCTTTCTTTCCCGCTAGTCATGCGATCTGGGGACACAGGGATTCCAGGGAGGCAGCCACCTGTGAAGATGAGCTGTTAGCAAAGGGTTCCCCCGATCGCCTCCTGGTTCTTCTTCTTTATTCAGGAGCCTTCTCCCTTGCAGTGTCTTCCCATGCGGGAACACATCCAGCCTGCCCTGAAGGCACTGCACTGGCTGCCAATAGCATACCGGATATGGTTCAAGCAGCTGGTTCTTACCTTTAAAGCCCTATATGGCCGGGGACCTACTTACCTAAGAGACCACCTTTCCCCACACGTTCCCCAGAGAGCACTAAGATTGGGCTCCCAAAACCGCCGCGTTCTTCCAGGCCCTAAAGAGGCCAGGTTGGCTGCAACGAGGGCCAGGGCCTTTTCTGTGGCGGCCCCTCACTGGTGGAATGAGCTCCCGGAAGACATCAGGGCCCTGCAGGATCTCTTACAGTTCCGCAGGGCCTGTAAAATGGAGCTCTTCCGCCAGGCTTTCAAGCAGGGTGCCGCCTCGATATTATGGTCCTGGCCCAATTACCATCAGCACCAACAGCACCAGCAGCGCCTCCGACTGAGGCTGAACAGCCAGCCTGGAGGCACCGCTCAGCTGACGACAAGATCGCCATCTTTTAATCTGAATTACGTCTGTATATTGTATAGTTTTATGGTTTTCTATTGATTCTGGTTGTTTTAATTGGAGTTTTAATGCATTATGGTATGTTGTTAGCTGCCCTGAGGGCAGGGAGGGCAAGATATAAATGTAATCATAAATAAATGAATAAATACTGGCATTTTCTATGTCCTGCTGTCCTTGTGGATCTAACCGTCGCATTTTAAAAGGGAGCATGTGGGTTTCGTGCAACTCTGGCCTGAGTCTGTATTTACAAGCGGCACATGGTATCTATCTATCTATCTATCTATCTATCTATCTATCTATCTATCTATCTATCTATCTATCTATCTATTTGAACTTGTATCCCGCCTAGCCAGAACAACCAGCTCTAGGCGGCTAGGGTGGTAGCGTTGCCATCTCTGGACCGGGAAATTCCTTGAGATCTGGGGGTGAAGCTTGAGGGAGGGTGGGATTTGGAGAGGGGAGGGACCCCTCAGCCGGTATGATGCTATAGAGTCCACCCTCCAAGGGAGCCATTTTCTCCAGGGGGAACTGATCTCTGTCGTCCATAGGACAGTTGTCCAGAGGATCTCCACACGCCACCTGGAGGCTGGCAACCCTACAGCATATGCACAACCAAGTTGAAGGTTATACTACTGAAGCAGTATTTTACTAATTGATTGACTGATTCATAGTATTTATAGTGAGAGCATAAGAAGAGCCGTGCAGGATCAGACCAGTGGTCCATCTAGTCCAGCATCCTGCCTCACACAGGGGCCAACCAGTTCCTCCAGAGGGCCAACAACAGGGAACAGAGGCCCAGGCCTTCCTCTAGTAAGAACCTCAGAAGAGCCGTGCTGGATCAGACCAGTGGTCCCTCTAGTCCTGCATCCTGTCTCACACTGTGGCCAACCAGTTCCTCTGCAGGGCCAACAACGGGGCAGAGAGGCCGAGGCCTTCCCCTCATAAGAAGAGCTGTGCTGGATCAGACCAGTGGTCCATCAAGTGCAGCATCCTGTCTCACACAGCAGCCAACCAGTTCCTCTGGAGGTCCAACAACAGGGCAGAGAGGCCAAGGCCTTCCCCTCATAAGAAGAACCCTGCTGGATCGGATCAGTGGTTCATCTAGTCCAGCATCCTGTTTCACACAGCGGCCAACCAGTTCTGGAGGACCAGCAACAGGGCATCGATGCCTTCCCCTGGTGTTGCCTCCTGGCTCTGGAATTCAGAGGTTTAGTTCTTCTGAATGTGGAAGTTCCCCTCAGCCACCCTGGCTAGTAGCCACCAATAGACTTGTCCTCCATGAACCTGTCTAATTAAAGCTGTTGATTCCTGTGGCCATCACGACAACCTCCGGCGGCGAATTCCACATTTTGTTCACTCGCTGTGTAAAGAAATATTTCCTTTTGTGCGTTCTGGACCTACTGCCCACCAGCTTCATTGGATGGCCTCGAGTTCTAGTCTTTGGGGAGAAGGAGAAAAACATCCCTTCTGTTGGAATGGGAGTAAGTTTTAATTTGTATTCGAACACGGTCCCAATAAACTGGGCCTTGACAGCAGCTTGACGGGCAGATATTATCTAGATTAAATTAAATTAGATTCATGTTATCGCTGCAGCTTCCTGAAGGGGCCAAGGGGCTCGTGAAGTTAAGCCACCGTGGGTTGGCACAGAGAACCAGTAGGCCTGCCAGCCTCCAGGCGGGGCCTGGAGATCTCCCGCTTCTACAACTGATCCCCAGCTGACAGAGATCAGCTCCCCTGGAGAAAATGGCTGCTTTGAAGGGTGGACTCTATGGCATTGGACCATGCTGAGGCCCCTCCCCTCCTCAAACCCCACCCTCTCCTGGCTCCACCCCCAAAGTCTCCAGGTATTTTCCAAACCAGACTTGGCAAACCTAAGAACCAGTAAGAACAGAACCAAGGAGGAAACCTCCCCCTCATCATTTGCTTCAAGGCCCTGAGAGAGTTAGAAATTTTAGTTACTTTCACCCCTGACCCATGGCTAGGGTTTTCAGCACCAGGTGGTGAAATTCCTGTAGATTTGAGGGTCAAATTTAGGGAGAGGGAGGTTAGGGGAAGGGAGAAGAAAGACTTGGGCCACATGGAATGCCACAGAGTCCACCCTCCAGAGCAGCTGTGTACCGTAGAGATCAGGTGTAATTCTGGTGGGAGGGGGAGTCTCCAGGCCATGCCTGGAGGTTGGTAACCCTAATAGCAGCAATACCTGGTAACAACCCCCCCCACACACACACACACACACAGTGCCTGAGGGTTGCTGGGATATTTGCACAGAGTTCTGCAGCTGGTGGGCCTTCTGAGCTAGCAATCTGTTCCTTCTGGGTGTTTATTGATGTAGCTATTTCAGGGCTTACTTTACACCAGGGACCCCCGCTGGGCACCACTGGAATTCTCATGGAGGGTGGCGGGGGCAACTTTGCAGAGGTGCACCCAGTCTGGCTTTGCAGAGGTGCACCCACTATGGATGCCAGCCTCCAGTCAGGACCTGGAGATCTCCCAGAATTCCAGCTCAGCGCCAGATTGCAGAGATCAGTTCCCCTGGAGAAAATGGGATGCTTTGGAGGGTGGGCTCTACGGCATCATGCCCCACTGAGGTCCCAGTCCTCCCCAGGCTCCACCCCCAAATCTCCAGGAGTTTCCCCACCTAGATTTGGTAATGTCCCCCCCTCCCGTCCCCTGCAGGTGGCCAGGGGATATCTGAAAACCCTAGCCTCTTATGAAGTGGAAAGCCAAGTGCAGGGGAGAAGAGGGCTAATTTTAAAAATACACTGGGGTAGAGGAGTGAGCGAGACTAAAACCAGCCCTGCGGTGGTAGCGGCCCCTGCAATTTCTTATTCTAATCTGCCCAGCCAATCGGCTCTCCAGGGGCCAATCAAAAGAGAGAGAGAGAAGAGATTGGATTTATACCCCGCCCTTCACTACTCAAAGGAGTCTCAGAGCAGCTTACGATCTCCTTTTCCCTTCCTCTCCCCACCACAGACACCCTGTGAGGCAGGTGGGGCTGAGAGAGCTCTCTCGAGGACGGCTCGTGACAGAACAGCTCCGAAAGAACTTGTGACTGACCCAAGGTCGCCCATGTGGAGGAGTGGGGAACCAAAACCAAGTTCGCCCAGATGAGAGTCTCAGCTTCTAACCACTACACCAAACTAGCCCCACTAGGCAAGTGCCCCTCCTGGCCCTACCCACATTCTACGAATACTTGGCCGGGGCCAAGAAAGGTGTTGGGGGCACCTGGGGGGCACCGCGTTGGGGACCCCCGCCTCAGTCTTAACTTAAGAAATCCCAAGCGTGCATACGTGCTTTCCCAGTTTTACACACAATTCAGTGAGATATGGATAGGGGGACTCCAGTTTTCCAGGACAGTGAACCAACCAGGCAGTGCTGACTAACCCCCGCCCCCATACGCACTCGGCTTAGCAGGGCCGTATGAACACGCCGAGTTTTGCATTTCACTGCATTGTGCCCAGGGCAGAATGGAACGGGTACCACGTTTCAAGCCGCCCCCAAACAATTGCAATCGCTGATAGCGCGCCAGTTGAAAAAGCTGAAACCTGCACCCTTGATAAGGGACTATCTGTCTGCGAAGAAGGCGATGATAAAAAAAAACCCCGCCGAGAAGTGACACTCCAGATAGTTGGCGTTTGAATGTTGAGTATTATAGACGGCTGTCAAGGCCTGGAGATCCTCTCTTCACTCCGAAAGGCAACCGATTGTTGTTTTATCGTCGACTCTCAATGGCGTTTTTCTTGCCGAATCCTGTTGGCTCTGTCCTATGGCTATGGAACAGGGGAAGAACTGATCCAGCATCAATGCCCCCTTTTATCAGGCTACGGGAAAGAAATCTAGAGCCATCTGGTCTGCAAGAGACGGAGAAGGTTCCCAGGCTAGCGAGCAGGAGGTTTGGGGAAGAAGAGCTGGTCAAACAGTAATGAATCGGCACAGGCCAGATGCTAAAGGGACGGAGAAGGGGAAAGGAGGCTGTGGGCTCGGCTCTGGGAACGCTTTCCCACCCTCCCTACCCCCCCACCCCCGTACATCCACTGCTGTCATCCAAAGCAAAAAGGGAAGCAGCATTAATTCAACATCTATGCGTACCTTTCAGTACTGGCCTCCAAAGGAAGTTTAGAAAACTAGTTAAGGGCCAAAAGTTAAAAGCGTCAGTAGGTATGGACACAAGTACACGTGTTTATTTCCGAAACATACAAAAACCTCGTAGGGGCCCAAATCAAGCCTCATAAAATACTCAAAGTGACAAATGCGCGAAAGGAACCATATACGACCTGACGCGTTTCAGCCCACAAGAACGTTTTTCTTCTTCTTCTTTTTATAATAAAATTTTTATTTCTGACAAACAGACAAACAAAACATAGATACACAAAAATTACATAAAATGAGTGGAGGACAAAGAAATTGAGAAAATAGCTGCTTTGGAAGGAGATTATATGCTAGGGTTGATATTCCCCAATTCCGGGCAGAGGATCCTCCAGTTTTGGGGGCACCTGCCTGCCCCCAGCCAGGTGGTTGGCAGGAGAACACCCGCCCCCAAACAGCGACGTTGGAGTGTGACATCACCAACACCCTGACATCACTGCCCACTCCTGGAATGCCCCCCCATCCCCCTGTTGGCGCAAAGATCCCACCTGACAACGCTATGCAATTATACCCCGCTGAGCCAGTTTGGTGTGAGCGCCAGTTTGGTGTGGTGGTTAAGAGCACAGACTCTAATCTGGGAGAACCGGATTTGATTCCCCACTCCTCCAATTGCAGCTGCTGGTGGGATCTTGGGTCAGTCACAAGCTCTCTCAGAGCTGTTCTCTCAAGGGCAGTTCTCGGGAGAGCTCTCTCAGCCTCACCTACCTCACGGGTTGTCTGTTGTGGGGAGGGGAAGGGAAAGGAGATTGGAAGCTGCTCTGAGACTCCTTCGGGTAGTGAAAGGTGGGGTATAAATCCAATCTCCTCCTCCCCCTCCTTTTATCTTTCTTTCTTTCTCTCTCTCCCTTTCTTTCTTTTTCTTTCTTTCTTTGTCACTCTCTCACTCTCTCTTTCTTTGTCACTCTCTCTCTTTCTTTCTTTCTCACTCTCTTTCTTTCTCTCTCTCTCTCTCTCTCTCTCTCTCTTTCTTTTTGCATCCCACCCTCCCTGCTGAGGCAGGCTCAGGGTGGCTTACAGTAAAAATTAAAATGCATTAAAACACCAGTGCATTAACACAATGCAGAAACATAAAACTATATACATAACCTGACAAGTAACTCATGACACATTGTGCAAATAAAGTGCTGGTGGCACTTCTTCTTTTTCTTCTCCTCCTCCCCCCTCCCTGCTCAAACCCTGCCCTCCTCAGCCTCCGCTCCCCAAATCCCCAAGAATTTCCCCACCTGGAGTTGCTAACCCTACTGATCAACCTCCGAAATCGAAAAGAACTCAGTTCTCTCAATACCCTGATGCGGCAACAACGTGATGGATTGAAAGGGGGTGTGCGTCCCTTGGCCCTTTATCGAGTCTCCTTCAGGGGACCTTGGAAATGCACAGAAAAATCTCCCCATGCAAGGTCATTCCATGGCTGCTTCAGCATCCCCGGCAATCTGTCCCCGCATATTTCTGTCCCCCCGCCTATTGTCCAGGGCTGTCCCCTGACCCTCTTCCCTCATCCCCGCTGAGGGGGCAGGCGGCAGCTGCTCCAATTAACAAGGCCTGGAAACAAAGCCAGCCAGCGTCAGCAGGCCTCCATTGGGCGTCCTTCGAGTTCCCTCAGGAAAATGCCTTCCTGATGATGGGAACGTTGTCTCCCCGGCCTTCCGCCGCTCTCTGCACCTGCCGCCCAGGAGGGTAAACATGCGCTGGCTGAACATGGCCGTCTCCTCGGCCCATCTGCTTGCAGAAAGCTCAAGCGGGGAGCCACGCTAGGGGTCCCCCCTCCTGGAGATGTCCTGGAATGACGGCTGATCTCCAGCCGACAGAGATCAGCTCCCCTGGGGAAAATGGCTGCTTTGAAGGGTGGACTCTAAGGCATTCAACCCCCCTGAGCCCCCTCTTCTCCCCAAACCCCGCCCTCCTCAGGCTCCACCCCCCAAATCTCCAGGAATTTCCCAACCCAGAGCTGGCAACCCTAACCAAAGCCCTCTGCTAGGCTACTTCGAAGCACTTTGGCGGGCCTTGGAAGGTCCAACACAGCAGAAACATGGCAAAATTTGTAGGCCGAGAGGTGACATGCCTCAAATGTGCAGTTGCAGCTCATGACAGAAAGCCACACGCTGTAAGCCCAGAACGTCAGTCAGCTATTCATTTTGGGTTTCTTCCTTCCTTCCTTACTGTCTTTCTGACTGTCTTTCTGTCACTCCATCCTTCCTTCCTTTCCCCCTCCCTCCCTCCCTCCCTCCCTCTTTCTTTCTTTCTTTCTTCCTTCCTTCCTTCCTTCCTTCCTTCCTTCCTTCCTTCCTTCTCTCAGAAACCATATTTTGAATCGAACTACTTTAAGAAGAAAGCAAAGCGGAGCTCAGCCAAGAACACCTCTCAGGGGACCAGATTCCCACCTACAGCCACCCAGAGAGGCCCCTGTCCCCGCAAATGGAACTGCCGCGCTCAGAGGCAGTCTAAGAAAGTGTTGCCAACACATGGTTGGGGAATTCCTGGAGATTTGAGGGTGGATCCTGGGGAAGGGCAGGGACCTCAGCGGGGGATAATTTCATGGAGCCCACCCTCCAAAGCAACTGTTTACTCCAGGGAAACTGATCTTGGTTGCCTGGAGATCAATAATCATTAGCAGTGGATCTCCAGGTGCACCCTGGAGGTTGGCAGCCCTATTAGCAGCCCATCTTTCAAAGCTGTTTGCTACTGAATCCCCCCAGCACCCCCTGCCTTTCTCTCCCCCCCCCCCCCCCCCAATCACAAGCTCCTTCCAGCGTCTGGTTCCCACACAGTTCCCACGCCGAGAGCCATATGCCTCTGGAGGAGTCATGTGACCTCCCCCCCCTTTCCCTCCCCCTGGCTTGGCGTTAGCAGAATCCGATTAGCAAAGAGCCTCTGGACCGCTGGGGCTGGCCCAAGCCAGCTCGGCCGGCTCAGTAAGATGCGCTCCCCTCCTCCTTCTGTCACCACCCTGCACATTGTGGTCCCTTGGCTCGAGCGGCCACGAAGGAAATTGTCCATATCTAAATTGTCCTGATAGTTGCGCTAATCTAAGACTGAATGTGTAAGCTTACGGAGGGCTGGTTTCGGCCCTGGACACAGCTTTGACCGGGCACATGTTCCCCGTTCGATATGGGATTGAACAAAGCATGCAGCGCTTCGGGCTTCTCAGTCGCTTTCTGGAATCCAGATCAGTTCTGGAGGTTTTCTTTAAAAAAAAATTTTCCCCCCCAATATTTCTATTGCATGATTCTCAGTTTGGTGAGCCAGTTTGGTGTAGTGGTTAAGAGCGCGGACTCTAATCTGGGAGAACTGGGTTTGATTCCCCACTTCTCCACTTGCAGCTGCTGGTGTGACCTTGGGTCAGTCATAAGTTCTCTCAGAGCTGTTCTCTCAAGGACAGTTCTTGGGAGAGCTCTCTGAGCACCACCTATAGGGTTGCCAGCCTCCAGGTGGAGCCTGGGGATCTCCTGCTTTTACAACTGATCCCCAGCTGACAGAGATCAGCTCCCCTGGAGAAAATGGCTGCTTTGAAGGGTGGACTCTATGGCATTGTACCATGCTGAGGCCCCTCCCGTCTCCAAACCCCGCCCTCTCCCAGATCCACCCCCAAAGTCTCCAGGTATTTTCCAACCCAGACTTGGCAACCCTACCCACCTACCTCCCAGGGTATCAGTTGTGGGCAGGGGAAGGGGAAGGAGATTGTAAGCCGTTCTGAGACTTTGAGTGAAGGGTGGGGTATAAATCCACACCCCTCCTCCTCCTCCTCCTCTTCTTCTTCTATCAGTCACAAGTTCTCTCAGAGCTGTTCTCTCAAGGGTAGCCCTCGAAAGAGCTCTCTCCGCCCCACCTGCCTCCCAGGCAGTGTTCCCTCTAAGCTGAGTTAGTGTGAGCTGGCTCACAGTTTTTTAGCCTCTGGCTCACACATTTTTTGTCTTGGCTCAGGAGGGATGGCTCCAGAGCAAAGTAATTTATGCAGTAGCCAAATCCCTCGCTCACAACTTTAATGCCAGTAGCTCACAGAGGAGAATTTTTGCGCACAAGACTTTGCAGCTTAGAGGGAGCATTGCTCGCAGGGTGTCTGTTGTGGGGAGGGGAAGGGAAAGGCGATTGTGAGCCACTCTGAGATTCCTTCAGGTGGTGAAGGGCGGGGTATAAATCCAATCTCCTCCTCCTCTTCTTCTGCTTGTTCTTCCCTCTTTTCCTCTTGCATCTCTGCTAGGAGTCCTCGCACTAGGATTGAACGGAACATCAGACGAGGAGGGGCTGTTGCTCCGAGGCAGGCCATCTGCTGGGCATTCAGAAGGACCCAGGCTCAGTCCTCGACACAACAACGAGAACCATCAGCGGATGTGTTAAACCCGCTCTGACCTATTGGCTACCCACCTTGTGCCACACCGCTCCCCCGCATCTCCGAAGACGAGAGGCCCTTCTTCACGAATATAGAAAGATAATTGAAAACACAGAGCGCTGCCCACCTGCAAAGACATGGCTGACGGGGGCCTATCCAGACTTAGATCCCGACACCCAGCAATAAGATCTGCCCAAATCCTGCAATCATGAAATTTCAATCTCGGGAACGAATGGCTGCGAATGTGGATGCAGTCGGTTCCACCTGATATCCATAACCCGGAAAAAATCAACGAGAGGCCTGCAGGATTTGATGTGCCACGTAAAGTGCGGAAGATGGCGAATAGACCCCGAACAGGCTTTGGTAGTTGTCCAGACCTGCTGTTTAAATGGGGGGGAAATACCAGCGGTTGTGCTGCCGCCCGCCAGACTATTTTCCATGGGTCACAGGAATGTGAGTATCGTGCTTTCCAGGGTGATGTGACGGAGCTCTTTGTACTCTTCCCCAGCTGCAACTGAGTGGACTGAAAATCTAGATATTAGTATTTAGGGAGGCTGCCCAGTCAGTCTGCATACCCATTGTATCAACTTGGTTATGTATCTTATATTATTAAATGCTTCCTGGGTGTAACTCTGCCATACGATCAATCAATCAATCAATAAACAAAACCCTAGGATCTCCAGCTAAAAGGATCGGCTGGTACACTGTGTGTAAGACCTTCTGCCTGAGATCTGGGGGAGCCGCTGCCAGTCTGAGTAGACAATACTGACTCTGATGGACCAAAGGTCTGATTCGGTATATGGCAGTTTCATATATTCCTATTTATTTATGGTCCATGGCCATTCTGAGCCATTTAAACCAAAACAGCCGTCTTTCGTTTAAACCCCTGCTTTCTGCTCTTCGTGAATGGCATCGAGATCCACGAAAGCTGGTGGCAGTTCTTTGGTTTACGAACATCGCTTCGCGAACCACAAAACACCCAAAATTCAGGATGAACTTTCGTTCGTCGGCCAGTTTGTGCCCATCCCTCAACCCATGCTCACAGCCGCCTGCTCCCCCCACCCCCTTTCCCCTGCTGGCACCAGGAAGGGCGTGCATCTGGGAGGAGGGGGGGTAGACCACTAGCAAAAGGGTCAGCATCAATGGGCCCAGCCAGCTGCCCCACCGTGGGTTGCGCTGACACCTGTCCTGGTCACAATACTGCAGCCTCTGCATTTTGCACCATCTGAGGTTTTTGAACAGTCTTCAAGGGAAGTCCCATGTAAGAACATTCCATTTAACTGGAAGAAGAAGAAGAGAAGGGGGGGAAGGAGGAGACTGGATTTATACCCCGCCCTTCACTACCCGAAGGAGTCTCAGAGCGACTTACCATCTCCTTCCCCTTCCCCTCCCCACAACAGACACCCTGAGAGGTCGGTGGGGCCAAGAGAGCTCTGACAGAAACCGCTCTTTTTCAAGAACAGCTGTTGCCAGAACTATGGCTTGCCCCGGGTCCTCCAGCAGGTGCAAGTGGAGGAGTGGGGAATCAAACCCGGTTCTCCCAGATTAGAGTCCGCGCACTTAACCACTACACCAAACAGAAGAATGTGCTTCGTTTTAGCAAGGCATCAAACGATGTGTTTCCAGATGTGGCTATTTATCACACTGTTTTATGCATTGGGAGGGTAGGATTATTTATTTATTTATTTATTTATTTATTTATTTAATTCTTTCGATTTATACCCCGCCCTCCCCGCGAACGGGCTCAGGGCGGCTTACATGGGCTCATCGGCCAATAATAATACATTAAAATCACTAAAACAATTAAAACAGTTTAAATACTTAAAATACATTCTTAGCCTAACAACTTACAAATAGCTTCCAGTAACATATTATCAGATTATCAGGCGGTGGCTCAGTGATAAGACTCCCTGTCACCCCTGCCACCCGCCAGGGTTGATCCGGGCCAGGCTACATCAGGTTGGTATAGCTGATGGATGGAATCATTGGATGGCGGCTCCTATTCAAAAGCCTGGCGGAAGAGCTCCGCCTTGCAGGCCCTGCAGAACTGCACAAGGTCCCGCAGGGCCCTGATCTCCTCCGGGAGCTCGTTCCACCAGATAGGAGCCGCCACCGAAAAAGCCCTGGCCCTTGTTTTAGTGAGTCTAGCGGCCCTAAGACCTGGGACCTCTAGACGATGGGCTGTTCCAGACCTTAGTGCCCGCTGCGGTATATACGGAGAAAGGCGGTCCCTAAGATATGTTGGAGGTATTATAAAACAGGTACACAGAAATGTCCCACAAGAAAGAGGCGTTGCATATCTCCATTTAATAGGGAAGGACCCCCCCCCCATGGGCCACAGAGAGCATTCATGTGTCGTGTGCAGAAGATCCCAGGAATCTCCTGTAAAATGGACATGAAAGACCTCCAGAGAAGATCCCAGAAAGCAACTGCTAGTCAGTGCAAACAATGCCGAGCTTTTCATAGTTGTGCGTGTGTCACGGTGACCTCTGGCGACTCCTACTGGGGGCAAGGGGGACATTCAGAGAAGCGCCTTGATAGCCTGCCTCTGCCTCTTTGCCCTGGTATGCCAATGAGGTCTCCCATCCAAATCCTCACCAGGGTCGGCCCTGCTTAGCTTCTGAGATCTGACGAGACCTGGCTTGCCTGGGCCATCCAGGTCAGGGCTGCAATGCTGAGCTTTTCAACCCCAACTAGAAAACCATCACTGAAAGGGTTCCCTTTAAATTGTGTTTTTCAAGCAGGGGCCGCACGCACCTGAGTTCAGGGAAGGCATGCAGCCAGCAGCTACCCCTCTACTTCACCTCCTGCCAGATTTAAAGGGCTGGATCAGCTGGAGGGCCCTTTAAGTCTTGAAGGAGGGGAGGGAGAGGGGCGGCTGCAAGACTTAAAGGGCCCTCCAGCTGATCGACGGGCCATGTGCTCCCGCTGATCAGCTGGAGGGCCCTTTTAATGTCACAGGAGGGGAGAAAGGGGGAGGGGAGAGAGGCAGCAGCTGTTACGGGGCATGCCTCACATTTGAGGGGGCAGAGCCCCAAAGTGCCCCACCGTAGCTATGGGTCTGATAGCATCTACCCTCCAAAGCAGCCATTATCGCCAGGGGGGTACTGAACTCTATTGCCTGGAGCTCAATTATAATAGCGGGAGGATCTCCAGGCCCCACCTGGTGGTTAGCGACCCTACTTGGAGAACAGTTGTGATTCCAGGAGATCTCCAGGCCTCTCCTGGAAGTTCGCAATCGTTATGTGCCTTGCAAGCCAGCTCCAGCCAGGAGACCTTAGGAACTTACCTGTCCCAGACCGCCTTTGCTTCCGTGTGTCTGGAATAGAACTGGAAATACTTTATTACTTTTCCCAATTGCAAATTATTGGCTTTGCCTTTAATTAGGGGTTCCCCCCACCACCCTCAGAGGATCAGAGAAGCGGAGGAATGTGAGCTGATGGGTTAGGGGGAGGCGAGCCACCAGCAGCTGCGGCGGCCGGCTCCACAGATCTTTCCGGAGCTCTGTTTGGGAGGCCTCTTTCTTGTTCAGATGTTCCTGTTTTAACTTGTTGGCCGAGGCTTATTTGAGAGACGCGCTGGGGGGAAAAACAGCTCTTTCCAGAGGTTCCGTCCCATAATTGGCGGATTCCTGGACTGAGCTTGAATTTGCATTTCAACACACACACAAGCATAGGAGCCAGAAAGCCAACGCAAGTCAAAAAATATGAAAGAGGCTATTCTCTTCCATTATTGCTCCAGGCGTTAGGATCTATGCAAACATGGACACACGCTCGTGTTAAAAAACCGGACCATTTTTTCCAACTGGTCTTGTATCTGGGCCTTAAGAAGAGAAATGTTAAGATTACCAAATAGGGGGGAGCGTTTGCGGCTCGGCATTGGTTTAAACGGCACCGTTAAAAGGCACCGGAACAAAGCGAGATGAAATTCTGCAAATCCAATTGTATTTCTTCACGTTTCATAATGCTTCATATTGGGGCATTTTTTCTGGGGGAACGCTCCAGAACAGAGTCCTGGAACCTCTTCGACAACTTTCTTTTAAAAACGTTTAAAAGTTCGTGATAGATCCAGGCAGTCAGCTGTGTTGGTCTGAAGTAGCAGAACGAAGTTTGAGTCCAGCGGCACCAACAAAGCTTAATTCTGGGTATCAGCTTTTATGTGCATGCACACTTCTTCAGATACATTAAAACCCAACTCCCTCAAGCCTTACATATAGGTAGAGAGATTTAATTTTAATTTGGGGTATAAGCTTTTGTGTGGACGCACAGTTCTTCAGATACACCTTCTCTCTACCTATGTGTAAGCCTTGAGGAATTCTGTTTCAGTGCATCTGAAGAAGTGTGCATGCCCACGAAAGCTGATACCCAAAATAAAACTTTGTTGGTCTTAAAGGTGCCGCTCGACTATGCTCTTAGTATTTATAGGGCACTTTGAGCGCTCAAGACACTTTGCATACCCTGGGGATTTGCATTTTGAGAGACAAAGCTCCCTTTGTCGGAATACGCAGCAGTCGTCTCTGCAAGCTGCCAATCTGCCCCCATGAGTCCTAGAAGCCTGCTTGCGGTTCTAGAACGAGGGCCGACACCGCTAGAGGGAAGGCTGTTCACAAGTCCACCCGTGTCTCGCAGATGAAAGCGGAGACACTGACGGATTCGTCATCCTCCTGCGGTCACTGCCGGAGCCGCGCCCCCATTCCTCATGGCTGAACATTGTTCCCTGCAAGGCGGTGTGTTCATTTACCCTGCCTAGGGGTGCCAACCTCCAGGTGGTGGCTGGAGATATCTTGCCATTACAATAACTGACCTCCAGGCGACGGAATTCAACCCCCCTGGAGAAAACGGCTGCCTTGGAGGGGGGACTCTATGGCATGCTACCCCTCTGAGTTCCCTCCCCTCCCCAAACTCCGCCATCCTCAGGCTCCACCCTCAAAATCTCCAGGTATTTCCCAGCCCAGAGCTGGTGACCCTAAACCAGCCAAAGGCCGCTTGCACTTCAGAACTGGGTCGTGTTACTTAGAGAGCCAGTTTGGTGCAGTGGTTAGGAGTGTGGACTTTAATATGAGAGAACTGGGTTTGATTCCCCACTTCTCCACATGCAGCTGCTGGTGTGACCTTGGGTCAGTTACGAGTTCTCTCAGAGCTGTTCTCTCCTGAGCAGTCCTTGAGAGAGCTCTCTCAGCCCCACCTACCTCCCAGGCAATGCTCCCTCTAAGGTGCGAAGTCTTGTGAGCAAAAATTCTAAATTTCTGAGCTACTGGCATTAAAGTGAGCGAGCAATTTGGCTACTGCATGAATTAGTTTGCTCTGGAGCCACCCTTCCTGAGCTTAGACCAAAATGCGTGAGCCAGAGGCTAAAAAACTGTGAGCTAGCTCACACTCACTCAGCGTAGAGGGAACGTCACAGGGGGTCTGTTGTGAGGAGGCGAGGGGAAGGGAAAGGAGATGGTGAGCCGCTCTGAAACGCCTTTGGATAGTGAAGGGCGGGGTATAAATCCAATTTCTTCTTCTACTACTACTAAACCTCCTGTCAAAATTTCCTAAAAACGTTTGCTCTGCCAATGGATCTGCTTCGCCTTCTGATGGCATCGCTGCAATCCAAACAATTCTGCCAGCATCGACTCCTGACTTACAGCATTCCTATCTAACAAAGCCAGTTCTGACTCATGAATGTCTGCTGGAATAAATCTTGGGACTCCTTAGGGTGCCACTGGATGCCCACTGAATTTGGCCACAGCAGACTGCTATGGTGCCAGGTCTGGACTGGGAAATACCTGGAGATTTGAAGGGGGGGGGGTGGAACCTGAGGAGGGCGGGGTTTGGGAGGGGGAGGGACTTCAATGGAGGCATAATGCCAGAGAGTTCATCTTCCAAGGCAGCCATTTTCTCCCGGGGACTGGGTCTCTGCTGCCTTCAGATCCCAGGAGATCTCCAGTCACTACCTGGAGGTTAGCAACCCCAATGGATGCTCCGTTGCATCAGAAAGAATAGGGAACGGGAAACCAGGAACATGGTTTGCATCCATGCACAACAGATGCAAGATATACCCATTCCCCACTGCCTTCTCAGATATTTAACTTCTAGAAGGAGGAGGAGGAAGAGATTGGGTTTATATCCCGCCCTTCACGACCCGAAGGAGTCTCAGAGCGGTTTACAATCTCCTTCCCTTCCTCTCCCCACAACAGACACCCTGTGAGGTAGGCGGGGCCGAGAGAGCTCTGACAGAAGCTACTCTTTTTCAAGAACAGCTGTGCCAGAACTATGGCTTGCCCAAGGTCATCCAGCAGCTGCAAGTGGAGGAGTGGGGAATCAGAACTGCAACTAACCTCCAGACTGGTGGAGTCTGGGGAGGACAGGGACCTCAGTGGGGTACAATGCCAGAGAGTCCACCCTCTGAAGCATCCGTTTTCTCCAGGGGGAACTGATCTCTGCAACTCTGGGGATCCCCAGGGCCCACCTGGAGGCTGGCATCCCCAGTTGGCAGCCCTAAAGGCCAAAAAAAAAGATAGGGACACTGTTTTAGCTAGGAAATGTGCAAGGAAATGGGAGCTTGTCCCTGGTCAACGAGGCCCCAGGGACAACATGACTTCTCGACCAAGATATCTGCAGCTTGTGTGGGCCCAGCGGGGCCTGATCCACACCGGAGGCAAGCGCAGGCTTTTGCCTTTCCAGGTTAGCACGGACGGATCCCAGCAGTGCCCTCGATGGGAAGCCGAGGAGGCTCTCTCTTGTCCGCTGGGGCTCTGGATTCCCCAGCTCCTGACAAAGGTGAAGTGGGAGATCTCGCAGCCGCCAGAAAACACAGCTGTCGGCAGAGCGAGCGAGCGGCCGCCCATCCCAGCCCCGCAGCACTGCTGCACCGAGTGGGTGTTTACGTTCCAGACAGCCCCGATCCTGTCGGCCGGCCTCTACTTGCCGGTCCCTGTCAGACGCCGCAGTCGACAGCCACCGCAGGGGAAGAACAGCCCGCCGTTCGGGCCCCGCCTTCAGAAGCCTCCCTGTTCTTGGCGGGCTTGCTCCGAGGAGACCGGCTCTGGCCCAGCGCCTTCCCGCCAACAGCACCCCCAAGGCCCCCTTGGGCTCCCGCTCCAGAGACAGGGACGGAATCTTCCTCCTCGTAAACAAGGCCTTGTTGGCGCTGGGCCCCAGAAAAGCTCGCTTGACTGCAAAACCGGCGGCCTGGTCCAAAGATGTGACACCTCCGCAAATCCTCCCCAAAACTTGCAGCCTGGAGGGAGGGGAAACAGGCTGCCCCTTTCCGCTGCCAAGATGTTTCAGAGCATCCTTCTGTGTGACACGGCATGTGGCATTTCCATCGCTTTCTTCCCCTTATTTTCTTAGCTGGTGCCTCCTCTCCTTGTTTGGTGTAGTGGTTAGGAGCACGGTTTGTCGTGGTTAGCAGCATGGACTCTAACCTGAGAGAACCGGGTTTGATCCCCCACTCCTCCACATGCAGCTGCTGGAGTGACTTTGGGTCAGTCACAAGTTCTCTCAGCCAGTTTGGCGAAGTGATTAAGTGCGCGGACTCTAATCTGGGAGAGCCGGGGTTGATTCCCCACTCCTCCACTTGCAGCTGCTGGTGTGACCTTGGGCAAGTCGTCGTTCTGGCACAGCTTTTCTTGGAAAAGAGCAGTTTCTGTCAGAGCTCTCTCAGCCCCACCTACCTCACAGGGTGACTGTTGTGGGGCGGGGAAGGGGAAGGAGATTGTAAGCCGCTTTGAGACTCCTTCAGGTAGTGAAGGGCAGGGTATAAATCCAATCTCCTCCTCCTCCTCCTCCTCCTCTTCTTCTTCAGCAGTCCTCGAAAGAACTCTTTCAGCCCCACTTGCCGCACAGGGTGTCGGTTGTGGGGAGGGGAAGGAGACTGTAAGCTGTTCTGAGACTTTGAGTGAAGGGTGGGATATAAATCCAATCTCCTCCACCTCCTCTCCTTCTGCTGTCAGTCCCATTGTTAAAACTATAGATCTGGATGCTTCCTGGGGCATGGGGCCTTTTTTTAACCCAGGTGACTGCGCAGTACCTAGGGTTGCTAACTCCCAGGTGCCACCTGGAGACCTTGTGTTGTTACAATTGATCTCCAGGCCGCCAAGATCAGTTCGGCGAGAGGAAAAGGTTGCTTTGGAGGGTAGACTCTATGGCATTGTTCCCTGCTGAGATCCCCCACCTCCCCAAAACCTGCCCTCCACCCCACCCCCCAAATCTCCAGGTATCCCAGCCAATGCTCCCTCTAAGCTGTGGAGTCTTGTGAGCAAAAATTCGACTTTGT
Source organism: Lepidodactylus listeri (assembly GCA_029233225.1). Lineage (NCBI taxonomy): Eukaryota > Metazoa > Chordata > Lepidosauria > Squamata > Gekkonidae > Lepidodactylus > Lepidodactylus listeri. Next base: position 10,875,185 of record JARCFY010000022.1, on the reverse strand, counting down.
GAGCTACTGGCACTAAAGTTGTGAGCGAGGAATTGGGCTACAGCATAAATTAGTTTGCTCTGGAGCCATCCTTTCTGGGCTAAGACAAAAAGGTGCGAGCCAGAGGCTAAAAAACTGTGAGCTAGCTCACACTAACTCAGCTTGGAGGGAACCCAACCCACAGCCATCAACCCTAAAATCAATTACAGGGAACCATGTTAGAATAAAGAGAGAGCTGTCAGGGCTATTGCTGCTGGCAGACACCTGAGCTAGTATTTTTTCCATTATGTACATATCCCAAATACGAACGGACCAACTGGATACAGATGAAGGGGTTTACAGTTTTTCCATATCACTGCTATAGACCATTTCGCAGCTGCGCATAACATAGCAGCCAGATGGCGTCTAATTAGAGGAATCGTTGACTCTTGCCATAAATTCAAAAGCATCACCTCCGGGGGAAAGGAATCAAATAACCCGTCATCTTGTGCGTGTTTTGATGAACCATTCGCCAAAAATTCCTGATGTGTATACGAGTTTTATACCCCGCTCTTCACGACCTGAAGGAGTCTCAGAGCGGCTCACAAATCTCCTCCCCCTCCCCACAACAGACACCCTGCGAGGTGGGTGGGGCTGAGAGAGCTCTCTCGAAGACTGGTCCTAAGGGAACAGCTCCGAGAGAACTTGTGACTGACCCAAGGTCACGCCAGCAGCTGCATGTGGAGGCGTGGGGAATCAAACCCGGTTCTCCCAGATGAGAGTCCGCGCACTTGATCACTTCGCCAAACTGGCTGAGAGAACTTGTGACTGACCCAAAGTCACTCCAGCGGCTGCATGTGGAGGAGTGGGGAATCAGACCCGGTTCTCCCAGATGAGAGTCCGCGCACTTGATCACTTCGCCAAACTGGCTGAGAGAACTTGTGACTGACCCAAAGTCACTCCAGCGGCTGCATGTGGAGGAGTGGGGAATCAGACCCGGTTCTCCCAGAAGAGAGTCCGCGCTCTTAACCGCTACACCAAACTGGCCTAGAATAGGTTTATAAGTTTGTGAACTCTGTTGACTGGCAACAGCTTCAGACCCAAGAAAGGGGAAGTACTTAACTGACAGTGTTCGATCACATAGGAACAAGATGGCTCTTTGGGCGGCCGCCTGGGTCAGTGCAAAGAGTAGGGTGTTGACGTGCCACAGAGACTTGGTTTGCTTCCTGACATCTGCGGCGTGCTCATGGCCCAGGATCTCGTGGGGCCACGCCACGGCTGGCTCAGCTTTTGCATGCAGAAGGTTCAGTTCCCAGCCCCTGCAGTGCAACGAATCAGGTAGGAGGTGACGAGAAAGGCCTCTCCCTGAGTCCCTGGAGAGCAGAGCAGACACGGCTGACCTTGAGAGACACAGCATTAAGCAGATTTGTGTACTCAGACATGTACGAGAGCCAGTTTGGTGTAGCGGTTCAGAGCGGTGGACTCTAATCTGCTGTGACCTTGGGTGTCTGTTGTGGGGAGGGGAAGGGAAAGGAGATTGTCAGCCCCTCTGAGACTCCGGGTGGAGGGCGGGATATAAACCCAATCTCCTCCTCCTCCTCTTCCTCTTCTTCTGTCAGTCACGCTTCTCTCAGAGCTCTCTCAGCCCCACCTACCTCACAGGGTGCCTGTCGTGGCGCAGTGTTCCCTCTGAGCCGAGTTAGTGTGAGCTGGCTCACAGTTTTTTAGCCTCCGGATCATGCATCTTTGTCTTTGCTCAGGAAGGATGGCTCCGGAGCAAACTGATTTATGCAGCCAAATCGTTCGCTCACAACTTTAATGCCAGTGGCTCACAAAGTAGGATTTTTGCTCACAGGACTCCGCGGCTTAGAGGGAGCGTTGTTGTGAAGCGAGGAAGGGAAGGAGATTGTAAGGTGCTCTGAGACGCTTGGTGAAGGGCGGGGTATAAATCCAGTCTCCTCCTCCTGCTCCTCTTCTCCTTCTTCTCATGGAATTCACTGCCGCAGGAGGTGGTGGTGGCTACAAGCATGGACGGCTTCAAGAGGGAATTGGATGAACAGATGGAGCTGAGGTCCATCAGGGGCTATTAGCCACAAGGTGTCAATAGGATCTCTCAGTCTGGGGCAAGGGATGCTCTTTATTCTTCGTGCTTGGGGCAGGGGGCAACAGTGGGAGGGCTTCTAGTGTCCTGGCCCCACTGGTGGACCTCCTGATGACACCTGGTATTTTTTGGCTGCTGTGTGACAAGAGTACTGGACTGGATGAGCCACTGGCCTGATCCAGCATTGCCTTCTCTTATGTGCTTCTTCTTCTTCTTCTTCTTCTACTACTCCTTTCCCTTTTTCTCATCCTCCTCCTCCTCCTCCCCCTGGCCCTGACCAAGTGTTTGTAGACTGTGGATGGGGCCAGGTCTCCAGCAAAGCTTCATCCCTCCAACGCAGGACACTCAGTTCTCGGCTCCGGGATAAACGCTCGGTCCTGCCAAAAGAGAGTGGGAAGCCGTCCCCCTCGACCAGAACCATGAATCTGCCTCTCCCTTTCTCTCCCCACAATGCCGGCTCCATAATACACCTGCCACGCTATGGTCCGGCCTTCCCTCTAGCAGGTCCTCGGCTTTTCAGGCTCCGTGAATGGGGGGGTCTGTTGAGTTCCCCCTTGATGGATCGCCTCCGATTTCCATGTCAATGGGGCTGGAGAAGGGTAGGGGCCCCAAAGAAGAAGGGGCGGGCAGAATTTGTTAATGGGATCAGTGATGTACAACCCCCCCCCCTCCCCCAGATAGGCCCCTGTTCCATTCCCAGGGCCGTTTAAGATGGCAGCCCTGTAACGCGGTCCGCGGTCGCCTAGAAACCTCATTTTTTAAGCAGGAGGGTGGGAGAATGGAGACGAGGGGGGGTGCATCGTGTGTGTGTGTTGGGGTAGGGGAGCGTACAAGGACCGGGCCTCTTAACAAGATTTAATGAGGGATTGTCCAATCTGAGAGCTGGCAGAAGGTTAACATCAAAAGGCCTTTCAGGAAGAGTGTTAAGTTCAAATGCCCCGCCGTTGCCATGGGACCGGGCGTCCCTTTGCTTTTGAGAACCCCAAATCTGTATGTGTGCCTGTCCCTCTAAGCTGCAGAGTCCTGGGAGCTACAATTCTACGTTGTGAGCCACTGGGGTGAAAGTTGCGAGCGAGCGATTTGGCAGCTGCATGAATGAGTTGGCTCTGGAGCCCAAGGCAAAAACCTGTGAGCCGGAGGCTAAAAGAACTGCGAGCTGGCTCACACCAACTCAGCTTAGAGGGACACGCCATACCCTCTGGAATGTTCTCATGCTCAGTCCCGGTTTCAGATTCCAGTTTCTTTCATTTCACCACCTCCTTAATGAAATCCTTTTTAAAGGAAGCCATCCAGACTAGGGTTGCCAGCTCTGGACTGGGAAATACCTGGAGACTTGGGGGGGGGGTGGAGCTTGACAAGGGCGGGGTTTGGGGAGGGGAGGGGCCTCAGCAAGGCGTAATGGTGTAAAGTCCCCTGTCCAAAGCAGCCATTTTCTCCAGAAGAACTGCTCTCTGTCACCTGGAAGAGAGAGGAAGAAGAGATTGGATTTATACCCCATCATCCACTACCCGTGTAGGCTGCAGTGGCTCAAGTGGTTAAGACACTGAGCTGCAGTCCAGAAGGTCGGTAGTTCAGCAGTTCGAGACCTGAGTGCTGCAGGATGGGGTGAGCTCCTGTCTCTGGCCCCAGCTCCTGCCAACGTAGCAGTTTGAAAGCAAGAAATTGCAAGTAGATAAATAGGTACCGCTTTGGTGGGAAAGCAACAGCGTTCTGTGCACCTCGGCGTCTAGTCACGCTGGCCACAGGACCACGGAAACATCTTTGGACAGCACTGGCTCTTCGGCGTGGAAACGGAGATGAGCACCGCATTCCTAGAGTCGTATTGACTGGCTTTCGAGCAAGGGAAACCTTGACCTTTACTTTCACTACCTGTAGGAGTCTCAGAGCAGCTTGCAATCTCCTTTCCCTTCCCCTCCCCACAACAGACACCCTGGGAGGTAGGTGGGGCTGAGAGAGCTCTCTTGAGGACTGCTCCTGAGAGAAGAGCTCTGAGAGAACTTGCGACTGACCCAAGGTCACACCAGCAGCTGCATGTGGAGGAGCGGGGAACCAGCCCGGTTCTTCCAGATTAGAGTCCGTGCTCCTGACCACTACACCGAACTGGCCTGGAAATCAGTTGTAATCCCAGGAGATATCCAGCCACCACCTGGAGGTTGGCAACCATAATCCATGACAATGGTCTAGCTTGGCTACCAATAATGAGAATCAGATTTGACATGTGGGCAGGGTTTGGATGCAAGGTGCAGCCAGAGACATATTTGAAAAACACCTGTCCCTCGGATTCCAGGTTGACTTGGGGAGTTAGGAACACAGGGACGTACGTAGGAACATCAGAAGAGCCCTGCCAGATCCCTGCCACCAAGTCCAGCATCCTGTCTCACACAGTGGCCCACCAGTTCCTCCGGAGGGCTGACAACAGGGCAGAGAGACTGAAGCCTTCCCCTGGGAACACCAGAAGAGCCCTGCTGGATCAGACCAATGAGGGTCCATCTAGTCCAGCATCCCACCTCACACAGTGGCCAACCAGTCCTTCTGGATGACCAACAACAGGGCATAGAGGCCGAGGTCTTCCCCTGATAAGAACATCAGACAGTAGTCCATCTGGATCAGACCAGTGGTCCATCTAATCTAGCATCCTGCCTCACCCAGTGGCCAGTGAGTTCCTCTAGAGGGCCAACAACAGGGCATAGAGCCCGAGGTCTTCCCCTGATAAGAACATCAGAAGAGCCCTATCTAGTCCAGCATCCTGTCTCACACAGTGGCCAGCCAGTTCCTCTGGATGGGCAACCACAGGGCATAGAGGCCGAGGCTTTCACCTCGTGTAGCCTCCTGCCTCTGGGATTCAGAGATTCTTAACAAGGGAAGGCCTCGGCCTCTCTGCCCTTTTGTTGGCCCTTCAGAGGAACTGGTTGGCCGCTGTGTGAGGCAGGATGAACGACTCAATGAACTATTGGTGTGACCCAGCAGGACTCTTCTGATGTTCTTATCAGGGGACGGCCTCGGCCTCTCTGCCCTGTTGTCGGCCATCTAGAGGAACTGGCTGGCCACTGTGTGATACGGGACACTGGACTAAATGGACCACTGGTCTGATCCAGCAGGGCTCTTCTGATGTTCTTATCCCAGGTTCAATCCCCGGCATCTCTAGTTCAAAGGATCAGCTTGGAGGTGATGGGAAAGACTTCCCTCAGCCCGAGAGCCTGGAGATCAGCTGCCCATCAGAGTAGACAAAACTACCTCGATGGATTAAAGTGCTTGACTCAGTAGACAGCAGCTTCGTGTGTTCAATGGCCTGTGGCCCTGAACAGAAGACTAAATCACACCAGCGCTCCTGAAGTGTTATGCTGTGTTTTGGTGTTCCTGTGGATGTACTGAATGAAGAAGCGCGTCCTTTTGTCTGTCTCGCATCCACTGCCCATCAACTTCACCGGGTGTCGCAAGGCTACTAATATTATGAGAAGCGGTAAGTCCATGTTCTGCCCGATACAGTCTACCACGCTCCGTTTCCTTTCCAACAGTCCCTGCTTTGCTGAAGTCCAAAGGAACGGTGGTCTGGTGCTCGTGAAAATATGCTCACGGACATCTGGGAGATCATTAGTGAGATACAATCGTCCCTGTCGGCTAGATTTCCCATCGCTGGTGCCAGAACATCTTGCGCTTCCACCAGCTGGCTACCGGCTATGACGGCTGTGAGAATCGACTTTACCGGACGATCCCGGTGAGAACGGGCCACCTGCGGGACTGGAACGGCTCCCCTCTCCCGAGAAGAAAGCCTGGGAAACCGGTGCCGTTCCCTTGCATTAAATCCAGAATAACTCCTTTGGAAGCACTCCAGATGGACAGCATTCGATCCTGGGCTCCGAGCTTATATTTTCATTCCGACCCACCTGGAGGTATTAGATAAGCCGCTCCAAACAGGTCTGGGAAGCCGCCGCCGCTGTCCCACGAATGGCAACGCACGCCAAAAGCAGCTGTTTTTTATTTGGCTGGGAGGAAAGGGATAAGACACGATGTTTCCCACTCATCCCCGAAAGATGCTCTGAGCGGAGAAGGGCTTTGTTCCAGAGCTGGAGAGCGGCCATTGTTCGGAGGCGAACCAAACCAGTGGTGACACTGGATACTTCCTCTGCAAAGCTGTAAACATCGGCAGCTCTCCATAGCCTCAGGTTTGGCCTTTCCCACAACAGACAATGAGGGGAACGTGGGCCGGGGAGCCCCAGAGGGTCCCCACATCTGCCTGCACCAGGGCGCCGGCCAGCAACAGGCATGGAAGAAGAGAAAGAGGAAGGAAAGCGGGACAGGAAGTTTTAGTGGGGGAAAAAACACCCCAAAGGGAAACATCGGCCAGAGGGGAAGCTTGGAATGTGAGCATGTGCGTCGTACATATGTACCAATAAATGCGAATTTGCGTATTGGAAATATAGATAATGGTTCCCAGCTGACTCTTGGAGCCCACCCCTCAGGAAATGAATGGAGAAGCTGTACGTTCTCAGTTTGCTTTTTATGTAGATCTTCCGTCTCTCTGGCTGGAGGGGAAGCGGTCACGCAAAAGACAGAGAACCAGGAACCCAACTCCCACAGCTCCGCATTCCTCGACATGTGTGGTTTGGCTCTTTCGGTGTCAGCGCACTGACCGCTGCCGAGGAGACCCATGCTGGCCCGATGAGTTTGGATAATCAGATGGGAAGGTGACCTGCCTTTTGATGTTGGAGTACCTTCTGTTGGACAGGCCGTGTTTTCTTTTTCCCGAGTTCAAAATACGTCTCGCAGTCACAGAGCGTTTTTAGGCTTTTAGTGTGTCTCACAGGCACCGCCCCTTGCCGTCGAGAGCCAGTTTGGTGTAGTGGTTTGGAGCGCGGGCTCTAATCTGGTTTGATTCCCGACGCCTCCATGTGCAGCTGCTGGTGTGACTCTGGGTCAGTCACAAGTTCTCTCAGAGCTGTTCTCTCAAGAGCAGTCCTCGAAAGAGCTCTCTCAGTGAAAACAGTTCAGAACCAAACAGGCAATAAAAAAATTCTGCAAGCAGCTCCAGTGAAAGAGGGGGGGGGACATGAAAGAGGAGGGCTTCATCTCTGTTTCCCCTTCTCCAAAGACCTTATTTTACAGGAAGTTGGTACAGCCACTCCAGACGACGGTTCCCCAATGTGACACCCGGAGGCACCATGGCACCCTTCAGTCCTTCCCTTTGGCACCCACCGAGCTTTTCAGAAAGTGGGCGGGGCCATGGCAAGGCAGGGCTTGTTATTGGCCACCTTTGTTCCAATGCTCCCTCTAAGCTGTGGAGTCCTGTGAGAAACAATTCTACTTGGTGAGCTACTGGCGTTAAAGTTGAGAGCGAGCGATTTGGCTGCTGCATAAATCAGTTTGCTCTGGAGCCCTCCTTCCTGAGCTGAGACAAAAAATGTGTGAGCTGGAGGCTAAGAAACTGAGCTAGCTCACACTAACTCAGCTTAGAGGGAACACTGGACGTGACATGTTTTGTACGTGGCTCCCCGGTTGGAAATGCTCAATTGGCACCAATGCGCCCTCTAAGCTGTGGAGTCTTGTGAGCAAGAATTCTCCTTTGTGAGTTACTGGCATTAAAGCAGTGAGTGAGCGATTTGACTGCTGCATCAGTTAGTTTGCTCTGGAGCCACCCTTCCTGAGCTAAAATGTGTGAGCCAGAGGCTAAAACACTGTGAGCTTGCTCACAGTAACTCAGTTTAGAGGGAACACCGCCCCTCACCCTGCAAAAGGACTGTAATCTGAACACGCTGATAAGGAATCAGACGTTTCTGTATGGATGATACGGGGGGGAAACCCACAACTGTTACGTATTCTTGGGCTGAGGCTTAGAACGAGGCCTCGGAAGATGTGCGGAAAAGTGAGGACAAGGGGGGAACCCTTTTGACTCCCAATATGCTTCACATTCCACACATAGGCTGTTCAGAGCTGTTCTCTCAAGAGCAGTCCTCGGAGGAGCTCTCTCAGCCCCACCTGCCTCACAGGGAGTCTGTTGTGGGGAGGGGAAGGCGATCGTAAGCCACTCTGAGACTCCTTTGGGTAGTGAAGGGTGGGGTATAATCCCAATCTCCTCCTCTTCCTCCTCCAATAGCCAGTTAGAAACCCTGATGGGGGGGGACCATCAGGCCCTGCCCACTTTCAACAGACACTTGGTCGCCGCAAGAAAAGGTATCGGCGCCCGTGGGCCCCACGTTGGGATATCCCACCATACACTGAGAGCTGAAGGCCAGCAATGGAGCAAGGCTGTGCTACCTCTCGTGACCTGCTCACAGGGGGGACTCCAGAGAGGTCCAAAAGTCACACCAGTCTAGGACTCTGGGGAATACAGAGCTCTTCACTTGAAAGCCCGATGCCTGGAGACAGACTGTCGTGGAGTTCCTTTGCTTCCCTCCCGAGAGATGACTCACGCTATAGACCAAAACCTTGGTCTTGTGGTTAAATAGAAACGCAAGCCTCCCAGGAAGCCTAGCTCTGCCCACAAAGATTCTACTGTGTGTGTGTTCTTCTCCGCAGCTATGTAACGGGGGCAGACGTCGCTCCGGTGAGCCCGGTCCCGGACAGCCCCGTTACAAAAGCGCATAAAAATGCAGGTGATATCATGGCCAACCTCCCTCCTTCTGAGACTCCGTCCCGCTCTCACATGTATCGTCCTGTCCCACTTCGCATCCCTGCCCTAGGGTGGGGGACGGGAGGTCTAGCTCGAAAGGAGATGAAGTCACAGAACCAGCAGCCCAAAGCCCCGGTCCCTGGAAACCGCAGACCGGCAGAGAAGCGCTCCCTTGCATAACTGGACGGACGCTTTCCCAGGCCAAAGGCCCATCTGGCGGAGCACAGCCAACCCGTTTCTCCCTCGCCTGGGGAATAAGAGGCATGAGCTATGCCGAGAAATATGAACAGGCCATCTTCGGAGTCCTGCTAGTTCAGCAGAGCTGGAGGAATGAACTCATGTTGCTGCAGGCGAGCCCAGAGCTTCACATTCGAAAGCAGTGGCTGACAGCAGGGGGGGGGGGAATGTCTCTGTAGCTACCATCTGCTACTGCAACAGGGGGGTCCCGAATCCCGGGAGACCCTTGTTCAGGAATGCACCGCTGAAATGATGCATGCCCCATCTGTTCTCCGCCCTCCTCACCCTCCCGATACCACGGCCAGGACGGGAAAGCAGCCCCCCCCCCCCAGTCTGTAGAGCAAGTGGACACCAGATGCAAAGTGCCTAGACCTCACTGTGGACTTATTGTAGGTTCCCCAATGGAGCTTGCTCAACGCTCCCTCTAAGCTGTGTCGTCTTGTGAGCAAAAATTCGACTTTGTGAGCCGCTGGCATTAAAGTTGTGAGCGAGCGATTAAATCAGTCTGCTCTGGAGCTGAGACAAAAATGGAAGAGCCGGAGGCTAAAAAACTGCAAGCTAGCTCACACTAACTCAGCTTAGGGGGAACAATGGTTGCTCACCTTGCTCATTTGTGCAAAACTGAATTATCCAAGAGGGCTTTTATACACAGATAATAGGGTAACACTGTACAAAACGAACACATGAACTCATCAAGAAGGGTAGCCATGGGAATCTTTCTGTAGGAGTAGAGAAAAGCAAGAGTCCAGTAGCCAGTCTGGTGTAGTGGTTAAGAGCGGCGGACTCTAATCTGGGAGAACTGGTTTTGATTCCCCACTCCTCCACAGGCAGCCGCTGGTTGACCTTGGGTCAGTCACAGTTCTCTCAGAGCTGTTCTCTCAAGAGCAGTCCTTGAAAGAGCTCTCTCGGCCCCACCTACCTCACAGGGTGTCTGTTGTGGGGGAGGGGGAGGGAAAGGAGATTGTCAGCCGCTCTGAGAGTCCAAGTCTTTTTCTTCTTCTTCTTCTTCTTGATTAACAACATTGGTGGCAGGGGGTGAGCTTTTGTGAGTCACTGCTCACTTCTTCAGATACCGAGGTAGAAAAGAGCAAGAGACCAGGAGCATCTAAAAGATTAACACAGTTTGTAAAAGGGGGTGAGCTTTCGTGAGTCACTGCTCACTTCTTCAGAGTGACTAGTAAGCAATGACTCACAAAGCTGCCAATTTTGTCAGTCTGGCTTTTGTGCCAGACAGAAGCGCCAGCTCTGTGGAGTGAGGATGGTCTTTGTGCGACCGTACTGCCAAGTTTTCAGGTTGACGTGTGGTTTTGGCCTGCGTCGGAAAGCATGGTTCCAGTTGTCCACTGCCTTGAACTGAGAGGAAAAGCAGGGTACAGATATTTTAATTAATAAATAAAACTGCTTTCCGCAGTCACTGCTTTTTAAATCTTTTCCATCATCGTGGCCATTACATCAGTACACTGCTGCCGAATCGACATTATTTCTATCGACCATTAGGCGATATTCCTGGCAGCGTGAAACAGCAGCACCAATTGGCTCAAACTGCTAAAAAAATATTACCAACGTATTCTTCCGCTGACATCAGCAAACAGGACAGGACCCTCTCCTGCAGCTAAATTCCAATCCCAATAACCCTTTTTTTAGTCTGTTAGCAGGTCGTGCTGCTGGCCATTTTGCATCACTCATTTGGGTGGACCCAGTCCGTACGGAGTGCCTTAGTGGCAGGAGTTCCGGGAGGCAATGCACAATTAGCTACAGGGCACTGCCTGGCATTACAGGGGCACGCAGCCTCCTGGAACAGGGCGGCACCCAACCGAGTCCCAGGGGCCAAGGAGCATTCTGTCCCACAGCAGGGCAGAGTGCAGGCTTTGACAGAAGTGTGAGAGTTCAGGTAGAGGCAAGAGCGTGGAAGACCCAAGATGGAGGAAGCCGGGGCAGAAACTGGCAAAGAAGGCACTGCCAGTGGAGATTGGGAAGGAAACAGGAAAATCAGCGGCAGATTGGGAGGTACGGGGCAGGATACCCTAGAACTGGGGTCCCCAAATTTTGAGCCTGTGAGTGCCATTGAACTTCTGACAAAGCATGATGGGCACAGCCACATAACGGCTGCCGCAAAATGGCTGCCACGGGAGGCGGAGCCAGCCACAAGATGGCCACCACGGCTTCCCTTCAGTCACACGGCGAAGATCCTTGTGCTTTGGTGGCAGCTGCCGCCAAAGCAATGCTTTTTAAATGCCAATCAAATCTCCAATGGCCAATCAGGAGCCTTGCTTGAAAAAGAAGAAGATAAGAAGAGATTGGATTTATACCTTGCCCTTCACTACCGGAAGGAGTCTCAGAGCTGCTTACAGTCTCCTTTCCCTTCTTCTCCCCACAACAGACTCCCTGCAAGGTAGGTGGGGCTGAGAGAGCTCTTTCAAGGACCGCTCTTTCCAGAACAGCTCTGAGAGACCTTGTGACTGACCCAAGGTCACCCAGCTGGCTTCAAATGGAGGAGTGGGGAATCAAACCGGTTCTCCCCGATGAGAGTCCGCACTCCTAACCACTACACCAAACCATCTCTCACCTGATCTTTCCCGCTTTCTAAAAGCACTTGGCGGCAACGCTCCCTCTAATCTGTGGAGTCTTGTGAGAAAAAAAAAATCTGCTTTGTGAGCTCCTGGCATCGAAGTTGTGAGCAAGCGATTTGGCCACTGCATTCTGAGCTGGCTCTGCCGGAAGGGCGGGGTAAAAGTTTAATAAAATACATTAAAAAAATAAAATAAATAGCTGGCTCTGGAGCCATCCTTCCTGAGCTAAGACAAAAATCTGTGAGCTGGAGGCTAAAAATTTTTGAGCTGGCTCACACTAAACTCAGCTTAGATGGAACATTGCTTGGTGGGCCCCAGGAAAGGTTTCAGTGGGCGCCGTCGCACCCGCGGGCATCACGTTAGGGACCCTCACCCTAGAAAATGGGCATCTGGAGAACTGTGGCGGCCTCCAAGCAAGGTCCCATCCGCTCATCTCGGTTTGCTTTCTCCTCTGCAAGAGTCGCTGATCCAGAGCATCGCGGCCCCGGGGCCTTCCAGAAAAGGACTCGGCCTGGCAGTGCTGGCGTGATCCTGGGATGAGGTGTCCAGAGGGCAAGTGTCACAGGGTTGCATGCACACAAGCGCGCACACACAAGCGCACAGATGTGCATCAGGGAGTCATTCTGGCAGCCCCCATCCCGGGTCACTCCACTGCTCTTTCCACCCCATTGCTGTCGCGGTGGAACGTCCGGCGAGCAAATGGAAAAACACTTTAGCCTCGCAGGGAAGTTCGAGTGGGAGTGAGCAAGAGAGACAGAGAGAAGGGAAGGGAGGCTCCAGTAAGTGTTCCTCCAGATGTTCGGAGGAGACACTAGGCAGCAACAGGAACCGAGAAGACGCGCTGCGGAGGAGGCCGCTTCTTCTCGTGGACCGTTTCTTCCTGTTCCAGGGCACACTTGATCACGGCTGCCGCCTCCCCCGATCTGGACGGCGTGTCTTGCCAAAAGATGGCATTTCCTTAAACAGTCGGCCTCTGACGTCTTTCATCTCCTCTTCCGTGACAAAGCCCTGCGGTCGCGCCAGTCTCTTTGTCTTTTCCCTCTGAAGCCGCTTTACTGGCACCGAGATCAAATTATTATCAGGAAGCTAAGGAGAAGAGGAAGGTAGGAACATGGAGGATCTGGACCCAGTGTGGTGCACAGAGGGGCCCCATGTCACCCGCATACACCTTTTCTGGTGTTTTTAGGAAGTGGGCGGGGCCAGGTGGGGGATTTTGCCCATGAAGGCTTCTGATTGGCCACTGGAGATTTGATTGGCGGTGCAGGATCTTCCCTGTGTGACTGAAGGTAACCTGTGGCAGCCAATGCTCCCTCTAAGCTGTGGAGTCTTGTAAGCAGAAATTCTACTTTCTGAGCTACTAGGGTTGCCAGGTCTTACCTGGCTTGTGGTGGGGGCAGGGGGTGTCCTGGTCCCCCTCTGGGACTTCTTCGATGATCCGGAAGTGACGTCATCGCACCACTGACTGCTGTGGGCCTTATTCCTGAGTAGACCAGCCCACGATTGTGCTGCACCTCCTATTCGATTCGGGATTCTGTTCGAGGTCTAGATGGTCTCCCCTGATCTTCAGTGATTTATTTATTTTATTTACTTTAGATATAAGAGAAGCCAAAACCCAGGTGTCATCAGGAGGTCCACCAGGGGGGCCAGAACTCCAGAAGCCCTCCCACTGCTGCCCCCCCGCCCCCCCGGACCAAGAAGACAGAGCATCGCTGGCCCAGTCATAAGAGAAGCCATGTTGGATCAGGCCAATGGCCCAGTCAGTCCAACGCTCTGTGTTACACAGTGGCCAAAAATACCAGGTCAAGAGTGGAGCCAGAACTCCTTCATGAAGAACATTAGAACATAAAAGAAGCCATGCTTGATCAGGTCAGTGGCCCATCTACTCCAACACTCTGTGTCACACACACAGTGGCCAAAACCCAGGCGCCCTCATCTATATCCCACCTTCCTCCCGGATAGAGACCCAAAGCTCCCTCCTTCATTCTCCTCTCCTACGTTTTATCCTGACAACAACCCTGTGAGGTAGGTTGGCCCAAGGTCACCCAGCAAGATTCCATGACAGAGCCGGGATTCGAACCTGGCTTTCTCAGATCTCAGTCTGACACTTTAACCACCACACCCCACTGCCAATTGTGATGGAGGCGATCAGAAAGAGGAAGAAGCAGTCCCCTTTCTCTCCATCCTCTCAATCCTGCCCTCCCCCCCCCCCCTTGTGCAAGGCTCCTTTTGCTGTAGCGCCTGAAAAGCCAATTTATCCTCTTTCATTTTCTCGTCTCTCCTTCTTTCTCGGCCCCCCTTAGGGAGGCACATCCTGGGTACTAATTGAATTTTCTGCCCAAGGACAAGAAAGAGAAGGCGAAAAGCGAGTTAAACGCCCCGACGATGGGCCGGGAGGCCTTGTTAACAGTGCCGAACAACCCTTCCAGCTTAACAAAACCACTGGATTCTCTGTCCTCTTGTTAAGGCTTGGGGGGGGGGGGGAGAGAGAGAAGAGAAGGAGGAGATATTTATTCTAGCCCTTTTGGTGGGTCTTCTTTTCAGGTCACCAAGCACCCCTCTCCTCGACCCCCTTTTGTGGCGACAGCAGCTGGTGGGCTGGAAGAAAAAGGCACGCTTTAGCAGAACTGGGGAGGGGGGGGACCCACCTCCCTTTCTTTCCCCACCTTGTCCCCATTTTCTAGGGGGAGGGGGGTGACAAGGGGGCAAGGGGGATGGGGTGGGGAATGCAGCCAACAAAAGACAGACCAAATGTTTAGACTGAGGGCACTGAAGTGGGGAGGGGGTGTGTGCTGGTATTTGGGGGGGTCTTGCAGAGCAGATGGTGTCGTGAGGGAAAGGGGGGGGCTGATTTCATTCACCAAAGGTTTGTCTTGAGCAAGCCTCTGAAGAAAGGAGGAGGAAAAGCAGGGGGGAAGGAAAAGGAGAAGGAGAAAAGCTGGAGCCCAATAAAAAGAAGGGTTTTGGGGGAGCAGTTTTTTTCCCCCAAACCCGACAAAGAAGCTTCTTTCTTTTCTGACACGCAGCCGTCCTGGGCAGGAACAGCCCAGGACGTGTGGGATTGGCTTGGTTTGCTATGTCAGCACTGAGCTCAGGGTCTCCCCCCCCTCATAGAAACACAGCAGTGACATAAGGAGTGTGTAAAGAAAACCTCTCCAGACCTCTCACCCAGTACGAAAGCTGTTTCAGGAGTAAAGGCCTCACCAGTGGTGAGGGGAAAGGCTTGTCTTCTTAGCTTCATCAAGGCCTGAGCCAAAAGGGTCTGTGGCTCAGTGATAGAGCATCTGCTTGGCATGCCGGAGGTCCCAGGTTGGAACCCTGGCATCTCCATTTAAAAAGGACCAGGCAGTAGGTGATGGGAAAGACCTCAGCTTGAAGCCCTGGAGAGCTGTAAAGAGGGGTTGTGGCTCGGTGGTAGAGCCTCTGCTTGGCATGCCGAAGGTCCCAGCTTCGGACCCCAGCATCTCCAGTTAAAAAGGACCAGGCAGGAGGTGATGGGAAAGACCTCAGCCTGAAGCCCTGGAGAGCTGTAAAGAGGGGCCGTGGCTCAGTGGTAGAGCATCTGCTTGGCATGCAGAAGGTCCCAGGTTCAACCCCTGGCATCTCCAGGTGAAAAGGACCAGGCAGGAAGGTGATGTGAAAGACCTCCACCTGAGACTCTGGAGAGCCGCGGCCAATCTGAGTGGACAATACTGACCTCTGAACTGGGAAGGGCTGCTGGGTCAGCATTATTGATGTCAGTCAAAATGAAACCAAGAACTAAATTGGCCAGAGCCCTTTCTATGGAATCCAACTTGTCAGGAGACTGTAAGGGATGATCCCACCAGGGTTTGGGTCAGGGGCCAAGCGAAAATATTTTGTTCCCCCCTTGAGCAAGTAAGGTCAAGTTACCAACCTCCAGGTGGCGGCTGGAGATCTCCTGGGATTACAACTGATTTCCAGGTGGCAGAGATCAGTTCAACTCGGAGAAAATGGCTGTCTTCATGGTGGACTCTATGGCATCACACCGCATTGAAGTCCCTCCCCTCCCCAAACCCCTCCCTCCTCTGGTTCCACCCCCCCCCAAATCTCCAGGTTTTTCTCAACCCAGAGCTGGCAACCCTGCCTCCTCCCACCTTCGGGCTGGGATAAAAAGACTCAGATCTCAATTTCTACTCTCATCTGGGAGAACCGGGTTTGATTCCTCACTCCTCCACATGAAGCCAGCTGGGTGACCTTGGGTCATTCACAGTTCTCTCAGAGCTCTCTCAGCCCCACCTGCCTCACAGGGTGTCTCTTGTGGGGAATGGAAGGGAAGGCGATTGTAAGTTGCTTTGAGACACATGAGGCTCGCTGGGTGGCCCTGGGTCAGTCACTATTACCTCCGAGCTCTCTCAGCCCCACTTGCCTCACAGGGTGTCTGTTGTGGGGAGAGGAAGGGAAAGGATAGTGTAAGCCGCTCTGAGGCTCCTTCAGGTAGAGAAAAGCAGGGCACGAAAACCAACTTCTCCTCCTCCTCTCCTCCTCCTCTTCTTCTTCCCCCTCCTCCTCCTCTTCTTCCTCCTCCTCCTCCTTCTTCCTCCTCCTCGGATTTATACCCCGCCCTTCACTACCCAATGGAGTCTCAGAGCAGCTTACAATCTCCTTTCCCTTCGCATCCCATCCCATCCCATCCCCACAACAGATACCCTGTGAGGTAAGCCGGGCTGAGAGAGCTCTTCCAAGAACTGCTTGTGAGAGAACAGCTCTGAGAGAACTTGTAACTGAGCCCAAGTCACACCATCAGCTGCACGTGGAGCAGTGGGGAATAAAACCTGGTTTTCCCAGATTAGAGTCCGTGCTCCTCACCACTCTCCTCACCACTCCACCAAACTGGCTCTCAGGACCCCATTGGGGTACAATGCCATAGGGTCCGCCCTCCAAAGCATCCATTTTCTCCAGGGGGAACTGATCTCTGTTGTCTGGAGATGAGTTGTAATTCTGGGAGATCCCCAGGCATTCCTGTAATTCTGGCATTCCAAAAGCCAACAGTGACAAGTATAGGTTAGCTCTCTGATTTTTTTTCCCCTACTCCGAACCGTTTTTAAACTCAACGTTAATTTCGTCTCTCCTCCGCCCCATTTCTCCCACGCCGCCGTTCATTCAAGACTTTTCTATTTAAAGAACCAGCCACTTGCCCAAACCTCTGTCAAGGACTCAGACACGCCAACAGATAAATATTTGCATAAACTATTATTAGAATAGGGTGGTGTGTGTAAGCAGAGGCGAAGCAAACACGCTGCCTGTTTTACAAGGGTCGATACTGTAGGCTGGGGAAAATCAATGCCGCTAGTCCACATCGCTCCAGCTTGCCTATAAGGACGAAATTCAAAAGCAAATCGAGATAATCATGTGGGTAGGTTAAGTTGCCAGTAAAATAGAATCATAGAATCATAGAGTTGGAAGGGTCCTCCAGGGTCATCTAGTCCAACCCCCTGCACAATGCAGGGAATTCACAAATGCCCTCCCCCTCCACACACAGCCAGTGACTGCTGTTCCGCACTTAGAAGATGGCAAAAAACCTCCAGGATCTCCAGCCAAATCTTCAGCCCCACTAAAAACTTCCTTGCTGTGGATCTAGTTTCCTGCAGGTAACATCCAGGGGTTGTGGCTCAGTGGTAGAGCATCTGCTTGGCATGCACAAGGTTCCAGGTTTGATCCCCGGCATCTCCAGTTAGAAAGGATCAAGTAGGAAGCGATGTGGAAGACCTCTGGCTGAGACCCTAGAGGGCGACTGCCAGTTTGAGCAGACAATACCGACTCGGATGGAGCGATCGTTTGATTCAGTATCAGGGAACTTTCTATGTTCACATCAGTTCCAGAAAAGTAGATGCATCCGCCTGTTCTGAGGCCACACCGGAATCGGATTGCCCTTCAGAGGGATCAGAAACCTTTTATCGTTAAAGAGCCTCATGAAATTCAAAGAGCCAGCATAAGAAAGCCCCTTTGCATAACGGCAGAAAGGCAGATATATTTTATGATTCTATTACTTCTGCCGACCCCTCATGGGGTTTTAAAGGGAAGAGACGTTTCAGAGGTGGTTTGCCATCACACCCCTGGTATTCCTTGGAGGTTGCCTATCCAAAAACTGACCAGGTCGACCCTGCTTAGCTTCCAAGATCTAACGAGATCCAGCGAGCCCAGGCTATCCAGGTAGGGCAATTCTAGCCAGGACGTTAAGCAAGGCCTAATGGGAACCGGACTCCTGGAGGAACCGTTCCAAGGGCGGTAGGATGTTCCCAGTTTGAGTTCAAGGAACTGCAGGACCGAGGAGAGCTCTGAAGAAAGGCAGAGCTTTGATCCCCTGAGGTCCAAAGCCTTTGTATCTCCAGGCAGGGCTTGGTGGGCGGCAGCAAAGCATTTCAAGAAATGATTGGATTGGAACCCAGGACCCGGTTGTACAGGAAAGTAGCCGTTTTTCCCGGGGTCCGAAAAAGCGCGAGCAAACAGGGACGACTGCGCAAAACACCCTGCTTTGCCCTGGGAACCGTGTAGTCAGCAGAATTACAATTGGGAAGAACCAGCAGCGAATCCCGAATTAAATGCCAGTGTGACCGTGCCCGTAGTCAGATAGAAGAAGAGGAGGAGGAAGAGGAGGAGGAGATTAGATTTATACTCCGCCCTTCACTACCTGGAGGTGTCTCGGAGCGGCTTACAATCTCCTTTCCCTTCCCCTCCCCACAACAGACACCTTGTGAGGTAGGTGGGGCTGAGAGAGCTCCTGAGAGAACAGCTGTGACACAGCTTGCTGAAGGTCATCCAGCAGCTGCAAGTGGAGGCATGGGGAATCAAACCCGGTCCTCCCAGATTAGAGTCCGCGCTCTTAACCACTACACCAAACTGGCTCTCAGTTTAGATCCTGATACCCCATTTTTCTCCCCTGTAGGAACTCAAAGCAGTTTACAGCCTCTCTGCCCACTCCCAATGTCCCTCTAATCTCTCGGTAGGAGCCCACATGAGTATTTCACCATAGAGAATACAGTTCTGTATACAGTTTCCTGGGCCCTTGCTTCGATAGCTCAGGCTAGCCCAGTCTCAGGTCTTGGAAGCTAAGCAGGGTCAGTTTTGGTTAGTCTTTGGATGGGAGACCACCAAGGAATACCAGAGGCAGGCACTGGCAAACCACCTCTGAACATCTCTTGTCTTGAAAACCCTGCGGGGTCGCCATAAGTCGACTGTGATGGCCAAAAAGAGAGGGCCCTACAGGCCAAATTCGACTGCGGTGGACAGCAAGCGTTCCACGCCACCAAAGTCCTCACTGTTTTTTCGGAAGCCTAAAACTCGGGGCAACCTTCTGGAAGAATCTGCTCTGGGGGAAGACGAACATGAGCCTGAATGACACTGCCTCGCGGGGTCTGTTCTTTCCATACTGACTCATGTTTGAGAACTTAAATATTTACAGTAGCCGTTAAATATTTACAGTGAGCTACTCTTGTGAGGGGCAGGCCAAGCCATTGTTGGATTCCCCGGGGGTCTTGGGCTGCCTAGATCACGTGACGGCTGTCGTCCCACCCCCTCAGCTAGTGACTCCCCAATAGAAAATGTAGCGGGGTGCTTGGTTACCAAATGCGCAGCGGTCATTGGGCGACGAGCTGTCACCGAGTGGACCAGAGACAGAAGAATGCAGAAGGGTGGAGTGCCTTTTTTGTTACTGTTCCTAACAAGACTTTACATTTTCCAGGATTAAACGTAAATAAGGATCTGGAGGGGGAGGGAAACGGCTTATGGATGGCGCGGACTCACTTCCCAACCCCTTAAATGTTACTGACAATGCTCCAAATCACAGGCAACTGAGGCTCAAAGACCCTCATCCGAAAAGGCTAAAAGACCAAGGGGTGCAATCCAGCCCCGCAGGGAGGTCTCCTCCACAAACCACTGCGATTCAGTGGGGAGCGTGTACAAGAAGTCTTTCCCAAAAGATTATGCCTTGCACAGCAGCCGCCCGTCTCTTGTTCAGATGCTCTAACAGGATGCAAAATCAAGGGAAGGCCATGGCTCAGTGGCAGAGCATCTGCTTGGCATGCAGAAGGTCCCAGGTTCAATCCCCGGGATCTCCAGTTAGAAGATCTGGAAGTGGGTGATGTGAAAGACCCCGGCCTGAGAGAGTCACTGGAGAGTCACTGTCAGTCTGAGTAGACAAAACTGACTTGAAGGCACCAAGGGCCTGATCTAGGGTTGCCATCCTCCAGGTGGGGCCTGGAGACCTCCCACTTTTACAACTGATCTCCAGCTGACAGAGATCAGCTCCCCTGGAGAAAATGGCTGCTTTGAAGGGTGGAGTCTAGGGCACTGTACCCTGCTGAGGCCCCTCCCCTCCCTAAACCCCATCCTCTCCCGGGCCCACCCCCAAAGCCTCCAGGTCTTTCCCAACCCCAGCCTGATCCAGTATAAGGCAGCATCACATGTTCACGTGACAAGGTTCATTCATTCTCCAGGATACCTGATCGTGTTAGATCTGGGCTTCCAAAGAGGGTCAGTCCTGGGTAGTACTTGAACAGGAGACCACCAAGGAAATCCAGGGCTAGGCAGGCAATGGCAAAGCACCTCTGAACATCTCTTGCCTTGAAAACCCTGACAAGGTTGCCATAAGTTGGATGCAACTTGTTGACACTTTCCACCACCAATGTGGCTGCAGCTCAGGGACCTATGCTTGGGGTCAGCCTGTGGACTGGATGATCTTGGGGGTCCCTTCCAGCTCTATGTTTCTCAGTTTGGTCTAGGAGGTTGATTTCTTCTGCTTCTCCTCCTCCTCCTCTTCCTTGTCCTCCTCCCCTTCTTCTTCTTCTCCTTCTCCTCCTCCTCCTCCTCTTCTTCTTCTCTTAAGAACATAAGAGAAGCCAATGTTGGATCAGGCCAATGGCCCATCCAGTCCAACACTCTGTCACACAGTGGCCAAAAACACCAGGTGCCCTCAGCAAGTCTAGCAGTGGGGGCAGGACACTAGAAGACCTCCCAATGTTGTCACCCCACCAAGCACCAAGAATACAGAGCATCACTTGCCCCAGAGTGAGAGTTCCTATCTATACCTTGTGGCTAATAGCCACTGATGGACTTCTTTTGTGTGTGTATGTGTGTGTGTGTATGTGTGTGTGTGTGTGTGTGTGTGCGCGTGCGTGCGCGCACGTGCCTGTCTGAAAGTCATGGTTGACTTCTGGAGACCCGAGTGGGGCTTAGACATTTCTGAGTGGTGGCTTCTTATTGCCTGCCTCTGCGTCCCAGCCCTGGTATTCCTTTGAGTTCTCCCTTCCAAGTACTTGCCAGGGGTGGCCCAGGGGTGGCCCTGCTTAGCTTCCGAGATCTGACGAGACCGGGCTTGCCTGGGCTATCTAGGTCAGGGCGAGGCCAATCCCTTCTTGAGACAGCCACCTCTCTTTACCCTAAGGCCAGGCGAATGCTGCCAAGGTGCCTACCTGGAGCAACTGAGAGCCAGAGTGGTGCAGTGATTAAGAGTGTCGGCCTAGTACCTGGGAAAACCTGGTTCGAATCCCCACTCAGGGTATTAGCCACAAGGTATAGATGGAACACTGTGTTCGGGGCAGTGATGCTCTGTGTTCTTGGTGCTTGGGCGGCAACAGTGGGTTTCTGGAGTTCTGGCCTCACTGGTGGACCTCCTGAGGGCACCTGGTGTTTTGGCCACTGTGTAACACAGAGTGTTGGACTGGATGGGCCACTGGCCTGATCCAACATGGCTTCTCTTATGGATGGGCCACTGGCCTGATCCAACATGGCTTCTCTTATGTTCTTATGTCTGGGGCAGTGATGCTCTGTATTCTTGGTGCTTGGGCGGGGGGCAACAGTGGGAGGGCTCCTGGAGTTCTGGCCCTGCTGGTGGACCTCCTGAGGGCACCTGGTGTTTTTGGCCACTGTGTGACACAGAGTGTTGGACTGGATGGGCCACTGGCCTGATCCAACATGGCTTCTCTTATGGATGGGCCACTGGCCTGATCCAGCATTGGCTTCTCTTATGTTCTTATGTCTGGGGCAGTGATGCTCTGTATTCTTGGTGCCTGGGGGGGCAACAATGGGAGGGCTTCTAGTGTCCTGGCCCCACTGCTCGACCTCCTGAGGGCACCTGGTGTTTTTGGCCACTGTGTGACAGAGGGTTGGACTGGATGGGCCACTGGCCTGATCCAACATTGGCTTCTCTTGTGCTGTTATGTTCTTAAACTTGGTGGGTGGTCTTGGGCCAGTCACATTCTCTCAGCCAAACCTACCTCACAGGGTCATTGTGAGGATAAAACGGAGGGGAGGAGAATGGCGTTAGGCCTCTGGGTCCCTGTTAGGGGAGAAAGGTGAGGTATAAATGAAAAAAAATAAACTGGCCCACCGAATCATGGCCCGACACAACCCTAGGCCTGCTCCCCTGGTGACTGAGGAATGCAGCACAGTAGCCCCATCAGTTGGCCACCTGGGTGCTCCACCCCATTGCCGCCCCCTCCCTGGGGCGACTGTATACCTAGCAGGCCCCCAGCTGTGGCTTGTGGGTTCCACTCAGCATGAAATCGCACAACAGTCCAAACGAGTCCCTGGTTTCAACTCAGGGTTGGGGGCTTGAGAAGAACTCTTTGGGAAGAGACTGAAACTGCATCCAAACAGTGAAACCACATGCTCTAAATTCTTGTCTTCCTTGTTAACATCGCTGGGTGTGCCAAAGAACAAAAAATCCATTTGGATGTCTATTGTTTCCCCCTAATAGATTCCTGGTCTCCAAGCAGATGATTCTCATTTCCCTGGAGCGGAATGGAAGAGGGGGCTTTACGGACCCTTTGAGGCGGGACCCACGCTGCAGTAACCCAGGGGGAGCCTCCAGATATCTCCAGCAAAGGGGGATTTCTGCAGCCAGCAAAAAGCACTCCCTCCTGGGCCCAAACTGCCTCCTGGCGCCTTGCTGAAGGGGCGTGGATGAAACCTGGAAGAAGGCAGCCCAGCCTGGAAGTGATAACCAGGTTATACCGTCCTCGGTGTGGGTGACCAAATACACTGAGGGGCACATGATACTGTAATGTCACTCTAAAAGGTAACTGCTGGGGGCTTGGGGAGTAGGGTTGCCCAGTTCCTCCTGGCTACTAATCGGGGGTATAGTTAGGGTTGCCAGCTCCTGGCTGGGAAAGAGCTGGAGATTGATTGATAGATGGGGTCGACTGCCATAGAGTCCACCTTCCAAAGCAGCCGTTTCCTCCAGGGGAACTGATCTCGGTCGCCTGGAGATCAGTTATAATCCCAGGAGATCTCTAGCCAACACCTGGAGGTTGGCAACCCTGGATAACATTGCCAACTCCAGGTTGAAAGACTCCTGGAGATTTGGGGGTGGAGCCTGGGGAGGACAGCGACCTCAGTGGGGTACAGTGCCACAGAGTCCACCCTCCAAAGCAGCCATTTTCTCCAGGGGAACTAAGCTCTGTAGTCTGGAGATGAGCCAGCAGCGTTTCCCCATAGGTTGGGAAATTCCTGGAGATTTGGGGGTGGAGCCTGGGGAAGTCGGGGCTGGAGGAGGGGGAGACCTCAGCGGGATATAATGCCACAGAGTCCACCCTCAAACTAGGGTTGCCAGTCCCCAGGTCCTGGTGGAGGTTCCCCTGATTTTCGGGGTTTCTGCCTGCCACCAGCCACCTGGCCAGCTGGGTAAACCCCACCCCCAAACAGCAATGTTGCTGCATGACATCCCTGACATGATGACATCGCCGGGAAGTGATGTCATCACATCTGGGACATCATGTGGTGACACTCTGGTTTGAGGGCAAAACTCTATGGTTTGAAGCTGGTTTTACCATTGAGTTTTGCCCACAGACCAGAGCATCACCATGTGACATACCCGGCGTGATGACGTTGCATCTGGGTGATGTCATCATGTTGGGACATCCTCACTTCCTTGGGATTGCCAACTTCCAGATGAGTCCTGGAGCCCTCCCAGAAATTACAACTGCTCTTCAAACTATAGAAATCAGTTCCCTTTGAGAAAATGGCTCCCTTGGAGGGTGGACTCTATGCCCTTATACGTTGCAGAGATCTCTCCGATCCCCAAACCCTGCCCTCTCCAGACTTTACCTCCAAATCTCCCAGCCTGGAGTTGGCAACCCCTGGTTCCCTTCTCACGCACAGTGTATTGGCACTGTCCCATAGGCATCAGGACAGTTGTAGACAGTGTTCCCTCTAAGCGGAGTTAGTGTGAGCTAGCTCACAGGTTTTTAGCTTCCAGCTCACGCATTTTTGTCTTAGCTCAGGAAGGAGGGCTCCAGAGCAAACTGATTTACGCACAGCGTTCCCTCTAAGTTGAGTTAGTGTGAGCTAGCCCACAGTTTTTTAGCTTCCAGCTCACGCATTGTTGTCTCAGCTCAGGAAGGATGGCTCCCGAGCAGACTCATTGATGCAGTAGCCAAATCACTCGCTCACAATTTTAATGCCAGTAGCTCGCAAAGTAGAATCTTTGCTCACAAGACTCCACAGCTTAGAGGGAGCGTTGACTCAGGATACTAATTTCTTATTAACCCAGGAAACAGTCCACAAAAACATGCAATCTGAAAACGAGAGAAAGTACGAGGAAGATAATGGGGTATTATTTTGCTTATGTTCTCGAGAGGGTCACAGGAGGAGGGGCAGGGAGGGAGAGAAAAGGCACACATATTTGGCTCCCTTTCTAGCCAACTGTTTTCCCAGCGGAGAGATAAAGAGTGACAGAGCTTGAGAGAAATATTACAAATATAGATCTTTCCCAAGTCGATCAGAAGTCATCTCTGGGCTTGGAAGGGAAGTGGGAGACATTTTTTAAAAATAGAGTCATCCTGGAACATCTCCAGCCACACAATCCATCAAACGGCAAATTGAAAACAATAACTCTCCCCGCAGCTGCCTAAATAAGAACCGAAAGGAGTCCTGACCTGGCTTAAATTATGTTTGCTCACTTATGTTTGCTCGCGGCCCCAGCGAGCAGACTCTGGTTCTCCTTGGAAGAGTGGAAGGAGGATTGGAAGGCGCCCTGATGGGAGAGCAACCCCGGAGCGTGGCCCGGCTCTTCCGTTTCGAGCACTCTCTCCCTTCAAATGGTTCTCGCAAACCGACAGATTTGTTAGGGTTCAGGGGTGCCAGTGATGGAAGAAGGCCTCAGGGCAGGGAGAAGGGGATCGAAATCCATCACATAGCTCTCTTTCCAAAGAACACGTCCTTACCTTCATGCTGCTTCCAAGACACATGGGACTTCTCCAAACCTTAGGTGACATTCAGCTGTCTCTCCCCCTTTGATTCCCAAACACATTTCCCCTGCAAACCTTGCAGTTTCTACCCCTGATCTTCACCCATGACTGACCCCTCCTCTCCCTTTGTCCTCTCACTGGCTGCACATGGCCTTCCATGGAGACACGCATCTCTGCAGGTCTCTTCTGAAGAGACAGTGCCCTCATACTCCACACACGTGATGCTGGCCATCACAAGCTGGCCATTTGTGATAAAGGACTCTTTAGATTAGGCCTCTCTCGCTCTCCTTTCGACTGCAACCTGAACGTGATCTACTTGGATAAATAAGAACATAAGAGAAGCCAATGTTGGATGAGGCCAATGGCCCATCCAGTCCAACACTCTGTCACACAGTGACCAAAATCACCAGGTGCCCTCAGGAAGTCCAGCAGTGGGGCCAGGACACTAGAAGCCCTCTCCCTGTTGCCCTCCCCCAGCACCAGGCATACAGAGCATCACTGGCCCCAGACCGAGAGCTCCTATCTATACCTTGTGGCTAATAGCCACTGATGGATCTCTGCTCCATACGTTTATCCAGTTCCCTCTTGAAGCCATCCATGCTTGTAGCCGCCGCCACCTCCTGTGGCAGTGAATTCCACGTGTTCATCACTCTTTGGGTGAAGAAGGACTTCCTTTTATCCATTCTAACCCGGCTGCTCAGCAATTTCATGGAGTGCCCACGAGTCCTTGTATCGGGAGAAAGGGAGAAAAAGACACTATCCCATGCATAATCTTGTCAGCCTTGCTCATGTCACCCCTCAGTCAACATGAAATGAAAGTTTGTCTTTCTTTTCTTTTTGCAATATACTTCTTGGGAGATTTATTGACTGCACTCAGTCTTAACGCTTCTGCGACTGGGCAAAACTTTGCTGTATTAACCAAATATCCTAATCAGGGCAACGTTGCAGTAAAGGCCGAACCTGATGCTTAACTTGGCAGGAAGATTCCAAGTGGCCCTCCAGAGCCGTGGTCCTGCTAAGTTAAAGACTATTGTGCAAAATGTCAGTTTTTTAATAAAAAGTCCATAGGGAAGCTGCCCCCGTGCCCTTCTGCTTCCCTTCCAACCCATCCTCCTCTGTCCCCCTCCCCAAAGGTCTAAGGAAACCTGTGGCGTCACCGGTCTTTGGAAAGGAATCAGCCGCGGCCCTGCAGGGCACGTCCTGTTAACCGCCGCTTCCTTCTAATAATAATAATTTTCGAAAAAACCAAGCAGGGGTCGTGCTTAGAAGGAAGGGCATCTTCGGTGCCCTCCTTTCATCAAGGAAACGGGACAGAGCCCATCATCCTTTAATAAGCAGCTCCAGTAAAGGAGAGAGAAGCTGTGGCCGCAAACACGGGAGTAGCGGGAACACCCCTCTCTAGGGTTGCCAAGTCCAGGTTGGAAAATACCTGGAGACTTTGGGGGTGGAGCCAGGAGAAGGCGGGGTTTGGGGAGGGGAGGGACCTCAGCACGGCACAATGCCATAGAGTCCACCCTTCAGAGCAGCCATTTTCTCCAGGGGAGCTGATCTCTGTCAGCTGGAGATCAGTTGTAAAAGCGGGAGATCCCCAGGCCCCACCTGGAGGCTGGCAACCCTACCCTCTCTCTCCCCACAACAGTGAGAGATCCGTGTTGACGGGCCCTGCCAGCCAAACGCAACTCCGAGTTTCCTCATGCACATCTTCTCATGCTGCTGACCATTCATCCGAAGACATTCTGTACTTTTACACGTTCATCTCCACCCAGGGCCTCAGTCCTTCTCGTGCTACTATGAGGATTATTATATTCGTTCTAAAGGACTGAAGGTGGTGCCCTCAGTCAGGCATATTGTTCATTGGGGTGTTTTGTGGGTCCTACTTTCTTCTTTCCCGAAGTGTCCCTTGCCCAAATCAAATGGCCAGTCCTGGCTTTCCTCCAGCTCACTGGAGTAGGAGATGCTTCGGAAAAGCACAGAAGACATCACTTTTAGGTCTACTGGGAACATCTGTTGCGAAATGGCGGCCTCCCTCACAGCCATTGCTCGGAACGGAACTCTCTAACCTTTGGTGGAACCTGACGACATTTTGTGATTGGCCTCCACCTCCATGGCAGCCATTTAGTGATTGGCCCCACCTTACAGCAGCCATTTTGTGACTGGCCCCTCCCTCCATGGCAGCCATCACCTCACAGGAGCCATTTTGTGACTGGCCCCTGCCTTAGGGTTGCCAAGTCCAGGTTGGAAAATACCTGGGGACTTTGGGGGGGGTGGAGCCAGGAGAAGGCGGGGTTTGGGGAGGGGAGGGGCCTCAGCATGGTACAATGCCATAGAGTCCACCCTTCAAAGCAGCCATTTTCTCCAGGGGAGCTGATCTCTGTCAGCTGGAGATCAGTTGTAAAAGCGGGAGATCCCCAGGCCCCACCTGGAGGCTGGCAACCCTACCTTGCCTTTATGGCACCCATTTTGTGATTGTCCTCCCTCACAGGAGCCATTTTGTGACTGGCCCCACCTCACAGCAGTCATTTTGTGATTGACCCCCCCATAGCAGCCATTTTGTTGTGATGCCCGTATTAATCCTCAAGATTCAAAGATTCAGCAAAGTTGGGGTCCCCTATTCTAAGCTTCCCTGGAAGTCACTATTCAGCTTTAGAAGCCTTTCCTTCCCAGTTCCAAATTGATAGGGGTGGCTCTGATTACACAGCAGTGAGCGAACAGCACTCTGTGTATGCTTTTAAGGTATACAACTAAGCATACAAGGGCACTCCACAATAGAATATTTTTTAAAACATGGGACGATGCCTTACAATGGGAAAAAGGCACAATCCAACCCTGTCTTTTTTCCATCCCAAGGCTAAGTCCAATCCAGGAAGGCCAGGCTACCAAGAGTTACCACAGGTTCCCCAGTAAGGCTCCTGTTATGTATTGACCATGCGGTCCCCATGTGCTCTCTTAATTGCGACCGCATGGCCAGAGCACATGGCCAGAGCATGGCCAGAGCACATGGCCAAGAAACTACCTGAGCTTCAGCCAGGTAGAACAAAGGCCAGGTGGATTCAAACCGGCCACCAATCCTGTACCTAGGTTTCTCCCAGGGAACCTATGAAATATAAGTAGACTTCTAATAGCCTATCAGGCCAGTTGGGTGAGGTCAGGGGATTGTCCGTGACCAGCATAAAAGGAGGGCTTTGAGCCCTGGGTTGTATGCTTCATCCGGACCAGCAATAAAGATCTAGCTGTTTCACTGTTCCATGGACTCCCGACTCCAATACTTCTCAGTGGCGACGAAGGTGGGATCCTGATGAGCGACTCTCCAGCAGACCACAGCAGCACAGCGAGCTCCGTCCCGCCGGCCGCAGGCATCTCCGAGCTCCAGCGCTCCAACGCCTCGCCGCAAGCCGCTCTGAGCCCAATCCTCTGGCACTAGGCAGCGCCAAGCCTCAGCGCTCCCCGGCACCGCCGCAAGACACGAGGACATCGCTCAAACAGCCGCCGCCGCTCCTACTCTGGTAAATATGGCAAACGCTCCGGGACCAATTACCCCTTTCGATACGTCTCGCCCCGAGACGTGGGAGTCCTGGCTCAAGACGCTGGGTTGCGCCTTTAAGGTCCGCGAAATCACAGATGCGGACCTGAAGAGTGCCTGGCTCTTGAGTTCCGGAGGGGTTGGAAGTCATGCGGGTGGCCCAGAACCTACTAGCCCCACAAGACCCCACCGAGGTGTCTTACGACATGCTCACCAAGACCCTCGGCGATTACTTCGCCCCGAAGCCATCAAAACTGGCCAGGCGCTGGGAGTTCATACAGCGCCAGCAGCAGCCGGGGGAGTCGGCCGCCACTTTCCTGGCTGAATTCCGTCGACTAGCCGTGGGCTGTGAATTCCGCCACATGGATGACCACGTGGAGACCGCCTTCATGGGAGGGGTCCGGGAAGCCAAGCTCCGCCGGCGCCTCATTGCAATGCCGGAGCCAACCTTGGAGAAGATGCTCGAAACTGCGGCAGCCTTCGAGACAACGCAAAAGGACATCTCGCCCGGGCCTGCCGCCTGAGGAACAGCCACCATGCCCCAGCAGCGAACTTCGAAGAAGTGGGTAGTGTCGTTCCCACGGCCACGGTAATGAACTTGCCTCAGCCCATCCCGGGCGCAATTTCCGTGTCTCTCCGAATAGAGGGAGTTCCTTGCTCCATGGAACTGGACTCAGGGTCAGCATATTCAATTGTGTCCGCAGCTACGTTCCGCCGCCTCTGCCCGAAGGGGGCATGCTGGCTGCGGCTGCCGGCTGGGTTGGTCCTCCGGGACTTCCAGAAAAACCCAGTGGCTATTAAGGGGCTAGCCAGGGTCCGGGTCCAGTACCATGCCTTTAATGGCCTGCTGGACCTTCTCGTGGTGGAGCGCAATCTAACCAGTCTCCTAGGTCGCGCCTGGTTCAAGCCGCTCGGAGTGCAGTGGACCGGAATACACCGCATGGGCTCTACTAACTTCTCATCCATCTGCGAGGAATTTCCCGCCGTTTTCGATGGCTCATTGGGCTGCTACAAAGGACCCCCGGTTTCCTTCGACCTGGACCCGGCAGTCCGGCCCATCCGTGTGGCCGTCCGCCGGCCACCACTCGCCTTCCAGCCCAAAGTGGAGGCGGAGTTGGAAAAGCTCGTGGCACAAGGGGTGCTCGAGCCAGTCTCCCACGCCAAGTGGGAGACTCCCATTGTGACCCCCCTTAAAGCTAACGGGGAAGTCCGCATCTGCGCGGATTACAAATGTACAATTAATAAGGCATTACAGGACCACGCGTACCCGGTACCGGTGGTCAGCCATGTTCTGGCCTCCCTCGCGGGCGCCAAAATATTTGGAAAATTAGACTTGGCCCAAGCCTATCAGCAGCTTCCCGTAGACGAAGCAACGGCCGAGGCACAAACGATTGTGACTCACAAGGGAGCGTTCAAGGTAAAACGCCTCCAATTTGGGGTCAGCATAGCACCCGGAATCTTTCAAAATCTACGTCCTCATCACCGCCCCGGACGCCAACACGTTCGCAGCTCGCCTCCGGATGGTGCTGCAAAGGTTCCAGGACGCGGGTCTCAAGGTTCGAAAAGACAAGTGCACCCTGGGAGTCTCCTCGGTGACCTTCTTGGGGTTCCAAGTCACCGCAGACGGCATTCACCCTACAAAAGAGAAGGTAGCGGCAATTACAGGTGCACCCCGCCCGTCCTCAAAGGCGGAACTCCAGGCGTTCTTGGGACTTGTGAACTTCTACCACGCCTTCCTTCCGCACAAGGCGGCGGTTGCTGAACCCCTGCATCGTCTCCTGGACAAGGGAGCGGCTTGGGCCTGGGGTCCCAATCATGATGCAGCCTTCCGGGCCGTCAAAGACTTATTAATTTCAAATGCGGTCTTAGCGCATTTCGATGAGAGGCTCCCTGTCATCCTGGCCTGCGACGCATCCCCTATGGCGTTGGGGCGGTCTTGGGACACCGGCTACCCAACGGAAAGGAGGTACCGGTTGCCTACTACTCCAGGATCCTGTCGTCGGCAGAACGGAACTACGCCCAGATCGACAAGGAGGCCCTAGCAATTGTAGCTGGCGTCAGGAAATTCCACGACTATCTCTACGGACGGTCGTTCACCGTGGCCACAGATCACAAGCCGCTGCTGGGTCTCCTTGCCCCCCACAGGCAGACCCCTCACATGCTGTCCCCGTGGGTCCTGCGGTGGTCAATTTTTTTGTCAGGCTACTCCTACGAATTGGTACATCGCCCGGAGAAGGCGATGGGTCATGCAGACGCCCTCAGCCGTCTTCCCCTCCCGTCCTGCAACCCTGATCCGGCTCCCGCTTTCCACGTCGCGCTCCTAGAGGATCTACCGGAGCGCCCCGTACAGGTATCGGATGTGGCCCGTCGCACGCGGCGGGACCGCATCCTTTCCCATGTCTCGGACTGGGTGGGAAGGGGGTGGCCGGAAAAACCGGGACCAGATTTCGCTGCTTTCACGGCACGCAGGCACGAACTATCGGCCCACAATGGATGCCTGCTATGGGGATCTCGAGTGCTGATCCCCGGGCCCCTGTGGCCCCGAGTGCTAGAGGCCCTCCACGAGGTTCACCCGGGAATCGTGCGCATGAAAGCTCTGGCCTGGAGTTACGTATGGTGGCCAGGCCTGGACAAAGACATTGAGGGGCGGGTCCAGAAGTGTACCAAATGCCAGGAGTCACGGCCAGATCCGCCACACGCTCCTGTCCGATCCTGGGAATCTACTAACAAGCCCTGGTCCCGCCTGCACCTAGACTTCGCGGGACCGCTCCAGGGCCGGTTGTTTCTTATCGTTGTTGACAGCTACAGCAAGTGGCTTGAGGTAGTGCCGGTAGCTTCGACCTCCACCAACGCTGCCTTAAGAAATCTCTGGCCGATCTTCGCGACACATGGAATGCCAGAAACTCTCGTGACCGACAATGGGACCGCCTTCACCTCCGGCGAGTTTCAACGGTTTGTGGAAGCCTGCGGTCTGCGCCACATCCGCTCCGCTCCGTTCCACCCCGCAACCAACGGCCAGGCCGAGCGCATGGTGAGGACAACGAAGGACGCGTTAAAGAAGATGGAGCATGGCGACTGGGAAGAGCAGCTGTACAAGTTCCTGTTCGGCCAACGGAACACACCCCACTCAGGGACCGGGCGCCGGCCAGCCGAACTTCTGATGGGAAGACGACTGGGAACCGTCTTGGACCGCCTACATCCCGACCGAGCAATTGAGGGGAACCCAACAACGGAGGACCGGCCAGCTGCCCGAGGATTCGCTCCCGAAGACCCCGTATACGCAAAGAACTTCGTGCGGGGTCCGACATGGCTCCCCACGAGGATCGTCCGAGTCACAGGGCCTTATTCCTACGAGGTCCTTACGGAAGATGGCATAGTCTGGAAACGGCACATTGACCAGATTCGACGCCGTACCCAGAACCATGATGATACCCAGGCCCTCGAACTCCCTGCACCAACAGACCGTGACATCGACACGACTCCAGAAGCAGCGCCAGACCCTGATCCGGAGACTGCGGAGATGCCGCTCCTGCCCGCGGACGAAGCAGTCGCACCATCCACACCTGAACAACCCCTGAGCAGACAGGCCCCGCCAGCAGAACAACTACCCACACCGCAACCTGCCGACACTAGCAACACGCCCCGCCTTACAACCCCCCGGCGCTCTGGACGTGAGCGCAGACGCCCAGACTATCTCAAAGACTATGTGTGCAGAGGGGTTCTGGACTATGGGGGGAGGGGTGTTATGTATTGACCATGCGGTCGCCATGTGCTCTCTTAATTGCGACCGCATGGCCAGAGCACATGGCCAGAGCATGGCCAGAGCACATGGCCAAGAAACTACCTGAGCTTCAGACAGGTAGAACAAAGGCCAGGTGGATTCAAACCGGCCACCAATCCTGTACCTAGGTTTCTCCCAGGGAACCTATGAAATGTAAATAGACTTCTAATAGCCTATCAGGCCAGTTGGGTGAGGTCAGGGGATTGTCCCTGACCAGCATAAAAGGAGGGCTTCGAGCCCTGGGTTGTATGCTTCATCCGGACCAGCAATAAAGATCTAGCTGTTTCACTATTCCATGGACTCCCGACTCCAATACTTATCAGCTCCCAACACCACCTCAGCAAATGGGTGCAGTGCCTGGGCAGGGCAGAGCTTGGGGAGAATGTGATGGCCCTTCTGGGAGACACTGTAGGCTGCCCACCCTGATATTTATGGTATTTACCACAGAGACTAGGGGGAGTTCCTAGAGCATCACTATGTGGAGGCCATTTTTTTCTACCACTGCTCCCTTTCTTGGGAGTAGGGGGTGAGGGCTAGTTATTCCTTGTCCCAGATGGATAAATGGGAGGACTAGCTCCCTGACCACCATTTTGGTGTAGTGGTTAAGTGCGCAGACTCTAATCTGGGAGAAACGGGTTTGATTCCCCACTCCTTCACATGCAGCTGCTGGAGTGACCTTCAGTCAGTCATAAATTTTTTCAGAGCTGTTCTCTCAAGGGCAGTCCTCGAGAGAGCTCTCTCATCCCCACCTACCTCACAGGGGAAGGGACAGGAGTTTGTAAGCCGCTCTGAGACTCCTTTGGGTAGTGAAGGGCCGGGTATAAATCCAATCTCTTCTTCTTTTTCTTCTTTCTCTGAAAAGGATTGCCTCTGCCATCTCCCTTCCCATCCCAACCAACTCACTTCCCTGTGTACATTTTTATGCCGTTTTTCTTCCAAGGAACTCAGCACAACATACCTTCCCCTCCCCATCTTATCCTACTTGGTAAATCAGAAAACTGGCCCAGGGTTACCCCATGACCTTCATGGCTGAGTGGACATTAGAACTCAGGTCTCCTCTGCACTACTGCCCTGGATGGCCCAGGGTAGCTTGATCTCACCAGATCTCAGGAGCTAAGCAGGGTCGGCCCTGGCAAGTACTTGGATGGGAGACCTCCAAGGAAGCCCAGGGTCGTTATGCAGAGGCAGGCAGTTGCAAACCAACTCTGAATGTCTCTTGCCTTGCAAACCTCATAAGGGTTACAATCACCTTCCCTTCCTCTCCCCGCAACAGACACCCTGTGAGGCAGGTGGGGCTGAGAGAGCTCTGAGAGAGCTGTGACTGACCCAAGGTCACCCAGTTGGCTGCATGTGGAAAAGGCGGTAATCGAACCCAGTTCCCCAGATTAGAGTCCACCGCTCTTAACCACTCCACCAAGCTGGCTCTCGTACATGTCTGAACACACAAATCTCCTTCATGCTGTGTCTCTCAAGGTCAGCCAGTTTGTCCTTTGACCTCTCTCCCAGCAGACCTGTGAGAGGGCCACTTCCAATAGGGGGGAACGGAGCAGGAGAAAGCGTTTCAGCTCCCCCCTAACAGTACCACTCCCTGGCTGCCCTTTGCAGTTTAATTCCATCTGGTGATCCAATTACAGGCCCCACGCCAAGTCACACAAGACCAAGGACACGGTGTGATTTTTCCAGCACCGGGTGGCGATTATCACATTCGATGCGAAAACGAGGGATATGAAGATTTCCTTGGCAATGGTGCGGCTGGGCATAAGGGCTCCTTTGCATGCTAACTCACTTGGCCCCCTCGCTTCGGGAAAGCAAGGTGGCTCAGTGACGGAGCATCTGCTTGGTTTGCAGGAAGTCCCAGGTTCAAATCCCCAACATCTCCAGTTAAAAGGATCAGGCTATACTTGGCAAGAAAGACCTCTGCTTAAAGACCCTCGAGAGCTGCTACCACTCTGAGGGGACAATACTTGACAGATCTGTGGTCAAACTCTGTATAATTTATTTAATTAAGCATTTATTTCATTAGACTTATATTCCACTCTCACCACGTTGTGGGCTTAGGGCGGGTACCAACATATAGGTAAAGGTTTCCTTTGCTCAAAAGCCAGTCAAATACAACTCTAGGCAGGGGTGTTGAGTTTTTAAATTCCGGGGGGGGCGGGGGCTCTTGTTTCTGCCGCCACTGCCTCTCCACCCCCCGCCTGGCCACTCCTGCTTCCATCCCTCCCTCCATCTGTCCAGGGGTCAGCTGGGCATTTGCTTAGCTGGCCCCTGGACAGACAGAGGGAGGGAGGGATGGAGGCAGCCAGGCGAGGGGGGGAGAGAGAGAGGGACGGCAGTGGCGGTGGCGGTGGCGGCGGCTCTTGTGTGTGCAGGGGCTCTTGCCTGTCCCCGCCGCCGCTGCCTCTCTCCGCCGCTGCCCCGCTGCCATGTCCCTGCCGCCACTGCCTCTCCCCTCCCCTGCCCCGGCCACTCCTGCTTCCATCCCTCCCTCCATCCATCCAGGGACCAGCTGGGCATTTGCTTAGCTGGCCCCTGGACAGACGGAGGGAGGAAGGGATGAGGCAGCCAAGCGGGGGGGGGGGGGGGAGAGAGGCAGCGGCGGGTGCTCCATTTTCCAGGGGGGGGGGCTCAGTCCCCACCAGGAAATTTCGGGGGAGGCTCGAACCCTCAAGCCCCCCCGTAGTTGACGCCTATGACTCTAGGGATGCGGTGCTCATCTCTGAATCCTGAAACAGAGCAGTGGGCACAGTTGTAAAATGGCTGCCACAAGGGGTGAGGCCAGTCACAAAATGGTGACTGCAGGAGGTGGAGCCAGCCACAACATGTCAGGTTATATGTCACTCCAATGGTACCTCTCCAACATTTCAAGACAGAAGGATGTCTTTTAACCTGCACAGCCAATCAGAAGTCCTGCTGGGGAAAAGCCACACCTAGTCCTGCCCTTGACAGGCACCAGGAAAGGTGCTGGTGTCACCACGGCACCCACAGGCACCATGGTGGCAACCCAGTCCTAAAACTTCGATAGCCCACGGGTGTGACTTAGTTATACTTCAGTTTGGTGTATGCTGTGGGTGTCTGGTGACTCCTTCTGAGAGCCAGTTTGGCGTAGCAGTTAGGAGCACGGACTCGAATCTGGGAGAACTGAGTTTGATTCCCTGCTCCTCCACATGCAGCTGCTGGTGTGACCTTGGGTCAGTCACAAGTTCTCTCAGAGCTGTTCTCTCATTCCTCGAAAGAGCTCTCTCGGCCCCACCTATCTCACAGGGTGTCTGTTGTGGCGAGGGGAAGGAGATTGTAAGCCGCTCTGAGACTACTTCGGAAAGTGAAGGGCAGGATATAAATCCAACCTCTTCATCTTCTTCTCGGAGGACAAGAAGTAGTCCCAAAGCGAGAATCCCAAACTGTCCCGGAGAAGTCTTGTTCATCCTCAGCCTAGGCCGTAGTGCTGAAGTTCCTCGCCTGATTCAAGGAAGAGACACACAAGAACTGGTGAGGGAGGGGGACGCCTGTCAACTGAGCACCCACCCACCCGGTGAGAAGTTCCTGTTTGGAGGGACAGACACGGACTGGGAGCTATCAGGAGCCGTGCTGTTGACTCTGCTAATAGAAACCCTCTGTATAAACAGGGAGGGATTCCAACAGAGATCAGAGCCCTTTTCTCTTTCAAGAAAATTAAACATTTTTCAGACTTTTGGGAACACACACCCACACCCCCCCGGACAGTAATTAACTTCTTCCTGTTCTGTGCACGGCCCAGTTTCCAAAAACAGAGTGGGATGGATTATTTTTCAAAGGAAATGTTATTGAAATACTTTTGTGTTGTGTCCCAAGAACCGGGGGGAAACTGTCACAGTGACCTAGGAAGTGTGGGTTGAGGACACGTGCGTTCATCCTGGACAGCCAGGTCCCCCCGGGGTACTCATGGGGCACCAAAGCTTAGTGCAGGCTGGTGGGCATGGCTGGGTTTGAATTGTCCCAGGGAACGAAGAGTAGTTCCCAAAACATTTGGGGGAAACCTTTGGCGAATTGCGGCCAGACTGTAAATTTGTTGGCGAAAACCCACTATGCATTTAACATTCCAACGCTTCTCTGGCACACAGACCCTCCTTGGTTTTATGGTCATCCTTCTCAGCATTCACGTAGTACTAAAAGAGTCCCCCGCGAGGATTCACAAGGAAGGAGAAATCTGATTCCGCCACTAGCCCTTCTTCCTCCTCTCACACACTGCACCATGCTAGCTTCCTTCTCCCTTCTTTCACTGGCCAGACTTTTCCTTTGTGATGTCTCCAGAGGCACAGGTATCGCTTGTACCATTAGTAAGCTTTTTCACACCCCTCATTTTAAGACATTTTAGATATTTTGCAAACCTGGCGTCTCTTTATCTACATTTGCCAAAACCTAGGCTCTAGCCCAGAGGTCCCCAACTTTTTTTAATCTTTGGGCATCTTTGGAATTTTGACACAGGATAGTGGGTGCAGGCACAAAATGGCTGCCTAAGAAGTAGGAGCCAACCACAAAATGGCTGCCTCGGGAGGCGGAGCCAACCACAAAATGGCTGCCATCGGAAGTGCAGCAAATCATGAAATAGTCACCACAGGAGGCAGAGGCGATCGCACAGAGGAAGCCCAAGTGCAGGGGAGACGAGTATTTATAAATACACTCGGAAAGAGGAGTGAGGGGAAAAAACCTACACCGTGGTGGCAGCTGCCACTGAAATTTCTTATTTTTATCTGCCCAGACAATTGGATCTCCGGTGGCCAATCAGAAGCCCTGCTGGACAAGAGCCCCACCTGGGCCCACCCACTTTCTAAAAATACTTGGTAGACATCAGGAAAGGTGTTGACGGGCACCATGTTGGAGACTCCTGCCCTCCCATGCTGTGGCATTTTTGATTGGCATGGTGACCACCCATTGCTATAATAGATCTTGAGCACACTAAGGAATCGGGTGGACATTTGCACACGACCGCTCAGTAATCCGTACAGACCACTGTAAAACAGGCCCCTCTCACCCTCATGAAACCCATAATGCAGATCTGTGGAGTCTTGTGAGCAAAAATTCTACTTGGTGAGCTACTGGCATTAAAGTTGCGAGCGAGTGATTTGGCTACTGCATAAAGTAGTTTGCGCTGGAGCCACCCTTCCTGAGCGAAGTCAAAAATGTGTGAGCCGGAGGCTTAACAACTGTGAGCAGGCTCACCCTAACTCAGCCGAGAGGGGACACTTCTCAAAGGCCTCAGGATCTCAGAGGAAGCCCTTGCGCACGGTGGTTTTTGAAGTCTTCCAAACCGATCATCCATGGCTGCTCCCTCTCAGGGTATCTCGTGTTCTGGACCCCTCCGGCAGTTTTCACTTATTTTTCTCCCCGCCATCTGCCGCCGCAAATTCCATTAAGCCTTTCCCCCCTCGGCAGGAATAGAGTTTCAAGCCATTGTAAGAGAGAAGGGTGCAAGGGAGAAACCCGAGCTGCAGGGAGACAATGGGGATGCCAAAACAAAACACAACAAAATTGCGAGCGTATTACTGGCTATTCAAGGAGAGAAGAGCCATGTCCTGGTACAGGCCTGGAAGCGGGATAGGAAAAGGCAGCTGGAACGGGCAAGAGGTTGGAAGGCCTTCCCTTGGAGACAAGGTTAAAAGCTTTTGGGAGCCGTAGTGTCAGAAAAAGACAACTGGGAGGGGAGGGAGAGATCGTGGAGGCTCAGGGAAATGATGGAGCAGAACAGAGAGAAACTGATAACATTATGGGGAATCATTTCTGGGGGCAGCCATTTTGGTCTACAGAACAACAGTTAGATTTGAGGGAGGAAGAAGAAGAAGAAGAAGAAGAAGAGTTATACCTCACCCTTCACTGGGAGCTTCAGAGCAATTTACAGTCTCCTTCCCTTTCCTCTCCCCACAACAGACACCCTGTGGTAGGTGGGGCTGAGACTGCTCTGAGAGAACTGCTCTTGACAGAACAGCTCTGAGAGAACTGGGACTGACAGAAGAAGAAGAGGAGGAGGAGGAGGAGTTGAATTTATACCCTGCCCTTCACTCGGAGTCTCAGAGCAGTTTACAATCGCCTTCCCTTCCCCTCCCCACAACAGACACCCTGTGAGGTAGAGGGGGCTGAGAGAGCTCTGAGAGAACTGCCCTTGAGAGAACAGCTCTGAGACAACTTGTAACTGGCCCAAGGCCACACCAGCAGCTGCAAGGGGAGGAGTGTTAAATCAAACCCGGTTCTCCCAGTTTAGAGTCTACAGTCCTAACCACTACACCAAACTGGCTCTCAGGTTAACCACTTCAAGAAGGATGTTGTCTTTAAGTTCCCAAACACCTGGAAAGCTGGGTTAGACGGACCCTGGCCATAGAGCTTCTCCGTGTGCTGGGACAAAAAGCCACAGGTGTGCATGGCAATGCTCCCTCTAAGCTGTGGAGTCTTGTGAGCAAAAATTCTACTTGGTGAGCTACCGGCATTAAATTGTGAGTAAGCGATTTGGCTACTGCATAAATTAGTTTGTTCGGGAGCCGTACTTCCTGAGCTAAGACAAAAATGTGTGAGACGGAGGCTAAAAAACTGTGAGCTAGCTTACACTAACTCAGCTTAGAGGGAACACTGGTGCATGGTATATTCCAGACCTGCCTCTCCATTGGCTCACTTCCTTCCTAGATCTACAGCCTCCCTGAACACAGGGTTGCCAATTCCCGCTTGGGAAACGCCTGGAAAATTTGGGGGTGGAGTTTGAGGAGGGCAGGGTTTGGGGAAGGGAGCTACCACTTCAGGATATAATACCATCGAGGCCATCCTCCAAAGCAGCCGTTTCCTCCTGGGGAACTAATCTCTGTCGTCTGGAGGTCAGCTGCAATCCTGGGCCATCTCCAGCCCCGGCTTGGAGGTTGGCAGCCCTGCACAGCCGGGATGGAAGCTCTTTGGACAGAAAACTGTATCTCTGCCCGGTCCACCTACCCTTGAGCAGCGTCTGGCAACGCCGGCCTCACCAGCGGCCGCTAATCCCCCTGTTTCAAATTACAAAGTCACTAGAATCCCACCGAGAGCCACCTCCGATCCCAGGCCGCTGTTCTGGCCAGGCTGGCTTTGAAATCTAGACAGAAGGTCTTTCCAGGAAGCAGGGATTCTTTTCTTCCTTTCTTTTCTTCTCTTTCTTGAAAAAGAAACAGCTGGAAACCTTCTCGGCAGGAGAAAGCGTCTGCTGGAAGAAAAAAGAAAGCCAGGATTTCAAGCCCTCAAAGGGGGAAAGGGGGTTCTGGGTTGTATCAATGGGAGAATTCGAGTTTTTTTGTCCTGGTAACAAGGGGGTTTGAGCTCTGCCCCTGAATTCCGTCTTCCACACCGCCACCGAGCATGAGGTGTTAACTTTGGGTTCATAGGCTCTCCTGGACAATCTGGTTCTACATTCCATGCTCTGAGCATCGGTCAAAAGGCCTGAAATACCTAGGGTTGCCAACTTTGGACTGGGGAACTGAAGGCAGAGCCTGAGGAAGGACCTCACCTAGGACTTCTTAAGTCATGCCTCAGTTTGAATCGGGACTGGCCACAGCAGGCCCGTAACTGCAGTGGGGCTTTTAGGGGCTTTGCCCCCTTTCTTAAAGGGCGAACCCAAAAGCTTGCATGATGCTTTATCTCAGTTTGTTTTGTTCTAATAAAAGGTATCACCTTGTCTCGGATGGGCCAGGCTAACCCGATCTCATTGGATCTTGGAAGCTAAGAGAGGGACAGCCCTGGTCAGAACTTGGATGGGAGACAGCTGAGGAAGTCCAGGGTCAGGACGCAGAGGCAGGTAGGGCTGCCAGCTCGAGGTTGGGAAAAACCTGGAGATTTGGGGGGTGAAGCCTGAGGAGGGGGGTTGGGGAGGGACTTCAGTGGGGTAAGGTAAAGGTAAAGGTGAAGGTTTCCCTTGCTCGAAAGCCAGTCCAATCCGACTCTAGGGTTGCGGTGCTCATCTCTATTTTCAAGCTGAAGAGCCAGCGCTGTCCAAAGATGTCTCCGTGGTCATGTGGCCGGCATGACTAGACGCTGAGGCGCATGGAACGCTGTTACCTTCCCACCGAAGCAGTACCTATTTACCTACTTGCAATTTCTTGGCTTTTGAACGGCTAGGTTGGCAGAAGCTGGGGACAGAGACGGGAGCTCACTCCGTCACGTGGCTTTCGGGTCTCGAACTGCCAAGCTACCGATCTTCCGGTCTGCAGTTCAGTGTCTTAACCACTGAGCCACCGCAGCCCTATATACTAAATTATTAAAATCAATGGGGTATAAAGTCATAAAGTCCACCTTCCAAAGTGGCCATTTTCTCCAGGCGAACGGGAGATCAGTTGCAATAGTGGGAGATCTCCAGCCACCCCCTGGAGGTTGGCAACGCTTGAGGCAGACACTGACAAACCCCCTTTGAATGTCTCTTGCCTCAAAAACCCGATGGGGTTGGCATAAGACGGCTTCGACATGACAACTCTTTCCACCACCGATAAACGGTATGACGTGGGTTTTATTCCTGTTTTTCGAATTTTGTATGGGCCAATATGTCCATATGAGTTTTTCTACTAAAAAAACCAAACCAAACCAACCAGCCAAAAGGTCTAACTCTAGAGAGGTAATAGAGCAAATTTAGATCCCTGTGGCACCTTTGAAACCTACAAAGGTTTATTCAAGGTGCCAGCTTTCGTGTGCAAAGCACGCTTTTTCAAATACGTTAGAACGGCAGGCAAGGTTCAGACTTCTAGCCAGAGAATGAACAGCGAATTAACATGCAACATGGCAATGATCAATACATGCAAAGTGAACATCATCATCATATTGCACGTTAATTCGCTGTTCATTCTCTGGCTATAGGTTTGAACGTTGCCTGCCGTTCTAACGTATTTGATAAAGTGTTGGGTGCACACGAAAGCTCATACCCAGAATTAACTTTGCTGGTCTTAAAGGTGCCATGAGACTGTAAAGGCCGCTAGGACCAGGGCCTTTTCAGTGGTGGCTCCTACCACGACCACCAACTAGAATGCTATTAACATCATGGAAATAGGTTGGCCCTTATTGAGACCGAGCCACAGCTTCGCAGGTGGTCGGTATACTGCTGAATCGGGATGTTAGTATTACACCCATAATACACCATCTAAAACTGATTGAACGAATGCCTGTCCTTGAGGGCACTAGTCGTGGATTGTATGGCTGCTTTATCCTGTTTTTATATGTTTTATGAGATTTGGCACACATTGATTATGTGATTGGTACATGTTGCTGTTAACTGTGAGCCGCCCTGAGCCCCGTTCGCAGGGAGGGCGGGATATAAATCTAATCTAATAAATAAATAAATTTGTTCTCCTGCTTCAGACCAACCCGGCCGACTACTTGTCTCTATCTCCTGAGGGGAAAAGAAGAGTGAACTTGTTCGGCACGCTCAACCGCCTTCTCCGTCGATGGGAACAAGGGACTCGGTAGGCAAGAGCCCGAATCGATCAGGTTACCCGAAGTCCTTTTGTTCCATTAACACCCATGACAGAAGACTTTAAAAAAAAAACTATTACGGTGTATGAGATCTCAGGGGAAGGTCAGAGGGGAGACGATCTTATGATGTCAGTCCTTGCGCTAATGCCCTGAAACAGATTAATAGCTCTCGAGGCTTTGAAGGAGGTGAAAAAGGAGATGGGAGACTAATTGCAGAGTTATGCAGGAAGGGGAGAGGGAGACAGAGTGCATGGATCGTCTTCACCCACCCCTTCGGTCAAGAAGCAGAAGCTCCTGTTTGCACTAGGTTGACAGCCCCCAGATCCCAGAGGGAGATCTCCCAGTTTCGGGGTCTTCTCCCCGTCATAGATCAGCTGGCCTGCAAGGGAAACTCCGCCCTACACAGAGACACCCCTGTGCGATATCCTCAATGCGATGATATCACCTGGAAGTAACGTCATCCCTTCAGGGACGTCGCATAGGGGATGCTCTGGTTTTTCCCCCAGCAAACTCTATGGTTTAAACCCAAAACCCAGAGCGTCCCCCATGCAATGTCCCTGCCCACTCCCAGAACGCCCCCCAAATCCCCTCGCCGGAGCAGCAAGGGGACCTGGCAACCCGAGTTTGCACTATATCGCCCATCTAAAGCAATTGTGCCAGAAAGGTGTTCCAACTTCCAACTGGTACAGTTGCTACTCCATATACTAGCTCGGACAAAAATCCCAAGCTTGGCGCTGGGGAAATCTGAATCCATTTCCATTTACACCCATTTTGTTTCACATACTGTGCAGGGTTTCAAACTTCTCGCCTCTTCCAACCTCCCATAGCGCAT
Source organism: Lepidodactylus listeri (assembly GCA_029233225.1). Classification (NCBI taxonomy): domain Eukaryota; kingdom Metazoa; phylum Chordata; class Lepidosauria; order Squamata; family Gekkonidae; genus Lepidodactylus; species Lepidodactylus listeri. The sequence continues at coordinate 10,832,936 of JARCFY010000022.1, read as the reverse complement.
GCTCGGGCCCATATCAGTTCAGCTCCTGTCCTGCTTGCCAGCCACAAACAGGGAGCCAGTTTTTCATCAGACTGTCCTCTTTTCACTAACCCTGTTTGGCAGCGTCCTGCACCGTATCTCTTCTTAACATTGCCATATAGTGCATTTTGGGTTTTTTATGCATGCGTGTTCCTGTCTGTTTCAAGTGAGTTCTTCTTTTCTCTTTGTCCTTGCAAGATCGCTGCTCTGTTCAGCCAGCGATTGTTTAAATAAACAGTTGAACTGGTCCCAAATCATAAACACATGCTGTGCTTTTTTAAAAAAAATCCTACTGTGCAGTGCTTGTCCAAGTAGTCTTTGGCAATGGTAATGGCTGGTAATGGATCTGGATTGGCAGAATTTTTTCACATGCCCACTTTTGGGGGTGGGGGGGTGGGATTGCAAACATGTTCAAGCAGACCCAGCGATCAGCTTACGTCTTATTGAAACTACCCTGTCCGACTGTTGAACACATTCGCTGGGAGACCTGTGGCATCCAGAGACCTCATCTGGATTTCGTGTCCCCATTCTCCCAAATCTGACCCACAGTTCTAAATTTTCGTGTCGTTTTCTGTTTCATATCAAATGGACCTGTTTTGCATGGTTGCATCAATAAATCCAGACTGTATGTCCGGCGAACAGATGATGTACATTGGCCTCTGTACATGTATATGCACGTGACAAAAAAAGTAAAGGTAAAGGTTTCCCTTGCTCGAAAGCCAGTCGAATCCGACTCTAGCGGGCAGTGCTTATCTCAGTTCCCAAGCCGAAGAGCCAGCACTGTCCGAAGACGTCTCCGTGGTCATGTGGCCGGCATGACTAAACCACGAGGTGCACAGAATGCTGTTACCTTCCCACCGAAGCGGTACCCATTTATCTACTTGCAATATCTTGCTTTCGAACTGCTAGATTGGCAGGAGCTGGGGCCAGAGACGGGAGCTCACTCTGTCACGCAGCACTTGGGTCTCAAACTGCAGAGCTACAGATCTCCCGGTCTGCAGTTTAGTGTCTTAACCTCTGAGCCATTGCGGCCGCTTTGGCATTATAGCCCATTATAGTCCCTCCCCTCCCCAAATCCCACCCCCCAAATCTCCAGGTATCTCCCAACCCAGAGTTGGCAACCCTATCAGATCTACTCGCCTTCTTCGCCTGGCTGGGCTGGTTTTTATACGATTGTCTAAATCTTGATCAAAGGCCGATTTAGGCTCTTGCGCCCCTGTCCGTCGCCTAAATGATTCAATTTGTTCGCTCGCCCGAAACTCAGGAGATCAACCCGAATAAACGGCAATGAAACCCAAACCCCACCCACCCCCTTCCCGCCCCCCAGAAGGGGTAGCAGGAGACTCCTGTCTGATGGTTTTACGATCTGGAGCCGTCTGGCAAATCTTTTAAGCCTGTTTTTCTAACGACTTCCTTGGCTTTTTTAATTTAATTACTCTACCATTTAGAAAAAAGAAGAATCTTATTCGCCCTGCCTCTGTTTATAAACAAAATAATGGCTCTCTCCGTCCCCTGGAGGTGGGAACGCAACTTGAAACCAAACTGCGGCAGCTGGGGAAGTCATCAACCTCCAAAGGTACAGGATGGGGGGAGATAAAGCCACGGGTGTCTGCATGGGTGGTGAAAGCAGACCTAACTGGACACTGTGGGATGAGGCCCTCCAGACAGACCCCAGTCAGTCATCTTTGCCGGACTTTGAGGAGAGAGCTCCACATCCTCTCAGAAGACCCCTCTATCTCAGCTCCAAGAATGGTTGCCAGCTCTGAGTTGGGGAAGACCAACTGACGGAGCTCCTAATGTCACTTGGTATTTTTGGCCACTGTGTGGCCAAAGAGGAGGAGGAGGAGATTGGATTTATACCCCGCCCTTCACTACCCGAAGGAGTCTCAGAGCGGTTTCCAATCTCCTTTCCCTTCCCTCTCCCCACAACAGACACCCTGGGAGGTAGGCGGGGCTGAGAGGGCTCTTTCGAGGACTGCCCTTGAGAGAGCAGCTGTGAGAGAACTTGTGACTGACCCAAGGTCACACCAGCAGCTGCATGTGGAGGAGTGGGGAATCAAACCCGGTTCTCCCAGATTAGAGTCCACGCTCCTAACCACTACACCAAACTGGCCCACAAGCAGGATGACTGCAACAGCGTCATAGAGTGGCCAACTCCAGCTTGGGAAATACCTGGAGATTTTGGGGGTGGAGCCTAGAAGGGTAGAATTTTGAGACTTTGGGGGGTGGAGCCTAGGAAGGGTAGAATTTTGAGATTTTGAGGTGTGGAGCCTAGGAAGGGCAGGGTTTGAGGCATAATGCCACAGAGTCCACCTTCCAAAGCAGTCATCTTCTCCAGAGGAATTGATCTCTGTCATCTGAAGATCAGTTGTAATCCCAGGAGGTCTCCAGTCCCCCACCTGGAGGTTGGCAACGCTAAGTCTGGCCTCTGTTCCCCAGCAACTGATTTAAGGAGGCCGCCTACCTCTGGTGCTGGAGGGAGCCAATATCCATCGTGATGAGTGGCCACTGATGGCCCCCATCCTCCACGAATTCATTCCATCCATTCCCTTTTTAATGTCTTCCAAACTGGCTTCCAAGTCATTGTTAAAGGAAGGGGGGAGTTAACCCTGGATTGTTTGGTTTCCCAAAACTGCTGGTGTCCATTAACCCTCCACGGCTGTCTCTCGGGATGTCACGGATCACGGCGTGCTCTGGCGCTCCAGCCTCACGGCCAGACAGTTCTGCCTTATTAGCGGCCTGAAAACTTCCATGCTGAGACCGGAGAGAGGGGAATGCATCAAGCAGGCCCGAAAGGCCACAGCTGGGTGACACATGACAAGTCTTCCCGGACAGATTAGCCGGGGCAGATTAAACAGTCACCTGGGAAACATAGTCAAACGGCCAAGAATGCACCGATTCGCAGAAGACGGAGGAATTCTGGCCGAGTGCGCAGTCCATGTGCAGCTGGGATGTTCAGACACCTCTCCGTCATGCCGATGGGGCCTTCCCAGAACTGCAGGAAGGAGACAGTCGAGCTCTCTGAACTGGTGCATCATCCAGTGTCGGGAATGGAGCGTTCCAAACTGCTCACCACCAAAGCGGTCCCCACTGAGAAAGCTGGCGGCCTTTAAGCTGCACGCCGCCGGGAACAAATATCAGGCAGCAGTGCTCTAGAACAGGGACGACCGAGTAACGTGGGGATGCCAGCCTCCAGGTGGGACCTGGGGATCCCCTTGAATTGCAGCTCATCTCTGGACTATGGAAGTCAGTTCCCCTGGAGAAAATAAATGCTTTGGAGGGTGAATTTGAATCAAATCAAATTTTTAATGGCATACAGAACAATACTACGACAGATTACCGTATTGTCAGAACAAGAGTAAGAAAAAGAAAGACATGTCCAGTTAAAATTTAAATATAACATCGAATCAACACTGTGTCATATCTTGACGGATCTTAACAAAGAGCCAGTTCGGTGTGGTGGTTAGGAGCGCGGACTCTAATCTGGGAGGACCGGGTTTGAGTCCCCATTCCCCTACATGCAGTTTCTGGTGTGAGTTTTGGTCAGTCACAAGTTCTCTCAGAGCTTTTCTCTCAAGAGCAGTCCTCGAAAGAGCTCTCTCAGCCCTGCCTACCTCACCGGATGTCTGTTGTGGGGAGGGGAAGGGAAAGGAGATTGTCAGCCACTCTGAGACTCCTTCGGGTAGTGAAGGGCGGGGTATAAATCCAATCTCTCCTCCTCCTCCTCCTCCTTCTTCTACCAGTTACATTCTGTCAAAGTAGTCTGCTTCACAGGGGTGGCTGTCGCGAGAACGAAACGAGGGAGGAGAGAATGCCAAGTGCTGGCCAGAGCCCTTGCCAGGAACAGCAAGATTCTTTTTAAAAAAAGAAACAAACACGGCTTTTGACTTATTCAGTATAAAACTACTGTCACCAGTATGCAAACATATTATCGATACATCACACAGAGTGTAGATAGCAAAGGGATACAAGCAAAGACAGATCTTTGTCCAAAGCCGATTTAAAATCCAGATATTCGACAGTGTCGGGCCGTGTTCCCTCTAGGCTGAGTTAGTGTGAGCTAACTCACAGTTTTTTCAGCCTCTGGCTGATGCGTTTTTGTTTTCGCTCAGGAACGATGGCTCCAGAGAGCAAATGAATTTATGCAGCAGCCCAATCGCTCACTCACAACTCTAACGCCAGTAGCTCACAAAGTAGAATTTTTGCCCGCAAGACTCCACAGCTTAGAGGGAGCACTGCTGGCAGGAAGATAACGGACGACTTTAAAAGCTCTGGTGATTACATAAATTTGGGCCTCGTTTCCAGCGGCAGCGAAGGACTGCGACAAGATTTATCGTGCAAAAATGGCAGTGCCAAGCTTCTCCCCTTCTCTCCCCCCCCCCCCCCCCCGGCCACCCCCTTCCTAATCTTCAGCACGCAAACCCGGGCATCGGGGCAGCAATTCAATCACAGGAAGTCACTGGAGGAACACGATAGGGCGGGCACTGGTGCCAAGCCCTTAGATAAACAGTATCAGGGTCAGAGTGTTCGCAAAAAGAGCAAGCAGATAGCGCTTGGTCCCCTAAACGTTCTTCTGGCCGCCGCAATGGTGCAGGAGGGACAGAGAGGCTGCTGGTGGCTTGCAGGAATGTTTTCAGTGCTCTGAGTGCGCCAATGTGGGAAAGCAGGTGGCGGGTCAGACTATGACCCACAAAGAAGATAGCGACGGATGGACTGGGTTAGCCCTGATGGGTAAATGGAACCTCCATGCTCAGAGGCAGTGTACCCCCAAATGCAACAGCCAGCTGTTGGTGGGCCATCTGGTTAGACACTGGATGAAGGCTCTTTGGTCCTATCCAATGAGGCTTTAGATATTAAAATAACCAATCAAAATTGCTGCATAACAACAGTGTATGGGTATAGATTTCGGTAGCTGTGTTGGTCCGAAGCAGCAGAACAAAGTTTGAGTCCAGGGGCACCTTTAAGACCAACAAGGTTTTATTCAAGGGACGAGCTTTCATGCACAAGCTTTCATGGGTGTGCGCTCAAAGAGCCAGTTTGGTGTAGAGGTTAAGAGTGTGGACTCTAATCTGGGAGGACTGGGTTTGATTCCCCACTCCCCTACATGCAGCCAGCTGGGTGGCCTTGGGTCAGTCACAAGTTTTCTCGGAGCTGTTCTCTCAAGGGCAGTCCTCGGGAGAGCTCTCTCAGCCCCCACCTACCTCACAGGGTGTCTGTTCTGGGGAGAGGAAGGGAAAGGAGATTGTAAATTGCTCTGAGACTCCTTCAGGTAGTGAAGGGTGGGATATAAATCCCATCTCCTCTTCTCTTCTTCTTCACATTGCCTAGAGCTCTTTGACGAAGGGCAGGATAACATCAGAAAAAAAATTAGCTGGAACCTAAATTATGTCCTCAAGACATCCCTGCTCTTTCTGACATGGTATGTTCGGATGTCTTTGGCTGCCCAGATAACCCTTGAAGGAGGATCATTCTGAAACCCCACTCTTACCATAACCTGGGGGGGGGGGCAAGCAGAATTAGGGTTGCCAACTCTGGCTTGAGAAAGTCCTAGAGATGGGAGGTGCTAGGCTGCCAACCTCCAGGCTGTAGCTGCAGATCTCCCGGTATTCCAAGCAATCTCCAGGCAATGCCGTAGCTACATATGGGAACCGAGATTTTATGCTTCTGTACACTGTGCTTGTGAGAACTTGGGATATTCATACTGGAGTAGCAGTATGGCATGTCTGGACGACGTCCTGTCCCCTCTTTGAAAAAGCTTTTTGGAAACGGGGGTGTAACGGCCGGCAGGCTCCGTCAGAGGCAGAATGGCAGTGTCCTTAAACAGTCTCCAGGCCCGCACTTCGAAACTGTATTGCTTGAAAGACTTATCTCTGTGTTTTGAAAACGACCACCTTTTTTTGAAAGACTTAGCTGCTATATTTTGAAAACAATGAATTGATGTTTTTCGACGTTTTTCAGCACCGTTTCCCTTTAACTATATTGGATGAGAATGGAAATGATTACGGACTGGACATATCTGTATGAAACTTTGGAACTGTTGTACCCATAGAGTGCATAGATCTTGGTATCTTTAATAAGTGTTGAATATTTAATATATTTCTTGTAATTTGTTCATGTTTCCCCCCCTTGCATTTAGCCTCCAGGGGGTGGCTGGAGATCTCCTGGGATTACAGCTGATCTCCAGGGGACAGAAATCAGTTCCCCTGGAGAAAATGTCCGCTTTGGAAGGTGTGCTTCATGGCATTATACTCCCTTGAAGCCCCTCCCCTCCACAAACCCCACCCACCGCCCCCCAGATCTCCAAGTATTTCCCAACCCGGAGCCGACAACCCTAAAGTCCACCTTCCGAAGCACCCACTTTCTCCTGGGAACCGATCTCTGTCATCTGGAGATCAGCTGTGATTCCAGGAGATCTCCAGGCCCCACCTGGAGACTGGCAGCATAGTTCCCTTTCCCTGGAGGAAATAGCGGCTTCGGAGGTTGGTGTCTATGACATCACATCCCCTCTGAGCTCCCTCCCCTCTCCAAGCTCCGCCCTGCTCAAGTAATCCCCCCCCCCCCAAAAAAATCTCCAGGAATATCCCAAGGGCTGAACAGTTACACGTTTGGAGCTGTTGGCGACAGATTACAGCCAGGATCCAGCTATTTATCTACAGATAAAAAGAACAGGCCAGCCTTACTGTCTCCTTGACTTTCTGAGCTAAGTCCTTTGCTTCGAGATCCAAAAGGCTCTGAGATCTGGCTGTATTGATAATAGTCCCGGCCAAAGCGATGGCGTTCAGTACCACAGCAGGGGGATGTCATGCTTGAATACAGACACCAGCTTAGGAGGAAGTGGTTTTTCTCCCCCTGGGGTGTTTTTAAAGCAACAACAACAGACGTTTGTGCTCACTTTTGCCGCTCGATTCCAACTGGGGGGGAGGCGTTTGCTTGCGGAAAGGTCAAAAGAGGACGCGAAGGGCCTCCTCCCGGATGGAGCTCGAAGCAGCCCGAGAAAAGCTTTGATATATTTGCAGGATGCAGTATTTGCAAAACTTGTGTACTGGAACCTTGTGGTTAGGGCTGGCAACTCTGGAGGTTTGGGAATACCTGGAGACTTGAGGGCGGCAGGGTTTCCCTCTAAGCTGAGTCAGTGTGAGCTAGCTCACTGTTTTTTAGCCTCTGGCTCACAGATTTTTGTCTTCGCTCAGGAAGGATGGCGCCGGAGCAGACTGATTTATGCAGCTGCCGACTCGCTCGCTCGCAACTTTAATGCCAGGCGCTCACAGAGTAGAATTTTGGCTCACAGGGCTTCACAGCTTAGAGGGAGCATCGGAGGGCGGAGCTTGGGAGAGTGGGGTTTCGGGAGGCGACAGACCACAGTGGAGTATCCTGCTGCTCGGTCCGCCTTCCAAAGCAGCCATTTGCTAAATGTTTTAGATCAATAGATCTCCGTTTCCAAGCCGAATATCCAGCACTGTCCGAAGACATCTCTGTGGTCATGTGGCCAGCATGACTAGATGCCAAGGCGCACGGAACGCTGTTCCCTTCCCAACGAAGTGGTACCTATTTATCTACCTGCAATTTCTTGCTTTCGAACGGCTAGGTTGGCAGGAGCTGGGGCCAGAGACGAGAGCTCACTCCATCACGTGGCACTCGGGTCTCGAACTGCCGAACTACCAACCTTCCGGTCTGCAGCTCAGCGTCTTAACCTCTGAGCTACCGTGGCCCTGTTTGAAAACCACCAAAGAAGAAGAGCCCACCACCACCCGAGGAAGCCTGTTCCACTGAGGAACCGCTCTGACTGTCAGAATTGAGAGGACTTGCTCTAGAGACCCCGGACTACCCCAGTCTCATCAGATCTCAGAAGCTAAGCAGGGTCAGCCTTGTTCTGTATTTAGATGGGAGACCGCTACAGAAGCCCAGGGTTGCTACAACAGAGTCAGGCAATGGCCAACCATCTCTGTTCACCTCTTGCCTTGAAAACCCTATGGGGTCTCCCTGCGTTGTCGGCAACTTGACCGCATTTCGCACACAAGCTTCAAGAAAAGGAGAATCATTTGGAGGCAGATTCCTGAGAATCACAGCTTGGCAAAGGTACGGGGAACCCTGCCAAAACATCCCCAGCAGAACTACAATCCCCAGAGCTCCCAGGGGAGAGGGGAAACCATGAAACCAGTATCTGCAGCCCAGATACACCCAAAATGCCTTTCCCTTAGATCACAACTCGCCTCCTGCCATTTCACTGCCGCCCCTCCTCGTTGGCTTGCTTTTCTGACACCCTTTCAAGTCTCCCAGCCAGGATCTTCACCTTCAACAAACCGCCAGCCCTAGCACATGCTTTCTAAAGACGCAGCCCAATACCGCCACCACTCCCCGCCTCTCCAGAAAGGATCACAAAGCCTTCGAAATGAAATTTCGTTTTGACTGATGTCGAGATCTGAACCCAGATCTCCAAAGGCGATGCCCCGGAGGACTGAAAGCAGCAGGAAGCTGTCCTCTGTAACCCATTTCCACTGTAAGAAGCACTGCTCCGTTCCAGCTGGGTGAACTGTTCCAGATGTTTTGGAAAGCCTGCCCATTACCAGCAGCCGCAAAAATGCAAACCCCCTCATTGCGGCGACCTGCGCTTTATGTTCTATCCGTAGTAGCCATTTGTTATAGATCACTTTTGTATATGACACAATGTCCTTTTTTTTCTGGATCGTATCTATGCTACGGATCAGGCTCGCTTCAGGTTTCAATAACGTCAGTCCTGGGAGACGGCTTCCCCAATGCCTCATCCTATTGATCGCATTGACTTATGCGGTGTGTAATCTACCTCGAGTCTCGGTGAGACTAAATAAATACATGGAATTTAAAAAATGGTTGTTCTGTACAGGCATAATGGAGCATTGCTTTCTTGCCAAGGACATACCCTGCGCTCCCCCTTCTTGGATGCACACCTTAATGGGGTGAGGGGGATTGTGTGTGTCAGTGAAGCTGAGGAGGAGGAGGAGGAGATTGGATTTATACCCTGCCCTTCACTTGGAAGAGGCCTGCAGTGGCTCAAGTGGTTAAGACACTGAACTGCAGTCCGGAAGGTCGATAGTTCAGCAGTTCGAGACCCGAGTGCTGCATGACAGAGTGAGCTCCCATCTCTGGCCCCAGCTCCTGCCAACCTTGCAGTTCGAAAGCAAGGACTTGCAAGGAGATAAATAGGTACCACTTCAGTGGGAGGGAAACAGCGTTCCGTGCGCCTCGGCATCTAGTCATGCCGGCCACATGACCACGGAAAAAGTCTTCGGACAGCGCTGGCTCTTTGGCTTGGAAACAGAGATGAACACCGCATCCCTAGAGTCGTATTTGACTGGCTTTCGAGCAAGGGAAACCTTTACCCGTCCCCTTCTTCTTTGACCTTCAATCTTTCCCAGCATCAGGGTCTTCTCCAGGGAGTGCTCCCTTCTCATTTGGTGGCCAAAGTATTTGAGCTTCAGCTTCAGGATCTGGCCTTCCAGGGAACAGTCAGGGACTCTCAAGAGTCTTCTCCAGCACCGTAATTCGAAAGCATCTATTCTTTGGTGCTCAGCCCTCCTTACGGTCCAGCTCTCACAGTCATACATTACTACTGGGAATACCATCGCTTTGACCATAACGGACTTTTGTGGGCAGGGTGATGTCTCTAGTTTTTATTATGCTGTCTGGGTTTGCCATCGCTTTCCTCCCAAGGAGCAAGTGTCTTTTAATTTCATGGCTGCAGTCACCGTCTGCAGTGATCTGCTAACAGAGCATTAAATGATAGTTAGGAGAGCAGAGAACAAAGGTAAGAATCCAGTGGCATCTTTAAGACCAACAAAGTTTTATTCGAGGCGTGAGCTTTCATGTGCAAAGCACACTTCGTCAGACCCTGGAGTGGAATTACAGATTACAGTTGTACGTATAGGGGGTGAGTTGTTAAATCAGCATGCAAAATAGTGAAAATGTTTTTAACAGACAAAAAGAAGGACAAGCTCAGTTTCTGGTTATCATCTGTTTGAGTTCAACTGGGGGGGAATAATATAGGTAATAAATATGTCAGAACTGGCGATTGATAAGAACATAAGAACATAAGAGAAGCCAATGTCAGATCAGGCCGATGATGGCCCATCCAGTCCAACACTCTGAGTCACACAGTGGCCAAAAACACCAGGTGCCATCAGGAGGTCCATCAGTGGGGCCAGGACACTAGAAGCCCTCCCACTGTTGCCCCCCCAAGCACCAAGAATACAGAGCATCGCTCACCCCTGACCAAAAGTTCCTATCTATACCTTGTGGCTAATAGCCACTGATGGACCTCTGCTCCACATCTATATACTAATTCCCAAGTGCCCCCTGTGCATGTGGATATCTAAATCTGCACATCAGGGGCACTTGGGAGGCAGAGAGATTTTTCTGCACACTTGGAGGACTCCCCAGCTGTGCAGAAAAATCCTAAAACTTAAAAAAAAAACCTTTGGGGGGGATACTTAAATCCCGCCAAAAGTTAAAAAGCGTTCTTGTCTGATCCCTATCTCTGGGTGTGACACATCCCCCCTGATTGTATCGTGCTTTCATGATCAATGGCCACGGGCTCCACGTCAACTTCCCAACCCATCACAGGAACCAACAGTGCAATGTGTGTCTTCCCAGATCCCATGACGGATGCGCCCCCAGGCCAAACGACACATCCTGGGACCAGACTGAAAACACACGACATCCTGGTCTTTCGGCCTGCGTATCCTCTTTCCCAGGCAGGAGACAGAGAAAGGAAAACAGAGAGAGACAGAGATGGTTGTTGACAGAGGGACTCCACCTGCGGACGTCTTGCTGCTCGCTCACCAGCCTTGAGGTCACTGTGTCAACAGCGAAGCTCGGGACGCCAGTTTCTAGGTAAAGAATACCAGCTTGTCTCTGTGTACCGAAGAAGAGGCACAGGCCTCGCGGTGGCTTTGTATACAGACAGATTAGAGAAAGGCCAATTAAACTACGCTGAGACTGAGGAATGAGCCTCGCCGTTACACCGGAACTGAAATGGGTAGGTTGGTGGGCCGCTCACGACTTTCCGACGTTCCCAAAGCCATTTCTCACACGACAACTTTGGAGTCCGAGGGTCGCCTACTACATAAATCAGTTTGCTCTGGAGCCACTTTCCTGAGCGAAGACAAAAATGTGTGAAGCGGAGGCTAAAAAACCGTGAGCTAGCTCACACTAACTCAGATCGGTGGTGGCGGATCGGGGCCCCCAAAAGTGGGTATGGCAACCCTACAATTATTATTCCAATCTCTAGGCAACAGAGATCAGTTCCCCCTGGAGAAAATGACTGCTGTGGAGAGTGGACCCTGTTGAGGTCTCTCCCTTCCACAAACTCTGCCTCATAAGAAGATAAGAGAAGCCATTGTTGGATCAGGCCAATGGCCCATCCAGTCCAACACTCTGTGTCACACAGTGGCCAAAAACACCAGGTGCCCTCAGGAGGTCCAGCAGTGGGGCCAGAACACTAGAAGCCCTCCCACTGTCGCCCCCCCCCCCCAAGCACCAAGAATACAGAGCATCACTTGCCCCAGACTGAGAGTCCCTATCTATACCCTGTGTCTAATAGCCACTGATGGACCTCTGCTCCATATCTTTATCCACTTCCCTCCTGAAGCCATCCATGTTTGTTGTGGCCATCACCTCCTGTGGCAGTGAATTCCACGTGTTCATCACTCTTTGGGTGAAGAAGGACTTCCTTTTATCTGTTCTAACCCGACTGCTCAGCAATTTCATGGAGTCCCCCGAGTTCTTGTCTTGTGAGAAAGGGAGAAAAGGACTTCTTTCTCGCCCTGCTCTATCCCATGCATAATCTTCTAAACCTCGATCAGGTCACCCCTCAGCCGTCGTTTCTCCAAGCTAAAGAGCCCCAAGCGCTTCAACCTTTCTTCATAGGGAAAGTGTTCCAACCCTTTTATCATTTTCGTTACCCTTTTCTGCACTTCCCCAATGCTATAATATCTTTTTTGAGGTGTGGTGACCAGAACTGTACACAGTACTCCAAATGAGGTCGCACCATCGATTTATACACGGCTCCACCCCCAAATCTCTCCAGATATTTCTGAACCCTCAAAAACTTCCAGATATCTTGAGCTGCTTGGCTTCTGAGATCTGATGAGGTCGGGCTAGCCTGGGCCGTCCAGGTCAGTTCTCACGTCCTTCTGAAGAAACGGGGGGGGGGGGGGGTTGCAGCTTTGCAAAAGGCCTGAGAACTTCCCAGCGAATGATCCCTGTCCTCCTCTCTCCCGCCACCCCAAGGACAGTTCCCAAATATCTCCAAACGCCTGTTAAATCAGTTCACAGTCTATCATGTCTCTATACCCCTCGAGTAAGAAGGAACAGATTATTATCTCAGCATGAAGTTGTTCTCCAACCGAGAAGACGTTGGCAGGAGGATAGATTACTGGGAATGAGTTATTTCTCCCGCGACACGTTCCCCTTTCTCCTCCCCCCCCACCTTCTCCAGCTGCTGATTTAGGGAGAGTTGACGTCCCTGGTTTGCTTTGCAGGTCCTTACAACACCTGGGAGTGGCAAGAACAGCTGGAAGGAATGCGTAAGGCTGGCGGGGCCCCACTTCTGGCATGAAACGAGAGACTCTTCATCCGACTAAGACGGCAGAAGTCACTGAACACATCAGGGGGAGGAGAATGAGGTCGGTCTAAACAGGCCAAAGGAAAAAGAGCAGAAGTCCGGCTGTACTTGGACTTCATGCGCCTTCTGCGCGGATTCATAAGAACATAAGAGAAGCCAGTGTTGGATCAGGCCAGTGGCCCATCCAGTCGAACACTCTGTCACACAGTGGCCAAAACACCGGTGCCCTCAGGAAGTCCAGCAGTGGGTCCATTCCTTCTTCTCTTGAGGCAGTTCCTAGCATCTAGCATTCGCTCCACATTTTCTCAGCTGGGAGGGGAAAGTGCAGCTCAAAACCGCATTCAGGTACCCCGGGGCAATGCCGTACTGACTGCGGAGTCACCCTGAATGGCCATAAATCTGTGCAGAAGGTACCATAAAATCTGACGATCCAAGGAAGCGAAAGCAGCATGCAGTGCAGAGGGGGATTTCTGTCCCAATGTGGGTTTTGTAAAACGCTGGAGGGAAAGCCAGTGCAGAATCAGCCGTACAGTACTCAGCCAGTTTGGTGTAGTGGTTAGGAGCAAGGACTCTAATCTGGGAGAACCAGGTTAGATTCCCTGCGTCTTCACATGCAGCTGCTGGTGTGACCTTAGGTCAGACACAAGTTCTCTCAAAGCTTTTCTGGAAAGAGCAGTCCTCGAGAGAGTTCTCTCAGCCCCACCTGCCTCCCAGGGTGTCTGTTGTGGGGAGGGGAAGGGAAAGGGATTGTAAGCGGCTCTGAGACTCCTTCAGGTAGTGAAGGGGGGTTATAAATCCAATCTCTTCTTCTATGCCAGTTTGGTGTAGTGGTTAAGTGTGTGGACTCCAGTCTGGGAGAACCAGGTCTGAATCCCCAGTCCTCCACTTACAGCTGCTGGATGACCTTGGGCAAGCCATAGTTCTGTCAGAGCTGTTCTCTCAAGGGTAGTTCTCGAAAGAACTCTCTCAGCCCCACCTACCTCCCACGGTGTCTGTTGTGGGGAGGGGCAGGGAAAGGCAATTGTAAGATGCTCTGAGACTCCTTCAGGTAGTGAAGGGCGGGGTATAAATCCAATCTCCTCCTTCTCTTCCTCCTCCTCTTCTTCGTCTTCTTTCTTTCTTCTTCTTCTTCTTCTTCTATCTCAGTAGTGGGAGCATAGTAACAATTCCCAAACTGCCTCCATCATGGGAGCCATATGGTCAGATCCTCATATGGTGGCCAGCTCCAAGTTGGGGAATACCTGGAGATTTGGAGGCGTGGAGCATGGGGAGGGGAGGGGTTAGAGAGGGGAGGGACCTCAGCAAGGTATAATACCATCGTGTCCACCCTCCAAGGCAGACATGTTCTCCAGGGGAAAGGATCCCAGTAGTCAGGTGATCAATTGTAATTGAGGGCAGTGTTCCCTCTCAGCTGAGTGAGTGCGAGCTAGCTCAGTTTTTCAGCCCCCGGCTCACAGATTTTTGTCTTCGCTCAGGAAGGATGGCTCCAGAGCAAACTAATTTACGCAGTAGCCAAATCTCTCACTTACAACTTTAATGCCAGTAGCTCACCAAGTGGAATTTTTGCTCACAAGACTCCCCAGCTTAGAGGGAGCATTGACAGCAGGAGATCTCCAGGTGCCACCTGGAGGGTGGCAACATGAGGTCCTTAGCATCTTTCAGGACGTATTGTGGCCTTGGCTTTCATGAACCAGAATCCACTTCATCAGGCATGTGGATGGCCACGATCAGAGCAAGATGTATACTCAAAGTATACTCAAAGATGAATATTCGAAAGTATTCTCACAGCAGAAAAATCCTCCTCCCAGCAGACAGCAGGATTTTGTAAGAGACAAACAGAGTGCGGGGTCTCACCATCCCATTCTTGGCTTCCAGTGGAGCAGTTTATGGGATCGTCTCACTATTTGGCAGCTGTGAGTTCATAGGGCCAAAGATTAACACACAAGAAGGATTGCCCCAGCTCGATAAACAAGCAATGGCTGCTGAAATTAAAATCCCAGTCTTTTTGCTTTGGGCAGAGCTCAGCATCCTTTTGCTCGTGATGGATGGCATGCCCGAGGCTGTCTTTCCCGTGTCCCAGATTTGCCAGCAATTAAAACTGAGCAAATCGATGGTGGCTGTAATCAGGAATAGAAGTGTGGCCAGAGAGAAAGGAGAGAACAGCTGCCCTTCTGAGAATTTTCCCTGGCAGTAGATTACAACCGCTGAAATGTTATGTGTAAACTGACAGATGAGGCGGAAAGTTGCAGGTGGCACCTTAGGGGAAAAAAGGGGGCACCACGGTTCCTTGCAAAACTACCGATCCTGTGATGAAATTTCCCCAGTGGACTTGCTTTCAATCAGCATGATGCTCTTCGGTTGCAAAGCTGGCGGTTTTGACGGTTGGAAAACATCCCTATCGGTTCGCGTCTCCTGATCAGTCCCAGTTCTCTCCCTCTAACCTCTGATCTGAAGCTTTGATGACTGGAAAACCAGGATGTCAGTTTCATTCTTGATTAATTAAATGCTCGGAGTCTCCTGAAAGGCAAGTTGTGGTAGACTCGGCCATCTGCACAGATGCAAAGATTTCCCCAGAGGCAGAGAAAAGTACCTGGCTTGGCTTAGATTCTGCCTAGATTTCCATGGGCGGTGGGGTGGGATATTTACTGATCCTTCCTTCTTCAGGAGACCTCTGCTTCCCCCCCTCAAGCTATTCAGGGGGGGCCTGAGATAGGAATCCGTGCAAATTGCCTCCCTCTTGTGTTCATGGAAATCCAGGAGGGATCCAAGGCCTTCCCTCCAGCTTGTACTTAGGCGGCAATTCTACTTTTCTGGGAGTAAGCCCTTAATGAATAACATGGGAATTACTTCTGAGCAGGCCTGCTTAGCTCAAGATGGGTCACCGTGTGAGTCTGTCTGTAGCAGTAGAAAAGAGCTAGAGTCCAGTAGCCCCTTAAAGACTACAGTTGCAGTCACACACACCAGTTGGAGCGGAGGGGAAGAAGAAGAAGAAGAAATTAGATTTATACCCCACCCTTCACTCGGAGTCTCAGAGCAGTTTATAATCTCCTTTCCCTTCCCCTCCCCTCCCCACAACAGGAACTCTGAGGTAGGTGGGGCTGAGAGAGCTCTGAGAGAACTGCTCTTTCAGGAACAGCTCTGACAGAACTATGGCTTGCCCAAGGTCATCCAACAGCTGCAAGTGGAGAAGTGGGGAATCAAACTCGGTTCTCCCAGATTAGAGTCCACACACTTAACCACTACACCAAACTGGCTCTCAGACTGGGAAGCGAGGCTATTTCCTCCTGAGGAATTTGACACGCAGTTGTGAGATCACACATCTCTTTGTAGCTGTGGGCTCAGCCCATCACCGGGTGATCCGATACAACTGCAGGTGAGTCAAAAAATTTTTTTGCTGTTTCCCATGCTCATAAATGAGGAACCGCACCTCCACACTGAGGGCCCCCTGTGGAGTATGCGATGATGTGCATACTGTGAGGGGGGGACAGGACTGAGCTGGGATGGAATGATCAGACCATCCCAATGGCATAAGAGCATGCTTGCGCGATCAGACAGGGGAAAGTCCGTCTGTGGCCCATCGGAACCCGTTAGAGCCAGACTTTCCCCGGTGTCTTTTAACTCCACTGGTGGTGGAGCAGCACGGGCTGCCAACGACCGCCGGACGCTTCCCAGATGTTGCTGTCTAATCATGTCCTTTTGATCCGACAGGAATTCACAGCTATGGCAGATCTAAAGGCGCATGTGATGTGATCACAGCCTAACACGATTTGTGACAGGGTATGAGCTTTCGTGAGTCACCGCTCACTTCTTCAGATACCGAGGGTTGCTCCCTTGGTCTGTTGTGTGGCCAAGTCTACTAGTGGCTCAAAAGGAAGACGAGTCAGGCTGGTTTGAGTCTGCTAGAGAGACTTCCTTAGCAGACTTGGTCTCTGGTTAGAAAACCATCCGTCACAACTGTTAGAGGCAAACAGATCAGAGAGAGAGAGTTTGTGGTTATAGGAGACTCCCCATCGCATCTGATCTCAGAAGTTAAGGCCACCCTGACTCCCTTCTTTTTGAGTCGAACCGACCTCGTGGTGGCAGAAAGTGCCTTCAAGTCAAAGCTGACTTATGGCAGCCCTGTAGCCTCTGCATAACGACCCTAGCATTCCTTGGTGGTCTCCCATCCAGGTACAAGCCTTCCTTGGAGGTTTTGAAGCAGAGGCTAGATGCCCATCTGTCAGCTATGCTGCTCCTATGAACTCGGGCAGATCATGAGAAGGAGGAAGGGTGGCATCAGTGCTTAGTTCTTGCGGCCCTTTCTGACACTCCCAGGGAAATGCTGGTCGCCACTTTGGGGCCAGGAAGCCATTTTCCTCCAGGCCACTTTGGCCCAGTACCCTGGAGGGTTTTTATCATCTTCTGGGCATGGAGCAGGGGGTCACTGGGTGTGTGTGTGGGGGGGAGGTATTTGTATATTTCCTGCATTGTGCAGGGGTTGGACTAGATGACCCTGGAGGCCCCTTCCAACTCTACGATTCTATGATCTATGATTCTAGGGTTGACCCTGCTTAGCTTCTGAGATCTGACAAGATCGGTCCAGCCACCCAGGTCATGGATTTACGGAGACCTTTAATGGGGGGGGATTTCTGCCTTAAACCTTAGCAGAGAGCAAATTCGTCTCCCCCCCCCCCCCCCCGCATCGTGTTTGCCCAGGCATTATGGATGAGTTTCCGCCTCCTTTCCTGCCTCTCCCATTAGATCAGTAGATATGCTGGCTAACCTTCCCTTCGGTGCCTGGAGGTACAGGCCCGACCCTTTCCCAACAGGGACAATCGGCCAGTTCCAAGACTCCCTTTTTTTACCAAGTTTCTGCTGCTGAAAATTCTTCCCTAGTCCACGTTGGAGGGTCGGAGAGGAGGGACACCCAAGGCCAGATGGCCGAGGTGGGGTTCATCGTGATTTCATAGGCTGGCGTAGAACAAATCAGCTTTTTTTTTTTGATTCCCGGAGCGGAAGACCCCATTCTCTGGTCACCATCCAGCATTTCCAGTTCACGCTCCCTTGATGAGGTCAGGCAGGTGTCTGCAGGGTTGCCAACCTCCAGGGGATGGCTGGAGATCTCCGCCTATTACGGCGGATCTCCCAGCGACCGAGATCGGTTCGCCTGGAGAAAATGGCCACTTTGGAAGGCGGAGTCTATGGCAGGGGGGTCAAACAGAAGGCCCGGGGGTCAGATTTGGCCATCCAGGGCTTTTGTGCCTCTTGCGAGTAATTGATGCAAGGGGGGGGGAGTGCTGGGGGGGAGTGGGCGGAGCCCCTCCATTGTGGCTTCAGCATAGTGGAACAACCTCGTCTGCCGCTGTCAAGCATCGTGGGAGCTTCTGCCCAGTGCTGCACCGCTGGCTCTCCAGTCCACCCATGTGGGTTTTCCTCTGCAGCCCCTCCCAGCCCATGGGGCCTTGCAGTGAGGCTGCGCCAACTCGGAGCTTGCCAGCTGCTGTCCTTTGTACAGTTTCTATCTCCGGTACCCGGCATTACATTTTACAGCACACATGTCCCGGCTCGACAAAGTGACATTTATGTCTGATCCGGCCCTCGTATCAGGTAAGTTTGACACCTCTGCTCTATGGCATTGTACCTCACTGAAGTCGCTTCCCTTCCCCAAACCCCACCTTCCCCAAGCTCCACCTCCAAAGTCTCCAGGTATTTCCCGACCCGGAATTGGTAACCCTAGTTCTCAGTAGAAATGTTAAGATTTCTTTTTTTCCCCCCCCTGATTTTGTTTCTTAGCAGAGCACGGAGAAGCAATATCAGCAGAATTGGGACTGCAACGATTTTTTAAAAGATTCGTGTGCATCCACATTTTTTTTTTAAAAAAAAAACATCTGCTGTAGGGACTTTGAATCAGGTTGTCCTTTCTTGGGTGTGTGGAGGGTTTGATCCTATCAGCTTTGCTGCTGGTGAAAGTGGAAGGAAGAAAAATCACCAAAAATGCTACTTCGGGGATCACAACTGTGACGCACAATCATTTTGCATGTTAACTTGTTAGTGTTAAATTTATTGATTTGTTGAGACGTTTTTCAATGTTCACTGCTGAATTATTCCACAGGTTTTATTATGTCTTTCTTAAGTATGTGGCAAAGCTCTGGAACTCCGAGTCAGCTTGGTGTCGTGGTTTGGAGCGGTGGACTCTAATCTGGGAGGACCGGATTTGATTCCCCAATCCTCCACATGCAGCCAGCTTGGATGACTTTGGGTCAGTCAAAAGTTATCTCAGAGCTGTTCTCTCAAGAGCAGATTCTGTCAGAGCTCTCTCAGCCCCGCCTACCTCACAGGGGGTCTGTTGTGAGGGGAAGGGAGGAGAGATTGTCAGCCTCTCTGAGACTCTGAGTGAAGGCCGGGGTATAGATCCAATCTCCTCCTCCTCCTCCTCCTCCTCTCTGTATCCATGAGATCCATCTGTCTCCTTCTGTTGCCAGTCTTCTGACCAATATTTTTTGTCTTTGTACACATTTCAACTCTGTTTTCAATTTGTTTTAATGATGCATGCTTTTGGTGGGGTTAATTGTAATGGTTTGAAAATGTGATTTCTCTCATAAATGTTTTAAACCCTCAGCCACCTTGGTGACCCTTCTGGGGGCAGAAAGGTGGGATGTAAATTTTGTAAATAAATTTAAAAGATAAATAAACCTTTGCAAAAAAAATAACTTTTAAAATGTGGCCTTGATCTACCTTTACCTTTTTAACTTTGGGGGAGGGGATTTTCTTGTGGCAATTGTATCCACTGGGCTTTTAACATTGTTTTTCACGATCGTCGCTGTTTCATAAACATTAAACTTTCCAGCAGATGAACCGCTGGGACAGTCGCTCCTTAAAACCAGCTGACTTCTTTTCTGTGTGCCTTGATGTTGAGCCAAGTCCCTTGTCAACTTAGAAAAATGATGTATTTTCAAGATGGGCCCATTACCAACAATTGCATTCATTTGCATCCCAGGAATTTTTTGGACAAAAATTTCATTACTGCTGTCAAAAAGTGGGCAAATTTATTTAGTTGTTGTTGTTGTTGTTCTTCTTCTTCTTCTTCTTCTTCTTCTTCTTCTTCTTATTATTATTATTATTATTATTACGCAGTGTGTGTGGTATAGCCAGGAGAGCCTAAGATTGTCCGGCAGCCGGAAGTTCTAGCTCTTTTAGTGTTATGCCCCATTAAGTGGTGAGCTAGACTTGTTGTTGAGGCAAGAGACGTTTCAGAGGTGGATTGCTGTTGCCTGCCTTTGCATCACAGCCCTGGTATTCCTTGGAGGTTGCCCATCCAAATACTAGTCAAGGCCAGCCCTGCTTAGCTTCTGAGATATGATGGGATCGGGCCATCCTGGGTCATCCAGGTTAGGGCTGTCTACAACTAGAGAATCGGTAGTAACTTGGGAGGGTCCCTAGCTTAGAGGCGGAGCCTCTGCTTGGCATACAGAAGGCCCCAGGTTAAGTCTCCGGCATCTCCAGTTAAAAGGATCAAGGAGTCGACGATGGGCCTGACCTGAATAGCCCAGGCTCGCCGATCTCAGAAGCTAAGCGGGGCCGGCCCTGGCTCGTGTCTGGAAGGGAGCTGATTTATGGCAGGGGCGGCCAAACTTGCTTAACGTAAGAGCCACAAAGAACAAACGTCAGATAACTGAAAGCCACAAGACACGAACAAATGTTGCATGTTCTTATTGGGAAATATGCAGATTTGCTTTTGATTAACGTTAAATGAGGCTGCCAAAAATAGTAACAAAAGGGGTAAAAGCGGATATTGATAATGATATTTCTTTGTTCAATGATATTTGTTGGCTAAGGATATTTAGCTTCCCCAGCCGCCCTGCCGGGAGCCGCACAATATGTGTGGAAGAGCCGCATGCGGCCCCCGAGCCACAGTTTGGCCATCCCTGATTTATGGCAACCGATTGGGGTATTCAAGGCAAGAGATGTTCAGAGCTGGTTTGCCATTGCCTGCCTCTGCACATCAACCGTGGCCTTCCTTGGCGATCTCCCATCCAAATACTAACCCAGGATGACCCTGCTTAGCTTCCAAAACCTGATTAAATCAGGCTAGCTTGGGCCATCCAGCTGAGGGCGTCCTGCAGATGGTGACATTTGTGAGCGAAGACATCATAAAGGGTCAAGGCATCACAAAGGGCCTGTCCATCAACCGTAAACCCTTCATTTCGGCTCCAAGCGTCTCACGGGGACTTAGTCCTTCCGGCACGATGCCTTCGATGACCCTTCAAGCTCCCCTTTCGGTTGACGAGCAAAATCCTTCCCGCCTTGTGTCTTTCTCAGCAGCCTCCTCCTGCGAATGCTTCATCGAGGAGCTTATGGGACCCTCCGTAATGACAGAGCAGCGATTTGGAAAGACTGACATGTCCCGAAACCCAAGAGATGAGTCAGTTTTCCTACGGTCTGGAGGGGAGCCCTTGGGAGATAATTATAGCCAAGACTTAACTATAGGCTTGAAACCCCAAAGTCGCAGATCGGTTTCTGAGAAAGCGAACCTCTCTTTTGCTTTCGGTGCTGTTAGGATGGGGAAAAGATCCCCACGGGGGCACGGAAAAGGGGATGGCAATTTCACCCGGGTGGCACAACAAAACTTAAGGAAACAACGCCAGTAAAACATTTCCAGACAGCGAGCCGGGGTTATCAGGGCACCTTTGTTTACCCACCTGTAGCCTTTCCCTGCCCCATTTATCTTAGCAATACTTTATCCAGCAGTGACAGGAGGGGAGGGTAAACACGGTTTAAAAAGATTAGAAGCGGGCACGTGTGTGCCGAAGCTCCGGGGTCTGTGGAGTTCCCAGCTGCTCAATCCACTCCACCGCTGGAGCTCACAGGACTAAACCCACTTCCAGGGAAGAAACTTAAGCCAGCCAACAAAGATCTGGGCTGAGTTTCTTTCTCTTCTCTTTACCTAGGTGTGGGCAGAGGCTTTTGGTAAGAGCCAAAGGGCTCTTGGTCTGTGTCACCGGTGGCCCTGAGCATGCTGAATTCTTGAAATCAGCAAAGTATTGTATACTGGGCTGCATTTCTTTCTCCTCCGTTTCAGACATTTACTTGGGTATTACCAGAGGCCTTTGGTAAGAGCCAGAGGGCTCTTGGTCTATGTCACTAGTGGCCCCAAGCAAGCTGAATTCCTGAAATCAGCAAAGTATTGTATACTAGGCTGCATTTCTTTCTCCTCCATTTCAGACATTCACCCAGGCGTGGCCAGAGGCCTTTAGTAAGAGGCAAAGGGCTCTTGTTCTGTGTCACTGGTGGCCCTGACTGAGCTGAACTCCCCAAATCAGCGAAGTATTGTATACTGAGCCATGTTTCTTCCTTCTCCATTTCAGATGTTTACTGGGTATGGTCAGAGGCCTTTGGTAAGAGCCAAAGGGCTCTTGGTCTATGTCACAGGTGGTCCTGAGTGAGTTGAACTCCTGAAATCAGCAAAGTATTGTAAAAAAGAGATAATTTTGCATTTATTATGTAAGCCATTTTAAGTCCCAAGACAGGGAGCAAACCAGAGTATAAATGCATATGTGTGTGTGTGTGTGTGTGTGTGAGTGAGAGAGAGAGAGAGAGAGAGAGAGAGAGAGAGAGAGAGAGAGAGAGCGGGAAATAGACCTTCAAGATGGAGAGCTTCCTTCCTTCCTTCCTTCCTTCCTCCCTCCCTCCCTGCCTCCCTCCCTCCACCACATTTCTCCTGCTTAAGGAAAACAGCAGTGTTTTTGTGACCTTCCTCTAATCTGCGTCTGCAGCTCAGACCTATTTGCATGTTCAGCAACCCATATTCTGGAAACAACATTTTTTAAAAAGCTGCCAAGCCTGGAACGATGAGGAAATGTAGGGATACAAAAGATAAGCAGTGGGTGCCACTGTTACTGTGCAGAACACATGACTGAATAGCCGGGAAACAACATGGAAGTAGAAATCAATTTACCAATATTTGGGGCAAACTAAAACAAAACCCCCAAACCCCTCCCTCAGTAGTGGGAGGATGACGTGCTTTATTTACTTTTTTGGACACAGACAGAAGAAACTCATTCTCAGAGCTCCCATCCTCAAAAGTCAAAGCAGCAATGCAATTTGGCCCAGATGTCTGCCAAGAAGGACTGTGAGTTGTATGACAAGCAACTTGGGACAATAAAAATCTCTGAAACCATCCACAGCACAAGGGGAAATATTGGACAGATCCCCCCCCCCCCCACACACACACACACACAAAAGAGTGAGAAAGTTTTGATTAGGGTGTGAACTGTCCAGAGCTTTCCCAGAACATCTTGTCCAGCCCTGTGAATCTGGAAATGCCCCAGACTTTCTTCTCCCTTTTTGCTGGACAAGTTTCAGCGCTCTCAAAATGGCCATATTCCCACAATAGGCCAAACCCAGGACTGTCTTTAAGTTGCCCAATACCACCACCTGTAGTCCAAAAAGTGGTATAACTCCAGGACATTTTCCTCTCCTAGCATCCTCTGTATTACAAATTCTGGCTACCTAATGCTGTACAGCCCACAGAAATTCACATGCCACAGTTTCAGCAGCCACAAAGTGCTTCAGGGTCTGTCCAAAGCCCTTCATGTACGTTGCCACGGTGATCTTTGCAATAACCCTATAAGGTCTGACGAAGTGTGCGTGCACACGAAAGCTCACATCTTGAATAAAACTGTGTTGGTCTTAAAGGTGCCACTGGATTCTTTGTTCTGTTGCTCCAGACCAACATGGCTGTCCACCTTGACCTATAAGGTAAGTTACCATTGGAGGAGGAGGAGGAGGAGGAGGAAGAAGAAGAGGAGGAGGAGGAGGAGATTGGATTTGTACCCTGCCCTTCACTGCCTGAAGGAGCCTCAGAGTGGCTTACAATCTCCTTTCCCTTCCCCTCCTCACAACAGACTCCCCGGGAGGTAGGTGGTCCTGAGAGAGCTCTCACAAGGACTACCCTTGAGAGAACAGCTCTGAAAAAACTTATGATTGACCCAAGGTCACACCAGCTGTTGCATGTAGAGGAGTGAGGAATCAAACCTGGTTCTCCAAGATAAGAGTCTGTGCTCTTAACCACTACAATGAACTGGGTAGTGTTGGGAAGTGAGAAGAAGAAGAAGAGGAGGAGGAAGAGGAGGAGGAGGAGATTGGATTCATACCCTGCCCTTCATTACCCAAAGGCCTCTCAGAGCATCTTACAATCTCCCTTCCCTTCCCCACAACAGACACCCAGTGAGGTAGAGTGGGGCTGAGAGAGCTCTTTCGAGGACTGCCCTTGAGAGAATTGTGACTGACCCAAGGTTCCTAGATGCAGAAAAAGCTTTTGACAATCTTTCTTGGGAATTATTGCTACAAAAATCAGATCTATGGGATTGTGGAAAACAATTTCAGTGTATGGTGAGAGCAATTTACAGTGAACAACATGCAAGGGTTACGATAAATGGTGACATGACGCAAAATATAGAGATACAGAAAGGAACCTGACGAGGATGTCTACTGTCTTCACTATTGTTTATTTTTGCTCTGGAACCATTGAATGAGTTAGTGAGAGAAAACAAGCAAATAAAAGGTCTTAAGCTAAGGGGGGAGGTATTTAAACTGTTAGCGTTTGCTGACGATCTCGTGTTTATTATGGAAAACCCCAAGAATTCCATAATTCAGCTGTTGGAAACAATCTGAGATTACAGTCAGGTAGCTGGTCTTAGAGTTAACAAAACCAAAATGTTAACCAAAAACTGTTCCTGGAACACGATTCAAGAATTGTGAAATATAACTGAAATTGAAATAACAAAGAAAGTTAAATATTTAGGTATTACATTGTCCACTAAAAACAGTACATTAATAGAGGATAACTACAATAAATTGTTGGAAGACTTAAAATACTTCTTAGACAAGTGGAAGGATCTACATTTATCACTTGCGGGCAGAATAGCAACAATTAAAATGAATGTACTACCGCGATTCCTGTTTTTAGCCCAAAATATTCCAGGGCTAAAGAGAACCCAATTTTTTGATGAGTTAGATTAAAAAAAAATTAAGTGCAGGGCACTGTTTGGGCCAAAGTGAACCAAGATGGAGACCAGTCACGCAGCAGCCTAGGAAATTATCCTGGGAAATTATCCATAAGTGCTACTCAAGCAACGCATAAGTCTATTTACCTTCCCCATTACCCTTCCTGCTCAGTGCTTGTAAGGCCATCAAACCTCTCCCACCCCTTTTTCTACCTCTGGTAGAACAATTGGTTCATTGTCCTCTGGGGGTGCATCAAACTGCCTCAGGATAAGTTTTGCCCTATAAATATGTCACCCTGCTGACCTTGCAGTGTCTGTGTGTTCTTGGATCCCCCCACACCCACCCACTTGTGTGTGAGTCCTCTCTCTCACTTCCTGAAACACTGGCTGTTTTCTCTTTGGTTTGCTGCTTCCATGGACCTCTTTGAGACCAGTAAATATCACCCATCCCTACAATGCTATCCCCTCTTCTCCCTACTTTTCCCAGTTAGCTCTTGTATGTGTTTGCTGTGTGCACCCTTGTTTTATCCTGGTTTTTAAATTTTCTTTTGTCCAATAAAACCTTTCCAGTAGAATAATGGCCTGGTTGTTTCAAGAGTTCTCACAAAGACTATCTCCATATACATAGGTATCTCGATGCTTATTACCCGTCTCTCACTCTGTCTCCAAGCTAATTCCCCAAAACTTAGTGGAGACTGCCTATTTTGGGTAACGAAGTCCATCAAGATCAGTATTGTCTACTCGACTGGCAGCAGCTCTTCAGGATCTCAGGTCAAAGTCTTTCACCTTGCCTCCTACCTGATCCTTTTAACTGGAGATGCCAGGGATTGAACCTGGGGCCTTCTGCATGCCAAGTAGATGCTCTGACCACTGACCCACAGCCCCCTCCCTTTCCTGGTTCAGGCCCAGAATCCCTGATATAATCCATTATTAGATTTGAGCGCTTTTCCAAATGGATATAAACTATTCACTAAGTCAGCTCATTTAGAAATCATTCACTTGCTTAATCCTTCAAACCTTTCTAATAGGGGGGAGGGGGGTATCTAATCAGCTCCCCGCATCCAGAATCACATGCAGTTTGCATTGTATGAAGTTGGAAAGAGACGTCAGCAGAATGTGCCCTCATTGGGAGAACAGCAAAGTCCTGATCTTTAATGGACAATCCGGGCTTTGTCGTACTTTGTTGGCTGGAACTCCCAGGGAGCTGTGAAGCGGAAAAGCTGTTTGGACAGGCTAACGGGGACGTCCTAGGCAGAGTTCCACCCATTTAAGATCACGGACTTCAACAGACTTCGCAGGACGCAACGCTTCTTAGGATCGCACCGAGTCAGCTGTTGAAAATGGGAAAGCCAGAGAGCAAGAAGATCTTGTCCCTTCCCGTCCATTTTGGCTTTCTCCCCAAAGTATCGCTGAGTACACTTGAAAGGCAACTCAAAGATATAGTCTGCATCAGAGCATTACATTTTCTAGCCAATTTGACGTAGCGGTTCGGAGTGCGGACTCTAATCTGGGAGAACCGGGTTTGATTCCCCACTCCTCCACGTGCAGCTGCTGGTGTGACCTTGGGTCAGTCGCAAGCTCTCTCAGAGCTGTTCTCTCATGAGCAGTCCTCGAAAGAGCTCTCTCAGCCCCACCTACCTCACCGGGTGTCTGTTGTGGGGAGGGGAAGGGGATTGTAAGCAGCTCTGAGACTCTGAGTGAAGAGCAGGTATAAATCCAATCTCCTCCTCCTCCTCTTCTTCACTGTAGCCAAGTGGCCCAGGTCTGAGTTGAGCGGCCCTCGCTTGGCTTAGGACTGCATTCCATCGCCGTCCCACCCCCTGCTAACCAGGCCTGCCAACTGCAGTCTGTTTTGACCAGGAAATCAACATCCCCCCCCCCCCAAGCATATCAAATCTCCTAATCGTGAACTGAGATGGACACCGCTAGAGCTGGGATTCCCAGATCTGCTGAGAGAGCGGGATTCTTTCCTTCCCCCGCCGCTTCACTTCCTGCCGGCTTTTGTTATTTCAAAAAAACAGTATCTGCTCCTTTCTGGCTCAGTTAATCCGCCGTGCGCAAACATGTGGTTTTGGGGGATCCGATATATATCCAGCTTCATGGACCGTGCATCTCCTAGTGGGTCTGGAGGCAGAGAGGAAGCTCTGAGAGGACAGGATGGTGCTGCAGGTAAGGAGAACAGAAAACTCATTCGGGGGTGTGTATGTGTGATTTCTATGCAGTGGGCCATGAAAACGGACTTGGGCAGAGTGGTCGGAGCATCAGACTAGGAACTGGGTTCCAATCTCCCACTCTGCTTTGGAAGCTCGCTGGGCAACCCTGGGCCAGTCACGCACTCTCTGCCTGACCTACCTAACAGGGTTGTTAAGAGGGTAAAATGAAGCTGGGGAGAGAATGTTGTATGCCACTTTGGTTCTCCCAGTGGGGAGAAAAGAGGGGAATGGAGTAAATTAAGGCTAGCATGGCATAGATGGGGAGAGAGGAGGAAGAGGAGGAGGAGAAGGCGAAAGAGAAGGAGAAGAGACTGGATTTATACCCCAACCTTCACTCAGAGTCTCAGAGCAGCTTACAGTAGGTCTTTCTTGTAGAGCTATTCAGATCCAGGCCACCGATAGAAGACCAATCGGGCGGGGCAGGAGGAGGAGTCCACTGTCTCAGTCAAAGGCCTGGTGGAAGAGCTCCGTCTTTTAGGCCATGTAGAACTGTAATAAATCCCACAGAGCCCTGATCTCATATGGGAGCTCATTCCACCTAGCTGAGGCAAGTTGGACATCCCTTGAATAAAAAATAGATTCAGGTGGGTAGCCATGTTGGTCTGAAGCAACAGAACAAACTTTAAGACTAACAAAGTTTAATTCTAGGTATAAGCTTTCTTCTATCTGAAGAAGTGTGCATGCATTTGAAAGCTTATGCCCAGAATTAAACTTTGTTGGCCTGAAAGGTGCCACTGGACTCAGACTTTGTTACCCTGAATAAAACTTTGTTGGTCTTAAAGCTGCCACTAGACTCAGACTGTTACTCTGAATAAAACTTTGTTGGTCTTAAAGGTGCCACTGGACTTGAACAGTGTGGTATATAGTAGTTAGAGTGTAACAGTAGGACCCGGGAAACCCAGATTCGAATCCCCGTTCTGCCATGGAAGCTTGCTGGGTGACCTTGGGCCTGTCACTTAGTCACTGCTAGGGCTGTCGAAATTCTTTTAATTCTTCCTTACCCAGTTCTTCCCTGAAACCCAACAATCCATTTCTTCTCCTATTTTTAGGAACCTGGCATCCATTTCTAATCAGCCCCGTTCTGATCAAAGAGAAACTGGAAAAGAGGAGGGGCGGGAAGGAAGGCTCTACAAAATTTCCTAGTCTCACAGTGTGGAGACTCAAAGGCAGGTCACATGTTCCAAAACCCCGCCCTCCTTAGCTCCACCCCCAGACCTCCAGGTATTTCCCACCCCAGAGCTGCTAACACACACACACACACACACACACACACTATTCTCCATCTAACCTGCCTCACAGGATCATGGCTAGGATAAAATGGAGCAGAGGGGAATGATGTAAACTCCATTGGGTCCCCATTCAGGTGAAAAGTGGTGTACGAACGAAATAAATAAAACCAGAATAAAAAAAAACACAGATCCCAGAAAACGGATGCAAGCCAAACAATGTTGAAGCTCCCTCCCCCCTGCAAGTCTGTGCGAACAGGACACGTGGCCCCTAAAAACCTCTATCCCAGGGGTCTCTCTCTTATGCTTCCATCTTGTTGACACAGCCATGTGATTTTCATAGCCTTGGTGTGAAAGGTCCCTCTGGAACAGGCAACACGAGAGCAGCAGACCCCGCTGAGACTGGAATCGGAGGCTGTTTTGGCACGCTCTTTGACCAAAAGGCAGGAGGGAGGAAGAGGAAGATGGGTGTGATCAATGAGGCGCAGCGTTTGTTAAGTTTGACACCTCGCCTCCCCACCTTTTAAGTCCACGGGCACCTTTGGAATTCTGCCAGCGAATCCTTACAGATTTGCCACTTTGAGGTCAGGAAGCCATTTTTCTCCAGGCCAAGTTTAGCCAGGGATCCTGGAGGATGTTTGTCATCTTCTGGGCACGGAGCAGGGGTCGCTGGGGGTGTGGAGGGGGAGGTATTTACGAATTTCCTGCATTGTGTGTGGGGGGAGGGTTGGACTAGACGACCCTGGAGGTCCCTTCCAACTCTATGATTCTAGGGTGGCAGGCACAACCACAAAATGGCTGCCACAGATGGCACATCCACATGAGAAGAAGAAGAAGAAGAAGAAGAGGTGGTGGAGGAGGAGGAGGAGGAGGCGGAAGAAGAGGGAGGAGGAGATCGGATTTATACCCCTTCACTACCCAAAGGAGTCTCAGAGTGGCTTACAAGCTCCTTTCCCTTCCCCTCCCCACAACAGACACCCTATGAGGTAGGTGGGGCTCAAGAGAGCTCTCTCGAGAACTGCCCTTGAGAGAACAGCTCTGAGAGAACTTGTGACTGACCCAAGGTCACCCCAGCAGCTGACTGAGGAGGAGTGGGGAATCAAACCCGATTCTCCTAGATTAGAGCCTGCACTCCTAACCACTACACCAAACTGGCTCTCCTAAGTGCAGGGGAGAAGAGGGATTTTTTTTTAAAAAAAAAACCCTGGGAAGTCTTGAGGTCTAATCAGAAGTCCTTTTCAAACAGGGGAAGACAGACTCTGCCCCCATCCCTCTTATGTATCCACATTTATTTGTACTTTTTTTTTACCCTGCTGCTCCTCCCAGGAGCTGGTGGAGGCATACACAGCTCTTTCCCTCCCTCCATGGTTATCCACACGACAACCCTATGAGGTAGGTTAGGCAGAGAGAGAAAATGATTGGCCCAAGGTCTCCCAGCAGGGACTTGAACATGGAGCTCCCAGGTCTTAGTCCATTACTCTAACCCAATACACCACACTTGCTCTCAATAGGCACTGGATTGCTGCTTCTCCCATGGGGAGGTCAGGACTTGGGGTTCTTCTAGACTAAAGAGGACACACCTCACACAACAGAGCTGGGCATACCGAAGCCTGTGCCCCTTCAGGTCTGAGAAACACTCACCTACTGCAGAAGATATATGAAAGCGACAGCAGAAAAGGTTGCTTTCTCTCCCAAGGCTTCAATCTTCTGCCAGGTATTAGACACCGAGTAAATTGCCGTTCCATTATCATACGTGAAAGGTCTTTTGTAAGAGCCTAAAGCAATGGCAGCAAATGTAAATTGCATCTTCTCATTAAAAAAAAAACTGGTTCTTTTGTGAAGAGGAGGGATTATTCATGCAGGAATGTTGTCCTCCGCTTTCCTTGCTCTTTATATAAAATGATTGCCTGCAGCCAGGTCGCTGTTGCGTCCCAGCAAAGCCATGGCTCACAGGCACCATGGGAAGGTCAGCAACAATGGGAAGCTAAAAGCTCAAATAAGGGGCAATTGGAGTGCTGGGCTGCAAAGCAGCCTCTTTGAAGATAGCAAGATAACAGAAAAATCTATATCGTGGGTTAATTGAACTTCAGCACCAGGGACAGCTCCATGGATATCAGAGAAGTTATTCCAAAGAGGGTCGCAAATAAGCCTGTTGCAACTTGGGGTCCACTGCAAGAGGTTTTAAAGAGAGCCAGTTTGGTGTCGTGGTTAGGAGCACGGACTTTAATCTTGGAGAACCGGGTTTGATTCCCCACTCCTCCACATGCAGCTGCTGGGATGACCTTGGGTTAGTTACAAGTTCTCTCAGAGCTATTCTCTCAAGGGCAGTCCTCGAAAGAGCTCTCTCAGCCCCACCTACCCCACAGGGTGTCTGTTGTGGGGAGGGGAAGGGAAAGGAGATTGTAAGCCACTCTGAGACTCCTCAGTGAAGGGCGAGGTATAAATCCAATCTCCTCCTCCTCCTCCTCCTCTTCTTCTTCTCCTCCTCCTCCTCATACTAGCCTGAAATTACTCCTTGAGCCTTCTTTGACAGGAACCTCTACGGACGCAAACAAACGTTGGGGGTTGGTGTGTCAGTTCCTACATTACACCGAAAGGTCCAGTCTATCTATCCCACAGATAAAGTCCAGCACAATCTCTTTCTCCACCTCAGAGGGGCCACTGGAGAACTCCCCATTGATTTTGTTTCCAGTACATGGAGGTCCAGCAGCCTCATTGCAACACCTCACTGTCCCTCTTTTCTCCCCTACAGTTCGAAGCCTCATTCCCAGATGGGCTGTGTCCTGGCTGGAATGTGAGAGTCAAAGGTGAAACGGGCTCCAGGACAAATGAGTAAGGCCATTATCCCCAGCTGTTTCTATGTGGGGTGGGGCTCTGGTTCAGCGGTAGAGCATCTGCTCTGTCAGCAGAAGGTCCCTGGTTCAGTCCCCAGCATCTCCAGCTAAAAGGACCACGTAGGAGGTGAGACCCTGGCTCAGTGGCAGAGCCTCTGCTTGGCATGCAGAAGGTCCCAGGTTCAATCCCCGGCATCTCCAGTTAAAAAGACCAGGTAGTAGGTGATGGGAGAGACCTATGTGCCTGAGACCCTGGAGAGCTGTAAAGAGGGGCTGTGGCTCAGTGAAAGAGCATCTGCTGGGCATGCAGAAGGTCCCAGGTTCAATCCCTGACATCTCCAGGTAAAAGGACCAGGTAGTAGATGATGGGAGAGACCTCTGTGCCTGAGACCCTGGCTCAGCGGAAGAGCCTCTGCTTGGCATGCAGAAGGTCCCAGGTTCAATCCCCAGCATCTCCAGGTAAAAGGACCAGGAAGTAGGTGACGTGAAAGACCTGGACCTGAGACCCTAGAGACCTCCTGCCATCCAGAGTGGACAATACTGACCTTGGGGCTGACTCAGTAGAAGGCAGCTCTGCATGCTCGTGCACCCAAGTAGAGTCTGCTTCAAGGGCTTCTCCCCCCTCCCCCAAATCTCTTTTGTAGGTTCCAGATCAATTTCCTCTGTGGGGCGGGAGAGCAGATTGCGTTCCACTTTAACCCGCGTTTCAAGGACTCGGTCATCGTCTGCAACTCTTTTCTCGACAGCCAGTGGGGGCAGGAAGTGTTGGCCGACACCTTCCCACTAGAGGCCAAGCAGCCTTTCCAGGTAACCTCCAGCCTCCGAACGCCTTCCCCGCACACACAAGACCACGCAGTGCCCAGTGTAGCTAAAAAGAATCTTGTGGTGAAAACTGTCCATGCTGGGCCGAGAAATCGCAGGACGTGAGGCATGGGTCCCACCAGAAGATGGAGCAGACCCTGGTGGAACACCATGGGACTTCCTTGTGAGGATTTCATTGGAGGTGGTGGAGACTCATGTTCCAGTCAAGGACCAAGAACAATGGAGAACTGGAGCTAAAGTCAGGAGTAGTCAAGCCCTCGGAGGAAAGGCTGAGGGACTTGGGAATGTCCAGTCTGGAGAAGAGGAGGTGGAGGGGGGACAGGATGGCTCTCTTGAAGTATCTGAAGGGCTGTCACTTGGAGGAGGGCAGGGAGCTGTTCCGGTTGGCAGCAGAGGAGAGGATTCGCAAGAATGGGTTTAAATTAAGGGCCTTAGGGAAAACTTTTTTACAGTAAGAATTGTGCAACAGTGGCATTGGCTGCCTCGGGAGGTGGTGAGCTCCCCCTCCCTGGCAGTCTTCAAGCAGCGGCTGGACAAACCCTTGTCAGGGATGCTCTAGGCTGATCTTGCATTGAGCGGGGGGGGGGGGGGTTAGACTCGATGGCCTGCATGGCCCCTTCCAACTCTGTGCGATTCCATGATTCTATAACCAAGGCTGTAACTAGGTAGATAGTCGGCTCGAAGAGAGGCGTAACAGAGAGAAACCCAAACACAGGAAGTGCCAAGACTAGGGACTAGGTGAGCACACACCCAAAGGGAAAGATGGAGAAATGCCCAAGTAGGAAAAAAACAGGATGGAACCACAAGGCAGGTTCTGGGGCTTGGATCCAAGGAACCAAGTCTGCCCCAAAGCAAAATCCATGGGCAGTTCTTGGTCATCAGGAAGTCGTGGTGTTACCTGCCGGTGGGGAACTACCGATCGTTGCCCTGTTCGTCATCAGGTTCCCAATATGTGAACCAACCAGGTGCACTGGGTTCCCAGTACAAATACCAGTACATCCCAGTTGCTCTCCCTTGCATGCCCAAACAAGAAGTTCTCTATCGCAACATCGCTCATTCAGAGGCACAGGGAACTGAAAACAAATCAGCCAGTATCATGATACCCCTGTATAAATCGATGGTGCGACTTCATTTGGAGTACTGTGTGCAGTTCTGGTCGTCACACCTCAAGAAAGATATTATAGCATTGGAAAAAGTGCAGAGGGGAGCAACTAGGATGATAAAAGGGACGGAACACTTTCCCTATGAAGAAAGCTTGAAGCGGTTGGGGCTCTTTAGCTTGGAGAAACGACAGCTGAGGGGTGACATGATCGAGGTTTACAAGATTATGCATGGGACAGAGCAGGCAGAGAAAGGACTTTTCTCCCTTTCTCACAATACAAGAACTCGGGGCGCTCAATGAAATTGCTGAGTCGGGTTAGAACAGATAAAAGGAAGTATTTCTTCACCCAAAGAGTGATGAACACGTGGAATTCACTGCCACAGGAGGTGGTGGCAGCTACAAGCATGGACGGCTTCAAGAGGGAATTAGATAAACAGATGGAGCAGAGGTCTGTCAGTGGCTATTAGCCACCAGGTGTAGATAGGAACCCTCGGTCTGGGGCAAGTGATGCTCTGTATTCTTGGTGCTTGGGCAGGGGGCAACAGCAGGAGGGCTTCTAGTGTCCTGGCCCCACTGCTGGATCTCCTGACAGCACCTGGTGTTTTTGGCCACTGTGTGACAGAGTGTTGGACTGGATGGACCATTGGCCTGATCCAACATTGGCTTCTCTGATGTTCTTCTGTTTCTAACCACCTGTCTGTCCATTGACCAAAGAAGTTAGTCTGGTGGACAGATGAGAGAGAGGGCCTTTTTGGTGGCAGCCCCTCGATTATGGAACAACCTCCCCATGGAGGTGTGCCTAGCCCCCCTCACTTTTGATTGTTAGGAGGCAGCTGAAGATGCGTCATTTGGCGCAGCGTGTGGGCTCTCCTATGGTTATGCATTTTATCCAGGGATTAAGCGGCCTCTTTTTCCAGATCGAAATCTCCTCCGACCAAGACTACTTCCACGCTTTCGTGGACGACAGCAAGGTCTTCCAGTACGAGCACCGACAGAAACAGCTGTCTGCCATCTCCAAAGTGCAGATCCTGAATGATATCCACATTTCCTCAGTGGAGTTCACCAGACAAGGTCTCTACTAGCGGATGAAGCAGAGCCAAAACAGCCAGCGTTCCTCATAGGGCAAAAGGTTCTCTCATTGTCAAATTTCCGCTCACCCGCCAGTCCTCTATGTCCCCCCAAGGAGAAGCCTGGCCAGGGGTGGAATTCGAACTCAAGAAGGTCGGTCCTTTCAGATGACCGTTACCAACCGACCATAAAATTAGTACCCTGTGTCCCAAACACAAAACTAGACATATGTGCAGGGTCTTAGACATTGTACAACTGAATTCAATTCTAACGGAATTTAATAATTAAATGTGTATTTTAAGATATTAGGGATCCAGCTTCATTTAAAATTGTATATTTTAAAAATTGTGAAGGCCAAAGGCCATATGGAATAAACTGCATTCATTCATAATCATTCATCATGTGCCGAGCCGGTAACTCTGTAGTATATTCAATATTTTGTGTATAATGTTTTGATTAATATTTAAAAAAATAAACCCCAATTTGATTTTCTCAGTATTTCTGCTGGTTTGGTGTAGTGGTGTAGTGGTGAAGTGCGCGGACTCTAATCTGGAAGAACCGAGTTTGACTCCCCACTCCTCCACTTGCACCTGCTGGATGACCTTGGGCAAGCCTTAGATCTGTCAGAGCTGTTCTTGAAAAAGATCAGTTTCTGTCAGAGCTCTCTCAGCCCCACCTACCTCTCAGGGTGCCTGTTGTGGGGAGGGGAAGGGAAAGGAGTTTGTAAGCCGCTCTGAGACTCCAAGTGAAGGGTGGGGGATAAATCCAATCTCTTCTTCTTCTTCTGTTAATCCAAGTGAGGGAAAGGGTTAAATGGTGAAAAATTAACTCGAGAAAATGGTTCGACGGGAGACCAAGACAGCAACAAGCAAGGAGGCAGAGCCGGCACAGGCCTGTGGCCCCTCACAGTCTCCGACCCAGCACAGTCTCTAATCCACGGTCCTTTCCGTCCGCCTAGCTCTTGGAGACTAGTCAAGAAATGGATTACATTTCAGGAGTTCCCCGCCTGGCATGGCACGTACCAATACCTTTTCCAGGGCCCACCAAGTGGGTGTGGTCAGACAGGGCTCCCCTTATTGTCTTATGTTCTTATCTTGCCTTGGCGCTCAAACAGATTCACCAGCTTCCAAGGGGCGCCTGGAGATCTCCTGCTATTACGATTGATCTCCAAGATCAGTTCCCCCAGAGAAAAAGACTGCTTTGGAGAATGGACTCTATGGCCTTATACCCTGCGGAGTCCCTCCCCTTCCCAACCCCCGCCCTCTTAGGCTCCACCCCCCCCCCAAATCTCCAGGTATTTCCCAACCTAGAGCTGGCAACCCTGTGCTCAAACCGTCTCCCTTTCTGCCTATAACATCTACAATGCCATTTCTCTCCCCCTCGAAAATCCCCGCCCAGCCTGTCGCAAGATGACCCCTCTCCCATTCCCTTATCTTCTTGGAGTTCCCATGAGAGAAGAATTTTCTTCCCCTGGCATTAACAGCCACACAGTCCTCTTGTAAACCGCAGCTGGAGAAAAAGAGATAAGACTCAACAATGCAATTACTTCTGCCCTCTCCATTTAAGAATGGCTTGCCAGTGTTTTATGGTGTCTCTCGGGGCTGACCTCTCTCACCTCCATCTTGGCCTAGATGATACCGTCCTTACAGGAATCCAGATAATTGAAAGAACCGTTAACTCCTCTACAGGGGAAGTTCTGATCTTTTCAGGATGGGTTTTATCTTTACTGGCCAAAGCTGTTCTCCTCCGCTCTTATTTCTCCAGAGCGACCTTAGAAGCAAAGGGATCAGGCAACCGCATTAAGGAATATTGTGACGCCCCCATTTATGAGACTATTAAAAGTTTACGGCTTCCCCTCCAGACTGCGAAGGCCATTAATCTGAGGAGAAATGTTTTCCGACAGCACAAACTGTTCTAAAAAATCCCAGGATGGTCCAGAAGACACAGCCACGTTTGCATGCACCGTCTCTGTTCCATGCGCCCGCCCCCGGATCGAGGCGTGAGCATCAATGTTCCCTTCTATCTCAAACGAAAATGGACCGAGGGAGAGAAGTTCAGGCAAACTTGTTTGAATTTAGTCTGGTTGCGGAAGCTCAAAAATTGTATCCCCCCTCCTGGCTTCAGCCAGTCTAGCTCTGCTGATTCATAGCACTGTAACCCTCGAGGCTGGACTACTGCAATGCACACTATGTGGGGCTGCCCTTGAAGATAACTCAGAAACGTCATGATTCATGCAGCTCATGGGAATGAGCAAGCTCAGCCACATTTCTGAGCTCTTGAGACGTCTACTTTGGCTGCTGGTTTGTTTCAAAGTTCAATTCAAAATGAGGGGTTTTAACCTTTACATTTCTTAATGGCCCAGGGGCTACATACTTGCTGGACCTGGTATGAGTCCCTGGAGGTGCAGCATTCATCCCCAAAGGGGATGCTTACAGTCTCAACACTGAGGAGGAGGAGAAGGAGGAGGATTTATACCCTGCCCTTCACTACCTGAAGGAATCTCAGAGCAGCTTATAATCTTCTTTCCCTTCCCCTCCCCAACACAGAAAACCCTGTGAGGTAGGTGGGGCTGAGAGAGCTCTCTCGAGAACTGCTTGTGAGAGAACAGCTCTGAGAGAACTTGTGACTGACTGTGAGAGTCCTACAGAGTCAGTAACCAACAAGTGTCCTTAAACAGGAATGCTTTATTGAGAAAGGTCTGCTATGGTCATCTGCACTTCTTGTGTTAGTAATGACTGACACAGCCCCAAGTAGGACAATTATACAGAATTCAAAAAGGGGTCTGGTAATGCATTGCAACCAATCACCATGTCAGAGAAAAGACGCTTAAATTACTGGTTTACGGTTCCCAGTGAAAAAGTGGGAAGAATTAGAGCCAGACAGGAGAAGAGATGTATAGGCAGGCACCAACAGTCTCTCAAGGTCAGAGCAGCTCAGAGAGCGATAAGCATGCCATGAGAAATATAACATAACATTCCACAAACCCGACATCAAGGGTTCATTCATCCCATCTCCCGGGCAGGAGATGGCAGCATTAGCTGACACTGACCCAAGGTCAGCCAGCTGGCTGCATATGGACAAGTGGGGAGTCAAACCCAGTTCTCCCAGATTAGAGTCTGCACTCCTAACCACTTCTCCAAACTGGTTCTCTCTACACCAAACACATCAGGATGGTTTCAGCTCACATTGGGGGTCTGTTTCGTGGCAGAGAAGTGCTTTGGAATGGAGAGCTTAGAGAAGCATCGCCAGGGGGAGCATCGCCTCTTGTGACCTTCAGAGGGGAAAAGGGAGACCTCCAAAGAATACCAGGGCTGGGAGGCAGAGGCAGGCTTCATTCAGCCACCTCTCACGATCCGTCAGGCTTCCCACACATTTATGTATCCGATAGCTTACTCTGCAGCAGAACCCTTTTTAGTGCCAACCATATTCTCCTCCTCTGCCCGGACATAGCTGATCCAGGAGAAAGCTCATCCTGAAGGGACCCCCAGTTCTAAGTCCTCCTTTCCAGATTTTCTCCCAGAAATTTTGCACCTGCTTTAAGGAAGAACTAGTTGGCCCAACCACCAGGCAAAAATGCAAGAGGAACCTTCTTGGCTGGCATAAAAGGGAAGCTTGTCGTTTGGTGTAGTGGTTTAAGAGCGTGGACTCTAAACTGGGAGGACCGGGTTTGATTCCCCACTCCTCCACGTGCAGCTGCTGGTGTGACCTTGGGTCAGTCACAAGTTGTCTCAGAGCAGTTCTCTCAGAGCTCTCTCAGCCCCACCCACCTCCCAGGATGTCTGTTGTGGGGAGGGGAAATGAAAGGAGATTGGAAGCCGCTCTGAGACTCCAAGCGAAGGGCAGGGTAGAAATCCAATCGTCTCTTCCTTCTCCTCCTCTTCTTCTTTTGCACAGAAAGTACGACATTTGTTCTAGATCTTTCTCTTTTCTCATTAAACAGGAGTGAAAAAGTCATAGTTGGCCTAGGGCAGGGGTCCCCAAAATGGTACCCGTGGGCATAAGTTATAAGTTATAAACTAAGCAGCATAAATACAAGGAAGGAAGGGAGGGAGGGACGGACGGACGGAGGGAGGGAAACCTCCAAGGAAGGCTCTGCAGAGGAGGGCAATGGCAAACCACCTCTGCTTCTCACTTGCCTTGGAAGCCCCTTGCTGGGATGGCCTTAAGTTGTTAGCTAAGCAGGGTTGGTACTTGGAAGGGAGACCACCAAGGAAGGCTCTGCAGAGGAAGGCAATGGCCAACCACCTCTGCTTCTCCCTTGCCTCGAAAGCCCCTTGCTGGGGTTGCCATCCGTTGGCTGCAAGTCGATGACTCTTTACACACAGACAATAGTTACATGGTCACATGAAAAAACAAGACTCACCGGAAAAGACAATACTGCTAGGAAAAATTGAAGGCGGTAGGAAAAGAGGAAGACCCAACATGAGATGGGTCGACTCCATCAAAGAAGCCATGGCCGCCAGTTCGCAAGACCTGAGCAAGGCTGTTACGACGACAGGATGTTTTGAAGGACATTAGTCCATAAAGTCACCATTAAGTCAGAAGCAATTTGACAGCACATAACGTTAGATGGGAGGGCCTCTTGCGTCTGGGACAATGCGGAATGATTTTAGATCTCACGTCCCTTTCACTGAGGACTACAGGAAGCAAGATCGGTTTACGGTCTGGTTGTTACCAAGGCAGAGCCCTCCGGTTATCTCATCCCTCGGAATCAACCAAGTCACGTTCCATAAAGGCCACTGGCCTCTCAAAACGTATCAAAGCATCTTTGTGTGTGTGTTTCGTTTTATAAGGCCGGATAAAATTGCTCTTTTTATTGCTCCCCGTGGGGATGTTCCAAGGACGCGGCGCTAACGGGCGACAGAGACCGGGACATTTCAGCGTTCAAACGTTTTGCTCTTATATGGCTGGAAGAGACTCAGGTCCAATTCCCCGGCCCGAAATAAATGCTTCGGGATGCCAGAGGCCATTCCTGCAAAACAGCGTCTGCGAAGAAAGTGGAAAGGGACACTGATGGAGGATGCAGGCGGAGAAATAAAAAATGAGCCGTCAGGCGGACAAAAAAACCCAGGCCGTTTGGAGAAACTGGCCGGTCCTCCAAGACGTTTGCTTCCCACGCTCTGCCCGAGAGGCAAAGACCTGGACCCGTTTACCAGCTGCCCAGAGAAACACAAGCCGAGAACCAGTGGGCCAGTGTGACAGGCTTCATCCTCAGAGCTGGGGACCCACGCCAGCCGCTCTGGACTCAGATCACTTCCCCCAGAGCCCCAGAAGGTATTTCCCAGCAGTGATTGTGGATTTTTTCCCCCAGACACAGCCGGCTGTTTCTTTTTCCCACCAACATCTCCCCCAAACAATCGAAGTGCAAATATATTATATCAACTTTGCAGAGTTTGGTTGGAGGGGGGAAATTACTAGCAGAATGCTTCCGACGATGGAGTGGTCTGTGTATGAGTGAACACACGAAGCTGGGTTATACTGGGTCAGGCCTAGGGCTGTCAGATTCCCCCCCGCTACCGGCAGGGGATCGAGGGGCAGGGTTGCCAGATCGAAGGCTGTGGTCACACACCGTAAACAATCCACTTTCAATCCACTTTCAGTGCACTTTCCAACTGGATTTCGCTGTGTGAACTGACAAAATCCAGCTGGAGAGTGCACTGAAAGTGGATTATTTAGTGTGTGTGACAGCAGCCTAACTGTCAGGAAGTTCCTCCTAATTCCTGAAGGTTTGCGGATGGAGAGGGTAGGGACCTCCGTGGGGGATAGGGTGACCAGGTCTGTTAGAGACCTTGGCAGGGGTGTAGAGGGGGACGTTCCAGGAGCTGGAAGCGTCCCCCCCAATATGCCGCTGTCATGGCCTATTGATGCACACGGTGCCCACAGCAGCTGGAAACGATGTTGGCATGTCGGGGGGAGACACTCTGATTCTGGGGCAAAACTCTACGGGAAAATCACCCTCAAACCACAGAGCTTTGCCTGAAAACCAGAGTGTCACTCTCCCTGGCATGCCCACATCTCTTCCAGGTGATGTAGGCACATCACACAATGTTGCTGTTGGGGAGGGCATTTCTTCCCGCTGGCCAGGTGGCTGGCAGCGGGCAGGAGCCCACAAAACCAGGCAATCCCCCACCTCCAACTGGGGAATGACACCCCTAGTGGGGTACAAGGCCATAGACTCCACCCCCCAAAGCATCCATTTTCTCCAAGGGAACTGATCTCTGTAGTATGGAGATGAGCTGTAATTCTGGGGGAATCCCCAGGTCCCACCTGGAGGCTGGCAACCCTAGGAGTCAGGCCCGTGGTTTTGCAAGCTCAAACTTTCCCTTTTTCTCATTTATTCACTGTTCCGTTCCAGTCTCTTTGGGTGTTTTTCCCCCTGTTCCGCATGTGTTTTGCTCCCTCTTGTGGTCAAATTAGATATCAAACCGATTTATTCCAGGCTTTACCTCCTTGCAGTTTAAAACAGGCTGGAAACGAAGCTGTTTGATATCAAATCGGCCACTAGAGGGAGCGTGATGTAGTGGTTAAGAGCTGTGGACTCTCATCTGGAGAACCGGGGTTGATTCCCCACTCCTCCTCCTCACAAAGCCAGCTGGGCGACCTTGGATCAGTCACCGTTCTCTCAGAGCTCTTGCAGCCCGAAAAAACAAGTGTAGCTCGCCACCTAGTGTTGGAAGATCTCGCACAGGAATTCATCCCGATCTCCTGCAATGAAGCAGCCTGCCAGGCGGTGGCGGTGTGGAGCTGAGAAGGAACGGAACAAACACTGAGCCCGGAACATGACTCGTCAAAAAGCCAACAGAAAGACTCAGTTATATGTGTTGTCTTCCCTTCCCTCACTGAATTGAATTGTTAGTCCCTTGTCTTCAACAAAATTGTAAATCGCTGTGAGCCTGCCTGCGTGTGGGAAGCAGCGATCAATAAATCGAATGTATAAATAAATAAATAAATAAATAAAGGGCTAGAACTTCCAGCTGCCAGACAATTTTAGGATCTTCTGATTATACCACACACAATGCCAGATGATGATGATGATAGTGATGACAGTGGTGGAGGAGGAGGAGGAGAATGTAAATTTCCCTACACCCAGACCTGGATAGCCCAGGCTAGCCTAATCTCAGAAGCTAAGCAGGGTCAGTATTTGGATGGGAGACCACTGAGGAATACCAGGCTCACTACACAGAGGCAAGCCACCTCTCAATATCGCTTGCCTTTAAAATCCTACGGGGAGCTGTAATTCAATTATGACTCAGTGGCACTTTGCAAGCAAACAAGCTTCCCTGAACAGTGTGAAAGGGAACTCTGGGAGGATCGCCGGAAGGTCACAAGTAATTACTAGAACTACTCTTCCTTCCGTGCAGGACCCCACTGGCCACAGAAACAGTACAAAGAGCGGCCAGATCATTGCAGTTGGCAGAAGGAACAGCCCACAGAAGAAGGGCTGGGGGTTCTTAATTCAGAGGTTGATGGATGCATTCCAAACACAAGAGCCACACTTTGTAAAAGCAAAATATCTTTACTAGAAAAATAAATCAAACATAGGAATGGTACTTTGGATAAAAAGAAAATAAAGGTTACATTATCTAATACATGCTAACAGCTACATCCCTGCTGTCTCTCTCTTCCGTGTCTCTAACCCCTCTGAGTGGTTTCCGTTTGTCTCACGCAAAGGGGCATAAACCTTGTGAATACGTGAATGCTAGATCAGAGCATTTCTACAGACAAGATGCTAGTAGACCAATACGCAAGTTACAGGTCACTTTGTTAGGATAAACAACTCCCAAAAACTTTCCCGCCGTTGAATACATTAAGCAATGTAACATCCTGGCTGGCTAACAAACAACATTTATAATGGCTGGAATGTAAGCAACTTGAATTCCAACAAGAAGCCAGCCTGTGGTCTTTGGGAAATGCAGTGAACACCGTTCATTCCCTGCCCCCCTCCCCTGCAGCACTCTGTACAAAATGTACCAGCTGTGCAGGGTTTCCCACAGGTGTGTTCCCCCCTACTCGGCTGGAATTAACAATCCACTCCGCAATACTCAAACTCTACCACTAGAGGTCAGCAGAACAGCCCAATAAACAGCAGCAGCGTCCTCTTCCAAGGCATTTCTTTCTGTTTTTCCAAACAAGCACCCAGGCTTTCTTTCTTTGTATAGTATATTCTTATCCTGTCCTTCCTTCAACCAATCCACTGTCCTCACAACAACCTGGCAAGGTAGATTAAGCCGAGAGAGACTGGTTGGCCTGAGATCAGTGGGGATTTGAACCTGGGTCTCGCTTGCCACTACACCGCGCTGGCTCACTCAGGCTTTCATTCTGTAACAAAGGGGAACAAAGTAATATTTGGGTCTTGGAGAAATTGTTGCCTCCCTGAGCTTCCCGCAACTGTGTTTTCGTCATGCTGGTTGCAAGCAGTGTTCCCTCTAAGCAGAGTTAGTGTGAGCTAGCTCACAGTTTTTCAGCCTCCGGCCCACAAATTTTTGTCTCTGTTCAGGAAGGATGGATCCAGAGCAGACTATGCAGCAGCCAAATCGCTCGCTCGCAACTTGAATGCCAGGCGCTCACAAAGTAGAAGTTTTGCTCGCAAGATTCCACAGCTTAGAGGGAGCGCTGGTTGCAAGCGTCTGTGATGCACCGAGAAACTGTGAAGGCAGCATGACCTCATGGTTCCAAGAAGAGGACAAAGGAGGGCTCACGTGTAGAATGGGCGGTAAGCTCAGCGTTTCTAGCACCCATTTGACAGGGGTCCTTTCGAGCAGGAGCTCGGGGGAGCGCAGCTCCAGGAGTTGGTGCCAGCCCCCCCCCCCCCCCCGCAGGGGAATGCCTGCTTGTGTCATGGCTGCAGCAAAATGACCCCGTCCCCTGGAAAGGTCCTTGTTTCTCCGACCAGCCTTCTGAAGGCTTCAGCCACCACTGAAGCTATCCTCCCAGAATAGTGGTATTTCTGAGGCTTGGATTGGTAGCGGTCCCCTCTCTGCCAGCTCTTTCTCTCTCTCTCTCTCTCTCTTCTTTCTTTCTTGGCTTCTGACATACTTCTAGTGATGTCAGGTGATGTAGCATATGCAAATAAGTTATGCTAATGAGTTATGCCAATGAGCTCCTGCGCCTCTTTTTCTACAGAATGACCCCTGCCATTTGATAATTGTTGGTAACCAGACTGAAGCATTAGCACACAGTCCAAGTTCAAATTCCCCCCCTCCCCTTAGCTTCTTAGCTGGGGGCTTTATTAAAAGTTTTGGGATTTGCTTGGAGCATTTAGTTTGCCTTTTTGACTTCTTATATTGTGCACGATCTAAAAATTAGTGAAGTTGCTTTATACCGAGTCAGGCCATCAGGCCATCGAATTCGGTATTGTCTGTTCAGACCAGCAGCCGCTCTCCAGGGTCTCAGGCTGAGGTCCTTCCCATCCCCTGCTGCCTGAGCCTTTTAACTGGAGATGCCGTGGATTGAACCTGGGACCTTCTGCATGCCAAACAGATGCTCTGCCACTGAGCCACAGGCCCTATCAAGATCACTATTGTCTATTCTGACTATTAGCAATTCTCCAGGGTCTCAGGCAGATGTCATTCTCATCACCTCCTGCCTGGTCCTTTTAACTGGAAATGCCGGGGACTGAACCTGGGACCTTCCACATGCCAAGCAGAGGCTCTTCCATTGAGCCAGGGTCTCAGGCACAGACGTCTTTCCAATCATCTACTACCTGATCCTCTTACTTGGAGATGCCAGGGAGTGAACCTGGGACCTTCTGCATGCCCAGCAGAGGCTCTTTCACTGAGCCAGGGTCTCGGGCACAGACGTCTTTCCCATCATCTACTACCTGATCCTCTTACTTGGAGATGCCAGGGAGTGAACCTGGGACCTTCTGCATGCCCAGCAGAGGCTCTTTCACTGAGCCAGGGTCTCAGGTGGAGGTCTTTCCCATCACCTACTACCTGGTCCTTTTAACTGGAGATGCCAGGGATTGAACCTGGGACCTTCTGCATGCCCAGCAGAGGCTCTTTCACTGAGCCAGGGTCTTGGGCACAGACATCTTTCCCACCACTTACTACCTGGTCCTTTTAACTGGAGATGCCGGGGACTGAACCTGGGACCTTCTGCATGCCAAGCAGAGGCTCTACCACTGATAAACGGATCAAACAAACACAGTTAAAGCTGCTGGCTGAGTCAGACCATTCGTCTGTCAAGATCAGTCTTGTTTGCTCTGATTGGCAGCTGCTCTCCAGGGTCTCAGGCAGACCTTTCTTTCACATCACCTGCTATCTGGTCATCACCTGCTGTCTGGTTTAACTGGAGATGCCGGGGATTAAACCGGGGACCTTCTGCATGCCTTGTGCAGGCTAGGCGGGATATAAATCCAAACAAATAAATAAATAAATAAATGCCAAGCAGAGGC
Source organism: Lepidodactylus listeri (assembly GCA_029233225.1). Lineage (NCBI taxonomy): Eukaryota > Metazoa > Chordata > Lepidosauria > Squamata > Gekkonidae > Lepidodactylus > Lepidodactylus listeri. The sequence continues at coordinate 10,788,675 of JARCFY010000022.1, read as the reverse complement.
TCTTCCACTGAGCCACAGCACCTTCTGGGTCGCACCAGAACTAACATCATCATGGCAGGGATGCCAGCTCCGGCTTAAGTCCCCATCTCCTGCATCTCGCGCCAGTTGTTAGCCACAGTTTGGCAGCTCCACTGGTAAGTAAGACAGTCATTCTAGACTTTTCTCTCTACTGAACGGGAGTGTACACCAAAGTCATAAATCGTCGGAGGAGCCAAAAAACCTGGGGTCCGCTCTGGCTTTGTGCAATATCTGTTTCTCTTTCATTCAGCTCCCTGCCTGGTTTCGTGACGTATGTATGCCGAGCGACTGCTGGCTTTTAGATTTTCAGACAGTTCTCACTATCGTGTCCCAGTAGCTTTCGGTTCCTCCACAGATCCCTTTTCAAAAGCTTGCTCGCTGTTTTGCGGTGTTTTAGTCCGTCCCAATAAAAGGTTTTGTGACGCTACTTGGCATTTTCCTTTTTTTATTAGACTGAGCTATGTCACTAGGTCAAGGTCAAGGTTTCCCTTGCTCGGAAGCCAGTCAAATATGATTCTAGGGATACGGTGCTCATCTCCGTTTCCAAGCCAAAGACTCAACGCTGTCCAAAGACATTTCCGTGGTCATGTGGCCGGCATGACTAGATGACGAGGCGCACGGAATGCTGATTAACTTCCCACCGAAGCGGTACCTATATATCTACTTGCAGTTTCTTGCTTCCGAACTGCTAGGTGGGCAGGAGCTGGGGCCAGAGACGGGAGCTCACTCCGTCATGCAGCACTCAGGTCTTGAACTGCTGAACTACTGATCTGCAGTTCAGCATCTTCAATTCTGAAGCATAGATTCCCCACCCACCCACCCTTCCCGTCACATTTAGTGGCACTTAAAATCTATAGAGTCCAACTGTAATAATTCTATAAAGCCTTCCTGGTTCTGCACAACTAAAAGAGAATATCCGAAGTGAGCTGCTGTAGACCAGGGGTGGCCAAACTTGCTTAACGTTAAGAGCCACACAGAATAAATGTCAGATGTCTGAGAGCTGCAAGACATGAACAAATATCACACGTTTTAATTGGAAAAATATGCAAATTTGCTTTTTATTAACATTAAACGAGACTGCCAAAAATAATAACAAAAGGGGTAAAAGCAAATATTGATAATGATTTTCATTTGTCCCATGATACTTATTTGTTTGCTAATGATATTTTGCTTCCCCAGCCACCCTGCCGGGAGCCACACAATATGTGCGAAAGAGCCGCATGCGGCTCCCGAGCCACAGTTTGGCCATCCCTGTCCTAGGCATATAAGAAAGAGCCACAGGCTGAAATCCCAGGGGAACTCTAGACACCATCTGGAGGTTAGAACCATTAAACAAGGAGATACATAGTAGGGAATGGGAAACCAAAGAGGAAAAAACTGTGTATATAAATCCGGGGGGTGGGACCCCTTCAGTTAGTATATACAAGAAGGGGGACCCACGATACTCACGGGTGGAGAGTATTCCCCACAGCTCCTGGCCTGAAGAAGCAGGAGGATCTCCACAGGAGGAGGAAGCGGCACCAGGTAAGCCTTCTCCCTCCCCCCTCCCCCCCGGCACTAGCGAGGCTGAGCAGCTCACAGCCGCCTGCCTGCCGAGCCTTCTCCCCCTCCCCCTCCTCTCCCCGACAGCGGCAGCAAGGCCTGCCACCCGCCGAGCCTCTTCCCCCCCCCCCAGCAGTGGCGGCGAGGCCTGCGGCCTGCTGAGACTTCTCCCCCTCCCCCTTCCTGACAACAGTAGCAGCAGCAGTGGCAAGGTTTGCCACCCGCCGAGCCTCTTCCCCCCCTCCCCACAGCAGTGGCGGCGGCAAGGCCATAGGCCCGCTGAGCCTTCTCTCCAATGGCCAAAGCGTTCCCTGCTTTTACTTTACCAAAAGTTTTTTTTTACTTTTAGGATTTTTCTTCCTCCCTCCCAAGTGCCCCCCTATGTGGATTTAGATATCCACACGGAGGGGGCCACTTGGCTATTAGTATATAGATGAAAAACTCATTATGCTCATACAAAGGAAGTAAGTGTTTTTATAAGGATTCCAAAACTTTTTAACAAACATGTAAACAGAGTAGCAGAAGAAGAGGAGGAGGAGGAGGAGACTGGATTTATACCTCGCTCTTCACTCGGAGTCTCAGAGCAGCTTACAGTCTCCTTTCTCCTCCCCTCCTCACGACAGACATCCTGTGAGGTAGGTGGGGCTGAGAGAGCTCTTTCAAGGAAAGCTCTTGAGAGAACAGCTCTGACAGAACTATGGCTTGCCCAAGGTCATCCAGCAGCTGCAAGTGGAGGCGTGAGGAATCAAACCCGGTTGTCCCAGACTGTCCACGCACTTAACCACTGCACCAAAGAAAGTGCTTAGATAAAGTGCTGTAAACTTTATTCATACATAGCGTCCCCTCCGGATATGCCCAAGCTTAGACTTTGAAAAGACTGTGGGTTCCAGCAACTCCCTTCACGCAATGGCTAGCTGCAGACTATTGTGTTCCACCGAAGGCCTCTTCAAAAACAGAACCCACTAGTCATTCAGTTCGGAGGGGGTGGGGAATCACAAAATCTCTTAATCCGGCACTTAGCTCCAGTACTCTTATGAAAGCTCACCACCTGGAGGTTGGCAACCCTAGAAGCAGCAGAGGACGATGAGTGGGCGCAGGGCCCACTTGGTAGCTGCCCCACCTCAGGGTATGTTGACGCTGGCCCCTGATTCTGGGAGAACTCCAAGCCCTACCTGGAAGTTGGCACTCCTACTAGATATTCTGTGTGTGAATCTGTCTGGTTTAAACAGGACGCTGTACAAACACAAAAGCCCCCCCCCCCCTGTACTTTTGACTCAGACGGTATCTCTTTCAATCAGCTCCCCTGGGTTAGTCTGTGCAGAACAATCGTCTTGCTCATTATCTGCGGCTGGAGAAACAGCTGTTCTTCTCTCCTCGTCTCTCAGGAGTCTTCTTTTTTCCTCAGATTTTTCCTTCTGGGAGGCTGAGACCCAACTCAGCTGGCTGGACATCATTTTCAAAATAATTCACAAGCGGCGAGCGTCCGTGAGCCGGCTGTTAGCGAGCTACCAATTGGCTTCAGGGGTGGTGGGCTGGTGGGAAACGTGAGAAATTAAGAGAGTCCCTTTGAATGTCTCCCTAAATGGAGTCACAGGGGATGAAAGAGGGGCTTGTTTGGTGTGTTGGGAGCAGAAAGGCAGAACTGACTTTGTCCTGGCTGCTGAGACATAAATTTATCGACGCAGGCCAGGAAAGAAGCGGCATCTGGCAGGGACCAATAAAAACAGTGTCTAGACCAGAACCTGGACTTCACCCCGGGTTTTCTCTGTGTTTGACTCGCAGCCATCTTCCTCGCAGATATCTCTGTTTATCTGTTGTTTTCTGCACTGATTTTGTCCCACTCCCATTTGCTTGTCTGCCCCGGGTTATAAATTCTGCATTGCGAACGGGGGTGTTTGTCCTAGGTATGGCGGGAAAGGCGCAGGGAGGATCAAAGCTGAGTTTAACATTCTACACTTAAATCTCCAGATCAAGGGAAAGCTCCCAGCAAAACGGGGCAACGGTGGTATGAACCTGGGGTGACCGCAATGTAATGCAGAACTGACCAAAAAAGGGGATAAAAAGAGGGGTGATCTCGAGTGTTGTGCAGAATAGCTGGTAGGAGACAGCACTGAACCAGGATGCAAGGTCTAGTGCGTAAAGGGGCACAGATAAACAGAGATATCTGCAAGATAAATGGCCGTGAATCAAACCCAGAGAAAACCCAGGGTGAGGTCCAAGTTCTGGTCTAGACGCTGGTCTCCCGGATAGAGAGATGTCTAGCACAGGTTTGGTGGGACTGAGATTTCCCAGAAAACAAAGTCTGTGTGCTTCTGGATTTTGTGGGCAGAATAAAAATGCTACTTATTTATGGGAAGAGAAAGTCAGGGGTTTCTTCTTCACCTGATACGGCATTCGAGGCAAAGCAGAAGTACAAACGGGGCGGGAAGGATGTGATGAGAATTTAAAGTATTTATGGGTTGCCTCCCAAATGCCTTTATTTTGGATCTGCCATATGCCACCTTTCCTGGCCTGCGTCGATAAATTTATGCCTCAGCAGCCAGGCCATAGTCAACTCTGCATTTCTCCTCCCAGCAACAAGTCCCTCTTTCATCCTCCGTGACTCCATTTAGGGAGACGTTCAAAGGGACTCTCTTAATTTCTCACGTTTGCCCACCACCACCCCTGAAGCCAACTGGTAGCTCGCTAACGGCCAGCTCACTGACGCTTGCAACGCGAATTATTTTGAAAACGCTGTACGGCCAGCCGACTTGGGTTTCAGCCTCTGAGAAGGAAAAATGCATGTGGGGTGCATATGGAGCAGTGGGGGATCAAACCCGGTTCTTCCAGATTAGTGTCCACACTCTTAACCACTCCCCCAGACTACCTGAAGGCAACAGGAAAAGAGGAAGACAATTCAACATGAGACGGATGGACTCGATCCAGGAAGCCACGACCCTCTGTTTACAAGACCTGAGCAAGGCTGTTCACGGCTGGGCGTTTTGCAGAACTGTCATTCAGAGGGTCTCCATAAGTCGAAAGCAACATTAAAAATAACAGCTTTGGAGCCCACCTAGAGTTTCTGGGATTTCTGGGATTGTGGCCGGGGGAAGCTATTTTCTCTTGCCAAGACTCCTGTGACAGTTTGGCCTGCAGATTTCCATGCTGGGAACAGGTTCCTCTGTCAAATCCCCGCATCGTACAGCTGGCTAATGCCAAAAGCGCCTACGTGGAGGGGGGAACGTTAACCCAGCCAGCCAGTGATTTTAATTCTCACACATACACACACTTCCCATCCATTTGTATACTAACAGATCCAGCCGAGCGCTTAATTTAACAGGCTGGCCGGAGGCAATCACGGTCCCGCTTGCAAGACGTTCTGTTCCGTGGCTCGCATTCACGCTCGGGCAATGGCTTGCCTCCTGTCGCCTAGCCTTCTTTTATTAATGAGCCCATTGGAAAAGGACGCCAACAAATGCTACTGCAAAGCAATGTGTGAGAGAATTAAACGGGGGGGGGGGGGGGTGTCCCGTTTTCATCCCGCTTCGGATATTGCTGTACAGGCTTCATCGTAGGCCTATCAAGAACCAGTTTGGTGTAGTGGTTAGGAGTGCGGACTCTAATCTGGGAGAATTGGGTTTGATTCCCCACACCTCCACTTGCAGCTGCTGGTGTGACCTTGGGTCAGTCACAAGTTCTCTCGGAGCTGAACTCTCAGAGGCAGTCCTCGAAAGAGCTCTCTCAGCCCCTCCTGCCTCTCCCAGGGTGTCTGTCGTGGGGAGGGGAAGGGAAAGGAGACTGTAAGCCACTCTGAGACTCCTTCGGGTAGTGAAGGGCGGGGTATAAATCCAATCTCCTCCTCCTCTTCCTCCTCCTCCTCCTCTTCTTCTTTTTCATGAGTATTTGTGTGTGTACTCCTGCCTTGAAGCCATGGTGACTTCTGTTGAACCCTAGTTAGCCACTGCATCGTTTATTAGGAGAGCCAGTTTGGTGTAGTGTAGAGGGGAAGGGAAAGGAGATTGTAGGTAGCTCTGAGACTCCTTCGGGTAGTGAAGGGCGGGGAATAAATCCAATCTCTTCTCTTCTTGTCTGCCCTGACCGTCTGCAGCTCTCCAAGATCTCAGGAACAGAAAAGTCTTCCCAAAACTTGCTCTTGAAATCCTTTAACTAGAGATGCTGGGGACTGAACCTGAGTTTTTCCGCATGCCAAGATCACACCTCCGCCACTGAGCAGCTGAATATCCTCCACTTCCAAGCAGCTGAACATCCTCATATGAATGCACAGAGTCATTGTACGTTAGAAGGTACCCTGGAAGTCATCTAGCCCAACCCCCATCTCAGTGCAGAAACAGGCAGCTAATCTGGGGTTCCCAGAGCTCTCCAGTCCTGGTGGGTGAATCATGTGCCCTCCTGGCATCTCAAAACAAAACTGTCTTCTGCCAAGTCATTCTGCCAAATTCCTCATAGGAATTTTTATAAAATTTTCACACAACAGTTTGTTATAGTAAACAACACATACAAATAATACCGTTTATATTTCATGTTAAAACTGTCATAAGATATTATCATATAATATTAGACCATTCAGATGTATAACTAGAGAGATTGGGAAGAAGAAGAAGAAATTGGGTTTATATCCCACCCTTCACTACCCAAAGAAGTCTCAGAGCAGTTTACAATCCCCTTCCCTTCCCCTCCCCACAACAGACACCCTCTGACGTAGGTGGGGCCGAGAGAGCTCTCTTGAGAACTGCCCTTGAGACAGCAGCTCTGAAAGAACTTATGACTGACCCAGGGTCACACCAGCAGCTGCATGTGGAGGAGTGGGGAATCAAACCCGGTTCTCCCAGATCCAAGTCCGCACTCCTAACCACTACACCAAACTCGTCAGTTGTTTTCAAATTCATCTTTTAGGTTTTGGTTAATGTAGTTTGTCAGTTTTGCCATAGCTGCATATTCTTGCATCTTATCTACCCAGTTCTCAAGAGTTGGGCAACCCTCAGTTCTCCATGTAGCTGCAGATTTCAGTATGTATTTCCATCCAGTATTTGCTAGTTGTTTTGCAAGACCAAGGAGTGCATTGTCTTGAGACAGCGACATCAGCCCCCTTTCTCCAAAGGCCACAAGAGAAGCGGTTTCAAGGAGCAAACCAAACCATCCTTCATGTCAGCTTTGCTCTCTGATAGACAGCAGAACACAAGCAGGATTGCCTTTTTCTCCAGCTTCTGGCACCCACGGCAGTCACCAAAACAAAGCAGATCAAATGACAGAGGAGAAGAGAGGCCGGAGCACAAGGCCGGCCACGCAGCCAACACAATGCTCCTAGAATATGAATAAAACAAGCCTACACACCGCAGCACATGGGAAAACAATGGCAAGATCTACAGTCAAGGCAACGGCAGAATCGCAAACAGAAAGCAGACATGCTGCGGTGCCGGCTAGCCACAGGTGAGTCAGAGTTTGGATGTTCAGCCCACCAGAGCACATGTCATGGCCATGTACGTTTGGTGCCTCCATGGCTCGTGGAGGAGCAAGTGATGTTTCATCAGATGGCAAGCACTATCTGGGAGATGCCCATCAAGTTTGGCGGCTCACCAAATAGCCAGGTGAGATGCCTGTTTGGCTGGGGAGGGGCACAATTTGGGGGCGATGCTCTATGGGTGTAGTGGTAAAGTGCGCAATTCCTCCACACGCAGCTGCTGGCATGACCTTGGGTCAGTCGCAAGTTCTTTCAGAGCTGTCCTTGAAAGAGCAGTTTCTGTCAGAGCTCTCAGCCCCGCCTACCTCACAGGGTGTCTGTTGTGGGGAGGGGGAGGGAAAGGAGATTGTAAGCCGCTCTGAGACTCCTTTGGGTAGTGAAGCGTGGGGTATAAATCCAATCTCTTCTTCTTCATCATCAGTCTGAAAATAAAATCCAGAAAAAACCCAGAATGCAATCGACGGAGAGCCAGTGTGGCATAGCGGGTAACACGTTGGACTTGGATCTGGGAGACCCAGGTTCGAATTCCTGCTCTGCCATCGAAGCTCGCTGGGTGACTTTGGGCCAGTCATGCTCTGACAGCCTAACCTACCTCACAGGGTTTGTCGTGAGGATGAAGTGAAGGATCGTGGGCTACTTAGTACCATGAGTTCAGCCACTTTATATAAACATCTTATCTCTTCTCCTGTTGCTCGCCCGATTTTCCCTGATGACCTAACGGTCATAGAATATAGAGAAGCACTTATTCCATCTTCTGGCCTCCCTTGCCAAAGCTTGCAGGAGCTTTCCATCTGACGTGGCCCATCTGAGTCGATCCTGCAGTCGGGTTTATGGCCCAGCTGCTCCGATGTAGAGAACATGGCATTTGTAAATTACACTGACGTCTGTTCCCGCATGCTTTGTTTTAAATGGTTTCCCCCCCATTATTTATCTCTTGTGCTGTTCCAAATTGTTGTTTGGACTGCTGTTGTGATCCGCCCTGAGCCTGCTTATGGGGAGGGCAAAGCATAAATTTGAAGAAATAAATAAATGAAATATTACAACTTGGGTGGATATTTTGCAATTGGCAATAGAAGAAGAAGAGAAGAAGAGATTGGATTTATCCCCCACCCTTCACTACCTGAATGAGCCCCAGAGCCCTTCACAATTTCCTTTCCCTTCCTGGCCCCACAACAGACACCCTGGGAGGCAGGTGGGGCTGAGAGAGCTCTCTCGAGGACTGCTCTTGAGAAAACAGCTCTGAGAGAACTTGTGACTGGCCAAAGGTCAGTATAACACATGTCTATATATGGCAGTGATCAACAATATAGAAATAAGAACTGCACCATAACGCAATAATAAAGGTATGCAGAACCAGGGCTTTTTTTGCAGAAAAAGCCCAACAGGAGCTCATTAGCATAATAGGCCACACCCAACAGCAGAAATCTATTCGCATATTAGGCCACACCCCCTGATAGCACAGCTCCCTCCCAGGATTGGCTTCCCCAGGTGCCCCGTGGCTTGCGGGGCGCCTGGGGAACCCGAGGGAAGGAAGGCAGTTTCTGGATCGGCTCCCCCAGGTGCGCCCTGCAGCTGTGGGGTACCTGGGGAACTCAAAGGGGGGAGGCAGTTTGCCTTCCCTCCCTGGATCGGCTTGGCCTGGGGAACCTGAAGGGGGGGGAGGCTGTAGGCGTGGCCAACTCGGAAGCCAGCCAGAACTCCGTTCCTGTGCGTTCCTGCCCCGAAATAGCCCTGGGCAGAACAAAATTATTACTGTGTATTACTGAAATTCTCCACACTATAACGAAGGTGAAATGTACTCATAACAATAATAACAGAGAAACATTCATAACAACTACCCCACAGTTGCAAACGAAAAGCTCACCAAAAGAGGAAATTCTAAGATGGGCTGCCGATTCTACAGACAGAGCTATTCTCAATTAGCCGGCATGCCTCAAGGTGAGGCTGAAAGGAGCAGTTAATATAGCAGTAGCTGAGCCCAAAGACCGCTCTTAAACACTACACCACAGTAGCATCAGTGGAAGAAGAAGAGGAGATTGGATTTATACCCTGCCCTTCACTACCTGAAGGAGTCTCAGAGTGGCTTACAATCTCCTTTTCTCTCCCCCTTCCCACAACAGACACCCCGTGAGGTAGGTGGGGCTGAGAGAGCTCTGACAGAAACTGCTCTTTTCCAAGAACAGCTGTGCCAGAACTACGGCTTGCCCAAGGTCATCCAGCAGCTGCAAGTGGAGGAGTGGGGAATCCAACCCGGTTCTCCCAGATTAGAGTCTGTGCTCTTAACCACTACACCAAACTGGCTGTGATAAGATCCCATTTGATGATCGAGTGTGCTCCTGTGGCAGTGCTGCTTGAAGATTTAATTTAATTTTAATGAGATATATACAATTCTAAACCCTTTCAATACCAAAGGCGACGGAAGCAAGAATGAGGTTTTGTGTTGACCAATCAGCACTGACAGTCTGTCTGGAGCTCCACTGCCCTTAAATCGTCCTCAGTTAACACTAGAATGCAAACTGTCTAAATTCTGATGAGGTGTTATTTATCACCCAGGAGACTGCGTTATATTGATCTGACCTTAAGCTGCCTGCGTTGGAAGCAGTGTGGAGCATCAACTTCCTTTAGTCATTGTTGCTGGACCCATCAATACACTGAACACTTTTGGAGCTTATGACTAGACCAGATTCATTCCACCACTGGGGTCTCTTTGTCGAAGCAACCAGAACTATTATTGTGGGTTATGGGTTAGGTTGCAACATAAGCTGGTCCACAAAAACTGTAATTGGGTTTTTATTAGCAGCAGTTCGAGCGTCGATTGCCACCAAATGGAAGGATGAATCACCCCTATCGGCTTCATTATGGCTTGGAAAAATATGGAGGTTTTATGGACTGGGGGAAAATATCTCCTCTTGTAACATTCAAAATGACAATATGGAATTGTAGCTCTCGCTTTCCTGCAGTTTGGCTTCCATTGCTAGGTTATATAATATCGATAGATAAGGTTCCAAAAAATGTCTACTCTATTGATCTGTGACAGTTGTAAACTGGTTACTTAGTTTCAGTTATGATTTAGAAGGAGGAGGAGGAGGAGGAGGAGGAAGAGAAGGAGGAGATTGGATTTATACCCCGCCCTTCACTACCCAAAGGAGTCTCAGAGTGCCTTATGATCGCCTTTCCCTTCCCCTCCCCACAACAGACACCCTGTGAGGGATGTGGGGCTAAGAGAGCTCTTTCAAGAACTGCCCCTGAGAGAACAGCTCTGAGAGAACTTGTGACTGACCCAAGGTCACCCCAGCAACTGCACATGGAGGGGTGGGAATCAAACCCAGTTCTCCCACATTAGAGTTTAATCTCTTAACCACTACCACTAATAATCTTGTATATCTCTCTGTAATACCTGGTTCTAATTGTTATACACATGCTTATTAGTTCAAACTGTTATATGACTTTGGATATTGTTACCACAAATCCATCAAAGATCTGGCACATGTCCCACTTTGATGCCCAAGACTTGTAACTCTTCCGGAGAAGGATCTTAGAAATGTTTTACAAGGAGGTCAGAGCAAAATAAATGAGTTGTGTTATCGACAGATATGGATAGATGGATCAGAATGCGAATGACAACGTCTGCAGCATCAGTTACCAAGACACGGTTAAGATTATTGAAGTAAATTATATTTATCAATAGATTTATCTAATAAGATCCTTTGGGTAGGATTTGTTACATCCTATATGATTGTATGGATTCTATGGTTTTAGACTTATTGAGAGGGTCGTGTTAATTTGCATTATTGTTTCATTGATCAATTTGCATGATAGTTTATATTGACATTGTAATTTGGTACTGATGTTGTATTTTCCTTCTTTGTGTGATTTGTGCTATGGCTGCGCTGAAGCAATAAAGTTTTTTTTTAATAAAAAGGTTTTATTAATTTTCTACAGAAAGAAAGGGAAAAAACAGAACAATACTTACAAGGACAGAAAATCTAACACATAACAACAAAGACGCATGTACTGTTATCTGATCTGATCTGAAAGTGGAGGAAAGGAAGACAATGGAGGCCACTTTGGTTCCCCAATCGGGGGAAAAGGTGAGATATAAAAGTAAACAAGTAATACCGTTTATTAGACCAACCAAATGACATGGAATAAGTCTGTGAGCTGTCCAATTCACCAGAACACTTCTTCAGGCTGGAGGTTGGAAAAGATATTTTTAAATGTTTTAAAAGAGAAGAGGAAATTCCTCAGAACTTAGTCCTGGTCAGGGCCGTAGCTTCAGTGGGGCTTTTGGGGGCTCTGGCCCCTTTCTTAAAGGCACAGCCCCACAAGAATTTCTCCAGTAAATGTTTTTTTCCCAATCATTTAAAAACATTTTTTGAAAGGTGTGCGCTCCTTTAAGCAGAGTGGGATGCGGCAGCTGACTAATTCCTGCACTGAGTAAGGGGGTTGGAGTAGGTGACCTCTAGGATTCCTTCTAACTCTGTGTCAAGAAAGTGGTCTCCTTTAAGAGTGTTTTTCTGTCTGAAGTGTGAGCTTTCTTGACTACAGAAGTCATCACCCCCGCCTGCCAACATTTTCTCAGAATGGTTGGCAGAAGTTATTAACTTGCAGCAGCTGTCATCTAAAATGGTTGACAGCTTGCAGTTTAAAGATCTATCCTGGTAACCGCTTTTGTCGGCTAAATGGCTTTTCTTTCTGCACTGAGACCTTCATCCCCACCAGAAAAAAATTTGCCCCACAAGCCAGAAAAGTCCTGGCCACAGGCCTGGGCCTGGTCAAGTCCTCATTGGATGCAGAGCCACTTGAAACAGTGCTGTCTTCCAGAGCCAGATGGGCACAGTGCTTCGAGGGGGTCGAATTAAGATCTGGGAGTCCCAGGTTCGAATCCCCCCTCTGCCATGGAAGCCCTCTGGGTGACCTGGGGCCAGTCACACACTCTGTGCCTCACCTACCTCACAGGGTTGTCGTGAGTGTAAAATGAAGGAGATGCAAAGCCATCTGGGGGGGGGGGTCAGCCGTGGGGGAGAAAGGCAGGGTGTGAATGAAGTCAGCCAATAAACGGAGGACACAGCTCTTTTGGCAAAAGGCAATCAATCAGTTGTGTAAGGCTCCCTCTAAGCTGTGGAGTCTTGTGAGCAAAAATTCTACTTTGTGAGCTACTGGCACTAAAGTTGTGAGTGAGCAATTTGGCGACTGCATGAATTAGTTTGCTCTGGAGCCATCCTTCCTGAACGGAGGCAAAAATGTGTGAGCCGGAGACTAAAAAACTGTGAGCTTTCTCACACTAACTCAGCTTAGAGGGAACTCTGAGAGGGCGCCTTTAAGGAAGCGACTGTTTGGTAAGGAAAGACGCGGATCAGCTGGGAGCTGTCCCTTCAGCACCACGGGGCTCTCTAGCCAAGCGGGGGGCCGTGGAAAGCTGCCTGCAGCTCCGTGCTGGGCGAGGCGCCCGCCAAGAAGACGCGCAAGGGGGAAACGACAGCCGTAGCCCCAAAACCAGCCGGCTTCATTTCAGACTTTCCTGCTGGGATCCCGCGGCGCCAGAGTCAATCACGCCAGCAGCTGTTCCCAGAGCCGCAGCAGGGGCCGGCCCAGATCCAGCATCCAGGGAAGTTTCTCCAGCAGAGAAAGAGGGAAGAGCGCCAGTGGTGAGAGATGGGTGTGCAGGAGGCTAGAGCGGTGCGGTTGAGTCTGTGAGAGGCAGTGCTGTTTGTCTCGGGAGGACCCTGTGCAACTGGGAAGCGTGCACAAAGGCAAGCCCGAAAGTTCTCTCTTGGTCGGGAGGAAAGAGCATTTGTGTGCATGCTCGTGTGGGGCGGGCTGGGGGTGGGGGGTGCATAGCTGAGCTGCCAGTGTGTGGGGCGGGGGTACACACGCAGCTAGGGGTGCAAGCGAGCCTTGCGTGTCCACGGTTAGCAGAGCACTGGGAACATGAGCACCCAGGAGTGTGGCGCCAGAAATCGGGCAGAGGCGAGGTCCTCCACGCTGGGCGAAGAAGCGGGGGTTTCTGTTCGCGAGCCGGGGATGCCATAGGGAGTGGGACGGCGCGGGCAGGGAAGAGTTTTGTACGTGCGGGGGAAAGTTCAGCGGCCGGCGATCAGGAGAGCGCGGTCGGCGCTGGCTCGCCTGTGGCTGGGAGGGAGCGCGCATCCGGAGCATTGTCGGCGTGCACGGAAGAGGGGGCTGAAATGAGCGCCGAGGAAGCCGCCAGCGACGACCCCTCTCCCTCCGAGCCCGAAGAAAACGGTCCACTTCTGGAGCACCCCCCTGTAGATTCCCCCAAAGCGGCTCGGAGAGTCCAGTGAGCGCGTCAGGCTCAGAACAGCGCGCTGTTCCCAGACGACGCCGGCCCCGCGCGTTTCTCCAGACCTGCTCCTCGCCCGGCTCCGAGTAAGTGCCTAGAGATGTGTGCCATCGGTGGAGAAGGGGGGGGGGGGGGGGGGGGGGAAGAAAAAAAGACGTTAAGGGAAGGAAGGGTTGGAACGGGGGGGGGGGGGAGCGCCCCTGGTCTGGGATAGAGGAAGGACGGTTGGATAGAAGAAAGCTGTCCTTTCAGCACCAGGGAAAGACGCTAAGCCGCAATCCAAGCAGCAGGGCAGACGCCGCAGCGCAGTCGAAGCAGTCCTGCTGGGAGGGTTAGTTTCACTTATGAGCAATGCTCCCTCTAAGCTGTGGAATCCTGTGAACAAAAATGCTGCTTTGTGAGCTACTGGCATTCAAGCTGTGAGCCAGCGATTGGGCTCCCTCATAAATTCGTGTGCTCTGGAGGAGCCATCCTTCTCCAGCGAAGACAAAAAGGTGTGAGCCGGAGGCTAAAAATCTGTGAGCTAGCTCACACTCACTCAGCTTAGAGGGAACATTGCTTATGAGCACCTTCCATCCACAGACCAGGTGGTCCAACTCTATTCTTTTAAAACAGGATAGATGATAGATAGATAGATAGATAGATAGATAGATAGATAGATAGATAGATAGATAGATAGATAGATAGATTTATTTATTACATTTTTATCCTGCCTATCCAGCAAACTGTACGTATAGATGATAGATAGATAGATAGATAGATAGATAGATAGATAGATAGATAGATAGATTTATTTATTACATTTTTATCCTGCCTATCCAGCAAACTGTACATATAGATGATAGATAGATAGATAGATAGATAGATAGATAGATAGATAGATAGATAGATAGATTTATTACATTTTTATCCTGCCTATCCAGCAAACTGTACGTATAGATGATAGATAGATAGATAGATAGATAGATTTATTTATTACATTTTTATCCTGCCTATCCAGCAAACTGTACGTATAGATGATAGATAGATAGATAGATAGATAGATAGATAGATAGATAGATAGATAGATAGATAGATAGATAGATTAGACAGACAGACAGATAGATTAGACAGACAGACAGACAGACAGACAGACAGATAGATAAAGATATATAGATATATTTCTTTTTTACTTAAGTACTCTGGGACAGAAGCAGGCTCTAGTCTCGTGAAACCTCACGCCTGCCTGATTTCAAACCGGAGCCTGGGGGCGCTTCAAAGACTAACCAGGTTTCATTCCCATAGAAGCTTTTGTGTCCTTATTTGCTCTATTACTGGCCTGCCTTTCCTGCAGACAGTCGGGGGCCGATCACACGCTATAAAACAATGTAATCACACGACACCCTGAGCTGGATGGCTCAGGCAAGCGCCGTCTCATCAGATCTCGGAAGCTAAGCAGGGTCGGCTCAGGCTAGTACTTGGATGGGAGACCCCCAAGGAATACCAGGGTTGTGACGCAGAGGCAGGCTATGGCCCCACTGCTGGACCTCCTGAGGGCACCTGGTGTTTTTGGCCACTGTGTGACACAGAGTGTTGGACTGGATGGGCCACTGGCCTGATCCAACATCGGCATCTCTTATGTTCTTGTGTTTTCTCTCCCACCTTGTGCTGTACGTATAGCAGAAACGTTCCCGTGTAAGTACCAAAACGATGCAGGCATGCAACATGCTTTTGGTGTTATACGTGGAAATGGCTTTCTTCGGGTAGCAGTCTTGGAGTTTTGTGCAATGGCCCTGCACCTGCACAGTTAACCATGAACTAGCCAAAGTTAAGCCCTTTAAAGCCCCCCTCCATTTCAATGGCTGAGATTTAAGACTTGTACTTAACTCTCTCTCTTATTGAAATCAATGCAGCTTAGAAGTGCTTACGTTTGGACAGGCGGGCCTCCTCTGAAAATAACGTTATCTGCTTTTTGCAAGCACCTCATATCCGCCCTGTTCTTTGAGCACTAACTCCTTTCAAGATTCAGAACTCTGGAACTGATTGACAGCAGATAGGGTGGATCATGTGTAACCTGGAAATCCTTCATGATCTCAGAGCCAGTTTGGTGTACTGGTTAGGAGTGCTGACTCTTAACTGGGAGAACTGGGTTTGATCCCCCACTCCTCCACATGCAGCTGCTGGCATGACCTTGGGTCAGTCACAAGTTCTCTCAGAGCTGTTCTCTCAGGAGCAGTCCTCAAAAGAGCTCTCTCAGCCCCACCTACCTCCCAGGGTGTCCGTTGTGGGGAGGGGAAGGGAAAGGAGGGGGGGTTTAATATTTTTTTTTATTTTGAACTCTTGAGGGAATACAAAATTTTAACAGGGATAAGGGGAACGAATAAGAGGTAAAATTACCAAAACATAGTATAAAGGGCATTTTTTGTGAGTATAAAGGACAATCCTTGATTCAAATACTAGAATAATTATTAGGAAATTATGTATCATTATAACTTTAAAAACCACTATAACAACCGAAGGGGAAGGAGACTGTAAGCCGCTCTGAGACTCCAAGTGAAGGGCCAGGGTATAAATCCAATCTTCTCCTCCTCCACCCCTTCTCTCCTCCTCCTCTCATCTCCTCTCATCTCCTCTTCTTCCTTCTCCTCCTCCTTCTTGGTGCAAGCATGGAGAAATCCAGCATTCAGGGTGTGCACCTCTGGGGAATAGCCTCGTGGGTTGACTGACTGACTACAATCAAAGGGCGGGAGAAACTTGAGCCTGTCTTGTTAAAACACGTTTCTTTCCCCAGGTTTGACTAGCTCCCCCTAACCTCGGCGGATGCCCCTAGAGGGTTGCAGTGCCAAAGGAGCCTCCCTTGGATCGGATCCCCCCTCCCCCTCTTCTGCGGCCCTCATGTGACAGACTGAGAGAAGAGCGATGAACGTCTCCTTCCGCCTCTCTAAGATCCACAGCCTGCTGGAGTTCCTGAACGGAGACAACCTCTCATTCCCTGGCCTGCTGCTCAACGGGAGCCGGCAGCTGGGCTGGGAGGAGCTGGAGAAGCTCCTCTTCCTCTTCGACAGGGACCCCGTGGCCATCTGCCTGACCGCCATGTACCTGGTCTCCTTCGTGGTGGGCTTCGTGGGCAACGTCATGTCGCTGAGGATGCTGACCCGGAGGCGCAGCCGCCGGGTGCCCAGCCTGAGCGCCACCCGGAGCCTCCTGATCAACCTGGCCATCTGCGACCTCCTGGTGGTCTGCGTCTGCATGCCCATCACGGTGGGCAACCTGATCTACAAGGCGTGGGTCTACGGGGACTTCCTCTGCCGGGCCGTCCCCTTCGTCCAGGCGGTGTCCGTCTCGGCCAGCGTCCTCAGCCTCACGGTGATCAGCCTCAACCGCTACTACAGTGTGCACAACCCGCTCAACGCCAGGTCGTTCTTCACCCACCGGAAGATCTTGAGCACCATCCTGGTGGTCTGGGTGCTGTCCTCGGGCATCTGCCTGCCCCTTGTCTTCATGAACAAGAGGGACGAGATCGGGGTGGTGCAGGGCCTCCCCGTCGTGTTCCCAATATGCACCGAAGTCTGGCCCCAGGAGCGGGTCAAGCAGGCCTACAACTTCCTCCTCTTCTGCGCCCTCTACTGCCTGCCCGTCCTCTTCAACATGGTCATCTGCTGCCTGACCATCCACAGGCTGTGGAGCCCCACCCGGCCGCTGAGGGACTGCAGCGCCCTCAACCAGATCTTGCCGGCGTCCCGGCTGAAGGTCCGCAAGAAGGTGGCTCAGATGGTAGTGGCCTTGGTCCTGCTCTTCGCCGTCTCCTGGCTGCCCATCTACATGACGGACCTCTGGATCGAGTTCCACAGCCCCCGATCCTTGCAGGACATGGCCCCGCCCCCCTGGGTCCTGCAGCTCCGCCCCTTCGCCCAGTGGCTCAGCCTCACCAACTCCAGCCTCAACCCGATCTGCTACTGCTTCGTGGGCAACCTCTACCGCTCGGCCAAAGAGATGAAGAGCAGGTACCACAAGAAGATGGCCTCTCTCCTCAGCTTCTCCCTCTCCGAGAAGAGCCTGCCATCCTCCGTCCCCGAGCTGCTCTCGTACAAGAGTTCCTCCAGCAAGGAGCCCAACGTCGTGGTGGTGATTGGAAACGAGTGCGAGGAGGACTGTGATCCTAGGACACAGGTGTGAAACGGCCCTTCCGGCTCTTCCTCCGCAAGAAACGCTACCTTCCATCCTGAGGACAGTGTATAAACCTCAGAGAGTGAGAATCGGGGGCCGTTAGAGACAAGTGGAATGGCTCTACAGCAGGGGTCCCCAACTTTTTCGAGCCTTTGGGGTTTTGAAACTGGGTGGTGGGCCCAGCCTCAAAAATAGCTGCCACAGGAGGCGGGGCCAGCCACAAAATGGCTTCCCTAGGGGGCGGAGCCCAGACCCAAAATGGCTGCCATCGCTTACTGTCAGACATACAGCAAAGATCCTTCTACTGTGCTGGACACATTTGCCAAAGCAGCGTGTTTCCCCCCAAAAAAACTGCATCGCCAGTCAAATTGCCAGTGGCCAGTCAGAGGCCCTGCTGGGCAAAAGCCCCATCCGACCCCGCCCACTTTCTAAAAACACTTGGCAGGTCCCAGGAAAGGTGTTCAGTGGGCGACACATTGGGGACCCCTGTTCTACAGACTCCTGATTGAGACTTCTACCTGAACCTTGGGCTTTTGAAGAACTTCGCAACTTCTGGTTCACAAAAGCAGGGGAGAGAACAGGAAGGGAGGGCGGGTGGCTTGTATATTCACATCATTCATGTGGACCCACAGCTGGGGGGAGAGAGCTCCTGACTTGGGTCAACCTACTGTCCAAGCTCCGCCCCAGCCTATACTTTCTACCCTGCATGATTTCGGACAGGGAAGGCCTTTTCCTGTCTGGTGAGCAAAAAGAGGTGCGGTGGCTCGTCCAGCCGAGGCGACCTTGGCTTTCTTTCCCAGACCCCAAACTCACCTTCGGCTCAGTCGGCAACATGAAGATGTGCTTTAAATTTTATAAAACTATATATGCCCAGTCCTTCTCCTTTAATGTGCAGGACGACCGAACGCGAAAGGACTTCTGTACCTTTCCGGGAGGAGCGGTAGGGGGGATTTGGGAGGCCAAGCTTGTGGCGGGCAAAGCTCCAGCCACTGCAGTTTCCTCTCCTAGGTGGCTATGGGAGGCAACTCCAGCCAGTTGTTCCCCAGGACACAATCCTGGGGGCAGGGACTGTTCCCCTGTCTCCCTCAAGGCAACCTATCCCGTATTTAAGCCATCTTTGACAAGCCTCTCCTAGGAAGAACTTCCGAGAAGGGAAGTTCCTCACCTGCTTTGACAGCTCACCCCACAGTTTATAGGGCACCCATTTGGACAGCGAGCGACACCAGGCACCCTGCATAGAAGTACAGGGGGTCAGTCGGCTGTTTCCCTTTATCCACGTCCAAGCTTGGTGTCAGCATATGCTGAAGCAAGGCAGCTGCCGGGACAGGGCCAATGGATTCCTGCGGGGGCCACCTCTGCTGACTCCTGACTCACACGTTTCCTCGCACGTCTGCGCTCCCACCCTTTCCACTGCCTGCTCATGGGTGCTTTCTCACCTGTGCTCCCAGCCCAGATGGGGGCAATGGGGGCCGTGCCCCTCCTGATTCTGCAAGGCCCCATCTGATTCTGTGAACTCAGGCAGAACATGAGAGGGAGGGCAGAGAGGGTTGCCTCAGTGCTTAGTTCCCGTGGCCCTTTCTCACACGCCCAGGGAAATGCCGATCGCCACTTTGGGGTCAAGAAGCCATTGTTCTCCTGGCCAGTTTGGCTGGGGATCCTGGACAGGGTTTTTTGTCATCATCTGGGCATGGAACAGGGGTCACTGGGGGAAGGTATTTGCGAATTTCCTGCATTGCACGGGGGGTTGGACTAGATGACCCTGGAGGTCCCTTCCAACTCTAGGATCCCATGATTCTATGCTCCCCACCCCCGGGTCCCTCTCCCCTCCCTGGCTGCCTGCTGGCCTGAATTAGAGCAAACAAATGAGGGGAGCAAAGACTGAGTGAACAAATGAATGAACACAAAACTGGGATCAAATGGCAGGGAAGAGCAGACTGTCTCTGCCCCCAGTGGCCATACGAAAGGCAAAAGGGGGATCTGTGGCTGGAGGCGGTGGGAGAGCTTTCCAGTAGGCAGAGGACGGATGCCCAGGGGGACGGGGGCACCGATGTGGGTGGGAGGGCAGGAAAGGGGACCAAGTAATAGGCGCAGTGGGGACCCTAGGCACTCTCTAGGAGCCAGTTTGGTGTAGTGGTTAAGTGCGCGGACTCTAATCTGGGAGAGCTAGGCTTGATTCCCCACTCCTCCACTTGCACCTGCTGGGTGACCTTGGGCAAGCCATAGCTCTGGCACAGCCGTTCTTGAAAAAGAGCAGTTTCTGTCAGAGCTCTCTCAGCCCCGCCTACCTCACAGGATGTCTGTTGTGGGGAGGGGAAGGGAGAGGAGTTTGTAAGCCGCTCTGAGACTCCCTTGGGGAGTGAAGGGCGGGGTATAAATCCAATCTCTTCTTTTTCTTCTTCTCCGCCCAAGGGGCCTCCAAAACCCGGAACCGGCCCCGTCTGCACCAGACTCCCGTAGTCAAAATGGCGGCCTGCAAATGGGACGGGGAAAGGTCAGGGCAGCGGGGAAAGCAGAAATTACTCTCTCTCCCCCCCCCCAGCCCAACAGTGCCAAAGTCTAAGGGGCCAATGTCTGCCCGACATGAAAACGAGCCACGAGGCGAGATGAATCATTAATTTCAATTCGTTCATGACGGCAATCCGTAGCACCCCTCCCAGAGTTATGACTGATCTCCAGATGAAATACATCAGTTCCCTCTGGAGAAAACGGGTGCTTTGGAAGACAGACTGTATGGCATTATACCCCTACAAGGTCCCTCCCTATGCTCCACCCCCAAATCTCCAGGAATTTCCCCACCGGGAGCTGGCAACCGTAGGGTAGAACCAGGTTTCTGCGTTTACTTGCATGGGGTGGGATCCAGCACTCCAAACTGCACCAAATGCAAATCAGAGTAACCCTCGGCATCTCAAATCGAGCCAGGCTGTGAGAAACCAGCATGGTGTCGTGGTTAGACCATTGGATGAAGATATGGAAGAACCACATTTGAATCCTTCCTCTGCCACGGAAGCTTGCCGGGTGACCCTGGGCCAGATATGTACTCTCCATCTAACCTACCTCACAGGGTTGTTGTAAGGATAAAACGGAGAGGAAGGGAATGCTGTACGGCAATTTGGGTCCACGTAGGGAAGAAAAGTGGGGAATAAATGAAGTAAATAAATGAAGAGCCAGTTTGGTGTAGTGGTTAAGTGTGCGGACTCTAATCTGGGAGAACCGGGTTTCATTCCCCACTCCTCCACTTGCACCTGGCTGGATGACCTTGGGCAAGCCATAGCTCTGTACCAGCTGTTCTCTCAAGGACAGCTTGGGAAAGAGCTCTCTCAGCCCCACCGACCTCACAGGGTGTCTGTTGTGGGGAGGGGAAGGGAAAAGGAGTTTGTAAGCCGCTCTGAGACTCCCTTGGGGAGTGGAGGGTGGGGTATAAATCCAATCTCTTCTTCTTCTTCTTCTAAATACGGCTTCAAGGTCCCTCCAAAAACAGACACCAGAGATCTTTCCTTAGACCCGTTTCCCCCCCTCCCCCAAACCAGCTGCCCCCCCCCAGCTCTACCTTTCCAAACCAATTCGATTCTGCAACAGACACGATCCGTGCTCGGGAAAGCTCTCTCAGCTTCAGCTGTAAAGAAAGCCAGTGGCTTGATTTTTTAAGAAATAAAAGAAAACAGTGCTTTATTGCTAATTTTTTTTTTAAACCACAAATCCCAAACTCAACAGCGATTTACACCTGCTGTGATATTCCTCTCCAGAGAAGGGCCTCGGAGCAATTCATCTCTCTTCAAAGGCAGCTTCCCGAAAGCGCCCAGTTTGATTTTCTCTTTCAAAGGAAGCCTGCGCGGTGATTAGGACTGCCATCCAGCGAAAGGTTGTTTGGAACAGAACTTTCAATCCAGTAAATCGCAATTGCTTGGCTGTGATGCAGAGTGCTGTTTTTATCTAAGAGCAAGCTTGCTGGATCGACACCCCCCCCCCCAAAAAAAAATCCAGCTGGCCCAGTATCCTATTGCTTGCCAAAGGCTTCTTTGCATTCAGAAGTGGTGTGTGTGAGATGGGAGAACATGAAAGAGTTTGTCCCCAGGATCTGAAAGTTCTCAGACGGTCGCTATCCCACCGAGCATACTAACAGCAAGCCCAGCCAAACACCAGCCCTTAGAACCACGGGAACTGCTTGGCTCTCGGCTGTCGAGCAGTGGTGACAACTACTGATATAAGCATTCCTGTTTTCTCCGCTCATCCCAGCAGGGGAGCCCATGACTGTTTTCATTGGTACTGCTCAGTATTTCCAAGCTCTGTTGGAAGCCGCTCAGCTCGACTTGCTGGCCCTCATTCTGAGTGTTCTGTTTGGCTACTGTGCTTATAAACAGCCTGTTCTCTGAGTAGAATCCAGCTGTGGAACCAACCAGTGTTCCCTCTAAGCTGAGTTAGTGTGAGCTAGCTCACAGTTTGTTAGCCTCTGGCTCACGTATTTTCATCTTAGCTCAGGAAGGATGGCTCCAGAGCAAACTCATTTATGCAGAAGCCAAATCGCTCTCTCGCAACTTTAATGCCAGGAGCTCACAAAGTAGAAGACTCCACAGCTTAGAGGGAGCCTTGGAACCAACCTGCTTGGGCCCAACCCAAGGGGACAAGCCCAAAGTCCTGGCTGCTGGAACTTCAAGACACTCTTATTATGAGATCTGCAGGGAGGGGGGCTTGCCTCATCGCCTTTCATGTTGGTATGATGCATACCCCCTCTGGTAGGACCCACACCTATCATTCATGCCTCCAAGCTGTCATGATCTTGCCTTACACTGGAGTTCCCGCCAGCAGACTAGAGATTGTTCTGATAGTGGCCAGTGGCTCACATACCAGGAGGGGCCATGGCTCAATAGCAGAGCATCTTCTTCGCATGCGAGAAGGTTCTATGTCCAGCATCTCCAGTTAAAAGGATCAGGTAGTGGGTGGTGGGAAAGATTTGACCTGAGCCACTGGAGATCGGCTGCCGGTCAGAGCAGACGATACCCACGGCAGATGAAGTTTCCGACACAAAGCTTCTGACATCTGAGATAAGTTTTGCTTTTTGCACTGATTTAAAACTGGAAGGACACCACATTCACACACACGCTGGGTTTACTTTCTAAGGATCCCCATGGCCTAGTGTTTCAGAATGTCCCCGTTTTGGACAAATGGACCTTCCCT
The DNA here is from genome assembly GCA_029233225.1 of Lepidodactylus listeri. Lineage (NCBI taxonomy): Eukaryota > Metazoa > Chordata > Lepidosauria > Squamata > Gekkonidae > Lepidodactylus > Lepidodactylus listeri. Next base: position 10,766,035 of record JARCFY010000022.1, on the reverse strand, counting down.
CTTCCTGTGGGGGCGGGTGAGCTGGATTAGAGTCCAGAAGCAATTTAGGGCAACAAGATTTTCAGGGTATAAGCTTTCAAAAACCAAAGCTCCTTTCGTCCCTCTCGAAAGCTTATTCCCTGAAAATATTGTCGGTCTCTACAGTGGTACTGAGTTCAAATCTCACTCTTCTACCGCAGAGTGACACGGTTCTCCTCTGGAACTATCTTCATGGCAGCAGGAGGGACATTGCTACATGTTAGGCGAGCTAATGCTTAGTGGGGAAATGCTATCCTAGATATAGAAAAGGCAAGCCATACTGGCGACAACTCACCAACTCTCCCACTGGCCCCTGGAGAAGCTGCCTTGATGTTCTATTGGCCCGTCTTGCCAGCTCCTCCGTTCTTAGGTAAAGATAAAGGTTTCTCTTGCTCGAAAGCCAGTCGAATCCGACTCTAGGGATGCGGTGCTCATCTCCGTTTCCAAGCCGAAGAGCCAGCGCTGACCAACGACGTTTTCCGTGGTCACGTGGCTTGCATGAATGGCCATTTTGTGGCTGCGCCCACTACGCTTGTCAGAATTCCAAAGGTGTCCACAGGCTCAGAAAAGCTGGCGACCCATGAGTTAGAGGTTCGGATCGGGGAGACCACTGTCTCATGTAGCTAACTGCATGACCTTTGGGCATCCCCTTCCTCTTTGCTGAACCTGCCCCACAGGGTTGGCTGTGAGAGAAAAACCACTTCCTCTGGGAGAAAAAGCAGGACAGGCAGATACAAACCAACGTAAACGTGGAAATAAAATGTTGTCGGGAGAGACTCGCACAGATGGCAACTCTCAGACAGGCACCGGATGTCTACTGAACGTTGGGTCCGGAGAGTATTCAGAAGACATGCATTATTAAAACTGAGAATTGGCTCTCGGTTTTCTTTGCCAGTGGCCAAGGCCACCAAATGCATAGCGAATTGTTCTGCCCAAAGAACACGTTCCAGCTCTGAGGAGCAGGTGTAGCGTTTGCATGCAAGGTGACAGACTGTTCCCTGAATATCTGATTAAATAGCCATCTTCATCCCTTTGGAGTTGCTTATTTTTGCCTTAAGATTTCGGGGGGTGGGGGTGGGAGACAGTCCATTTGCCACTGGCCCCAGCACACGTCACGCCCGGGTAAACCTCACTTTGAAAACGTTTCCATCTTCCTCACAATTTGCCTGAAAAACACAGTATCCCTCGTATCTCCAGCCGGCAACATCGGCAATCTTTTATTCTCTCCCCTCCCACACGGCCCACACGGGTTGGTGTCCTTTTTTTTGATGGCGAATTAACAACGGATAAAGGAAATAAAAATAAATCACCAGGAGTATGTTTTGACGGCGCGCGCGAGATGTTTCTCAATGGTGTGCATGCCTGGGGGAAGTAATTTACAGGACTGAGACAGATTTTGATGTCCAGAATACGAACAGCTCTGTTTTAGAGTTATGGCTCCCTGCTGTCAGAATAGATTTTGGCACCAAGCTGAATGGTAAGTGGAACATAAGAATGAGAAGCCACTAGGATGGTAACGTTGGTTATACAAGGATCCCCAAAATGGTGCCTGCGGAGGTCATGTTGTCGGCTAACACCTTTCCTCACAACCCGATTGGCCGCAGGAGATTCGATTGGCTGTGCCGATTTTTAAAAATGTTGCTTTGGCAGCAGCTGCCACCACAACACAAGGATGTTCACTTTTTGACTGAAGGCAAGCTGTGGCAGCCATTTTGTGGTCCGCTCCATTTCCTGCGACAGCCATTTTGTGGCCAACTCCATTTCCTGTGGCAGCCATTTTGTGGCCGGCTCCATTTCCTTTAGCAGCCATTTTGTGGCTTTGTGCACTACGCCGTGTCAGGATTCCAAATGTGCTCACAGGCTCAGAAAGGTGGGGGACCTGAGGGTTGGAAGGTGTGGACAAACGTTAGGGACACCCGACTTCACATCTTCACTCATGAGGCCCACTTTTGTCTCTCTCGGTCTCACCTGCCTTGCAGGCAGGGCTGTTGTACACAGAAAGGAAGGCAGGGCAGAGCTCCTCAGAAGAAGCGTGACTCGTGAGGTAAAAACAACAAGTAAGCACATGACTAACAGTAGGGTTGCCAAGTCCAGGATGGGAAATACCTGGGGACTTTGGGGGTGGAGCCAGGAGAAGGCGGGGTTTGGGGAGGGGAGGGGCCTCAGCATGGTACAATGCCATAGAGTCCACCCTCCAAAGCAGCCATTTTCTCCAGGGGAGCTGATCACTGTCAGCTGGAGACCAGTTGTAAAAGCAGGAGATCCCCAGGCCCCACCTGGAGGCTGGCAACCCTAAACAGGGATACGAAGCTGAAAGCAGATGCTGAACTGGTCTGCCTACCCTGTTCATGACCCGCCAGCTTGAAGATCAATCCACAGCCTAGCAACTTTGTCTGTTCCTCTTTTCTTTGCATACATAGTAGCAAGCACCTAGAATAATGGGAATCATATCACCTAGACAGCAGCACTGGTACCTTTATAGCTGGGTGGCTCCAGGGCAGAGCATCTGCTTTATGTGCCGAAGGTCTCAGGTTCGATTCCCAGCATCCCCAGGCCACAGGATCAAGTAGTCAGTGGTCAACCTCTGCCTGAAAAACCTGGAGAGCAGACCAGGGGGGCTCCAACCTTTTGAAGCCTGCAGGCACCTGTGGAAGTTGGGACTACAACCACAATTGTGGAATTTGGGAATCCAGACTACCATCACAAAATGGCTGCCGCAGAAGGCAGAGCCAGCCACAAAGCGGCAGGGAGCAAAATTATGCCTCGATCTCACAGTCAGTCTCCAATATTTCTGGCCGGACCTCTGTTTAAAGGGATGCTTTTTAATCTGTGCAGCCAATCAGAAGCCCTGATGGGCAAAAACCTCACCTAGTCCCACTTTATCAAAACACTTAGAGGGTGCCAGGGAAAAATAGAAGAAGAGTTGGATTTATACTCTGCCCTTCACTCATAGTCTCAGAGTGGCTTACAATCCCCTTTCCCTTCCCCTCCCCACAACAGACACCCTGTGAAGGAGATGGGGCTGAGAGAGCTCTGAGGGAACTGCTCTTGAGAGAACAGCTCTGAGAGAACTTGTGATGACGATGACGAAGAAGAAGAAGAGATTGGATTTATACCCTGGCCTTCACTCGGAGTCTCAGAGCGGCTTACAATCTCCTTTCCCTTCCTCTCCCCACAACAGACACCCCGTGAGGGAGGTGGGGCTGAGAGAGCTCTCTTGAGAACTGCTCTGGAGAGAACAGCTCTGAGAGAACTTATAACTGACCCAAGACCACTCCAGAATTTATCTTTATCAGGGGACTCAATGCATGTTAATGTACAGTTTATAAACCATGGGACTTCCTGTATGTGTGCACGCTTCCCGCAGGATACGATGCTATAGAATCTTCCACCCAAAGCAGCCATTTTCTCCAGGGTTACTGAACTCTGTGAGTAGCATTTCTACCACAGGGATCTTTTATGGTCTCAAAATATCTAATCCAAAATAACAGTACAACTATCCATACAGAATCCAGACACAGGTCCCTGTAGTTCCCTTTCCTGCAATGGCTAGCCGCGGTTTATCGCATTTCGCCCGCAAGCTTCTTCAAAAAGTGGGAACTTACGATCAGCAATTTACGTATACATTTTTTTCTCTTGTTCCTTAAGTGTTTCCTGGGTGAACACTGATGACTGATGTTAACAGCTGTTTATTCATTCAGCCGTATTCTGCACGGATGTTTGTACTGTTATTTCGGATTAGATACTTTGAGACGATAAAAACATTCCTGTGGCATATATGCTACCTTTTTGAAGATTTTCGGTGAATCGTTTCGTACACAGTTTTTGCTCTTATTGCTGTTCCTTACTGCGTACCGCCGGTTTGTTGTATTTTGCCCACCTGAACAACCCTACTTCCCAGTAAGTGGAGGGAGGGAACGGAGGGGGATGATTTAAAAATGAACAAAGAACAAGGAGTGAGAAGCTCCAAGGGTGGGGGTGTTAATGGAGTTCTTATGCACTCCAAGTTGCGGCATCTGCAGCCAGTGTTTGATTGGAACAAGCCTTCCAACGCTCAGATCTGAGCTCTGCACTCTGTTGTATTGCCAACTTCCAGGTGTGGCCTGGAGATCTGGAATGACAACGGATCTCCAGTGTTCCCTCTAAGCTGAGTGAGTTTGAGCTAGCTCATCGTATTTTAGCCTCCGGCTGACACATTTGTTGCCTTCGCTCAGGAAGGATGGCTCCAGAGCAGACTTAATTCATACAGCAGCCAAATTGTTTGCTCACAACTTTAATGCTGCTCACAAGACTCCACAGCTTAGAGGGAGCATTGCAAGGTCCCTTCCCTTTCCAGGATCTCAGGCCATATCTCCATCCACCCTCTATCCCAGCGCATCTCTCGCTTAACTCTCTGCTGAACTCTCTAAGAGGCCTCTTGAAAGAACAGCAGATTGTTCTGGAGCACGCACACATGCCTGTTTCCCTGGCCTTTGGCTCTCGCATCGCATTTCCCTCGCTGCATTTCATAAACTCGAAAACACTTTTTAAAAATGAAATAATTTCACTTGTTGTCAACGGCCCCGTCAGGATTGGAACCCAGGACGCAGACGCTGGAGCCTCCAAGTCCCATAAGCCACTCCGCTCGCAATCATGGTCTTGTAAGCCTCGAGAGGATTTCCGGAGACTTGTCCTTTCCCACCGTCACGTTGAACTGTTGTTCTGTAACCATTCCAAGAACCTTGTTTAAAAAGGGTTGCCAACCTTCAGGTGAGGTCTGGGGAACTCCCGGAATTGCAACTGCTCCCCAGATGACCAAGATCAGTTCCCCTGGAGAAAATGGCTGCTTTGGAGGGCTGGACATTCCCCTGGGCTCCCTCCCCTGTCCAAATTTTCAGGGATTTCCCAACCCAGAGCTGGTAATCCCATGACATTATTCTCCTTCGTATCACCCCAAATTCCAGGCACCAATGTAGGGTTTGCCAGCTCCAGGTTGGGAAATACTTGGAGATTTTGGGGGGAGGAGGAGACTGGATTTATACCCCGCCCTTCACTACCCAAAGTTGTCTCAGAGCGGCTTCCAATCTCCTTTCCCTTCCTCTCCCCACAACAGACACCCTGTGGGGCTCTTTCAAGGACTGCTCCTGAGAGAACAGTTCTGGGAGAACTTGTGACTGACCCAAGGTCACGCGAGCAGCTGCATGAGGAGGAGTGGGGAATCAAACCCGGTTCTCCCAGATTAGAGTCCGTGGTCTTAACCACTACACCAAACTGGAGGGTGGGGTTTGGGAAGGGGAGGGGAGGGGAGGGGCTTCACTAGGTATAATGCCATCAAACCCACCTTGCAAAGCGGCCATTTTCTCCAGGGGAACTGATCTCATTCATCTGGAGATTGGCGGTTATCTCCAGCCACCATCTGAAGATTGGCACCCCTGTGTTAATCCTTCCTCTGAGTTGGCTCCCTTTGGAGTCCATAAAACTGACATTAAGTCTGCCTAATGGGGCGAACAGCCATTTTAATCCTGATTTTACTGAATTTCATGCGTGTTTCCCCCCCCTGCATGGCTGAGTGTTGAAATAGATTGTGCTTTATTGTCTGATTTTCTATTTGCTGTTTCCGGCCTCAGACGCCTGATGGCCAACGGGCAACGCATCCATCTCCCAGAGCAATTAATAAAGCTATGTTTTCGCGCATGAACCCTTCTTCAGCTCTCTGTCTTTCCAGCCGCTAAAGTCACAGCTCCGGCGATTGAAAATCCAGCGAGTCTCGATGGGCTGAGAAATGAAAAGGGGAAATCAGATCCCACCCTCCTTCCCCAATTCCATGCGGCCTTTGTATCTCATAACACCGTCTGGCCTTGATCAAATCGCCGACTCTGGCAGCAGTCGAGCAGCTTGTCGGCTTCATTATCTGGGAAAATATTTTTGCTCAATTATCCCTGACAGATAATAGGGAATCCAGCCTCCGGCGGCACCTCTGAAGGGAAAACTGCCATTCTGTGATTTTGTTTTTCCCTCCAAAACCATCATGAACTGATAGTTTTGACAGTTCCAGTGGAGCCCGGACCAGCAGTAAACCCTTGCATCATGAAACGCCCCATTTCTCTAAAGAGTTTCCGCATCGGGGGATCTCTGCTCTGAGCCAGGACAGAGCGAAACTGCCTGTAATCAGCGTCAGTTGAAGGACTTAACCACTAACGTGAGGTTTAGCAGCCGCGCTGGCCGACTTCCGCAAAATCCATGCTTTTGAAAACATTGTTAAAGTGTCTCTTTCATTATCGTTGCCCATTTCCCCCTGCCTCCAGGAACCTCAATAGCAGAGTACACAGTCACTTCGCTACTCCACAGTCCTGTGAGGAAGGCCAAGACCTCTCTGTTTGCATGGCTCTCCGTGACATCACAGCAGTCAAGCCAATAGCATTGTCCCTGGCTCTGGCTCTGACTGAGAACACCCACCCTCCCAGAGACAAGTTGCCACCAGAAGACGAAGAAGAGGAGGAGCAGGAGGAGCAGGAGATTGGATTTATACCCCACCCTTCACTACCCAAAGGAGTCTCAGAGACGCTTTTTCTTCTTCTTCTGCTCCCCGCAACAGACACCCTGTGGGGTAGGTGGGGCTGAGAGAGCTCTTTCGAGTACTGCCCTTGAGGGAACAACTCTAAGAGAACTTGTGACTGACCCAAAGTCACACCAGCAGCTGCATGTGTTGATGTGAGGAATCGAACCTGGTTCTCCCAGATTAGAGCCCGTGCTCCTAACCGTGACACAAACTGGCTCCAAGAGAGCCGGAAGACGAGGCCGCCAGCGGGTGCTTTCCCCTTATGCTTAGACAGCGCCCTTGCTGAGAATCTCCTCCTCGGGGGCTTTTGATATCGGGACTTATACTTTTGTTGGTTTGATAGTCCTCGGCGGAGTCTTCCTCGGTGGTCCCCCATCCAAGTACCGACCCTGCTTAGCTTCCAAGACGTGGCGAGACTGAGCTCTACCATGCCGCCTTCCCTCCACACAACTCCGTAGTACTGTTATTTATTTGATTCATTAAATATTTGCACCCCGCCTTTTCTCTTGGCTCAGAGCAAGATGGCACTTAATAGGCACTTCTCTGTTCTGCCTATGAATTCCCATTTTCCCACCCTGAATCTGTCCAGTCCCCTTTGAAAGTCCTGTAAGTTTGTGTCCAGCGCTGCATCAACGGGCAGTCGATTCCACAATTCCACTTGCTCATTGAGTAAAGAGGTACGTCCTTTTGTCTATCCTGAATCTATGGCCCTTTAACTTCTTTAGGCATCCCTGAGGTCAAGTATTACAGGAGAGGGAGAAAAAATTCTCTCTATCCACTTTTATAAGTTTATCCACTATCCACTTTTATAAGTTTGCACCATGTGCCTCCCCTAGGCCTTCCTGACCTCCTCATTAGTGGGGGCCACAACAGAGAAGGCATGTGGACAGACAGTTGCTGATCCCCCCCCCCCATTTGCAGGTTAGCACCTGCAAAAAACCCTGGTCCAATCAGAAAACTCTTCCCAAATCACTGAGAGTATCATGGTTGGCAGCAAGTGGAAATTTCCAGCGCCTGGAAATTCTGACTGAGATAATCCTGTTCTATGGGAACATCAGCAGACTGTGTTGGTTGGAACACATCCCTGCCAGATACATACCCAGTGAGTTACTCTTTCCCCTTGCTGATCCTCCCATTCCTAAAGACAATAAAAACACAGCGAGGTATTAGAATAACTGACAGATTGGACAGTTTTTCCCCAGCTGCTCGCAAACACTGGAAACGATTCTTCTTGGATTCAGAGCGCTTATGATCTAAAGAATGAGCTTGCTTCAGGTCACAACTTGATCAGTCAAGTTCCAGCAGCGCACAACTCAGAAAGCTGGGCTGATTATTCTGCACGGGGGGGGGGGACAAACATACTCTGAAAGCATTGGGAAGGGCGGGGGGGGGGGACAAACTTAAGCCTGAAAGCTTATCTGTCTGCTATTCCAATGTAATGGAAACTTCTTAAACCAATTACCAGGAAGGAAATCGAACTGCCAGGCGCATTAAAGCTCACAGGTACTTGCTAATACATTACGATAACGGTTCAGACAGTTAAATTAATAAACCTATTAACCTGACAGCATGCAAACAAAAGCAGAGGATGCTACAGAACCATTTGCCGGAACTAGTGCGTGGGGGGGGGGAATAGTTTTTGGGTTCCCACGAGACGCAAATATTGCCTTCCAGATATGAAGAAGCCGAAACCACAGCACGGAAATGTCATTTAATGTCAGGGAATGGTGTCACTCTAATCAGCTGAGCATCGAGATCTCCGGCACCGCCCTCAGTCTCTTGGCTGACACCCAGACAAACCCGCCACTGGATGGCTGTCAAGTACCTAACAAGGGATAGTCCCAAATTCAGCTCATTCTGTCACTTTGTGACTTTGATCTAGAAGAAGAGACTGGGTGTATACCCTGCCCTTCACTACCCGAAGAAGTCTCAGAGCAGCTTACAATCCCTTTCCCTTCCCCTCCCCACAAGAGACACCCTGGGAAGCAGGTGGGGCTGAGAGAGCTTCCTCGAGAACTGTCCTTGAGAGAACAGCTCTGAGAGAACTTGTGACTGACCCAAGGTCACACCAGCAGCTGCACATGGTGGAGCAGGGAAATGTCAACTATGCTGCCACGGCAGGTGGGGGATGGACAGTGGAAGCTAGGTGAAGCCTGTATTGAAGACATATGTCTCCTGGTATTTTAACTTGCATTTCTTGCTCTGTGTCTCGTCTTTCTGCCTGGGTCTGACCTTGGTGTCTGGTTGCTCATATTCCCCTGGGAACCTGTATCCACTATTTTAGGAATGCTTATTTGCTTTTTATGATGAGAGTCTTCACTCTGAAGAAGGAAGAAGAGGAGGAAATCGGATTTCACTCAAAGTCTAAGAGCAGATTTCACTCAAAGTCTAAGAGCGGCTTACAAATTCCTTTTCCTTTCCCTCCCCATAACTGACACCCTGTGAGGCAGGTGGGGCTGAGAGAGCTCTCTCAAGGACCGCCCTTGAGAGAAAAGCTCTGAGAGAACTTGTGACTGACCCAAGGTCACACCAGCAGTTGCATGTGGAGGCGTGGGGAATCGAACCCGGTTTTCCCAGAATAGAATCCGCGCTCTTAGCCACCACACCGAACTGGCTCTCAGTTGGTTGGAATTCGTGGGGATGTCAGCCAAGGAGGCTGCAGCCTGGCCTAACACTCTAACCCCAAGACACTCTCTTCTGCCATTCCTAGGTCAGGACCCCCGTTGCCGCCTTGAACAAGGAGAGCTGTTGCGCGAAGGTTGGAAGCAGCAGCCAAAAATTCAGTTCTGCACCCTCATGGATGTGCTCTCAGTTGCCATGGGGGTGAAAGACCACACCAGGGAGCAAATGCCCAACCTCCAACATGTCTGGCTCCATCCGAGCTAAGGAACCAACCAAGATACGGTGAGGGAGAATACTCAAATAAAAAGCCAGGGAAATTAGAAATGTTGTAATCCAGAACCTGGAGGCTAGAAGAATAGATGCCAAGAGGATTTTCTGGGAGCAAGAGTGGATGGCCCAGGCGAGCCCGATTTTGTCTGATCTCAGAAGCTAAGCAGGGTTGGACGTGGTTAGTACTTGGATGGGAGACCATGAAGGAAGTCCCGGATGGCTACTCAGAAGCAGGCAGTGCCGAACCACCTCTGATGTCGCTTGCCTTGAAAACGCTACAGGGTTGCCATATGTCGGCTGCGACTTGATGTCACTTTCGACCCACCACCAAGAGTCCTACAGGAAGGACCCCCATTGAGAAAGGCCCATCTCTGGTTGCTAGAAACCTCACTTTTGAGGGTGGGACCCCCACAAAGTGGGGCTTCTGTCAAGGGTTAGGTTGGCAGGCAGGATGGTCCTGTCAGTACTCTGGGGCTCAGCTGCTTTGGGTTCTAACGGCAAGAACCGACCCTTTGAATCGCGCCTGGAGACAAAGGAGCGGCAAGACGGACGTCTCGCTATAGTGGCTGACGCGTTGTCAGCGTCCAACCCCTGGCGATAACTCAGCTTCAGAGTTTTGAAGTCTAGGAAGCTTCTGAAACGTCTTCAAAGGCAAGCTTACAGAGCTCTGTAATGCAGACGGGATCCCAGGGCACGGATCACGGAGGCCAAATCTCACTTCTGAAATGGATAAAAGGCACTACGTGCCACAGAGGGGACTTGAGCTGCTCCGGATGGAGGCCTGGATCTACCAGCTCCCCTGAGCTACAAACATGCTCTTTCAGGGGGAGTGATATCCCCTCCAGAACTGCCTGCCTCTGGGTCTCAAAGGGTCTCAGCTCCAGCCCGTTGTGGGGTCTGGCAACCCTAACCGACCAACATACACCTATTCAGGAGGCGCAGGTTCAAATCCCAGTGTGGTATAGCAGTTAAGAGTGTCAGAGCCAGATTCAAATCCCCACTCTGCCATGGGTGACCTTGGACCAGTCACACACTCTCTCAGCCTTACCTACCTCACAGGGTTGTTGTGAAGATGAAATGGAGGAGAGGAGAATTATGTCAGCTGCTGTGGGTCTCCGTTGGGCAGAAAGGCAGTGTATAAATACTATTTTTAAAAAAGAAATTCACACCGTGCCCTAGAAACTCGTTGGTGACCTTGGGCAAGATCCTAAGATTGTCTGGCAGCCAAAAGCTTCAAGCTCTTTCAGTGTTGTGCACCATGAGGTGGCGAGCTAGACTTGTTTTTAAGGGCAGAGACATTTCAAAGGTGGTTTGCCATCGCCTGCCTGGCATCGTGTCGAGTAGCCAGGAGATCCTAAGATTGTCTGGCTGCCAGAGGTCCTAGCTCCTTTTTGCGTTATGCACCATTAGGTGGTGAGCTAGACTTGTTTTTAAGTACACAGAGTTTTTAAGGGACGTTTCAGAGGTGGTTTGCCACTGCCCGGCTCTGCATCCACAACCCTGGAGATCTCCCATCCAAATACTAGCCACATCCGACCCTGCTTTGCTTCCGAGGTCTGACAGGATCCGGCTAGGCTGGGCCATCCAGGTCAGGGCAGGGGGAAACGATGGCATATGCCCCTGGGGAGCCAAGTGGGGTGATAAATATATAAATAAAAACGGCCTTCTCTAGTGTTTATTTCTTCATTACCGAGCTTGAACAGCAATAGAGAGGAAGGATCGAGGAGAGAGAACGCTGGCTGAAAGTTTGTTCCCGCAGAGTTTTACAGCCCCATGAAACCAGTTTTATGCCGCAGTAATTCCAGATGCTCACATCGGAAGCCTGGGTTAGTGGAAACAGCGGGGCAGCCTGCCGCACACCCGACAGAGACGCGTAGCCAATAAATATAGCTAGGCTTCTATCTGCAAATAAATACCACCATTATCACGCTGCCAAGATGATGGCTCTTTGTGTTCTTGAGCAGAATTAGGTTTGTTGGGGTTTTTGCCAATAAATCGTAGCTGATTTATGCAGCCCCCTGGGGTTCTCAAGGCAAGAGGCATTCAGAGGTGGTTGGCAGTCGCCTGCCTCTGCGTCACGACCCTGGCATTCCTTGGCGGTCTCCCATCCAAATACTAACCAGGGCTGACCCTGCTTAGCTGCCAAGATTTGGCGAGATCAGGCTAGCTTGGGGTATCCAGGACAGGGCAGAATTATGATTGCTGTTAATGTCTATTTATTTGTGCTTTGGATGGACATGTTCAATCTTTAGCTGCAGACAAGGTCATGGCCATTTCTGCATTGCATAAACTGTCTGGACTGGGAAAACCACATCTGGCAGAACTAGAACTGGTAGTGTTTGCTACCGTGAGATGTGGCGGCGATGCCAACTCACCCAGAGGGCTTTCGAAAAGAATTCACGATCGAGAGGTCTGTGCTTGCTAAATGAAGCCTCCACAGTCAGGAGCAGCGTGCCTGAATCTTACACGCCAGAGACAAACAAGAGGGGAAAGCCACCTCTCATTTATTTATTCATTTCACCCATGCCTTTCTCCAACAATGGTGACTCAAAGTGGCCAGTTCTGTGTGTCAAATATGTAGTGTGAATACATATCTATGTGGCAAGATCCAGTACGGACCATCCTCAGCAGCAGTCATTGGCACTGGCCCTCGCCACATGAAGGCAACTTCACCCAATTTATTATTTGCCACACATTACACGGTGTTGTAAATGCACCCAAAAGTTGCACATGAATCACGCCTTAACGACAACGCACTGCAGGGGAAAGGACCATTCAAATCCACTCTCACAGTGCACAGCAAGAGCTCCATTCACGTTACTGCAAGGAAAGACAAACAAAACCCAGCAAGCATTAATAGGTGCCCTTTCAACAAAACTCAAGAGGGCTGATCCACCCACACACACACCCAGGAAAGGGGAGGGGGAGGCAATTAGCCAAATGCGCCCCTTGATCCGATTAAGTGCAATGATAATTTAAACGTAATTCCACTGTCCTTGTGCCATTTATTAGATGTTTACCCTGTACACAAACGCCACCGATAGACAGGATGTCTCAAAAGAGGTAAAACAATTAGATACAGGGACATTTGCCCTGGCTGGAAATACTACTGTTGCTAATCTCACGGCCAGAAGTCTGCAATCCCCTATTTGATCCTTTCCCTTGGCCCAAATCCTTGAGAAGCCCCAGAGCCGCAAAGTTATAGGGATGCCGGAACAGAACCATAGAGAGGTGGTTTTACTGCGATTATATTTCTATGCATAATTAAACTATATTGCATATTTTTATATTAGCACTGCGTGTTTAGCCCTATTTGATTATTGTTTGGGTCCCAACCTTTTCGGTTACCTTTCCTTTACAGGGTTGGATTCCCCCCTCCCTCTTCTTTTTTTGGTCTTACCTATTCTCCTGAGATGCAAAAATTATGCTCTTCTGACATCGAGGGAGTGCAGCGAGCGTTCACTTTCAGAACTCGGTGCAGGGAAAAACACGGGCAAAATAATACCCTGAGATAAATGGAATCTCGAAGCTACCTTTGGAAGAAACTTAAGACTAGGTCAAACAACTCTCCTTTCAGGGGGGAAACTTCAAAAACGGTGGATCAGTGGAACAGCTGCCAGTTCGCTCACCCTCCTAGCTGAAGTGAGAGCGCTAAAAAACATACTTTCATGGACAGCTCTGCTAATGAACAGGGAGCCGGGGGCTCAAAAGGCTTGAGCATTCACCATGCCAATACAACTGAAAGGGACTATCGGGGCACTAAAGTATCACCGGGGGGGGGGGGGGGGGGAAGAGGTTACCTAGCCCTCTAAGGAACCTCTTAGAAAAATGATGAGAATGATTCCCCTTCAGTTCCCCTGTGACAGCAGGAAATAGCGGCCAGGCGGTCCTTTAAGGAGGAGAACGCTAGGTCTTTCGTTTTCAGATGTAACAAATGATCAAATATAACTCGCGAGGGAGCGGCACCTGGGGTTATGCCCCTCTCACTGTACCAGCTGGAAAATTGCTCCCATTTACACATGTAAGATTTTCTCGCAGAAGGCTTGCGTGACTGCTGTAGGGCCTCACTGATCTCTTTAGAAGGTATCAGACCTTTGTCCCCAGCCTCCAAGCCGTGAGGCTGAGGCAGTCCAGATCATCATGAAACACGTGACCTGACTGATGCTGATCAAATCTGGGCATTTTGGAAGGGGGAGGGACTGACCCCGGGACACCTCCGTAAGAATAGGAAACCATATATGATGAGGCTGAAAGGGGCTAGCAAAATCATGTCTGATTCCTCCCTCCTGGCCTTCTCTATCACCCTGACCAGAAGTGAAAACGGAGGCATGTTGCCAACACAGCTATGGAATTATCCTTCCCTATGCCTGTATGAGCACAGAACCACCCTGCCCTCTTGTTCTCCCATGTGGCAAATAGATCGATATCCAGGGTCCCCCAGAGGGCAAAAAGCAGCTCCGGGTAAGGGGCCTCTATAAACCACTCAAGAGAGAGGTGTCCTAGCCTAGAATATGGATTGCTTACATGGATGCATTCAGCTCAATTGCCGTACTCCACACAAGAGTGGCTTCTTGACATAGATTCTTGGACCCTGTAGCCACCCTGCTTGTTTAGGTCAGGGGTGGGGAAATTGCGGCCCGCGGGCCACATGCGGCCCACCACAGAGTTTTTTGTGGCCCGCCAAGACAGTGAGCCACGTGGTTTCAGTCAGGCCTCCGGGTACATTTGTCTCATTAAACTGATTCTAAAATTAAATGCGCTTGCAGCTATAGATGATATGAAATTAGCACAATAAATACATTGAATAAAACTACCACTATTTTATTTAATTTATATTTATTCATTTTTATGATACAATTTAAACTTTTTCTGAAATGCAAAGTGAACTAATGAATGCAATCATTTTGAAAGGTGCGGCCCTCCGCTAAGCTCCACTCCCACAAAGTGGCCCCCGAGCCAAAACAATTGCCCACCCCTGGTTTAGTTAAAACACTGCTACCATGTTGTCTGTCTGAATGAGGAGGGAATGGTTCTGAAGAATATCTGAAAAGTAGCTAAGGGCATAACGCACTGCTCGCGATTCTAGAGTGTTAATGTGCAGCAGCTTTTCGTCTTCTGACCAAAGGCCCCTAGTCGTTAATCCCTCGCAGTGAGTACCCCATCCCTAGAGTGAGGTGTCTGTTGTAAGGACTACTTCGTGCAGAAGGATCCCAAAAGAAATTCCCTTCGATAAATTGGTCACTGAAGACCACTACCACAAGGAAGAAGAAGAAGAGACTGGATTTATATCCCGCCCTTCACTCACTCGGAGTCTCAGAGCGGCTTACAAACTCCTTTCCCTTCCCCTCCCCACAACAGACACCCTGGGAGATAGGTGGGGCTGAGAGAGCTCTGAGACAACTGTCCTTGAGAGAACAGCTGGTCCAGAGCTATGGCTTGCCCAAGGTCATCCAGCAAGTGCAAGTGGAGGAGTGGGGAATCAAACCCGGTTCTCCCAGATTAGACTCTGCGCACTTAACCACTACACCAAACTGGCTCAGGAACATAGGATGGGCCTGAGGATGGAGAATCTCTGCCATAGGGAATGAACCCCGACTCTATAGCAAGACAAAAACCAGAATTGGAGGGGCTGCATATGTAGTCTAGCCATAGGGAGCACTGCGGTTGTGGAATCCATAGGCGTAAAATCTTACAGACTGATTGGAGTAATGTTCTCAGAACTTTTTAACAAGGGTACGGATCGCTTGTGCCCTCTCAGAAGGCGAAAAACCTTTTCCTTCCTGAGAATCTAACGCAGCTCCAATAAATTGTACTCTTTGTGAAGGGACTGATCATGATTTCTCCCAATTTACCAACAATCTTTGTCTTTTGCAGGTCTCTAAAATGAGAGCACAATGACTCAACACCTTCTCACTAGAATCTGCCACCAATAACTAATCATCCCAATAAGGGGATATGTGATACTGGCAGCCACGGAGATGGAGGTAAGCAATAACCAGAGCTAGGCATTTAGATAACACCCTCGGGGGCATAGCTAGGCCAAAGGGGAGAACGGTATATTGAAAAACTAGTTACCCGCAAGAAAACCGTAGAAATTTTTGGTGTTGAGGGTGGATTGATACATGAAAATAGGCATCCTTCAAATCCATTACTAAGAATCAACAATTAACTTTTAATAACTGTAAAACTGAAGTGATGGACACCATGCAAAACTTTGAAACATGCAGAGAAATATCCAGTTTTCTAAGGTCTAAAATGGATCTAACTCCCCCGTCTTCTTTGCCCATTAAAATTCCCCCCAGAATTCCCTCAGAATATGAAAAAATTCCCTCAGAAGCCTGATTCTCAGAAACCTCTCTGATGGCAACTTTTTCTATTAAGGAAGTCAAAGCTTAGCTGAGACCTAAATCTGCTTGGGCGGACCCCTTTGGCAGTGAAACACAAGGGGGAACAGATTTAAGTTCTAATTTGTAACGAAACTCAGCTATGGACAAGACCCACTGATCTGAGGTAATCTCCTCCCCACCTAACTCAAATTCAGCCATTCTATCCCAAAATTTAACAGATACTGGCAATGTTCCCTGTCAGAATGCTGACTTTTGGGCTGTGGTAGTATCCCTAGAATAGGATGGTTGTGGGTCAGACCTAGGTCGACTCAAACCCTTCCATGTGTGGAAGACTTGCTACTGATTAAATGCTTTGGGGTTAAGATAATGTGACCCTGAGGGGCCAGAAAAGCAATAATCCTTTGGTAGGGTTGTCAGGGATATCTCATAAAGGGCTGTTGTTTAAACTGAGACACGGATGAACCCGAGATTCCTAAAGACTTACCCATCCATTTGTTCTTTTTTATCATGGTCAGTGTCTCGTCCATTTTAGGAGAGAATAGCGCAGACCCTTTAAAAGGTAAGTCCTCGACTTTAAGATGTAGATTTCAGTCAGGCGTGACACCGCAGAACAATGAAGGCTGAGCAGAGGAACAATGGTATGGATGATGTCTGTGGAGCGCAAAAGGGCACTGATGGCAAGTGATGACATGTATCACATTGGAGGATGAACAGAGCAACAATGATATGGCTGATGTAGGTGGAGCGCAAAAGGGCACTGATGGCAAGAGATGGCATGCGTCATACTGTGGATGAGCAGGAGAATGATGGCATGGCTGGTGTATGTAGACAGCAAAAAGCCCTTGATGGCAAGCGATGGCACGTATCACACTGGAGGATGAGCAGGTGAATGATAGTACGGCTGATGATATTAGATCCTGTAATAACGTTTCCTTGAGTCGAATGGGGACACCGTCAGCCTCTGGGCCTGTTGTGAAACCTACTCCCTGGACTCGTGCCTCTAGACAGTCTGTCACGGATAGAGGATATCCATTTAAGATCAGAGAGCTTCCTGTAGGCAAGAACCGTTCTCAAAGGCCCACAAAAGAGAAGCATCCTTGTCCCAGACGGCAGCTGTAAGTCATGATTAATACCAGATCACTTTCAGTTGGGAGTTGTAGGTGGCAAATTGATTTCTCTCACTTTCTCTGCTGGACTGGTCCTAAGGCAGTGTGTGTTTGTCTGGAAAAATTCACATCCCACCCCCTCCGAGTTCCTGTCACACAAACGGTGTACAAAGCAGATGGCAACACAAACACAAAAACACTATAAAACAGATTATTTTCTAAAAAAATTGAAAATATCCAAACCAGCCACCGGCAGGAATATAAAAACACTCTAATCAGCGCTCTAATCAGCTAAAAAGTCTACAGAACAAAACAGCTTCCAGGACAGACACCAAATGCTTCTGGAATAAGATTCTGCAAGTTTCCAGGAGGCCAAAAAGGAAGGAAGCTGGATGGAATTTTTAGAACAGGGAATTCCACAGTCTGGGAGAGGGGGACAGCAGGAAAAAAAAATGGGTGCCACATTCTTTACAATCTCATCTCTCAAAGAGGGTTTCCAGCTCTGGGTTGGGAAATACCTGGAGATTTTGGGGATGGACTCTGGGGAAGGGACCTCAGCAGGGCATAACGCCACAGAGTCCACCCTCCAAAGCAGCCCTGTCTCCAGAGGAACTGTTCTTGGTCACCTGGAGATCAGTTGTAATAGCAGGAGATCTCCAGGTGCTACCTGAAGGTTGGCCACCCTATCTACAAAGTGGGGCATCTCTGAACGACCTTAAGTCACAGGTAGCTCCCAGGCCTGGAAGGGTAAAAAAACCACTGGTTGAGAGTGGACAGACCTCTTCAGATTACATTATCTTGTCGTGACTTGTTACAACGACAAAGTTGCATATGGGGGACTTATTTATTTTTATTTATTTATTATTTTTTGAGATTTATATTTTTTGAGATTTATATCCCGCCCTCCCTGCCAAGCTTAGAAGAGAACCGCTCTGCTGATGCCCACCAAGTGATTGTTGGAAGTTCCAGGTGCGATGTCTCTGCCTCAGCCTCCAGACTTTACGGCAAGAGAGACTAGATAGCTAGATAGGCTACTGTCCCCTTTGAAAGGTAGATTGCCAGTTTGGTGTAGTGGTTAGGAGCACGGACTCTAACCTGGGAGAACCGGGTTTGATTTCCCCATTCCTCCGCGTGCAGCTGCTAGTGTGACCTCAGGTCAGTCACAAGTTCTTTCAGAGCTGTCCTCTCAAGGGCAGTTCTCTCAGAGCTCTCTCAGCCCCACCTACCTCACAGGGGATGGGAAGGGAAAGGGATTGTAAACTGCTCTGAGACTCCTTTGGGTAGTGAAGGGCAGGGTATAAATCCAATCTCCTCCTCCTCCTCCTCCTCCTCCTGTCCTCCTCCAGGACAATTTCCTGCCTTCCATTTTCTCTCAGAGGAAGACGAACTCTCCCTGCACGCATCAAGAGGGACAACATGCTGTCCTCTCTTGCCCTCTCACCATCTGCTTCCATCCTTTAGCTAGTAAGTTAGTACTCTATCCTGTCCGTATTCTTTCCTATCCAAGGTGTAGTTCTCAAATAAAGAGAGAAGCATTTCCCTGTTAAACTTGCAGCATTGGCTCTGTGTGGCTCTGGGTGGCTCTGGGTGACCTGGTAAAGTAATGCTGCTGTGTTTGTAGCTTTATTCAAGCAGTGAAGAAAGAAATTTAAAACTTTCCTTAACTGGTCATAAGCAAGCTAACATCTCTGTAACCGCAAGGTTAATGCAATGGAAAAAACGCACGGACATGTATAAGATTCTTTGATGTTACATTGTACGCATGCACTTAAGCGAAGACACAAACATAAACCTACTGTTCTGACTATAACTTCTGACTTAGAATAATATAGTTAGAGCTGCAAAACAGCCATAGGAACTTTTACTAGACTGCAACTATGTATAATGTAGACTTTCCTGATCTTCTGAATGCACTTGACATGCGCAAGAGTGTAAACTAATATGTTGCTTATGAAAATGATGTGTGCCGTGCGTAAAATGACACTAGTGCCCGTCCTCCTGTAACTTCCCACCCACTTGGTATAAAAGATGGAGCCCAACTAAAAACGGGGCTTGGCTTTTGGTTCTGAAGCTTTTATTCAGGCTGAGACTTATGGTACCATTAAAAAAAACCTTGGTTTTTCCTATTCCTGGTGCCTGTGTACTTTCTTCTTGGACAGTTCTGGTTTTTGGGAGTCGTGCTTCAGCAGTTAGCAGCTTAGCGGTAACTGGACTAACCACATCAGTTAACGGCTCCGATAGTGATTTCGTGGCTGAAATGGGCTTTGAACCAAAGGATCCTTCATTCAACAGTCGGTCACTTGGCTCCACCAACCCCAGATCCCCCTGGACTGCCAACATTATGGTCAAAACACAAGATGGCAGCACTGTTGATCAGTAGGCCTCTTGATGGCTTCAGTCACAGCAGCTAGGCCAACTTCAGCTCACATCGTGGATACAAGTTACGGGCATGCTTGTTTGCCTTTTCAGAGTCCTCAATCTGACAGGAAGACTCTAATGAGACTCTCAACAGAAGATCCCAGTGGTGGTTTTTCTTTTGATATTCAGCAGTAAATTATCTCACACAGAGCTCATTCTTCTTTATGCTGTTCCCTGCTCCCTCACGCCGCTTTGTTCCTTCAGTGTTACAGTAAACAGGACACGCATCCCTTGCTGTTTCCCACATGATGGGGTTCAATTTCAGCGACATTGCGGGTGTGAAGTGAATTATGAGCCTGTCTACAAGGCATCTCTCCCATGCATAATAAGAGGAAAGTGTTTTGGATGACGCACCGACCTTTGGCAGTTTCTAAGAACGGGGGAAACAAATGCAAAGGAAGTGATGAAGCATCCCAAACCTCTACGCTACTCCTGTTTGAAATCTGGCTAAGTCAGAAACAGCGTTCCAGGCCAAGTGGAAGAGGCATTCAGCCCATTTGGGAAACTGACTGACTAAAAAGTGATGAAAACAAGAAGACAGGAAGTGAAGAAAACAATAAGAAGAAAACCAGTAGGCGGAGAAAATGTAGAAAAACAGGTGCAAGGTGGAAAAAAATATTTAGTTCTTGTCAGGGCTATTTTTGGGCAGGAACGCACAGGAACGGAGTTCCGGCTGGCTTCTGAGTTGGCCGCGCCCACAGCCCAAACCTCTGTGCACGTGTGGCTACAGAGCACGCTGCCCTCTCCACATTACACACAAGAGGGAAAGGTGGCATGTTAAAATGCATCTTTCCCTTTGGGGAGCCCTTCCAGATTTCCTTGTCAATTTCACTCCCTGCCAGTCAGCTGAGAGTGAAATTGACAAGGAAAAGCCTCTCTCTGCCTTCCCTTCTCTAGGGACATGTCCTAACTGGAAAAGGGCAGGCAGGGAACCCAGGCACCTTGGAAAGGCCTTTCTTTCCCTCCCTCCCCTCTCAGATCCCAGGCACTTCAGCATTGCATTTCCCCAGTTGTCTGGTTCAGGGTGGTGGTAGAAAGGCATTGCTGAAGTGCCTGGGATTTTCCCCCAGTCTTGGGTTGGGTGGGGGGATGTTAGAAGACTAGAAAGGTGATGCTGAATTGCAGCGTCTTTCCCTGGTCTGGTTGTGTGGGGGGTAGGAGACGAGAAAGGCAATGCTGAAGTGGGGCGGAGAAGCTCGGGCGGGGGGGAAGAGGCAAGCTTCCATGCCTGCCCTGTGCTTTCCCAGCCCCCACCTAATATGCTAATGAGCTGTGCTGTCAGGGGTGTGGCCTAATATGCTAATATGTTTCTGCTGTTGGGTGTGGTCTATTAAGCTAATGAGTTTCTGCTGGGCTTTTTCTACAAAAAAAGCCCTGGTTCTTGCGGATCCCTACGCGTTTCACAATTCGCTTCGTCAAGGGATCTAGTATAAAATAAGGTAAAATTACCATTCAATTAATTTCAAATACATCCTTCAAACCTAACATTAATTATGACAATTTTTCATAACTGCAAAACCGAGCATGATCATCATGAAAAGTGCGGCAGCCATTTTGTGGCTGGCTCTCCCTCCGGTGGCTGCCATTTTGCTGCGGCCATTTTGTGGCTTCGCCCACCGTGCTGTGTCAGAAGTCCAAAGGCACCCACAGGCTCAAAAAGCTTGGGGACCCCTCGCCTAACCACTCACCGAGGTTCTGCTTCAAACAAATCGACAGCCAGCCACCACAGAATTTGAGGTACGAAGTATGCACATAGCCTTTTAGAAGATATGAGAGATCATCCCATGCACTTAAATCTCTGGGAGGGGCAGTAGCTCAGTGGAGGACATGTGCCTGACAAACAGGTCCCAGGTTTGGGCATCTCCAGTCAAAAGATCTCTTATCAGGGCCGTAGCCAGGGTTTTTAAATTTGGCGGGCTTTTAAATAAGTCAGGGGGGACACTGGAATAAAAATACAAATTTAAAAACTCAAATTTTAAATTAAAAGGTCAAGGGGGGGCTTGGCAGGAAGTTGGGGGGCTGTGCCCCAGGAGGCCCCACTGTAGGTACAGGCCTGTCTCATACTGAAGGAAGAGAAAGAGGCTCTTTCTAAGAGCTAACTGCTAACCCTGAGCTGGTTGGTCAAGGGACTGACTCCGTACAAGACAGTGCTATACCTTGAATTGCAACAATATACTGCTCGTGGAGAACCCTAACTGCTTTTCACCACTGGGATGCTACCAGGCCCATGGCTATGATGGGGCTTTGGGGGGCTCTGCCCTTTTCTTAAAGGCACAGCCCCACAAGAATTTCTCCTGTAGATGTTTTTTTCAATCATTTAAAAACATTTTTTTAAAGGTGTGCACTCTTGTAAGTAGAGTGGGGTGCTGTGGTTGACTAGTTCTCGCACTGAGCAAGGGGGTTGGAGTAGGTGACCTCTAGAATCTCTTCTAACTATGTGTCAACAAACTGGTCTCCTTCAAGAGAGGTTTTCTGCCTAAGTCTTAGCTCTCTTGACTACAGAAGTCATCACCCCCATCTTGTTATCAGAACTGTTGCTTAGGCTGGCTGAAGTGATTAACTTGCAGCAGCTGAGAACTGTCGTCTAAAGTGGTTGACAGCTCGCAACTTAGAGATCTATCCTGGACCAGTCAGCAGCTTTCTATTGGCTCAATGGCTTTTCTTCCAGCATTGAGAACTTCAGCCCCACCAGAAAAAAAAAATTGCCCCACATAAGCCACAAAATCCTGGCTATGGGTCAGGGTGGTACTGTACACTGTATTAACCCAAGTTCCAAAGCAGCTCTCTGTCTGACTTGCCCTGCTGGTCTGTTTTATTTCTTTAATTAAAAAACAAGCTTTATAAAAGGTGAAATCTACTCAATGGCTCTTCGAGGGCTTTAAAAGGCATTTGGGGGTTTGGCTGTTCTCTACCGATACAAACTGTACCACAAGATGATTTCAGAGAGTAGCCATAAGGCTCTGAAGTAGAACAACTAGATTTGAGCCCAGCAGCACCTTAAAAACCAATGAGATTTTGGGGGTATATGCTTTTCAGAGTCAAAGCTCTGATGCCCTATCTGATGAAGAGAGCTTTGATTCTTGGAAGCTTATAACCCAAAACCTTGTTGGTCTCTAAGGCACTACTAGACTTGCATTGAGCTGTTAAACTCCACATGGTATCTGCAGTTGTTGATTTTTAAAGTCAAAGGGATTTGTGCTTTCCGCCTACATATTTGTCACACCAGATCCTGGAAGTGCGCATGGAAGAGCGCGTGCCTAAATTTCCGACCAGCACATTGATTCTACACCCTGCGCTGGAACCAGCATTTCTAACCCATTGATTCTATTCATTAAATTCTATACACGGAATCAGTGTGTAGAATTAGAAGAGAAGAGATTGGATTTCTACCCCACCCTTCCCTCGGAGTCTCAGAGCAGTTTACAAACCCCTTTCCCTTCCCCTCCCCACAACAGACACCCTGTAGGGATCAGAGAGTTCTTTCGAGAACTGCTCTGACAGAACTATGGCCAGGGGTCCGTTGGAGCAGGAGCGCACAGGAGCACAGCTCCGGGAGTGAAGAGCCCACGGGGTGGGCACATGACCAAGCCCCGCCCCCTCCTCAGCTTCCCTAAGCAGTGCAGAGGCGCAGCGCCCCGGGGAAAGCCCTGCTAGGGTCTTTATTGTTTTTAATGTTTTGCTTTAATATTGATAATTTTATCATTGTTCCTTTTATGACTGTGTTTTGCTTTTCCAGAGACTTGCTCAAGGTGGCATATAAATTTTCTAAGTATACCATTTTTTATCTGGGCACATGGCACATAAGTACTGGAGAGATTTCACCAACCCTTCAGCAGCTTCCACCCCATCAGTTTGGTGTAGTGGTCAGGAGTTGGACTCTAATCTGGGAGAACCGGGTTTGATTCCCCACTCCTCCACATGCAGCTGCTGGTGTGACCTTGGGCCAGTCACAAGTTCTCTCAGAGCTGCTCTCTGATGAGCAGTTCTCAAAAGACCTCTCTCAGCCCCACCTACCTCACAGGGTGTCTTGTTGTGGGGAGGGGAAGGGGAAGGGATGGGTGGGGCACATGTCCTGGATATCTCAAGTCTACTTGAAACCTAGTGGTTTCAAGGGAGCAGGAAGAGAATGAGGGTGTGTTCTTTACGCTTATTTTTATTGCACAAAGTATTGAATGGGGAAGGGAATGGAGGAAGAGCAGGTCAGTTTCACTCACTTGTAGAGTGGAGCCTGAGGGGTGGGTGTTGCCTTCTGACACACTTCTGGTATGTTAGGGGATGTGGCATATGCAAATGAGCTATGCAAATGAGCTATGCTAATGAGCTCCTGCACCTCTTTTTCTACAAAATGACCCCTGACTATGGCTCACCCAAGGTCATCCAGCAGCTGCAGGTGGAGGAATGGGGAATCAAACCCGGTACTCCCAGATGAGAGTCCGTGCTCTTAACCACGACACCAAACTGAATAAATGGACTAGAAACGTAGCTCCTGTAGGAAGTACAAAAGGAGGGAAAGGAAGTCATCTGTCACCACAATGTCCCCACAGGCCTCAAAAACCCACTCTTCTTATTCATATATTGATTTTTTTTTGTTTGCTGTCAAGTGGAGGCGGACTTCCGCTGACCCTGTAGAAGGCAATCGATGTTCAGAGCTGGTTTGCCATTGCCTGCCTCGGTGTAGTGACCCTGGATTTCCTTGGTGGTCTCCCATCCAAATACTAACCCAGACTGACCCTGCTTAGCTTCCAAGATGTGACAAGACTGGGCTAGAGTGAGCTATCCCAGTCAGGGCATATGATCACCCTATGGAAAAGTGGGGGTGCCATCTCGCTTTGGCATAAAAAAAGCCACACTTGTCCCCACATGATGTACTGAACAACACAACGGACAACCAGAAGCCAACAAATCACACCACAGAATACTGGCATTGCCCACCCGCTCGCTCATGCCTGGAGACCGTGACAGAGATCTTCCACTTCGCCTTTTGCAGCCAAAGTTCCCAGGAGATTTTGCTTGGGCGGCCGATAAGGAAGTGTAACTGTCAAGACACGGTTTTGCCATTTCTCAGGCTACAGCGTGGGAGTTTGCTGGCCTCTGGGAGAAGTCCGCTTCACGCTGCTTTGAATCTCAAGCACGGACAGTCAAATGGGACCGCCAAGACTTCCAAAGCCTTATCTAATCCATCCCTTGTAACTCTTTCCTTCCCCGTTCCTAGACTGTAGGAGTGACAGACCCCTGCTTCTTCTCTGTGGGGTAGATTTTCCCATCAAAACACAGTAACCCACTCTGAGCGAGCAGCCTCTTAGTAGCATATTTGAATTACCGAATTACAAGAGGCGGGACCCGTGATATGCGCGGGGCGGGGGAAGAAGGCGCTCCACAGAGCGGAGGAAGCAGCTGCAGGTGAGTCTTCTCCTCCACCCCAGCCTGCTCTCAGCCGCGAGGCCACTGATTCCCCCCACGCCCCAGCACCGGCGGTGAGGCCCAAGCAGCTCTCAGCCAGCGGGCCGCCGATTCCCCCCCCCCCGGCACCAGTGGCGAGGCCTCAGTGCCTCTCAGCCGCTGGGCTGCACAGAGTTCCCAGAGCGTTCTCTGAGCATGAGCAGGGAACGCTCTTTAACTTTGGGGGGGGATTTAATATATCCCCCCGAAAGTTTTTTTAAAGTTTTAGGATTTTTCTGCACACCTGGAAAGTCCCCCAAGTGTGCAGAAAAATCTCGTTGCCCCCCAAATGCCCCCAATGTGCGGATTTAGATATCAGCACAGAGGGAGCAAATTGGCTATTAGATATATAGATAACTTTCTGCGTGTCCCACCTTGTGACAGAAGAGTTATTTGGTTTTTGCCTGGGCCAGAGATTTTTTGTAACTCAGCAGGAGCCCTCTTAGAAATCCCTTTTGGAAACGGCACTTGGCACAAAGTAAAGTTCAAACAGAAAGGTTAATTTTATTGAACAGGCACAGTTGAATTAGGAATAGGGCAAGGGACAAGAAGTTGAGGTAAATTTGGTTGTTTATACAAATTATAATATTTTGAACAGGCAACAGAGTATAGCTGAAGCTTATATTCTTAGAGACTCAGTTCTTGACTGTGAGAGGTTTGTCTTGGAGATTTCTTTCTTTCTGTTGCCCCAGAAGGTCGGACCAGAACCAGTGGGTTGAAATGAAATCAGAAGTGTTTTCGGTTAAACATCAGGAAGAATTTCCTGACAGCTGGAGCAGTTCCTCAGTGGAACAGGCTTCCTCGGGAGGTGGTGGGCTCTCCTTCTTTGGAAGTTTTAAGCAGAGGCTAGATGGCCATCTGACAGCAATGCTGATTCTGTGCTTAGGTCTCGTGGCCCAGGGAAATGCCGGTTGCCACTGTGGGGTCAAGAAGCAACTGTTCTCTAGGCCAGTTTGGCCAGGGATCCTGGAGGGTTTTTTGCCATTTTTTCGACATGGAGCAGGGCTCACTGGGTGTGTGTGTGTGTGGGGGAAGAAATCTGTGAATTTCCTACATTGTGCAGGGGGTTGGACAATGACCCTGTTGGTTTCTTCTAACTGTATGGTTCTAATGGTTTGCAAAATCCCTGGAGACCCCAAGCAATTTCGGAATAATTGCTGAAGTGTCCCATTTTGCTACCCAAGGCTGACCTCTACTGGATGGTCTGAAAATGCACCCTGCGAGGCAACAGATTCATTTAACTGATCCTTTTAGCTGGAGAGGGAAGGGATCGGAATTACAGATCTCCTGCACACAAAGTGGATGCTCTACCACTGAACCACTGACCCTTCTCCAAACGTGGGTGTGGATCATCAGGCGTAACCAGGTTTGATTCCCCACTCCTCCACATGCAGCTGCATGTGGGTCAGTCACAAGTTCTCTCACAGCTGCTCTCTCAAGGGCAGTCCTCGAAAGAGCTCTCTCAGCCCCGCCTACCTCCCAGGTTGTCTGTTGTGGGGAGGGGAAGGGAAAGGAGATTGGAAGCCGCTCTGAGACTCCTTTGGGTAGTGAAGGGCGGGGTATAAATCCAGTCTCTTCTTCTTCCTCTTCTTCTTCTCTGAGAGATAGCATAGCTCCAGCCTTTGACTAATGTTGCGAAGGGAATAGAGGTCAAAAAGAACAGATCCACAGTGGGGGGAGTCAGGCAAGGAATACAACATTTCTAAAATCTGGCAAACCAACAAAGGCTCATGATTATATGACATATAAAATTCCTTAACAGGTATCATTGTGTGCATTATTACTAGAGGAGAGGGGCTGTGGCCCAGCGGTAGAGCATCTGCTTGGCATGCAGAAGTCCCCAGGTTCAATCTCTGACATCTCCAGTTGAAGAACCAGGTAGAAAGTGATATGAAAGACCCGTGCCCAACACCCTGGAGAGCCGCTGCCAGTCTGAGTAGAGAATACTGACTTTGATGGATTGAGGTTCTGAGTTTCATATGTTCATGTGTTCACATGCATCAGATCACAAATGCTGATCAGCCCCGGGTACAGTTCAGTTGCAGTGAACTATTTAATATTATTATGGTCATGATTACAAAAAAATCAGTCAGTACAGATACCCATTCATCCAGCTTTACCGAACAAGAGCCAGAGTAGTGTAGTGGATAGACTATTGGACTGAGATGCTGGGAGTCCTGGGTTCGAATTCCCACTTCTATGACTGAATGCATGCCAGGTGGCCTTGGGCCCTTTGCCAACACTCAGCCCGGCCTACCTCACAGGGTTGTTGTGAGAGGAAGAAGGAGAGGGGAACGATGGTGTAAGCCCCTTTGAGTCCCGACTGGGCAGACAAGCGGTATAAAGACACATTAAGGCAATGCATGCAAGAAAATATACAAAGGACGAAAGCAACAGAAAAACTGGGGGAATGAGGTGGGAAGGGAGAAAGGGATTTAACATTATTTATCACATTTTCTCCTCTTCCACCACCGTATTCTCACAACAGCCCCGTGAGGGAGGTGAGGCTGAGAGTGAGTGACCAGTCTAAAGCAGAGCTCCGATTTTATTGCACAACAGCAGCCATCTGCAACGGGATTTTCCTGTAGGGACACGCTAATCCGGCTGTCCACAAAATGTTATTCCGGAATCCAGTTTCTTGACCAAGAAGAGCTCACTTCTTCATCTGCACCTTAACGTTGGACATTGCATTCCAAAATAAGCCGCAGCTTGCTTGCAGTGAACTAGCCTTCGCTATGGAGATATGTTACAAAGTAGAAGCTAGGGTTACCAACCTCCAGGCGGGAACTGGAGATTCCCCGGACCCCCAGAGTGCAGAGATCAGTCCCCCCTGGAGCAACTGTCGTCTTCAGAGGGCAGGAATTTCCTAATCCAGAGTTGGCACCTCTAGATTTTACCCTCCACGCAAACACGCCTAAAACGTCTGCATTGAACTTGAAGAAACAGTGCAAAAGCTGCTGCGGGAACCAAAATCGCGCTATAGCCTCTGAAACGCCTTCCTAGATTTCGCCTGCTATTGCTTTAAATTCTCATTCCAACCGGTCCCGCCCCCCACTTTGCCGACCTGCCCATCATGGCGTCCAGAACAGATCGCCCTCCTTCCCGTGAGCCTCTAGACGCAGCCGGTTCCCC
This sequence comes from Lepidodactylus listeri, assembly GCA_029233225.1. Lineage (NCBI taxonomy): Eukaryota > Metazoa > Chordata > Lepidosauria > Squamata > Gekkonidae > Lepidodactylus > Lepidodactylus listeri. The sequence continues at coordinate 10,738,145 of JARCFY010000022.1, read as the reverse complement.
CCTTTTCCCAGAGGCCCTTGCGCGCAAAGCCGACTGTTCCCTGGCAGCGGCAAGATGGCGGACCGACCCGGTAAGGGGCTGTTGGCGGAAGGGAGGCTTCAAGGTGACCTGGCTCCGTGGAGACCCGCTCCGGCGAGGGGAATCTTCTGCCCCCAAGTCCTCGGGCTTGGCCCTGCCTTGGTCCCTGGAGGTGTCCGGGTGGGGGGCTCCGAATAACGAGGCCCGTTTTGTGCAAAAAAAACCCCCGCCTTGTGCGCATGCGTGGATCTGTCGTCCTTGTCCCTTTTATTCCAAGCTGAGCCAGGGATTCTTGCGAGGTGCAAGAGAGGGTGAAATCCAGCAGGCACAGCAATACCACCAGCCCTTTCCTCGTGTTGTTGCACGCTTTTAAAATGATGCACCGGCCTTCCCACCCATCCTGCAATCATAAGAGTTAGAAGGGATCTCCAATATCATCTAGTCGAACCCCTTGCCCAATGCTGGAAATTCACAAATACCTCTCCCCCTCACACACACACACTCAGTGATCCCTGTTCCATGCCCAGAAGATGACAAAAAACCTCCAGGATCCTCAGCCAAACTGACCTGGAGAAAAATGGCTTCCTGACCCCAAAGTGGTGATCAGCATTTCCCTGGGCGTGTAAGAAAGGGCCACGAGAACTAAGCACTGAGGCAACCTTTCCTGCCTCCCTTCTCGGGATCTGCCTGAGTTTACAGAATCCTGCTCTCCCTGCCTGTTTGATGTAGTGGTTAGGAGCACAGACTCTAACTGGGGGGAACCGGATTTGATTCCCCACTCCTCCACGTGCAGCTGCTGGTGTGACCTTGGGTCGGTCACGAGTTATCTCGGAGCTGTTCTCTCAGGAGCAGTTCTCAAAAGAGCTCTCTCAGCCCCACCTACCTCACAAGCAGTGTTCCCACTAAGTTGAGGTAGTGTGAGCTAGCTCACATTTTAGCCTCCAGCTCAGACATTTTGGTCTTAGCTCAGGAAGGATGGCTCCTCCAGAGCAGACTAATTTATATAGCCAAATCGCTCGCTCACAACTTTAATGCCAGCAGCTCACAAAGTAGAATTTTTGCTCACAAGACTCCCCAGCTTTGAGGGAGCATTGCTCACAGGGTGTCTCTTGTGGGGAGGGGAAGGGAAAGGAGATCGTAAGCCGCTCTGAGTCTCCTTCGGGTAGGGAAGGGTGGGGTATGAATCCAATCTCTTCTTCCCCCCGTATTCTTCTCTTCTAGTTCCTGTTAAAGACTTGAAGCTTCTGGACGTCAAACTGGGTCAGCTCCCAGGGTGGTTGGCATCGCGAGATTACAGCCCTACGGGGCTTGTTAATGGTTTCATACGAGGTGAGTGTTGCGGAGAAGTCTGCTGGGGGGGGGATATGGATTCCTAGTGGTAGTGCTTCACCTGAGAGCAGCTGAAGGCATTCAGTTGACTACAGACTGTTAGTTCCAGTATTATTTATTAGAAGTCTTCGTGTTTTGGGGGGGCTTGTTTGATGCCACAGTGTGAGCCTGTGCTTGCTCTCCTGAGTCTCTCACTGGATTTCTGAGTAAGCACCAAGTTTGTCTTTAAATCGCACGTTCCGCTCCTGTGTTGGTTTCAGTGGAACTCGCCAGTGAACAGACATGTAGGGTTGCAACCTTCTGTTTCTGATTATTGAGAGACCAAAATCTGAGTCCGGTAGCATCTTAGAGCCCATCAAAATCTTCCAGAATAGAAGCTTTCACAAGTCAAAGTTACCTTGACCTGGATGGCCCAGGCTAACCTGATCTTGTCACATCTCAGAAGCTAAGAAGGGTTGGCCCTGACTAGAACTTGGATGGGAAACCACTGAGAAAGCCCAGGGATGCTGTGCTGAGGCAGGCAATGGGAAACTGCCTCTGAATGTCTAATGCCTTGAAAACCCCATGAGGGGTCGCCATAAGTCAGCTGTGACTTGACAGCACATCTCACACACACGCAAGCCACGATCATTTCAGTGTTTTGAGGTTAGGGTTCGGAGCAGTCTTCCGTCTACGCAGAGCTAGTGAGCCAGCTCACAGTTTTTTAGCCTCTGGCTCACACATTTTTGTCTCCGCTCAGGAAGGATGGCTCCAGAGCAAACTAATGGATGCAGCTGCCAAATAATGCGCTCAGAACTTTAATGCCCGTCGCTCACAAAGGAGAATTTTTGCTCACAAGGCTCCACAGCTTAGCGGGAGCATTGGTTCTGAGAGGTGGACATGACTTGAAAAATTAGTAAACTTTGCCCTGTTCTGGATAGCCCAGGCGACCCCGATCTCAGAAGCTAAGCAGGGCTGGCCCCAGATAGTATTTTGATGGGAAACCTCCAAAGAATACCGGGGCTAGGAGGTGGAGGCAGGTTATCGAGTCACTTCTAGTTGGTGTAGTGGTTAAGTGCGCGGACTCTAATCTGGGAGAACCGGCTTTGATTCCCCACTCCTCCACTTGCACCTGGCTGGAGGACCTTGGGCAAGCCATAGCTCTGTACCAGATGTTCCCTCAAGGACGGTTGTCTCAGAGCTCTCTCAGCCCCACCTACCTCACAGGGTGTCTGTTGTGGGGAGGGGAAGGGAAAGGCGTTTGTAAGCCGCTCTTGAGACTCCAAGTGAGTGAAGGGCGGGATATAAATCCTATCTCTTCTTCTCTGACCATCCTCCATGCCCCAGTAGGAGTCGCCAGCGGTGTGAGAGCCAGCCAGCCTGTGGTCTTCTGCATGCAGGGTTTGTTGTAGTGTGGGCCTGGTCTGCGCTAAGTGATTCGGAATCCCCCCCCTCCCCCCCCCGGTTGCTGTTAAGATGGCGCCGTCAGTAGCTGTGGTCTGAGAAGGCAACTTTTTGAAGCTGAGAAATTTCTCCTCCCCCCCTCCCCCTCAGGTCGTAGCCGATTCTACAACAAGTACATCGATGTGAAGAAAGGCGGCATCGGGGGTATCGCGATGGTGCTAACCGGCTATGTGGTGATCAGCTATATCTGGAGCTACGACCATATTAGTGAGTAAAATCTTACATTGCATGTTTAACGGTCCGTTTTAAAAAGAAATCGGAGAAGGTAGAGAACCCTTCCCCTCTGAGTGCAAGAGCATGCGGCTGTGGCTGTCCCGGAGTCTTAAGTCGATGACGGGAGTGGAGCCTGAAATGTTTGGAAGAGGCACAGTGATTTATATACTTCTGTAAGGTAGCATAAGAGTGTTCCAATAGATCGCTGCTGGGCAGGCAGATAGAAGAGTAAGACTGGGGGAAAACAGGGCTCCTAGGATATCCTGTAAACAGAATGCCCATGTCCCCACTGTGCCTTTGAAGTGGCCCAGCCTAGCGTGCGGATTTCCTAGTTCCATCTGGCAGGGCTACTGGCCTAAATTGAGTCTTTGACCTAATCCACTAGGCCTGCTAATTGTTAGGGGGTCTCCAGTTACTTGTATCAGGGCAAGTGTACTATTTCTTGCCTGACTTCGCAACATAACATCCAAATCACAGGTTGTCCTAGTCCCACCGTGCACCATATTGGTCAGGCTGCACCTGGAGTCCTGTGTGCAGTTCTGGAGGCCTCACTTCAAAAAGGATGGGGACAGAACGGAGCAGGTGCAGAGGAGAGTGACGAGGACGTTCGGGGGGCCTGGAGACCAAGAAGCCCTCTGAGGAAAGGCCGAGGGACTTGGGAGTGTTCAGTCTGGAGAAGGGGGGGGGGGCGTTGAGGGGGGACACGCTGTCTTGGAAGTATTTGAAGGGCCGTCACTTAGAGGAGGGCAGGGAGCTGTTCCTTTGGACAGCAGAGGACAAGACTTCCAGTAATGGGTTTAAATTGTGGGTGGGAAGGTAGCGGCTGGATCCTAGGAAAGAGTTCTTTACAGTCAGAGCTGTGCAGCAGTGGAATCGGCTGCCTTGGGAGGTGGTGAGCTCCCCCTCACTGGTAGTCTTGAGGCATTGTCTGGGCAAACATATTCCAGGGATGCTCTAAGCCAATCCTGCATTGAGCAGGGGGTTGGACTCGATGGCCTCTTCCGGCTTTTGATTTTAATATTTGCTGCTGTAGAGACCCTGGTTTCTGCTTAGTATTTCACTTGACTGAGGAAAATGTTGGTGCCCTCCCCCCCAAGTGGGTGAATACATCCAACCTGAAGCAAACGGACTTGTTTTAATAATTTAGAGCACGATCGCTGGAGGAGATATCACTGAGGTTAAACAATCTGGAAGAACGCAGGCAGCACCTGACTGGCAGTGGAGAAGAGGAGAGATCCCACGCCCTGAAATGCTAATCTCTCTTTCAGCATAAGCAAGTGTATCATGACCAATAATAAAACATTTATTGTTAAGTGTACAGTAAGATCATTCTTTTATTTCCAGAAGTGGGCAATGCTAGGCAGTTAAGACTTGAATGCAGTAAGGGACTAATGTCAAATAGTTTCCTAAACTCTTAAGGCTGTAAGGAAACCAGCTTCCAAGTCGGCTGTTATTTGGAAGATATTTTGTAGCCATCGGTAGCTGGCTTCCATGACTGGTGTATAGATTCAGAGAGTCTTAATTGCATAGTAGTACTGGGAACTGTTTCTAATGGCAAACATGAGTGTAGTTATCCATGAAGAGGCAGAAGCCCTCACTGTGTTTGTTGTTCACGCACAACACGGTGTATGGGCCGTACACATCATAAATCAGTCTGTATGTTCTAGAATGTGCCACTTAAATAAAGTGCAAACCTGTTTGTGTTTTCTAGCTCTAGTAACTGGTCACTCCTGGTATGTAAAACGTGTATACCATCATTTCTTCAAACTAGGTGTTCATTATACTCCAGAACAGTTTTTCTACTGAAAACAGTAAAAGTCCAGTAGCACCTTTCAGAGTAACAAACTTCATTGTAGCATGAGCTTTCAAGAAAGACGGCTCTTAGCTTTGTCAGAAGAGAGCTGTGTTTCTGAAAAGCTTATGCTACAATAAACTTTGTTCAGTCTTAAAGGCACTACTGGACTTCTAACTATTTTGCAGCAACAGACTAACATGGCTAACTCCTCTGGATCTGTTGAAAATAATATCTTGTTGAAGAGTTGCTGTTTTCTCCACAATACACCATGGGCTTTTTGGAAAAGAAACTTTAATGAACTAAGAAGCCTTTGTATTCCATACAACATAGGACTTCAGTTGCATTCTTTCTAGGCACATTTTCCCCTCCAAAAGTAAGTTTTTAAAAAGCCAAAATACTCCCAACTTTTTTTAAAGGGTACATCCATTTAAGGAAACAAAAACAAATGCTTTCAAGGTAGTTTACCAGTTGAGAGCTAAGGTTTGTATTACAGGAGGAACTTTCTGACTGAACTTTGAAGGTGTCTACGGGCGTTGGTGGATGAGGTGTGTCAGGCTAACAGACGCTTAATCAAGGCCCACTGAAGCCAGGAGCTTAAAGCAATACCAGTTAGGGATTTTTTTATACAAACATGTTTCTAGCTCCCGTCCATTCAGTCGGAACTTTAAAACTCCTTTATTTTTCCTCCTAGCCCATTTCTGACCAATCCATTTAGTGGTGTGAGTTGTAATACGTTTGTGGCTCCAGTCAAGAACACAAATGCAGGCCCGTTGGGTTGGCTACGCCTGCACTGTGGTCAGCTCCCAAAGGAGTACAAAAAAACCCCACCGCACAGAGCTATGCACAGTTTTCACCCCCAGGTGCTCATCCAGATGCCTTGCCAAGAATACAGATGTGCGATGCTCCATTCCTGTTGGTGCGCAACACAGACCAGCCCCTTCATACCATCAACACTTCTCATCTTCCTCTGTGTCCAGGGACCACTTGGAACAACTGAGAACTTACAAGCACAAAAAGAAAGTATCGATTCCAAATGCAATCTGAGGCTTGTGTATTTTCCCCCCACAAACTGGATTGTTTCTCAGTATCCGCTCAATTTCTATTTTAAAAAGGTTTAAAAGAAATGATGAAATTACAAAACCAGGAGTCCGCGGCCGGGCTGCCCTTCTGGCACAGGCACTCAAAAAAACAGATCAACAGTTTGGACTGGTGGTCGGCCTCACTCTGTTTCCATTTTAAACTGTGCTGTGTAAGTTGTCTCCCATATGGCGACTGGCTCACTGTCCACTAAGAAAAGCCAAGTGTCCCTTTGTGCATCGGTTGGCATAGTGTCCTTTTTCACCACACTGGGGGAGGAAAAGAAAAAAAAGACGTGAAACTATTTAAATACTAAAGGTTGCAAAATCCCGGGTGGAAATGGTTGCCACTTCAGAGATAAAACCAGCAGGATTTCTTCCTTATGAAATCCTGTTTCAGAAGTTTCTATTTTATTTATTTAATTGGTTTTGTATCCCGCCCTTTCCACATAGCAGGCTCAGGGCAGGTTCTATCAAATATAATATACAAAATTAAAAACAATCAAAATACATCAAATAAAATACAGTGCCCTTAGGGTTCAGACCATCAAATACATGAGTAACTTCCACAAACAGGCTCTTTTGCACAGGTGAAACCAAGGTTTCTACTTTCAAACCCAGCCCATCTGTCTTCTAGCCAGTGCCTACGTTCTTCATCCCGTTTAAAACATGAGCCATTTCCCCAATTCCATGTAGAAAAAGAAGAGGAGATTGGATTTCTACCCCGGCCTTCACTACCCGAAGGAGTCTCAGAACAGCTTACCATCTCCTTTCCCTTCCCCTCCCCACAACAGACACCCAATGAGGCAGGTGGGGCTGAGAGAGCTCTCTTGAGAATTGCCCTTGAGAGAACAGCTCTGAGACAACTTGTGACTGATTCACTGTCACATGTGGAGGAGTGGGGAATCAAACCCGGTTCTCCCAGATGAGTGTCCACACACTCTTAACCACCACACTACTGTAATTAAAGAAAAGCATGAAAATTACAGACAGCTGAATGTATGTAAGTACGTACACTGGTAGGATTGTCCAGATTGGAAACACCCACCCGCACCATGCCGCCTTCCACTTACTTTGTAACAAGTGACCTGCTCCAGCGGCCGGGGACCTCTGTTGCCGATGCTGTTGTTTTGAGACTGCATCACTCCAATGACCTGTGGGGTCCTCTGTTGGTTGGGAGAAGAGTTCTGACTCGTTAATTGGATCAGGGACGACGACCTCTGCAGTGGCGGGTTGTTATTTTGCTGAGGGCGGGAGAAAGAACAGCCCACATGCTCAGTCATTGGTCTCTTCCAAGGCACTGCGCGTGACGAGCTTAAGTATTCCGTGCCTGACAGTAAAGGAGCCCTGCCCGAGAACCCGGACTTCCCCAACGTGTCTTGTAACTTGGATGCTGAAACTGCCACACAACTGCTGGGTGGCTCAAGCACATATGCACTCGGAAGTCTGTTTTAAAATTAGGCCCGCCCCTCTACGGCCTGAAAGACCAATAGGGCCCCTGAGGAGAAGCTGAAGAGTCGGGGGCTTTTCAGTTTAGAAGAGAGACAACTAAGGGAGGAGAGGACATGAGTGAGGTTTGTAATATTATGCATAGGGTGGAGAGAGCTGATAAAGAGAACTTCTCCTCCCTCTCCCAAAATAAAAGAGAAGGGACTGGATTAATACCCCGCCCCTCACTACCCGAAGGAGTCTCAGAGTGGCTTACAATCCTTGCCTTTACCCTCCCCATAACAAGTACCCGGTGAGGTAGGTGGGGCTGAGAGAGCTCTCGAGGACTGCCGTGGAGAGAACAGGTCTGAAAGAACTTGTGACTGACCCAAGGTCACACCAGCAGCTGCATGTGGAGGAGTGGGGAATCCAACCCGGCTCTCCACGCTCCTAACCACTGCGCCAAAATACTAGAACTCAAGGACATCCAATGAAGGTTCAGGAGAGACAAAAATGAAATACTACCTCACACGGAAATGTGGAATTCGCTGCCAGAGGATGTAGTGATGGCCACAACTTGAAAAGGGGATTCGTTAGATTCATGGAGGATAATAAATCTATCCATGGCTACTAGCCATGGTGGCTGAGGGGAACCTCCACATTCAGAGGCATTAAACCTCTGAATCTCAGAGCCAGGAGGCAACGTCAGGGGAAGGCCTCAGTGTCCTGTTGTTGGCCCTCCAGAGGAACTAGTTGAGGCCACTGTGTGAGACAGGGTGCTGGACTGGATAGACCACTGGTCTGATCCAGCAGGGCTCTTCTGATGTTCTTCTCAGGGGGAAGGCCTCAGCCTCTCTGCCCTGTTGTTGGCCCTCCAGAGGAACTGGTTAAGGGCACTGCGTGAGACAGGGTGCTGGACTGGATAGACCACTGGTCTGATCCAGCAGGGCTCTTCTGATGCATCATTTCACCCCTCCCTCATTTATAGGCTGTGACACCATCCCAAGGAGTGGATTATACTGTGATACACCTTATGCAGCCCACACGCTGTCTAATAGTCACACAGGATCTCCCAGAAGCACCTTCATTGCTTGCTGGAGACGTGAGCCAGAAAGCTGCATACCTTCTGCTGTGGTTGCGTTGGCTGAGGCAGTGGCGGCTGCTCCGTGGTTCCCATGGGGAGTTCGAATCGAGGGCTGGTTTCAAAAAGAGAAAAGATAACTTTATGGAAAGGCAGAGTTGACCCTTGAGAGGCTGGCTGGAATGCATCCTCTGACGGGTTCCAAAAAGCCACCTCCACCACGCCAGAGGCCCATCACTCTCACACAGGCACACATGCCCTAATCAGTCTCCACGACAGAACAAGAGGCTTGCAGGGGGAAATATCGCAAAGTTATTCATGTAAGAGAGCCCAGAAGGGGAAGTCAGCATTGGGGTCACCAAGGCTGACTGTGAAGGCCTCCAAGAGGACCTCTGCAAACTGAGTGGGCGACAATGTGGCAAACGAAGTTTAATGTTGGTAAGTATAAGGTGAAACACACTGGGACAAAAAATCCCAACTTCAAATATAGGCTAATTGTGTCTGAACTTGCAAAGACTGAGAGAGAAAAGGATCTTGGGGTTATAGTGGAGAGCTCAATGGAAGTATCAACACCGTGTGCTGCAGTGGTCAAAAAGGCAAACTGTATGTTAGGGATTGTCAGGAAAGGGACTGAGACTAAAACGGCCGATATTGTAATGCCCCCGTATAGATCTATGGGGCGGCCTCATTTGGAACACTGTGTACAGTTCTGGTCACCATATCTCAAAAAGGACATGGCAGAGCTGGAAAAAGTACAGAGGAGGGCAACTAAGATGATTAGGGGGGTTGGAGCACCTTCCCTATGAGGAAAGGCTGAAGAACCTGGGACTTTTCAGTTTAGAAAAGAGACAACTAAGTGGGGACATGATTGAGGTTCATACGTTCTTATGTCACTGCCAATCTGAAAATTCCTCCCTATCTACAAGGCTCACTGTGTGGCACAGCAACTGACCCTTCTCAGATTCGAGGGGGGGGAAAGCTGAAGACCATGGAGACAATCCTGGAATATACTCACTGCATGAATTTGCAAGCAGGCCCCTCTGGACAGAACCCCACCAGATAATTCACACAAATAACACGCCGGGTGTGCCTGTGCCGGCAGAGGGGGCCTGCAACACAGAACATGAGGGTCAGGCTTCTGACATAGATTACCTCCCCCACCCACTACCGCAAAACCTCCTTTGGATTTCGAACCTTCAAGCAGACCCAGGCTACTGGCCACTCACAGCCATGAGCAAAAAAGACCTTTTTTTTTACAATTTAAGGCAAGTTCTCCAACAGACGTGCCAAACCACTGGCTCCAGCCCTCCCACACAAGAGGCTGCGGCTCTACCGTTCCACTTCGGAGACAAAAAGTAACTAGCAAAGGTAAGGGAAATACACACATACCGTGCTTACAAAAGCCTCGGTCGTACCAAGGGCAGTCTTTTATCTTGGACTCGGGGTCAATGTGCAAGAACGGGCATTCTTTGTTGCTGCATTCCCCTGCAGTAGAGAAGCACATGCTTCACTGAAGGTAGAAGGGTGGGAAAAAAGGATTCTCTGTCCAGAACAAATCCCTGCTCCTACCCCATAAAAAGCCAAACTGTGTTAGGAATCTCTTGAGTAGGTTTCCTTTATTGCAGCAAGACCTGCTGTCTCACCCCCCCCCCCCACCTTGCAAAGCAGCAACAGCGAAGAGGCTAAAGACACTTTGGTGTTCTCTAATAAAGCAAGTAAATAAGTACCCCTGCTCACTGGAACCTGAATCCGTTTCTCATATTTTACTTCGCTGTCCCATGCATTGCAAGCTGCGTCAGCAACATCTTGATCCTCTGATTTCCAACTGTACTGGCTCCCCAGAGAGAATTACTCAGTATTTACTCGTTGATAACTCCATCAGACTGACAGAATTTCTGGCTGAGTATCTGGCTACTGTGTTGCATAAGGGTAATCACGTTTCTAAGGCTAGGGCAGAGAATATTGGATTAATTTTGCTCTTATCTTATTATTATTCTCTGATACTGTTTTACTGCTTTATCTGGACGGTACCCCTCCCATTTTGATTTTCATCCACGTAAGATCATCTCTGTATCTTATATTTTATGCCATTAAAGATTACTGAAACTTGAATTTGAAATAAGTGCCCCACAAGACAGGGCTGCGTTGATGTATTAAAATCTCGTTCCGCAGCTCCGGACCAGTACCAAGCTGACTGTGCATTGTCTGCTGAGCGTACAGATCAAAGCTGCACAAGAGAAACAAAGCCTTCTGTGGGATGGGGAAAGGTATGAGTGTGCTGGCCACGGCACGGGGCTACCAATCAGGAAGTCAAGTCTCATCTCTGCGTTAGAAAAGTTAGCCCCTGCCCAAATCTGTATTGGGGAAACTAATAATTCTGATGATCCTCACCAGGTTGCTGCAAAGATTACTGAGCTGCTGTAAATCGCTTTGAATGCTACAGTTCAAGATATTGTTGAGGGCAAAGGTGGCCCACAGTGCAATCACACGAAACTGCCTTCTACTGAACCAAACCCTGGGTCCATCAAGGTATATTCAGACTGGCAGCAGCTCTCCAGGGTCTCAGGCTTGAGGTCTTTCACATCACCTGTGACTTTTAAACTGGAGATGCCAAGGGTTGAACCTAAGGCATGGCAAGCAGATGCTCTACCACTGAGCCACAGCCCCTCCTCCCAAGTGTATTTTCTTGGAAGCAAATAGCCCCTTGTCCAGCAGGGCTTATACCCACATGTCTGGGCACAGGATTATTATTAGCCCAAAAGTCGCTCTTTCCAAAACAAGCCACATTGAGAGCCACAATGAGGGCCACCGCAGTTCCTCTTACCGAACTTTGAGTAGAAGTAGCACTCGGGCATCTTGGTCATGTCATACTCATGCAAGAACTCGCACTGGTCTCCCTTCTTGCACAGCCCCCGTAGCCAGTGCTTGCAAACCACCGTCTTTTCGCCGCTGATGTGTCGGAAGGGACACATGCCTCCTAAAGTGCAGGGGAGACACCATTGCATATGGGCTCACAACTCAACAGGGGAAGGATTGTGTGTTAATGAACGGCTTCCCGTCTGCCTTCTCCTAGCATAAGGTACTTGTAATTGAAGCATACCTTTCCCACAGGCAGACTTTAAAAAAAATTCACAGACAGCAGCTCCCGATTCTGTGGAGAAAAAGAAATGCACAATAAGAACATAAGAGAAGCCAATGCTGGATCAGGCCAATGGCCCATCCAGTCCAACACTCTGTGTCACACAGTGGCCAAAAACACCAGGTGCCATCAGGAGGTCCACCAGTGGGGCCAGGACAGTAGAAGCCCTCCCACTGTTGCAGGGGGAGCACCAAGCATACAGAGCATCACTTGCCCCAGACTGAGAGTTCCTATCTATACCTTGTGGCTAATAGCCACCGATGGACCTCTGCTCCATGTGTTTATCCAATTCCCTCTTGAAGCTGTCCATGCTTGTAGCTGTCACCACTTCCTGTGGCAGTGAATTCCACGTGTTAATCACTCTTTGGGTGAAGAACTACGTCCTTTTATCTGTTCTAACCCAATGGTTCAGCAATTTCATTGAGTGCCCTTGAGTTCTTGTATTGTGACAAAGAGAGAAAAGGACTTCTTTCTCTACCCGCTCTATCCATGCATAATCTTGTAAACCTATATCCTGTCACCCTCAGTCATCGTTTCTCCAAGCTAAAGAGCCCCATGAGCTTTAACCTTTCTTCACTGGGAAAGTATTCCAACCCTTTTATCATTCTAGTTGTTCTTTTCTGCACTTTTCCAATGCGATATCTTTTTTGAGGTGTGGTGACCAGAACTGTACACAGTATTCCAAATGTTCTTCTGCCCAATAGGATTAAATTTAGAAGTACCATTATTTTTAATGAGTTACACAATTTAGCGTGCCCAGATCTGCAGTCCTTCACTCAGAGGTCAGATAGAGGCTTCCTGTATCTTTATAGCTGAGCAGATCTTCCAAAACCAAGTTTTTTAAAGGCCGCATAAAAGGTGCGCAGCAGTGACATGACAAAAAAATAAGCAGGGGTAGCGCACCAGTCCATTTTATCAGGGGTATGATGAGGAGAAATCCAAGAAAGCTTCCCCAGATGTTTTCCCTTTTTACCTAGCTAGCTTGCCCAATTTAGCCCAGCAGCTGGAATTCTGCTTCTGATTCGCCATATGATTGTTGAAATGTTTTATTATTGTTTTAACTGGTTTTATCTTGTCTTTGTTTTATGACTTTTGTACATCACCCAAAGCACTACTGTGGCAGGGATTGGGCGATTCATAAATACGATAAATGATAAATAATAACTTGAAAACATACATCATGCTGCATGAACACAAGCTGACCCAAGCAGATTTCTGATCTTTGGCACACAGACACAAATCCTTTACAGAACGAAAGAGGGAGGGAGACGTAAAGAGGCAGGACAGTCTGATATTCTTAGGGTGCTTCACCTACCTCTGAGATTATTGAATAAGTAGCACTGTCAATCAGTCTACAAGACCTGAGCAAGGCTGTTAATCAAAGGAGGCTTTGGAGATCATTAATTCATAGTGTTCCCATTAGAAGTAACTTGACAACACTTAACACACACACAGCACTGTCCAATGGGTTTATGAAATAGCACATGCAATTCTCCTCAACAAAAGGTACTATTCAATAAACATTAGAAAGACCAGACTCGCAGCTACTTCTATCTCTCTTTCTAACCCATCTCCAAAGACAGGAGCTTAGACTCTCAGAAACTTATACCCTGAAAATCTAGATTCTTGGTCTAGAGTCTTGGACTACAATCAAACTTTTCTTCCTGCATGTTTGTTTCTCACACACTTTCTCCCTTTTGTCTCACAACAACCTTATGAGGTGGGCTACACGATTAGGAAGTAGGGCTACCAGGTCTGAACTTGGAAATTCCTGGAGATTTGGGGGGTGAAGACTGAAGAGGACAGGGTTTGAGGAGGGGCATAATACCATAGAGTCCACCCTCCAAAGTGGCCATTATCTCCAGGTGAAGGGATCTCCGTTGGCTGGGGATCAGTTGTAATAGAGGGGTATCCCCAGCCACCAGCTGGAAATTAACAAACCTGTGCAATAAATGATGTCTATATCAAAAGTATATGTATATATTTTTAGAATGTGCTTCTCAAAGAATTACCAACCTGTTTGTCTGACTGTTGCCCCTTACAAAAATACAAAGACATCAGAAATCTTATACGAACTACAACGATAGAATTGTACAAGAAAATTCACAAAGTATTCCAAACTGTACAAAATTTGTTACACAGTTTTGAAGAGGAGATTGGATTTATGTCCCACCCTTCACTCACTTGGAGTCTCAGAGCGGCTTACAAACTCCTTTCCCTTCCCCTCCCTACAACAGACATTCTGTGAGGTAGGTGGGGCTGAGAGAGCTCTGAGACAACTGTCCTTGAGGGAACAGCTGGTACAGAGCTATGGCTTGCCCAAGGTCATCCAGCCAGGTGCAAGTGGAGGAGTGGGGAATCAAACCCGGTTCTCCCAGATTAGAGTCCGCTCACTTAACCACTACACCAGACTGGCTATCTTTCGCTATTTTTCTAGCCCTTCGACTGTGCAGGTGCCGGTTCTTGTGGCTAACCATCTGGAAATGGGCAACTCTGTCAGGAAGACCCCTGCCCCAAAGAAAAGGAGGCAGCTTCGGGGAGAATTTGAACTCGGGCCCCTCGCCAGTATCGCTCGCACTATAAAAACCGACTAGGCTGTCCCAATGAGGATAGGAACAAGCTTGAGGAATAGCGCTCCCGGCTCACGTACTGTCCATGCCCGGGAAGGGGAGCGGCTGCGCGCCGAGCTGTTGCTCCACCGCGATCTCCAGCTCGAACTTGATGTGGTCCACGCTGGCGATGAGCTCCTGCATGGTGGCGGCGGCGGCGACTCTTCGCGGCACAGACTGAAGGAGGAAACTGAGATAACCGGAGGGAAGAGGAACGGCACGGGCGACTCTGCCAAACCGTACCGAACCGCTCTCGCAAAGGATGCTGGGAACGCTGTCCTCCGACCCTCCCCGGCGGGGTGTGATGACGTATGCGCTTCGACCAATGAGGAAAAAGCTCCGCCCCTTTCTCTGAGGCGGGGAGGAGGAGGCTAAGGTGGTGACGGCCGTTTCGCTCCCCGCGTCAGCCAATGGGACGGAGCCCCCTCTCTTGGTAGGCGGAGACTTTGTGGTAAAGGACGCCTCGGCGCGCTGGAAAGAGGGAGGGAAGAGAAAGAAGCCGCGGCTGAAGTTCTCCTCAGGCGAGCGTGTGCAGAGACGCCCCGCCCCTTTTGTGGGCGGAGTCGCGGCAGGGGAAGGAGGGCGTCGCACGCGCGCGTGGGGCGCGCGAGGGAGACGTTGGAGGCCGGTGAGAGTTCGAACGGTTCTCTCGCGTGGGCGGGGCTCCCTTGAGGCCACGCTTCTTGAGAAGGTTGCGGGACGCGGCAGTTTGTCTGCTGGGGTTGCCAGCTCCAGGTCGGGAGACTCCTACAAACTGGAGGGGGACTACCTCAGCTCTCTAATGCCATATAATTAGGTATACCAGCTCTGAGTTGGGAGATTTGGAAAGGGGGGGGGGTAGAGCCTGGAGGAGGGACCTCAGTGTGGTATAATGCCATAGATATAATGCTAACTCTGGGCTGGGAGATTCCTGGATTTTGGGGGGGTGGAGCCTGGGAAGGGGAGGGGCCCCAGCAGGATGTATTTCTACAGAGTCCACCCTCCAAAGCAGCCATCTTCTCACAGGAACGTATCTCTGTAATCTGGAGACCAGTTGTAATTCTGGGAGGTCTCCAGGTTCTTCCTGGAGGTTGGCAACTTTAGCTTACACACCATAGGCTACCCACCACCACCACCACCTCACACAAACATATGCTTCTAGCCTACCTGCTCCTCATAGATATTTCCCACTGAAAGGGTCAGAGTGATGTGAAAGAGGCGGCCAGTCTGAGTTGGCAACCCTGACCTTGATTGACTCAGCAGAAGGCAGCTCTGTGCGTTGGTGTGATGGGTTGCCGCTGTTGCGTGAGTGCGATTGCGCAGAAAGCATCTCAGAACAGCGGGGGGGGGGGGTGTAGGTACCATGCTGTAGTGGCAGCGCAGCCGCTTGGCATGCCGAAGTTCCCTAGTTCAGTCTCTAGCATCCAGGAAAGGGATCAGGCTGCAGGAGATGTGAAAGACCTCCACCTGAGACCCTGGAGAGCCACTGCCAGGCAGAGTAGACAGAGCTGACTTGGATGGACTGATGTTCTAATTCAGTACAAGAAGAGAAGAAGAAGAGATTGGATTTATACCCCACCCTTCACTTCAGAGCGGCTTACAAACTCCTTTCCCTTCCCCTCCTCACAACAGACACCCTGTGAGGTAGGCGGGGCTGAGAGAGCTCTTTTGAGGATAGAACAGTTTTGAAAGAAACTTGTGACTGACCCAAGGTCACACTGGCAGCTGCATGTGGAGGCGTGGGGAAACAAATCCGGTTCTCCCAGATCAGAGTCCGCGCACTTAATCATCTCCATGCGGTTGTAGAACAACGTGTAGCATGTTCTTGTTCTCATTTCAGGATTTTTCATTTCAGGAGATGGCTGCATAACCAGGTGGCAACCTCAAGAATCTCCCGATGGCTGCGCAGTTCATATCCCGTTACTTCCCTGGGGGACTTCATGCCCTGAAAGTGTCTTTCTATCCTTCAACGTGCCCTGCTTGCAAGCTGTGGACACTTGTGCAGAAACCGTCGGCATGGCCCGGCAGCCCGCCACTTCCGCTCAGCCTCCTGGGCCCGAGGCCTTTCAGCTCATCCCAAGCAGTCGGCAAGGGCAGAAACTTGAGTGAGAGTCACTCCACCTACTCCTCTGAAACAGTCACGGAAGAGAAGGAGGAAGATGACGCAGAGGAGGGCTTTGGGATGCTTTCTGACAAGTTTTCTTCCCGGCGCTTTTTCCGAAAAGCGTCAGCGGAGCTTCACGATTTGCGGCTCCAGACACAGGGGGCGGAGGAGGAGGAAGAGCTGAAGCCCAGACCAAGGCGAGGTCCTCGGAACACTCCCTATTGGTATTTCTTACGATGCAAAGAGCTGATCAAGGAAGACAAGGTCTGTTGCTGTAGCCTTTTTGTATCAAAGGAACTGCATCCCATAGGCTGACCAAATCTGCAAAAGCTTCATCCAATACTGAAGTGCATATGGCCACAAAGTACAAAACCAAATGTGGAACTGATTAAAGATGCTCTGTGTGTGTGTGTGTGTTCCTTCAGAGTCACAAATTGTTAAACAGTCCTTGGCGTTGACGGAGGATACGCTGCAAGACAACATAGTCCAATCTGAAAGTCTGTGAAGATATCATTGGAACCAACTTTCAGATTGGATTGTGATGTCTTGTGGCGAGTCCTCTGTGAACGCCGGTTTAACAGTTTGTGACTCTTAGGCGTATCCTGAGGGAACCCCAGATATATGTATACATGCACACAGCATCTTTAATCAGTCCCCCATTTGGTTTTGTACTTTGGGGTTGTGCACTTCAATACTGGATGAAGCTTTTGCAGATCTGTAAAAAAAAACATATCCACTTGGTGTGTTCTGTGAATATTTCGAATGTCCTGATTAGTGATTATTTTTGTACACAGTTTTTGCTCTGTGGATAATTTGTACTGTGTATCACCTTCCGTAGACTCTCAAAACTTCGTACCCTGGAAATCGTGCTGGTCTGTAGGGTAGTACTGGATTCGAATCTAGCCAGTCGCCTTCCTTTGGCTGTTTCCTCACCTCTTTGTTTGTTTTCTTTCATCCTGTGATTATGCCTTTTTTTAGCATTAGCGCAGCCTGCCTGCGTTGGCTGCCCGTTGCTCTCGACCCAAGCTCTGCTGGAGAAAAAAGGTGCCATCTTCCCTGAAAACAACAAGGAGGGGAGAAAGCCAGTTGAATCGTGTCTGGCCGAGGCTGCCTGACCCCAGCTTCTTGTCAAACTGGATGTAAATGGGCTGGCTTTGCTCACCCTTGTTGCAGGAAGGGCTCCTGATCTGACCCAATGAGGCGGTTTGGGGACAGAGAGATCAAAACACCAATTCTCCAGAGAATAAGAGGAGAGGAATAATTACTACAGACAAACTACTTCGATTAGATAAAGCTGTTAGAGGAGTTACAAAGAAATGTAAATCGATTAATACTCAAATCGTATAATCATATTCGCGTAGTTACATCCATTAACCTTTTACGGTGACACATTTACTAGTTATTATATGATAGTATAAACCATAAGGAAAATGTGTTTTTTTTTACTCTATTCATTTTTATGTTTCTTGCTTATATACTTTCCTACCTAGTCTTACGGACAGGAAATAATGGAAATATACACAGATATATACTACGTTAAAGTATGGATTATCTTTTCATATTTTGATTTGTTATGATGCTTTTTTCCTACTTGATATTCTTATATTGTGCAGTGTCCTTAACATTTATTTATTTATTTGATTTATACCCTCCCCTCCCCGCCGAAGCAGGCTCAGGGTGGCTTACATAAAAACTTAAAAACGCAATGTAAGGTGCTAGTAAACAATTTAAGTGCCGATGGCGAAAGCAGAGTGGCATCATCATACTAGTAGATGCAGTCAGTAATTGATGTTAAAGTCGGTGAAGCTCAGACTGTCGGCAGTGGTGTGTTGGGTGCAGCTCCTTAACTAAAGGCCTGGTGGAAGAGCTCCGTCTTACAGGCCCTGCGGAACTGTGAAAGGTCCCGCAGGGCCCTGAGGTCTTCTGGGAACTTGTTCCGCCAGCGTGGAGCGGCTACTGAAAAGGCCCCAGCCCTGCTCGATGCCAGCCTGGTGTCTTTGGGTCCCGGAAGGGCCACACGGTTTTGGGATCCTGACCGCAGTGCTCTCTGGGGAACATGTGGGGAAAAGCGGTCCCTCAGGTATGTAGGCCCCAGACCGTAAAGGGCAAATGATGTTTTGTGCTTCTCACTTTTCCCTTTGTCCCTTTTATTTTGTAACCCTTTAAATGATTGTGTGTCCATATATGTGTATGTACATACACACACACATGCACACAAATCTTCAGGCCATTTAAAAAAAAACTTTCTATCTTTGCTTAAATACAGATTCCTCAAAAGTTTACAGGCTGTTGTTGTGTCTCCCTGTGTGGGAGCACATCCAGCCTGCTCTAAAAGCACTGTACTGGCTGCCTATAGCATACCAAATTCAGTTCAAGGTGCTGGTGCTTACCTTTAAAGCCCTTTCTTTCTTTCTTTCTTTCTTTCTTTCTTTCTTTCTTTATTTATTTATTTATACATACATACATACATACATACATACATACATTCGATTTATTGATCGCTGCTTCCCACACGCAGGCGGGCTCGCAGCGATTTACAATTTGTTTGAAGACAAGGGACTAACAATTCAATTCAGTGGGGGAAGGGACCTGCATACCTAAGAGACTGCCTTTCCCCACATGTTCCCCAGAGAGCACTAAGATCAGGGTTGCAAAATTGTCTGGCCCTTCCAGGCCCTAAAGAAGCCAGGCTAGCTGTGACAAGGGCCAGGGCCTTTTCTGTGGCAGCCCCACACTGGTGGAATGAGTTCCCGGATGACATCAGTGCCCTGCAGGACCTTTTACAGTTCCGCAGGGCCTGCAAAACAGAGCTCTTCCACCAGGCCAATTAGGGTGCCGCCCTTCCGATATTGAGGCCCTGAGCCCCAATTCTGACACCAACTTAACAATCGACAGCCTGACAAAAGCCCAGACTACGGCGACTGATGATTACTTGGATGCTGAGAGAATGCCGCCATCGTTTGTGGATTGTACTAGCGCTTTCTGTTTTGTTCTATTTTATATCTTGTCGGTTTGATTTTAACCCTGTATTTTAACATAGTCTCCTGTTTTAACATATATCATGTAAGCCACCCTGAGCTTGCTTTGGTAGGGGGCAGGCGAGATACAAGTTAAACAAGCAAACAAATAATAAATAAATAAATAAACAAACAAACTTAACAAAAGGCCCAGAACGTTACAAACAGAAAGAGCCAAATCTGCACCCTTTCCATACGATAGAGAGGAGTCAGAAAAGAAAGCAGTGCCTGTTAAATTGATGGGCATGCGGTGGAGAATGAAGAAAAGGCACAGAGGACAGTATTGACCGGTATCGGGACAGAAGTGTGTTTGTGTGTGTGGCACCTGTCTGTCTGCAGATGGCCTAATGAAAGGGGAGACTATTGTTTTATCATCCAGGTGGCCGTGGCCCTTGGTTGCTTTAGCAAAGAGCCGACGGCCATCGATGTGGGACCACCTCCGGGCCTCGAAATGCGACTCCTGCGGCCAATCCCGTTTCCTTCTCAGCTCCGCCCTCTCTTTCCCACAGCTGGCCGAGGCCCTGGACCTGTTTGAGGTGCAGATGCTGAAGGAAGAGCGCCTCCAGCCGGAGGAGATGAACTATACGGTCCTGATCGGCGGCTGCGGCCGGGTGGGCTACGTGAAGAAGGCGTTCCAGCTCTACAACAACGTAAGCGCTTCCATCCCAACGGCCGTTCACCCTGGGAGAGAGTCGGTGGTCAGCACAGGGAGCTCTTGCAGCACTAAACTAGGGCAAGCCCGGGGGCCACAGAAGAGGTGAAAGAAGATCTCCTTTCACAGTAATGTTAGGAAAAAGCAGGAGTCCAGGAGCACCTTAAAGACTGACAAAATGCGTGGCAGGGGATGAGCTTTCGTGAGTCCCTGCTCACTTCTTCAGATAGATCAAGATGGGTAGCCATGACAGCAGTAGAAAAAAGCGAGAGTCCAGTAGCTCCTTAAAGACTAACAAAATGCGTGGCAGGGGATGAGCTTTCGTGAGTCCCTGCTCACTTCTTTGTAGACTTGACAAGAACTGTTGATGAAAATTCAATTCGTGGCAGGGGATGTGCGTTTGTGAGTCACTGCTCACTGCTTAAGATGCCGGTTCGAATCCCCGCTTCCGCCCTGGAAGCTCGCTGGGTGACCTCGGGCCCATCACAGCCCAGCTCTCAGCCTGGACTACCTGATAGGGTGGTGGTTGTTAGCAAATGGAAGAAGGAAGAACGACATTGTAAAAGCTGCTTTGAGTCCCAACTGGATATAAATAAATAACTGCAACAGCTTAGAAGAAGAAGGGGTTGGATTTATATCCCACCCTTCACTACCTGAAGGGGTCTCCGAGCAGTTTAGAATCTCCTTTCCCTTCCCCTCCCCACAGCAGACACACCCTGTGAGGTAGGTGGGGCTGGGAGAGCTCTCTCGAGGACTGCCCTTGAGAGAACAGCTCTGAGAGAACTTGTGACTGACCCAAAGACCCTCCAAGCAGCTGCATGTGAAGGAGTGGGGAATCAACCCTGGTTCTCTCAGATTAGAGTCCGCTGCTCTTAGCCACTACACCAGACTGGCTCTTACTCAGGATATGGCAAAAGAGAGTACCGAACCATCCACTTTACTGGTCTCCCCCACCCCCCCGCCCGATTTCTCACCAGCAAGCCTCCCAGCTCCTTCTTTATTGCCAGTTTCAAACTACAATAAGGAATTCTGGAGGACTCACCCAGAAGATATGAAACAGGATAAAATATATCAGTGTGGTGCTTTCTCTAAAATTCTGGCTATGCGGTCTGTATAGCCTCAGGCAGGGCTATTTTGGGGCAGGAGCGCACAGGAACGGAGTTCCGGCTGGCTTCTGAGTTGGCCACGCCTACAGCCTCCCCCCGCCCTGGGTTCCCCAGGCGCCTTGCAAGCCGCGGGGCGCCTGGGGAAGCCAAGCCGATCCAGGGAGGGAAGGCAGTTTAAACTGCCTCCCCTCCCCGGGTTCCCCAGGCGCCCCGCAGCTGCAGGGCGCACCTGGGGAAGCCAATCCAGAAACTGCCTTCCTTCCCTCGGCTTCCCCAGGCGCCCTGCGAGCCGTGGGGCACCTGGGGAAGCCAATCCTGGGAGGGAGCTGCACGGTCAGGGGGTGTGGCCTAATAAGCTAATGAGTTTCTGCCATTGGCTGTGACCAATTATGCTAATGAGTTTAGCGGCCGGCAGCTTTATCTGATGCTTGGCAGTACAGCGGTGAGCACCTTTTCCCTGGGACTGTGTGAAAATTCCCAGACTCTGACAAAGAAGAAAAAAAAATTTTTGCTCTCTGTATCCATGTCTTCTCTGTCTAACTGGAATTGGCTGTATCAGCCCTTTTCCATCCTAAGCAACATCAGTCTATTTCAGTGTTTTTCAATCTTTTTCGAGCAAAGGCACATTTCTTTCATTGAAAAAATCCCGCGGCACACCTGACAATATCTCACGGCACAGTGGTTGAAAAACACTGAAATACAAGATGAATGGGTCATTAGTTGCCTCAGCTCAAGTATTAACTATGACAGTATTACAAATACACGTAATAGCCACTCAACTTGAAATCGTAAGTTACAGATCCAAAGTGTAATGGCTCCTTCCCATAACATTGACCTGAGTTTCAGAAGAAATATAATGTGGATGTATTTTAATACTGCGATTCTGCTAAAGTATTTCAAATAGAGTTTAAACTCTTACTCTTATGTGAACGGCATTCCGCTGACCATAACTGATTTGAAGAGAAACACAGTACACCCATTCTTCGCTGAGGGACAGTTACTGATTTGAACCCCACCCTGACAGAAACAGCTAGCTGTTACCATCAAACATATTCATGTTTACTGGAATGTCTTGGTGCAAATCACCCCCCCCACACACACACACACACTGGAAAAAACCAGCTTACTCTGCTGGAGGAGTGAATGCCCTTGGTACCGAATGCTCCTGTCCTCTGTATTAACATCCACAGGTCTAGCATGACTCTGATTCAGCACACGAGTCCTCCTCATTCATTTAAAACCATCTCGCAAGGCCAAGGGGAGCTGCGCCTCAACGGCGGCTCCCTCCTACCTCAGGCCGGCCACAGAGCGTGCGAGCGGAATCAGCGAGAGAGCGCCACTGTTCTTTCTCGCATGCGCAAACGCGTCCCGGAAGGTCAGCCCAGAAGGCACATTTCTTTCATTGAAAAAATCCCGCGGCACACCTGACAATATCTCGCGGCACACCAGTGTGCCACAGCACAGTGGTTGAAAAACACTGGTCTATTTGGCGCATTGTGGTGTAGTGGTCAGAGCGTTGAACCAGGATCTGGGAGACCAAGGTTCAAATCTCCACTTTGCTGTGACGTAAATAGTCCAGGCTAGCCAGATCTCGGCAGCTAAGCAGGGTCGGCCCTGGCTAGTATTTGGAAGGGCGACCTCCAAGGAATATCAAGGGGGTGATGCAGAGGCAGGCAACAGCAAACCACCAATGAAACGTCCCTTGCCTTAAAAACAAGTCTAGCTCGCCACTCATAACACTAAAAGAGCTAAAACTTTTGGTTTCCGGACAATCTCAGGATCTTCTGGCTCTTCTGCACACCATGCCATACGATAATTAATTAATTAATCCCCACTTTGCCATGGAAGCCTGCTGGGGGACCTTGGGCCAGTCACACGCTGTCTAACCTGCTTCGCAGGGTTGTTGCTGGGAGGCTAAAATGGAGGAGAGGAGGATGACGTGAGCCACTTTGGGTCCCCATTGTGGAGAAGGATGAAGTATATAAATGAAGTAAATAAATAAAAGGGGCCACCTTGTCCTTGCTCTGAGGAGTGCAGCGTGGCCCATGTGGTTCTCTCCTCCTCTTGTGAGGTCGATTAGGCTGAGAAATTTCTTGGCAGCCTGGGGATTCCGAACCTGGATCCCAGTCCAACACTCTGAGTCAGGATTCCCCAACCTTTTTGAGCCTGCAGGCGCATTTGGAATTCTGAGATAGGGCAACAGCACAGTCACAAAATGGCTGCCGCGGGAGGCAGACCCAGTCACAAAATGGCTGCCGCGGGAGGCAGAGCCAATCACAAAATGGCTGCTATGGGAGGCGGAGTCAATCACAAAATGGCTGTCATAGGAGGTGGAGCCAGTCACAAAATGGTTGCCCATGCGATCAAAAGCCATGCTAGGCTGAAAGTCCTATCTAGCCCCGCACTTGGTGAGTGCTAGGAAGGGTGTCAGCAGGCTCTGTTGCCCATGGGCACCAGGTCGGGGACCCCTCCTCTAAGCTCTTCACGGCTTAAGCTGTCTCTAGTATTTCTCAAGCACTGGCATAACCGTGGGCCTGGTGTTCTTTTCAGTGTATTTCAACACAAGTTTTTCATCCTTTTTTTTTTGTCTTGGGAGGCAGATGAAGAAGCGACGCTTGACCCCCACCGACGCCACCTACACGGCCCTCTTCAATGCCTGCGCGCAGTCGCCCTGGAAAGACTCGGGCCTGCAGATGGCGCTCAAGTTGCAGCAGCAGCTGCAGGATCGTGACCTGGAGCTGAATGTCATCAGCTATCGCGCGCTGCTGAAAGTCTGTGCCTTCTGCTCCGACCTCCGGATGTGCTTTCAGGTGTTCAAGGTAAAGCCGAGCTTCTCGTCTGATACAGCAACGCTGCAAAAAAAACCTTTTCCGATTAAGCCCAGCAAAACCTTTTCCGATTAACCACAGGGTAGAGGAATGGGTCCTGCAGATACACTGGACGGCCGCCCATTCCTCCAGCGCAGGCAGCCTTGCACTCTGGAGGAGAGGACTGCCAATGGGGGAACAGAGCAGCTGGAGCCAACCAGTTGGGGGGGGGGGTGTTGTCGTGAAGGGCTGTGGTTCAGTGGCAGCACCTGCTCGGCATGGTTCAGTCCCCGGCATCTCCAGGTAAAAGGACCAGGTAGAAGGTGATGGGAAAGACCTCTGTGCCTGAGACCCTGGAGAGGTGCTGCTAGTCTGAGTAGACAGTACGGACTTTGATGGACCAGGGGGTCTGACTCGGTAGAAGGCAGCTTCATGCGCATTCCCATGCTGCAAAGCAGAAAGAATAAAAAATGAGAAGAATGTGAAGGGTATGTAATGTTTTCTCCTGGGGTGAACTGTGAGTGAAAATATCAAGAGTGGGGGCTTTGGGCAGAGCTGCTCTCCCCCCCCCCCCCCCCCCAGCCCCCAAGGCCTTCTAAATGTTTTCTGACTACCGACGGGGATTTTTAATGTAGGGACACAATCTGATCGCTAGCAGTGTTAGACATCTAATTCTTCTATCCCAGAATTACATGCTGCTCATGTTAAAGAGACACAGATGGCTGTTGGTGAGCTTCTTTACGCTGGACTTTCATCTCTGACGTTTGAATGGGAATGGGAGCAAAACCTCCCCCGGCTGACCATAGAGTTGGGAAGTGGAGTCCTAGATGGCAGAGGGAGGCGGCCCATCTCTAATATGGAAAGATTTCCTGGGGGCATGGCATTCTTTCTTCAGGGGCTGCAAAGAGTTCCTGATGTGTTGCTACAGATTTTTTGAGGGATGATTAATTTGGACTATAGAAGGACCTCTGCTTTTGTTAAAAGTTGTAGTAGAGAACAGTGAGGGAAACCAATTTCTCCTCCTCTCCCTTCTAGGAAATGGTCCAGAAAGGCCACAGCGTCACCACGGAGACTTTCAACTTCTTGCTTATGGGGTGCATCAAAGACAAAGAGAACGGTTTCCGGTATGCCCTGCAGGTCTGTCTTTTTACCTCTCTTCTTTACACCGGTGCAAGGGTCAGAGTTTTCCAGCATGCGTGGCCGCTGAAACTGCCATTTTCCTCTCTTTGGGAAATTCAAAATACAATTTGATGAGAGTGGAAAATACCACTGAAAATGGAACCACAGATTCCATTTAAGATATGAGCTGTGCCTACGTTACTGTGGAAACTGGGTTCCATTTTCAGCCATACTACTGAGGAAGATTGCTTTGAAACGTCTGGCAAACCTGGGAAGGATGTTTTTGGCTGTTACAAGTTTGTTTGTGCTTTGGGACATCCTCTGCCTTTTTTTGTGGACTTTGAGGTCTTTTGGACGCTATTATATTCAAAGGATATCGAGGCATTTCCTGTTGGATATTTTCCACTCTCATCAAATTGTATTTTGAATTCGCAAATAGTGTTTTTGAATTGTGACTGCCAATTCTATTGTATTCCCAATATATTGTTATTGTATTCCAATAGACTAATATCTACTGTTTACTTGTGAAAGTTGTGAATCTTTTAATGGTCTATGCTTGCGGTTTATAGTTTTGCATAAAAAATAAGCATAGATCGCCACCTAGTGGTTCCGAAATAGGAGCTGCAGCTTCGGCAGCCAAGTAATCCCTTCCAGGGATTTCCTGGCTATTCCGCACACAATGCCATACGATAAATTAAATAATTGATATTATAAGCTGCCTTGGGCTCCATAAGGACAGATGGTGGCTAATAGATGTTTTCAGTAAATGACAAGCTCAGCCGGAATGACTCGCCATTAGCCTCTAGCCGCCTTACTTCTGTCTTAACTTTCCTTCCTCCTCCCAACAGCTGTGGCAGCAGATGGCGAAGCTGAACGTCAAACCCGACAGCTACACCTACAACCTGATGCTGGCCGCTGCCAGGGACTGCAGCCTGGGCAACCCACTGGTGGCTTCAGAGCTTTTGCTGAGAGCACCAGAGGAGAGCCCAGCTGTGCTGAGGCCGAGGCCCGGTAGACAACGGCAGAAGACAAAGCGTCACGGCGGGGAGGGATCTGGCCCCGGAGCTGGGCCACCGTTGGATGTAGAAGTCCTGGAAAGACGCCTGTTTCCAGAAAATCCCATTAAACCCGCAAAGCCTTTGGTCGGTCAAGAAACTGTTGCAGGCAAGACACTTTCAGCGGAGGAGGGCAGCAATGTCCGTACCGCACCGGATTCCAGCGCATCCGAGAACTTGCCAGTCTCGTATCAAAACCAACTGGTTCCGAGTTTTACAACAGCAAGTATAGGGCTCACCACGGGTGCTTGCTCTCCTCCCAACCTGCTGGACTTGCCAATCGCAAATGACAGCCTGATTTCCCTAGGAACGGTGGCCACCCCCTCCGACAGGCTGGCTCTGATGGGGAACCTGGAGGGCTTCTTAAAGAAAATGAAGGAGGACGACGCGGCAGCCAGCATCAAGACTTTCACGCTGCTCGCCGAGCTGGTGGAGCCCGGCAGCCTGGCAGAGTCGTCCTTATTAGCCGTGATGGAGGAGCACAAAGTGAAACCCGACCTGACCTTCTTCAATACCTTGGTGAGGAAGAAGAGCAAACAAGCGGATCTGGAGGGAGCAAAGGTAACGTTTTTGGCATGCCACGGTACTATGCTGCAGTTTTGCAAGGGTGCAGAAGGTGAATATGGAGAATTTAGCTTCCCACAAGTCTCTGCTTTCAAAATAACAAGCTTCTAGCCCTTATGATTGCCATAAGAATATAAGAGAAGCCAGTGTTGGATCAGGCCAATGGCCCATACAGTCCAACACTCTGTGTCACACAGTGGCCAAAAATACCAGGTGCCAACAGGAGGTCCAGCAGCAGGGCCAGAATTCCAGAAGACTTCCACTGTCCCCCCCCCAAGGACCAAGAATATAAGGCATCACTTGCCCCAGACTGAGAGATCCTATCTATACCTTGTGGCTAATAGCCACTGATGGACCTCTGCTCCAAATGTTTCTCCAATTCCCTCCTGAAGCCGTCCATGCTTGTAGCTGCCACCACCTCCTGTGGCAGTGAATTCCACGTGTTCATCACTCTTTGGGTGAAGAAGGACTTCCTTTTGACTGTCCCAACCCAATGGCTCAGCAATTTCATTGAGTGCCCTTGAGTTCTTGTATTGTGAGAAAGGGAGAAAAGGACTTCTTTCTCTACCTGCTCTATCCCATGCATTATCTTTTAAACCTCGATCATGTGACCCCTCAGCTGTCGTTTCTCCAAGCTAAAGAGCCCCAAGCGCTTTAACTTTTCTTCATAGGGAAAGTGTTCCAACCCTTTTAAAGGCATTGGCCTTTTTTATTGCACTTGCACACTGTCTCGACATTTTCAGTGAGTTATCCACTACGACTCCAAGATCTCTCTCTTGGTCAGTCTCTGCCAAGACATACTGGAATATGAGTCCTTCTGCTGAAATCTCAGAAACCAGGAGGGTAGCTGAACAAGGTTTCCCGTTAGTTGTTGCAGGTTTTCCGGGCTATATGGCCGTGGTCTTGGCACAGGTTTCCTATGCTTAGGGTATAGCTTCAGGGCCATACATAGCTCCTGGCTCCTCCCCAGAGACGAGGGAAGAATAAATTGCGCCAAGCAGAAAAAGAGCTAAGAAAAAGGATGTGTGTTTGTTCAATTCTGTTTAATTCCAAAATCCTTCACACACGTTTTCAGCACAGAATGCACGCAGCCTGACGGTTAGGTCTTTTTGTCTGTTTCAGAGCCTGCTGCCCCTCCTGCTGAAGAAAGGGCTGTCCCCGAACCGGCACACTTTTTGCAACTTGGCAATAGCCTGCCACAAAAAGGAGGATGGAGTGCAGTTACTCTCCGATATGAAGGTACCGGAAGCGGTGGCTTCGGGGTCAGAGTGGTGTGTAGCAGACGCGGTGATGTTGGCTTCCAGGAGTTTTGAGGAGTTTTAGAGTAGAAACAGACAAGGGTGGACCCACGAGACTCGCAGGTGGGGGACCCACGGGACTCACAGGGGAGGATCCCACCCCCACCCCTTTCTCCCCAGGCTCAGCTTGGTTGCTGGGCTTTGCCACAGCCGCCACCACACCCACCATGGCTCTCAGGCTCCAGCACAGAGGCTGCTGGGCCAACGTGGCTTCTGGAATCCACCACAACCCCCAACAACCATGCTGGAAGTGCAGAGAATGCTCTTTTATTTGGGGGGAAATTTAAACCCACCAGTGTATTTTTTTAAAGGCATCCGGTTTTTCTGTGGACCTGGGGGATCACCCAAGTTTGCAGAAATATCTGTTTTGGTTAAGTGTGGCCCCAATTCATGGATTTAGGTATCCACAGATGGGGGCAATAGATATATAGATTTAGCACTAGCTAAATAAATACATAGATGTAGCCCTAACCTCTGTCAGCGTCTGTTGCAATTCCTTCCACCGATCAGTTGCAGAGGGTGCGGTTATTTTCCTCTTTTTGTTTAATCAGTCCAAAAGGACATTTGGATTTTCTTTTTTTTAAAGGGAGGGATAATCCTTGCTTTGCTCTTTCACTGAGCAGTCTGATTGACGGTATACCCGCAGCAGCCTACATGGTAGCTTCTCCGGGCGTTTTACAAACAAAATCAGCAAGCCCATACAGTTATCAAGGTGGGGAAAAATACGCTAAATTAGCAGAAACCAGGTTTAACTTGAGCCGAATGGAAGCCCTTACGGCTTTCTGAATTGCTGAAGGTTTTTTGTGTTTGTTGAGAATTTGAGAGAAATACAATATTGACATATATATGTAATGTCTGTTTGTGATAACTAAGGGTCATGAAATCTGGATTGTAGAATTTCTGTAATGTGCTTGTATAAATCAAGGGGCCTCCCTTGAAGCTCCAGAGGGGGTTCAAAGTAACCCATCCTGCCTAGGTCCTCCGCCAGCTGATCTTTCGTGCCAGTTTTGCATGCCGAATTACCTTAGGTCAAGTTGAGTAACCATGTTAGTTTGTTTGTCGCAGTGAAAAAGAGCAGGAGTCCAGGAGCACCTTAGACTAACAAAATTGGTGGCAGGGGAGGGGCTGTCGTGAATCACTGCTCACTTCTTCAGATCCACCTGGAATGTGAGTCCATCCGTCCTTATATCCCTAGGTTGATGGATTTCCATTCTCTATGGCTAAATGCGGTGCCTTCCTTGGAGACAGATCAAGATGGGTCATCGTGTGCGTCCGTTCGCGGCAGTAGAAAAAGAGCGAGAGTCCAGGAGCACCTTCAAGACTAACAAGATTGGTGGCAGGGGAGGAGCTTTTGTGAGTCACTGCTCACTTCGGTGTCTGAAGACATTAGAAGAGATTCACAAAAGCTCATACCCTGCCACCAATTTTGTTAGTCTGGGGGGGGGGGGGGCGCTTGCATGCCTGGCAGTCATGGTGATTTCTGACGACCCCTACTGAGGTTTGGACGTTTCAGAGAGGCGTCTTGATCACCTGCCTTTGCATCCCAAGCCCTGGTATTCCTTGGAGGTCTCCCTTCCAAGCACTTGCCAGGGTTGGTCCTGCTTAGCTTCCGAAATCTGACGAGATCGGGCCGGCCTGGGCTAATTTCATTAGCCTTTAAGGTACTACTAGGCAATAGCCTTGGCGCTTGGAGATCTCTCTTTCTTTCCCTAGACCCACACCTGAATTGCTGTGTGGCCCAGTTCTTTCAGCTTCTTTTTGCCTCGTTGTTCTCGTCTGTGTCTTTCAGCGATCTGGGATAAACCCCAACATCAACATCTACGGCGCACTCGTCCACGCGGCTGTGAGGAAACTGGATTACGTGTACCTCATTGAGATCCTCCGGGACATGAGGAACACGCAGACGGCCCCAAATGAATTTGTCATGCAGATGCTGGAGTTTGCGGCTCAGTATCCTCCGGACTTCGACCGAGTAAGATACCATAGTGGGGTTTGGGGTTTTTTCAAAATTCAAAACCATTGACTTGGATCTAGCAGTCCTTCAGTGGACACGTGGGACTTTCCTGTGATCCTCCTTTATTTATCCCCCTTCCCATCCTCAGTGTGCGCCCCCAACTTTGTACCTACATGTCCACATAGAATCGTAGAGTTGGAAGGGACCTCCAGCATCATCTAGTCCAACCCCCTGGACAATGCAGGGAATTCACCACTACCTCCCCCCCCACACACACACACACACAGTGACCCCTGCTCCATGCCCAGAAGATGACAAAAAACCTCCAGGATCTCCAGCCAAACTGGCCCGGAGAAAAATGGCTTTCTGACCCCAAAGTGGCGATCAGCATTTCCCTGGGCGTGTAAGAAAGGGCCACGAGAACTAAGCACTGAGGCAACCCTTCCTGCCCTCCCTTCTCGGGATCTGCCTAAGTTCGCAGAGTCAGCGTTGCTCTCCAATAGCCATCTAGCTTCTGTTGGAAAACCTCCAAAGAAGGAGAGCCCACCGCCGCCTCCCGAGGAAGCCTGTTCCACTGAGGAACCACTCTGACTGTCAGGAAGTTCTTCCTAAAGTTTAGCTGAAAACTCCTTTGATTTCATTTCAACCTGTTGCTTCTAGTCTGACCTTCTGGGACAAAAGAAAACAACTCCGCCCCATCCTCTGTAGGACAGCCCTCCAAGTACTTGAAGATGGTGATTGTATCACCTCTCAGTCGTCTCCTTTCCAGGCCAAACACAACCAGCTCCTTCAACCTTTTCCTCACAGGACTTGGTCTCCAGACCCCTCCCCCCATCTTCGTTGCCCCCCTCTGGACACGTGCCAGCTTGTCTACATCCTTCTTAAACTGTGGTGCCCCAAACTGCACACAGTCCTCCAGGTGAGGTCTAACCAGAGCAGGGTAAAGTGATACCATCACTTAGTGTGACCCAGACGTCATACTTCTGCTGATACAGCCCAAAATGGCATTTGCCTTTTTAGCTGCCGCATCATGCTGCTGACTCATGGTCACTGTATGGTCTGCTAAGATCCCTGGATCCTTGGCGCACAATACATCCATCCCCCCCCCCCCCCCCCCGAGTGCTACAATTCCGGGCATCTGCTTTCCAGCAGAGGGGAGGGGAAACCCTGGAAAGATTCCTGATCATTATCCAAAATCGACTGCCGTATCCAATCCACTCGTTTTAGCTCAGAGTCTTAAAAGAATGTTCAGGCGGAGATTGTGGAATGTTTTGAACACTCCTGTGTCAATTACCCACAACCTGGATGGACCAGACTAGCCCAATCAGTCAATCAATTTTATTGCAACCGTCAGCGACCAGCATTACAATTTGATTAAAAATTTAAAAGGTGATAAAAAGAGATAAGATGAAATCTTAAAAACATAATAAATCGTACCAAGTCACTACAAAATCATGCTGCCATATGGGGCTTTCGATGCTTAGAAACCTGAACACAGAATTTAGCCACCTGACCAGTAGTCTGGTGATTTCTATCAGACAAAAGATAATCAAGCTTGGTTTTCTTTGATCTTCCAGGAAAGCTTTCTGACAGTGGACTAATACTTTCTGATCGAACCTTTGTATAATTAGGACAGTTAAAAAAATATGTTTTATAGAATCAAGTTCACCCAGGGAGCAAGAACAGAGCCTCAAGGAGCAAGGGATGGCTTTAAGCCTCCCTTCCAGGGCAAAGTCGCACTTCTGGCCAATGTGAATGCCCTTGGGATGTTGTTATACTCCAGAAAATATAAAATAGGTAGC
The DNA here is from genome assembly GCA_029233225.1 of Lepidodactylus listeri. Lineage (NCBI taxonomy): Eukaryota > Metazoa > Chordata > Lepidosauria > Squamata > Gekkonidae > Lepidodactylus > Lepidodactylus listeri. The sequence continues at coordinate 10,706,557 of JARCFY010000022.1, read as the reverse complement.
TGGAGCTGCAGTGTTATCTATTTTTTTTCTGAGGAAATGAACTCTGGGGATCTTGAAATGTCCATTTGTCTTTCAATGTCTGTCACTCTTTGCTTGATGAGTGATTTTGCCCGCTCTGTTCCAAGATCCAAGAAGGATTGGGGGAGATCAGGCTAATGTTCCAATAGATTTCAAGACCTCCTTTTGCCAACTGGAATGGAACTGGTCTTGCAGCGTTAAAGAAAACAGGCCATGCGAGTTTGTTATTTTCTACCAGCCATTTGAAGACTGAAAGGATATTCTAGCCTCAGCCCTTAACATTCCTGTCTGAAGTCTAAGTCTGGAGTTCGGCACACATTTGGGCACCTGCAGTATAGCTCTCAGAAATCTGGACTGCACTCTCTCAAGTGGAGAGAAAGAGGAAGATGGTGGTTCAAGGAATGTTCCATATAACATCTGAGCCAACTACTTAGCTTTAAATAATTTAAGGGTGGCTGGTGTACAACGGCCCCCTTGGGAGCCAGGCTAGCCAAATCGCATCAGATCGTGGTCCCAGGTTGCTATGCAGAGGCAGGCAATGGCAAGCCACCTTTCTTTGTCTTTTCCGCCGGACCCGGAAGGCCCAGGCTGGCCCCGTTTTGTCAGATCCCAGAAGCTAAGTTGCCCTTGGCGAGTATTTGGACGGGAGGCCAAAGAAGTCTGGTGTTAGTACACACAGCAGGCAGCAGCAGACCACCTCTGAGGGTCTCTTGCCCGGAAAACCCTGCACGGTTGCCAATAGTTGGCTGCGATTTGACCACACTTTCCACCACACTGACTACATAAGTACTAAGTTGTTTATAGCAGGCTAAGCAATGTGGTTATTTGGGGCAAGAAGAACCTACCGGCCTCTTCCCCCTTCCCTTACCAGTCTGATAAAGACCTTGCTCATAAACTCAAAGCCACTGTGGTACCCCCCCCTCTTCCTACTGTGTAAAAAAGGCCAAGGTTTCCCTTGCTCGAAAGCTGGTCAAATTCGACTCTAGGGGGCGGTGCTCATCTTCCACTGCTCCGTGGTCATGTGGCCGGCATGACTAGACGCCGAGGCGCATGGAACGCTGTTACCTTCCCACCAAAGCAGGACCTATTTTATCTGCTTGCAGTTTCTTGCTTTCGAACTGCTAGGTTGGCAGGAGCTGGGGCCAAGGACGGGAGCTCACTCTGTCACATGGCACTCGGGTCTTGAACTGCCGAGCTACCGACCTTCCGGTCTGCAGTCCAGTGTCTTAACCTCTGAGCCACCGTGGCTCCTTCCTACTGTGTACTTGCCCACAGAAGACTTGTAAGTGAATTTCAGTTCAAAGTGCATTTGTCTTTTCCGGGGCAGGGAGCAAAGGGCTTTCCTGGGCATTCCCACAGTAGGAACTCTGCTGTACCCCCAGGTAATTCATCCACCCCTTTCCCATATAGAATACAGTGTTTTGAAACAAGGTTACTGGATTTCTGACGATTTCCAGGAAGAAATATTCCTTGCTTTTTTACTATCTGCCTGAACAAGCTGTCCTCCGGGGAAAGAGTTAATCACCCTCTTGCTTTTCCCCTTCTGCAGTACAAGCAAAAAGACCCCTATCTGGAAAAAATCGACGGTTTTAGAAGTTACTACTTCCGCTGGCTGAAGTGGATGGCTGCAGAGGAACAGCCCCACCCGTGGGCCAAATACCGATCGGGTAAGCAGTCCCAAAAGCAAGCCAGCACCGGAGATGAATAACCAACACAGCTACCCAGTGGACCAGCGGGAAAGGTACAAAGGCGCAGCCGACTGCCCGCATGGCGCCACCATTGCTATGGAGCGCTCTGTGCTGTTCCCTTCCCCCTTCTGTGGCACTGATCGTGTCCTCGACATTGTAAAAGTTGGTATCCGTAAAGCGTGTAAATAAAACTCTAGAAGAAAAGAGAGACTTCTCTTGGTGATACAGATGGCTTTTAATTTAAAAAAAATAAAAGGAGAAAAAGTTGAATTCCTCTAGAGGTTCCTGCCACATTTGATATGCTATCTTCTCTTCTATTATATAGCAGCAGCAGATATGTGAACAGGTGGGAGGTTTTTTGTGGTAAATGATGGTGTGTGTTCCATTCAAGTGTGGTATTTACAATGCAGTCCTAAAACTGTTGCATCTTCTTAGGCAAAAGTTTCCCTTGCTCGAAAGCCAGTTGAATACGGCTCTAGGAATGCAGTGCTTCTCTCCGTTTCCAAGCCAGAGAGCCAGCACTGTCCAAAGACATCTCCATGGTCATGTGGCCGGCATCACTAAACACCGAGGCGCACAGAATGCTGTTACCTTTTCGCCAAAGTGGTACCTATTTATCTACTTGCAGTTTCTTGCTTTTGAACATCAAGGTCGGCAGGAGCTGGGGCCAGGGATGGGAGCTCACTCCATCACACGGCACTCGGGTCTTGAACTGCTGAGCTACAGACCTTCTGGTCTGCAGCTCAGCACCTTAACCTCTGAGCCACCACAGCCCCCTACGTCTTCTACATCTACTGAAATCAGTGGGCTTAGACTGCGGCAACACTGGTTAGGATAGCCCTATGGTGATGCAGTTATCATTCAATATAGCAAAGTAGCTCTTCCCAGAAGATCTCCGATGGTGGTGGCGGAAAGCGTTGTCATCACGGCTGATTTATAGAGACCCCATAGAGTTTTCCAGGCAAGAGATGAACAGAGATGGTTTGCCATTCCCCACCCACCTCTGCATACTGACCCAGGACTTCCTTGGAGGTTTTGCCATCCAAATACCAATCAGGGTTGACCCTGTTTAGCTTCCGAGATCTGACTATCCTGGTGCATCCAGGTCAGGGCAAAAGATTTCTACCTTGACCTTTCCTGCAGGGGTAAAGAAGCTCAGTGGACTCTGACCCGGGGTGTCACACATAAGGCCCGGGGGCTGGAGGTGGCCCATCCAGGGCTCTTCTGCTGCCCACAAACAACTGATGTAAGGGAGGGAGTGCTGGGGGGGGGGGAGTGGGCAGAACCCCTCCATTGTGGCTTCGGCACAGCAGAACAACCTCGCCTGCAGCAGTTAAGCATTGTGGGAGCCTCTGCCCAGCATTGCACTGCTGCCTCTCCGGTCCGCCTCTGTGGGGTTTCCTCTGCACCCCCTTCCCATCCCGGGGGGCCTTGCAGTGGGGACACAACAACTCGGCGCTTACCAGCTGCTGCCCTTTATGCAGTTCCTATCTCCAGGACCTAGCGTTACGTTCTATGGCACACGTGACATTTAGGTCAGATCCGGCTCTTGTAACAAATGAGTCCGACACCTCTGCTCTTACCTGTTTTCCCCCATTTCCCCCCACTTCTCTGCTGGCTTGATAATAAAGGTCGAGCAGCTGGGCTCCACCGCCCCCCACCCTGCCACTGGTCCTGCTGCTGTTAACTGGTTGTTTTTTTTAATCTCCAGGCTAAAGGTGCCCATCTTTTTGTCTTGCTTAATGAACCTCCCCAATGCAAACGTCACCATAGAAACAGGGCCCAGGGGGCCACACACCTGAGAAGGTAGACAAGGCTTTTATTTTAAAAGAAAAGGAGCACAGAGAATGAGCTAACACGTCGCTGCTGCGTCATCCGGCTTCTAAGGAGACCAGCTCACCATCGGGTTTTATGAAAGGCAAATGATAGCTCTTAGGGACAGTCACTGGTGCAGAGTCAGCAGCCCCGCCCACGGGGAGGGGGCATCACTGGGGGAAAGGCTTCATCCGGAGCAGCCTCTGCAGCCGCAGTGCGTGCATTCAATGATCCTTCCCTGTGGAATTAAAACCGGCATGTTAAAGCAGCCCAGGGTCAGAGGTGCAAAGGAACTAATGGATGAGAAAGAGTGCCAGAGAGTCCTGCGGGACCCGAGAAATAACCCCTTGAAAGGAGCTGAAAAGCATTCACAGAGGTCTGCTTTCCTGCTGACTTGTGCAGAAATGTCTCCGCTGTTACTGAGCAACGGGAATAAAAAATGCTTACTGGGTAGAATTAAGTTAAGTTTCCTTTCTCAATGGCTGGTGGCATATGCCTCTCCAAGAACGCCGCGTGAAGGCCCTTTAGTTATTGGATTTATTAATCGCTCTATCCCCTGCTAGGTCGGGCAATGGGCAATTTACAGTATCCATAAAACAACCAGATAAAACCATTAAAACACAGAATCATAGAGTTGGAAGAGGCCATGCAGGCCGTCTAGTCCACATATCCATAGAATCATAGAGTTGGAAGGGATCTCCAGGGTCATCTAGTCCAACACCCTGCACAAGGCAGGAAATTCACAAATACCTCCCCCCTCACACCCCCAGTGACCCTGCTCCACGCCCAAAAGATGACAAAAAGCCTCCAGGATCTCCAGCCAAACCATCCTGGAGAGAAATGGCTTCCTGGCCCCAAAGCGGCGATCGGCATTTCCCTGGGCATGTAAGAAAGGGCCACGAGAACTAAGCACTGAGGCAACCCTTCCTGCCCTCCCTCTCATGATCTGCCTAAGTTCACAGGATTGAAGAAAAGAGACGGCGAATACTAATTAATCCATTTTCATACTGCCAGCTACTTTGTTGGCGGGGGGGGGGGGGGCAAAATAGAGGTAAACAGCAGGAGTAATGAGAAAGGGTGCCAGCCAAGAAGGAAACTGTCGCTGTCCTCAACCAAAAACTTGGCAGAACAGCTCTGCCTTACAAGCCCTGTGGAAGAGCATAAGGTCCCGAAGGGCCTTGGTGGCACTTGGCAGAGAGTTCCGCCAGGTCGGGGCTGGGACCAAAAAGGCCCTGGCCCTAGTTGAGGACAGCCGGATACCTTTAGGGCCGGGGATCACCAGCAAGTTATTATCTGAGGAGCGTAATGCTCTCCCAGGGGCACAATGGAGGAGACGGTCCCGTAGGCACAGTGGTCCCTGACCGCTTAAGGCCTTACAGGTCAATACCAAAACCTTGAATTTGACTTCGTATTCAGTTGGCAATTAAATTGACAAAATAGATCTAAAAATCATTCTTTAATGGAAACCAGTTGAAGAATGATTTTTAGATCTATTTTAATTGTCGATTTGTTACATTGCAAAATTTATGATGGAACCTGCCCTGGGCCCGTTTGCGGGAAGGACGGGATACAAATCGAACCAAATAAGTAAATATAGAGGGCTAGGAAAACTGTGAAGCATCAAAGCGTGCCTTAAAAGCTCCACCCCAGATTGAACTTTCATATCTCGCGGGGCAATCCACAGTAGAGTGTTCGCAGTGGCACTTACAAAAGAACTCTCCCAAAGAATTCTGATATTCTGGCGTGAGTTTACTAGGTTTTAAAGGGGGAGAGGCCCTTGGTACCTAGTCCTGTTTCCTAATTTGGAACATCAGAGAGAAATCCGAGCTTTTCAAAACCACCCTGGCATGATGTGCTGGTCAATGAGAAAGCTACTCAGGTCAGCCTGTCCCGCAGGACAAATTAGGTGCTGATTGAAGCTGGGGAGGGGAGGGGAGTTCTGGGGCAGAAAGAACTGCTGTGACATTCAAGGAGAGGGTTTGCTTGGCATCCTTACCACTTCCAGCTTGCTTTTGGGAACCCGGCAGATGCAGTTCGTGCCGAAGTTGGTGTCTCGCGTCTGGATGCAGCGCAAGCAGCAGAGGTTCTCGTAGCCCTGTTTCTTCCACTTGGCAATCAGGTTTTTGTCAGCGTATCCTTCTTTGATGCAGTACTCATACAGTTCTGCAGGGTGGAGAAAGGAGACAAAGAATATCATGTTCGTCGGGGGTACAAACTTTATATCACCACAACCTCCCCCCAAAAAACCACCAATCCGGAGCAGCAGACTCTCCAGACGCCTGGGTGAAAAACAATGTCATCTGCAGGGGATGAAAACATCCAGTTGCCGGGCAGCACTCCAGAGAAGGGGTCTATTTCCTTTGTGGCCTCCACAGAGCCTTTGAAGGGCAGCAGTAACAAAGGAGCAGGAAGAACTTATATCAGAGTCTTAATACTCAGTTACCCTTTTCAAGGCAAGATCTTATCGTACCATAATTTTCCTCTTCTCGCGAGCCACCTTGGAGACTTCTTGTCAGACTGAAAGGTGACATCTAAATAGCTTAAATAAATATATCCACCCACAGTCAGTATTAGCACCCGTTTCTTTTCCCTTCACCGAGATGTGCACCAACTGATTTCCCATTCCAGCACAAAATTTATTTATTTAGATTTCTAGCCCACCCTTCCCTGCACCGCAAGATTCGGGGTGGATTACAGCACGGTAAAATACAATAATTAAACATATCAGCTTTTGTTAAAATCCAAATATAACACAATTTATGGCGCCATTTAATACCACTATTCTTGAGTCAACTCCACATAACGTCTGCAATAGATGGTGGCTGATACTATGGGAGGTGGGCAGGTGAGTAAAAACTATACAAGATGGAAGCATGCTAGGAGAGGCCAATACTACTAAGTCTCTGCTGCCTCAACCATAGGCCTGGTGGGACATCTCCATTTTACAGGCCCTGAGAAACTGCATTAAGTCTCACAGGGCCCAGATCTCTCTTGGGAGAGTGCCCCACCAGGCCAGCAACAGAGCTGAGAAGGTTCTGGTGTTGGTTGAGGCTAAATGGACCTTCTTCGAACTGGGGCTCACCAACAGATGTTGATCCATAGAGCGTGGTGCTCTTTGAGGGACGTGCCAGGAGAGACAGTCCTGAAGGTACGCTTGTCCCAGACCACATAGGGCTTTAAAGGGTAAAACCAAAAACCTTGAACCTGATCCGGTATTCAACTGGGAGCCATTGCAGCTGGCGGAGCACTAGTTGTATACGGGTTCTTAATGGTGCCCCTAAAAGTGTTCTTCTCAAGGAAAAGACCAAGGTGACTGTCTTACCTCTGCTAATGGCTTTTCTCTTGTAAAAGAGATCGAAGATGTAACGTGTTTTCTGGTGATGGATTCTGAAAATGGGCCAGAGGGATTCCACTTTCCTCTTCCCTTCATGTGGTTCCGTCTCAGCTGTCCATGGAGAAAGAAAAGGAAGGGTGATATTCTCCCCCCAGAACACATCTCCATTGCATGTCTGTTATTCCACATCATACCTAACAGCCAAGTATGGTCCCTGTGCATATCAAAAAATTCACAAGGGAAGGCCAATCAGGTCTGTGGTCCATGTTTGGGAACCCTCAGATTTGCAGAAAAGCAGTGAATAACAAAGTGCAAAGAACATCAAGACCTCATGAGGCTTCTTCTGCAAGATCTCAGCTGTCATTGTCTAGGAAGCCCAAAATGACAGCTGGAAGAACTCTGGTGCCCTTACACAGTGTTTTACTTGAAGGTGAAGCAGGCCAGAAGCTGGAGACCTGGGGAAGAAGAGCCAGTAGGGGATATAAGGGGAAGAGCTGAGGGTATGGTGGGACAAGGAGAAGACAGAACCAAAAGCAGCAGGGAGAGGGAAAGACCAGATCCTTTTTATTAGAGAAGCCAAGAATTCAACGTGGGACTTCTGACATGCAAAGCATTTACTCTACCACTGAATTATGGACCTCTCCCACATCAATTTATGTATTTATTAAATCAGATTTTTTTTTTGAGGCTGCCCTTCCCTGCAAGTAGGCTCAGGGCAGCTAACAATAGAAAAGGTATACTAATAATTAAAAGCTAAAAACCAATCATAAATGCATAATACAGATCAATAATATGATGAAATTGTTCCAAGATGGTTTCAGATAAAGTGATCCCAAAGAGGCCAAGGTTCAGACCTCGACAGCCTTATTTTATTAGGCAGTGTTAATTTCCCACCACCAAGCCAGTCCTTGGCTTCAGTCCTCACCTTCTCTCATCTTCTGATCCAGCTCATCTAAGGTTGGTTCAATCAACTCCCAACCATCCGGAGGAGGTTTTCTGCTCCTTTTCACCTTGGGCATCTCAAGAGGAAAAGGGAACTGCCTAGGCAAAGAAAAATCAAAACAGTTGTCAAATTCGTCATGAAAGTAATAAGCACACCTGTAGACCGCCTGTGCTTCGTCTTCAGTCTCCCAGAACTAAGGAAATGGGATTGTACGTTGGTGTCAGATTTGCCTAGGATGACCCGATGCAATGCCAGGCAGGGGCGCCTGTGGCTCAGTGGAAGAGCATCTGCTTGGCATACAGAGGGTCCCAGGTTCCATCCCTGGCAGTAGCCTTCCAAGCTCTCAATGTTTCACATCAGCCACTACTGGATCCTTTTAACTTCAGATGCCAGAGGGGGGGAATGGTGTGACTTTCTATATGGGAGGTAAATGCTGAGTCTCAATCTAGCTCATCCTTTGCACCTGGCTACCCTAAATTTGCAAAGAAAAAGGGGACCACACCAAGGCAAAATGAAGATAAAGAAAAACTGGTGCAAAGCGAAACATTCTTCAGAACCAAGATTCTATTTCCCACGGCACCAATTTGTTTCTTCATCTTGGTTTTACACTAAATTTGCCCAGTGGATAGACTAGAAGGGAAGATATTAAATCACAGGCAGCCAGTGTTCTGTAGAGGTTGGAGTGCAACTAGGATTTGGAAGGCCCGTGTTTGAATCCACCGCTTTGCCATGGGAGCTTGCTGGGTCCTCACACTCTCATCCTAACCTTCCTCACAAGGTCATTGTGATGATTAATTGGAGGAGAACGAAGTAGGCTGGGGAAGAGGGTGGAGCATATATAATAAATACATCTACTTTGCTAATTATGCATTACATTCCCCTTTGTCTACACTATTCACACCTTGCCTCCTTTCATCATGGGATTAAAGGGCACTGGCCCCTTCTAGCCTCCAATGTGGTCAGTATCAGCTAGGCTAATCTATTATGGGCTTTCCTTCCCCTTAGAAACAGCTAACCCCAGTTCTTCCCTTAGAATGTTTTAAAATAAACATCCCCTCTCAAGGACTGGCACCCAACCACTATCCCTTCGGCTTTCTCTACCAGGACAAAGCCATTTATTTACTTACTTGTTTATTTCGATTTGTATCCTGCCCTCCCCACAAGTGGGCTCAGGGAGGGTGACAACAATGGATATACAAAATCATCAAAACAGTTTAGCAATAAACAGTTAAAATAGCAGGTAGTACAGTACTAGGCCATAAGGAAGGCCAAGGGCCAAAGAACAGATGCTTTCGAATTACGGTGCTGGAGAAGACTCTTGAGAGTCCCTTGGACTGCAAGGAGATCAAACCAGTCAGTCCTAAAGGAAATCAACCCCGACTGTTCCCTGGAAGGCCAGATCCTGAAGTTGAAGCTCAAATATTTTGGCCACCAAATGAGAAGGGAGCACTCACTGAAGAAGACCCTGATGCTGGGAAAGATTGAAGGTCAAAGAAGAAGGGGACGGCAAAGGATGAGATGGTTAGACAGTGTTATTGATGCAGCGAACATGAAGTTGAGCAAACTCCAGAGGACAGCAGAGGACATGTAGGACAAAAGGAAAATAATGTGATTTCTGAATGTGATTTCTGACACTTTCTCCTAGATATATATATGGATATATTGACAGCTGTCACTGTGCCTTCAAAAGTTTAATCAAAATATACCCAGATCCTGGTATGTAACCAACAAGCTTCTGATCAGAGAAACTTAGAATATATATTTTATAACTGCACTTTTTGGATAGGAAGCCCCTGTAGAAGAAATAAGGATGCAATAAGAAATGGAATGCTATTTAGAAGTTGCAAGGCCGCCAAGAGCGAAGTTTAATGTGATTCAGAGCCCCTTATCAACAAGCTCTCCCCTCTGCGAGCCCAGGAAGTCACCCAGGGTTCTGAAGACAAGATAAACAAGTGAAATTACTGACATCACTAAGAGATGCACTGAGTCAAATTATGCCTGTATGATGTTAACTGCCTGATACCAACTGGACCCTTTAATGTGTAAACTATATGTGGTGTCATTTGGGGTACAAGACCTTCTGTCCTTCCTGGTTATGGCAGAATACAGCTTTGGAATTGCTGGAGTCCTAAGGCACTTGTCAGCCCTGTATTCCCTGTTATGAATTCATTAAACAGGTATTCATCTAACTTGTTGGACTTAGACTGTGATTCCAGTGCGGCCAAGGGGTCACGCAGGCACAGATTGGTGCCTCAGACAGGAGGGCCTGGCGTGGTGTGGTCCATGGGCCTCGACAGTGCGACTGGACAACAACAACAGCACTAGAGAATATATAAGATTCCAGCCATACTGGATTATTAGAAGCAACCAGGCCATAGAACCAGGAGCGATAACAGATCTCCTTCAGCAAAGGAGGCCAAATGATTGGGCGCCCGGGCGCCTCCCCGCTTTTCACGCTCCCCACCGGCTCGAAGACAGGCAGGAGTGCCACAGGATAGGCCCGTCCCTGCGACCGAGGACTATTTCTCCCTGCCATGTCTCTGTCAGAGAAGCAATGCCAAAGACACAACAGTGGAAGACAAACCTCTAACGAAGCTCCTGGGGACACTCCACCTCACAGGGGACTCCGGCTACCCGTCGCCAAGATCGCCCTCCAGGGAAAGGCTCCGCCGCTTTTACCGACCCCGGTTCCTTTCTCTCCCCCTTCCGCCTCTCCGCAGTCTTCTGTCGCAACGCAATGACGTCACCCGAGAGCGAGGCCCTAGTCCCTTCCTCCGTCGCTTTCAGGGCCCTCTCAAGCCGATAGCCCTGTCCTTCCCAATGCCTCTCTATTTAATTAAAAATAACCCTCCACCCCTTCCCCGACTTAAAGGTTTAAAAATATCCCGAGTCCTTCGGAGAGAAGCGGCCTCCTCAAAATGATATCAACGGTGTCGAAACGGCGGTGGCCTTTTCTTTCTTTTAATCAGGCAGAGCCGACGGCGGCCCTCCTTCCCTTAGGGCGCGCGACGCGGCGATTGCGCGTGCGCGCTTGGGCCTAGGGGGGGGGCCGGCGGGACGAGGAGAAAAGGGCCGTGCACAGTGGCGGCTGGCGGTGGCGGTTTCCGCTTCCGGGTCGCCTCCTGGCTGGTGTGGAAGCGAGGCGGGCGGGGTAGTGAGAGGCAGATTCACTCGCCGGTGGAGCCGCGACCGCCGTCCTCGCCATGCCCAAAGGAGGTGGGTGAGCGAGGACCGGTGCGGAGAGCAGCAGGCCAAGGCCTAGTTGCTGGGCGTGGGGCGGTGGGGGTGCCGGGACTGAGCTGCTTTCTCTTCTTCCTCGGTCAGCCACTACGCCCAATGTGGGTAGGGTGCGCCACTTAAGCATTGTCCCGTGGCAGGGAGTTCCGCGGGCGGTATTCTCGCCGGGTTGCCAATCTCCAACCGGCGGCTGGCGATCCCCCGCCATTACAATTGATCTCCAGGCGACAGGGATCAGTTCCCCCAGGGGAAAATGGCTGCTTTGGGGGGGTGGGCTCTAGGGGCACTGTACCTCATTGAAGTCTCTCCCCTCCCCAAACCCTGCCCTCCTTAGGCTCAACCCACTCCCACCCCCAAATCCTCAGGTATCTCCCAACCCAGAGCTGGCAACCCTAATAGAATCATAGAGTCGGAAGGGGCCATACAGACCATCTAGTCCAACCCCCTGCCCGATGCAGGACCAGCCTAAAGCATCTCTGACAAATCTTCCTCCAGCCTCTTCTTGAAAGCTGCCAGTGAAGGGGAGCTCACCACCTCCCTAGGCAGCTGATTCCACCTTTGAACCACTCTGACCGTGAAAAAGTTTTTCCTGATATCCAGCCGATACCTTTCTGCATGCAATTTAAACCTGTTGCTTCGGGTCCTCTCCTCTGCTGCCAACTGGAACAGTGGCTCAGTGGTAAAACATCTGTTTAGCATGCAGAAGGTCCCAGGTTCAATTCCTGGCATCTCCAATTAAAAGGTCTGACAGCAGGTGATGTGAAAGACCTCATCCTGAGACCTTGGAGAGCTGTTACCAGTCTGAGTACTCGGTACTGATTTTGATGGACCAAGAATCTGATTCAGTATCAGGCAGCTTCATCAGGTGTTTAACCGAATAAGCCCTAGGTTTTAGGGTTAGAAAGTGCTGCTGATGGGATTCTACCTAGCCAATCTTGGATGCTTGGTTGGATGGAACCTTGGTCGGATCCTTCAGGGTTTTCTTACCCCTTCCCTGGTAGCCTCAGGATGATATAGGAACAGCTTTGCTCTCATCTGATGCTTGTGTAGACTGGAGCTAGGGGGGTGGGGGGGTTCAGTTGTGATGCAGAAATTATCGTTGGTCAAAACACACAAGGAGGGTAGTGTGTGTTTGTGAGTGCCTCATTCCATGTATATAGAAAACTTTTCTTTGGTGCATTAGTTTGGTGTAGTGGTTAAGGGTGGCGGACTCTAATCTGGAGAACCAGGTTTGGTTCCCCACTCCTCCACTCGCAGCCAACTGGGTGACCTTGGGTCAGTCACAGCTCTCTCAGCCCCCACCCCCACCTCACAGGGTGTCTGTTGTGGGGAGAGGAAGGGAAGGTGATTGCAAGCCACTCTGAGACTCCTTCAGGTAGTGAAAAGTGGGGTATAAAGACCAGCTCTTCTCCTTTTTCTGAGGTGATGCTAGAATAAAAATTTCCTTAATGTACAGTAGGAGACCACCTGGTATGGTGGTTAGAGCATCAGACTGGGGTCTAGGAGATGCAAGTTGAAATCCCACTCTACCAAGGAAGCTTGCTGGGTCAACTTGGGTTAGTCACTGTCTGTCAGTTTAATCCTACCTCACGGGGTTGTTGGTAAAATAAGGAGATCAGTGTAAGCCATTGTGGGTTCCCACTGAGAATAAAGGCAGGGTAAGTAAAGATAACCAGACGTTGTCTTCTTGAGTACCACATCTGGAGTGGCACAGTTCAGCCACTGATGCTTGAGCCTTGGTAGATTTTCAAGTGGCATCCCATGGGAAGGAAACAACAGAGTGCTGTTTGGAAGAGCCCTCACAGAGCGAGCATTATCAGGGAATGCCTTCTGAGAAATGAAACCGAAACAACCCAGCCATAGCTTGCCAAGGAAAATGCAACGTGACTGTAATAGCTAGTCCCTCTCACTGTCTGACCTGGGTTTTAAAATGTACTTGCCGTCCAAAGATCCCCTGGGTGAATTTATGTTGAAAGTCCAGCAGAGCTTTACAAGATGAAGCTGGATCATTATCTTAGAGAGGTTTAAAAAGCCAGGTAGAAAGGAGGTCCCTGAGAGGTTGGCATAATCGATGACTACGACTTTGCAGGGCAGTTCTGGGAAGGGTCCAGTTCATAGTCTTACAAAGACTGCTTCCTCGGGCCAGTGTTATTTTCTCCACAGTGCAGGTGGAAAGAGAGCCGAGAGCACAGGGGAAGGGCCGTGGCTCAGTGGAAGGGCCTCTGCTTGGGATGCAGAAGGTCTCAGGTTCAATCTTCCGTTGAAAGGGCCGTAAGGTGATGCGAAAGACCCTGGAGAGCCGCTGCCGGCCTGAGTTGACAATACTGACCTTGATGGGCCAAGGGTCTGGTTCATTATAAAGCCGCTTCATGTGTGGGGCTGACCAGTGCAACTGGTGAGGATGCGACTGAGCTTGGGGGCCTTACGGGGGTGCCACCGGGGTGTCTCATTTGCTGTTAGATTTTGTAATGACTCTTACTGATCCATTGATCTACTTCATTCATGCCATGCATCTCTCCACATTGGGCATCCGAAGTGGCTTACAGCATTCCCTCCTAGGCTGGGAAACCCCTGGAGATTTGGGGGTGGAGCCCGGGGAGGACAGGAACCTCAGTGGGGGACAAGGCCAGAGAGCCCACCCTCTGAAGCATCCATTTCCCCCAGAGGAACTGATCTCTGCAGTCTGGAGCTGGGCTGTAATCCGGGGGTTTCCCGGGTTCCACCTGGAGATGGGCATCCCTATTCCCTCCTCTTCCATTTTGTCCTCACAACAACCCTGCAAGGCAGGTTAAGCTGAGACTGTTTGAGAGACTGGCCACCCAGACAGCTTCCATGGCAGAATGCGGACTCGAACCTGGGTCTCCCGCATTTTAAAAGTCCAGCGCTGTAACCATTGTGCCACAGTGGCACTCTGATAAGCAGCTGTTCTCCTCTTAAAGGTGTTGGTGCGTGAGCCTGAGTCTCTTGAATAAGCCAGTTGTCCAAAGTAAGCCCAGGTTGGCAATTGGAGGGGCTGCATGGCTGAGACGCTTTCAACCGGTACCCCAAAGCCAGGGGGAAAGGAGACACTGTGGGAAAAAGAGCTTTTGTTTTGAAGCTGACCTTTTTTCGGGTCCCGGCGGAGACATGCCCGGGCTTGCCCCACGCGAGCGAGGAGCTTTCCTCGCCGTGCTGCGTGTGACAGCGATGTGGTAGATTGCTACCTAGCTGGGACCAGGGAGGGTGAGCCGCTAGGGAGTCAAGGCTGCAGCTGGGACGCACCCAATTTGGACTCTCTCCAAAGGATGCCGCCAGCACAGCTTTCTCTGAGGGCATGCTCTGCCCGAACCTGTATTTCCTGGTGTCAAACGCACAGCTCCGCTTCTCCACTGGATGTGCAGTAAGGAAGAGAGCTGGGAGGATAACAGGTTTGTGAAGGGTGAAAAGACCGTTGAAAGAAACGTAAACCACTTCTGCTTCTCTCTCTCTCTCACACACACACACCCCACCCCACAGACTTGGCAAGGCCGGATTAAACGCAGATTGGAGCACTGAGCTGTTGCATGTAAAATCTCTGATGTTCTCGAGTTCCATTCACCACTCAGAATTTCTGCCTTCTGTACAATACGGTAGCCACAGAGAACACGGCACAGTTTGGCTTTATTGGAGATCCCTTCTCCCCGCAGGGCATTCTCCCGGGCAGGATGTCACATCTGTCCTTTGGCGGTGTTAGAAGGACGGTACAAATGGTACCCTTGCCTGAGCGGCTATGCCCATGCGGTTCAGGGAAACCTGAAACAATTGAACATATTTTATGAAACCATCAGAGTACAGATCACTCAGCCTATCCTAAGGAGGTATCATGGATACTTAGACAAGGAGATAAGCAGGAAACGACTATTTGACCCCGCTCCGCAGCTTATAACAAACTGCGCTAAATTTCTAGCAGCAGCTCAAAAAATACGTGCTGCATGCGTAGAACAATTTTAGGAGCAGTTTAGAAGGCTCAGGAGATGGGGAGTAGGATCGTATAACCCCCATGACACTTACTCAGCAGATGAATAATTCCTGTTTAACCGATGACAGAATATTGTAGAAGTCCAGAGTTCTAGCAATGTTGTAATTAACATAGGCAGATTTAATGCAGTTTTATATTTAAATATTTGATACTTTGCATATTTTATTGGTATCCTTCTCTGTATTGACATTATTGAGGTAACCGATTGTAGTTGATTTGGACTGGTTTTATACCGAATGAACTGAACTGAGCGCAGTTTGGCTTAGATGTGTGCCAGAAGGCGCTGCGATCTGCCTTGGCTAGGAGGGGTACAAACGCAGTTCTCTCCAACAAAATCTGGAAATTGGCGGTTCCAGCCAGTGTCTACGACTCTCCCTAAATGGCTTCCGGGACCATATGTGAATTGCCCACTTCTGCCCTGTGTTAAAGCGCAGATGTGGAAACGGAACGGCTTAATGCAAATGAATTCCCTTTTGCCCAGAGTGGTCTCTGTTTGGGAAACCCAGTTAATTACGGTCTCTTTCGCCCTCTTCCCCCACCCCGTACGGGCACCTTCGGCTGTAGGCTGAACAGCCTAAGAACATAAGAGAAGCCGTGTTGGCTCTGGCTAATGGCCCTTCCAGTCCAACGGTCTGTGTCACACAGTGGCCAAAACCCAGGCTTGGCTTGAGGTGTGGCTAGATCTGAAAGTCGCTAGTGCTACAGTGTGTGTTTCAGTTTGGTGTAGTGGTTAGGAGCGCGGACTTTAAACTGGGAGAACCGGGTTTGATTCCCCACTCCTCCACATGCAGTTGCTGGTGGGACCTTGGGCCAGTTACAAGTTTTCCCAGAGCTGTTCTCTCAAGGGCAGTCCTCAAGAGAGCTCTCTCAGCTCCGCCTACCTCACAGGGTGTCTGTTGTGGGGAGGGGAAGGGGTAGAAGATTGTAAGCCGCTCTGAGACTCCTTCGGGTAGTGAGGAGCAGGCTATAAATCCAGTCTCTTCTTCTTCCTCCTTACGTGGGGTAGCTTTTACAATTTCTGGACTGTACGTATCACTTTAGACAGCAGGGGAAAGCTAGACTTCTCTCTTTCTCGATCCTCTGACCTGCTCCCAGAAGCGTAACAATAAATGGGAAAAAATGGTGTTCTGAAAAAGCAAAACACCTGTATTAGAAGGGGCCACGTAAAAGCATTTGACTGCCTTAAACAATCAGCTATGCGGTAGTATAAATAAATATTCGACATGGAGGCAGGAATGTGGTCAGCCGCTTTGGGGTCCCATTGGGAGGAAGAAGAGAAGAGATTGGATTTATACCCCGCCCCTCACTATCCAAAGGAGTCTCAGAGCGGCTTACGATCTCCTTCCCCTTCTCCTCCCCACAACAGACACCCTGTGAGGTCGGTGGAGCTGAGAGAGCTCTTTCGAGGACTGCTCCTGAGAGAACAGCTCTGAAAGAACTTGTGACTGACCCCAGGTCACCCAGCTGGCTGCAAGTGGAGGAGTGGGGAGATCAAACCTGGTTCTCCCAGATTAAAGTCCGTGCTCCTAATCACTACACCAAACTGGAGAGAAGCGGGGCATAAATAGCATAAATAATTGAAAATGATCACAGGTTATATTGCTCCAAATGTATTTCTATCACGCTCAGCAGTCAATATTCAGTCAATTTACATCTGTTGTCCAGTCTGACATGCTAGTATCTACAATATACTTGTTGTACTCTCGTAACTATATCTATGTTATACTGTCTTTTATGTCTTATGTTCATTTAAATTCTGATATGGCTGATTCTTCAATACGGCCCGTTGCTTTTTCCTTGGGTCCTTTCCTCTGTGGTTGTTCAGGCCGACTCCCTGAAACACCAGTTTTCTTCAATATAGTCCATTGCTTTTCCCATGGGCCCTTTCCTCTGTGGTTGTTCTGGCTGACTCCCTGAAACACTAGTTTTCTATGTGCGTGGAGCCTTTTCTCCCCTTTGGGATGCAGATGCAGTCTTTTGTGCGAACCTCCGCTCACAGCCTTAGGCACTGGAGTCCAGATACGAACCAGCAGACTCAGTGTTTTGGTGTGTGCGTTTTCCTGGTAGAGGCCGGGACAAGGGTAGACCATGGTCCCTGCCCATTCCTGAGGCTCTTGAGCGATGCTTTCATAGTGCGTTCCTGTGATATCCCACGTGGGTGCCTGAGTGCTACGAGCAGCTGCAGAATTGGGACTTGGGCACCAGTCCAGAGCGTGAGTTAGGCAGCAGCGTGCACGGGGAAACGGGAGCGGAGGCTGGCACGTTGGCTGACTGGTGCATAGCAAGGCAGTGGACACGCGGGCATTTTGGCCCGGTGCCTTAAACTTCCCTCCACAGTCTCAAACTGGACGCCGTGGAAATGGGAGGCTCGTTTGGATCTCAGCCGGGCAACAGTCAGAAAGAGCCGGGTCTCCCAAGCACCGGAGCTTGGGAATCAGGCATAGGCCCTCGTGTCTCTGCCTTGGGGGCTGGAGCTTTTGTACCCCACACACTCCCCCATGGGGTGGCGGATTCCCATCTGGGGCACTCCTCCGGACTCCAGTCAAGGTCCTCTCTCCAGTTTGGTGTAGTGGTTAAGTGCGCGGACTCTAATCTGGGAGAACCGGGTTTGATTCCCCACTCCTCCACTTGCACCTGGCTGGATGACCTTGGGCAAGCCATAGCTCTGGACCAGCTGTTCCCTCAAGGACAGCTTGGGAAAGCGCTCTCTCAGCCCCACCTACCTCACAGGGTGTCTGTTGTGGGGAGGGGAAGGGAAAAGGAGTTTGTAAGCCGCTCTGAGACTCCCTTGGGGAGTGGAGGGCGGGGTATAAATCCAATCTCTTCTCTTCTTCTTCTTCTTCTCTCTCGTGATTACTGTGCAGGCACGCTTTCCTGGCTCCGGCCAAAGCCCCCGCAGTCCCCATGACATCTGGTGTTTTGGACTGTGTACCGCATCAACATGTCTTGACCAGTGTTCCCTCTAAGCTGAATTAGTGTGAGCTAGCTCACAGTTTTTCAGCCTCCGGCTCACAGATTTTTGCCTTAGCTCAGGAAGGAGGGCTCCCCTGGAGCAAACTAATTTATGCAGCAGCCAAATTGCTCACTCAGAACTTTAATGCCAGTAGCTCACAAAGTAGAATTTTTGCTCACAAGACTCCACTTCTTAGAGGGAGCATTGGACTTAACCTTCAAGGCCCTTAGCGGTCAGGGACCTACATACCTTCGGGACCGCGTCTCTCAGTATGGCCCCGGAAGAGCATTACTCTCAGGAAATAAAAACGTCCTGGTGGTTCCCGGCCCGAGGACCAGGTTTTTTTCTGCCAGGCATTCGGTTGAGGACAGCGACAGGACAGTACGACACTTGGCCCTTTCATATATCCCCCCCCCCCCATCACTTGTACTCCTCCCCCCAGGAGGCTCAGGGAGCTGGATTTCTTTTTGCCCCCATCAGAGTATTTATTGTTTTATCTATTGACATGTTTTTAGGTAATTCTTAACGTGGGTTTCCAATCAAATTATTTGCATTCTGCTTTGTCGTAAGCCGTCCTGAGCCCCACTCGCAGGGCAGGGCGGCCTAGCAAATTCAATAAAGGAAGACATAAAGAGATGTATTTTAGAGTTTGCCAGCTGTTTCCATCGTTCAGCTGATATTGACACCGAAGGGAAAGTGGTGACGGAACTGGGCGTTCTCTGGGTAAAGGCAAGCGAGGGCAGGGGCAGTGAGGCCCAGACGAGATCCTTTGCTAAACCAGCTCTCTCTTTTTTTTCCGCAGGGAGAAAAGGAGGCCACAAGGGCCGGGCAAGGCAGTACACTAGCCCCGAGGAGATCGACGCCCAGCTTCAAGCGGAGAAGCAGAAGGCCAGAGTAAGCCCCCACCGAGATCTTGTGTCCCCCTTGAATTAGCAGGGAGGGGCACAGGGGACTCCCTGATCTGCCTTCTCCCCGATGAGCCTTCCTGTATGCTTGATTTGTCTTACGCTAGAGGTTGACTTGAGAGCCAGCGTGGTGTGGTGGTTGAGAGCATCGGGCTAGTATCAGGTGCGAATCCCTACTCGTGCCACGGCAGTTTGCTGAGTGACCTTGGGCCAGTCACACTCTTTCAGCCTGACCCACCTCACGGGGTTGTTGTGAGGATAAAATGGAAGAGAGGTGAATGACGTCATCCACCGTTGGGGAGAAAGGCGGGGTAGAAATGAATTAAATAAGAACACAGGGTGGGAGCCTCCAACGTGGGGAGTTCCCTCCCCATAGCAGTTAGGTGCCCTTGAGGTCTCGGGTCCAGCCAACCTTATTCCAGAGGGCTTTGGAGATTAATTAAGTTAGGAGCGCAGACTCTAGTCTGGGAGAACCAGGTTTGATTCTCCACTCCTCCACATGCAGCTGCTGGTGTGACCTTGGGTCAGTCACAACTTCTCTCAGAGCTGTTCTCTCAGGAGCTGCCCTCGAAAGAGCTCTCTCAGCCCCACCTACCTGACAGGGTGTCTGTTGTGGGGAGGGGAAGGGAAAGGAGACTGTCAGCCACTCTGAGACTCCTTCAGGTAGTGAAGGGCAGGGCATAAATCCAACCTCCTCCTCTTCTTTTTCTTATGCGCCAGAGGAAAGAGGAAAATGTGAACAGGGGAGATCTGCAGAATCCTATCTGCTGTTCTCACTAATTTATTAATCTCTTGTTGAATTTTTTAAAAAATCTTCTTTTGAGAGCTGCTTTGTCAGACCCATCTAGTCCAAAAGCCAGCCTACTGAGCAGTCGGAGGGGTATGCCTCTTTAAATCGATACCTGGGGACTACAGGAAGGATGATGCTGTTGTGGACTTCCTGCTTGTGGGCTTCCTAGAGGGAGCTGATTTGCTACTGTGTGAGACAGGATGCTGGACTAGATGGGCCTTTGGTCTGACCCAGCATGGCTCTTCTTATTTTCCTAGGTATGAAACGCCCGACACAAACGCTGCCTCCGCCACAGGCCAGCAGCGTTGCTTTTTGCACTTCTCCATCTCCCCTCTGGGGGGAGCGTGATTCTATTTTTGGCAGCTTTATCTGTCTTGTTGGCATTTCCTGTTTCATCATTCATGTTTAATTCTTCCTTGTGAAGAAATGGGGTTTTTTCTTTGGAGGCTTGAAATGAGCAAAACCTTCGCTCTGAGTTCTGAAAGATTTTTTTTTCTTTTTTCTGGGCAGAGAACAGGCAGAAATGGGGGAAGTCAGTTCAGTTGCTTTCCAGACCTACCTCAGCTCATCTTCCTACAAAAATGCTAAAAGGTCTAGACAATAGGATGGTCAAGACCCCCCTCCCCCCAAAGCAGGGAAGAGAGATTTGGCGGTTTGAAGCAGGGAAGAGAGATTTGAAGACTAGGACTTCAGGAAGAAATTTCTGGAGACTTCAGGAAAAGCTTCTTTTACTCAGCCAGATTTGGTCAGTGGGTGGGGAAAAGAGAGCTTATAAAACTCCTGGGAGCAAGGAGGGAAGGGCTTTTTGGTGCTGAGTCCATCAGAGCAGACAGAACTCTTAACTGAGTTCTGGAGGAGGGGGCCATTTGCCGTGTGTTGGCATGGACAGCTGAAGGAAGCTGCAAGGTAAGGGAAACTTCATAGAGATCTGTAATTTCCTAAGCTGAGCCTGTCCCCTATTTTAACATCTGATAGGGCATGTACAGAGAGAGAGAGAGAGGATTTGCATTTTACCCATTTCTTTCGAATCCCTTTCTCAATCTGATGCCGTGCTAAGAGTCTGCTTGTGAACATTTTCTTTTTAATAAATACTTTATAACTTTTGATGCTGGTAGGGGTTCTCTGTACCACACAGACCTCCACTGTCTTAGACACACTATTTTAAAAGGAGCGCTGGGGGGTGGGGGAGGCAGTCAGCTGGCAAGTGGGTATTCCTCCGGGGACGCACAAGGCAGTAAACGGTCCCTGGGTTGACCAGGCGCTGGGCAGTGGGAGACACAGAGGCAAGGCCTCAGAATTTGGAAGGGAAGCTGGGAGTCCTGACCCTCCTAGTGGGAAATTCCTACAAAGGTTAGATGGTGGTGGCAGGTTACCAGAGAGAGAGAAAGGCCTCCCCAGGTGTTGAGAAAACCTTGGAGGGCAGGGTGGAATAGGGCCTGCAGGCCAGAGCAGGACTGTTCCATCACATTCTGCAAGAACCAATAGACACAGACTGCAAGAACCAATAGACACACACTGGCTGGCTTGGGCCAGCCCTCGTTCGAGCCAGTGCCTCATTCGTTTTTTTTCCTTTAGCTGCTGGCGTGTGACTGTCTCCAGCCCTCAATGGTCCATCAGAAATGTCCACACGGTCCTTCTCACCACAGTAATGCATTTTAATTTCCGCAGGAGGAAGAGGAGGCAGAACAGGAGGAGGGAGGCGATGGGGCGTCGGCAGAGCCCAAAAAGGATAAGAAGTCGCTAGATTCTGATGAAAGCGAGGAGGAGGAGGACGAAGATTACCAGGTAGGGGTGAGATCTCCTAGAAGAGGGGTTCGCGCGGTGCCTAATGCTTGTCAGTCCCTTGTCCGTAGACTGTCAGTGCTAAATCTCTTGTGAAGGTTTCTGCACCTCCCAGCTGTTTGCTGCCTCAAGCGTAGCTATTTTTTTTGATGTGGGCCGTATCCCAAGTCGTGCCTGCCCCGTTGGCATGACTCCACAGCCCAGTTATACAGGTGTGCATGTGTGCTTCTGTCCTCAGAGACGTGGTGTGTATTTATGTTTGTGTGTCTGTGCTCTCCCGGTCTGCTTAGTACGTGATAGAATGAGCAGAAAGGTTCCCTTGGTACCGCATGTCTCCCTGCTCTGCCCTGTACCGTTAACAGCTGTTTATAGTGTTACCAAGGGAGTAAGTCTGTCCTCTGGGGCCATGTATATGCAGTCAAAGGATGTGTGCTATGTTTTTTTGCCCTTTGTCTCTTGTGTGAGCTCCCGATTGCTCATGGATCCAGGTACTGTGTGCATCATAGGCCAGAAATGGCCATTTGGTGACATCTGCTCCCTGGATTGTGTTTTCTGAACTGGCTCCCTGGGCTAAATCCAAAGGGTACAGTACATCTTCTTCCCTGGCAGCACAGCTAGGCACAAGTCCAGTCGCACCTTAGAGGCCAACAAGATTTTCAGGGTATGAGATTCCAAAAGTCAAAGATCCCTTCATCAGATTATCAGATGCTGAGATTCATTGGGAAGGTAACAGCATTCCGTGCACCTTGGCATTTAGTCATGCTGGCCACATAACCACGGAAGCATCTTCGGACAGCGTTGGCTCTTTGGTTTGGAAACGGAGATGAGCACCGCCCCTGAGAGTCAGATTCAGCTGGCTTTTGAGTAAGGGAAACCCTGACCTTTACCTTTAAGCTTAAAGAGCCTATCCTATTGTAACATCTGAATAGGGCATGTCTAGTGAGAAAGACAGAGGATTTGAGTTTTACTGATTTGTTTTTTCCCCTTTGCTCGAATCGGGTGCTGTGCTGAAAGTATGCTGGTACACATTTTCCTTTTAATAAATACTTCATAACTTTTGATGCTGGCCGTGGTTCTCTGTACCGCATAGACCTCCACTGTCTCGAACACACTATTTTAAAAGGAGCTCCAGGGGAAGGCAGTAAGTTGGCAAGTGGCTATTCCCCCAGGGGCGTGCAGGGCAGTAATCTGTCTCCATGGCGACCAGATGCTGGGCAGCGGGAGACACAGAGGCAAGGCCTCAGATCTCGGAAAGGAAGCTGGGAGGCCTGTCCCTCCCAAGGGGTGATTCCTTGCAGAAAGGGCAGGTGGTGGCAGTGGGCTGCCCTGATAGTGGAAGAAAATACCCTCCAGGGAGTTGGGGGCCCCTAGGAGAGTGGGGCAGAATAGGGCCTGTAGTCCAGAGTGGGCACATTCTGCCACAGCGTTCTTACCCCCCCCCCCTCTTTTGGATAAATGATTAGGACTGTGATCTGTACTGTTGCGTATAGCTTATTGGAAATAGGATCCTATTATATCATTTCTGTACCATTTAATGGTCGTTTTCATACTTAAAACTATGCTTCGGCAGTTCTTTCTGGTGTTTCCAGACTTCTAAAACCCTAGTGCACTGGTTATTGACCGTCCCGTTTTGTTGATGGTACTGACTGATTTTGCATAATCTGCCTTGAGATTCTCCTCCCTGTGAGAAAGGCAGACTGTAAATAATTCAAGTCGACAAAAGGAGCCGTCACCAATGAGCCCCTGTCCTGTCCTTCAATTTCAGCCAAAGCACAAAGGAGTGGAAGGCATGATAGACATCGAGAACCCCAATCGCGCTGCACAGACGGCCAAAAAAGTCACTCAGATAGATATGGAGAGCCCCCGGGAACTATCGCGGAGGGAGCGGTAAGGCGGTCTCCTTCCCTTGAAACGTCGTGACTCTCGAACTGGGAGGGGGGGCATCTGCAGGGGCACGGTGGGATTGCTAAGTGGAATGGCAGAGGCCCTTTTTTTCAAGAGCAAAGGGAGATTAATTTCATCTCAGCTCTTGCTTGTCCTCAGATGCAAACACACCAAAGAAATCGGTCCTCGGTAGTAGCATCTTGACTGGCGGACATCTCTGCCCCGCAGGGCGTACAGCAACACCTCTGCTGCTGCTTCAGGAACTGCAGACAGGGTTCAGTTTGACAGATGCTGATCCTCAACGAAGATGCAGGCTAGAACCAGTGTTCCCTCTAAACTGAGTTAGTGTGAGGTGGCTCACAGTTTTTTAGCCTCCGGCTCTCACCCGTTTTTGTCTCAGCTCAGGAAGGACAGCTCCAGAGCAAACTGATTCATGCAGTAGCCAAATCGCTCGCTCACAGCTTTAATGCCAGCAGCTCACAAAGCTAGAATTTTTGCTCACAAGACTCCACAGCTAAAAGGGCGCATTAGCTAGAACAGAGGCAAGCAAGGTGGCCAGGTGTAAAGTGTCTGCAGGTGGTTTTCAATATTTTCTGTCTCTCAGAAGGTTCCCCCCCCCCCCGCACCCAGAAAGGCTGTGTTTTCTTTTCTTGCCACCTTCTGTACTCTTGACAGAGAAGAAATTGAAAAACAGAAAGCGAAAGAACGCTACATGAAAATGCATCTCGCTGGGAAGACGGAACAGGCCAAGGCAGATCTCGCCCGGCTAGCAATCATCCGGAAACAGAGGGAAGAAGCAGCCAAAAAAAAGGAGGAGGAAAGAAAAGGTGAGGCTACTCCACTGTGTGTTGAAAAGTGCAGTGTGTGTCAAAAAAAACCTCACACACACACTTTGGTAAAGTCTGGCTGTGTTGTTATTATTTATTGCATTCATTTATACCCCACTTTTCTTCCCAGAGAGAACCCAAAATAGCCTTCACTGTTTTTCCTCTCCTCCATTCTATCCTCACAACAACCCCGTGAGGTAGGTTATGCTGAGAGAGTGTGACTGAGTGTGACTGACCCAAAGTCACCCGGCACAAGTGGGGATTCGAATCTGGGTGTCCCAGGTACTAGCCCAACACTCTTAACCACTACAGGAGAGCCAGTTTGGTGTAGTGGTTAGGAGCGTGAACTCTAATCTGGGAGAACTGGGTTTGGTTTCCCCCGTCCTCCTCCACATGGAGTCAGCTGGTGTGACCTTGGGTCTGTCACAAGTTCTCCCAGAGCTGTTCTCTCAGGAGCAGTCCTCAAAAAAGCTCTCTCAGCCCCACCTCCCTCACAGGGTGTCTGTTGTGGGGAGAGGAAGGGAAGGAGACTGTAAGCCGCTCTGAGACTCTTGAGTGAAGGGTGGGGTATAAATCCAATCTCTTCTTCTTCTTCTACACCACCGTGGCATTCAACCTTTGTGGGTATTTCATTGCTAAAATCATTGTTAAAATCATTGTGGGCATTAAGGCCAATCTCTCAGCCCATTAACCTTTTTGAGATAATGTATAGAAATTTCCTTCCCCCCCCCCCCCCAAATACCAAAACCAAAAGTGTGTAGAAAAGAGCAAGAGTCCAGGAGCACCTTAAAAACTAACTATTTTTGGTAGGGTAGGAGCTTTCCTGAGTCCCCACTCACTTCTTCAGAAAGATGTAACGATCCCTAATGCGGAGTCAGACCTCTCTCAAGAGTCTGTTCTCTCTCCAGGGTCTTGGGCAGAGGTGGGACTTCCCCAGCTGCCTGAGATGCCCTAAACTGGAGATGCCAGGGACCGGACCAGGGGCCTTCTGCATACAAGGCAGGTGCTCTGCCACTGAGCCCACAACCCTAAAGTTGCCCCCTCCACCCGTGAGTTCATGGCGGAGTTGAAACAACTGAGCTCACACCAGAATTCCTTGGCCAGCACTCACCCTTAGCTCCTGCCTCAGCTTTCCTGTTCTCCAACTCACACTTTGAGGGAAAGGGGACAGGCAGGGGGGAAGGATGTAAAGGAATTTTAAGGGTAAGGAGGACTTCTTAGCTGCAGGGAAGGGAAGGCCTTTCCTTCCAGGCTTTCGGGGAACTGCTGGACAGGCAGCCAGCTGAAACGGGTCGCCGGCAACCTCATGGTGGAGGCTTAGACTGGAGGCAACAGGTCAGATCCCGCAGATCCCATTCTACAAATGCTGGTGCTCCCCCCGCCCCGCGTGAGAGCAGGGGAAGTGTCCTCATGCTAGGGGAGGGCACCGAAGTTAGCACGAGAGATCCACAGTCTCCAGCCCATTGACCTCCATCCACTGCCATTTTGATGGGAGGATGTCTTGAACTCGCTGCTTGCCGTTCCACAGTGAGGCTTCAGGCTGCCTGCCTGCCAGGCCTTTTGGCTAGTAGCCCCTGATGGCAGCCGCCCCCCCCCCCCCAAAAAAAAACGGTATTTTTTGCGTTTGGGTACATTAATCCTGAAAAATACTAGTATTTCGTAGTATTCTTGAAATAACTGGGCTTACCGAATTTATTCGTCTCCATTATACCCTATGGGGACCATCTCCGTAAGGCATAACGGAGAAGGGAGTGGGAGAACCCGTACCGTTTCCGGGTTCGCTCGTGCGAGGCTTGCAAAAGCCATTTAAAGGGGAAGTTCCCTTTAAATAGCTCTTGCAATTGCAAGCCACATCACATGCGAGTGAGGGAAGATCTCAGATTCCCCCCCCCCCATTCTGCTGGTCTCCAGGAGCTGCAGAAAGGAGGGAGAGAAGATCTCAGCCCCCCTACCCCTTCCTTTCTACTGGCCTTGAAAAGAGTTCTCTCCACAGAATCAGCTCCTGGGAGGGCTATGCTGGGCTGCCCAGTTGAAGCCGGACTGCTCAGCAGAGCCCGCAAGAAGACTTCTCCACATAGGATTAGCTCCTTTGTGGGCCCTTTTGGGCAGTCCCTCCAGAGCTGCAAGAGACAATCAGCTGGGGCGGCGCGGAGTGGATAGCTTTGCTCTGGCTGGGGCTGGGTCGCCTGGATAAAAGCCCCCTCCCCAAAATCTGCTTTTATTAGCCTCAGCCATATCAGTAGCCAAATACAGCTCTCTGATCTGCATTCAGCTTAATATCAAAGAAATACCGATAAGGTATTGTTTGGGTACTTGTTTGATTTGGTTAATACAGAATGCACACCACGACTCCCTTCCTCCTGTCTGTCCTGCCAGTCACATTCTTAGGAGGGCTCAGAAAGTTCAAGCCTTTGCTGTGTGAGCAATTTTACCCTGCTCATTCGCCACCACGTCCCTCCTGAGCCGGTTTGGTGCAGTGGTTAAGTGCGCAGACTCTGATTTGGGAGAACCGGGTTTGATTCCCCACACCTCCACTTACACCTGCTGGATGACCTTGGGCAAGCCATCGTTCTGGCACAGCTGTGCTTGAAAAAGAGCAGTTTCTGTCAGAGCTCTCTCAGCCCCACCTCCCTCACAGGGTGTCTGTTGTGGAGAGGGGAGGGGAAAGGAGATTGTAAGCCGCTCTGAGACTCCCTTAGGTAGTGAAGGGCGGGGTATAAATCCAATCTCCTCCTCTTCTTCTCCTCCTACAAACTGTTCTCCTTTCTGGCCATGTCCTTTGCACCACCGTGGTCAATTTGGCCAAACAGTACAAACGTCAGATTTGCGACCTGCTTGCTCTGTCCGCCTTTTGGCATAGCGACGGCCCCTGCACCCTTTCAGACTTTTCCATCTCCCTTTATTTTTTTTTAACACCCCAAAGCTAAAGACGAAGCCTCCGCAACCGGCAAACGATTGCAGTCGCTGTCCCTCAACAAATAAGTGCGGGCCAGGCGAGTGGAGGGAATTCCCCGGAGCCGTGCCTAGCGGATGCCTGTCGGGGACTCTGCCGCATCACATCCACGCGAGGTCGGGCGGAGAGTGCTGCGGCACCGGCATCGTCTTCACCTCCAAGAGACACTGACAGCGACATGTTTGTCTTCATCCGGGCACAGAATTTCCATTGGGAGGGCAGGGGATGGGGTAGGGGAACAGGGCGGGCAGGGGTGGGGGCAGCTATCAAACTTCTGGCACAGAATTGTGAGGAGCAACACTTCTCCACAAAGCCGTTTCGAAGGGGATTCGACCCAAACGGTTTGGTTTTCTTTTCATATTTTTTTTTTTTGCTGTGTGTTAAGAGTACAAATCACATATCCGGGGGAAGGATGCGGGGGGGAAGGACAGGGAAGAAAGCAGGGGGCGGAAATGGGGTGGGGACGGTATACTTGCGGTGCAGATCCCAGGGAGCAGGGGGGTGGGATGCGTCTGTCCGCAGACCAACCCATGGGGCTTGAGCTGCAGAGCAGCAAGAAAGCGTTCAGAGCTGACCCGTGCCGCTCCTTTGGGCTTCGTTCCCGTTTTACCTCCCCACCCCATCTCTACCTTTTTGAAAGCCATCTGCAATCTCTCTCTTCCCCCACCCTTCTCCTCCGAAAACCAGGATGGTGATTTTTTTTAACTGCAAACAAAAAACCACCCTTCTTGATAGCGCGACACGTTGGACGAGATGCAAATTGGAAATGAAACTTGTATATTTGGCTGAATAAAGTTTAAATTATCGTAAACTGCTTGGTCTGGGGTTTTTTTTGTCTGCCGGAGAGTGTGGTAGGCCATTCAGATTGTGACTCAAGAGTTATTCCCAGACAGGCATTGAGGTGGGAGGCTGGACAGACTTTCCGGCCTGCTCAGCCCATGAATGTGCCCAATTCACACAGGGATGGCGACTCAGAAGGTTTCCTTACACCTTACTCTCAATGGTGGTTTCACTACTCCTGCTTTTAATCTGTTCACCCTTTTCCTTGCCTCTGTAATAATAAGAACTGTCAAGTCATGCAAGCCCATAGCCAGGGTTTTGTGGCTTGCAGGGCAATTTTTGTTGCTGGTGGGACTGAAGTTCTCAGTGCAGAAAGAAAAGCCATTTAGCCAACAGAGAAAGCTGTTCCCAGGATAGATCTCTTACTTGCAAGCTGTCAACCACTTTAGATGACAGTTTTCAACTGCTGCAAGTTAATCACTTCTGCCAGCAACTAAGCAACAATTCTGACAGCAAGCTGGCAGGTGGGGCTGATGACTTCTATGTCAAGAAGGCGAAAACTTAGCCAGGGAAACTCTCTTAAAGGAGACCAGCTTCTTGACACACAGTTAGAAGAGATCCTAGAGGTCACCTACTCCAACCGTCAGCTACAGCCCCCCACTCTGCTTAAAGGAGTGCATGCCTTTAAAAAAAAAGTTTTAAAATGATTGAAAAAAGCAATCACAGGAGAAATTATTGTAAGGCTGTGCCTTTAAGGAAGGGGGCATAGCCCCCAAAAGCCCCACTGTAGCTACGGGCCTGCATGGCAGATTTATGGCAAA
Source organism: Lepidodactylus listeri (assembly GCA_029233225.1). Lineage (NCBI taxonomy): Eukaryota > Metazoa > Chordata > Lepidosauria > Squamata > Gekkonidae > Lepidodactylus > Lepidodactylus listeri. The sequence continues at coordinate 10,677,830 of JARCFY010000022.1, read as the reverse complement.
CCCTCGTGGGGTTTTCAAGGCAAGAGACGAGCAGAGGTGGTTTGCCATTGCCTGCCTCTATACTGAAACCCTGCCCTTCCTTGCAGGTCTCCCATCCAAATACTACTCATTGCTGACCCTGCTTAGCTTCCAAACTGACTGGCTTAAGGGCTACTCTGGGCTATTCTGGCTGCTAACCCTTGCTTCTCTATCTCACCCTTTATGTAGTATGTCTCCAGGACACTTCCAGAGTCGAGGCTTGTTTTTTTGACACTCAGCGGCTGGCACATTAAACCACATGCACATAATCCAAACCATATTTCCTGGGTTTCTGATAGCCGAGGCCCTGTTTCTAAATTAAAACTAAAGTTGTAATTTCACCCACCACCTGGAAAGGCCAACTTTTCAGAGCATGAAGAACTCCCTTCTCTCTGAGGAACTCAGTTTCCGCCTGTGCATCACTCTTCTGATGGACCACTTCAGAGGGTACCAAATTCTGCCGAGTCTCATGGCTACCCAGAGAAGCGGTAAATAGGTTGGCTCAAGTGTCCCCCAATGGGTGCCCACCAAGTGCATCTTTTAAAAAGTGGGTGGGGCCAGGTGGGCTGTTGCCCAGCAGGGCTTCTGTAATGATTTCACGTTTGGTGTGTGTGTTTCTTTAAATGTTTAGTTTGACTGCAGTAATGTAAGAATGATAGAGGGAGATAAGTGTGATGTGATTGGTTGATGACAGTGTGGGAGGAGAGATGTCTCTGAGGAGATTCAGTGTTCTTGAAGAGACTAGTGTGGAGAGTGTGAAGAAAGTTTAGTATGTGTGGCTATGAGCAAAAGAGTTTAGCCTCTGTGGCTATATGTGAAAAGAGTTAGCCTGTGTGGCTAACACAAACAGTTCAGCCTGAGTGGCTGTATGAGAGACAGATAAGCCTGTCACTTTTGGTGTTTGAGTGACTGTGTGTGATGCCAAGCGTTGTCAGTTATATTTTCTTTCTTCAACAACAGTTCAAAAATACCTAGAAACCTATTTTGTTCTTTTAGAAATAAATCATTATTTGTTTAAACTTAGCCCAGAAATCAGAATAGTCCTTCCTTGGGCCACATAGTCCTCTGAAGCGCCCAGACACGGGGTCATTCTACCAAAATAGAGTTGGAATTTTTAATTCCTGGTGGCAGCAGAAATCTACTAAGCTCATGTACACAAAGTGTGTTTTAAAGGAGAAACAGTCTCCCCAGTAAGCGAGGATGCCACAGCTTCTGATTGGCCACTGGCGCAGATTAAAATAACATTTCTGGAGCAGCCGCCACCACAGTTCTGGTCTCACTCCTCTTTCCCAATGTGTTTTTTAAAAAATGATCCCTGTTCTCCCCTGCATTTGAGCTTCTGTGTGTGTGACTCTGCCTCCCACAGGAGTCATTTTACAGTTGCCTTCCCCCATGTTGGAATTCTAGTGGCACCCCCAGATTCCAAAGAGGTTGGGGACCCTTGTCTTAGTTGGCAGAATTGCTGGCTTTCTGTACCACCGAGCGTCCGGCTCTCTGCACGCTTGGGGACAGGCAAAGCCGCTTTTCTTTGTGAGTAGTCTCCTGCAGCTAACCACTCGCAACGCTATTGAACACCGAATAGTAATGTGTGGAGAAAGAGCAGCTCGAATAGAAGATAACCATCACCCCGCCCATTGACACAAGGGGAAACAACTTCAATTCGGTTGTTTATGACCAGCATTTCTCTTTTTTTTTTAATTGAGCTTGGCTAATAAGTTCCTCTCCGGTGAAATCAGCAAGCGGAGGAGCGGCGAGAAAGCTTGTTGCTGCCGGGATTTGTCTTCGCGGGTCGCTCGCTGAACGGCAGGAAGGAAGCAGGTTAAGGAGGCAAAGAGCCAGCGGGCAGGAAGGCCCAGGAGAAGCACAACTGAAAGGGCCTTTCTCCTTGGCGGTTCTTTCACTTGATTCGCAGGCCCTTCATGGCTGACTCCAGACTCTGAAACGACAACGGGAGGGAGGGAGGGAAGGAAGAAAGGTTGGGGGGAACAGGTGAGCGGGCAGGTCGGTGTGGTTAGAGTGGTGTGCTACAAGCAGGAAGTGCCCAGGTTCAAACGCCCACTGACTGGGTGACCTGTTCTCCTAATAATAATAATCGTATGGCAGTATGTGTAGTAGAGACAGGAAATCCGAGGATTGTCTGGCAGCCAGAAGTTCTAGCTCTTTTAGCGTTATGCACCACTAGGTGGCAAGCTAGACTTCTTTTTTAGGCTGAGAAAGCTCAGAGAGCTGTGACGGACCCAAGGTCACCCAGCTGGCTTCATGTGGAGGAGTGGGGAATCTAACCCGGTTCTCCGAATTAGAGTCCTGCCGCTTTTAAGCACTACACCACAGCTGGCTCACCCCTGTTCTAAGAACATAAGACCCCAGCTGGACCAGACCAATAGTCCATCAAGTCCACCATCCTGTCTCACACAATAGCCAAACAGTGCCTCTGAACAGCCAACAGCAGGGCATGGAGGCTGAGGCCTTCCCCTGATGGTACCTCCTGACTCTGGGATTCTGACGCTCAGTGCCTCTGAATGTGGAGGTTCCCTTCAGTCACCATGGCGAGTAGCCACTGACGGACCTATCCTCCATTAATCTATCTAATCCCCTTTTCAAGCTGTTGATTCCTGTGGCCATCACGACATCCTCTGGCAGCGAATCCCACATTTTAATCACTCTCTGTGTAAAGTTGTATTTCCTGTTGTCCGCTCTGAACCTACTGCCCATCAGCTTCATTGGATACCCCTGAGTTCTAACATTCTGGAAGAGGGAGCAAAAAATTATCTTTGTCCATTCCCTCCACCCCATGCATGAGCTTACAAACTCCTCTCAGGTTTCTTCCTTTAGTCCTCTCTCTTCTAAACTGAAAAGTCCCAGGCTTTTCAGCCTTTCCTCATAGCTAACCTTTCCTCAATCTAACCTTCCTCGCAGGGTGGTTGTGAAAATAAGATAGGGGAAGGGGGAACCACATCTATCCCCCCTGACCTTGTGGGAGGAAGGATGGGCTACGGAGAAACTGCATAATGCTGGGGAACACCTTGTTTGTTTGGCAGTTCTTTGTCCCCAAACCCGGAAAAAGCCATCCCGGTAGAGAGTACTAAGGGCGCACACCAAAGGGGAAAAGTTACAACTCACAACTTGGATTGCTTGGCTGGTGTGCTGGCACGCTCTCTGTTTTGCAGAGTTTTTTTGTTACCGTATTTTTCGCTCCATAAGACGCACTTTTCCTTCCCAAAAAAGTGGGGGGTAAAGTGTGTGCGTCTTATGGAGCGAATATGGAGCTTTTCTTACCTGTCAGCAGGAACACAGGGGAACGCCATTCAGGCTGGCATCCCAGCCTTCCCCGCCCCTCCCTTCTGGGCCTGAGCTGTTAAGACTTAAAAGGGAAACGGCAGGAAAAACCCCACCAGGCTAAGTACTCTTTCCCTTTAAGTGCTTTTCCCCTTTAAGACAGCCAGCAGCAGAAAGCCCCGCCCACAGATTAAGCTCCGTGGCTACTTTGCACAGAAAGGCCTGGCTTTGCATGGCATGCCGACGTCTCTCTTCTTTCCTTTCTCTATCTTCCTTCCTTCCTTCCTTCCTTTCCTTTTTTCTGTCTGTCTGTCTTTCTGTCTCTCTCTCAGTCCCCACCTTTCTTTCTTCCTTTCTCTTTCTCTCTCTCTCTCCTCCTTCCTTCCTTTATCTCTCTCTCTCTCTCTCTTTCTGTTTCATTTTTTCCTGTTTTCCTCCTCTAAAAACAAGGTGCGTCTTATGATCAGGTGAGTCTTATGGAGCGAAAAATATGGTAATTTGTAATCCCTGCAGGAGGAGGATCCGGGGGGGGGGGGGGGCACAAGAGTGCTGTGGGCACAGATCGCCTGACCGGGACACCAGCTGTTGGGGTTCGGCATGGATGCCCCCGTGCACGGTGCATCACAGATCCCAAGGCGATGCGGGTCAGTGTCTCCCACGTCAGCGCTGCAGAGGCTGGGGGAGGCGTGTCATCCCGCCACTCTTACCGGTGGGAACGTGTGTGTCCCCCTCTTGACGTTTTAAGTGCGGCATACCTTACAGGTCGCGTTCTGCTCTGCCGCGGCTTACCTTGACGTCCCAGATGCTCATTCCCCCGTCCATCCCGGTGGTACAGAACTTGGAGCAGCTGCCTTTCCCACCGGCGATCACCGATATTTGGCTGAAAAGAAGAAAGGAAGGCAAAGCGCCCAGAGGCTCGTGTCAGGCTGTGCTCACGGTTGGCTGGAAACTAGCACGGGGGTCCCCGACGTGGTACCCGTGACCACCGTGGCGCTCACCGCCACCTCTCCTACTGCCCACCCAGTGTTCTCAGTAAGTCGTTTGTGCAGCCAGGCTTTGGATTGGCTGTGCTGATGTTTACCGATGTTGCTTCGACAGGAACTGCGGCCGCAGCACAAGGATCTTCAGCTGTGTGACCGAAGGTGAGCTGTGGCGGCCGTTTTTGTGGCTGGCTCTGCCGCCTGTGGCAGCCGTTCTATGGCTGCCCCCGCCACGTTGTGTCCAGAATTCCAACAGTGCCCGCAGGCCCAAAAAGGCTGGGGATCCCTGGTCTGGCCAGGGTTAGCTTACTCAGAGTTAGTTGGGGACTATTATTATTATTAGCCAGTTTGGTGTCGTGGTTAAGTGCGCGGACTCTAATCTGGGAGAACCGGGTTTGATTCCCCACTCCTCCACTTGCACCTGGCTGGATGACCCTGGGCAAGCCATAGCTCTGTGCCAGCTGTTCCCTCAAGGACAGCTTGGGAAAGAGCTCTCTCAGCCCCGCCTACCTCACAGGGTGCCTGTTGTGGGGAGGGGAAGGGAAAGGAGTTTGTAAGCCGCTCTGAGACTCCCAAGTGAGTGAAGGCCGAGGTATAAATCCAATCTCTTCTTCTTCTTCTTCTATTACTATTTTCATATGGCAGTGTGTGTAGTATAGGCAGGAGATCCTAAGATTGTCTGGCAGCTGGAAGTTCTAGCTCTTTTTTGCGTTACGCACCACTAGCTGGCAAGCTAGACTTGTTTTTACGGCAAGAGACGTTTCAGAGGCGGTTTGTCATCGCCTGCCTGGATTTGTGTGTAGAATAATCCACAAAAAGAACATACAATCCCAAGACAATCAGGTATGAAAATATATAGATAAGATGTGCGCTAGATGCCCATGGAACATTTGACTTTGGCGGCAGCAGCAGCAGCAGCATGCTTGGAAATAAGTGAGGAGACCTCGCCCAAGTAGGTTAACAGAAGAAGAAGAAGAAGAGATTAGATTTATATTCCGCCCTTCACTCACTTGGAGTCTCAGAGCAGCTTACAAACTCTTCCCCTTCCCTCCCCACAACAGACACCCTGTGAGGTAGGGGGGGCTGAGAGAGCTCTTTCCCAAGCTGTCCTTGAGGGAACAGCTGTGCCAGAGCTATGGCTTGCCCAAGGTCATCCAGCCAGGTGCAAGTGGAGGAGTGGGGAATCAAACCCGGTTCTCCCAGATTAGAGTCCCCGCACTTAACCACGACACCAAACTGAGTAAATCAGTGACAGTGTCTACTTGAATGTAACACTGAATGTGAGATTCCTATATAGGATTTGTTCCTGAGGAAAGACCAGAGGTCTGAAACCCTTCAATATCCGAGGAAAGTGTTGAAAGAGAGACACAGAGTGATTGGATTTGGAGCAGACTGCTTTTGAGAATACAAGACTGTTAAAGAGAGAGTCTGGAGCAGTCTGCTCTGTGGAAATCTTATTGACCTTTGTATTTTTTTCTATGAAGGAATAAGTGGTTGTTGTTTTAATCTAGTCTCTTTTGTTATTGACACTAAATGATGTTGCGGTTTTAATCTAGTCTCTTTTGTTACTGTATTGTTCTGTGGGCATCCAGCACACATCTGCATATATTTTTTCATACCTGATTGTGTGTAGAATAGCCAGGAGATCCTAAGATTGTCTGGCAGCCGGAAGTTCTAGCTCTTTGAGCGTTACGCACCGCTAGATGGCAAGCTAGACTTGTTTTTACGGCAAGAGATGTTTCAGAGGTGGCCATTGCCATTGCCTACCTCTGGTGTTCCTTGGAGATCACCCGTCGAAATACTAGCCAGGGCCGACCCTGCTTAGCTTCGAAGATCTGACGAGATCGGGCTAGCCTGGACCATCCAGGCCAGGGCGTAGTTGGGGAGAAGCCATAGCTCAGAGGTGGAGCCTCTGCTTGGCATGCAGAAGGTCCCAGGTTCAATCCCTGACATCTCCAGTTAAAAGGAACCGGAAGTGGGTGATACGAAAGACATCTGAAACCCTAGAGAGCTGCCGACAATCAGACTAGACCAGGGGTGGGCAAACTTGCTCACCGTAAGAGCCACCTAGAACAGGGGTGGGCAAACTTGCTTAACGTAAGAGCCACATAGAATAAACATCAGATGTTTGAGAGCCACAAAAGATGAACAAATATTACTTGCCATTATTGGAAAACAAGCAAATTTGCTTTCTATTATCATTAAATGAGACTGCCAAAAATAATAACCAAAGGGGTAAAAGCAGATATTGATAATGATATTAATTTGTCCAATGATATTTGTTTGCTAATGATATTTGGCTTCCCCAGCCGCCCTGCCGGGAGCCACACAATATGTGTGAAAGAGCCGCATGCGGCTCCCGAGCCACAGTTTGCCCACCCCTGGACTAGACAATAGTGATCCTGATAGGGCCTGTGACAGAGGGGAGGTGCCGTGGCTCAGTGGTAGAGCCTTCATTTTGCATACAGAAGGTCCCCGGTTCGATCCCTGGCATCTCCAGTTCAGGAGAGCAGCAGCAGGTGATAGGACAGACGCTTTCTGCCAGTTAGAGCCAGATGGCCCAGTGATGTGAGCTCCTCTCAGGCAGCTTTTTGCGGCCTGTCTTAACACGCGGCGGAGCTAACCTGATGCTGTTCTTGTGCAGCGTGTCCACATTGCTGCTGTTGGTGTCAGAGCTGGCCTTCTTGTCCAGGTTCTGGAAGCGCTCGCGGGCCGTGAGCCCACGCTGGGAGCTCTGCTTCGGGATGTCCAGCTTCCCACCGAAGCTCAGGGAGCCCTGCTGGCTGTCGTAAGCGAACAGCAGGGGGCAGCAGTCGTGGCCCTGGGGAGAGAGGAGAGAAGGAGCTCACGTCAGAGGAGCTAGCTTGCCAACAACAAGGCACGGTTCGCAAGGACAACACGTTTTTGTCGACATTCCCTCGGTTGTACTTGGAGCGCTGTCGGCTCTGAAAGAGGTCCGATTCTCACAAACAGTCGGTGAAACAGGTTCAGGTGGGGTAGCCGTGTTGGTCCGAAGCAGCAGAACAAAGTTTGAGTCCAGCGGCACCTCTAAGACCAACAAAGATTAATTCTGGGCACGAGCTTTCGTGTGCATGCGCACTTCTTCAGATAAATGTATACAGATGTGTACACCACACCTCAGAAAGGATATCATAGCTTTGGGAAAAGTGCAGAAAAGGGCAACTAGGATGATAAAAGGGCTGGAACACTTTCCCTATGAAGAAAGGTTGAAGCGCTTGGGGCTCTTGAGCTTGGAGAAACGACGGCTGAGGGGTGACACGATCGGGGTTTACAAGATTATGCATGGGATAGAGAAGGTAGAGAAAGAAGGACTTTCTCACAAGACAAGAACTCGTGGGCACTCAAATTGCTGAGCAGTCGGGTTAGAATGGAGAAAAGGAAGTCCTTCTTTGCCCTAAGAGTTATTTAACACATGGAATTCACTGCCCCAGGAGGTGGTGGCGACTACAACCATGGACGGCTTCAAGAGGGAACTGGATAAACATCTGGAGCAGAGGTCCATCAGTGGCTATTAGCCACAAGGTACAGATAGAAACTCTCAGTCTGGGGCAAGTGATGCTCTGTATTCTTGGTGCTGGTGGGGGGGGGGGGGGGGACGACAGTGGGAGGGCTTCTAGTGTCCTGGCCCCACTGCTGGACCTCCTGATGGAACCTGGTATTTTTGGCCACTGTGTGATGTAAAGTGTTGGACTGGATAGGCCACTGGCCTGATCCAACATTGGCTTCTCTTATGTTCTTATGTACAGATGTATACAGATACATGAAGAAGCGTGTATGCACACGAAAGCTTATACCAGGAATAAAACTTTGTTGGCCTTAAAGGTGCCACTGGACTCAGATTTTGTTCAGCAAGCAAAGCAGCGAGACCAGACAGGAAACAGCATGTTAGCTTCTAGTCAAGTTTCTCCCCCCTGAGCTGCTTGCTTTCTATGTGCAGGGAAGCCAGGCAGCCCACCCTACAATATTTAGTTCTAGCTCAACTAGTTTCCTACATCAAAGTGGGGGGCAGTTTGAGTTTTGAAACAAGGGAATGTCAAGCATGCGACTTTGCCCCTGCCGTCGGTGCTGGCCTGATCCGGGAAGGACTAACCATCCCATTTGCTAGATCAAGGCGGGTTGCCATGTTAGTCTGTAGCAGTAGAAAAGAGCAAGGGTCCAGCAGCTCCGTAAAGACTAACAAAACTGGTGGGAGGGGAGGTGCTCTCAGGCAGGGCTCATTTCATATCAGGAGCTCCTTTGCATATTAGGCCACACACCCCTGATGTAGCCAATCCTCCAAGAGCTTACAGTAGCCCCTGTAAGAAGAGCTTGGAGGATTGGCTACATTAGGGGTGTGTGGCCTAATATGCAAAGGAGCTCCTGCTACAAAATGAGCCTTGCTCGTGAGTCACCACTCACCTCTTCAGATACCCACGCCCCCTCCATCTTCACAGTGCCAAAGGGGTCTTGGAAAAAGCTGGCAGATGACTTACCGCGGCCACCAAGCTGTTCTCGGTGATGAAGGTCACAGCCAGGAGGGGCAGCGTCTCCGTGGAAAGCGAGGCCACGCTGTTGAGGGAAACACGGCGGGAACCGTTAGCCTGAATAAGATGCAGGGGTTGCTGTCTCTGAGCTGGAAAACTCCTGGAGCTTTGAGGATGGAGCTGGGGGAGGCTCTGAGGAAGGAAGGACCCCCTGTGGGGTAGAATCCCATAGAGTCCGCCCCCCAAAGCAGCCATTTTCTCCTGGTGAGGGTCTGATCTCCGTAATCTGGAGATAAATTTGTAATTCTGGGAGGTCTCCACGCCCCTCCTGGAGGTTAGATACAAGAAAAATAACCATGAACAAATGACAAGAAATATATTATGAATATTCATCACTTATTAAAGATACTAATTAATACCCATGTACTCTATTCATACAACAGTTCCAAAGTCTAACATATATAGGTTCGGTCCACAGTCGTTTCTGTTCTCATCCAATACATTAAAAGGAATAAAGGGCCTGTGTCGAAAAACCCAGTTAATTCGTCGTTTTAGCAGTTAATTTGTTTTTTTGAAAACAACGGATTATCAACGTTTTTCGACAGAGGCACTTGGATGAGAATGGAGATCACTATGGACTGAACCTATCTGTATTAGATTTTAGAGCTGTTATACGAATAAAGTACATGGATATTAGTATCTTTAATAAGTGTTGAATATTTATAATATATTTCTTGTAATTTGATCATGTTTTTTCCTTGTATTTACCCTCATGGAGGTTGGCAAACTTAATTGGGGCTGGTGTTCCACCCCTGGCAAAAATGTGCTGGCGCTGTGTCCACTTCCCCGCCATGCTCTTTAGTTCTAATTGGAAAGTGATCTTTAATCAGTAAATTAAAGCCTTAAATGGCTTTTGTTAGCAGGACAAAGGCATAGTAGACAGGGTGTTTGTCCTTGGATCATAAGCCAAGGAAAGAAAACGGATGACTCCATTAGGAACAGTGTTCCCTCTAAGCTGAATTAGCTCACAGTTTTTTAGCCTCCGGCTCACATATTTTTGTCTTCACTCAGGAAAGATGGCTCCAGAGCAAACTCATTTATGCGGGAGCCAAATCGCTCACTCACAACTTTAGTGCCAGTAGCTCACAAAGCAGAATTTTTGCTCACAAGACTCCACAGCTTAGGGGGAGCATCGATTAGGAACTGTCGCCCCCCCCCCTCCGACGTCCCACTTACGCCATCTTCTTGTTGGCGTCGGCAAGGCAGATGGTGCTGTCGTGGCCCACCCACGCCACGTGGTTGCCGCTCTCGGAGAAGCAGACGCTGTGGACCCAGCCGCAAGTGCTGCCCGACTCGAACATGAGCTCCCCAAAGGGCATCTTGGAGCCCCAGGGGGTCGGGGACGGGCGCTCCTCGACCTCTTTGATGTAGGCAGAGAAGATCCTAGGTGAGAAATCAAAGGGGGGCTGTGCAGGCGGGAGGTAATTTGGGACGAACCCCCAAGGGAAGCGGGAGCCATCTCACACAATGGAAACGGAACGTTGTCGCACACTTCGGGTTCTTATTCAAGGGAGCGCTGAACACACCTGTCATGTCACCTGTGGCAAAGGTCTCTTCGTGGGCTCCGTGTGCCCCGAGGCCTGGCCCAGCAGGTGCGCGAGAAGCAAAAAGAAAACAGATAGATCTCTGCCCCACCTAGTTTACAATCCCAACATCTGCAGTGAAGAAAGCAGCAAAGACAATCGGGGCTATCGTTGCCTCTGAAGGGTGAAATGCTTTACCCTGGTAAGCGGTCTCATGGTGGTGGGAAATGCCATGAAGTCCCAGAGGGTCTTCAAGGCAGGAGATGGGCAGAGGAGGTTTGCCACTGCCTGCCTCTGCGTAGCAACCCTAGACTTCCTCGGTGGTCTCCCATCCAGGTCCTAACCAGGGCTGACCCAGCTTAGCTTCCGAGATCAAGCTGGTCTGGCACACCCAGGCCAGGGCAAGCTCTTTTAGAGATGGTTTATTTCAATGATATTTATGTTTTATGTTCTTTCGGGTTGACGGTAAGGGCCGTCGGCAATATACAACAAACACAATCACTCTTCCTCTCGAAGGAAGGAGTCGTAAGGTTGACGAGAACTGAATGTAGACTACGGAAACACATAAAGTTGCTCTATACTGAAACGTCCATCAAGGTCAGCATCGTCTACTCAGACTGGCAGCAGCTCTCCAGGGTCTCAGGCTGAGGTCTTTCACATCACCTGCCACCTGGTCCTTTGAACTGGAGATGCCGGGGATTGAACCTGGGACCTTCTGTGTGCCAAGCAGAGGCTCTGCCACTGAGCCACAGCCCCTCTTTACAGCTCTCCAGGGTCTCAGGCTGAGGTCTTTCACATCACCTCCTGCCTGGTCTTTTTTAACTGGAGATGCTGGGGATTGAACCTGAGGCCTTCTGCAATGCCAAGCAGAGGCTCTGCCACTGAGCCACAGCCCCTCTCTACAGCTCCCCAGGGCCTCAGGCTGAGGTCTTTCACATCACCTACTGGCTCCTATCTGAACCTTTTAACTGGAGATGCCGGGGATTGAACCTGGGACCTTCTGCATGCCAAGCAGAGGCTCTGCCACTGAGTCACAGGCCCTGTCAAGATCACTATTGCCTATTCTGACTATTAGCAGTCCTCCAGGGTCTCAGACAGAGGTCTTTCCCATCACCTACTACCTGGTCCTTTTAACTGGAGACGCCAGGGATTGAACCTGGGACCTTCTGCATGCCAAGCAGAGGTTCTACCACTGAGCCACAGCCCCTCCGCCATGATTCCAGCCAAGCCTTGAATGTCAAGCCCTGTGAACCGTTGCAAGCAGTGTTCCCTCTAAGCTGAGTCAGTGTGAGCTAGCTCACCGTTTTTTAGCCTCCAGCTCACACGTTTTCGTCTTCGCTCAGGAAGGACGGCTCCAGAGCAAACTGACTCATGCAGCAGCCAAATCGCTCGCTCACAACTTTAATGCCAGTGGCACACAGCCTCACAACGTAGTTTTTTGCTCACGAGACTCCATCGCTTTGAGGGAGGCCTGGTCGCAAGCACCACTGAGAGGGTCATTTACCTGCATTTGAAATCGCAGGATCCAGCTGCCAGGAGGACATTGTTGGGGTGCCAGTCCAGGCTGAGGATGGTGGACCGGATGGGTTTCTTGATATGTTTGCAAACCCACCTAGAAGAGAGGAAGATGATGATGACGGTTGCGGAAGAGAGGCCCCTCCGCTCGTACAACAAGCAAGCCCAACCCCGCCATCTGCTTTGGAGAAAATGAGGCAGATCAAGACTAACGCTTGCATTCTACCCAGGCACAAGAAGAAGACGAAGATATTGGATTTATAACCTGCCCTTCACTACCCAAAGGAGTCTCAGAGTGTCCTTTCCCTTCCCCTCCCCACAACAGACACCCTGTGAGGGAGGTGGGGCTGAGAGAGCTCTTTCGAGGACTGCCCTTGAGAGAACAGCTCTGAGAGAACTTGTGACTGACCCAAGGTCACCCAGCAGGCTTTATGTGGAGGAGTGGGAAATCGAACCCGGTTCTCCCAGATCAGAGTCCCTGCTCTTAACCGCTACACCAAACTGGCTCCCAATGGCTGGGGCAGGACAGAATGTTCCACCCATCTCAAAATCTCCCTGCCCTGGGGAAAATGAGCATTTGTGGAAACTAGCCCTGGCGAGCTAGTTTTCCACTTGCAGGGAGTTTTAGGATCGAGCCCCCGATCGTCCCCTCTCCCACCGCTGGGAGCGGGGGAGCCTCACCAGTCGTTCTCTTGCTCAAAGTAGCAGATGGAGATGAGCCGGGAGCTGCTGCCCACCGCAAACTTGTTCTCCTTCGGGGACCATTTCACGCAGCGGGCAGCCCGGTTGATCCGCAGGATGACCAGGGTGGGCTTCCAGACGTTGCCCTTCAGGGTCCAGACGTAGGCGTTGCGGTCCGTGCCACAGGTCACAAGGCGGTTGCTCTCGGGGGCCCAGTCGATGCCTGTGAGGAAGACAGAGGGGGCTGTGACTGAGACACGTCTCTCGGAGGGGGGGCCGCCAAGCAGGTGGCTGTGAGGTAACGCTGTCAGCGCGGACTCTAATCTGGGAGAATCTGGGAGAACCGGGTTCGATTCCCCACTCCTCCACATGCAGCCAGCTGGGTGACCTTGGGTCAGGCACAAGCTCTCTCAGAGCTGTTCTCTCAGGAGCAGTCCTCGAAAGAGCTCTCTCAGCCCCACCTGTGTCTGCTATGTCTGCTGTGTGGAGAGGAAGGATAGGAGATTGTCAGTCACTCTGAGACTCCGAGTGAAGGGTGGGGTATAAATTCAACTCCTCCTCCTCCTCTTCTTTAGATCAAAATCTGCTTGCGGTCTCCGGCCTAAATGATATCCGGCTGTCCTCAACCAGAGCCAAGGCGTTTCCTGCCCTGGCTCCAACCTGATGGAACTCTCTGCCAAACAACATCCATACCCTGCGGGATTTTTTGCAGTTCCGCGCAGCCTGTGAGGCCGAGATGGTTGAGGGCATTGGTTGAGGGCATTGACGGTGCCCATCTGCCTGGCACTCCCACCACCCCGGCCTCCCTGTGAGGCCAATGGCTCCATCAGACAAAAATTTAACACCATCCTAGGACACTGTTGTGTTTATAGCTGTTTGAATTTGTTTAATGAGGTTGTATTTGTTATCTTGTTGTAGAAAACCTTGAGCCTGGTTTTCCGGGGCAGGGCGGTTTAAAACAGAGACGATGGTGGTGATGATTGATTGATTGAGGAGGTGAAGGGGTAAATATACCTCTTCGCATGTTCATTCATTTTACCCTGAAAGGCAGGCTAGGTTCCAAGGTCGCCCTCTGAGCTTTATCATTCAGGATCTGGACTCAGGTCTCCCTGTTTCAATCACTGTGTCTTAGGGGCGCCAGCCTCCCGGTGTAGGACTCGGGAATCCCCTAGATAGAATTTCAGCTCATCTCCAGACTGCAGAGACCAGCTCCCACTGGAGAAAATGGATGCTTTGGAGAGTGGACTCCATGGAGTTGTACCCCACTGAGGTCCCTGTCCTCCCCAGGCTCCACCCCCAAGTCTCCAGGAGTTTCCCAGCTTGGATCTGGCAACCCAGTGGCCACCAGTGGCCAGAGGAGATCCGGCAACCCTGCTGCATCTGGTGTCTGAATTTCCACTTTTGCAATACCGGGGACTTCCCTCTGCAACTCTCAGGGCACCATGAAGCCAAACTGAAGTTCGGGCCTCTTTTGGCGAAGCACGTTTTAAAGAAGGCGACGGAGAAAAAAAGAAAAAGACGGCACAGAGGCAATCTGCACAAAATGGCCAGCAGGGGGCATCCTGATCTATTTCATGACTTGCGCTCTCCTTGTATCCCGCTGCAATATTTCCTGGTTTCTCTCTCTCTCCCCCCTAATGGGTAGCTGCCGCTTTGTGGAATGCAAGGGCTGTACAATGAATAAAGGAAAAAGAGGTTCCTCACGGGGCAGTATTTCCGATGCCTTTCGTGGCAGGAGGCAGATAGAGCCTGACCTAGTTCGGCGTAGCGGTTAGGAATGCGAACTCTGATGTGGGAAACTGGGTTTGATTCCCCACTCCTCCACTTGCAGCTGCTGGATGACCTTGGGCAAGCCACTGTTCTGTCGGAGCAGCTCTTGAAAGAGCAGTTTCTGTCAGAGCTCTCTCAGACCCACCTCCCTCATAGGGTGCCTGTTGTGGGGAGGGGAAGGGAAAGGAGCCACTCGGAGTCTCTTTTGGGTAGTGAAGAGCAGGGTATAAATCTAATCTCCTCCTCCTCCTCCTCCTTGACTTCATCGTCTTTCCATTAGATATTTTTTTAATTAGCCCTTTCTTCAAGGCGCTCGGGCCACTCAGACATGGTTCTCTCTGTTCACAACAGCCCTGCAAGGTAGGTTTGACAAGAGACCAGGGCTGACCCTGAGCTCTGTCAAACCTACCTTGCAGGGCTGTTGGGATGCAAGGAGCCTCATCCTGACACTTGTAACAATCGGATCAGACAAACTGAGGGAGCAAAGAGTAACAGCAATAGCTGCTAGCCACGGTTGTGAAATCGAACCTTCATGGTCAGAGGTTTTCTACCTCTGAATATTAGACGCTAGGGACAGGAAGGGCATGTGGTCTTCCTGTCCTGCTGGCCAGCTTCCTGGAAACATCTGGCCGGACTTTTGGTTTGAGCAGGCCAGCTGTGCCCATGTTTTCGTGACGAGAAGAGAATGCCCCCCCCCAGACAACCAATAGGGCTGCCCCTAATAATCACATCGCATTTCCAGAGTGCTTTTGGGTGTTCAAAGTATTTCATTACACATAAGTTAGCTGTGATGCTCAGTATGGTAGGCTTGTGTTAATACCCTCCCATATTAAAGCGGGGGGGGGGAGGCCTGAGAAGAAGGAGGCGGAGGAGGAGGAGATTATATTTATACCCCACCCTTCACTACCTGAAGGAGTCTCAGAGTGGTTTACCATCTCCTTTCCCTTCCCCTCCCCACAACAGACCCTCTGTGAAGTAGGTGGGGCTGAGAGATCTCTTTTGAGGGCTGCCCTTCAGAGAACAGCTCTGAGAGAACAATGTGACTGACCCAAGGTCACACCAGCAGCTGTATGTGAAGGAGTGGGGAATCAAACCCAGTTCTCCCAGATTAGAGTCCGCGCTCCTAACTGCTACACCAAACTGGCTCCTTTTTGTGGCGGAAAACGGCTTGCTTAGGGCTAGCTAGAGAATTCACAACAGAGGCGAGATTTGAATCCAAGCTTTCCCCATTTCTAGCTCAGTCTTTAGGGCAAGCAGCTACAGCAGAATCCAGGCTCTGGTTCTCAAACTCGTGTCCCAGGAGAGGCCCCCCATCCCCTTACCTGTCACCTGCCCATTGTGTTCCTTGAGTTCATGGGCCTTGGTCCATTTTGCCGCATCTTTCTTGTAGATGTGAACTTCGTGGTTGTTGGGGCAGATTGCCAGTTCTGTGGAATAGGAATCAACAGCCTGGTTACTGCTGAAAAGAAACCCTGCGCTGAACGGTGGCAGATTCAAAGGGGAAGAGGCTATTTTAGAGTGCCCTAATCCCGAGCCATTTTGTGCCCAGGAATTTACTAGCAGCTAGTGCTAATCTTTGCAGACTGGCATGAAATTATCAGCTCAGCGGATGCCACCCAGTCGGGCTTTAGCTGTCCTCCAAACCAACGGAGGCTTCCGAACAGTTTTCAAGGGCAGCCCCATGTAGAACACAAAGCAGTAATCCAGCCTTCATGTCACTCACAACAGTGTCTTAAGGCTACTTAAGATCCTCAAGGAGGCAGAAAGCCACTGCCTGCCTTGGGTATTCTCCAGCCTCTTCTGTGCACGAAGTTTCCTTTCTCCTCTCTCTGTCTGCAGTGCCAACCTCTCAGATAACTTTTTTATTCTCCACGCAATCACAATGGCCCTTGCAAAAGCTACAGCTGGAGCGGAGGAAGTCTCACGGGCTGTGATTCGCCAGGGCATCCCACTGACCCTCAAACAATGGCCATATTCTCTCTTGGAGAGCTATTCATGCGGTCGACAGTAACTTTCTGTTCTCATTGTCCCCGCCCTGGGCCTCCACCTCCGTGGGCTCTTTCTTAGTGCTCTTCAGGCTCGATCTGCAAGCAGCAATTCTCTTTGCAGTTAAGGAGGAATTAGATATTGTGCTCCCCACAGGGCTGCCGCCAAAAACGGAAGCAGCACAAAACCGTCTCCCTCTCTCCTTATGAACTAATAAGATTTGCGTGCCTCGTTCACCTCCCCACTACAAGTCACTAGCTGCTACTGAGGAAGGGTGGAGAAACACAG
Source organism: Lepidodactylus listeri (assembly GCA_029233225.1). Taxonomy (NCBI): domain Eukaryota; kingdom Metazoa; phylum Chordata; class Lepidosauria; order Squamata; family Gekkonidae; genus Lepidodactylus; species Lepidodactylus listeri. Next base: position 10,661,249 of record JARCFY010000022.1, on the reverse strand, counting down.
GGAAGTGAGAATAGAGCATGTCTGATTCCAGGCCCGAAACTACGGTGGGGCTTTTGGGGGCTCTGTCCCCTTTCTTAAAGGCACACCCCCCAAGAATTTCTCTTGTAAATGCTTCTTTCAGTCATTTTAAAACATTTTTCAAAAAGCATGTGCTCCTCTTAAGCAGAGTGGGGTGCTGTAGATGACTAATTCCTGCACTGAGCCAAGGGGGTTGGAGTAGGTGACCTCTAGGATCCCTTCTAATTCTGTCAAGAAACTGGTCTCCTTTAAGAGAGTTTTCCTGCCTAAGTGTTAGCCTTCTTGACTACAGAAGTCATCACCCCCACCTGTGGGCCTGTAATCAGAACTGTTGCTTAGGCTTGCAGAAGTGATTAACTTGCAGCAACTGAGAACTGTCATATAAAGTGGCAGACAGCTTGAAATTTAGAGATCTATCCCGGAAACAGCTTTCTCTATTGGCTAAATGGCTTTTCTTTCTGCACTGAGAACTTCAGCCCCACCAGAAAAAGATGTGCCCCACAAGCTAAAAACCATGGCTAGGGGGCCTGTCTGATTCAATGACTGTGCAGAAAGGGATTGCCCTTTTCGGCAGAAGTGGCACACGGCATTGGACATCACACATCTTTCTGCTGTACAGCTAATGGCTCTGAGGAGGGCAGAGAGGCGAGGTATAAACTTTGCAGCTGAATAGACCTCCCTTCGGATCTCGAGAAGCGTTCCCCCCTTTTCGTTGCGGAGGGCAGGGTGGCAACCCGGTGGCTGAAGGAGACCCCAACTTACGGGTTCGGTCCTTGTTCCAGGCGTGGCAGCTGATGGGCTCGAGCAGGAAGCTGTGGTAGGCCATGGCTTCTCAACCTTGAACGGAAGAAGAGTTTCTTTTTCAGATCTCACATTTAACATGTAGTCAAGAGCATCTCAGCTGAGTCTGGGCTGAAAAATACCATTAAGGCTTAAAGGGTTTCTAGCTCTCAGTTGGGAAATTCCAGGAGATTTGGGGGTGGAGCTCCAGGTTGGGAAATATGGAGGGGGGAGGAGGAGGTGGTGGTGGTCAGGGTCAGGCGGAGTCTCAGAGCGGCTTACAATCCCCTTTCCCTTCCCCTCCCCACAACAGACCCCCTAGGAGGTAGGTGGGGCTGAGAGAGCTCCTTCGAGGACTGCTCGTGAGAGAAAAGCTCTGAGAGAACTTGTGACTGATCCAAGGTCACGCCAGCAGCTGCATGTGGAGGAGTGGGGGATCAAACCCGGTTCTCCCAGATTAGAGTCCGCGCTCCTAACCACGACACCAAACTGGGGGTGGAGCCTGAAGAGGGTGGGGTCTGGGGAGGGGAGGAACCTCAGCATATTATAATGCCATAGAGTTCACCCTCCAAAGCATAGCCTGGAGATCAGTGTAATTCTGAGAAACCTCCAGGCCCTACCTGGAGCCTGGCGACCCTAAAGCTGACTGGGAAGTTCCCCTGGCCCCCTAACCCCACGTGGGTCAGAGAAAGGTCTTGGTTGCTCAGCAGCGAGAGGAAGGCAACTCTGTACATGCTCAGAAGTCTTTTCATTGGGGTTTCTCCGGCCTACGAAAACAGGCTCCAAACCAGACGTTGGTTGGCTGGCGAAACAGAGCCATTTTATTTTGCACGGCGCTGAACCCTTTTTAATCTGCTCTAGTCGCCCTCTCAGTATTTTGTGCGAGGGCAAGCAGAGGTTGTTTTATTGTTTAATTCAAGATCTGTCAAACGTTTGAACCTGGCCCGATCCCGGTGAACACGAGGGTGGAGAAATTCCCTGGAAAGCACAATGGGACGGAGCCCAGATTTCTGTCAGGAGAAAATATACATCGCCTCCCGTTTGTCCCAGTTCCTTCGGCTCTGAGCCGCCTTTGAGAGGAAGCGAGGCAGGCCCTGATAACCTTTCAAAACAGGAAGTTTGCTTTTAAAACCCCAGGAAAAAAGAAAGGCAGAAGGGGTGTTCTCAAAAAGACTGTAACTTTCCCACAGTCTTGTTTGTTTGCTGGCGCTGGAGCTGGGGTGGCCGAAGAAAGCTGTGGACACATTCTAGCCCCTTTCACAGGCGTACAGGAGACGTTTCACCGATGAGTAAAACATGTAACCGTCACAATTCTCTCTCCTGCGAAATGCCCAAGAATCTTCCCTTGACCCACTACGGTTTATAATCTTGAGGGTTCTAGACCAAGTCAAGCTTGACGTCTCCCTAGAAGCTAAAACAACCCAACTGGGGCTATTGTACTTTGGTCACATCATGAGGAGACAAGAGGCACAGGAAAAGGCAATAACGCTGGGGAAAGTTGAAGAGGAGGAGGAGGAGGAGGACATTGGATTTATACCTGCCCTTCACTACCTGAAGGAGTCTCAGAGCAGCTTACAATCTCCGTTCCTTTCCCCTCCCCGCAACGGACACCCTGTGAGGTAGGTGGGGCTGAGAGATCTCTTTTGAGAACCTCTCCTGAGAGAACAGCTCTGAAAGAACTTGTGACTGACTCAGGGTCACACCAGCAGCTGTAGGCAGCAGGAAAAGAGGTAGACCCAATGTGAGATAGATTGACTCCATCAGGGAAGCCAGGGCCCTCCGTTTGCAAGACTGGATAATGATGATTAATGATAGGACTTTTCGGGAGACATTAATTCATAGGGTTGCCATTAGTCAGAAGCGACGTAATGGCACTTAACACAGACACCCTTCCCACATTCCAAATTGGGGGAGGCCACAACAAAGAGGGCGTGGGTGCTCCGCGGGGTCACAGTTTGCTCCCAGCCATCAGCAGCTCGGGAAGGGCCCAGCATTACCCCAGGTTCCACCCTGCCACTGTGTCATGGGGGAAATGAGAATGCGCGGCATGTTGAGGTGTGTCCAGGAGGGGAAACATCTGTACCTCCTCCTCAACAGTCGCAAGAGCCCAGAGGCTTTCCAAAAAAGGAATAACCTGCGCTCATCCCTCAAACGTGTGTGGTTTGCTGGTCTCCAGCAGGATTGACGACAAAAACCTTCCAGGCAGTGGACTCATCCCGCCTGTTTGGCAGCTGATAAGGCAAGCAGGATTTTGCAAACAAAATGCAGATAAGAGGGTGGTATGGTGGCTTGATGCATACAGCTACAGGATCAGATTTGGAGGCAGGAGTCCTGAGTTCGAGTCCCCTCCCTGTCATGGAGCTTACTGGGGGAGGAGGAGGAGAAGAATCGGATTTATACCCCGCCCTTCACTCGTAGTCTCAAAGTGGCTTAAAGTCTCCTTTCCCTTCCCCTCCCCACAACAGACACCCTGTGAGGTAGATGGGGCCGAGAGAGCTCTTTTGAGGACTGCCCTTGAGAGAACAGCTCTGAGAGAACTTGTGACTGCCCCAAGGTCACCCAGCAGGCTTTATGTGGAGGAGTGGGGAATCAAACCCGGTTCTCCAGATTAGAGTCCACCATTCTTAACCACACCAACCTGGCTCTATCAACAGATAGATACAGAAGTTCGGTGGGCGACTTTCAATAATGTTCAGGAAGAAATGTGGAGCTTGCAAAGTACATAAAAACTGGTGTTTGGCTGGTGGGGGTGGGGGTGGGGGTGGGGGTGGGCCTGGCCTAAGCAGTCGAAGTTCCGTCTGTTAGTTTTGGAACCCGCCAAAGCCTGCCTCTGCTCTGGCAGGGCGTGGCCGGTCACATTTTGGCTGCAGCAGAAGATTTGTGCGGTTTTAAAAAGCAAAGCAAAAATGTGCTCGCCTTTGGGGCAGTGCTTGCGCAGTGGGGGGGGGGAGGGGGCTCCCAGCCTGCAAAACAAACAGATGCTTGAGTAGCTACTTTATTTTCTCCTACCCCCCCCTTCCCAAAAAAAACCCTTTCACCACTACCCCACACGGTGTTTAGCTCAAGCTGGAAAGGATGCTGAACGGCCTAAGAACAGACTCCTTATATCCACAGAGCTTGTAGCCCCTGCATGATTTACTGCATGATTTACTGTTCGCCGTTTACACGCACCCCCTTTCCACTCAGGTTCTAGCAGAGGCACAGAAGCCCTTCCGAGTCTCAGTATCTTTTTAAATTAAACGACCCCATTGTTTCCAATGCACAGATTTGCCTTGCATGAGCCGGCCAGGCAGGATATAAATATTTTAGTAAATAATAAAATAAATAAATAAATGAGTTGCTGTTCCGTAACTAGTTCAGCTGCAGACCAGATGGGATGGTTATGCTTGCAGCTTTAAAAGCAAACGTTGGGGATGTTAAAGTGCAATTTTAATTTTTAAAAAAAAGTTCTTTAAACTATTTGGACGGGGATAGACATGACCCTGAAAACTGCAGGGTCCATAAGCCATGAGGGGAATAGTCATTGCGGCACGCGGGGGGTGGGTGGGGGAATGTAGGGGGAACAAAAGTGGAAGCGAAGAAGGACATCATTTGGGCTGTCGAAAGAACCAGAACCAGGCATTTCCCATTGCATTTTCGGTGAATTTAAAATGCATCTCACGCATTGTGGAAACGGCCAGCAATCCTAGAAGCTCTCATTTCCCCCCATGTGTTCCTCGCAAAACAGAACTCCAGCTGGACTCAAATCTAAACCCTTCTGACCGGTCTCAGAACAGATTGGAAGGCACCTCTTCCAAATCCACACGGACCCAAAGGTTCCAGCGGCGGGACCGGGTGAGTGCCCCAGCCCCCAAACCCAGCAGGGGATTTTGGGTAGAAAGATTTACAGGAAAGAAGCAAAAAAAAAATCAGAGGGGAGGGAAAGTTTCTTTCCGTCCATCGTGGCCCATGCCACCCTGGAACTTCTGGAGTGCAAGGCAGTCGGAGAGAAGGTGGAGTGACGCTGGAGAGAAGCCAGCTGTTCAGTGGAGCTGAGGGGGCACATCTGTTAGGAGAGCAGAGAGAGTTCCCAGGAGCATCTCCAACACTTACCTCGTGGGAAAAGGGAAAGCGAGCCTTGGTCTTTCACTCTGCCGTCCGGGAACCAGAGGCCTGGCTAGTTCATGGACTCTGGGCAGTCAACATGAACACCATTGGCAGCCGCCGCCGAAGAGCTCGAAGCTGAAGTCTGCTGTTCCGAAGTCCTCTGACTTCCCCTTTCCTCTGTGAGAAATGCAACCACTTCCTTGCGTGGGTGTGTGTGTGTAGGGGGAGAGCCTTCCTCTTTCCAGGCCGGCCCCAGCTGTGGGGATTCTCTTGTTCGCAGAGAGCTCCACTCGGCAGGCCTCCCTCTGCAGAAAACGGAAAGAGAGAGAGGAGAAAGGGAGCTGCCTCTTAGAACCAAAGATGTTCTTTAAAACGTTATTATTCTAGCTTTTTGTTTTTAATTTGCCTTCTGCAAAATGAATCCACTTATATCTCCAAGTGTAACCCTTCAGATCCACTTCTTGAGGCCAAAACAACAAAGAAACAGCTTAGGAGCACCAAGAAATTCACCCTCTGCTCAATGCTCTCTTTAAGCTGTGGAGTCTTGTGAGCAAATACTCTTCTTCGTGAGCTACTGGCATTAAAGTTGTGAGTGAGCGATTTGGCGACTGCATAAAATTAGTATGCTCTGGAGCCCTCCTTCCTGAGCTAAGGCAAAAAGGTGTGAGCCGGAGGCTAAAAAACTGTGAGCTAGCTAACACTAACACAGCTTAGAGGGAACAAGGCTCTGCCATTGCTCAGCGGTGGGTTGGGGGAAGGCAGATAAAACGGACACAACCGCTTCTTTAAAACAGTTTTGCAGTTGCAAACCAGGTGGAAGGTTGGTACCACCCCAAGTTTGACCTGGAAAACCCCAGAGATTTAAGGCGTTTGGATTGGAACAAGCAGAGGTTTCAGGCACAAAGGATCCAAGAGGGAGAAACTGCAAGCAGCTTTAAATATGGGTTTGGGTTTCTTTTACTGGGTTGGAAGCAGTGTTCCCTCTAAGCTGAGTTAGTGTGAGCTAGCTCACAGTTTTTTAGCCTCTGGGGCACACATTTTTGTCCTGGCTCAGGAAGAATGGCTCCAGAGCAGACTGATTTAGGCAGCAGCCAAATCGCTCGCTCACAACTTTAAAGCCAGTCGCTCAGAAAGTAGAATTTTTGCTCACAAGACTCCCCAGCTTAGAAGGGAGCATTGGTTGGAAGCAACCAAACAAGGACTGTCCTTGTTTGGGTGCCCTCCCAACCTGAAGTGTTCAGGAAAGCAGCATGGATGACACCTAGGGTGGCCAACCTCCAGGTGGCATCTGGAGATCTGGAATTTCAGCAAAACTCCAGGCGACAGAGATCAGTTTCCCTGGAGAAAATGGCTGCTCTGGAGGGTGGGACTCTCTGGCATTCTACCCTGCTGAGGTCCCTCCCCTCTCCCAAACCCCTCCCTCCTCAGGCTCCCCCCCAAATCTCCAGGAATTTCTCAACCTGGAGCTGGCAACCCTAGTGACACCTAGGGTTGCCAGCCTCCAGGTGGAGGGCTGTAGATCTCCCAGAATTACACCTGATCTCCAGACTACATAGATCACTTGTCTATTAATTATTTATGTCTTTAAAACTTTGATTCTACTTCGCTTGGAGAAAACTGGCTGCTTTGGAAGGTGGACTGCATGCCGTTATACCCCACGGTGGTCCCCCCTTCCCCTAAACCCCCATCTCTCAGGCTCCACCCTCAAATCTCCGGGTATTTCCGAAGGCAGAATTGGCAGCCCACGTAAGGAAAACGATGGTTCATTTCCAAATCCCAGGTCTCGCTTCAAGCATGTTCATATCTAACATACAAGGGCAAAATTACTCCCCACCCCACCTTGCTCCAGAGAGCCAGTTTGGTGTAGCGGTTAGGAGCGCAGACTCTAATCTGGGAGAACCAGGTTTGATTCCCCACTCCGCCACATGCAGTTGCTGGTGTGACCTTGGGTCAGTCACAAGTTCTCTCAGAGCTGTTCTCTCAAGGGCAGTCCTCGAGAGAGCTCTCTCAGCCTCACCTACCTCACAGGGGGTCTGTTGTGGGGAGGGGGAGGAAAAGGAGATTGTAAGCTGCTCTGAGACTCCTTCAGGTAGTGAACGGCAGGCTACAAATCCAATCTCTCCTCCTCCTCTTCTTCTTCATCTCCTCCTCCAATCAGCACTGTAGAGCCAGCGTGGTGTCAAGCTAGGATCTGCGAGACCCAGCTTCGAATCCCCACTCAGCCATGGAAGCTCACTGGGTGACCTTGGGTCGGTCACACGCTTGCAGCCTAACCTCCTTCACAGGGTTGTTGTGAGGAGAAAAACGGAGGAATGGAGAACCATGTCGGATACCTTGGGTTCCCGTTGGGGAGAAAGGCGGGGTATAATAATTTTCATTTTTAAACAATGCTCCAAGTAAGCCCAGAGAAGGCCGGGGGAAACAGCATCCGTCTTCAAAACCTGCACCCTGAAGTGGACGCCTTCTTTTTACTCCCCAGTCAGGCAGGCCCTGCCGAGATTAGACAGAACCAGGAATCCAGTTGCTGACAGAGCATTCGGTTTGGGAGCAGCACCTTAAGGGCTCTGGACTCGGGGAGAATGGACATGTGAGGAGGCCCAACAGCAGAAGGCCAAATCTTTCTCCAGCTCCGATTCTACGCCGAGATGACAATGACCCTCTTCCGGGTCAGCCTTGTCGTTCTAAAGCAAGGGTCCCTGAACCGCACCTTGGAACCCCGACAGAACGTGACGGGCACAGCCACAAAATGGCTGCCAAAGGAGGCGAAGCCAGCCACAAAATGGCTGCCGCAGCTTACCTCGGTCAAACGTTTGAAGATCTTTGTACTATGGTGGCAGCTACCACTGCCAGAGTAATGTTTTAAAAAATAAATAAATCTACACCCCCACTGAAATCATTATGTATTATTTTATTTATTAAATTAAACTTCTAGACTGCTCTCCCTTGTAGAAACGGGGCTCAGGGTGGTCAATGCACCCTCTAAACTGTGGAGTCCTGTGAGCAACTGTCCTACTTTGTGAGCTACTGGCATTCAAGTCGTGAGCGAGCAATTTGGCTACGGCATAAATTAGAGGGAGCAATAAACCATGTTGGAGACCCCTGTTCTAAAATGGGGGGGGGGGGATTCAGACAATAGGAGAACATACAGAGCGACATGTAGTGCCACAGAGTGCAAACAGCATGGTTGACCTTATCCTCGGAAGAGATAGAGCGGGTTGCCAAATGACCAGAAAACATTTCCTGCTTCTCTGCTTTTAATGGCTACAACCCGCACATTAATCTTTCAGCGTCACAGAGGTCGATGCCATCATCCGCCAAAGGTCAGCAGGCCAAGATGCCATTAAGCGCATAAGAGCAGCAGCCAATGAATATTTGGCAGCCTCCGCTTCTCCTTCTGCCTTGCTGCGCGCAATCTGATGAGAGGGGCACAGAAGCTGGGGGGGGCAATGCCCTTTTCCAAAAAATTAAACATTAAGCGCCACGCCAGTGTCCCTCTGATATGCTTGTCTTGAAAGCCAGTTTCAGTCTCAGGACTTGCCCAGGAGGCAAAGGTAGGGGTTGCCAGCTGGCCAGGAGAGAGGGGAAAAAAAGTCTTGAATGTGTGGAAATGAGCACTGTTTTACTTAGGACTGTCAGGGGTGGGGGAAATCCCTGGAGATTTGGGGAGTGAAGCCTGGAGAGGGCAGGGTTTGGGGAGGGGCTTCCACAGGGTACAAGGCCACCGAGTCCACCGTTTTCTCCGGAGGGAACTATTTTAGGTTGCCAACCTCCAGGTGGTGGCTGGAGATCTCCTGCCATTTTAACTGCTCTCCAGGATACAGGACTCAGTCCCCCTGGAGAAAATGGCCGCTTTGGAAGGTGGACTCTAGGGCATCATACCCCACAGAGGTCCTGCCCCTCTCCCATTCACACCCTCCTCAGGCTCCACCCCCCAAAAATCTCCAGGTATTTCCCAACCTGGACCCATCAACCCTACTCTATTGCCTGGAGGGCAGCTGTAATAGCAGATTTCCAGGCCCCACCTGGAGGCTGGCAACCCAAATTTTACTGCAAACCAACCCAGTATCGAAGGAGCAGCTAGAGGGACCAGTTTAAAAGCTGGTAGCCTTAAAGCCTGGGGGGGGGGGGACTGTAGCATTCAGATTTCAAAAGGGGGGAAAGGCCTTCCCGCTGCGGGGGGGGGGGGGGGAATGACACCAGACTTCATGCCATTTCCTCATGACACTCCAGTGCGCAAAGCCCATCTCCGCTTATGGCTTTTAAGACCACAAGTTGACACACGTTAACCAGGCTCGATGCTCCCCCTAAGCTGTGAAGTCTTGTGAGCAAAAATTCTACTTGGTGAGCCCCTGGCATTAAAGTTGTGAGCGAGCAATTGGGCTGCTGCAGAAATCAGTTTCCTCTGGAGCCATCCTTCCTGAGTGAGGACAAAAAGGTGTGAGCCGGAGGCCAGTTTGGTGTAGTGGTTTGGTGTAGTTTGGTGTAGTTTGGCCAGTTTGGTGTAGTGGTTAAGTGCACGGACTCTAATCTGGGAGAACCGGGTTTGATTCCCCACTCCTCCACTTGCACCTGGCTGGATGACCTTGGGCAAGCCATAGCTCTGTACCAGCTGTTCCCTCAAGGACAGCTTGGGAAAAAGCTCTCTCAGCCCCACCTACCTCACAGGGTGCCTGTTGTGGGGAGGGGAAGGGAAAAGGAGTTTGTAAGCCGCTCTGAGACTCCAAGTGAGTGAAGGGCGGGGTATAAATCTAATATCTTCTTCTTCGTCTTCTTCTAAAGAACTGAGCTAGCTCACACTGACTCAGCTTAGAGGAAACACTGCCTGAGGCAATGAAATGGGATTTGCCCTCCCCAAGTGAACAGCCCAGAAGTTTGGAGTTGCCCTTGAAAGTCCCGCCAGCTCTTCCCCTCTCTGAGAAAGAAAGGCCTTCCCAACTGAGTTCTGATGCAGCAACTCACCTCCTGGGGACTTAAAGGGAGAGCTCCGTTCCTTGCCTGCCAAGGGCGGCTTCCTTCCTTCCACTTCCTGGTTTCCTCTCTTCCTCCTAGTGCTTTGCTGGCCGAAAGGGCAGGGCGAGGCAGGCGGGTTCCCTCCCTCTCCCGAGTGGCGCAACTGAACCAGAGGGAGCTGACACGGTTAGACTGGAAGCGGCTCCAGGCTATGCTAAGCCGAGACTTCCAAAAATGATTTGGTTCTTTTACATTTACTTTATCTCCCTCTGAGCTGTGGAGTCTTGTGAGCAAAAAATTCTACTTGGTGAGCTGCTGCCGTTAAAGCTGTGAGCGAGCGATTCGGCTGCTGCATCAACTGGCTTGCTCTGGAGCCATCCTTCCTGGCCTAAGACAAAAGGGTGCGCGCCGGAGGCTAAAAATCTATGAACTAGCTCACTCTAACTCAGCTTAGAGGGAACGATAATGCCAGCCTCCAGGTGGGGCCTGGAGATCCCCTGGAATTTCAGCTCATCTCCAGACTGCAAGAGATCAGTTCCCTTGGAGAAAACGAAGGCCTTGGAGGGTGTATCTGAAGAAGTGTGTATCCACACAAAAGCTTCTACCCGGAATTAAAATGAAATCTATCTATATGTAGGGTTTGAGGAAGTCGGTTTCAATGTCATCTGAAGAAATGTGCATGCACCTGAAAGCTTCTACCCAGAATTAAGCTTTGGCGGTCTTAAAGGTGCCGCTGGACTCAGACTTTGTTCTTGCTTCAGACCAACACGGCTGCCCCACCTGAATCTACCTGTATGTAATAGTTGAGGAAATTCTGTTTCAGTGTATCTGAAGAAGTGTGCGTGCACATGGAAGTTTATACCCAGAATTAAAGGGTGCCACGGGACTCAGACTTTGTTCTGTTGCTTCAGACCAACACGGCTATCCGCTTGAATCTCCTTTCCGTTGCGTAATTGAAATGTGGCTTTTCCATGGTGTTCCCAGAAGGTCTCCAAGCCTGACGCCTGATGCTGCCGACTGGATCCATCCCTGCTTAGCTTCAGACAGGGGGTTGGATCGTGAGCCCCCCCCCCCCCCAAGGACCCTAGGCCTCTATGGGTTTGCCTGTTTTCACTCCACTTTCCTGTTCTCGGGCATGCAAGGAAATTGGCCAAGAGAAGCCAATGCTGGCTTACCTCTCCAAGTTGGTGGGGCATTTACGATGTAGAATGGTCATCAGGTTACAGCCTGACAGTCTTAGGTATCAAGGTGGTGCAGTGTACATGGGGGATTCTGTAGGGCTGCATTCACAATGAGAGAGCTGGGGGCTTTTGGCGGCAAACCCACAAGCAAAGGTCAAGGTTTCCCTTGCTTGAAAGCCACTTGAATCTGACTCTAAGGGAGCGGTGCTCATCTCCGTTTCCAAGCTGAAGAGCCAGCACTGTCCGAAGATGTTTCCGTGGTCATGTGGCCAGCATGACTAGACGCCGAGGGGCATGGAGCGCTGTTACCTCCCCACCGAAGTGGTACCTATTTATCTACTTGCAACTTCTTGCTTTAGAACTGCTAGGCTGGCAGGAGCTGGGGCCGGAGACGGGAGCTCACTCCGTCGCGCAGCGCTCGGGTCTCAAACGGCCGAACTACCGATCTTCCTGTCGGCAGCTAAGCATCTTAACCACTGAGCCACCGTGGCCCCTAAAAAACCCACAAGTACCCAATTGCTATTATCCCCAGAGCTTGGAGGAATTGACTGCCCAGGCATTGTGCCAAAAAGGAATGCAGCAGAAGGCTGGTTGTGTGGTAACCCAACTCTGTCCGCAGGGACGCAGATGGGCAATCCGGTTCTATAATCCTGCGAAGCAAGCTGATTAGAGCAATTTGTGGGCTGGTGGCAAAACAGCTCTTCAGCATGTGGCGCTGCTTCAGAGAGGTGGGACTTGCTGACCTGCAGGCGTCCTGATAGCAGCTGGGGTGATGAGGCAGGCTCTGATCGCTAGGGCAAGCCATTTTGTTCCCGCCCTATGACTCAATTTTAAACGGTTGGGAAATCACACATCCTGCCGGCACTTCTGCTGAAAGGCATACCATATTTGTGCATGCCTCGGAGCCGGCTTTGAGATGCAGTCAGTTTTGATTGACTTTGGTGGAGGCAAGGGCAGGTTTGGGGAAGCGCCAAGGGTGAAATCCCGCCCCCTCCCCTTTTCAGGCACTGCCAGAGAGGTTTCTTGGAGTCCCGGTCCATGTAGTAGTGGTAGTAGTGTGCTAGCTCAAGAGCACCAGGTTAAGGAGACCCAGGTTTGGTCCTCGCTCTGCCAATAGAAACTTGCTGGATGGGGCGGAGCTCTTTTCTGTGGCCTCAGAAGGTCAGAGCAGAACCAACGGGTTGGAATTAAATCAGAAGACTTTTCGGCTAAACATTCGGAAGAACTTCCTGACAGTCAGAGCGCTTCCTCAGTGGAACAGGTTTCCTCGGGAGGGGGTGGGCTCTCCTTTGGAGGTTTCCAAACGGAGGCTAGATGGACACCGGACAGCAGTGCTGATTGTGTGAACTTGGGCAGATCCTGAGAAGGGAGGGCAGGAAGGGTTGCCTCAGTGCTTAGTTCTCGTGGCCTTTTCTTACATGCCCAGGGAAATGCTGGTCGCCACTTTGGGGTCAGGAAGCCCTTTTTCTCCAGGCCAGTTTGGTTGGAGATCCTGGAGGTTTTCTGTCATCTTCTGGGGATGGAACAGCGTTCACTGGGGGCGTGGGGGGGAGGTGTATTTGTGAATTTCCTGCATTGTGCAGGGGTTGGACTAGATGACCCTGGAGGTCCCTTCCAACTCTCTTGATTCTATGCCTTTGGGCCAACTGAAGTCTGTCAGTGTAACCTACCTCACAGGGTTGTTGTGGGGAGAAAATGGAAGGGGAAAGAGTGGGAGACAAGGGTACTAGAGTCACTCCATCCTGGATCCACTGATATACAGCCTGCTCAGATCTGCCCGTGGGGACCAAGGCCATTCTGACCTATGCCTGGGAAGTTCTGTTCACACAGGAGAAGCGTCTTTGGACAAATAATGTTGCCTACACTTGTTGGCCCATTAAAAACCCCCAGAAAAACCACAGGAAGAACAGGAGCCTAGTGGAACATCATCTCATACCCCGTCTGCTGCCCTTGCGCTGGTCAACCTACATAAAGGGGCGAGCAGAAAGAATGTGGCTGACAAAAGCGATGGCACAAGCCACAAATCCGCAGCAAGCGACCCGGGGGCTCGAGCTCTGTGTCTGCAGGACCCTGGGGACGGGTCGGATAAACTTGAGATGGAGCTGGGATTTAAGTGGGCTTCAGGATGAGTTCCCAGGCCGTCAAAGGATTACGTCCTTCCGGACTGAGAGCTGGACACCCACGGTGATTCTCTAGAAGGGGATAATCAGGCGCAGAACTCCGTTTCCTGAGAACCTCAACTTCAACATTTTTTTAAAAAAAGAGCAGAGTTTTAGTCCTCAGGGGTGCAGTTACGTGGTTTGAACGGGCAAACGCCTGGAATCTCAGAAGTTGAAAGGGGTGGCAGAATGCTGTTTCTATCAGTCATGAACAGGATGTCTGACCCTCACATTTTTCTGAGAGCCAGTTTGGTGTAGTGGTAAGAAGTGCAGACTCTAATCTGGGAGAAATAGATTTGATTCCCCACTCTTCTACGTGCAGCTACATGCACTTTGCGTCAGTCACAAGTTCTCTCAGAGCTGTTTTCTCAATGGCAGTCCTTGAAAGAACTCTCTCAGCCCCACCGACCTCCCAGGGTGTCTGTTGTGGGAAGGGGAAGGGGAAGGAGATTGTAAGCCGCTCTGAGACGCCTTCGAGTAGTGAAGGGCGGGGTACAAATCCAACCTTCTACTTCTTCTCTCTTCTACTTCTTCAGAGCGCGGACTCTAACCTGGGAGAACAGGGGTTGATTCCCCACTCCTCCACATGCAGCCAACTGGTGTGACCTTGGGTCAGTCACAAATTCTCTCAGAGCTCTTCTCTCAAGAGCAGTCCTCAAAAGAGCTCTCTCAGCCCCACCTACCTCCCAGGGTGTCTGTTGTGGGGAGGGGAAGGGAAAGGAGACTGTAAGCCGCCCTGAGATTTTGTGTGAAAGTGTGGGGTATAAATCCAATCTCCTCTTCTTCTCTTGAACTGTGTAAACTCCCCCCTTCCTCCCAGTCTGAGAACATGGGAACTGAGGGAGTTGGGGGGGGGGGGGGATGCAATGCCAAAGACAGTCAAGCCCTTTGGGGGCAAAATGCAGGCAGTGGAAACTTTTGCCTCCTGTTGAGCAGTTTAAATAACTAAAGAAAGCAAAAAGAGAGAAGAAGAGACGGAGGGTTAAGTTTTTATCTGCTGTGAGGAACCGACGGAAGCTGTGCTTGTGTGTTCTTCTTTTTAATTTTCTAGCAGACGGTTTACACAACATTCCCCGCTTAAGTTAGTGATTCATACTTTCTTGCAATGAACAGGAGCAGCTTTGGTAAAGAATGGAATGAAACAACCGGCAATAACAATAATAATAAAAAATCCCAAATATATACCACGATCACAGCTGATTTGCAAACCAAACACATTTCACCAAACTGAGAGGGGGATGAAAAAGAGGAGGCAAAAAATAATAATAATAAAATCCACCAAGCTGTCGATTCCTCAGTGCTTCAAAGCGACCCATCTTCGCCATCCCTTTTCAAGTCTGTGCAGGCGCCGGAGCGAGCTGTCTTGCTAGAGACCTGAGAGGCTCCTTCCTCTACATGATCCGCAGGCCCTGGATAGAGGACTCCAATGTCTTGGGAGGGGGGATGGGAAAACAAAGCATTAACTGGTGCTGGACTGAAATTTCAGGGCCTCACAGTGTTCCCTCTAAGCTGAGTTAGTGTGAGCTAGCTCACAGTTTTTTAGCCTCTGGCTCACACTTTTTTTGTCTTAGAAGGATAGCTCCGGAGCAAACTAATTTCTGCAGCAGCCAAATCACTCACCCACAACTTTAATGCCAGTCACTCACAAAATAGAATTTTTGCTCACAAGACTCCACAGCTTAGAGGGAGCATTGCACACGGTAGCTGGATACAGAAGCCAACTGGTAAACACAGCTTTGATTGGTCGAGGGAAGAGTGCACCATTTCCCAGTCTTTGGGGTGGCAGGGATATGCACAAAACAGACAGTACCTGTGGGTGTTTCAGAGGCTCAAGGGGGAGATGAATAAGAATTCCTTGCGTTTGGTGCCCCCTCTAGCTCCTGGCCACCCCACAGCCCACATAAACATTTCAGAACAATGCCAAACACAGGGAAATCGTGCACGTTTGTATAAATAGACTAATTTTCGCTGCCGCCAACTTTTTTAAAAGCACAAAAGCGCACACAGCTGGGCCATGAGGTGACCAATGGGTACAGCCCTTGCCAGCCAACACAAGAGTGGGCGTGCAGTTCAAGATGGCTGTGTGATGGCATCTCAAGACCACTGCGGTATCAGGAGGACAGCAGGAAACATGAGCATGCGGAATACAGAGTGGCCATCTCGGCTAAGAGACGCAGAAGAACAGTGACACCTGGTGGGCACTCCCTGCACAAGCCGGCACAAGGAAGGGAAGCAGCAAAACACAGCGGGGGACAGGGGGAGGCCCAACCAGGTACACGGAGGCCTCCTCGCCAGTGCAGTGATTTTGATGCCAAGGTGGAACCCTCCAGAAAAGAACAGAAAGACACTGTGCTGTCTTTGTATGGCCTTTCCTTGGGCAGGCTGCAGTGTGGGATTAGCAGACGCTGGAAAAGACGGGTGGGATTCAATGAGGTTTTTCTCTTGCCTGGCCTCCAAGGAGGTCGGGGAAGCATTAGATGGCTTTTCTGCACCCCATCCTTTTTATCCTCACAACAGCCCAGTGGGGCAGAGTAGGCTGAGGGAGTCTAACTGGTGCTGGGTCAGGGAGTGTCACGGTCAGGTAGGGATTCGAAGAGCAAATCCCAGCCCCAAACTCTCTTTCTCTAGCCACCCAAGAGGACTCCCGTTCTTACACACCTTTAATTACTGGGGGGGGGGGGGGGCCTCAGAGAAACTGGTTTTCTGCCCGCAATTCACTCTCCTGGCCACTAGAGTCCTAGGTGCGCATTTGTGATAGATACACAGATCAGAAGCTCCGAATCGGCACCAGCCAGCAGAAGGAGCAGGAAGTTTTCCAGGCCATAACACCCAACTCCAGCACAAGCAGTGAGACACAACTGCAGCACAAACTGCTGGGCTACGATACCACAAAGCACTTTGCACAATTCAGTTATTTTATTCTGCATCAAAAGCGCTACTGTGGGTTAACAGTGACAACTCAACCCCTTTGGTGATTTCAATTCTAGGAAGCTCCATTTTGGCCTTGGCCGTACATGTGGAGTCTTTTTTTTTTAAAATAAAAACACTTAGCGTGGGTGTGACGTTAGCTTGGCCAGCATGGCAGAAGAGGCGGGCTTGACCCCAGTACAGAATTTGGGTCTCTGTTCCTGTCCCCTGCTGGGTTACTGCTGAAATCCAGGCAAAGCAAGGTGGGGGGAATGAGCAAAACTCCTGAAAGCGGTACGTTTACCCCAATTCTGCCCCCCCCCCCCACGAGATTAGGCAGTCATGCCACGGGGGCATGGCTGTGCAGCTTGGGCCTACCTTGAAGTCCCAGATGGTCATGGCTCCATCGATGCCAGTGGTGCAGAACTTGTGGCAGTCCCGCTTGTCTACCTCATAAATAGACACTTGGCTACAGGCAGAAAAATGAAAAACAGGGACTCGCTTGAGCAGGTGAGGGGAAGAGAGAACGAAAGCAGATTTATTACCATAGACTTCAATCCCAGGTTAAAATGGTGCTAGGGAGGTATTGTTCGCTGCGCAAGAAGGGTCATCCAATCGCTTCTTTGCACTCCTGAGCATGGGGAATGACAATGGCAACTGAAAATGTGCCTCTGATCTGCTCAAAGAGCCGTGCGCCACTCTCCCTGCTTCCATTTTAGCCTCGCAACAACCATCTTGCAAAGTAGGCGGGACCGAGAGGCCACCCAGCGAGTTTCTCAGAACCTGGACCTCCTGGGTCCTTGTTAGACCTCCCCCCTTTAATTGTGTCTCTCAGCAATAGCCCTGCCCTGGAGCAGAAAAGATTGGCTTTATACCCCGCCCTTCGCTGAAGGAGCCTCAGAGCGGCTTACAATCTCCTTTCCCTTCCTCTCCCCACAACAGACACCCTGGGAGGTAGGTGGGGCCGAGAGAGCTCTGAGAGAACGGTGACTGACCCAAGGTCACCCAGCTGGCTGCGTGTGGAGGAGTGAGGAATCAAACCCAGGTCTCCAGATTAGACTCTGCCACTCCTAACCACTACACCACAGCTGGCAGGATGAGTGAAACCCAATGAATTATTTCCTGCCCCCAGCACTTCAGTTGCAGGATGATTTAAAGTGGAGACAGCTGCAGGACAAGGGCTTGGGGAGCTCGGAGGGGAATGGTGGGCCTACGGTTTCGCAAAAGGCAGCCTCCATCGTTGAATTAAGTCCTCCATGCCGTCTTCAGGACGCAACATGCCTCTAAACACCAGGTGCTGGGAAGGGCCATCCACTCTGTGCCTGGCTCGTAAGTACCCACAGGCCCCAGCTGGCTGCTTTTGGAGAGAGAATGCTCGCTAGACCTTTTCCCTCAGCCAGTCAGGCGATGCTTAAAAGGTGCCTCCTCATTGGCCCAGTGCCCCTGACAGCAGCAGGCCAATCATTTAACAATGGAGCTGCGGCTACCTTAGCTGTCGCTCCTCTAACCTTCTATTCATGTTTTCTAAAGTTAGGTTTTCTAAAGTTAGAATCACAGAGCTGGAAGGGGCCATACAAGCCATCTAGTCCAGCCCCATGCTCAGTGCAGGATCAGCCTAGAGCATCCCTGACAAGGGTTTGTCCAGCCGCTGTCTCAAGACTGTTAGTGAGGGGGAGCTCACCACCTCCCTAGGCAGCTGATTCGACTGCTGCAGAGCTCTTCCTATCAAAAAGTTTTCCCTGAGATCCAGCCGGGACCCTCTTGCCCTTAATTTCAACCCATTCATGCGTGTCCTCTCCTCTGCTGCCCACAGAGACAGCTCCCGGCCCTCCTCCAAGGGACAGCCCTTCAGAGACTTCAAGAGAGCCATCCTGACCCCCCTCGGCCTCCTCTTCTCCAGACCGAACATTCCCAAGTCCCTCCGCCTTTCCTCACAGGGCTTCTTGGTCTCCAGGCCCCCGATCATCCCCATCGCCCTCCTCTGCATCTGCGCTGTTCTGCCCACATCCTTGGTGAAGTGAGGCCTCCGGAACTGCACACAACACCCCAGGTGTGGCCTGACCAATGCCTCTGTTAACACACCCCAAGATCGCATTAGCCTTTTTTGTCTGTAACGGCTGACCACCTGGGAGCGCTTTTCTAGATTAAAAATAACCATTACAGAGAGGGTTAGACTTGGCATTTTAGGCCAGGTTTGTATGCTTCTCCCCACACTGATGTTCCGCCAGTTTCAGGAGTCAGGAAGAGTGGTGACCCGGGCTCCGCCTTCACAGTGGGAAGTTTCTCATGTTGGCCGACACTGGGGGGGGGGGGGGGGGTGGCACAGTAGTGCCAGGATAAGGCGATCGTGGGCCCCCACGAGTTTCAAAGTCCGAAACTCGAGCCCCGCGGGCACCTACGTGATGCTGTTCTGGTGCAAGGTCTCCAGCGTGGTGTTGCGGTCCTCGGTGGTGGCCCTCTTGTCCATGTTGCGGAAGCGCTCCATGGCGGAAATGTTGCGCTGGATGCTCTGCTTGGGGATGTCTAGCTTGGAGACAAAGGCGAGGGCGCCGCGGTCGTCGCAGTTAAAGAGCATGGGGCAGCAATCGTGGCCCTGTGACAAAGCATCGACAACGTAAATCCACCAGATGTAGGGAAATCCTTTTTCTTGAGGTTTGGGTGTGAGTTTAGGCAGGCTCAGCTGGAAAGCCAGCCACGAAGGCAAAGATTCTTCTCTGAGCTAGTACAACTCTACTGACTTTTTTGTCTCCTAACTTGCAAGAAACTGCCCACTGTCGCTTGTGGGCCCATAACTGTGGGGGTCTCTCGCAGAATAGTCCAACTTCAAATCACTCTACGAAATACACCCTTGATCAGCGAGAATCACTAGTGCATCACAGAACAGTAAAGACAGATCTGCCCCAAGCAGTCTGCGACCTAAATTCTGCCACCTAAGGTTTCAAGGAAAAGGTGTGTCTGCACATCGCTGCTAGGTAATCACATCCTGCCTGCTGACACCTTAATGTAAGAGATGGACTTTCTGAGTCCAAGCACCCGGTGCCCAAAGACCTCTGCTTTTTAAATAAACTACGGCCTTTTTTAAAAATAAACTACACCTCTGCTTTTTTAATAACCTATGGAAGGCTGCTCTACATATTGTCCTAATAAATAGAGGTTATGCAAACGTGAGATCACAGGATAGGTTGTAAGTAAACCAAAAACAACCATGGTATTATTATGCAATCGATTCAGTAATTATTATTAAGCGTTTATATTTTGATACCAATTACAAAACACATTCCAACACAAAATGTACGAATATTTAAAGTGTCCTTGTAAACCAAACTGCCCGTGCTCAAAGGTCCTCTGTATGATACAGCTCAAAGTGGCTTTAAAGAGTCCTTCTTTGACATAGTTGTAAATTATTCCAAATATCTGATCAGCTGTCGTGGCTCCGACGGGCCAGCTCCACACCCCTGCTCGGACCTTTATCAAGGTACTGCGGCAGTCACGATAAACCGTGTAAGCGTATAAAAATGTTTCAAAACATTCTTGGGAACTATGCGTCGTTACAGCACATACACAAGTCCAGTTTCATACCCTTGAAATTTCAGACCTTGAAAACTATGCTGTATTAAGCGGAACGGAACAGATTTCAAGGTCAGCAGCAGTGTTCCCTCTAAGCTGAGTTAGTGTGGACTCGCTCACAGTTTTTTTAGCCTCCGGGTCTCCCATTTTTGTCTTAGCTCAAGAAGGAGGGCTCCAGAGCAAACTAATTTAGGCAGTAGATAAATCGCTTGATCACAACTTTAATGCCAGTAGCTCACAAAGTAGAATTTCTGCTCACAAGACTCCACAGCTTAAGAGGGAGCATTGCTCTGCAGTGTCAAACACTCCTCAAAACAAAAAGGCAGAGAAAATAGGCAGAGAACAGGCAGAGAAAACAGGCAGAGAACAGGCAGAGATACTTTGCGAGTATGAAATTGGATGTATGTGCTGTAACAATGTGTCATTCCCAAGAATGTTTTGGAAACATTGTTATACGTTTATACGGTTTTATCATGACTGCCGTGGTACCTTGATAAAGGTCCAAACAGGAGTGTGGAGCTGGCCTGTCAGAGCCACAACAGCTGATCAGGTATTTGGAATACTTTACATCTACGTCAAAGAAAAACTGCATGAAGCCACTTTGAGCTGTATTATACCGAGGACTTTTGAGCGCGGACAGATTGGCTTACAAGGACACTTTAAATATTCATTTATCTCGTATTGGAATGTGTTTTGCAATTTGTACCGTAATATAAATGCTTAATTATAATTACTGAATAGGCTGCATAATAATAACACGGTTGTTTTTCTATTTACTTACTAGTATGGTCCTAGGCAGCAAGTAATTACGCGCAGAGAAAAAAACAAGCAGAGGAACTTCCTGTGACTCCCCGTGCTCTGTCTTTCATTAAGTGCCTGCGTGCTGGGAAGCACCATTAGCAAAGGATTACTGCACACCATCTTATCTAATCTGTTTTGGTGCTTTCCTCTATAGGTTGTGCTTTCTGCAGAAAGACAGCAGAACATCGGAGGAGGTCTAGGCCAGGAAATATGAATTGTATGATAATAACTACGCATCCAAGGCCCTGTGATTTTTTTTTTTGGAACTGTGCTCCCAGCTGGAGTGTTAAAAGGATCACCTAAACTCTCTGTGCTGGTAGACTCTGAAAGTGCAATGAGTTAGAGAGAGAAGATGCTTACGGCAGCGACCACGCTGTTCTCGGACACGAACGACACGCTCAGGAGTGGAAGGAACTCCGTTTTCAGCTGCGAGACCCTAATAACACACATACACGATGACACCTTGTTACTGAAGCCTCTTTCAATTCACAGTGTGGGGGCAGAAGTTTATGGAGACGGAAGCTGGAATTATCCACTTTTGCTAGCGTCCTGGTGGACCAGACCAGGTAATCCATACGCCTTCCTTAAATTATACTTCAAATCAGCCTGTTGCTTCCGGCATCAGGCAGTAAGTGCACCCAAATCAGTGCTAAATGAGTTAAAATCAAGATGCAGGTCTACCTTCATGGTGTATGGGGAAGGGCTGCGGCTCAGTGGTAAAGCATCTGCTTGGCATGCAGAAGATCCCAGGTTCAATCCCCGGCATCTCCAGGTAAAAGGATCAGGCAGGAGGTGATATGAAGGGCCTTTCTCTGCCTGAGACCCTGGAGGACTGCCAATAGTCAGAATAGGCAATAGTGATCTTGATAGGGCCTGTGGCTCAGTGGTAGAGCATCTGCTTGGCATGCAGAAGGTCCCAGGTTCAGTCCCCGGCGTCTCCAGTTAGGGATTTGGCAGTAGGTGATGTGAAGGACCTTTCTCTGCCTGAGACCCTGGAGAGCCGCTGCCAGTCTGAGTAGACAATATGGACTTTGATGGACCAGTGGTCCGATTCAGGCAGCTTTGTGTGTTCCTCCTAAACATTTAGAGCAGAAAATGGACAACGGCAACCATGATATACATAAGAGAATATCACTCTTTTATTATTGGACGTTTACAAGCACAGTCCAATAACCTAAAGTTCTTACAGATGGTAAATTTTCTTTGTGTCTTTCTTGTACTAATATTGGATTGCAGACAAGAAAGACAGGAAAAAAATTTACTGCTTGTAAGAACTTTAGATTACTGGACTGTGCTTGTCAACACTGTGGAATCATTTTGTGGCGTTCGTTTTTCTTTGAATGTACAGAAATGTATTTGTACTGGTATTAGGATTAATATCGATCTATTTTTTTGAAAATCTATAAAAGAGTGAGATTCTCTTCGTAAATATATTTCAGTTGCCACTGACCATTTTCGACTCACTTACCCCGTGATCTCCCTTGGGTTATCCTGTAAACCAGGGGTGTCGAAATCATTTGTTATGAGGGCCGGATCTGACATAAATGAGACCTTGTTGGGCCAGGCCGTGTGTGTCATAAAATGTAAAGCCAGGCGGCGGAGATATAAACTTTATAA
Organism: Lepidodactylus listeri; assembly: GCA_029233225.1. NCBI lineage: Eukaryota > Metazoa > Chordata > Lepidosauria > Squamata > Gekkonidae > Lepidodactylus > Lepidodactylus listeri. The sequence continues at coordinate 10,639,183 of JARCFY010000022.1, read as the reverse complement.
AGGACACAAACACAAAGATTTCTTTTTAACTTAAAATAAAAAACATGCTTAAAACATTAGCACTCTTGCAATATTTTGTTAATTTAACGGTCTCTGATAACGGACACCTCTTGGGCTGAATTACTGCATCAAAACGTCTGTGCTGTTGCAATCTTGAGTATGCTGTTCAAGTGTGTATCTGTGAGCTGCAAACCTACTTTTGATTTATGGACATTCACCACAGAAGTCTCATGCTCGGAGTTCTGAGTCTAGGACCCAGGGGGAAAAACATGAAATGGCTGAGCGATTGAGAGAGTCTGGCAAAGCAAGCTATGATGCAGCAGCAGCAACAGAACTGGAAGCAGGAGATGGCCAGTTCCAGGGCGGGCCTCATACAAGCCCTCCGGGGGCCTGATGCGGTCCCTGGGCCGCATGTTTGAAACCCCTGCTGTAAACATTTAGCGCATGCATGAATCGAGCATCAAGGAACTGAGCAGGAGGTTGGACGATGATCATGAGGTTCTTAGACTCTGCCAGCCCCAAGGCTCTGTTCGGTGACTTACATCATGTTTTTGGAAGCATCCGCGACCGATACAGTACTGTCATGGCTGACCCAGGCGAGGCGGTTGCCGCTGGCGGAGAAACTGACGCTGTGGACCCATCCGCCGCTACCCGCGCCTCCAAATTCTGCCATCAGCTGCCCAAACGGCATTTTGGAGCCCCAGGGGGTGCTTGCCGGCTTCTCGTCAACCTCCTTAATGTAGGCCGAAAACACTCTGCGAAGGAAGAGGCGCAAAGGCAGGAAGAGAGATGACTTGTCTCTGTCGAGCCCCAGGTATGTTTATGTGCAGGTGCTGAGACAGGGAGGCCCAGCATGTCCAGCGAGACAGCGGGGTCTCCCAGAAATTGTAGCTCTGAGCAGAAAGCGACAGGAGGAAGGGGAGAGGAGAGGCTCACTTGCAGGGAGTTGTGCGCTGCGTGGTTCCACATGCACAGGTACTACCAACGTATCTTGAACTAGGAGCGTAAGGATGGATAGAGAAACCCCCCCTCCACACTGGACTGGGACTATCAGCCACACAGATTCAGCATGCCCAGTGCCTGTCAACCCCTCTCCATCTGCAAATGAGGTAAAGGCCAATTTCAGGGAACCAGAAGAGGCACATAAAAGCAGTCCTCAGTCAGGCTGTACCACCTCAGAATTTGGGGGTGGGGGAGAGACACACAAGACTATTCCCTTGCGGTAACCCCCCGCCCCCCAAACCCTTCTTTATGTGGAGAGCTAGGGCACAAGCTGTCTTTTCCTTGCAATGTTACACACACTGAAGTGTGATTTCATTCTGGAGGAGCATCTAAACGTGAGAGTCTCTCAACTGAGCTTGAGGTGCTACAACTCCCTCAAGAGGATTTTTGGGTGCCTTTGTACAGCATCTGAACCTGCTCTAAATCACCTTCATGCTCATACACCTGAAGATTAATACCTAGAGATTTGGGGGGGGGGGGAGCCTGGGGAGGGCGGGGTTTGGGGAAGGGAGGGACCTCGGCAGGGTATTGCGCCATTGAGTCCACCTTCCACGGCGGCCGTTTTCTCCAGGGGTTGACCTCTGCAGTCTGGAGATCAGCTGTAATTCCAGGAGGTCACCAGGCCCCGCATGAAGACTGGCAACCCTAAAGTGGGAGGCTCTGAGGCTTTCTGCCCGCAGGGAGTCCCTCCCACAATCATCTGTCTGTTGGAGAAGAACCCCTGAACATCTGTACTGGAAGCTCCCCAGTACATAGTAGAGAATTCTGGGGCACATTCTACGGCCATCAGCCCTCACCACTGTCCCATGGGAACCCATAAGGTGACCCTGGACACACCCAAGACAATGCCTGCCATTGTGGGCAATGCCTGCAGTGGGCAATCGGTATCTGAGTCAGGGCCGTAGCTAAGATTTTCCGTTTTGTGGGGCAGATTTCTTTCTTGTGGGGCACCCATTATGCTTATACCTAAAAATAATAAATAACGGGAGATTTTGGGAGTGCAGGAGGGTGCAGGAGGACGGGGTTTGGGGAGGGGAGGGACTTCAATGGGGCATAATGTCATAGAGTCCATCCGGAGATCAGGTGTGATGCCAGGGGATCTCCAGCCACCACCTGGAGATTGGCAGCCCCAGGAGAGAGACTGGCTTTCCCCTGCCACCACCAAACCCCTTACCAGAGAGCCAGTTTGGTGCAGTGGTTAAGTGCGCAGACTCTAATCTGGGAGAAGCGGGTTTGATTCCCCCACTCCTCCATTTGCACCTGCTGGTGTGACCTTGGCACAGCTGTTCTTGGAAAAGAGCACTTTCTGTCAGAGCTCTCTCAGCCCCACCTACCTCACAGGGTGTCTGTTGTGGGGAGGGGGAGAGAAAAGGAGATTGTAAGTCGCTCTTGAGACCCCCCTGGGTAGTGAAGGGCAGGGTATAAATCCAATCTCTTCTTCTTCTTCCCCTTCCTTTTGTGAAAAGTTATGGGAGAGAGATTGGCTTCGCCACCACCATCACCATATGCCTTCTCTCTGTTTCCTTTCCCAGCAAACTGCCGCCCCCCCCCCCCCCCCCGCAGCAGGGAGGCTGGGGAAGGAAAGGAAAGCTGCCCTATGGCTTCTGGTCACTTTCACACCCCTCCTTTCAACTGCTACACCTAACAGCTGCTAGAGGGGAATGAAACTGACCAGCAGCCACAGGGCCGCTTCCATTTCTTTCTCCAGACCTGCAGCTGCGGGGCTAGACACTCCGGGGGTGGGGGTCTCTGGCATCATCAGGCGGTGGGGCAGGGCTCACGGGTGGTGGGGCTCCGCCCCCAAACGCCCCACCGTGTCTACAGGCCTGATCTGAATCTTCGTTCTAAGCAGGCGTGCCGCCCGTCAGTGTGATGCACAGAGACCGTGAAGAAGTCAGCGGCCCCGCCACGGGCTGTTCTTCTCCGCCACAGGGCACCGACCCAGCCTTTGGGGGCCTGGAATGAGGTTTGAAAAGGACTGCCTTACAGCGTACGTGACTGTTCCCACGGAAGGCATGGCTGAGGTCACAAACGCTCAGTCGTAATAGCTGCTTTGTAAGCCAGCCAGAAGCCGGTGACGGACAGCTGTTCTACCATCTGCACGGCTCGGGGCATAGTTCAGGAAAAAAAGGATTATTTGGGGTTGGTTTTTTTTAAACCTCACAGCCAACAACAAACAGCATCACGACATGACCCTTTAATCTGAAGAACGGAAAGGGGGGGGGGCCCTGCAAGATGGGTTTCCCAGTACTTTGAAGCTTCCTCTCAGGCAACGTGCTCCGCGGGAGTGCTTCCTTAGCAGGCGCTAAAGGTTTTCTTCGAGTTACTGCCTGATCCAACAATATGGGTCCTCCTATTTGCACAGTTCAGTCATTCTTCCATACGTGGAGCTCTGCCTTTACTAGAAAGCTTGCCATATTTTCCCCCACAGACTAGACTCAAACAAACAGTTGACGGCCTACGTAGGTGGAGATGACAGAAGACTCCAAACTGCAAGAATGGCCGGGGACCGATCTACCGGAGGGACCGCCTCTCCCCGTATGTACCCCAGCGAGCACTTCGCTCGGGATCTCAAAATCGCCTGCTTCTCCCAGGGCCGAGGGAGGCCCGACTGGCGGCTACAGGGGCCAGGGCCTTTTCGGTGGCGGCCCTGTACCGGTGGAATGAGCTCCCGGATGACATCAGGGCCCTGCGGGACCTTCTGCGGTTTCGCAGGGCCTGCAAGACGGAGCTCTTCCGCCAGGCTTTCAAGGAGGGGCCGCCTCGGCTTTGGTGGCCCTGGCCCTATTAGTGGAACCCGCCAATACGGAACACCTCGCGCCGACTGGAACTAGTTGCCATCTGGGATGCCGCCCTGACAAAGATGAGGAAGTCATGCCATCTTGGACTGGGGACTTGCTGTACTGTATGTCTTAGGGAAATGTTTAGCGTTTTTATCATTTTGTGTTAGGGAACTGTTGGTAGCCGCCCTGAGCCTGCCGTAAGGTGGGGAGGGCGGGATATAAATCCCAAAAATAAAAAAATAAATAAGGCTTGCAGCCATTTCAGGTATTTTCAAAAATCAGCTGAACGCTGGCGGTGGACTGACTCGAAAGAGCCACTTACGAAAAAGCCACTCACGCGGCATTAATGTGTGGACCCGAGGACCGGTGTGCCCTCTAAGCTGAGCTAGTGTGAGCTAGCTCACAGTTCTTTAGCCTCCGGCTCTCACTTTTTCGTCTTCACTCAGGAAGGGTGGCTCCAGAGCATACTAATTTTATGCAGTCGCCCAATCGCCCGCTCACAACTTTAATGCCAGTCGCTCACAAAGTAGAATTTTTGCTCACAGGACTCCACAGCTTAGAGGGAGCGTTGCTGAGGACTGATATATTAAAGGCACGAAAAGCTTTTAACACAAGGCACGAATGATCCTTGTGAACCAGAAGGAACATGGCAGGTTCCTATGATTATTTGGGGGGGGGGGGGGGAAGAAAACCACCTCATGTAATATGGTTTGTTTTAATGCAATGAGTCTTCCCACCTAAAACCCCTTCTCTGCTTCCAGGTCCCCGTATTTAACAGAAGCTGGAGAGCAGCTGTAATCCCCACAATGACAGCATCAGACATTCCCCGTGCATGCTGGGAGCCAGAGGATACAAGACAAGCTGAAGGTGGCCCTCCCAAGCTCTTCAAAAGCCCAGGAAATTCCTGACTGTGTTTCTCCCTATGGAAGGTGCTTCAGAGGCAATCAAGCGGTTGCCTTTGGAAAATGCCTACAGCCCACCTTCCAAAACCCCACACCGGACACATTTTCTCCAGGATAAAAGTAGATCTCGACGGCTTGCTTCTCAACCAGCATCCTCCAAAGAAGCCGTCAAACTAGACTTTCTTCTTTTTTTGCCATCAAGTCACTGCTGATTTATGGTGACCCCCCACGGGGTTCTCAAGGCAAGAGACAAATGAAGGTGGTTTGGTGTAGTGGTTAGGAGTGCGGACTCTAATCTGGGAGAAGTGGGATTCGATTCCCCACTCTTCCACATGCAGCGGCTGGTGGGACCTTGGGTCAGTCACAGGTGCCTTCAGAGCTGTTCTCTCGCGAGCATTTCTCGAGAGAGCTCTCTCAGCCCCGCCTACTTCACAGGGTGTCCGTTGTGGGGAAGGGAAGGGAAAGATGCTCTGAGACTCCTTTGAATAGTGAAGGGCAGAGTGTAAATCCAGTCTCTTCAGATTCTTGCCATGGCCTCCTCGCGTAACAACCCCAGTATTCCTTGGTGGTTGGTCTCCCAACCAAACACTAAGCAGTGCTGAGCCTGCTTAGCTTCCAAGATCTGACAAGATCGGACTAGCCTGGGCCATCCAGGTACACAGACAATGTGTACAGGCTATCCAGCTACTTTTTCAAAAAAGCTTGCTGTTCTGGTGATGTGTTGTACGATAGGTTTCCTGGAAGTTAACTCAAGTCTGAGTCCCTTTCATAAGTCTTCGAATTTAGGCTTTCACCCGAGCAGTGCACGGACAGGACAGCCTGCCTCCCTTCTCTCAGTGTACCCAAAAGCTTCCTGCATCAGGGAGGGCTCTTAACGGCAGAGGAAAGTGCCTTCAGTGGCGATACACCAGATCCAGCTCACCCCTTTTAACCGAGAAAGAGAAAAGGGCGACTGCTCCAGAAGCAGAAGGCAGATTCCGCCCCACAGAAGGCAGCCTGGCCGACCACATTTCATTTGTTCTGCCCGATTCCCCCAATAAGCCAACTTGGCCGTATGAAATTTGCACAGCGTTGTCAAAGCGTGTTTCGCTTTACGGAGGAATATGAGAAAAAGACAAGACTTCTTTCTCGAGGAAGAGACGATCTAAATTTAGATCAGAGACGTGAACGGCATTGTGGGGCGAACGCTGGTCATTATTCTGAGACAAATCAGGCAGAGTTGACCATTGTATTGGAGTGGGGACAAATGGGTTGGCTCAAGACTAAATTGGTAGTTTCTACAGATCCCCACTTGCCGCTGCAGACCCCCCCCCCCCGGTGACATACCTCTTGGGTCCCCCCCCCGCCTCCCACCCAGTACAGCGTTTGGTGGGAATCAGTGGGTTCCAGCAGGAGTGGGGGAGCAGTGAAGTTCCATTCTGCCACTAGAAAATTTAGTCTGAATACAGCCCACTTTAGACCCTACATGTGCTGCCCTGAATAGAATATGACCGTTCTGCACACTGCAATGATAGTGATAGAGGTTGAAGGCTTCCCCGCCCCCCCCAAAACAGGCAAGGAGCAGAAAGTGAGCACCTCAACATCTGGTCTGAACTTGTGGATCCCTTTGGACGTTCATATGCAATGCCGTTTCTATCGGCCACCGTCTCCTTAAACCTGAACCCTCCCCATCCTACATTCCCTTCCACCTTCTCTATCAGTTTCTTTCTCTCCTAGGACGCCGCATTGGCAGTTACAAAAATGCTTCACCAAATCATAGAGTTGGAAGGGACCTCCGGGGTCATCTAGTCCGACCCCCCTGCACAATGCAGGAAATTCATAACTGCCTCCCCCGTTAACACCATTAACGTCAATTTAAAAAAACAAGACAGTACTTTAAAAAAAAGAGACTGGATAACTGCAACCCTTTTTGTTCGGAATCGGAAGACTGAGCCTCCAAGCAATGCGCCCTCTAAGCTGTGGAGTCTTGTGAGCAAAAAAATTCTACTTTGTGAGCTACTGGCATTGAAGTTGGGTGCGATCGATTGGGTTACCGCATAAATTAGCTTGCTCTGGCGCCATCCTTCCTGAGCAAAGACAAAAATGAGAGCTGGAGGCTAAAAACACTGTGAGCTAGCTCACACTAACTCAGCTTAGAGGGAACACTGCAAGACCCCAAGGCTGTCCGCGAGATCTGCCCCCTTCCAGAAGCTGACCCTTGCCACCTGTCGCTGGCGGTGCTATGAGGGCGAGGCCTGCGCTGCCAGGCCACAGGTCCCAGGGGCCCAAAGCCACTTCCGCGGGGGCTTCTCTCACCTGCACTTGAAGTCACAGGAGCCGGCTGCCAGCAAGACGTTGTTGGGATGCCAGTCGAGGCTGAGGACCGTGGAGCGGATGGGTTTCTTGATGTGCTTGCTCACCCACCTGGAAGAGACGGGGAACAAAAAGCAGCCCTGAGATCATGATGTCAAGCGCAAACAGCCCAGTTTTGCCACAATAGTAATTGATAATTAGCGTATGGCAGTGTGTGTGGTATAGCCGGGAGATCCTAAGATTGCCTGGCAGCCAGAAGTTCTAGCTCTTTTAGAATTACACACCACTGGGCGGTGAGCTGGACTTGTTTTCAAGGCAAGAGACGTTTCAGAGGTGGCTTGCTGTTGCCTGCCCCTGCATCGTTACCCTGGTGTTCCTTGGAGACTGTCCTTCCAAATACTAGCCGGGGCCGACTCTCCTTAGCTTCTGAGATCTGACGAGAGCGGGCTAGCCTGGGTTATCCACGGCAGGGCAGGTTTTGCCACAGAGCCAGCCTTTTGAGGAGATTAAATATGACTCCAGAGAAATGCCTCGCTGCCAGCTGACTAGCCCCTGCAAAAACGATGCCAGGCTCAGCATTTGAAAAGCCCTATAACACCAAAAATAACAAACTTGGTTCGACGCCCAGGGAAGTCGAACGACCGGGGTTGTCTCGACTTGAGGCCATGCCAAACGGCAGACCACCGCGGCGGTTCTGCTCCCCTTTGACGTTCCAAACACAAATTTCAAGGAGGCAAAATTGAGAAGCAGCAGCGAGGACCCGCTGGTCCCCGGCCATTCCGCACGCATCACAGGCAAAAGCCAAGGGGTCGCCCGGGAGAAGCCGCTCGTATGTCGGCCTGCTCACCAGTCATTTTCCGACTCGAAGTAGCACACGGAGATGAGGCGAGCCCCACTCCCCACGGCAAACTTGTTCTCCAGAGGGGACCACTTCACGAATGTGGCTGCTCGGTTGATCCGGAGGATGACCAGGGTCGGCTTCCACACGCCATCCTTCTGACTCCAGACATAGGCGTTGCGGTCGGCACCGCAGGTGACGATGCGGTCGCTCTTGGGGGCCCAGTCGATCCCTGCAAAGCGGAAGACCTCTTCAGTTTTGCCTGTCAACTCCTCGTTTGTCACATCGCACCGTGCAGAGACACATTCCCCAATCTTGTCTCCGAAATGCTGCCTGGACCTCCAGAGACCCCCCCCCCTTTTTAAAGATTTATATAGATTTATATAGTCTCTTTATCTTGCCAAATTCTACTGTAGCATGTACAATTATTTAGCTGGAACAGTACCTGGCTTACTTGTCTTGTGTGCATCTTGAATTTATGGGATCTACTGAGAAATCACGTTTTAAAAAGCAGGAAACGAGAGGGAAGCATCGGAATAAAGTCGACTTGTTTTGCCAGCGCCTGATTTGATAACTCCTTCATTTAGAAGTCTAACGGGGCTTACAACGCAATCGAGGAAGAAAAGGGTATATTCTTGCTTGGTCTTAAACGAGAGAACTCTGCGTTAAAAGTCTTGAAGTTCACAACCTAAAGCTGAGAAGTCTGCCTAAAGCAGAGCAATAACTGCTGAGCGACAAACCATGCCCCCCCCTTTGATTTTAATTAAGACCCCTGCCGTGCTGCTTATGTTCCCTTAAACTTGTGCGGCAGTCGAGATGACAAGGGTTTTGTTAAGCCCTGTCTGTGGGATTCCTCACCCTCATCCCAATCACAGTGCCTTAGAACCTGAGATCTCTGGGTTGTTGGTTTTTTTTTTAATCTTAATTCTTGATTGGGAGAAGGGGGAGCCTCCAACACATAAGCCAATCGTAGCCAGTGCAGAGATATCTTGGATACCGCAACAAATCCATCAGTCTCCGTGAAGTGCTATATCTGATCTAAACACGACATCTTGGATGCGAGAACCGCAGAGCTCTCCCACATCTCCTTGTGTCCAAAGTGACATGGCGCCACCTTGCCTTCTGCCCCCAGCATCAAAATCCCAGCAAGTCGTCTACAATAAAATTTCTACTGCGTTCAGCTGCCTCATTGATACGACATCTGTGCCAATATTTTTATATTTGTGCAGAGCCCTTTTTCTAACGAAGGCTTCTGCAGGCCTATCTCACTTCCCCTCTCTACGCTCCAGTTGCTGGGCAATGCGACACAATAAAGCCGTGCTGAAGAACACGGGATATTAATAGCTTTACATTAATTTTTCTCAATAAAAGCCAGTTTTCAAGAAACATGCACAAGGCTGAAGTCTGAAAGATTGCAACAATGGCAAGCGCTTTCCTGGCAAGGGGACCTTTTGTTATTGTTCACGGTGCATGATTTTTAGGTGCCTATGTTCTGCCTGAGTGGTGGAGTAGAGGGGGGAAAGGCAGGGAAAGTGCTGGATTCTCAAGCTGCTAAAATGGCTTCCCGCAGAATTGGAGGGGAAAAGTCACTGTAGCCCAGAGCAGCTTCCTAACTCCATTTAAACCGCTATAATGTTTTAGAAGAAGAGGAGGAGATTGGATTTATACCCCGTCCTTCACTGCCCGAAGGCGTCTCAGAGCAGCTTACAAACTCCTTTTCCCTTCCCCTCCCCACCACAGACACCTTGCGAGGTGGGTGGGGCTGAGAGAGCTCTGAGACAACTGTCCTTGAGAGAACAGCTGGTACAGAGCTATGGCTTGCCCAAGGTCATCCAGCCAGGTGCAAGTGGAGGAGTGGGGAATCAAACCCGGTTCTCCCAGATTAGAGTCCGCGCACTTAACCACTACAGCAAAATAGCACAACCCCAGATCCTGTTCTGGCCCAGTTCACCTCCCTGGGTTTCCTACAGCAGCACTCATGAGATTAGTGCTCTCTGGGAACATATGCTCTGCCACTGAGCCACAACACCTCCCCCCAGCAGCATGTACAAGCTGGACATGTTCTACCCAGACAAATGTCAGGGCTTGAAACTTGTCGCAGTTCTGGTGAGAGTTCCTCCCCCAGCAGGCTCACTGGCTCTTCCTTCTGCTGAAAGGCAGGACAGCCGCGATGAAGAAGCCCTACGAGGCGGGGTTCCGTTCTGCCCCTTTTTAGAGCCCGCCACCCAGAAACCCCAGAGCGACGAGGGTCAGATTCTTTGCAATGGAAAAGGCACGCTGAACGGTCAAGCCCTCAGCTCCTCTCAGCCTTTTCTCCCTGCTTACAAGGTCTGGCCTCGACCCTCTCTGGAGGAAGTCCACTCCTGACAGAGACTGAAGTCCAGCCCATTCACTTCCCCCTGGGCAATACCAGGCGTCTGCAGCTGTCAAGAATGCATGCTGCAGCTGAAACAGGATTGGTCAGACCAGGGGACTCCTCCTGTCAATTCAGGGATCCGCAAGGGGAGTGAAACTTTGGCGGGGAGGGGCACAGTGCAGGCCCGACTCCATGACAGTTGCCACAATTCTCAGCTTAACTGCAGTCCAGTACATTAGAATTAAGGTACGCACATTTGTTCTTTGGATAATCCCCGTGTGCCTAACACGCACACATTCTACAGGGGGGGATTCCAAACCGGAAGGGACTCACATCCCGGGGGGGTGGGGGGAGGCAATTCTCAACAGCAGCAGCCCAAATGACTCCACAAGCCAACTGGATCGTTTTACTCTCCAGGGGAAAGAGCACCGATGTGATACCAGCTTTGGCTCGCACGCTGGAAGGGCTTCGCTTGGGCAAGGATCCAAGCTGTCCTGCAGGCGCTTCCAAAGCTGCCACCTTCTTGCCCCGCACGGGTCAGACCTGCCTGCAGCCCCTCTTGCGGCTTTTTACCTGTGATGTGTCCATTGTGCTCCTTCAGCTCGTGGGCCTTCACCCACTGGTTACTGTTCTTCTTATAGATGTGAACTTCATGGTTGTTTGGGCTGATGGCGATCTCTGCAAAGAGGACAGATCGGGGAGCGTCAAAAACACTGTCTTGCGGGGGGGGGGGGGGATTGAAAAACAACGACAAGATCTAGAATTCAAAATCTCTCTCAGATCTACAAGGGTAGATACAGGAGTCACCGTTCCAGCTGGGGAAAAACAAAGCACTTAGAATAATAGAAGCACAGAGCCGGAAGGGGCCACACAGGCCCATCTAGTCCAACCCATCTGCTCAATGCAGGATCGGCCTAGAGCATCCCTGACAAGGGTTTGTCCAGACGCTGCTTGAAGACTGCCAGGGAGGGGGAGCTCGCCACCTCCCTAGACAGCCGATTCCACTGCTGCACAGCTCTGACTGTAAAAACTTTTTTTTTAATACCCAGCCAGCACCTTCCCACCCTTCCTTTAAACCCAATAAGTTAGGAGTATACAGATAACATTTTTATGCTAAGCTGAGATCAAACTCAGCACTGAAAACAATGGCACACAAGTGGCAGACACAAGGAACAGGCAGAAAAACAGTAACTCGGCAACACTAACGAGTGCCCTGCCAATTAAAGATTAACACAGGTCAGAAAACTCCAAGGAGAAAAGGAAGACTGCTTTGGCAACCGTGCTGCCGGTTCTGTGCGGCTGCAGCTGCACAGCGTACCCCTACAATGTGCTTGTCAGCTGGAGCCTCAAGCATCGATTTCCAGCCGAGATGCAGGCATGTATGGGGAGAGGTGCTTAACCTTCCCCCCAGAACAATATTTCCCCCCACAACTTCTCCCCTCCAGCCATTTCCCAGCCCAGCAGGATCCAAGAGGGGTATTTCAGACAGAAACATGGGTCTGTGTCACAGCCCAGAGCACCTTAAATCTTGGGAGAAGGGAGCTGTAAGACAGAGGGCAGCCCAGCTGCAGAGCAGAGGGAAGGACAAGGCAGGTCTCCAAAGGTAACCAAAAAGCACACAGGGGGAATGAGGGCCAGAGGAATGGCCTCCTCTGTGTAGAGGTCTTCTTGGGAGAAAGGAACTTCTCAGGTGTAAGGAAGCAGGAACTGGGCTGGGCCAAGAGAAAGTAGATAAAAGGCCCCAGCAGGAGGAAGTGGGGGCGGAATCCACTGGCTAACCTGGGCTCTCTGCAACCTGAAGGCCTGAGAGCCTTCTGGGACTTGGGAGGCGGTGCTCCTGCCTGGGAATATGGTAGGCTACATCACCTGGGACTCTGACAGTCAGGCTACCTCATGGCTTAACCTTGATAGAAGGGTGCAGCAGGCAGAGGCAGCAGCTAAAGGCCTGGGGAAGAACCCTGACCTGAACTGGCTAGACTGTGAGTGGTAAGTCTGCCAATGTGATGTAAGCATTCCTGGGAGCACCTCTGCAGTCTTCTAGTGTTGGAACTGCTCTTGGTGAGGCCGGAGGAAAGCGGGTGGGGATGTGGAAGCTTGACTGTCTGCCACTCCTGTGGGTGAGAGCCAGTGTTCCCTCTAAGCTGAGTTAGCTCACGGTTTTTTAGCCTCCGGCTCACACTTTTTTTGTCTTTGCTCAGGAAGAAGGGCTCCCAAGCAGACTAATTGATGCAGCGGCCAAATTGCTCGCTCACAGCTTTAATGCCAGTCGGTCACAAAGTAGAATTTTTGCTCACAAGACTCCACAGCTCAGAGGGAGCACTGGAGCGTGAGAAAAGGGCCTCAGCTGTGTCCTCCTGTCTGCCCCCAAAGCATTCCTTCCTGGTGCGACTTTGTGGCAAAGAAGGGACCACTGGGTTTATGTGATAGCAAAACATGATAGCAAAACATGTAGCTGACCTTCAATCTTAGCTAGCCAAGTGAACAAAGAAAGAAATGTTAGTACAGGATGTTGGCAATACTAGTCTTTGGCAGAGTAAGTAAGCAATGAGCTGCCCAATTTTGTGAAGTCTGTAGGTGAGCTGGCTTTTCAAGGCAAGTTCGTTGTATCTGAAGGCCCACCGACCCATGCGAATGACCATCGCAGGAATACTCACGGGTTCGGTCTCGATTCCAGGCATGGCAGGTTATTGGCTCTAGTAAGAACTGGTGAAGAGACATTCTGGCCAAAGGATGGTCTTCAGAGGGATGAGGCTGAAAGAAAGCAATGCTTTAAACTGATACTGAATACTGTACTTGTCGCCATTGCCAGAAATTCAGCAATGTGAATTTAACAAGAGTGTAGAAACATCCGATGGCTCGGGGCAGTCAAAACAAGTCACCTGTTTTTGTCAAATACACTCTCAAGCACAGTGGCTGAGTCAACTGTGACGAGTCTTTTTGCTTGGGCATGCAGTATCCAGAGGAGTTCGATGGAACTTAAATCCGTGCAAGGGTAAACAGGATCTAGGCTGGGGGGAGAGAGACTCTCGGGTCTATTTACATTTATAGGATGTACGGACTTCTAATTTAAAAAATTCCTTTGACATTCCTTATTTGGCGATACCAATGAACAAAAGCCTGACGTTGCCCTGTGAAGAGCGCAATCTGAATTTCAGCACTATGGGAAACAATGAAATGCAGTTCCCCAGCCAAACAAATGCCAGATGAGCGACCACACCTGAAAAGGCAAAGCAGCTGACTCATCTTTGTGTGTTTTGTAAAGGCAGTGGCACTCCTGGGCTGGAATGTGCGCAGAAACCAGGCATGAGGAACACAAGGTAACAATGGAATGCTTCAGTGTTATAATTACTGAAGCCCAGACACCCCCCCCTTTCCCCCCACATTCCTGCTGCACGGCATAATCACGGACCAAGTGCTTTTACAGAAATGCTTCCCCATCCTGTGCACTGAAGAAAAAGAAAGGAACGCAGTAATTGCATCTCGAGATGCTCTCCCCCAAGTCTGGCTGCGTCTTGTGAAGGGGTAAACAAGAGAGCAAGGTTGAAAACTAGAATCAAAATGGAAACCTGAAGAAAGCCAAGAACAAGTCACCTTTTCATCTGTTCCAGGCACCGGTGACTTAGACAAGCGTGTCGGCGGCTGTGAAGAATAGCTAGTCGATTAAGAGAGTTAATCAAATGTAAATATGTCTAATCTCAGAGAAACACTGTTTTCCCGAAAGGACGTTACTGTGAAAAAAAAGCAAAAAAAATAGAATAATGCTAAGGGTAGCACTGGCATTTTGGTGTAGTGGTTAAGAGGGCGGACTCTAATCTGGGAGAACTGGGTTTGATTCCCCACTCCTCCACTTGCAACTGCTGGATGACCTTGGGCCAGTCATAAGTTCTTTCAAAGCTGTTCTCTCAAGGGCAGTTCTCAAGGGAGCTCTCTCAGCCCCACCTACCTCACAGGGTGTCTGCTGTGGGGAGGGGAAGGGAGATTGTAAGCTGCTCCGAGACTCCTTCGGGTAGTGAAAGGCGGGGTATAACTCCAATCTCTTCTTCTTCTTAATTACATGTGGTCTTTTTGGCTCACTCCTGCCCATCTATTTCATCCTTACCACCACTGTAGGTTAAAAAACTCCCTCACTGTCAGGCTAACATTCTAAGCCACCTTGAATCACAAGGAAAGGCAGGAGATAAGTGTTTTAATACATACAATATACAAATAACCTCTGAATCAGAGGTTTACATCACTTCCTGAGGAAACTGAATTGCAGACTCTCTGGCTGGTACTTAGCAGGAAGGAATGCTGAAAGGATTTAAATTCTGTTTCTTCTTTCAGAAGGGGGTCTGTAAACTCTTCTGACTATTGCACAGTACATAACAGCTACAGGACACCGAACGGCTTATTTTAATCCAAATTCCCTCACTCTTTGAGAATTTCTTCCAGATTAAATCTTGTAATTCAAAAGTTGGTAAGTACGGAATAGATGCTGTCACTGCTTTAAAGGTTAGCAAAAATCTACAAGGAATCCCTTATTCCATTTAGACTCTTCGCAAACAGGAGGTTCTGTTACAGGTCCAAACCCTGTTCTCTCACTGAGAATATTCAACACTCTTTTCTACAAGGAGCTCAGGGCAACAGACATAATGCCTTCCTTGCCTCTGCTTACCCTCTCAATAACCTTTGAGGAAGACTGGAGATCAGAAGGGGGGGGTCTCCCCAGTCCTATTATCCACTCCACCTCTCTGGCTCTATCAAAGACTGCACTTGGGGAGACTGTAGAAGTAAAACCTGTTTTCTGCTCCTGAGATTGGACAGGCATTCCTCACCGATCTTGCCCAGGTGATCACCTAGCACAGAACTCTGTTTAGGGCAACAAGATGGTTTCTCTGACCATTAGCCAAAGTTATATTATACATACTGGATTTGATATGCTAAATCTCTCCATTGGATGTTTTATTTATTTATTATTTATTTATTTGTTTCCATTTATATCCCGCCTTGTCAGTGATACAACCGACTCAAGGCGGCTAACAACATATAAAATCATAAAAACAGATTTACAATTTAAAACATCGACATTTAAAAACTCTAAATAAATTGCTTTTGGCTGAAATTTTGCCTTGCTTCTTGATTTCGGCAAATCAAGCATTGGTATTATTTATGCTGGGAAACAGCCATACATTGTGTGTTACACAATGACATAAGCAAAAATAGCCAAGTCCTTGCCCCCTGTTTTATAACATTAAAAAGACAGAGGAAGTAGGCAGAGAGAGATGAATGGGAGCAAATGCAGCTCCAAGGATCAACGGCGGAAACCAAGAAAAAATGTATTTTACAAGCCATTTTGTTCCCTAGTATCAACTATCAGGCAGTAGTTGTTGACTCTTCTCTTGTCAATCAGAGCAAAAACTACTCAACTGGACATTATGGCACGTCCTGGAAGTAAGGCGGTGTAGGAAGAGGGCAGGGTGGGGTTGGGAGGTTGTAAACCAGTTTTGAAAATATGACTCTGCCAGTCACAACAGACAATACCAAGCAAGATGGGCTAATAATGCTAATAATAGGCTAATAATAATTTAATAATTTGTATACGTTCAGCTTTATGCACATCCAGTTGCAACTAAGAATGAGGGGGAAGGGGGGGAAATCATAATTTTAGGGGGGGCAGAAGGCTTTGTTCTATTTTTGAACTACTTCAAAATGTAACTGGTGTGCAATTGTACACACACGAAGAGCAGTGTACGCACACATTAACTAATTTAAAAATAAAATATATCCATCTTTGCTTTGACAAAACAGAATAATACAGCTATGTGTTTATCCCAGCTTTCCTCTGAGGAGCTTGGGGGCAGCTTCCATTATTTCTCTTCCCTTTTTCTTCTATCCTCACAACCCAGTGTTTCCTCTAAGCTGAGTTAGTGTGAGCTGGCTCACAGTCTTTTAGCCTCTGGCTCACTCATTTTGGTCTTAGCTCAGGAAGAATGGCTCCAGACTCTGTGTTCCCCCTAAGCTGAGTTGGTGTGAGCTAGCTCACAGTCTTTTAGCCTCCAGCTCGCACATTTTTGTCTTAGCTCAGGAAAGATGGCTCCAGAGCAGTGTTCCCTCTAAGCTGAGTTAGTGTGAGCTAGCTCACTTTTTTTTTTTAAAGCCTCTGGCTCACCCATTTTTCTCTTAGCTCAGGAAGGATGGCTCCAGAGCAGTGTTCCCTCTGAGTTAGTGTGAGCTAGCCCAGTTTTTTAGCCTCCGGCTCACAGATTTCTGTCTCAGCTCAAGAAGGATGGCTCCAGAGCAGTGTTCCCTCTAAGCTGAGTTACTGTGAGCTAGCTCACTTTTTTTTTAAAGCCTCTGGCTCACCCATTTTTGTCTTAGTTTAGGAAGGATGGCTAAGCTGAAAGAGAGCTGACCCCCTAAATTACCAAGGTACTTGTATGGTTCCCCACACACACACCTTTTGTCTTAGCTTCACAACAACCCTGCAAGGCAGGACAGGCAGAAACAGCGACTGCCCCCCCCCCCCAGCGAGTTCCGGGGTTCGAAATCGAGTTTGCCCCTTTCTCGCACCCGTCCCACTCCCAGAAGGCCCCGGGGCCTAGGCTTTAGGGGAGGGACTACCCCCCCGCTCCCCCCCCCCACACTCAATGCCTCGCCCTCACGACCCCCGGAGAGGGGACAAGGCTCCCTTTCCGTCCACTCACCTGCGGGGCCGAGGGAGGGAGGCGGGCGATCGCGGACTCTGGGCAGTCAACGCGACTCCGCCTCAAGCGGGGCTCTGCGGGGAAGCGACCGAGGCGCGGCCGTCAAACTGGGCCCGGCTCTGTCAGGGGGGAGCCACTGCGCGTGCGCGCCGGCCTCCACCCCCCCCCGGGCGCCTCGCGCGCTCGCTGCGCATGCGCGGCGGTGGCGTTCCCAACGGTCAGGCCCTCCTCCCCCGCCCCTCCTGTTTGCCGGAGACGATGATCTTCACCGGGCGCCTACGCGCTTGGGAGGGGGAAGAGAGCTAGCCCTGTGGGGGTCGTAGTGCGCCTGCGCGAAGTGCGAGCGTGGGAAAGGGTCCTCTGCTGCGCCCTTCACTGCGCTTGCGCGGATGTGCACGGGCGGATAAGGGTGTGGCTTACGGAGTGCGCCTGCGCGGGCCGAAAATGGTTAAAATACAGGTCTGTGTCAAGCCACGGGGCGGGGGTTGGAGAAGGTGGTGTGAATAAGCAGCAGGGACTGGGTTGGTGGTGGAGGAAAAGTTCCTGGAGGAAAAGTTTGTCGGTCTGGACCAGGAGGTGTGTCTGCGCATTGCTAGTGTGTCTGTTTTTGCATAAACATCACACCTTGTAAAATTTAGAAATGCATTCAAAAATGACAGCTAGGAATGCAAGGGATGTTGGAATGTTTTGTTGATTGGACACTGTCTGCATCCCCCCTCAAAGAAGAAAAAAGTGCTTTTAAGTTACCCCCGTGCCTGAGAGGAGATGGAGAGTCTCGGCTGACTTCCTGCAATCAGAAAAGATACACCTTTACACATTTATCTCCTATTTTGACATATCTATTGCTTAACTGTTTCCCCCTTAATTAAATCAAAATAATGGTTGCCCATATAACCTTGGCTTGTTATTTAGTTTTGCCTCCACATACTTTAAAACATCATTATGTTACAGATTTGCTGTTCAGCCTCTCTCTATAAGTTTGAACCTTACCTACCATTCCAATGTATCGGAAGAAGTGTTCCTGCACACAAAAGCTCATACCTTGAATAAAACTTCGTTGGTCTTAAAGATGCTGCTGGACTCTAAATTTGTTCTCCTGCTTCAGACCAACACGGCTGACCACCTGGGACATAAAACTTTGTAAAATTAGATCCAGGTGGTCAGCCGTGTTGGTCTGAAGCAGCAGGACAAAGTTGGAGTCCAGGGGCACCCTTAAGACCAGCTAAGTTTTATCCAAGGTATAAGCTTTTGTGTGCATGCACATTTCCTCAGATACATATTCCATTTCTATGTACATTGGACTCTTTGTTCTCTTGTAAAATTTATTTAGCTGCATTGATACCCCGCCTTCTCCCATATGGGGACCCTGAGCAGCTAATATAATTCTTCTGTGCATTTTACCCTTACTACAACCCTGTGAAGTAGGTTGGGCTGAATGTGCTTGACTAGCCCAAGGTCAGCCGGTGAGTTCCTGTGGCAGTGTGGGGGATTTGAACCCGGGTCTCCCAGATCCTAGACCAACACTAACCGCTGCACCACGTTGGCTCTCTACAATGCAGCCAAATGATTGTTTTCAGTGGTTTATCAGATGGAAAGGAAAGGGAAACTTCCAGATACTTCAGAACTGAATCAATGGAATCACAGAGTCGGAAGGGACCTCCAGAGTCATCTAGTCCAACCCCCTACACAAGGCAGGGAATTCACAAATACCTTCCCACCCCCAGTGACCCCTGCTCTGTGCCCAGAAGAGGAGGGGAAACCCTCTCCAGGATCTCCAGCCAAACTGGCCTGGAGAACAGTTGCTTCCTGATCCCAAAGTGGGCGTGTAAGAAAGGGCCACGAGAACTAAGCACTGATGCAACCCTCCCTCTCATGATCTGCCTTAAGTTCACACAATCAGCATTGCTGTCAGATGGCCCCCTAGCCTGTTAGAAAACCTCCAAAGAAGGAGAGCTCACCACCTCCCAAGGAAGCCTGTCAAAAACCCATCTGTTAAATAGCATCATCTCTAGACACAACACTAAACCAATGGAAAAATCTCACAACGGCAAGGATAAGGTTTGAAAATCTATCAAATAAAAGGAGTAAAACCAGCTTGTGATGAGACAAAGATGAGAACTTAACCTAGGTACACCCCGGTAATTTTCTCCCGCAGAATTCAATTGCTGCTCTTATGAACAGGGCTGTCACTTGAGTGAAAATGACCAAGATGGGTGTAAATTCTCCAAATCTCATCTGTGGCTCTGTTGAAAAGCCTCGAGCCTACATACATTTATTCAGGTGAGAGTCCCGCTGTGTTAAATAGAACTGTCTCCTACAAAAGGGAGCATAGGATAACCCACCTGTGTAATGATTTCATGTTTTGGTGTGTAATTCTTTAAATGTTTAGTTTGACTGCAGTAATGTAAGAAGAATGATAGAGGGAGACAAGTGTGATGTGGTTGGCTGATGACTGAGAGATTGGGAGGAGAGATGTCTCTGAGGAGATTCAGTATTTGGTGTTCTTGAAGAGAAGAGTGTGGAGAGTTTTTGTGAGAGAGTTTGTATGGCAGAAGAAGCAGTTTGAGTCTATTCTGTGTGATTAAGACAAACAGTTTAGCCTGTGTGGCTATGAGAGACAAACAGTTCAGCCGGTGTGGCTAAGAGAGACAAACAGTTCAGCCTGTGTGGCTATGTATATGAGAGAGGGAGAGAGAGAAGCCTGTCAGAGTTGAGTTTTGGTGTTTGAGTGACTGTGTGTGACACCAAGCTTCGTCAGTTATATGTTCTTTCCTCAACAATAGTTAAAAAATACTCAGAAACCTATTTTGTTCTTTTATAAATCATCATTTGTTTAAACTTATCCCAGCAATCAGATCAGTCCTTCCTCAGGACCACATAGTCCTCTGAAGTGCCCAGACACTGGGTCACTCTACCAAAAAAGAGAGAGATTTGGAATTTTTAATTCCTGGTGGCAGCAGAAATTTACCAAGTTCATGTACACAGCGTGTGTTTTAAAGGAGAAACAGTCTCCCCAATAAGTGAGGACGTCACAGTCTGATTCACCACGGGAAACCTCTCCAGCTGGGCGCTGGAGGACGCGGGTGAAAGACGGCCTCTTGCCCTCTCTCTGCGCCAGTTTGCTCTGCAGATTAAGAGCTCTGCAACTAGGTCAGTTGAAAATTGCCCAGCTGGAATGCAATTGTGTGTAAGGACAGCTTTGTCGCCCAGAACCGTCTTTTGCGGCTGGAGGAGGGGAAAGCCGCAGAGCTAGCTTTACTGTAGACGCACGCACACACGCACAACAGGAATCTGGAGACTGACACTGTAATCCTATGTGGAGTTATTCCAGCGGAAACCTGTTGAATTCAGTGGGTTTAAACCAGGGGTGTCAAACATAAGGCCTAAAGGCTGGAACAGGCCCATCCAGAGCTCTTACCCAGCTCACAAGCAACTGGTATGTATGGAAGTCTAAGGTAAGGTAGTCCCCTTTTTATAGTATCTCTTGGGAAAAAACCTAATCTTGCATGTGATTAAATACATTTATTGGGGCTTTTGTGGGTTCCCCAGTAAATCAATTGCTTTCACTGCTAGGAATCAATTGCTTTTGTTTGTATTTTGAGTAAGAACTAATATTGTTCATTGGGTTTGCCTCCAGGCAAACTTTTTAAACTTTATAAAGTTTATATCTCCAGTACCCGGCATTACATATTATGGCACACATGGCCCAGCTCAACAAAGTAACATTTATGTCAGCTCCGACCCTCATAACAAATGAGTTTGACACCCCTGGTTTAGACTGGAGGAGGCCTGCGTGGGATTCCACTTCTCAATGGACTACATCCCAAGCTTCAGTTTTTAATTATTGTTTTCTTTATATCTCATTTTTCTCCCCACAGTTGGGACTCCAAGTGGCTTAGGACGTTTTCTCACAACAACCCTGCAAGGCAAGCCAGGCTCAGAGTTTGTGAAGACCTAGTGAGCTTCCATGGCAGAGTGGGGGTCCTAGTTCCCCCCCCCCCTACCCACGACACCACACTGGCTCTCAAATAATAGTTTATCATCCTTTCTAAAAGGCAAGCCACTCTGAGACTCCTTTGAGTAGTGAAGGGTGGGGTATAAATCCAACCTCCTCCTCCTCCTCTTCTACTTTTTCTTCTTCCCCCATCATATGGTTTCGCTGGAACGGGGGAAGTAATTACAAGAGTAAAGAATAAACCATCTTATGACCATGTAATGTTGGTTGGATTAACTGTGATGGTACACTCAGGGCGGTAGCTGTGGTGGTCTGAAGCAACAGAACAGAGTTTGAGTCCAGTGGCACCTTTACGACTAACAAAGTATAATTCTGGCTATAAGCTTTTGTGTGTGTGCAACTTCTTCAGATACATTGAAACTGACTTCCTCAAGCCTTACATACAGGTGGATTCAGGTGGTGTAGCTGTGTTGGTCTGAAGCAACAGAACAAAGTCTGAGTCCAGCGGCACCTTTAAGAGCAACGAAGCTTAATTCTGAATATCAGCTTTGCTAGGAACGAAATTTTGTTGTTCATAAAGGTACCTGGGGAGGATAAGGTTTGGGAAGCGACCTCAGGGTGGGTATAATGCCATGGAATCCACCCACCAAATCAGTCATTTTCTCCAGGGGGTCTGATCTCTGAAGTCTGAAGATCAGTCGTAATTCTGGGAGATCTCCTGACTCTACCTGGAGGGTTGCAACCACAGACTTTTGACCTGCCCTTGGGTAATCCGTGCGAGCGGGCGGTGAACGAAGTTATGGGAAACACGGCTGCATTCCTTTTTGTTCTCTGCAGCGGCCTGCGACGAAAGAATAAACTTCGCCAAGTCCCTTTTCGGTGTGATAAAAGCTTTATTAAGACTATGCGTTCAGACTATGTGCGGGAGAGAGGTATTTACAAGAGACAGCCCAAGGGAACCCTTCCCCGGCATTTTCCGTCCTTGACATGAAAATGCAAACAGACTGCGTTTAAAAAAGAAACAACAGATATACTCAGTTCCAACGGAGAAAACATGTCTGTATAACCCTCAGCAGTAAACAAAATACACTCTGGGGAGCAGTGGGGGGATTTGAGCTCTTGTCTGGTGCAGATACTCAGACCTCTACCCCCCACCCCAGAGGCTGATGTTTTCCACTTCCGGCCTTCCTTCCGTCTCCTTCAACGCAGTGTCTTTTCAATACGCTTGGGCTGCTCCAGTCATCACTATGGTGGCTATCTTGCAAACAGGCCGCTCACCAGGGAAGGCTTTGTCTATCCCCCTGTGAATGGAGAGCAAAGGGTTAAACTGGGGAGGTGGTGGGGGGATGAGGTGGAAAAACAGAGAGCCAACTTCCGCGTGGGGAAGGGGCATCAGTTCGAGGAGGGACCTCAGTGGGAGTCATGTCAGACTCACCTTATCTCTTTTTTTGGGAAAGTTACTACCTTGCTGGGTCAGGGAATGCTGTAGACATAGTTTATCTTGATTTCAGTAAGGTTTTTGATAAGGTTCCACATAATATACTTGTTGGCAAATTAGAAAAATGTGGTTTGGATCGTATGACTGTTAGGTGGATCTGTAACTGGTTGACAGATTGCACACACAGCGTGCTTGTGAATGGTTCCTCATCTTCTTGGAGAGGAGTGACAAGTGGAGTGTCTCAAGGATCTGTCCTGGGACCTGTTTTGTTCAGCATCTTTATCAGTGATTTGGATGACGAGATAGAGGGAATGCTTATTAAATTTGCAGATGATACTAAATTTTATGATTCTATGATTCTAGGGATGAGCACAGAGCAAGCAAGAAAATGCAGCATGCTGCAGGCAGGGATAATTAAGGCAAAGCACTCTTTTTAGAAAGGAGCGCTGTATTATTTGTCCATAGCAGTGGGCCTCTGCTCCCCAGCCTCCTGAAAGGCAAGAGAAGAAACTTCACACCTACCAGCAGCGGGTTCAAAGGCAGACTCTATTCCGCCGCTGATGACTTGGAAGCAGAAGACTTGGAGACCTGGATGATTTCCACCGAGGTGAAGGCTTTGCCAGCTGACACCCGGTGCCTGGTGCGCAGTTTATTCAGTGCCGACTCGGCCATTCCGGCCCTCTCCTCGGCGTCATCCAGCTCGTGCACGGTTTTGCGGTACCTCGCTATGCTCTGGTTAGCCTGCTCCTCCTGCAGAGAGCCAAAATAAGCAGAGTGTTGCTTGAGGATAAAAGGTTCGGTGCTCGGCTACAGGTAGAACGGAAGACGGGGCATTCCAAGGGGAAGACAGAGGCCATTAGGGGAAGACAGAGGGCACAAGGGGGAAGACAGAAGGCATTCTGAGGAAGACAGATGTATGGTCATGTTAACCGCTTCTCCAAACTCTGCTGGAAGAAGGTAAAATGGAACCTCCTTGGATGAACGGTTTCATGCAGCTGGCAACAGATCAAAGATCTCAGGCCTGGCAAGATTTGAAAGAATATGTTGAACAATATTGGGACATGAAAAACTACATTTACACGTGGATATAATAGTAAAAAGAAATAGAAATGTATGAATGTATAAATGGTAGTTAGATAAGGGGGATATTTTTAGAATTGTATAAGAAAATAAGAATTTAAATAGTGTATAACTATTTTAAAGTTGATTAAGTCGTTACCAGAAATGTAAAAACATATATATGCATTTAAAGAACGGTTAAAGCTGAAAATGTGAAATGCTTCAGATGTGGTGGGAAACCACCAATACAAGATGATAACAAGATTATACAGTAGAATGAAAAAGTGGGTATAATATGGAAGAAGGGTTTGTATAAGAAAAATATGTTAAAATGTGTGAAAATAATAAACATTTATTTACAAAAAAAAAAAAAAGATCTCAGGCCTGGAAGGAATGGATTCTGCAAGGATCCCCATAGGCCTTGGGCAGAAGCGGCTGTCAGGCTTGGACGTCATGGAGCTTCAGGAGCACAGCTATATGTATTACCCGGGTGTGCTACTGATGGTTTTTTCAGTCTGTGTGTTGGGTGGCTGGCATCTATTGAACTGTTACCAGTTGCCAGAAATCAGCCTTACCCTGCGGCAAGGTGAGGCAGCAGCCTCAGGTGTGGATCTAGGGCCGAGAAGGAGACAGGTGGGTCTAATAATTAATAATTAATGTATGACAGTGTGTGTATTATAGCCAGGGAATCCTAAGATTGTTTGGCAGCCTGAAGTTCTAGCTCTTCTAACGTTATGCACCACTAGGTGGCGAGCTAGACTTGTTTGGGGAGCTGAGAGAGCTGTGACTGACCCAAGAACATAAGAGAAGCCAATGCTGGATCAGGCCAGTGGCCCATCCACTCCAACACTCTGTCACAGAGTGGCCAAAAACACCAGGTGCCATCAGGAGGTCCACCAGTGGGGCCAGGACACTAGAAGCCCTCCCACTGTTGCCCCCCCATCAAGCACCAAGAATACAAAGCATCACTTGCCCCAGACTGAGAGATCCTATCTATACCTTGTGGCTAATAGCCACTGATGGACCTCGGCCCCATATGTTTATCCACCCAGCTGGCTGCATGTGGAAAAGTGGGGAATCAAACCCGGGTCTCCAGATCAGAGTCTGCGGCTGTTAACCACTAGATTGCGGTGGCTCTCCCCACAGGTGGATCTAATCCAGGGACACGACTAACGTGGATGTTCTCCATGATCCCCATGGGAGGTGTAATCCACACAGAGCACCACCTGACCCTGGGTATGATTGTTGCAGCTAAGCTCTGAAGCACGGGTCCCCAATCCTTTTTGAGCCTGCGGGCACATTCGGAATTCTGACACAGGGCGGTGGGCAGAACCACAGAACGGCTGCCGCGCATCCAGTGAAAACCCAAACGCAGGAAAGGAAAGAAGTACTTTTAAAAACGTTCCAGCAAACAGGAGAGAGAGGAGGAATAAAACCAATGTTGGCTGCAGCAGCTGCTGCCAAAGCAACGTTATTTCAATCTGCACAGCCGATTGGATCTCCAGTGGCCTATCAGAAGCTGTGCTGGGCGGGAGCCCCAACCATTTTCTGAAAACACTTAGTGGGCAACACATAAGGTACTGGCGGGCACGGTGGCGCCCCTGGGCACCCTGTTGGGGACTCCCGGTGCTGAAGCCAAGAGATACTTACGGCCTCCTCGATCTGCCTCTTGTACGTCTTCAGCTTGTTCTGCAGCTTCTCCACCAGCTCTTGCATGCGCTGGTTGGTCTTGTGGTCCTCCTCGGTCTGGAAGACCAGCTCCTTCAGGCGCCGTTCGTTTTTGTGCAGGACTTTCACTGTCTCCACGTGCCGCTTCTGCTCAGAGTCCAGCTCGGTCTCCAGTTCCTTAATCTGAAAGCAAAAAAGGGAGATGGGAGAGGGTCAGATGTTGGGAAGTAAGACAGGCAGGAGGTCACTGGGGAATATGACAAAGGGAAGGGGAGGGAAGGGAAGGGAGGAGGGAAGGGGAGGGAAGGAAGGAAGGGAGGAGGGGAGGGAAGGGAGGAGGGGAGGGGAGGGAGGGGAAGGGGGGAGGGGAGGGAGGAGAGGAGGGAAGGGAGAGGGGAGGAGGGAGAGTTTAAAAGGGAGTATTTCCTAAAGCAGGGGTGGCAAACCTATGGCCCGCGTGCCAGAGGTGGCACTCAGAGCCCTCTCTGTGGGCACGCACGGCATGGCCCCAGCACAGAGTCCGCAAGATTGGACAGCAAAAATCACACTAATTGTTCAAAAGCACGCCAAATGCAAACTTTAACCTTTCAATAAAAAGTTGTTTGTATCATTGAAAGCTCTGTTATTGTGTTTTTCTTTCAAAACAAAAGATGTTAACGTTATGAGTTGTTTTTTCTAAAACGAAAACCTCAGTATTCAGGTTAAATGGCCGTGTTGGCACTTTGCGATAAATAAGTAGGTTTTGGGTTGCAGTTTGGGCACTCGGTCTCTAAAAGGTTCACCATCACTGTCCTAAAGAATTTAAGAAAGCTGTTCGCCCTGTCTTTAACCGAAATACAGAGCTAAGGATACCCAGGTGATCCCGAGGCCAGCATCTTGCACCTCCGCCTACGGAGGTGAGGAGGGTGGCAAACACTGGGCTTTTCCAGCGGTGGCACCTTGTCTTTGGAACAGCTTTGAGGCTTGCCTGGTGCCTGACTGGTTCTTAGGCCCCAGGCCAAAATATTTCTATTTACTCAGGCTTTGGGGCTGAGAGGTTCTGTTTTTTTAAAAGCTGTTTTTCATATGCCAGTAAGGGCTTGCCGACTGAGACTGGGCAAGCTGTCCTTACGGTCTGCTTGTAGCCCTGGGGGTTGATTACTGGACATAAATCTGGCCACTGAATGTCTCTCTGAACGCTCTTGAAAGTGGGGGGGAGTGACCGGCCTCTCTGCCGGAGGAGAAGATTCTGGGAAAGACGTTCTCACTTTGGTCTCCAGCTTCATGATGGTGCGTTTCCCTCCTTTCAGCGCCTGTTGCTCGGCTTCCTCGATCTTGACTTGCAGATCTTTTATAGTGACCTCGTAGTTCTTCTTAATCTTCTCCAGGTGCATGGAGTGATCCTGCTCTTGGCGCAGTTCTTCAGCCATCCGCGTTGCCTGGAATTGGGGGGGATCAAGACAGCCAAGACATGATGATTCACAAGGAACATCAAAAAGTTTTGTTTCAAAGCATCAAATCTTGTAGTATGCTGACCAACACTGCCCCCTTTTTTTTTGCAGGAGAGTGGGAAAAGTTCAGAGATAGGACACAGTGTACATTTTATAAGTTTCTAGCCCTCAGGGGTCTGTAAGCACGCTTGAAAATGTTCAAAGAGGGCTTGCCAAAATGTCAAGAGTCAGAAGGACGACGAGGAAGAAGAGAAGAAGAGGAGATTGGATTTATACCCCGCCCTTCACTCACTTGGAGTCTCAGAGCGGCTTACAAACTCCTTTCCCTTCCCCTCCCCACAACAGACAACCTGTGAGGTAGGTGGGGCTGAGAGACCTCTGAGAGAACTGCCCCTGAGAGAACAGCTCAGAGAGAACTGTGACTGACCCAAGGTCACCCAGCTGGCTGCATGTGGCGGAGTGGGGGATCAAACCCGATTCTCCAGATTAGAGTCCGCCACTCATAACCACTACACCAAACTGGCTCTCAGATTGGGAGCAGCTCTCCAGGGTCTCAGGTTCAAGGTCTTTCACATCACCTAAGACCTGGTCCTTTTAACTGGAGAAGCCAGGGATTGAACCTGGGCCTTCTGTGTGCCAAGCAGATGCTCTACCACTGAGCTACAGACCCTTCATGCCTGTCTGGAAAGGGTCTCCAACATACGTATCCAGGGGCGGGACTCACATCAGCCACAGCTTTCTTTGCTCTCTCATCTGCTGCACGGAACTCGCTGATGACCTCCTCGTGTTCGTTGGTGATGCGCTGGAGGTCGGACTCCAGCTTGCGCTTGATCACCAGCAGGGTTTGGTTCTGCAAAGGGGAGCGGAACGTTACCAAGGAAAATGGCAGGGAAAGGAACTTCTACAGAACGGGATCGAACTTCAGAGTACACAGAGCAGGAACAATCCTGTGGGGAACTGACACGGTTTATGGTCACAGAAACCACCATTTTAATTCTGTTTTGCAGCCAGCTGCAAAAAAGGGGGTGCCCAGCGAAAGAGGGCTCTAAGCGGCCGAGGTTTATTTAGCTTTGCCTCCGAGTTCAATGTGCTACACCCCTACCAGTGTCCACTAATCCCGGAGAGAGAGAACGACCACCCGTATTTATCACCTGAATGCTGAGCTCGTTTTGCCTCTCGGTGACTTCCACCAGTTCCTGCTCGATGAGCTTGCGCGAGCGCTCGCTGCCCTCCAAGCCGGTGCGGACTTCCTCCAGCTCGGTCTGGAGGAGGCTGAGCCGGCGCTCCTGGAGATTGTACTGCTCGCGGAGCTCTTCGTGCTGACGGGCGTCCTCGTCCATCTGTGTCTGAAGGTCCTGTGGGCGCAAAGGGTGAGAGTGGCATGCGGCTGGGTCTGGAAAGGCGCGGGTCCACGGAGTCGATGCGCGTCAGGTGACTGACTGACTCTTACCGCCTGTACTCTGGCAGCGAGGAGCGAGCAGCACCATGTATCCGTGGGGGCCTTCGTTTTGCTGCCACAAGCAAGCGCCCTGACCGTACCACCCTCTGAAGGTGGCCTGACCCAGGAAGCAGCATTGGCCTGACCTCGCCACCCTCTTAACTCAGCTCTGCCTGCAGGAGAACAATTGGCAGGACCCTGTCCCTCTGCCTTGCCCTGGACAACAAGAGTATCTCTTGGGCACTGACTTCCGTTGCCATGATCTCCCCCGCCCCCCTTCCCCTGTGACTCTGCCCCCCACCTTGATCTGCTGCTGCAGCTTCTTCAGCGTCTTGACCAGCTCGCTGTTGTTCTTGTTGGCATGGTCCAGCTGGATCTCCATTTCGTTCAGGTCTGTCTCCATCTTCTTCTTCAAGCGGAGGGCCTCGGCCCGTCCTTTCGCCTCCATCTCCAGACTGGACTGCAGGGACTCGATTGCGCGCTGGTGGTTCTTCCTGCGGGGGAAAGCAGATACAGTCGAGTGGGGACGGCTGAGTTGCGTGATGTGGAACCTCAGCGTCGGATGGGTCTCGCCTATGTCAAGCCACACAGTCAGCAGCACGCACGTGGCTGGGAGCCCTGGCTGTCGCTGAACAGCGGCCAAGGGAGAGTGCATTCGCTGCTGAGAAGTAGCAGTTAGGGGAGGGTTTGCTCAACTGACTCTTCTGTCCACGCGCTTTCCGTCTGCAACCCCATTTCCCTTGTTTTTTTCCAGATGTGTTTTCCTTAAATGACCTGATTTGGGGGCAGTTTTACACATTCACACACAAAGATAGTTTCAGAGGGAGCTGTTTTGGTCTGCAATAGAACAGCTGGATTAAAGTCCTGTAGCACCTCACAGAGGTGTCGAACTCATTTGTTACGAGGGCCGGATCTGACATTAATGTCACTTTGGCCCTTTCTATGCCCACATTTTGCCTCAGTCTCTGAGCGCATCCTATTCTTCCAGTCTGCATTCCCTCCCAACTGTCATTTTCACCTCGTTTAGGAGCTTTCTCTTATTTTCACATTTGTTTTACAGGAATCTGCATTTGTTTTACAGGAATCTTCCAGCACGCTGTCACCCCGTGGCTACCAAAACTCCTTTTCGAAGCGATTCTTTGTTCTCATCTGCTTTCAAAATCGCTAATTCTTCTAAAATAGAATTGTTTCTGTGGGTATTTTAAATGCTGCCTGCTGCCCCTCCCCGATTTCCTCTCTCTCTTTAGGTGGACGCTCCCCTCCCTGTTCTGTTTTCTTTCCCTCCTTCTCCAAAGACAAAAGAGGATGTATCCTCCCAATCACACAAACTTTAAAGAAGCCGGAGTGAGCATAAGAAGGAATCAGTAGATATAAAGGACTGGGGGATTCCCTGCTCCCAAATGTGTCAGTCTCGCATGTGTGGACCTGGATTTCCCCCTCCCTTCCCTTTCTTTTTGCAGAATCACGGAGGGAGGGAGGGAGGGGTTGCCAGCCAGTTAGCTCAAAAAATGCAGGTTTTGCTTATAGATGTAGAATGCATATAGAATACACAAATAAATAAACCGGAGGGGGGGAAACCAGTGCACAGGGAATGCGTGTAACTGTGAACCCTTAAGGCGTGACTCCTCGGATTCTCCGGAGCAAGCTGTCAGTGCAGAAAGGGCCTTTGTCGGGCTGGGCCCTGGGTGCCATAAAAGGTAATGCCAGGTACCAGAGAGATGAACTTTATAAAGCACACAGGCAAAGCCAATTAATATTACTTTTTTAACTCAAATTCCGGTCCGCAGGCCGTTATGGTTGACGCTCCTGCCTTAGAGACTGACAAAATTTTCGGGGTGCAAGCTTTCTGATGAGGGGAGCTTGGACTCTCATACCCTGAAAATCTTGCTGGTCTAGAAGATGCTACTGGATCTGAATCTAGCGACCCAGCTGCAGACTGGAAGGTCGGTAGCGTGGCAGTTCTAGACCCACGTGACGGAGTGAGCTCCCATCTCTGGCCCCAGCTCCTGCCAACCTAGCAGTTTGAAAGCAAGAAACTGCAAGAAGATAAATGGGTACCACTTCGGTGGGAAGGTAACAGCATTCTGTGCACCTCGGCATTTAGTCACGCCGGCCACATGACCACAGAAAAGTCTTCGGACAGCGCTGGCTCTTCGGCTTGGAAACAGAGATGAGCACTGCCCCCTAGAGTCAGATTCGACTGGCTTTCGAGCAAGGGGAAACTTTTACCTTTACCTTTTTACACACAAAGGCAGCTGTTCAAAAAAAAGCTTTCCCCAGTATGTCTTAGATTCTTGTACGGATGGGGAGGTCTATACAAGTTTGAATCTCCCGTCTTCCGTACCTTGTAGCTTCAAATTCCTCTTCCTTCTCGTGTATCCTCCTGTCGATGTCTGCTTTGACTTGCGCCAGCTCCAGCTGGATGCGGATGAGTTTGCTCTCCTCAACCTGTCGGCAAACATACGAGCAGAGGCTTGGACAGCGGGCTTTCGAAAGAGGGGTTTAAATTGTACTGTGCGTGGGATGCTTTCAACACACAAGGGTGAGACCATGTGGATTGGAGGGCTTGGAATCTCCTCCAAGTCCAAGAGGAGAGAGAGAACTCTTGGTCTGGATCAGGTACAGGACACAGGGAGAGAGGAATTAACGGGGGAGAAGGCATGTCCTCTCTCTCCCCGGTTCTGATTTGAAGTGGGCCCCACGTGCAGCTTGGAATTACCCTCTAGGCAGGAAACTCCCAGAGCAAGTCTGGTGGAGAGGAATCCCAAAAAGGGAGGATGCCAACTCTGGACAGGGAATTCTTGTAAATTTGGGGGGTGAAGCCGGGGGGGGGGCAGCCCTGCAGGTTGGCAGCCCTGCTGTGTAGACAGATGGGAAGGGCTATCAGGACTTTGCAGTGTGTGAATGGGCCTTGGATAGCAGATGAAGGCTCATTTGATGGAATCAGTTTTCCATTTCATTTCATTTACAAACAGGTATGTCTATACAGCTCCTCAGGAATTTGAAGAGGGAAAAGGATAAAAAATGCAAAACGATATATAAAGTGCAGGCGTTAAGGTCAAACACAAAGCCAGTGCCCCAGCTAAATACCTTTATAGTCTCCAAAGTTTATCAACAAAGTTAAAATCAGAAGCCATTTTCAGATGAAACAGAAGGCTAGAGGCCCAGAGTAACACTCTGCCTGACTTTAAGTAATTATCTTGGCACTTCAGGGCCACAGATGCGTATTTAACAACTGTCAGGGTGCTCTGTCATCGTCCGACAGAAGATTTAAGCAAATGGTAGACTCTAGAATGCCAGATCTAGAAACCATTGCTGTGGCATTCCCACCAACCCCTGGACTCTAGAATGAAAGAGGGAGCAAGCAAAGATGGTTTTCCGTTCTTCAGCACAGAGAACTAGCACCACAGGGAAATGGCTAGGCTACAGCACTTCTCCCTGACATGCTAGATTTCCAAGTGGAATGAACTTTTTGCATGGAGGAGCACTCCACTAGGTGAGGCTAGTCTCTGTCCTCCTGAATGGGAATCCTAGTGGTCCTACTGAAGTCCTCAGGAGATTCCACTGCACTGAAAGTGCAGCCTATTTCTTTGGGTCTGAGGGCGGACGGTCGTGTCCTCAGCGGGACTCAGAAATGCTAAATATATCAGGGCTAATAGAGCAGAAAACCGTCACCTCCAGGGAAGACTCGGCCTCCTCCAGGGCCATCTGCAGCTCGTCCTTCTCGACCTCCAGTTTCTTCTTCATCTTCTGCAACTCATGCACGCTTCTCCCTCCCTCGCCCAGCTGGTCGATCAGATCTTTAATCTCCTCTGAAGAAAGGGGAAGCAAAGACATGCACGCAAAGATATTGGATCTGACGGCTAAAAGCCAGATCTGGGAACCACTGCTGTGGCATTCCCACCAACCCCTCCGAAGGAAAATTGTAGGAGAAGGTTCTAGTCAGCATCAGCCCTGGCTTTTGAAAAGCCCCAACCGTTGTGTGTGCCCTAAGATGTGTACGGGAGAGACGTAACACCTCCCCAGTATACTTGCCCTGGAGGGTCTTGTTTTCTTTCTTGACAGACTCCAAGTGCTCCAGGGCTTCCTCGTAGGCTGTCTTGAGCTTGAAGTTCTCTGTCATGTACATGCGGCACTCCTTCTGGGAGCTGTCCAGCTCCACCTGCACCTCCTCGCACTTCTGCTGCCACTCCGCCAGCATCTTGTCGAAAGCCCGCTGCTTCTTGTCGAGGACCGCGCAGGCGGCGTTGGCCTGGGGAAAGGGAACCAAGCAGTTGTGCATTATATACAATCCCATCTGCCACTACGGACCCCTTCTGCCCGGCACATTGACAGTTCACTTGCCATCGTACACTGGGCCGGCAGAGTTTCCCGCTAGATTCCTGCTAGGGCTGGATGGCCCAGCCTAGCCCGATCTCATCAGATCTTGGAAGTTAAGCTAGGGCTGGCCCTGGCTAGTATTTGGATGGGAGACCTCCAAGGAATACCAGGGTCGTGATGCAGAGGCAAGCCATGGCAAAACCCCTCTGAAACGTCTCTTGCCTTAAAAACAAGTCTAACTCACCTCCTAGTGGTGCATAAAGGTAAAAGAACTAGAACTTCTGGCTGCCAGACAATCGTAGGATCTCCTGGCTAATACTACACACCATATGATAATAATAACTATTATTATTCCTGCTAGATAGATAGCACTAGGTTCTGGGTGAGTGGGGGTAGTTTGAGCTGTCACTCTGGTTAGCCAGAAGATGATTCCATAACCGGTTGAGTGACACCAGAGCTGACTTCTCCCCTCACCTTCTCAAGGTCTAAGGTGAGGTCTTCCACTTCCATCTGAAGCCTCTGTTTGGTTTTCTCCATGCTGGCAGCCCGGGCTTGCGCTGCCTCAGCTGTCTCCTCTGCCTCTTGGAGACGGGCAGCCAACTTCCTCCTGTAAGAAGAAGGCAGGGCAACACTGTCAGCCTTGTAGTCGAGGGCAGTTATGTAGCTGTGTGGCAGACATTACCAGGGAGATTGCTTGAG
Organism: Lepidodactylus listeri; assembly: GCA_029233225.1. Taxonomy (NCBI): domain Eukaryota; kingdom Metazoa; phylum Chordata; class Lepidosauria; order Squamata; family Gekkonidae; genus Lepidodactylus; species Lepidodactylus listeri. The sequence goes on along the minus strand of JARCFY010000022.1, from coordinate 10,606,320 downwards.
ACCTAGACCTGGCAGAATGGATCACAAATCAGAGCCTGACTACATGTTAGACTGTGGCCTGGTCTGTCTAGGGTCCATGCGCTGGGAACTTCCAAGCTGAAACTTAACTTTCAGGTGTACTGGGTAGGGCCGCCAACCTCCTGGGGCCTGGAGATCTCTTGGAATTACAACTGATGTCCTGACAATAAAAAACAGTTCCCCTGGGGAAAATGGCTGCCCTGGAGGGTGGACTCTGTGGCATCACATCCCTGCTAAGGCCCCCCCCTCCCCAACCCTGCCCTGGGGAAAACAAGGTTGCACTTACCTGTAACTGTTGTTCATTGGGTGGTCCTCTGTGCAGGCACACGTGGGACTGCACAGTCGCAGGCCAGCCACGGAAAAGATTTCCAAGCTTTCTAATAGACTAGGAGCACCCCTCCTCTCTCCCACTTTCAGGATCTACTCAAGGCCAAAAACCCTACCAGGGGGACCTCCTTGAACACCCCCCCCCCAATATCTAAAAGAAGAGTTGGTTTTTATACCCCCCCTCTTCACTACTCAAAGGAGTCTCTGAGCGGCATCCAATCGCCTTCCCTTCCTCTCCCAACAACAACAGACACTGTGACTGACCCATGGTCACCAGACCGGAAGATCTGGACCGGGCATTGCACGCCGTAGCTGGTACTCCATCTTGTCTCAATATTGTAAGCATTTTAACTGTAAATTGTTCTGAGTGTTTTAAATGTTTTATATGTACTTGGTACATGTTGCCAAGCAATGTAAGCCGCCCTGAGCCTGCTTACGGGGAGGGCGAAATATAAACATAACAAACAAATAAATAGATAAACTGGCTTCATGTGGAGGAAGAGCAGGGAATCAAACCAGGCTCTCCAGATTAGAGTCCACTGTTCTTAACCACTACACCATGCCGGCTCTCAGCCTGCCAGAATCAACCTTCCTCTTGGGGGGGGGGGGGACAGGCGGTAGCACCCTTGGGACAGACATGAGGTAACAAGGCACTTTCCTCCAGGGGACTCTTGCCCTGCACCCGATCAACGCAGACCTCCCACGCGGACGCGGCACCCCTCTTAGCAGAAACTCCCCCCTCTCAAATCCCACTCACTTGGTCTCTTCCAGCTCTTCCGTCCTCTGAATGGCATCCGTTTCGTATTTGGTTCTCCAGGTTGTGACTTCAGTGTTGAGCTTGGAGACCAGGCGTTGCAGTTCGGCTTTGCCCCCCTGCTCTTCCTCCAGCTGCTCTTTTATCAGGTCCAAATCGTGCTTGGTGTTGGCCAGGCTCACCACGGCCGCGCTTCGAGCCTAAAAACGCCAATTGGTTCCCTGCTCATTTAGGAATCTCAATTACCCCGCCCCCCCCTTGACCCAACACCACCACCTCCAGGCTGCTCCCTGTGCCATCCATGAATAGCGGCTACCAGGTACAAAAACAACAGAATCAGGAGATGTTTGTTCTGGGTTCTCTTGTACTCCGAAGCACCGCCGTTCGCCCTACCTTCGACTCTTCGTCCAGCTGCCTCTTGAAGTCATCCACCTGAGAGGTGAGGGACACCTTGACCCGGATTATCTGGTTCAGTCTAGTCTGGGATTCTTCGTGCTCCCGGCTCAGCTCGCTATTCTCGGCTGTGGGATGCGAGAGGAGGGAGAAGCATGGTTTGAGGAAAGAAGGAGGGATGTGATTTCTTACTCCCTTCTTGAGGGAAACAGAAAGATGTAGGTCGTTGCAGTCCAGACGTTGTTTGAGTCCAGTGGCACCTTTAAGACCAACGAAGTTTAATTGCGGGTATAAGCTTTTGCATGCACGCACACTGCTTCAGAATAAGAAGTGTGTGGAGTTTCCCAGGCAGATCGGTTCTTGAGGAAAGGGTTCCACAACGGGAGGGTGCCTTCAGAGCCGAGAGAGATGGAAGGGCATCCTACCTTGGAGCCGGGTCCGAATAGCGTTGATTTCGGCTTGGTTCTTCTCCATCTCAGCCAGCCTGGCATTGGCTTCAGCCAGGTTGTCTTCCAGTTTGCGGACGTGAGCCTCGGCATTCATCTGGAAAAAAACCACACAAAAGCAGAGGTTGTTGTTGCACCGGCTTGCCTTTTCTTTCGCTATATTGCCAAAGGGCTTGCCAAAGTAGGGAATGGGGAAAAGACCTCTAGGAAGAGGTACGAACTAGCATGGAAGCCGATAACCTGGCCAGCCCCGTCACTCGTTTTTTTGTCCTCTTGACTTAGAAGAACTTATCTTTCTTTTTCCTCAGGACTCGTTTTGGTCCTGTTGACTTAGAAGAACTCATTTTTCTTTCCCCTCAAGACTCACTTTTGTCCTGACAACTTAGAGGAACTTATTTTTCTTTCCCCTCAAGACTCGTTTTTGTCCTGTCGACTTAGAAGAACTTGTTTTTCTTTCCCCTCAGAACTCGTTTTCGATCTGCCGGCTTAGAAGAACTAAGTTTCCCCTCATCGCACCTTGGATTTCTGGACCGTCTCCATGCTGGCGCTGAGGTCTTCGATCTCTGCCTTCATGACCTGCTTGTCTTTCTCTAGCTTGGACTTCACCCTCTGTAGACTCTCGAGGTGCTCCGTCATTTCCGCCATGGTGTCTGTGTGCTTCTTGCGCAGGGTGGAAGCTGTGGCCTCGCTCTGCAAGGCGGCCTCTTCCAACTCACGGCGCAGCTTCAGAAGTTCGGCTTCCCGCTTGCGGTTTTGATCAATCTGGGAACGGAAAGGGCGGGACGCGAATTACTACATTTGAACCCATGAAGTGGCTTTATACTGAGTCAGACCCTTGGTCCATCAAGATCAGCATTGTCAACTCTGACTGGCAGAATCTCTCCAGGATCTCAGGAAGGGGTCTTTCTCATCACCTGTTGCCTGCTCCTTTTATCTAGAGATGCTGGGGAACTGAACCTGGGATCTCCCGAATGCCAAGCAGGTGCTCTACCACTGAGCCATGCCCCCTCACTATTTCATATTTATGTATTTACAGTCTTTGCGTTAGCATTTTTCCAAAACAAAAGCCATGTAATGTCGTTTATTAGGCCCAACCGAAACAGTGTGCAAAGCTTCCAGGGTCTCTGGAACTCTTTGTTGGGTCAGATACTGGGCCTGATGACACACTTGGAAGAAGTCAGAAGTTGTTTCGTGTGATCTTGGTTGGTCCTGATGAAAGATACCATGTGGCTTTTGGTTTGGGGAATTTTGCTTTGGACCAGCGCAGCAACCTGAAAGCTCTAAGGAGGGGGACATGATAGAGGTTTATAAAATTATGCATGGGGCGGAGAGTGTTGACAAAGAGCACTTTTTCTCCCCCTCCCAAAATACCAGGGCATCCAGTGAAGCTAACGGGCAGTAGGTTCAGGAAATTCTTCTTTACACAACAAGTGATTAAATGTGGAATTCGCTGCCAGAGGATGTAGTGATGGCCACAGGAATAAACAGCCTGAAAAGGGGATTAGATTCATAGAGGATAAGTCTACCAAAGGCCACTAGCCATGGTGACTGAGGGGAACCTCCACATTCAAAGGAACTAAAGCCTCTGAATCCCAGAGCCAGGAGGTAACATCAGGGGAAGGCCTCGGCCTCTATGTCCTGTTGTTGGCCCTCCAGAGGAACTGGTTGGCCACTGTGTGAGACAGGATGCTGGACTAGGTGGACCCTCAACTGGTCTGATCCAGCAGGGCTCTTCTGATGTTCTTATCAGGGAAAGGCCTCAGCCTCTGTGCCCTGTTGTTGGCCATCCAGAGGAACTGGTTGGCCACTGTGTGAGACAGGATGCTGGACTAGATGCATTATTGGTTTGATCCAGCAGGGCTTTCCTTATGTTCTGTTTGTGCTTGCAGAATAGTTTTTCAGCACATCAGAGGTGATGTGAAAGAGTTACGAATGCTCATGGTATAAATCACATCACATGTCGGCCTCTGAATCATGGGAATCAGGTACCACGGAGGTCGAGTAGGAATAGTGTCACGAATTTTAAAAAATAAATCAATGTATTGTACAGCGCGCTTAAAACACAAATTAAAAACAGAAGGCCTTGAATTTAGACTCCCGGCTAAATTTAGCTTCTCGATTGAAACCACCAGACTAAGCAGTCCACATCAATGCAAGATATATAATACATATGAATATCCACGTTGATGACGTACAAATAAGACCACTATCATAGAAAACAAGACCAAATGCATTCCAGCCCTATGGCCTTTCTTCAGTGGTGACTAATATAAAGATACACATATGCACCAAGAACGATGGTTGGTACAATAAGCCAAAACAGGTTTTGATTGATTCTTGCACATTTAGTACTGCGTAGCCAAATGGTGACACTGGGTGTCAATTATATCTAATTTTGGCAGTTCATGCCCTCGTGGTATGTATGTATGCGTCAACAAGCCATCTGACAAAAGCCGTTCAGTCTCTCCCTTCCTTGGATAACTGCTCACCTGAGCGGTCGTTGCCCCTCCAGCCTCTTCTAGACGGTCGCTGAGCTCTTCCAGTTCCCGGGAGAGATCGCTGCGCTGTTTCTCGATCTGTGGGAAGCCAGGGAAGCCAAACCTTAGCATTGTTTTGTCCTCGCTTAAATTTCCCCGACGGCACCTTCTTAAAACAGCATCAGAAACACAGACCCTGAGAAAAATGCCCGGGGCCACGTAGCTGAAGAGACGCTGGGTCCAGCACCCTGGGGACTGAGCCGTCTAAAAGCTGCAGGGTATCTGAGAACAGTCCTGTATAATCCTCATGCTGGAAGCGACTGATGGAAGAATCCACCCATTTGGGACACTGAATACATGGTTCGGAGGAACGGGTTTCTAGACCAGCAGCCCAACCCCTGGCTTGGGGCACTCATGTGAGTCGCAGGGCCCCAACTGATGGGTCACGACCTCCTCTAGAACTGCCATTTTTTGATGCTTTGGGGAAGGACTGGCTACTAAGGCCCAGCCCCACCGAGCAAGGGCAGCATGCCTCCCGTCTGTCTCTGCACACGTGCTGAAAGGAGCAGAGAGGAGCAGAGGGATCGCCATGCAAAGTCACTCAGCGGTGGGGAGGATTCCCTTTCCAAACAGGTGTCGTTCAGAGACTCTAGCTCCCCCTCTTCCTGTCACATAACCCTGACGTCAACATGCTTGCAATTCAGGGGGACCTGGCTGCCATTATTTAGTCATTCGTTTTAAACGTTTCTGTGCCACTTTACCACCCAAATAGGATCCCCAAGGCAGCTGAGAGTGAAAGGCAGGTTCTGAGTCTGGATAGGCTGAAGGCCATTGTTCGAGGCCAGGGGCCTCCTGCCTTCCGGGCGATTCTACATTGGCTTCTCCCTCCGCTGTTTTACCAAACCCACCTTGGAACAGAAGTTCCCCTCTGCATTGCATGCCGCATTTGCTTTCTTTGATCATTGGATTTTATGGTACCCTCTACACTGCATGCCACTTTTGCTTTCTTTGATCATCTGGTTTTATGGTACCTTCTGCATAGATTTACGGCTGTTCAGGGGCGACTTCGCAGTCAGTACGGCATTGCCCCGGGGTATCCGAATGTGGTTTTGAGCTGCACCTTTTCCTCCATGTTGAGGGAATGCAGAGCGAATGCCAGATGCAGAATCACCCTTAGCTCAGCTCAACGTCATCATAAAATTGCCCGTCCATATACCGAGTTACCAAGAATTGACCAATGTGCTGCTTTTAAAAAGGAAACCAACAAAATGGATCCATTTCCTGTTTGGCCATTTAAAGGTAAAGGTAAAGGTTTCCCTTGCTCGAAAGCCAGTCGACTCTGAGGGGGCGGGGTGCTCATCTCTGTTGCCAAGCCGAAGAGCCAGCGCTGTCCAAAGATGTTTCCATGGTCATGTGGCCGGCGTGACTAGATGCCGAGGCACACGGAACACTGTTAACTTCCCACTGAGGCAGTACCTATTTATCTACTGGCAATTTCTTGCTTTCGAACTGCTAGGTTGGCAGGAGCTGGGGCCAGAGACGGGAGCTCACTCCATCATGCAGCACTCGGGTCTCGAACTGCTGAACTACCAACCTTCCGGTCTGCAGTTTGGCGTCTTAACCACTTGAGCCACTGCAGCCCTGTTCTGCCATTCACTGGTCTGCAAACCTAGGGGAGGAATCCTATTTACCTCGACAGGAGCCCGTTTACCTTTGCTCGTATGGACCGCTCGGCTTCAAGCTCCTCCTCCAGCTCTTCAATTCGGGCCTGCCAGAAACACACAAGATGGAGAGATCAATATTTAGCTCTGCAATAGCTGGCAGCTGGCTGACAAGCCAGGGGAAAGATCCTGCTCCACTACACCTAGCAGTTAATGAGGGAAAGCCAGAATGCCCGAGAAGCAGGCTGACCTTATGCGATCATTACCAGAGGACTGCAGGGGAGCGGTCAATTCAAGCACGTGCAGTTGAAGGGTATCATTTGGACTGTCTGCCACCCCTTCCCTTTCCTACCTACCTGATGCTCCTTCAGTTTCCTCTGCAGTGTGGAGTTCAGGGACTGCTCATCCTCCATTTTGGAGTTGACCGAGTTAATTTCCATGTCTCTCCTGCAAGAAAAGGCGTCACGAGTTTATCCGGGGGATCTGGCCGTACAGACAGTGAGCTAAAATGACTCGGAACGTTGCCACGAGAGAATCTGAAGAGAGCCGCAAACCATACGAGACCAAAGAGGCCTCTTTTTCAGAAGAGGCTGAATTAGTTTTTCAGAATTCACTATCTGACTGCACGCATGCAGAGACCGTAAGGACAGTCAGAATTATATGTGGGGTACAGAATCAGCAAAACCGCCCATGGGACCAACCCTTGGCATGGGTAATGTTCAGCCAGTTTTACTGCTGGCCAGGCCACATCTAGGTAGTACTACATCTGGCTGTGAAATTTGGACAAAGAAGAAAGTTGAAAACACATGAAGCTGCCTTATACTGAAATCAAACTGTTGGTCCATCAAGGTCAGTGTCATTTACTCAGACTGACAGCCGCTCTCCGGGATCTCTGGCAGAGCTCTTTCACCTCACCTCCTGCCTGGTCCTTTTTAACTGGAGGCGCCAGGGACTGAACCTAGGACCTTCTGCATGCCAAGCAGATGCTCTGCCACTTGACAGGAAGAAAGCTGATTCCTTTGAAATGTGGCACTGGAGGAGAGTTTATTGCGGACAACCAAAAAGACAAACCAGTGGGGTTCTAGATCAATCAACCCTGAAAGCTAAAGTGACCAAACTGAGGCTATTATACTTCGGTTACATTGTGAGAAGACAAGACTCACTGGAAAAGACAATAATGCTAGGAAAAATTGAAGGCAGTGGGAAAAGAGGAAGACCCAAAACGAGATGGATGGACTCAGCCCAGGAAGCTACGGCCCTCAGTTTGCAAGACTCAAGCAAGGCTGTTAACGAGAGGGACTGCTGAACTGCAACCGATTGTGAAGCTCAAGACAATGCAGACTCCTGGACTGAATCGAGATCTAGGTTTCTTCTCTCATTACCAGTGCCTGCTATTGTCGTTTGGCATCTGAAACCACTTCAGTCTCCCAAGATACAAGGGCAGATGGACTCACATTCCAGCTGTATCTGAAGAAATGAGCAGTGACTCACGAAAGCTCATGCCCTGCCCACAAAAGCTTATTAAAAAAAACAACCCCAAAACCCCAATAGGACGTTTTTGAAGGTCATTAATTCACAGGCTCACTGCTAAGTCAGAAGCAACTTGACACTTTAATACACACGCGGCCCACATCTGAGCTTCCTCGCTTGGGTTCCCAACCCCTTGCCCTTCGCTATAGCACAGGTTTCAAGGCACCCTTACTTTTTCACCACCTCCTCCAAGTCCAGCTTTGCTCTCTCCATCTCATTGAGATTCTCAATGGTCATTTTCAGGTCGCCCTCTGCCTTGCGGCGGGCTTTCTCCACCTCCGCGCGGATTTTCTTCTCTTGCTCCCAGTTGTCCTCCAGCTGCCCAGAAGAACCGAGGGAAACAAGCAAGTGGGAAACGAGCAAGGGGATGAGGGAAGGATAGATGGCTAGATAGTGGGTGAAGAGAATGCAGGCAGGGAGATGGAGAGGAGAGGGTACAGGGGGGAAGCAGAGGAGGGGAAGGAGCCCCAGACAGTCTCTGCTCTGACCCCCTGAAACCTGGAACCGGTCCGGGGGGGGGGGCCTGCACATCAGGGGAACCCCGGCCCAACTCGTTAAGAACCCTTGCACCTCGAAGACCCACGGCCAACTGCGGCGGACTGATCGATGCTGACCTCATGAATCTGAGTGCTCAGTTTGCTGTTGGTTTTAGTGAGGTGGTTCACTTTGTCCTCCTCGGCTTGAAGGTCGTCGAGAGTTTTCTGGAAAAGAGAGGTGCCGGTAAGAAGGGAACGCATCGCAGCCGGCAGAAAGCAGAGACGCTAATCCATCTCCCCCCCTCCCCGTCTTTTGCGAGGGGGAAATGTACGCAGGCTCACCTGAAGCTCGGTCTCCCCTCCGAAATCTTGCCTGGGGTTAAACTGGCTTATAAATTATAGAAATTTTCTACTTTAAGATTTGGTTTAATGGAGGATATTTCAATATTAATAGAACCTGCTATGGAATGCTAAATAGGACTCTGTTGTCCAAACGAGGACAAGATGGTCACATGAAGAAGAAGAGACTGGATTTATACTCCGATCTTCACTACCGGAAGGAGTCTCAGAGCGGCTTATGATCTCCTTTCCCTTCCCCTCCCCACAACAGTCACGTGAGGTTGGTGGGGCTGAGAGAGCTCTCTCGAGGACTGCTCTTGAGAGGGCAGCTCTGAAAGAACTTGTGACTGTCCCAAGGTCATACCGGCTGGTTGCACGTGGAGGAGTGGGGAATCAAACCTGGTCCCCCCAGATTAGAGTCCGCGCTCCTAACCACTACATGTCGAGTCAAACCAGCGGCCCACCTAATCTGGGACAGTCTTCTCTGACTGGCAGTGACTCTTCCAGGGACCAAGGCAGAGGAAGGTCTTTCCCAGCACCTGTGGCCAGAGATCTTTTGACCAGAGCTTCACCATCGGTCCTGCCTCTGAGCTATGGATATTCCCTAAGATCTGCTATGACAATACAGAGACATTGTTCTCCTAAGAGAAGGGGCCTTGGGAAGCTATGGGTGGTCTGCGGCGTAGAGACCCCCCCAGAAAACAAAAAACAGAGCTGCTCTTTCTTGCCCGGAACACACACAAACAAAACTGCCTTATTAGACTGAATCAGGCCCCGGGTCCATCAGGGTCAGTATTGTCTGCTCAGACTGGCAGCAGCTGTCCAGGGTCCCAGGCGGAGGTCTTTCCCATCATCCACTGCCTGGTCCTTTTAACTGGGGACGCCGGGTGTGACGGGATGAAAATCTGGGTCACATGACTGAGTGAGGAGAGGGCCATTTAGCTCGGAACCCTCAATGATTGGCAGTTAACGGGCACACTGGACAGTTTAGAATGTTCAGGGAGTGGGAGGGAAAAAAAGTCTGTGTGGAGAACAGTTCTGGGGATAGCGGTGTGAGAGCTTGGAAGTGTGTCTCGGTGGCTCTGTGGGAGCAATCCAAAAAGACCAGTTTAAGCTGAGAACTGGGTGCTGGATAGTCTGGTTCACGGGACAGTGAACAGACTAGTAAAATCAGAACACATAAGCGGTCACAAACCTAAAATACATCACTCCTGAGGAACCTGAGATAGGAGGTTAAGGGAGGGCTGAGGCAAAGACTGGCAGAGTCTGGACAGCTGGTTGGTGGCCAGTTGGGACGTAAGGGCCAGGAAGCCAAAGCCAAAAGGCTAACCCCTAAGCAGGACAGGAGAGTGTACTGAGGAAGGTGTTGAGTGAGCTTATGTACGGTTAAGGAAACAGCAAACAACATAGCCTACAGCCTAAGTATCATCTAAGCCAAATGTGTCAGCCGCTACTGAAACGATGTGTCCAATGTAAATACTTCCCCCATCCCCGCTGTTTGGTTCTGTAAATAAAGCTCTGTTTTACGTTAAAGGAAAAGCCTGAGTGAATACCTATTAAAATTAAACCCCGAAGAGACTATTTTAAGGATAGAGGGTGCTGGTCGAGTGAAGGAGAGCCAAGCCTGACCAGTCACCTCACAGAACGCCTCAAAGCGGCAGTTTGTTTAGGTCACGCGTCACACGGGGGACTGGACCTGGGATCTTCTGCGTGCCGAGCAGAGGCTCTGCCCCTGAGCCACGGCCCTGCTTCCTACCTGGTGAAGCTCCTCCAGTGCCCGCTTCTCCTTCTGGAGTTTGGCAAGGCTATCGTCCCGGGCTGAGAGGTCACTAGTCAGGGCACGCACTCTGTGATCCAGAGCCTTGAAAAGAAGAAGAGATTGGATTTATACCTCACCCTTCACTTGGGAGTCTCAGAGCGGCCTTACAAACGCCTTTCCCTTCCCCTCCCAACAGCAGGCACCCTGGGAGGCAGGTGGGGCTGAGAGAGCTCTTTCGAGAGCTGCTCTTTCAAGAACAGCTCTGACAGAACTAGGGCTTGCCCAAGGTCATCCAGCATCTTAACCCCTTGAGCCACTGCAGCCCATAACTATGACTTAAAACATTGCACAGTATATGAAATACAAAGAAGCAACTAAGCATAGACTATTTATAAGCATTCTTTATTGAAGTTCATTGCAGTGTCGTGTATCACAGGTAATACAGTCTTTGCAGTACAGGTGGGAAGCTTAGCACACACGAATGCAAAGGAGAGCTGGGAAGGACAGCTTACCTGTTTCTCCTTCTCCGTCTTGGCCAGGGTGGTCTCCAGCCCCTCGAGATCCCGCTTGAGGTCGTTCAGCTCGCCTTCCAGCTTGCGCTTGTTGGCGCTCAGGGTTGAGGCGGAGCTCTCTTCCTCCTCTAGGCGCTCCTTCATGTCCGAGATCTGGCTCTCCAGGTCGAGCTTGGCCTTCATCATTTGGGTCAGGCGCTCATCTGCGTCCAGAAGATTCTCTTGTTCCTGGAGAGGGAGGACGGCAGAGAGTCCAGGGTTAGCTCCTTTCCCCAGAAGCTGTCTCTCTGAGTGAGGGAGAGTCATGGAGTCTGATGTTATTGAACAATGGTTGGGAGTGGTTTTCCATCTCTGGGGGTTGCCCATGTCCCCTATACTGGTTATCTCTGCCTGAAAACCACATTCATATCCAATTATCATTCATAGGGATTTGTGTGTAGGTGGGAATTCAGGGTGGGATTCGGCCCACGACAGCAGCTGCCTGATAGAACTTGAGAGATATGTTCTCCTTAGATAAGTAAAGTTATTACGTTTGCCGCAAGGGTTGTGATGGGACCCTAGGAAATATGGTGCTATTTTAAGGGTTTTATACTCACAAAGAGAATTTATTGCGCCTTATGTCTTGTATGACATCACTGTCCTTGAAAAAGACTGTATTCAGTAGGGTAGATTACTAGAGTCCCGTGGGACTAGGGACTGTGAAACTGACAAGGTGCTGTTTGAATGTTTGAACATAGTGTAAACCTGCACATTGTTGTATTATTTTCGTGAACATGTTCGGTAATACTGGGCACTTTTATATCACAATACAGAAAAACTTAAAAAATAAAAAGCACAAAATAGATCTACCTTAAGCATACATCTATTATAGTAAAGTATAGGTAAAGGTTTCCCTTGCTCGAAAGCCAGTCAAATCCGACTCTAGGGGGCGGTGCTCGTCTCCGTTTCCAAGCCGAAGAGCCAGCGCTGTCCGAAGATGTCTTCGTGGTCATGTGGCCGGCACGACTAGACGCCGAGGCGTACAGAACGCGGTTACCTTCCCACCAAAGCGGTACCTATTTATCTACTTGCAGTTTCTTGCTTTCGAACGGCTAGGTTGGCAGGAGCTGGGGCCAGAGACGGGCGCTCACTCCGTCATGCAGCTCTCAGGTCTCGAACTGCCGCACTACCGACCTTCCGGTCTATAGCTAAGCGTCTTAACCACTGAGCCACCGCAGCCCTCTACATCTATTATACACAGTGTCAAATATTTTTCTATATCTTCCTCACACTGTGACCCTCATTTTTTGTACCACAACAGTTTTCTGGCATGCACAGAACGTGAAATGCATAGCACACGGGGAAACGTCAGACACAACAAGTGACGGAGTTCTAGAACCCGGCTCGGCGACTCACCGCCTGCAACTGGATGGTCAAGTCGTTCTTTTCTTGGCTGAGGGTGGCGTTCTTTTCCTCCAGCTCTTTGATGCGGTCCACCAGTTCCTGTGTCTTGGACATCGCGCTCCTCAGTTCTTCCTCCTTCGCCTTCATCTCCTCCTCTTGACGGGCCACGTTCAACAGAGGCTTCACCTACAGGCGGGGAAACCAGACACCAAGGTGACTGGGAAGGGACCTTCCCAGTCTGCTAAAAACACTGCTAAGCGGGACCTGGCTCGGGTGTTTCCCACCCACAGGGGAAGGCGAGGGGTTTTGCTGGAGGAGCTTATGAAAGAGGTGGCTGTTCCTGGAAACTTAATAAAAAGAAAATTTTTAAAAAGAGGCTCCCAAAGCCCTTCAAGACTAACAGAATTTGTGGCAGGGAGGAGATTTCGTGAGTCACGGCTCCCTTCTTCAGATACAGCTAGAATGGGAGTCCATCTCTCCTTACACCACTAGGTTGATGGATTAACATTCTATAAGGCTAAATGTGGAGCCTTCCGTGGAGACAGGTCGCCAAGTTAGTCTGTCTGTAGCAGTAGAAAAGAGCAAGAGTCCAGTGGCACCTTCAAGACTAACAAAATTTGTGGCAGGGGAGGGGATTTCATGAGTCAGTGCTCCCTTCTTCAGATATAGCTAGAATGGGAGTCCGTCTGTCCTATATTTAGGAGAGTGAAGAGATTCCAGGTATCATTTCGCATCTGAAATCACCCTACTCTCCGGTTATAAGAACAGATTGACTCCCATTCTTACTGTATCTGAAGAAGCGAGCAGTGACTCATGAAAGCTCATAAAGGTAAAGGTTTCCCTTGCTTGAAAGCCAGTCGAATCCGACTCTAGGGGGCGGTGCTCATCTCCGTTCCCAAGCCGAAGAGCCAGCGCTGTCCGAAGTCGTCTCTGAGGTCATGTGGCCGGCATGACTAGATGCCAAGGCGCACGGAACTCTGTTCCCTTCCCACCGAAGTGGTGCCTATTAATCCACTTGCAGTTTCTTGCTTTCGAACGGCTAGGTTGGCAGGAGCTGGGGCCAGGGACGGGAGCTCACTCCATCACGCAGCACTCGGGTCTCGAACTGCCAAGCTACCGATCTTCCGGTCTGCAGTTCAGTGTCTTAACATCTGAGCCACCTATCTATACCTTGTGCCTAATAGCCCCTGATGGACCTCTGCCCCATATGTTTAACTTCCTGGCTGCCAGCATCAGAGAGAGCTCTAAAGGGAGTGGACAGCCTTGGAACGGACACAGAGCCATCCATTAGCTACAGGTGGACATAGTGCTGCACACTAGTCACTGACTTCAGTTCCATAAGAAATCACACTTTCCTTTCCCGGCGTTAATTGTTAACTGAATCTCACACCGGGGGATTACTTATCGCAGAGCAAACCAGCCAAGAACTTCAGTTTCCCTCTCCTCCTCTTATCTTTAAAAACCAACAATTCCACCCGACCTGATAGCGAAAGTGGCTTTCCCCCTGTGTCTTTTGTCTCCTCCAAACTGCAAAGCTTGGCTGCTGTGTTCCACCCGCTCCTCCCTTTTCCTCACCTTGTTGTACAGTTTCCACCATCCCCAGTACCGCAGCTGCAAGAACTTGCGGACGTTCCTCTGGATTGCTATCAGGCCCAATCTGGAAGGAGAAAAGGTGTTTGAGCCTCGTGGAACAACAAATCTCTGCAAACACTATCAACTTTCTCTCTTTAAGGTTGAGTTCAGGGAAGCTGTCCCAGTTTCTGACTAGTCAACCATGATGCTACCGCTGCTACCACCTCATTTTCTTTTACTTTGCATGGAACTGACTGGCCAATGCCCGTGATATTTTTTTGCAAAGCCAACTGTTTCTCCATGCAGAGTTTGTAAATGGTATTAAAAGCCTTTCAAAGACTCTTTTAAAAGCTTTATAACAAACGTTTTGTTGGCTAAATGTGCCAGATGCTGAAGCGCACTACCACTGCCACCACTTCATTGCTTTCATTTTGCACAGGACTGATTGGCCAACACCCGTGCAGTTTTGTGAAGCCAACTTCTTCTCCGCACAGAGTTCATAAACAATATTAAAAGCTTTGCAACAAGTGTTTTGTTGGATAAATGTGCCAGACACTGAAGGACAAGGTGGCAACTTGTCTGAGGCCTGGGGGAGAAGCGTCAAACAGAAAGAGGCGATCGGGATTTGATCTACAAATCAGACGTGCAAACGTTAACACCAGTGAAGAGATGACGGCTCACGGCTCACCTGGAAAACCTGCAAGCATTCCAGTTCAAACGTATATCTGACCCTGTCCTACTGATCTAACTTCAGTTTTACAAGCTACATGGCTTTCTCTTTAAGGGAAAAGGGGCCGTGGCTCAGTGGCAGAGCCTCTGCTTGGCATGCAGAAGGTCCCAGGATCAATCCCCAGCATCTCCAGTTGAAAGGACCAGGCAGTGGGTGATGTGAAAGACCTCCGCCTAAGACCCTGGAGAACTGCTAATAGTCAGAATAGGCAACACTGATCTTGACAGGGCCTATGGCTCAGTGGCAGAGCCTCTGCTTGGCATGCTGAAGGTCCCAGGTTCAATCCCCGGCACCTCCAGTTGAAAGAACCAGGTAGCCTGTGATGTGTGGCCCAAGAGCCTGGAGAGCCACTGCCAGTCCGAGAAGACAAGACTGACCTGGATGGACCAAGGGTCTAGTTCACGTGAAGGCCGGGTCTGTCAATGGGGGGAGAGGGCAGGGAGCCCCTACCTTCTTTCAAGCATCTTCTTGAACTCAATCCGCATCAGGAACCCCCGCCCACGGCACTGCAGCATGGTCATGATCTTCGCCAGCCGTTCATCTCGCATGTCTTCCAGCTTGGCTAAGACACCGGCGCGGAAGAACACCTGGGAAACCAGGCCCACAAGCAACTGTTATGTATGGAAATATGAGGTGCTCTACCTTTTATGGTATCCCTTCCAAAAAAAGAACTAGTCTTGCATGTGATTAAATACATTTATGGGAGCTTTTCTGGGCTCCCCAGTATATCAATTGCTTTCACTGCTAGGAATCAATTGCTTTTGTTTGTATGCTGTGTAAAAAATAACCTTGTTACTTGGGTATGCCCGTGTCGTTTATAAAGTTTGTATCTCCAGTACCTGGCATTACATTTTATGGCACACAGGGCCTGGCCCGACAAAGCGAGATTTGTGTCAGATCTGGTCCTCGTCACAAATGAGTTTGACACCTCTGCCCTACAGGATCGCCGTAAGTTGACTTCCCACCACCACCAACTGAACATAAGAACATAAGAGAAGCCAATGTTGGATCAGGCCAGTGGCCCATCCAGTCCAACACTCTGTGTCACACAGTGGCCAAAAACACCAGGTGCCACCAGGAGGTCCACCAGTGGGAGGGCTTCTAGTGTCCTGGCCCCACTGGTGGACCTCCTGGTGGCACCTGGTGTATTTGGCCACTGTATGACACAAAGTGTTGGACTGGATGGGCCACTGGCCTGATCCAACATTGGCTTCTCTTATGTTCTTGTATACTTACGTCCTCTGTTCTAAATACCAACGACTCTGCCCTAAAACGAGACAAGACATCTACAGGGTCGACAAGGCCCAAGGCCGGAAGGTTCCGTTACCTTAGTGTGTCCGATTTTGTACTCATTCTCTCCCAGCTCAACAGATCCCAGCAGAAGCTCTGAGGCCTTCTTGTTGTCCACGAAGCCCGGGGGGATGACGTTGGGGTTCAAGATCTGGTACCTGACACGAGGAAGACACAGATAAAGATTGGGATGTGACAACGGCAAGTAAGAGCCGCTGGCCAGGAAGACCCAGAAGGTGACAGCGTGGCCTCCTGTTCTGGCCTCACCTAGTCAACAGGGCTACCTGGCTAGCTTCCAGCCCCAGTTTTACCAAAAAGTGCAGAAAAGGGCAACTAGGATGATAAAAGGGTTGGAACACTTTCCCTACGAAGAAAAGTTGAAGCGCTTGGGGCTCTTTAGCTTGGAGAAATGATGGCTGAGGGATGACACGATCGAGGTTTATAAGATTATGCATGGGATAGAGCAGGGAGAGAAAGAAGTACCTTTTCTGCCTTTCTTACGAGGCAAGAACTCGGGGGCACTCCATGAAATTCCTGAGCAGTCAGGTTAGAACGGATAAAAGGAAGTACTTCTTCACCCAAAGAGTGATTAACACGTGGAATTCACTGCCACAGGAGGTGGTGGTGCCTACAAACATGGACGGCTTCAAGAGGGAATTGGATAAACATATGGAGCAGAGGTCCATCAGTAGCTATTAGCCACAGCGTATAGATAGGATCCCTCAATCTGGGGCAAGTGATGCTCTGTATTCTTGGTGCTTGGGGGGGGGGGCAACAGTGGAAGGGCTTCTAGTGTCCTGGCCCCACTGGTGGACCTCCTGAGGGCACCTGGTGTTTTTGGCCACTGTGTGACAGAGTGTTGGACTGGATGGGCCACTGGCCTGATCCAACATCGGCTTCTCTTATGTTCTTATGTTCACAGCTGCCCCACCTGAAATTTTCCTTTTAGTGGCATAGCACTCACAGCTGTGCCACCTCCTCGCTCTTCAAGGATAACGCCAGCCACCTTCACGTTCTAGACACTCATTCTTTGAGACGCTGATCAAACTACCCTCTGTGAATGTGTCTTGTCCTTTAAAACTGCCTGTGCTGGTGTCTGCCCTGATCTGGAGGTCCCGGGGTTGCTACGCAGAGGCAGACAATGGCCAACCACCTCTGTTTGTCTCTCTGCTGACCTGGATGGCCCAGGCTAGCCTGATCTCGTCAGATCTCAGAAACCAAGCAGGGTCGGCCCTGATTACAGCTTGGATGGGAGACCACCAAGGAAGTCCAGGGTTGCTACGCAGAGGAAGGCAATGGCCAATCACCTCTGTTTGTCTCTTGCCTTGATGACCCTACAGGGTCGCCGTAACTAGCATGTCACACAACTAGCACATTACACAACTAGCATGTATTGTGTACCGTATTCAGAGCCTGCTTCAGCGGGGAGGGTGGGGTACAAATTAAATAAGTAAATGCGTAATGTGCTGTCAGTGTGCAGCTACGCATTGACAGCAGTGCTCCCTTTAAGCTGTGAAGTCTTATGAGCAAAAACTCTACTTGGTGAGCTACTGGCGTTAAAGCTGTGAGTGAGTGATTTGACTGCTGCATAAATCAGTTTGCTCTGGAGCCATCCTTCCTGAGCCAAGACAAAAATGTGTGAGCCGGAGGCTAAGAAACTGAGCTAGCTCTCACTAACTCAGCTTAGAGGGAACAGCGATTGACAACACTTTACACATGCGTGCTAGTTTGTTCATCGCTGCATCTGGTGGCAGTGAGTTCCACAGCTCACTGCACAGTAAACTGCGTGGTGCGGTGCTTCCTTTTATCTGTCCTGAATCTACTGCCAGTTAACTTCATTGGGGGCTCCCTAAGTTCTGGGATGGGGTCCCCACCCTTTTTTATCCTGCAGGCACCTTTGGAATTCTGGGACAGTGTGGAGGGCTCAGCGACGAAATGGCTGCCCCAGCTTACCTTCAGCCGCACAGTGACGACCCTTGTGCTGTGGGAGAAGCCGCTGCCAAGGCGACGCTTTTAAAACTCTGCACAGCCAATCAAATCTACAATGGCCAATCAGAAGCCTTGCTGGGCAAAAGCCCCGCCCACTTTCTGAAAACCCTTGGTGGGTGCCGTGGGGCTGGGGAACCCTGTTCTCAAATAGTGGAGGGAATGGAGGAATTTTTAAAAAACCAAGGTCACCTCTGCTTGAACTCAGGGTACTGCAGTCTGTTGGGGAAGCCCTTCCGGCAAATACGGATGCCTTCGAGTACACCGTTACATGCCAGCTGGTGCAAGATCAGGTGGGCATCAACCACTCCTGCAAATCCAGAAAGACACCTGTCAACATTTCCATATTGGGACAGCAAGAGCAAAGGATCTTTAGCAGGCCTGCAGCCCGGATCTTGTGGCTTGTGGGGCAAAAATTTTGACGTTTCTAAATCATCTTCAAGCGCAGCCCCACAGATAGTGGATTACAGTAGTCTAGACTTAATGAAGGAGCGGGTTTTCTAGCACAGCTGGCAAAAAAGAAGCTGGAGGGAGCTGCACCAGGCCGCTGCTGAAAGCCGGCTGTTACACTGCCTTTAAAAGGGGGTGCAGGAGTATTCTCGCTGCCAGCCACCAAAGCACGTACCAGACTGCTTGAACTCATTGGGAACGATGCAGCGCACGAAATGCGGGGCCGTGCTGTGCAAGGTGGTCATCAGCTTGTTCAGCTGCTCCTGAAACGGGAAGAGGGGAAGTGAACGGGACCCGAGGAGGGTGTGGCGGTCGCTTTCATAAGACCGATCTGTGCAATATGGTTATTATTAAGGCTGGTCTGCATCCTGCACATCGCCCAGGCACACGACACTTCTGCTCAGCATGTCGCAGGAAAGCTACCCGCAGATCAACCTGCGCCACAACAGCACGGTATGTTTCGTCGGGTGACGCATGCCGAGAAGCCGCAGCAAACGTCCACTCCCCCAGCACATCATACGCTGCTCCACAGTGAAACTTTACGAAAATACAGAGTGGCCTGAAACCGAGGACCGTTCTGCACTCTCCTTTTAATCCATGTTCACCACAGTGTCCTCCAAGCGATTCTGCACTGCAATCGACTCCAACCTTCTTTTTAATCCAGGGTCGTCCCCCCCCCCCATTCTGCACTAAAATCGAGTTCAGCTTTTTTTTTATTCTGGGTTTCCCCGCCATTCCGCACTAAAATCGAACCCAACCTTCTTTTTAATCCAGGTTTCCCCCCCATTCTGCACTAAAATAGAGTTCAACCTTTTTAATCCAGGTCCCCCCCCCCCCCCCCCCGGCACTAAAATCGAGTTCAGCCTTCTTTTTATTCTGGGTTTCCCCGCCATTCTGCACTAAAATCAAATCCAACCTAATTCCTAAAAAAATGCAAGATTTAATTTCAACTATGTTTATGGCTGCCAAATCAGTGCTCACTTCCAACTGGAAAAGCAAAAACCTTTTAACTACCCATCAGTGGCACATAAAAATGTGGGAATATTACACCATGGAAAAGATTGCATTGTCAGTACCTCCTTATAATTCAAGCAAGTCACACGCCTATTTCTATTCTAAATGCCTTCCATTTGTGGAAGCAGCATTTAAGGACCAAATACCCTGTGATTCTATCCCAAAACGATATTTTGAAATTATTTCATTGTTTTAATATTAAAATAGAAAGCACTTTTCTGATTGTATGTTTTGGTTATAAGTGTTTATTTTGAATATGTTTAGGCTGTTATATGTTTTTTCTTTTAATGTTTGAAAAATTACAAAGTGTAGTACTGAATGTGAATTTATAGTATGTATTTCTAATATTACTCGTTATGCACTCTTATATATTTGAATGAAAGATTTATAAAGGTTATAAAAGTTATAAATAAAATGTTTTTTTTAAAAATCCAACCTTCTTTTTTAATTCAGGTTTTTTCTGCCACTCTGCACTAAAATCGAGTTCAACCTTCTTTTTAATCCAGGTTTCCCCCCACCTGTCATTCTGCACCAAAATCAACTCGATTTCAGTGCAGAATGGGGGGGCGGGGAGAACCTGGATTAAAAAGAAGGTTGAACTCGATTTCAGTGCAGAATTGCTTGGAGGACACCACAGTGAACATGGATGAAAAGGAGAGTGCAGAAATGGCCATCAATCGACAGACAAAGGGCCCAACTCCGATCAAGGCGGGCGGCTTCCCGAAACGAACGTTCTTTTACCCTATAGAAGTTGGAGACGGTCATGAAGGAAGATCCTCTCTTCTGCTTCTTGGTTCCGGCAGCTGGGGGCAACATTCAAACGGGGACGAGTCAAGGACGTATTGAAATGAATGCATTAATACACACAGATGCATTTTCTTTAAAAACAAAAATTCACAGCTGTTTTTAATTCATGTCCCTGTTGCTGAACAGGGTAGGGCAAGCCACGCCAACAATTTTCATGCAGCGGAGTCAGCGCAAATTGCAATCTTCAGAGGATTTTTGGTAGTATCTGCAATGCAAAACGCCGTTCCCGGATAATTGTCTCCCGCTGCATCCGATGCGGCTTTGGCAGTAATGAGTAGACAGGCAAGGAGGATCATCTAGTTCAGTGTTTTTCAACCACTGTGCCGGGGCACACTGGTGTGCTGCGAGATACTGTCAGGTGTGCCGCGGGATTTTTTCAATGAAAGAAATGTGCCTTCCGGGCTGACCTTCCGGTTAAAATACATCCACATTATATTTCTTCTGAAACTCAGGTCAATGTTATGGGAAGGAGCCATTACACTTTGGATCTGTAACTTACGATTTCAAGTTGAGTGGCTATTACGTGTATTTGTAATACTGTCATAGTTAATACTTGAGCTGAGGCAACTAATGACCCATTTATCTTGTATTTCAGTGTTTTTCAACCACTGTGCCGTGAGATATTGTCAGGTGTGCCGCGGGATTTTTTCAATGAAAGAAATGTGCCTTAGCTCAAAAAAGGTTGAAAAACACTGATCTAGTTGACAAAAGCCTGACATTTATCTAGCCAAGGGATGGCTGTTTTGCTACCCCAAGGGGATTCTCGTCTTTCTCTTTAGCCAGGTTGCCGTTCCGGATGCTTCCCCCCTCTGTCTATTTTTCCTCTCTGACAGAAGGCTTTCCCCAGTGTGGGGGAATCTAAAAATGCTGTCATTCCAATGAGGCAAGCATCACATCCCAAGCCTTTACTACAGTGGGGCATTTGGGGCCCTGCCCCCTTAATTAAAAGCCCTGCCCCACAAACAGCCTTGAAAGGGAGGCCTAGAAATAAGCTTGGAGCCTCCCCCTTTAAAAACAGACATTCAGATTAATTTAACTGTAATTTAACTGCCCCCTTAAACATTTAAATGCCCCCTGAACAAAAAAAATCGTGGCTCCTATGGGTCTGGCGCATCTGCAACTCCTGGCGCTACCGAAAGGCCAGCCAAGAAGGCAGCACAAGCCTTTCGAAGGAGACACTTCTGGACTCTTTGTCACGGGTGACGAGCCCTCCCACAGCCCAAACAGAGGCTGTGGGCTCAGCCTGGAGGAATGACAGAGCAAGCAACCTCTTCTCGTTTGCTTGCTGTTGAGATATACGGATAACTTTGGAGTGCCTGCAAAATGTGCCCAGTCTAAGGCCCAAATGACACAGCAAACCTCAATGGTATTCCACAGCGTATAATGAGGCTGGGGGTGGTTGGGGGGGAGAAATGCAGAGGTGGGAGCTAAGGTTGCCAACCTCCAGGTGAGATAGTACAAAAGTTGAGGGTCACGGTGTTGGGAAGATGTGGGAAAAAAAATATGACACTGTGGATAATAGATGGTCCCGGTCACACGAACGAGATAATCCGGGGGGGAAGTGAGGCTATTTGCTCTGGAGTAATTTGACCCGCAGTTGCGTGATCACACAGTTCTGCGAAGCTGCGGGCACAGCCTGCCACTGCATGATCAGACGCAATCGCGGGTAAGTCGGGTTTTTTTTTTTGCTGTTTTCTCCCGATGCTCTTAAATGGAGGATCAATGAATCGCATCTCCGCCCTGAGGGGTTCCTATGGCAGTATGTGATGATGCACATACTGAGAAGGAGAAAAACACAATGGCACGGCATCAGGATAGCCTGATCAAACTATCCCCGATGCCACGAGTGCGTGCTGGAGCGATCACACGGGGAAAGTCCGACTTTGGCCCGTAGCAAACCTGTTTGATACTGGACTTTCCCTAGCACCTTTTAACTCCGCTTCTTCGGTGGAAAGAAATGGAATGCCGACGGGTGTGGGACGCTTGCCAGATGTTCTGGTGTGATCGCGCCCTTAAACTCCACACGGCATTCATGCCTATCACGCGACTAATTCTGCGTGTGATCGGGGCTGATCTATGCTTAAGGTCGATCTAATTTGTGCTTTTTAATTTTCCTTTTCTTAATTCTTCTAGACTGTTATATAAAAATTGGCGTCAAGTATTGCCAAACATAGGTTTTACCAAAACAATACATCAACGTATCGGTTTACACTATGTTCAAACTAGTGAGTGTGAAACTGACAAGGAGCTGTTCGAATGTTTGAACACAAGTGTAAACCTGCACTTGGATGTATTGTTTTGGTGAAACCTATGTTTGGCAATACCTGACACCAATATTTATGTAATAGTCTAGAAGAATTAAGAAAAGAAAAACAAAAAGCACAAAATAGATCGACCTTAAGCATGCATCTATTATCCACAGTGTCATATATTTTTCCATAACCTCCAGTTGAGGCCCGGGGATCTCCCAGAGTTACAACTGATCTCCAGATGACAGACATCAGTTCCCCTGGAGAAAATGGCTGCTTTGGAAAGTGGGCTGTGTGGCACCGTACCCCATCGAGGTCCCTCCCCTCCCCAAACCCTGCCCTCCTCAGGCTCCACCCCCCAAATCTCCAGGCATTTCCCAATCCAGAACTGGCAACCTTACTGAGGGCTGATATGGATCAAAGGTGCGGCACCGAGAAAGGGGAAAGTTTAAGTCTCTCCACATGTGCCATTTCCCACAGGGCCGGCATGGCGAAGAAGAGGAGGAGGAGGAGATTAGATTTATACCCCGCCCTTCACTCCCCAAGGGAGTCTCAGAGCAGCTTACAAACTCCTTTCCCTTCCCCTCCCCACAACAGACACCCTGTGAGGGAGGTGGGGCTGAGAGAGCTCGGACAGAAACGGCTCTTTTTCAAGAACAGCTCTGACAGAACTATGGCTTGCCCAAGGTCACCCAGCAGCTGCAAGTGGAGGAGTGGGGAATCAAAACCTGGTTCTCCCAGATTAGAGTCTGCGCACTTAACCACTCCACCAAACTGGGATGGCGCCCCGCGATCTTTCGCCCGGAGCCATTTGGTGCAAGGGCTGGTCTCAAAGGGGATCGGTGAACTTCCGCTGACCTGCGGCCTCTTCCTCTTTGAACAGCATGCAGAGGAGACCCATGCTGGACTTCTGAAACAAGCCCACCACCGTTTCGTTCAGGGGGTCCTTGTTCTTCTCCAGCCACCCAGTGATGTTGTAGCCCACCTGTGGGAGAAGAGCAGAGGGGTTTCGAGGGCCCATCCCTGCAATAGCTGCCACTCAGAAGAGCGATCGTACACGCCAGTATGATCACACAACCCTCCCCCCAAATTCCTGCCTCTCAAGAGCAGTGTTCCCTCCAAGCTGAGTTAGTGTGAGCCAGCTCACAGTTTTTTAGCCTCCGGCTCACACATTTTTGCCTTCGCTCGGGAAGGACGGCTCCAGAGCGAACTAATTTATGCAGCAGCCCGATCGCTGGCTCACAACTTTAATGCCAGTAGCTCACAAAGTGGAATTTTTGCTCACAATACTTCACAGCTTAGAGGGAGCGTTGTGTCAAGAGAGTTGGAAGAGAAGGACTTGGCGCTGTCCTTTTGGCCTCAGCCTCGGTGGGGGGGGGGGGGGTTACAAGAGAGTCAGTGCGGTAGAGTGCCAGGCTGTGGGCTTCCTTCCTGTTTACTTTTCTGTCTCTGTCCCCTTTGATGTGTAGACAGATAATCCTTAGGAAACGATTTCCTTTCCCCCCTTCTCACACGCTTCCTCTCACCCATACATAAAGAAGGTGAATGTTTCTCTCCATCTCGCACCATGAAGGCCGGACATGTGTCCAGCATCCAGCAATATCCAACCAGCTAGAATAGGTAATTTATTTCTGTCTCTCACCTGCAGTGCCTAAAATGTAGTTCTTTTAACAGACATTCCTTATTAGCTTGAAACTGACCAAAAGGCTCTGTGTAATTTTGAAGAAGAGGATGAGATTGGATTTATACCCCACCCCAGCTAGATTCTTTAACTGGAGATGTCTGGCTTCTCCACTGAGCCACAGCCCCTCCCCCATCACGTGACAATCTTCAGAAGACCTCTGGCTCTTCAGGAAGCTCCCTTTCAGAACCAGGTCCCTCCACTGCAGGAGAAGGATTCCCTTGGAAACTGCCCATCTTTTAACAGCCCTTCAGGGGAGCCATTTTGTGACCGGTCCTGCTTCTCACAGGCAGCCATTTTGTGGCAGTGTCTACTGCCCCTTCTCAGCGTTTACAAAGAATTGTTCCGCAGTAGCAAAAAAGCATCAGCCAGGCCTGGTTTGTACTCACTGTGCCGGCGTAGTGGACCAGCTCAAAGTGAGCTTCGGGCCCTTTTCCCTTCCCGCCTTTGGGCTTCTGGAAGTTGGGCGATTTGCCCAGATGGTTGTCGTAGAGAGCAGCCTTGAAGGTTGCGTCGGTCGCCTTGGGAAACACGCACTGCTCTTCGAGGATGGAGAAGATGCCCATGGGCTGTAGAAGCGGAAAAGTAAGAAGAGCCGGTCAGAGAAACATACAGTGGCATATGAAAAAACGATTCCTTTCATTTATTCACCAACCACATCCTCCAAGGAAAAACGCCAGAAGCAGCTTATGCTAAAAAAATAAGCTCACTAAAATCAGTAATCAATATATTAAATCAGTAAAACAGGAGAATCCAAAAAGACCTTAAATGGCTTGTGCTTAACATATCTGAAGGAGGAGGAGAAGGGGGGGGGATTGGATTTATACCCCGCCCTTTGCTACCCAAAGGAGTCTCAGAGCAGTTTACAATCTCCTTTCGCTTCCCCTCCTCACAACAGACACCCCGTAAGGAAGGTGGGGCTGAGAGAGCTCTTTTGAGGACTGCTCTTGAGAGAACAGCTCTGAGAGAACTTATAACTGACCCAAGGTCACTCCAGCAGTTGCATGTGAAGAAGTGGGGGAATCAAACCCAGTTCTCCCAGATTAGAGGCCGCGCTCCTAACCACTGCACCAAACTGGCTCTCAAGGGACCAACTTCGCCCAAATGTTCCATCTAGGATTGTCTACTCCAGGTTGGGAAATTCCTGGTGGTTTGGAGGAGAAGCCTGAAGAGGGCAGGGTTTGGGGAAGAGAGGGACATTTGCGGGTTGTAATGCCACAGAATCCACCCTCTGAAGCATCCAGGGGGACTTGGGGGGACCTGGTCTGTGTTGTCTGGAGAACAGTTGTGATTCTAGGAGATCTCCGGGCCCCACCTGGAGGATGGTGACCCTAGTTCCGTCCTGTTCTCTGAGGTCAGACAAGGGCTCCATTCTGTGATCCGTGCAGTCTCACAAGGGTGAGATAACAATGTACGAAATTTTAAAAAGCCTTTTTGTGTGATTTCAGATATATATCCAAACATATCCAAGTGGACCTTCCGTCTTCCACTGAAATCTGAAATGGGGCCGAGAGGAAAGAAGGGGGTTCACAGGCCAACAAAAACCCATTGCAGGCTTTTGAACTAAGATTTATGTACTAAGAAGAGTCTTTCATGAACCAGGGCCCGCAAGAGCCTGTGACTCCTGTTTCACGGAAGGTCACGAGACCTTCGGCAGCAACAGGTTGGCAGTGGAAAGTGTCGCCATGCCACAGTTGACCTACGGCGACCCCTGTCGGAATTTCAAGGCAAGTGACGTTCGGAGGTGGTTCGCCATTGGCTGCCTCTGCATAGCAACCCTGGACCTCCTTGGTGGTCACCCATCCAAGTCTCAACCAGGGCTGACCCTGCTTCGTTTCCGAGAGCTGATGAGATCGGGCGAGCCTTGGCCATCCAGGTCAGGGTATTTATTTTATTTGCCACATTTATGCCCTGCCTGTCTGCCCAGTCAGAGCTACGGGGCCTTCGTGATTTGCATGTGAATTTCGTGGTTGGCCACTGTGGGAAACACAATGGTGGACTGGATAGATTTGGTCGTATCCAGGAGGGATGCTTTCATGTTCTTCTGGTGCAAAAGTCTACAACAGCCAGACCAAGGTTTCATAGAATAGAATCACAGAATCATAGAGTTGGAAGGGACCCACAGGGTCATCTACCCCAACCCCCTGCACAGGGCAGGACATTCACAAATACCTCCCCCCCCACACCCCCAGTGTCTCCATCTCCATGCCCAGAAGATGGCAGAAAACCTTCAGGATCCCTGGCCAAACTGGCCTAGAGAAAACTGCTTCCTGACCCCCAAAGCGGCAATCAGGATTTCCCTGGGCGTGTAAGAAAGGGCCACGAGAACTAAGCACTGAGGTAACCCTTCCTGCCCTCCCTCTCATGAGCTGGCTAAGTTCACAGCATCCGCATTGCTGTCAGATGGCCATCTAGCCTCCATCTGAAAACTTCCAAAGAAGGAGAGCCCACCAACTCCCGAGGAAGCCTGTCCCACTGAGGAACCGCTCTGTCAGGAAGTTCTTCCTAATGTTTAGCCGAAAACTTCTGATTTAATTTCAACCCGCTGGTTCTGGTCCGACCTTCTGGGATAACAGAAAACAACTCCGCACCATCCTCTATATGACAGCCCTTTAAGTACTTGAAGATAAATTGTACTTGAAGTACTTGAAGATAAATTGGATAAACATACAGAGCAGAGGTCCATCAGTGGCTATTAGCCACAAGGTATAGATAGGAACTCTCAGTCTGGGGCAAGTGATGCTCTGTATTCTTGGTGCTTGGGGGGGGGGGGTAGGGCAACAGTGGGAGGGCTTCTAGTGCCCTGGCCCCACTGCTGGACCTCCTGAGGGCACCTGGTATTTTTGGCAACTGTGTGACAGAGTGTTGGACTGGATGGGCCATTGGCCTGATCCAACACTGGCTTCTCTTATGTTCTTAAGATGGTTAGTCGTCTCCTCTCCAAGCCAAACATACCCAGCTCCTTCAGCCTTTCCTCATAACACATGGTCTCCAGACCCCTCACCATCTTCGTTGCCCCCCTCTGGATGCGTTCCAGCTTGTCTACATCCTTCTTAAATTGTGGTTTCCTTCCAACATCGACAAAGCTATGGGGAAATCATGAACCCCACCCAAATCCCATTGCCCCAGATTGGAAACAGGATAACTTTGCCTCCGAGGGGTCCTTCTCTCCACGGGCCCCGAAGGAGAGGTCACCTTTTCCAGGAGCTCAATGCAAGCCTGCAGGTCCAGGCCGAAATCGATGAACACCCAGTCGATGCCCTCTCTCTTGTACTCTTCCTGTTCCAGCACGAACATGTGATGGTTGAAGAACTGCTGCAGCTTCTCGTTGGTGAAGTTGATGCAGAGCTGCTCGAAGCTGTTGAACTGCAGAAAGGGAGAAGACAACGCAGCTTGTCACACCGGACTCGCCTTCCTTGGAAACGCGGCCCGCAAATGCCGCGGGGCTTCTACAAAGCTGACGGGCCGCGTTTCAGGCTCTGGCAAACCAGATCTGGTTTGTCCCATAGAATTTAGCAACCTCGTGGTTTGCCTTTAAAATAGATTTTTTTTCAACCTACGATGAGCACGCATGTTTGTTTTCAGTCAAAGAGTTATAGAATCACAGAGTCGGAAGGGGCCTCCAGGGTCTTCTAGTCCAACCCTCTGCCCAAAGCAGGAAATTCACAACTACCTCCCCACTACACAATGCTCCCTCTAAGTTGTGGGGTCTTGTGAGCAAAAATTCTACTTTGTGAGCTATTGGCATTAAAGTTGTGAGCGAGCGATTTGGCTGCTGCATCAATTACTTCGCTCTGGAGCCATCCTTCCAGAGCTAAGATAAGAATGTGTGAGCCGGAGGCTAAAAAACTGTGAACCAGCTCTCACTAACTCAGCTTAGAGGGAACACTGCTAGTGATACCCCCCTCCCCCGCTGCATGCCCAGAAGATGACAAAAAACCTCCAGGATCCCCTGCCAAACTGGGGGGGGGGGGCAGTCGCTGTGTCTGCTTGTCCTGCCTTGCAGGGTTGTTGTGAGGCTAAGACAAAAGTGGGGGGAGAAAAACCATACAAGTAGCTTGGTAATTTAGGGGGTAAGCTCTCTTTCAGCTTAGCCATCCTTCCTGAGCTTAGACAAAAATCTGTGAGCCGGAGGCTAAAAAACTGAGGGCTAGCTCACACGAACTCAGCTTAGAGGGAACACTGCTCTGGCGCCATCCTTCCAGAGCTAAGATAAGAATGTGTGTGCTGGAGGCTAAAAAACTGTGAGCTAGCTCACACTAACTCAGCTTAGAGGGAACACTGCTAGTGACCCCCCCCTCCCCCGTTGCATGCCCAGAAGATGACAAAAAACCTCCAGGATCCCCTGCCAAACTGGCCTGGAGACAAATTGTTTCCTGACCCCAAACTGGCGATCAGCATTTCTGTGGGCGTGTCAGAAAAAGTTAAAAAGCGGCCATCACTCTTCTCAACTGCTGTGCATTTTTCATAAAAATAATAAATTTTAAAAAATTTCAGGGAAGCTTTACATATGAAATGTGTAAGTTGAGAACTTAGAAAGAAGAAGTGTGGATAAAGTGGACAGAAAAAAGGTTTTGGCCCCCTCCCATAATAGTAGAACTTTGAGACACCCCCAGATGTTGAGGGGACGTAGATTCAAGGCACACCAAAGGAAAATACTCTGCTATCAGACAAAAAAAAATGCCTAATCAGCTTACGGAACTCATTGCCACAAGAGGAGCCGACGGGAACTAGCTTAGGATGGCTGTGAAAGGGGTTCAGACCGATTCATGGAAGATCAGACCACTGTTGGCTATCAACCATAATGACTGAATGGATCTTCTAAGTTCAGACAAAGCATACCTCCGAATATCCGTCGCTGGAGGGGTGAGGGCAGTTTATAAAAGTTTTAATGGTAACTTGTTGAAATTACTTCTTTTTTTTCTTTTAAGAAAGGCTATTCATTGTAAGATTTCTAGTTTTTCCTCTCTGGTATTAACTCTAGATCAGGGGTGTCAAACATAAGGCCCGGGGGCCGAAGTGGCCCGTCCAGGGCTCATATGTGGCCCACGAGCAACTAGCACAAGGGAGGGAACAGATTGGGGGGGGGAGTAGGCGGAGCCTCCAATTGTGCGTCAGCATAGCAGAACAACCTCGTCTGCAGCAGTCAAGCAGCGTGGGAGCGTCTGCCCAGTGCTGCACTGCTGGCTTTCCAGTCCGCCCATATGGGTTTCCCTTTGCACCTCCTCCATCCCAGCCCTTGGGGCCTTGCAGTGAGGACACACCAACCCAGAGCTTACTAGCTGCTGTCCTTTATACAGTGTTTATATCCCTCGTACCTGGCATTACATTTTATGGCAAACATGGCTCGGCCCGACAAAGTGACATTTATGCCGGATCCAGCCCTTGTAACAGACGAGTTCAACACCCCTGGCCCAGATGGTCCCCCATCTTAGCCCCTATCACTGCTGCAAATTCCCTAGCTCTGGATCTACCTAAAGAATACAAACAGAAAGTCAGGGCCTTCGAGTGTCAGCTAATGCTGCCATCTCCTGCCCGGGAGGTGGGATATGTGAACCCTTGACATCAAGACTGTGGAATGTTATGTTATATTTCTCATGGCATTCTTATCGCCCTGTGAGCTATTCTGACCTTGAGAGCCAGTGAGTTCCGGCCCATGTATCTCTTCTCCTGTCTGTCTCTTATTCTTCCCGCTTATTCTCTGGGGAACTGCAAACCAGTATTTTGAGCACCTTTTCTCTGACATGATGATTGGTTACCATACGTTACCAGTCTCCTTTTGAATTATGTATAAATGACTTGATCATGGCGGTGCCTGCCATTACTAACACAAGAAGTGTAGATGACCATAGCAGACCTTTCTCAATAAAGCATTCCTGTTTAAGGACTCTTGTTGGTGACTGACTCTGTCGGACTCTCACATCAAGAGGCTGTTCTTGGCTTACCTCAAAGATCTCAAAGCCGGCGATATCCAGCACCCCGATGAAGAACTGCCTCTGCATCTTGGTGTCCAAGGTCTTGTTGATCCGGACCACCATCCACTTGAACATCTTGTCGTAGACGGCTTTGCCCAGGGCGCCCACCGAGTTGTTGCACTGGTCCATGTTCTGGCCCTTCTGGACGAACTCGTTGCCCACTTTCACTCGGGGGCGGGTGATGCCCTTCTGGAACTCCCCGGAGTTGAGGCCCATCAGGTGGGAGACTTTGTCGGCCACTGTCCAGAGAACCAGAGAGAAGCGAGTTCAACAAGACAGATAACCCCAGCTTTGGGAATTAAGTAATGAATTAATTTTATTAGTCTTATGGATTGCCCACTCCGCGAGCAGGCTCGGGACGATTGACAATTGTGCGAAACATTTAAACACTATTGATGTATAATAAACACACCAAAAGAACAGTAAATTAAATCTATCCAAGATGGCAATGCAGTTCCTCCTTTGTCAGTCACAACACGGCAGGGCAGGGCACGTGGGGAAGGAAGGAAGGAAGGAAGGAAGGAAGGAAGGAAGGAAGCAAGCAAGCAAGCAAGCAAGCAAGCAAGCAAGCAAGCAAGCAAGCAAGCCAGTCTCAACCTCCCATTACTGCCCTCAACTAAAAGCCTGGTGGAACATCTCTGCCTCACAGGCCCTGCGGAACTGCATCAGGTCCCGCAAGACCCTGATGTTATTCAGCAGAGAGTTCCACCAGGTCGAGGCCAGGACCGAGAAGGCCCTGGCCGTAGTTGAGGATAGCCGGATGTTCCTAGGGCCGGGGATCACCAGCAGGTTGTTATCCGCCAATCTCAGCGTTCTTCTGGGGAAATATTGGAGGAGACAGTCCCGAAGGTACATGGGTCCCTGACCGCTCAAGGAAACATAGCTGACTTTAATGATAAAGAAGATGCTTAACGGGATCCATTCCCAGTTATCTGGCACCTAATTCAGACAGAATAAGTCCTCATAGTGGCCTTAGTATTGATGACAGTGACTCACTAAAACTAGAAACTTCAAATGCCCCTTATCATGCTGTGAGATTCTTGCTATTTGGGGAGACGGTTTTACCTTTAAACACTCTTTGTGTATATAAACTTGGTAGTTTTCTGCTGCCACCAGGAATTTAAAATTCCAAATCTCTCTCTTTTGGTAGTATGACTTAGGGTCTGGGCACTCCAGAGGACTACGTGGCCCTGAGGAAGTACTGTACTGATTTCTGAGATCAGTTTAAACAAGAATTGATTTATTTAATAAAGAACAAAATAGGTTTCTGGTTATTTTGAACAGTTGCTGAAGAAAGGAACTTGTAAATATAACTGGCAAAACTTGGTGCTACAAACAGTCTCCAAACTCCACTCTGACAGGTTCATATGCTTAGTATACACTCTCTCATATTTATAGCCACACAGGCTAGTCTATTTGTTTTATTCACACAGAATAGAATCAACCCTCTTAGTCACACAGACTAAATTGTTGGTCTTATTCACTCAGGAAAAGACTCAAAATCCCATAGTCACACAGACTATGCCTCACTCTACAAACTTCACACACAGAATCCTCCACAGACACCCACACAGATTCCTCCCAGAACATCTCCTCCCACACTCCGTCATCAGCCAATCAAAATCACGTTTGTCTCCCTCTGTCACTCTCTTCATATTACTTGCAGTGACACTAAACATTTAAAGGAACGCACACCAAAACATGAAATCATTACGCATGCATCTACCCTACCCTTCCGAGAAGCTCAGGGGCTTTACAGTTCTCATATTATCCTAAAGTAAGGTAGACCTGACTTGGATGGTTCAGGCTAGCCCAATCTTGTCCAATCTCAGAAGCTAAGCCCAATTGGCTCTGGTTAGTACTTGGATGGGAAGGGACCGAGGAAGTCCAGGGTTGCTACACAGAGGCAGGCAGTGGCAAAACCACCTCTGTCCGTCTCTTGCTTTGAAAATCCTGTGGCGTTGTCATGAGAAGAGCTGGTTTTTATACCCCAGTTTGGTGTAGTGGTTAAGTGTGCAGACTCTAATCTGGGAGAACCGGGTTTGATTACCCACTCCTCCACTTGCACCTGCTGGATGACCTTAGGCAAGCCATAGCTCTGTACCAGCTGTTCTCTCAAGGACAGCTTGGGAAAAAGCTCTCTCAGCCCCACCTATCTCCCAGGGTGTCTGTTGTGGGGAGGGGAAGGGAAAGGAGTTTGTAGGCCGCTCTGAGACTCCAAGTGAGTGAAGGGCGGGATATAAATCCAATCTCTTCTTCTTCTTCTCTACTCTAAGGAGCCTCAAAGCGGCTTATGATCTCCTCCCCTTCCTCTCCTCACAACAGGCACCTTGTGAGGTTGGTGGGGCTGAGAGCGTTCTGAGGGAACGGTGACCGGCCCAAGGTTACCCAGCAGGCTTTGTGTGGAGGAGGAGTGAGGAATCAAACTTGGCTCTCCAGACTAGAAGAAGACTTGGTTTTTATACCCCGCTTTTCTCTACCGTAAGGAGTCTCAAAGCGGCTTACAATCTCCTTTCCCTTCCCTTCCGCACAAAAGACACCTTGTGAAGTAGGTGGGGCTGAGAGAGCTCTGAGAAAACTGCGACTGGCCCACGGTCATGTGGAGGAGGAGTGGGGAATCAAACCCCAGTTCTCCAGTGTCCACAGCTCTTAACCACCGCACCACGCTGGCTGCAACTGGACTGCCCTTTCCACCACCAAGGTAGACAACTGGCCCAAAGTCACCCACTGAACTTCAAGACTGAGCAGAAATTCAAAGCCATCTCTCGCCAGTCCTGTCCTGGTCCAACGCTCTTAACCGCAGCTCCCCGCTGGATCGTCACTCAGCTCCCAACACCCGAGGGGTTGACAATCAGTTTCTGAATTATCAAAATTCACCATCTTCAAAAACCGCAGAGAGACAAAGTCTCCCAGGACACCGGGATAACCTTCACAGAGCGCTATTTATAAATGTAGTAGGAACAGATTTCCTCCAGCCCACCCTGATCTTCAAAACGGCCCACAGAATTGTATTAACCAGCTTTGCGAAATAATACAGCAGCTGGATACATAGATGGAATTTCAGCATTGACTGGAGTCCGACCTCATTCCCTAAATCTCCCTCCTTGCTTCCTCTTCCCCACTTCCCCTATGATCCCCTCCCTTTCCACTCCCCACACCCTTCCGACCATTTAGGGAAGCGACTCACAAGCAAATTACCTTCCTAGACATACATTAATATTATTACTCAATTATTACATTAATTATGGCCGGCCAATGCAAACCTGGGTTATTATCAGTGTTAAAAGGTCATGTATTTAATACTGGTCTGTCAACAGCCCAGGCTAGCTTGATCTCCTCAGATCTCAGAAGCGCAGCAGGGTCAGCCCCGGTTAGTACTCGGATGAGAGACCTCCGAGGAAATCCGAGGTCGTTATGCAGAGGCAGGCAACGGCAAGGCAAACCAGCTCTGAATGTCTGTTGCCTTGAAAACCCTATGGGGTCTCCATAAGTCTGCTGTAACTCAATGGAATTTAACAGACACACGTCAAGAGCAGCATTATATAAACAAGATTACTGTTCCCATTAGCAAGCGTGCATAATGCGACAGTTCTTTTACAAAAGCATACATCCCGCCTCCAAGGATACACAAGGCAGCTTACAGAAAAGGGGAGGGGGGAATGTCATTAATCCATGAAAAGGAAGTATCTAAACTACGGCTTATTACAGCCGTCAGAAGGCCTAACTGTATATTACTGTCTGGTCCCTGGGTTTTTTTGATCAAGTGTGCCTTAGCATATGTGCTTTGGCAAACAGCCAGCGTGGTGCAGTGGTTAAGAGCAGCGGACTCTGATCTGGAGAGCCAGGTTCGATTCCCCACTCCTCCTCCACATGCTGGGTGACCTTCGGCCAGGCACCGTTCCCTCCGAACTCTCTCAGCCTCGTCTCCCCCCCACAAGGTGCCAGTTGTGGGGAGAGGAAGGGAAGGCGATTGTCAGCTGCTTTGAGACTCCTTAAGGTAGAGAAAAGCAGGGTCTTCTAGTTCTCAGCTGGGAACTCCATGCTGAGGCGCACTGGGGGGGAGGGAGACCAGTTCAGATCACTGTGGTGCACAGGGTACATGAGCCACGGCAGAGCGTCTGCTTGGCATGCAGAAGGCCCCAGGTTCAATCCCCGGCATCTCCAGTTTAAAAGACCAGGCAGCAGGCGATGTGAAAGACCTCCGCCTGAGACCCTGGCGAGCCACTGCCCTTCTAATTCAGTATAAGGCAGCTTTGCATGTTCATGGGTTCAACATGGGGAGAGGGGCCTTACGCCTTCTATTAAGCTCCTCCTCCCCGCACATCACAGTTCCACTCGAGACTTGAGTTCCCAGCACGAAGTCTGCAAGTCACGTTTGATCGAAAGGGACGAACCTGGGGAGGTGTCCCGATCCTAGGCCTACAGACTCTAGGGAGGCCTAGTGGCTCCAGTGAAGCCTGTACTAGAGTAGCTATCAGGGCCTACATTTCCCTGGTCTCCTTTGGACCCTGTGAATGGCTAACAGGGGATTTGGAGGGAAACCTGACGCCAGTAGAATAGTAGAGGGTGTTGCCTGGGAAAGAAGTGATAACAGGGCCTTGCCCAAAGTGGGAGGCGGTTCACGCCTAGGAAGCAGAGCTGGCACAAAGCTGCTGCATTTGGAGGGATCCCTCATCCCAAAGGGGTGAGCCAGCTCGAGGCCAAAGGCTTAGAGAAGGCTAGGTACAGTACAGTCGGACGTGTTAGGGTTTCTTCTTTTGCTGGTTTATCTACCTTTACTGTGCTCATTTTTCTGATTGAATCACAGTCGTTGTTCAGTCTCTTTAATGAAAATAGTTTGTTAGCCTGCCTGGGTCTTCATGCCTCATTCGGCCACTTATAAGGGGAAACCTGTTGGGAAAGGAGTGTATAAAGGCGTCGGGTGGCCCTCCCAAGGAGACCCATACCAGAGTGGTAGCAGCCGTTAGAGAGCTTTTCTAGCCGCTGCCCGCAACAGGAGGACACGAGGGAAATCGGGCCCGCAGAAATGATAACGCTCCTCTCCTTTTTTTGCCATCAAGTCAAAGCCGACTTCTGGCAACCCTGTGGGGTTCCCAAGCTAAGAGACGCTCAGAGGTGGTTTGCCAATTCCTGCCTCTGCATCACGACCCCGGTGCTCCTTGGAGGTCTCCCATCCAAGCACCGATCAGGGTGGCCCCTGCTGAGTTTCCAAGAACTGATCAGATCAGGCTAGCCTTCGCTGTCCAGGTCAGGGCAGAATGACGATAACTTCTTCTGTGGTGTATTTTGAATATGCCCAACAAAGCATCGAAAGAATGTGTTACGGAGACGGTCGCTTGCGTTGCGTCAGCTCCTCTGACTTCTGCAATGCTCCCGCTAAGCTGTGGAGTCTTGTGAGCAACAATTCTACTCTGTGAGCTGCCGTTATTAAAGTTGTGAGCGAGCGACTCAGCTGCTGCATAAATCAGTTCGCTCTGGAGCCGTCCTTCTGGAGCCGAGACAAAAACGTGTGAGCCGGAGCCTAGAAAACTGTGAGCTAGCTCACCCTGACTCAGCGTAGAGGGAAAACAGCATTGGCACTGTTGAAAAATAAATTTCAAAAACCCAATCCTTTACCCTCTGTGGTGTCCACTTCGGCTTGCTCCTCTCTCGGCTTCTGCTTGAACTTCATATTGCCAAAGTGCATGATGCCGCCGGTCAGTTTATAAATGCCTGCTTTCTCTTCTGGAGTGAAGCCCAGGACGTCGAAGGCCACCTGTCGGAGCAGGGAAGGGAGAGACGTGATAAGAACCAGCACGATCGATCGACAGCCAAAAGAGCGAGTGTTTCAGCATACTGGCAGGACCTACTGACAGAGCTTCGGAGAAGCAAACTTTGAGGGCAAAACGTAGACATACCAATATCATATGCGCATTCTAAGCTTTTGCACAAGGGTCCCCAAACAGGGTACCTGCGGGCCTCACGGTGAC
Organism: Lepidodactylus listeri; assembly: GCA_029233225.1. Lineage (NCBI taxonomy): Eukaryota > Metazoa > Chordata > Lepidosauria > Squamata > Gekkonidae > Lepidodactylus > Lepidodactylus listeri. Next base: position 10,570,522 of record JARCFY010000022.1, on the reverse strand, counting down.
CGCCCACGCCTTTTCTGATGCCCGCCAAGTGGTTTTAGAAAGCGGGAAGGGCCAGGGCCAGCGAGGCTTCTGATTGGCTGTGCAGATTTTTTATTTTCTTTAAAAAAGCAACCCACATTGCTTTGGCAGCTGCTGCCACCACAGCACAAAGATCTTCACCGCGCGACGGTGGGTAAGCCGTGGCGACCATTTTGTAGCTGTCTCCACCTCCTGCGGCAGCCATCTTACTGCCGCCATTTTGGGGCTGCGCCCACCACGCCGTGTCAGAATTCCAAAGGTGCCCGCAGGCTCAAAAAGGTCGAGGACCCTCCGGTTAGCATGCGGAATTTCATGGTGATAAAGTCATTAATAACCACGAATGCCGATTCAGCAGACGGGCTCCCGCTCTGACTCTGCATGCCACTGCCTCAAGAGGTCAAAGGTCAGACAGGCATAACCAGGGGTCATTCCGAGCGGGAATGTGCAGGAACACCGTTTTGGGAGTAAAAAGCCCAGGAGCGGGCACGTATGGTGATACGCTATGGAAAGCAGCCGGGTTTTTGCTGGAGAGATGCTGTTTGTGCTGTGATTCAGCCATGGTAAATGTTGTGACATCCTGGGAGGGGGGGTAGGGTTTATATGCGCTTTACCAGAGCGAGAAGTGACGGGCAGCCCAGAGAGAACACTGGCAAGAAATGTGCTCTCTGCACATGTTCATGCTCTTCATTTTGCTGTTTACCTAAAATGGGGTGGACTCCCAGGCATGTTGTGGCCAAAATAATCTTTTGATTGCAGAAAAAGGCAAGAGCATACTAACTTGATCTGTATTTTCATGCTTGTTGTAGGGTAGCTTCCCTGCAAGAGCAAAGGAAACCTAAAGTGTCTTTAGTCAAAGTGTAAAGCTGGCTCGCCAGCTCTGAGCTGGGAAATACCTGAAGATTTTTGGAGTGGAGCCTGAGTGGTGGGTGGTGCCTTCTGACACACTTCTGGTGATGTCAGGGGGTGTGGCATATGCAAATAAGGTATGCTAATGAGCTCCTGCACCTCTTTTTCTACGAAATGACCCCTGGGCATAACTCTTTTTTGTCTACTCACCTTAGGCAATATGAACCCAGTAATGCTGGGGGGCCCTCAGCCTGGTAAGACCCCCCCCCAAGGCAGTTTTCTGCCTTTGCACCCCTGGCGGTTTGTTAATTATTTACTTTATTGCATTTCTACCCCGCCCTCCCCCACAAGCGGGCTCAGGGGGTGGGTTGCAACCAAATAAAAACAATGAAAATACGATGCCATGGACTAATTTAAAATCTAATCATTCCTGAGATGGCGACCAATCGAGCAAAGTTCCCGGGTAAGCCTGGCCGAACGCCCAGATGGAACAGAGGGTCAAGCAAGTGGGTAGTATATCTGCATGGGCTCATCCACATCTCCGACTGCCTTGTCCTTTTAACTGGATTTCGAACATGGGACCTTCTGTGCTCTCGCCGACCAAAGGACCACACAAACACACAAAAAACTGCTTTCTACTGAGTCAGACCCTGGATCTATTGTCTACTCTGACTGGCAGCGTGTCTCCAGCCGCAGTCATTCCCGTCTCTGGCCCGAGCCCTTTCAGCTGCAGATGCCGACGCGGGGATTGAACCTGGAGCCTTCTGCATGCCAGGCAGAGGCTCTTCCCCTGAGCCATGGCCCTTCTCCCAGAGGTCAGCAGGATCAGCAGGCTTACATCAGTGAGAAGCAGCTCTTCCCCGTCGTCCATGTTGTCGACCACGGTTACGCCCTGGCTCGTCCAGTGGTACTCCTTGGGGTCGGGCACAAGAAGCAAGGACTCTGTGAAAGGAAAGGGATGTCGGAATGGGGGGAAGTGCGGTCTTCTTGGCACGTGGCCAAGCCGGTCCGCCATGCTGAGCACCAGTCGATTTCGTTTGCCGTACATAAAAACACACCCTTTGTATGCCGGCCTCTCCTCACCCTAGTTGGGCCCCAGTTCCTCGGGGAAATGCCATGTTTTGTGGGTTCAAGTTTTCCCCTCTATCACAATAAGGAAACTTGGTAAACCACCCCCACCACTCCCAACTTCTGGCTGAGAAGTTCCATTTCCTGTTTACTCCACTTAAGAAGCAGGGGCCCTTTAAGGAAGGGGGCGGAGCCCCCGATAGCCCCACCGTGGCTATGGGCCTGGCTGGCTGATAGCTTCACCTGGCTCCACCTACTTTCTGCAAACACAGGGTGGATGCCAGGTTAGGTGTCAGAGGGCACCGTGATGCCCACGGGCACCATACTGAAGATCCTGCAGTAGAGAGAGCTCTCATTCGCTTGCTGTCTTGCACATGTGTATACAAACACACAGTTAAATCACACACATACAAAGTGCCGTACCAGTAAGTTCAGGCTTCTTGTTGGAAAGGATCTGGTAGAAGATATGATATCCTCGCTCAGCGGGTTGCTGGGAGATGACACGAGACTTCTCTAAGAGATCTGGAACACGAGAGAAATCCAGGCTCACAGCGAGAACGCAGATGTGACCGGCGGCCAAAATTATATTTAAGGAGGCAGCCCTTCTGCTGCGCAAAGCCTCACTCTGGGCCTGGTGTACTGTCTATTCAATGAAGCCATTTCTATCCCGCCTCAGAATAAAGTGGTAGATAGACGGACAAGATAGTGTTTATGCATAACTGCTTTCAGGAGAATCACAGAGTTGGAAGGGACCTCCGAGGTCATCTAGTCCAACCCCCTGGATGATACAGGGAATTCACAAATACCTTCCCCACAAACACTCCCAGTGATCCTTGTTCCACGCCCAGAAGATGACAGAAAACTTCCAGGATCATTGGCCAAACTGGCCTGGAGGAAATTGCTTCCTGGCCCCAAAATGGCGATCAGCATTCCCCTGCGTGTGTAAGAAAGGGCCACAAGAACTAAGTACTGATGCAACCCTCCCTGCCCTCCTTCTTGTGATCTGCCTAAATTCACAGAATCAGCATTGCTGTCAGATGGCCATCTAGCCTCTGCTTAAAAACCTCCAAAGGAGAGCCCACCACCTCCCAAGGAAGCCTGTTCCACTGCAGAACCACTCTGTCAGGAAGTTCTTCCTAATGATTACCTGAAAACTCTTTCGATTTAATTTCACTAATAACCTCAGTAACAGTACTGCTGACGCACCTAAAACAGATCTAAAGCTGAGGTCTGAGGGTTCTCTTATGGCAGAGATTGGACCGAGACGGATACTTACAGCTCTCAATGTCAGCCCCAGCCAGTTTTCCTGTGCTGCCAAAGTGAATTCGGATGAATTTACCCTAGGCAATGAGAAAAAAAGAGACCGGCCCATTGAGCGAGAGAGAAATACGGTCACGTAAAGAAGAATAAATAGACAGAAGGCCGTAAACTGTCAACCAGGAACAGAAACATTAGGCTTTTCTGCATTTGCCAACAAAATTTGCTCTCCAAAATGATTCTATAAAGTATAGCTTAAATAGACTCCTGGGAATTATTATCTGCAGCAATGAAAGGTGCGTTCTGCAAAGAGAAATCGCACAAATGGAATATATTGCACAAAGTAATAGATTTCCACAGTAGTGGGTACAGTGACTTCCTAAGGCCATTTCAGGTCAGGAAAATGGCATGGGGGTGAAGGCCACTCCCTGAGGCCATTTCAGGTCAGGAAAACGGCATGGGGGTGAAGGCTTAAGCCTCTTCTCCCTACAGTGCCTATTCAAATCAAGACCCCACACGCCTGGGAACTCACGGAACTCAGAAAATGTCTGGTCGACAGGATCTGTGAACGATGTATCGTACGGGAGTGGAGAGAGAACGGTGGTACTGATGGGGGGGGTACAACACAACATTCAGAATCAGGCACTTACGAAGCGAGAGGAATTGTTGTTCCTGGTGGTTTTGGCATTTCCGAAGGCTTCCAGGACTGGGTTGGCCTGGATGATTTGATCTTCCAGGGACCCCTGCACAAGAAATAACAGAGGCTCTGTTAATCAGGGACATTCCTCAACTGTAAAAGTGTCAGCTAATGCTGCCATCTCCTGCCCAGGAGGTGGGATGAGTGAACCCTTGACATCGGGTCTGTGGAATGTTATGTTATATTTCTCACGGCATGCTTATCGCTCTTCGAGCTGCTCTGGCCTTGGGAGGCTGTTAGTGCCTGTCCATGTATCTCTTCTCCTGTCTGACTCTAATTCTTCCCTGCTTTTTCCCTGGGAACTGTAAACCAGCAATTTAAGCGCCTTTTCTCTGACATGGTGACTGGTTGCAATGCATTACCAGACCCCTTTTTGAATTCTGTATAATTGTCCCGGTTGGGGCGGTGCCTGCCATTACTAACACAAGAAGTGCAGATGACCATAGCAGACCTTTCTCAATAAAGGATTCCTGTTTAAGGACACTTGCTGGTGACTGACTCTGTAGGACTCTCACAAAAAGACGAGCATTCTCATCCGGAACCACCAACGGGCTCAACGATGGCTCGCCAGTTCGTCCTCCCCAAAGCCCTTACCTTTCCATCAGCAGCGGCTTTGCCTGTGCTGCCGATGTTGGCAAAATACTGGATGACTTTCTTCGTGTTCTCAGTCTTGCCGGCCCCGGATTCTCCGCTTTGGATGAAAGAGGAGATGGGAATCAGCAGCAGGGCAGACAGTATGGTACAGAAGTTAGAGCAGAGGGGGTCCCCAATGTGATACCCGCGGGCACTACAGCAGCCACTGAAACTTTTCCTGGCACCTGCTAAGTGTTTTTAGAAAGTGGGTAGGACCAGGTGGGTTTCCCCCACCATCAGGGCTTCTGGTTGGCCGTTGGAGATCTGACTGGCTGTGCAGGTTTTTCAAACTTTGCTTTGGCAGCAGCGGCCATCACAGCGCCAACATTCCTCACTGTGTGACTGAAGGGGAGCCACAGCAGCCATTTTGTGGCTGGCTCTGCCTCCCACGGCAGCCATTTTGTGGCTATACCCACCACCAATACTCTCTCTAAGCTGTGGAGTCTTGTGAGCAAAAATTCTACTTCGGGAGCTACTGACATTAAAGTTGTGAGCGAGCGATTGGGCTGCTGCATAAATTAGTTTGGCTCTGGAGCCATCCCTCCCGAGCCAAGACAAAAAACCTGTGAGCTGGAGGCTAAGTAGCTCACACTAACTCAGCTTAGAGGGAACACTGCCCACCACCTTATGTCAATTCCAAAGGTGCCCGCAGGATCAAAAAAGTCGGGGACCCTGGCATTCAAGTATCAGATTAAAACCAGGCAGGTCTGGGTTCAGTTCCCCACTAGGTGACTTCGGACCACCCACTTTCAGTCGAGCCGGTTTCACAGGGCTGTAGCGAGGATAAACTGCTCTTAAAACTGGATCTCATCCCCCACCTCTTCACACAAACACAAATACAGTTTAAATGCTATCGGGGCCTCTTCAGATTTAAGTACACTAATCTGCTGCTACCGTGTGCAGTCTTAGCTTTACAGACACTCAGACACGCCCGTTGGGAAGTCTGGTCTGACAAGAAAGAGGCACAGGCGTTCCACCAAGCATATGGTTGAGGACAGCAATGTTTTTAAACAGTACTCTCTCCCCACCCTTGTTAATGTTAACGGGGGGGGGGGGGGGTGCGTCAAATTTTACCGTGGCGCCCTGTAGGCTTATGTTTTATGACAGTGTATTTGATTGTTTTCATTTTCCCTTTGTCCCTTTGTTTCCAGGGAGGACAGTACAGAAATTCAATGAAATAAATGAATAAACTGGAGAGGAAGAAAACCGCATGGACGTCACTGCACTCCTTGTAGGGAGGGCAGGATTTAATAAAAGGTGGTCAGTATACAGACAGATACAACCAGGGGTCATTTCGTAGAAAGAGAGGTGCAGGAGCTCATTAGCATAACTCATTAGCATATGCCACACCCCCTTACTTGCATATTCCACACCTGTTCAAGTGATTGTACACTGTTCTGAGCAGGGGTAATTTCTCTGCACACACACACCCCCAGCCCTTCCAAGCTCACACGCCCCGGCAGGTGAGCTAGGAACGGGGGGGGGGGCCCTCTGCAGGGCTTCTTCTGCCTATTCGCTTCAGCAGGCGGGCAGAAGAAGCCAGGGGGAGGCATTTAAATGCCTCTCTGCACTCCTCCCCAGGCCCTTCTTAGCTCGCACGCCTTGGCGCAGGGGGGCTCTGCGGGGCTTCTTCCTTCCCTCTAGAGTCGCGCCACTGCTGCGGCACAACTCTAGAGAGAAGGAGTGTGGGGGTAGGGAGCTGGGAGCAGGGCTTGTTGTCACCGCCATTTGAGCCCACTCCTGGGTTCCCGGAGCAGCGCTCCGGCGTGCTCCGGCCCCAAATCGCTCCTGGATACAACCAGAATGTAGAAAGGCACTCAAAGGCTCTCGACCCCACCCGCAAAAAGAGGGTTCACACATCAGATAAACCAGTTTTGGAGGTCAGAGATGCTGACCCCACCGAATCTTGAGCGCGAGAGCCGATGAGACCGGCGCCCTTAGATCTCAACAATTTCTGAAGCTGCGATCTTGCCTCTCAACCGCTCACACTGTGTCCTTACAGTTTTATTTCCCGCAGCGAAAAAAAAGGACCCGTCTCAAGTGGTTGAGTGGAGCAGCTCACAAATTCATACTTACGTGATCAGCATAGACTGGTTCTCGCGTTCTGTGTGGAGCACAAGGAAAGAGAACACAGCAGGCGTTAATAAAGGGGCTTTGTCTTCCCACTGAGCTAATTTACAACTTGGCAGTAGCTCCGCGCTAATCTCCCCATTCCCATCCTGACTGAATTGTCCTTTCTTTGTCTGGCCACAGACCTGAAAACATGGGATTCTGAAAGATGACAGGGAAATAGAACCGGGGGGGGGATAGCAATGCTGGAATAAAGTTTATCGCCACCCTGGGCATTTGGGGGACAGGACAAGGGTGTTGACAAACAGAACCTCCTGGAATTTCACGGATGATTCCCTTGTTTCATGTGCGACGCCAGCTAGGCCCAAAACACTAATCTAGCACGGATTTCTGCATGTGAACTGAGACAGATCCTGCTGCAAAGGGTGTCAGGATGCATTTTCAGTTTCCCCCAGGAGGCAGCTGCGATCGCCCCCCACATATGGCGGCCAGAATCCATGTGGGGGCCTCCTAGAGATCTCCCAGAATCACAACTGAGCTCCAAACTACAGAGACGTTCCCCTGGAGAAAATGGCAGCTTCAGAATGTGGATGGTATGACATCATACCCACTGAGGTCCCACCCCCCTCCCCAAACCCCACCCTCCCCAGGCTCCACCCCCAAATTTTCCAGGGATTTTCCCACGGCAGAGCTGGGAATCTTATACAGCTTCTGCCGCAGCGAGTTCTCTATTTGGATTGTGTCAGAGCTGTCTCATTTGCTTGCACAAGAGAACTGGGCTGGCGATGCTGTTCTTTCCAGAGGAAGTTCTGCCCAGAGGAAGTTCTGTTAGACAAGAGCAACCCACAACTGAACCCAGAAGTCTACTGAGGGTAGCTGAAGTGAAAACCCATGGCAGCCATTTTGTATATCTGGCACAGTATTTATAAACGCTGATGGAAGCTGTGTGTGCTAGGGTTTCCAGGTTTTATCTGGCTGCCCGCAGTGTGTGTGTGTGTGTTCTTCTTCCTCTTCAGGAGGATGACATCACCCGGAAGTGATGTCATCACGCAGGGCACATTGTGGAAAACCAGTTTTCCCTCGAATGACAGAGCGTCCTCCCGCAATGTGTCCTGCGCGATAACGTCACCTCCGGGTGACGTCATCGCACCAGGCACATTGGCCCAAACGCGGCACTTTGGGGGCGGGGTTCCCCCCGTTGGCTGGATCCAGGCCAGCTGATTAGGGGCCCTAAAAGTGGGCAAGCCCTGCCCCCCCAGGGGGAACAGCAAGCCTACTGTGTGCCCAGAGATGCTGGGCTTAAATTGGGTACCACGGGGCCTCAGAAGCCTTGCAGGAAACTGCCCGCATTTCAAGCCAGGATATGCCTACCGCAGGCCAGAAAATACCCCTGGTCTCGGAAATCAGATGATCCAGAAGGTCTAAACAAAAGGCACTGTCTATATGGCCGCCATATGTGGGGGGCGATCGCAGCTGCCTCCTGGGGGAAACTGAAATCAGATGATCCAGAAGGTCTAAACAAAAGGCACTGTCTATATGGCCGCCATATGTGGGGGGCGATCGCAGCTGCCTCCTGGGGGAAACTGAAATCAGATGATCCAGAAGGTCTAAACAAAAGGCACTGCCCAGTGCCTGCAGCTCTACTATAAAGCCTAGGCCCATGCCACTCCTGCAATCTGGGCAACTGGTTTCTTCCAGGTTACCCCTGAAGATGATACCACCACGGGCTTCCTGCTGATTGTGGCCTTTCCTGCTGATTGAAGCCTTATCTGTTCTCTGGCATGTCCACATGTGAATGTGGCTAGGCCCGGTAACCGTGAGAACTGAGCCCCTGGCTCTCTGGCTTCCTGCCACCGCTACAGTGGTGCCCTCTGCCTCCGAACCTCACGGTCTCCCGAGCCGCTGAAACTGGGGGGGGGGGGGGGGGGACTGCAGCAACCCTTCACAGCTCTTACCCATCAGCATGTCGTGGTAGGCGTTGTCAGAGATGGAGAACAGGTGGGGAGGCACTTCTGTGCGCTTCCTTCCCTTGTACATCTGAGCCACTCTAGCACCGTAGATGGGCAGCCACTTGTACGGGTTGATGGTGACACAGAAGAGGCCGGAGTAGGTCTGGAGGAAGCAGAAAGGAAGCGATGTAAAGCTTTCCCATCAGGAGTCAGCGGATTCAGGGTTGGCTGGACAGCTGGGAGAACCATATTCAGGCCCTCAGTCAGTCAGGGACATACACAGCAGCCGTAGGGAGGGGCCGTAGGGCGGCCAGGTCCCCTCAGCTTGCGGGCGGGAGGATTTGGGGGGCATTCCAGGGGCGGGCAGAGACATCACACAACATCCCCAACGCCAAGATGTCTCACGGAATGGATGTCATCGTGTGAGAGGCGTCGTATGGTGACACTCTGCATTTTGGGCAAAACTCTATGGTTTTTTTGGCCTGAAACCATAGAGTTTTGCCCCCAAAGCAGAGCATTGCCGTACAACATCCCTGTGAGGCAGTGGGGCAGGCAGAAGCCTGAAAAATCTGACTGGGGGTCTAGCAACCCTAAGGGGCCACGGTTCAGTGGCAGAGCATCTGCTTGGCATGCAGAAGGTCCCAGTTCAATCCCCGGCATCTCCAGTTAAAAAGGACCGGGCAACAGGTGATGTGAAAGACCTCTGCCTGAGACCCTGGAGGGCTGCTGCCAGTCTGAATAGACAACTCCAACTTTGATGGACCAAGGGTCTAAGGCAGCTTCATGTGTAGATTTTGTCAACCCTTGCACAGCCTGTGTGCCCATTCACACAGTCAAGAAGCAGAGGGCATACTACAGTAGTACTTCTCAACAGGAGCCATGTGACCCCAACCCAGGGGAGAGGGGATCTATCCATTCTGAGGAGCATTCACACATGCAGTGGCCTGATCTTACTGATCTTGCTCAGCCTGTCAGGGTCAATTCACACACACACACAAAAGTAAAAGGTATGATACAGTAATTCTTAACAGGGGCCAATCTACCAATGTTTGGTGTAATGGTTAGGCATGCGGACTCTAATCTGGGAGAACCAGGTCTGATTCCCCACTCCTCCACATGCAGCTGCTGGTGTGACCTTGGGTCAGTCACAAGTTCTCTCGGAGCTGTTCTCTCAAGAGCATTTCTAGAAAGAGCTCTCTCGGCCCCACCGACCTCACAGGGTGTCTGTTGTGGGGAGGGGGAGGGAAAGGAGATTGCAAGCCGCTCTGAGACTCCTTTGGGTAGTGAAGGGAGGGGTATAAATCCAATCTCCTCCTCCTCCTCGTCTTCTTATTTTTTGTGGGTATTAGTGTGTGCATGTCTGGAAGTCATGGTGACCTCTAGCGATTCCTACTGGGGCACAGAGGATGTTCAGAGAAGTGGCTTGATAGCCTGCCTCTGCCTCCCGGCCCTGGTATTCCTTGGAGGTCTCCCATCCAAATACTTGCCAGGGTCAGCCCTGCTTAACTTCTGAGATCTGATGAGATCGGGCTTGCCTGGGCTATCCAGGTCAGGGCAGCAATCTACCACTTTTGAGGGGCGTTCACAACGGGAGGGAGGAAATGGGAGGCAGGATTTCAGGCAGCACAGACCTGAGACCGAAGCTGTCTACTAATACTAAATCTACCATAAGGCGTTTGCGGCAGGCCAATTTCCAGGGACCTTTGATTAGTTTTTCTTTTTTGCAAAATATAAACTCCAACCGAACACAGGCTGATTCTGCATCGGCTTTCCCCTCCGTTGTTATATCAAGCCCATGTTGGAACCAACGCTCCCTCTAAGCTGTTGAGTCTTGTGTGCAAAAGTTCTATTTTGTGAGCTACCATCATTAAAGTTGTGAGCGAGCAATTTGGCTGCTGCACGAAATAGTTTTGCTCCGGGGCCGTCCTTCCTGAGCGAAGGCAAAAATGTGTGAGCCGGAGGCTAAAAAACTGTGAGCTAGCACACACTAACTCAGCTTAGAGGGAACACTGGTTGGAACAGAAACTCCCTTCTGCATTGCATGCCGCTTTCACTTCCTTCGATCATCGGATTTTATGGTACCCTCTACACTGCATGCCGCTTTCGTTCTGTGCGATCACTGGATTTTATTCTCTGCCCTGCATAGATTTATGGCCAGGGGTGACTTTGCAGCCAGTACGGCATTGCCCCGAGGTATTTGGATGTGGTTTTGAGCTGCACGTTTTCCTCCCAGTTGAGAAAGTGTGGAGCGAAGGCTAGACGCAGAATCGCCCACGGTGAGACGCCGTGGTCTTTTTAAAAACTGGGGTTTCCTATTCATTCTGAAGCTTGATTCTTCCCAGGTATACAAAAAAAAAAAAAAGAAGGGAACCCAGCAATCCCTTCCTAAAGCAATAAAATAAAATAAAATCGATGCCTGCTTCCTAGCTCTTATCCATCTGAAATGGCCGCTGCTTTGGCCTCCCGTTGCTTCGAAAGGGTTCAAAAGGCGACGGCTTTCTTTTCTTTTCGGTCCTCTGCCTCCAGCATTCCATCTGCTCCCTTTAAAGGCCCCGGCCTCTCTCACCCTCCCTGCTGGATGTCCCCCTGTCACAGCATCTTGGTCACACAGATTAATTCTCACAACACCTGCAGGTAAGTGTCGTAGTTTCCAGAGTCCTATCATTCGGAAAGACAAGCCGCTGATGGGTCGGATGTGAAATGGAATATATAATCATTGTTGATTCGCGCAGCCTTTGCGGGGACTTTCAGCGCTGTTGTGTTGCGGGCTGGCCCCGGCAAGCAAAGAAATCAGGCAGGGATCAACGGACTTTCCAAAGCAAATGAGAAGTCAAGGATAGGAAAATTAATAAATTCTTAAAAGGGGCCCAAAGACACCCCCCCCCGCCTGGGGATCAATCTACCTGCTGTAGGGGTGGGGAATGGGGAGCATTTGGAATTTTAAGCCGCCCCCTTCTCCTCATTTGATTTGGCTTCAGGCAGCCGGGAGAAAAGGTGTTGTCTTATAATGCTCACATGAACGCACACGAACCTGCCTTATACTGAACCAGACCATGAGTCCGTCAATGTCAGGATGGTCTAACTCAGACTGGCAGTTGGCTCTCCAGGGTCTCAAGCGGAGATCTTCCACATCGCCTACTTATCTGATACTTTGAGCTAAAATCATAGAGGCGGAAGGGACCTCCAGAGTCATCTAGTCCAACCCCCGGCACCAGGCAGGAAATTCACAAATACCTCCCCCCCCGACACACACACACAGTGACCCCCGCTCCACACCCAGAAGATGGCAAAAAAATACCCTTCAAAGATTCCTGGCCAAACTGGCCTGGAGAAAAATTGCTCCCTGACCGCAAAGTGGCAATTGGCCTTTCCCTGGGTGTGTAAGAAAAGGCCATGAGAACTAAGCACTGATGCCGGGGATTGAACCTGGGACCTTCTGCCCGCCACAAAAAGGCTCTACCACTGACCAATGGACCATAAAACACACATGAAGCTGCCTTATGCTGAACCAGACCCCTGGGGAATCCACAAAAGCCCCAATAAATGTTATTTAATCATATGCAAGATGAGGTTTTCTCCAGGGATACTTGTCATTTCATTTCATTTCTTGACAGCTTCAACCACACGCCCACCCCCCCACCCACCCCAATCAGTCTCCTGGCCTCCTCCCTCTCACACCACTTGCTTGTGGTCGGATAAGAGCATCGGACGGGCAGCTTCTGCTCCCCGGGCTGCATGTTTGACTCCCCTAGCCTAGATCAAACAAAAGGGCCCTATAACTCTTCCAAAAGACCTCAAGACACTTGGGAGGACAGCTGTCCACCGTATCCGGAACCCCCTTGCCCTCGGTGCTGTTCAGATACACCAGACCGATCTTCTTTGCCCAACTCACATAGATCCTCATGACGATGTAACGTTGCCGCAGGTTGTCCAAGACGCTGGCTTCGTTCAGGAAGGTCATGTTGGCCATGTCGCTGATCTGGTAGAACTTGGGCGGGTTCATCTGCTGGACATCGTCCTTCTTTATGGTGACCGTCTGTGTGGTTAAAGGAGGCATTGTTCAGAGCTCCTCAAGCCCTTGCTTCTAAGCGAAACATTGGAGTGGTCTTCGCAGTGTCTTGGTGGCGGGGGTGGAGGAAAGGGCAGTCAAGGTGCAGCCAACTCAGGCCTGTAGCCACCGGGGAGGGGGGCATTTGGGGGCGGGGCCCCACCACGCACAAGCCCTGCCCCGCCAGATGATGCCAGCCAGCCTCACCCACAGCGCACCTAGCCCCCCAGGAGGACAAGGCTGGGGAAAGAAAGGGAAGCCACCCTGCCACTTCTGGTCTCTCCCCGCCCAATCAGCTATTAGGTTTAGCAGGGGAGTGAAACTGACCAGAAGCAGCAGGGCAGCTTTCCTTTCCTTCCCTGCTGCAGGGCTGGGGAAGGAAAGAGAGAGAGAGAAGGCAGGGTGATGATGGTGGGGTTGCCAATCTCCAGGTGATAGCTGGAGATCCCCCGGCATTACACCTGATCTCCAGGTGGAATCTATGGCATTATATCCCACTGAAGTCCCTCCAGTTTCGTGTAGTGGTTAAGTGTGGGGTCCGATTCCCCACTCTTCCCCTTGCAGCTGCTGGATGACCTTGGGCAAGCCATAGTTCTGGCACAGCTGTTCTTGAAAAAGAGCCGTTTCTCTCAGAGCTCTCTCTCAGCCCCACCCACCTCCCAGGGTGTCTGTTGTGGGGAGGGGAAGGGAAAAGGAGTTTGTAAGCTGCTCTGAGACTCTGAGTGAAGGGCGGGGTATAAAAATCCAATCTCTTCTCTCTCTCTTTCCCCAAACCCCTTGCAACTCAGGCTCCACTCCCCAAATCTCCAGCGATTTATTATTTTTAAGTAGAAGTAGAAGCATAAGGGGTGCCCCGCAAGAGAAAAAAAACTTGCCAGACAAAACGAAGAATCCTGACTACGGCCCTGAGCCAACTTATGGTGACCCCGTAGGGTTTTCAAGGCAAGAGATGTTCAGAGGTGGTTTGCCACTGCCTGCCTCTGTGTCCCAGCCCTGGTATTCCTTGGAGGTCTCCCATCCAAGTACAAACCAGCACTGACCCTGCTTAGCTTCCCATCCAGGTCAGGGAACACCATCTCACATGGTCCGTAATACCAGGGGGGAATCATTTCACAGGCAAAGGAGAAGTTGGCCTAGGTACTTAACTAATGTGACGGATGCTGTTGAAATTTTAATTCAGCTCGTAAGAGAGGATGTCTGGATACGATACTTGTGCCTCCCCCTTTGTTTCAGTGATTCCACTTGTACCCCAAGGCACTGGCTGCTTACGAGGCCTGCATTAGCAACCTTTTTTGTGTGTTTGTGTGTCTGCGTGCCTGGAAGTCATGGCTAACTTCTGGCGATCCCTAGTGGGGCTTGGAGGCAAGGGACATTCAGATGGTGGCCTGCTATTGCCCGCCTCTGCATCACGGCCCTGGTATTCCTTGGAGGTCTCCCATCCAATAACTTGCCAGCAGTGTTCCCTCTAAGCTGAGTTAGATGTGAGCCAGCACACAGTTTTTCAACCTCCAGCTCGCAGATTTTTGTGCTAGCTCGGGAAGGACGGCTCCAGAGCAAACTGATTGATGCAGCAGCCAAATCGCTCGCTCGCAACTTTAATGCCAGTCGCTCACAAAGTAGGATTTTTGCTCACAAGACTCCGCAGCTTAGAGGGAGCATCGCTCGCCAGGGTCGGCCCTGCTTAGCTTCCGAGATCTGACAAGACACGGCTTGCCTGGTCTATCCATGTCACGGCTGAATTAGCAGCCCTGATGGTCCAAGCTATCCCAGTCTCTTCAGATCCTGGAAACTAAGAGGGGTCGGCTGTGGTTCATACTTGGCTGGGAGAGTGGCTAGGAAGTCCGGGGTTGCTACACAGGGGAAGGCACTGGCAAACCAGCTCTGCTCATCTCTTGCCATGCAAATCCCATGGTCCTGGGGTTGCCACGAAAAGAAGAAGAAGAAGAAGAAGAGATTGGATTTATACCCCGCCCTTCACTCACTTGGAGTCTCAGAGCGGCTTACAAACTCCTTTCCCTTCCCCTCCCCACAACAGGCACCCTGTGAGGTCGGTGGGGCTGACAGAGCTCCCTAGATCATCTCCAAACAGCATTGAAAAACTTTGGAAAGGTCTCTGGACTCAAAGTCAACCACTCAAAATCTTACTTAATGCCTATTATTGTTTCCAAAGATCTTGAGAGAACAGCTCTGAGAGAACTTGTGACCTACCCAAGGTCACAACAAGAGGTGCAAGTGGAAGAGTGGGGAATCAAACCCGGGCTCCCAGATCAGAGTCCGCGCACTTAACCACGACACCAAGCTGGCTCTCTAAGGTTGGGACTCCATGGCACAAAGTTATCAGCGCTGACCAGGATGACCCAGGCGAGCCTGATCTTGTCAGATCTTAGAAGCTAAGCAGGGTCAGCCCTGGTTAGTACTTGGGTGGGAGACCACCAAGGAAGGCCAGGGTCCGAAGACAGAGGAAGGCGATGGCAAACCACCTCTAGACGTCTCTTGCCCTGGATGGCCCAGGCTAGCCTGATCTCTTCAGTTCTGGGAAGCTAAGCGGGGTCACCCCCTGGTTAGTACTTGGGTTCGGAGACCACTGAGGAAGGCCAGGGTCCGAAGACAGAGGCAGGCGATGGCAAACCACCACTGGACGTCTCCTGCCTTGAAAACCCTTCGGAGCCACCCTAAGTTGGGTGTAACCAGACAGCAATTTCCACCATTACTTACCAACAATGGATTCAGGTGGGTAGCTGTGTTGGTCTAATAATCATAATTAATCATAATTACCATACGGCAGTGGGTGTAATATAGCCAGGAGATCCTAAGATTGCCTGGCAGGCAGAAGTTCTAGCTCTTTTAGCGTTAAACACCACTAGGTGGCATGTTAGACTTGTTTTTTAAGGCACGAGACGTTTTAGAGGTGGTTTGAAACGTAGAAAATGTTGAAACAATTACCTTACTGCTCAAGGTGGAAAGTGGATAACTTTGGACACGATCCCCTGACAAAGCGAATTGCGCAATGTGTCGGGATCCACGAGTGCTCAGTAAAAAAAATTTTCACCTTGCGCCTGTTTTTCTACATTTTTTCTGCCTCCTGGTGTGGCCATTCATGTTCTCTCCGCCATCAGAGCTGGTTTTGCCATTGCCTGCCTCTGCGTCACACCCCTGGTATTCCTTGGAGGTTGCCTATCCAAATACTAGCCAGGGCTGACCCAGTTTAGCTTCCGAGATCTGACAAGAGATCCAAGTCAGGGCGGTGTAAGTCTGAAGCAACAGAACAAAGTTCGAGTCCAGCGGCCCCTTAAAAGGCCAACAAAGATTAATTCGGGATATAAGCTTTCCTGAGCCTGTGCACTTCATCTGACGAATGAACACACGATAACTAACAACGGTTGTCTCCGTTTGGTCCCCCTCCCCGGTTCGGAAAACCCTCTGCTGGCAGCCTAGAGCACAGAAAATCAACCAAGACGCAGGATTCTCTTTCTCGACACACCACATCGAGTTACCTGATTGGTCACCGTCTTAATGGTGGCTTGGTTATCGGCTTCGGACTGGATCTCTCCGGCAATGAAGCCTTCCTTTTCGTCCTTGACCCAGCACGACTTCTTGATATCGTACGGCTTGCTCATGGCCTCAATCTTCTCTTTCTCGGTGGGCGCCAGGAACGGCATGGGATCCACATCATCCCCACACTCTCCTTTGTATCCACCAGGCATGTTGGCGTCGGTTTAGGCACGGGATGGGGCAGAAGTGAGAAGGAAGCGGGAGCTGGCGAAGGTGCTGTCCACAAAGCTGCTGCTTGGAGCAAGGGAGAAAGCAGACACGGGATTCAAAGGGACAAAAGAGAGAGCGCTGCATTTCTCGTCACTTTTTACAGTTAGCCAATCACTGCTTCCCTCCCCCAGCAACTGGTATCTCCTTTTTCCTTTTTGCCCACTGAAGGTACGCAGGCATGCCAGCCTCCAGGTGGGACCTGAGGATCCCCTGGAATTACAGCTCATCTCCTGACTGAAAAGGTCAGTTCCCCTGGAGAAAAACTTGGAGGGTGGACTCTATGCCAGTGTGCCCCACTGAAGTCCCTGCCCTCCCCAGGCTCCGTCCCCAAATCTCCAGGAATTTCCCAACCTGGATCTGGCAACCCTATTCCTCCACCCCCACTGGTGGACAGGGGGGACCTGAAGAAGAAGAAATTGGATTTATACGCCACCCTTCACTTGGAGTCTCAGGGCAGCTTACAATCCCCTTTCTCTTCCCACAACAGACACCCTGTGAGGTAAATGGGGCTGAGAGAGCTCTTTCGAGGACTGCCGTTGAGAGAACAGCTCCGAGAGAACTTCGACTGACCCAAGGTCACCCCAGCAGCTGCATGTGGAGGAGTGGGGAATCAAACCCGGCTCTCCAGGATCAGAGTCCGCACTCTTAACCGCTATGCCCACCTGGCAACCCTAATGTACCGTATCCCCTAAAATCGCACTCAACAGACAGGGAGGACCTACCAGAGAGACCGGGCAGGAAGACACCTCTTGTTTAAAAGGCACTGGCTCAAGCCTTTTATACCTGTCCAGTGTGCTAAGATATCACTTGCCTTGCAGGGAAGGAGGGGGGAAGACATACGCCACGATCTCCCAGGCCTCTGCGGGAGGACGAGCCGATTGGCCTAGAACCATCTCCCTCAGGAGAGATCGAGTCCTGCTCAGTTTCTTGGGGATTTCTTCCTCCTTCCCTTGGCCTTATAGGGCATCTTACAAATTCAGCCACACGGCTCGAGGGACCGGAGGAGGCCGAAATAGAACCTCCGCCTTGCGGATTTCTCTTCCAAAGGCACCGTTTTGAGCGGGGCTCCGTCGACAGCAGGCAGACGGGATTTGCCAACCGGAGCAATTCGCGCCAGGGTCAGGGTGGATTTGGACAACAGGGCGGTCGCCCAGGAAAAGCACGTCAAGAGGGCACCCACACCTGCACAGGAGGCAGCTGGTCATAGCTTCAGCACAACCCAGTCCAGCGCTACCATCCAATACTCCCTCTAAGCTGTGGGGTCTTGTGAGCAGAAATTCTACTTTGTGAGCTGCTGGCATTAAAGTTGGGAGCGAGTGACTTGGCCGTGGCATAAATTAGTTTGGCTCTGGAGCCCTCCTTCCTGAGCTAGGACAAAAAGGTGTGAGCCGGAGGCTAAAAAACTGTGAGCTAGCTCACACGCGCTCCACGTAGAGGGAACACTGCCCATCCCTCCCTGACGAAAATCCAGGAAGCGGAGAGCTGCAAACCAGAGGGTCGGCAGCTGTTGAAAACCTGGGCCCATTGCTCCTCATTTCTCCACCAATGCAGGCACCCAGTTTTACCTCAGCCATCCCATCCTGGGCACCGGGACTGAGGCAAATTGTCCTCCTTTGAGGACACTGCTGCCAAAATTCAAAGTTCTTGCTGCCCAGATAGACTGCGCCTGTCGTGGGCGGAAAACCCAATGTGTCACCAATCCAGGTTTGTCCTCACCGTATGTCGAGGTGTTGTTACACTGGAACTAGGTCACACTTCTGGATTTCCGCTCTGGAGACTAAGCTGAGTCGACGTTGCTTAACATCTGGATGCTCCCTTTAAGCGGTGGGGTCTTGTGAGCAAAAGTTCTACTTCGTAAGTTGCCGGCAGTATAGCTGCGAGCGAGCGATTTGGCTCCTGCATAAATCAGTTTGCTCTGGAGCCCATCCTTCCTGCGCTAAGACAAAAACGTGTGAGCCGGAGGCTAAAAAAACTGTGAGCCAGCTCACACTAACTCAGCTTAGAGGAAACACCACTAAGGGAGTCCAAGGTCCCTACGCAGAGGCAGGCAATGGCAAACCGCCTCTGAACGTCTCTTGCCTTGAGAACCCTATGGAGTTGCTGTAAGTCAACTAAAAGGCAAAATAAAAGGGGGGGGAAAGTAACCAACTTTAAATAGGAGGAGGAGGAGATCGGATTTATACCCCGCTCTTTACTACCCGAAGGACTCTTAGAGCGGCTTACAATCTCCTTTCCCTTCCCAGTTTGGTGTAGTGGTTAAGTGCACAGACTCTAATCTGGGAGAACCAGGTTTGATTCCCCACTCCTCCACTTGCACCTGCTGGATGACCTTGGGCAAGCCATAGCTCTGTACCAGCTGTTCTCTCAAGGACAGTTGTCTCAGAGCTCTCTCAGCCCCACCTACCTCACAGGGTGTCTGTTGTGGGGAGCCGCTCTGAGACTACAAGTGAAGGGCGGGGTATAAATCCAATCTCCTCCTCCCCTCCCCACAACAGACACCCAGGGAGGTAGGCGGGGCTGAGAGAGCTCTCTTGAAAACTGCCCTTGAGAGAACAGCTCTGAGACAACTTGTGACTGTCCCAAGGTCACACCAGCAGCTGCATGCGGAGTAGTGGGAAATCAAACCCGGTTATCCCAGATTAGAGTCCTCTTAACACCACTATATGTTTATGCATCCAGCACACAGTCCTCCTTACTTTTCAAGCCTGCCTTTTTCCCTTCCCCCATTTTATCATCACGACAACCCTGTGAGGCGGGCTAGGCTGAGAGACTGCCAGGCTCAACCTCCCTCAGCGGGCCCACAGCAGTGTGTGGATCTGACCACAGCTTGCCCAGATCCTGACTGAACCACTACGCCACCCGTCTCCTCTCAACAGCCATGTTTGGCTGTGAAACCTTGGCAACAAACGAAGCCCCAAAGAAAGTAATTGACATTATTGTTTGTTCTGTTTATCTTTAAAAACCAATAAAATATATTAAAAAAAAAAAAAAAGAACCTGGTAAAGAGCATCCGTTGCTTGTTAGCATAGCCCCTCCCAGCCTCCTTCTGCCTTCGCTGTCTAAAGGCCTGTCGGACTTTCGATGGTAAGCCTAGGGCTGCCAACATCCAGGGGCTGGCTGGAGATTTCCTGGGATGACAACAGATCGCCTGATTACAGAGATCAGTTCCCCTGGAGAAAATGGCCACTTTGCAAGGCGGACTCTATGGCATTACACCTCACGGAAGTCCATTGTCCCCAGGCTCCACCCCCAAAATCTCCAGGAATTTCCAAACCCAGAACTGGCAAACCTAAGCCTCTTAGGTCCCCTTGGTGAGAGAATGGGGGGGGGGGTGCCAGCTCCAGGTTGGCAAACTCCTAGAGGTTTGGGGATAGAGTCTGGGGAGGACAGGAACCCCTGTGGGGTACAGTGCCATAGAATCCCCCCTCCAAAACACCCATTTTCTCGAGGGGGACTGATCTCGGTAGTCTGGGGACGAGCTGTAATTCCAGCGGATCCCCAGGTCCCACCTGGAGGCTGGCATCCCTGGGGAAGACACAGAACTGCCAATTCCAGTTTGGGAAACTTCTGGAGATTTGGGTATGAAGCCTGGGGAGAGACCTCAGCAAGGTATAATCACATAGAGTCCACTAGGGTTGCCAGCCTCCAGGTGGGGCCTGGGGATCTCCCGCTTTTACAGCAGATCTCCAGCTGTCAGAGATCAGCTCCCCTGGAGAAAATGGCTGCTCTGAAGGGTGGACTCTGTGGCATTGTACCATGCTGAGGTCCCTCCCCAAACCCCGCCCTCTCCTGGATCCACCCCCAAAGTCTCCAGGTATTTTCCAATCCAGCCCTGGCGGCCCTAGAGTCCACTCTCCAAAGCAGTCATTTTCTCCAGGGGAACCGATCCCCATTGTCTGGAGACCAGCTGAGACTCTGGGAGTTCTCCAGGACTTACCTGGAGGCTGGCAACCCTAGAGAGGACGCATTCAGTGCTCATGTTGCTCTGTAGAGTGACCCCTGCATTGACAACCATAGTGGGAGTCATAATATGACTCGGGGGAGCCCAACTCAGTCAAGTGACAGAGCACTTTGGGAATTCTGAGAACGTTTTGAGGGGACGGTCTCAAAATGGCTGCTGTGGTCCAGGGGTGTGCTGGAGTCAGTCACAAAATGTTGGGATGTTTCAGGCTGAGCATCCTGTCATGGAGGCCACTGTTTTCCACTGGGCGTTCCCTGAAGAAACAACAGTGAGGCCTCCTTGGTTCTTCTGAGTCCCCTCCAGCCCCAACGAGGTGGAGAAAATCTAGGGGAGATGCGCAGGGACGCCAGGAAATCCATTGGCGGGCACCATAATTGTCCCCACAGACGCCATCTTGTGGATCGCTGTGGTTAGTTTTATTTAAAAACAAGCCAGGAAATGACTTCCATACACTGTTTGCTGCTGTGAGCGCTGCAAAATGTTACCTCAGGAGACAAATACTACTTAAATGTGGGGGGACAATCGCTACAGCTGATCTCAAAACAATGGCTGCCCACAGTTCCAATTCTGTACCGGTGTTGCCCAGAACAGTTTGGTGTAGTGGATAGGAGCGTGGCTCGGGTTTGATTCCCCACTCTCCCACATGCAGCTGCTGGTGTAAGCTCGGGTCAGTCACAAGTTCTCTCAGAGCTGTTCTGTCAAGGGCAGTTTTCCCAGAGCTCTCTCAGCTCCATCAGCCTCAAAGGGTGTCTGCTGTGGGGAGAGAAACGGAAAGGAGATTGTAAACTTCTCTGAGGCTGCGGTCACACACACTAAATAATCCACTTTCAGTGCACTTTCAATGCACTTTGAAACTGGATTTTTACTGTGTGAACTGGCAAATCCAGTTTGAAAGTGCACTGAAAGTGGATTGAAAGTGGATTATTTAGTGTGTGTGACCGCAGCCTGAGACTCCTTCAGGTAGTGAAGGGCGGGGTACAAATCCAATCTCCTCCTCCTCCACCTCCTCTTCTTCTTCTTCTTCCTGCACCCAGTCACAGAACACTTTAGTCCCTAGCCTCAAAATGATAATAAATCTTACTCAAACTTTCTAAAAGCTTGGGGCTCCTTCAGCAAATCAGGTAGTAAAGCTTTTCCTGGACTACATCACTGCAGGTTGTGGGGAAGAGGGTCGTGTGTTCGAATCCTCTGTATTTTTAAAGAACTCCCCTCACATAGAAAACTAGCTGGTAAGGGATCAGAGTTCAACACACAACATCCTATTCTTGTATAGTCAAGCAGGATGGCCCCCCCACCCCCCCGTAGGAGTCTCTAACAGCAACATGAAGGGAATCATATGAGCCAGGAATTCTCTTTGCTGTCAGTTCGGCTGGCCCGCCCGGAGGACCCTTTTGATAATTTGATTTGCGCTGCTAGCACCATGCTTCGGGGCAGCCGCTGTTTCCGTCACTCTCTTCCAGCGGGTCCCAGAGGGGAAAGGAGCTGCTCCTTTCTCACACGGCTTGTTACTCCAGCGGAGAAGCTGAAGCTAATTAGCGGCCAGATTGACAGAAGAAGGCCTTCCTTGCTTTCCAGAAAGAATGAAGCGCAGAAACCTGGCGAGGGGTTCATATGTCACACAGTTATATTAAGGATTGCTTCCCCCCTCCTTCCTTTGTAGTATTTTATTAACTGCTACAAAAAAGATATATATATGGAAATGCTGATGCATCTGTTTCCTGGTCCGGCGTTCATTCCCAGCTGTCATATGCTGTCTGACTCCGGGAAGGATTGGTATATTCCCACCGGCGTTCCGTGGTAACCTGGTATTGGCCCAAACAAGGCAAGAGCATCCTTCCCAGGTTCTATTTACGGAATCTGTTTCTCCGCTGGAGCAAAAGGTGGAGTTGAGAAAAGCCAAGTGGGCGGGGCCAGGTGAGGCTTTTGCCCAACAAGGCTTCTGATTGGCCGTTGGGAGATTTGATTGGCAGTGAAGATTTATAAAAACCGTCGCTTTGGCAGCAGCTGCCCCCACAGTACAAAGGGTCACCTCTGTGTGACTGAAACCATTTCCACAGTAGTGAAATTCCCCGCATTGACTTTTGATTTATATTATTGATTGATTTAATTTATACCCCGCCCTCCCTGCCAAGGCGGGCTCAGGGCAGCTTACAAATATTTCATAAAAATACAATTAAAACCGTCTCATAACATATAAACATATAACGTAAAATACCAATCATTTAAAATACAACTAAAACGCACTAATAGTCCATGAAAAACAGATTAAGCTAAACTGTAAAAGCTGCCTGCTGCTTCTCTGTACGATCCAGCGTACTGGCTTTGCTTCCACCCCATCAGCTGCGAGTGGATAGTTCAGCTGCATTTCTACATCTGATGCGACTGGATCTGTCAGTCACTGGTGTTGTCAAACAGCAGCTGAATTATCCATCTTCAGTGGAAGGTGACGTGTCTCTGCACGAGCCACTGCTCAGAGCTGGCCTCCTTCCAAACATAAGGCTGCACTCCCCTGAGGAAAAGCGCTTCTAAACTTTTCCCCCTCTCACATCACCAGGGGTCCATTGGAGCGGGAGCGCACAGAAGCGCAGCTCCGGGAGTGAGGAGCCCGGGGGCGGGCACATGACCAAGCCCCGCCCCCTCCTCGGCTTCCCCGAGCAGTGCAGAGGCGCAGTGCCCCGGGGAAAGCCCTGCTAGGGTCTTTATTGTTTTTAATGTTTTGTTTTAATATTGATAATTTTATCATTGTTCCTTTTATGACTGTGTGCTGCTTTTCCAGAGACTTGCTCAAGGTGGCATATACATTTTCTAAGTATACCATTTTTTATCTGGGCACATGGCACATAAGTACTGGAGAGATTTCACCAACCCTTCAGCAGCTTCCACCCCATCAGTTTGGTGTAGTGGTCAGGAGTTGGACTCTAATCTGGGAGAACCGGGTTTGATTCTCCACTCCTCCACATGCAGCTGCTGGTGTGACATTGGGCCAGTCACAAGCTCTCTCAGAGCTGTTCTCTCATGAGCAGTTCTCAAAAGACCTCTCTCAGCCCCACCTACCTCACAGGGTGTCTTGTTGTGGGGAGGGGAAGGGGAAGGGATGGGTGGGGCACATGTCCTGGGTATCTCAAGTCTACTTGAAACCTGGTGGTTTCAAGGGAGCAGGAAGAGAATGAGGGTGTGTTCTTTACGCTTATTTTTATTGCACCAAGTATTGGATGGGGAAGGGAATGGAGGAAGAGCAGGTCAGTTTCACTCACCTGTGGAGTGGAGCCTGAGGGGTGGGTGTTGCCTTCTGACACACTTCCGGTCTGTTAGGGGGTGTGGCATATGCAAATGAGCTATGCCAATGAGCTATGCCAATGAGCTCCTGCACCTCTTTTTCTACGAAATGACCCCTGCACATCACATTTGGGGTGATGTAGAAAAGTTCAACTTTGGGCTTCACTCATTAAAAAAAAATGTACCTCAGCTATCAAAAGTTCTAGAAACGTCTTACATTTTATTGTCCCATGGGACCAGAGAAGAATCTAGTCTGGAACTGCAGGTTTTCTGCAGCTGTCAACGCTGAGCTCCTCCAAAAGTGTACTTGCGACTGAACGAAAGGGACGCTGTCATCCAGATCTGAGGCACGGATCTTTTCAGTTCTCCATTACTCTTGCTATCTATTTTTTATTCAGCTGAAGGACAAAAAGGCCTTTCTCTGAAACCACCCCCCCTTTCCCATTCAGCAAACGTATCACCTTCCCCTTCCATCCCCTCTCAGTTTCCAAAAAGCTGAAATTAATGTGGATCTTTTGGAGTATTGATAAAGGATACTGCTTGTACAGATCTGAACACAAGTCTCTCTCTGCAGCTTCCTTTCTTACTATCGTACGCCATTAAACAGGCGGGTGGGTCAAGCTGGGGTGTGATCGGATCTCTCAGTAGTTATGAATATAAATCATACTTTGCTCTATCAGAGGTCCATTCTGGCTGGTCTGGGGCAGTGGTTGAGAGCCAGTTTGGTGTCGTGGTCAGGAGCGCAGACTCTAATCTGGGAGAACCGGGTTTGAGTCCCCACTCCTCCACATGCAGCTGCCGGTGTGACCTTGGGTCAGTCACAAGTTCTCTCAGAGCTGGTCTCTCAAGAGCAGTCCTCGAGAGAGCTCACTCAGCCCCACCTACCTCACAGGGTGTCTGTTGTGGGGAGGGGAAGGGAGAGGTGATTGTAAGCCGTTCAAAGATTCCTTCAGGTAGTGAAGGGCAGGGTATAAATCTCTTCTTCTTCTTCTTCTTCAAGAGCCAAGTACGAAGGTGATGACTTCTACTAGTTAATTTTTCTTCCACGATCCAATTAGGCAGATCAGACCAAACACTGTTCCTACAGTTAGGGAGCAATCCTAAGAAGGTCTACTCAGAAGCAAGTGCCATTTTAATGCATGTGCTCTCTTAGCGCATGTGCTATATACACATCACGCATTAAAGAGAACGCTGTTCGTCAGATGGAACACGATCCTATGTGAGTGGCGGGTTCTCCTCAGTTCCTGCCTGTGCCATGCTTAAACAGGCTCTGGAATGAAGAGGGCCTCAAATAGCACACCCCCCCCGGTGAATGTTTCAGGTAGGTTGCCAAATCTGAGTTGGGAAATTCCTGGAGATTTTGGGGGGTGGCACCTGGGGAGGGTGGCATTTGGGGAGAGGATATACCTCAGCGGGGTACCACGCCATAGAGTCCACCCTCCAAAGCGGCCATTTTCTCCAGGGGAACAGATCTTTGTCATCCGGCAATCATTTGTAATTCTGGGACACCCCTAGGTCCCACCTGGAGGCTGGCAAATCTTGTTTCAGGATGGGAAATTGGCAAGGAGAGAAGGACGATGTCCCTTCTCCACATACATCACGTTCCTGATCTCAGTCAGGGACTGCACAAGTGGGGAACTGAGGAGAATCCTCGACTCATGCACGATTGTGTTTGGCACAGGGTGGGGGCCCTGACCTTACAGATCCATGTTTCACTGTGATGTGAAAAAACAAACCTTTTCTTATCTGTTTCATTGATACCCTGCCTTTCTCCCCAATGGAGACCCAAAAGGACTTATAACATTCTCCATCTCCTCCATTTTATCCTCACAGCAGCCATGTGAGGTAGGTCAGGCTGAGAGTGTGTGACTGGCCCACACCCAGCAAGTTTCCATGGCAGAACAGAGATTCGAACTCAGGACTCTCACAAGCCATCCAACACTCTAACCGTTATACAGAGAACACACAAAGATAAAAATATAATATGTGCTTTGACCTTAATAGTGTTGGTAACACACTGCTAGACTAAATTATCTGAGTCATCCAGGCTATAAGGCTGCAGTTCTAGACACTGCACTTGGGGGCCCCACTGAAACCAGTATAGGATTGCCAGGTCTGGGTTGGAAAATACCCGGAGATTTTGGGGGTGGATCCTGGGGAGGGCGAGGTTTGGGGAGGGTAGGAGCCTCAGCAGGGTACAATGCCATGGAATCGACCCTTCGAAGCAGCCATGTTCTCCAGGGGGAGCTGATCTCTATAAAAGCGGGAGATCTCCAGGCCCCACCAGGAGGCTGGCAACCCTATTTTTGTCGCCCGTCTTGGAGCGTTTCCTATTGACCGTTTTCATAGGGGTTTCCATTTCTGCTGTAAATAGAAAATCCAAGAATATTTAGTATGGGGGGGGGAGGAGATTGTAAAGTTTTCCTTGAAGGGGGGAGGAAAACCAAAATCACCTTTCAGGATCTGTTTGCTACTGAACCTGCCGAACACGTGCGCACTCCGCCCTTTCGCGTACAGGATCGCGCTCTGCCCCGCGCAGAAGCCCATGGCGCGCCTTAGATGCTTCACCCGCCGACCAAAGCGAATGGAACGCTTCGCCATCAAGGAGGCGGGGCCGCGTCGAGGACGAGCCAATGGAGGGCGAGGAGGGGCGGGGACTCAATTTCCCGGGAGATTTAAGCGTCACGCGCAACTGCGGTGGTTTGAGAGGCGGATTACAAGAATCAAAGTGAGTACGGGGAGGGGTGCGGCGGTTGGCATGGCGAAAAAGGGGCGTTTCCTATTTTCTAGGTTGTTTTTTTTTAATTGTATTTTGAAAAAGTTGAGCTGCTACGTTAATTAGTATTGGGGGGAGGAGAAGCCACAGTCTTTCCTGTTTCCTAAGCTTTGAGCTATAGAAAATGCCTTGATCCTCCTTGGCTTTTTAGTCTGCTGCTTAGGGACTGGGGTGGTTTTCTTTGCTTCCTGTCCGGGATTCTGCAGTCTCATAACATGCCTGGAGCAGTGTTCCCTCTAAGCTGAGTTAGTGTGAGCTAGCTCACAGGTTTTTAGCCTCCAGCTCACACGTTTTTGTCTTAGCTCAGGAAGGATGTGGCTCCAGAGCCACCTAAGCTGTGGAGTCTTGGGAGCATGAATTCTGCTTTGTGAGTTATTGGCATTAAAGTTGTGAGTGAGCCATTTGGCTACTGCCTAAATCAGTTTGCTCTGGAGCCATCCTTCCTGAGCGAAGACAAAAACGAGTGAGCCAGAGGCTAAAAAACTACGAGCCAGCTCACACTAACTCAGCTTAAGAGGGAACACTGCCCGGGAGGGAGGTGAGGCTGAGAGAGCTCTCCCAAGACCACCTTTGAGAGAACAGCTCTGAAAGAACTTGTGACTGACCCAAGGTCACACCAACAGCTGCACATGGAGGAGTGGGGAATCAAACCCGGTTCTCCCAGTCCGCACTCCTTACCAGTGCGCCAAACTGGTTAACAGTCATGGAACTTCAGTGGGGAAGTATTTCTTTCTTGGCCTCTTCTACAACGGTGTTTCCCAGCCTTTCTCGCATAGGGCTCCCAAAGTCCGAATTTACTTGGCACGGTGACCCATTTAGGAAACTAAAAAAACATGGTAAAATCAAGAGAACTGCAAAATCCCGGGACCCTCTTCCACAGGATTTGTGACCCACAGGTTTGGGAACGCTTGTTCTGCAGTTTTAAACTCCTTTCTAGAGCTACAGTTGACTCTGGTGGGGAAAATACATTGTTTTCCGGCACCCCAAGGGGTTAAACAACCTCTTTCTTCCAGGGAGGCCTCTGTGATCTCAAAAGCAGCTGTCTGGGGCTGTAAACCAGCATTTTTTAAAAAAACGCACCAAAAATCAAATAACATGTATTAACAAGCTCGTGTTTTTTGTCCTTAGGGAATCCACCGTGCTCAGTTTGACTTGATAACAGTGAGGAAACTGGATTCCCCACTAAACCTTCTCTTTAATTGCTTAGGTGTGAAGTGGAAACGCCCTGCTTTCATCGCTGTGTGCTGTTGCCTTGCTGGCTCGACAATGCCCACCACAAATGAGCAAGACGAACGGATGAAGAAATTTAAAAATAAAGGGAAAGATGCAGAAGTGAGTATTGGGGGGGTGCTGGGTCTTTGGGTTCTTCGTGGGCCTGGCAAAGACTGCAGAAGCACAGAATTTTTTGTGCCTGATTGGGAGCCTCCATGTATAGGAGCAGTATACCTCTAAATGTCAGGTGCTGGGAAACAATGGGCGGAAGCAATTAAATTTCAGGCAGGGGCAACGACCAGGCAGGGGCAAGAAGTAGTATACAACAAGGAGAAGAAGAGATTGGATTTCTACCCCGCCCTTTACTACCCAAAGGAGTCCCAGAGCAGCTGACAATCTCCTTTCCCTTCCCCTCCCCACAACAGACACCCTGTGAGGTAGGTGGGGCTGAGAGAGCTCTTTCGAGAATTGCCCTTGAGAGAACAGCTCTGAAAGAACTTATGACTGACTCAAGGTCACACCAGCAGCTGCCTGTGGAGGAGTGGGGAATCAAACCCGGTTCTCCCAGATTAGAGTCTGCACTCCTGACCACGACACCAAACTGGCTCTGTTAGGAGATGGCTTTACTGTAGGCCAATGTGATTTGGGTTAAATCTCATCTCTTACAAAAGTGGGATCCTAGATGGTCCCCTGAGCTTTGAAGCATCCCGAGCTACAGATGCTCAAGGTTTTCTTGCTCATATCACTGGCTCGTAGTAGCTTACAGCAGCTTTGTTTTTCTCCCACCGCACCCAAGGTTGTTGTTATTATTTATTCAGTTTATGAATCGCCGCATCCCTGTAAAAACAGGGCTCTGGGCGATACCCACAAACCATTAAACAATAGATAAAATCAAATGTACACTTAAACATGTAATTAAAAACCTAAAATCCAAGCTGGTGCCTCAATAATTCTTATTCTCATACTGGACTGTGCCACCGCCCCATGGGAAACAGATGAAAACAGGGGGAAAGAGGGAGGGAAGGTGCCACTGGCAATGTTCCCTTTAAGCTGAGTTAGTGTGAGCTAGCTCACAGTTTTTTAGCCTCCGGCTCACACATTTTTGCCTTAGCTCAGGAAGGACGACTCCAGAGCAAGCTAATTCATGCAGTAGCCAAATCGCTCACTCACAACTTTAATGCCAGTAGCGCATAAAGTAGAATTTTTGCTCACAAGACTCCACAGCTTAGAGGGCGCATTGCTACCAGCACTGTCCTCAACCAAAAGCATGGTGGAACATCTCTGCCTTACAGGTCCTGTGGAATTACTGAATGGACCAGTTGTAAGTGATGCAGGATGAACATATCTGTCTAGGGTTGCCACCCTCCTGGTGGACTTGTCAATCTCCCAGAACTACAACTGATCTCCAAATGGCAGATCTGTCCATCTGGAGAAAATGGTGGATTTGGACAGTGGCTGTATATCTAGCTCAGGGGTGGGCAAATTGCGGCCCGGGGGCCACATGCGGCCCGCCACAGAGTTTTTTGCGGCCCGCCAAGACAGTCGGCCACGTGGTGTGATAGGGTACATTTGTCTCATTAAACTGATTCTAAAATTAAATGTGCTTGCAGCTATAGATGATATAAAATTAGCACAATAAATAAATTGAATAAAACTACCACTATTTTATTTAATTTATATTTATTGATTTTTATGATACTATTTATACCTTTTCTGAAATGCAAAGTTAACTAATGAATGCAGTCATTTTAAAAGGTGCAGCCCTCCGCTCCCACAAAGTGGCCCCCGAGCCAAAACAATTGCCCACCCCTGATCTAGCTGATGCCTCTCCTAAGACTTGATGGACACGAACTGTGTCCCTGGTTGTGCTTCCCCAACCCAACTTGAGAAAACACACAAAAACAGTCCTGTAGAGAAGAACCACTAAAAAAAATTTTAATTAATAAAGGGAAAGCACAGGTACACAAGGTTTTGGGATCCCTGAATACCCACCAGCTCCTCTGGAGTTACAACGGGTGACATAGGATTTTATACTCCATATGACATGAACAATCAAAGCATTGCCTTTGGTTCCATAAAACACCAGCACTCTGACCTACAGGTCTCTGATTGGCAGAAAATCTTTTGGGCTGGGCTTTCCCAAGTAAAATTTTAGTCAAACAATTGACGCTGCTTCTGCGTCTATCCAGCTCTAAAAGTATCTATTTTTGCTGATGTGGTGTTGTTGTTCCGCATTTAGCTAAACTAACCAACACATGCGCAGTTGTAGTTGGCCAACCAAGGCCGCAAACCTTAGCAGAATAGCAAGTTAGCGTTTCTTATTCTCCCAGCATGCATTTAAGCAATGAACCATGAATATATTCATGGTTGGTTTCTGTGATTAGAATCATCAGTGGCACTTCGCATATATGTGTTGTCTACCTGTGTCAGGGAGGTGCTACGTTTGCCCACTTAGGTTGACCTGCTAGTCAGCGGCAGAATACAAGAGTGTGTAACTGTTTCATAACTGTGAGTACAACAGACTCCACCCCAAAATCTCCAGGAATGTCCCAACTTAGAGCTGGCAACCTTACCCTGTCCCTTATGAATAGGAGAGGCTCACTGAAAACTTCAGAGGAACTCACCCTCATAACAACAGTTGCTATGGGGAAAAAACTCGACTGCTTGGCGGGTTGCCTTGAGGCCTACATACTTTGTAGTGTTCCTTCCCTCGCAGAAGATCACCCAGCGTTGACTTCATAACATAGCAATGTCTTGATATTAAACATTACCTTCCTTATATGGAGCAATTTCTTATGCGTGAAATAAATCTAGCAAATTATGTAGGTTAACTTTTCAGTCCAAAACTGCTTCTCCGCAGGCGCCCAGTACTAAATTCTGAGTAGACTCCATTCTGGCTTGAACCTCTGTTGTGTTCCTCTATGGTTGTGAACCTCTATGGTTACCTCTATGCTTGACTTTTTCTCACTGTAAAATGTGTTCTTGCTGGACAAGTCTGTCCCTCGACCTGGCAGAAGAAGAAGAGATTGGATTTATACCCTGCCCTTTACTACCCAGGGGAGTCTCAGAGCGGCTTACAAACTCCTTTCCCTTCCCCTCCCCACAACAGACACGCTGTGAGGTAGGTGGGGCTGAGAGAGCTCTGATGGAAACTGCTCTTTCAAAGACAGCTCTGATAGAGCTATGACTTGCCCAAGGCCACCCAGCAGGTGCAGGTGGAGGAGTGGGGAATCAAACCTGCTTCTCCCAGATCAGAGTCCGCACACTTAATCACTACACCAAAGTGGTTGGTACACTTGATACCTTTATTGGCACTGCTAGCTATGGAACTATTAAATCTAATATAATAAAATGGATTCAGGTGGGTAGCCCTGTTGGTCTGAAGCAACAAAGCAAAGTTTGAGTTCAGTGGCACCTTTGGTCTTAAAGGTGCCACTGGACTCAAACGCTGTTCTGTAAAAAAAATGTGGTTGTTGGTCTTGCTTGTGGGGAAGGAGATGAGGTTTATACTGTGTGGGATAGTGGGCGACTGACAAGATGGCATAGTGCTTGATGGCGCTTCCCCCCCCCCCCCAAAAAAACCCCTCTTCTGCAGGCGATGAGAAGACAAAGAATAGAAGTCGCAGTTGAACTTCGCAAGGCTAGGAAAGATGAACAGATCCTGAAACGAAGGAACATCTCTTTTTCAACAGAAGACAGCCTGTCTCCAGAGAAAGAAGACAAGAACCTGGTATGAATGTGCCGGAGAGAAATGCATCTCCCAAACACTTGAAGTCCTGTTGTTGTCCCTCCAGAGGAACTGGTTGGCCACTGTATGAGACAGGACACTGGACTAGATGGACCACTGGTCTGAACCAGCAGGGCTGTTCTGATATTCTTATCAGGGGAAGGCCTTGGCCTCTCTGCCCTGTTTGTTGGCCCTCCAGAGGAACTGGTTGGCCGCTGTGTGAGACAAGATGCAGAACTAGAGGGACCACTGGCCTGATCCAGCAGGGCTCTTCTGATGTTCTTAAAGCCAAGTGTTCCCAAACATTGATATGAGAGCACAGTTTTTTTCCTTGCCTTCTAGATTAAAATGGAAAATAGGCTTCACTCTTGAATGTGAAAAGATGCTTCTTCATTTGCTATTGTTTTGGGAAGCTGGTCAGTTCTAGCCATGGAACTCTACGACAGTACTGTCTAGTCTTACTGGTGGTGGCTCTCCATGGTCTTGGACAGAGACGGACGTACCACCCAAGACGTTCTTAATTAGAGATACCAGAGGTTGAAATGGCATTACTTGGCATGCAGAACTGAGGGGGCTGTGGCTCAGTGGTAGAGCATCTGCTTTACATGCAGAAGGTCCCAGGTTTAATCCCCGGCATCTCTAGTTGAAAGGACCAGGTAATAAGTGATCTGAATGACCTCCACACCCTGGAGAGCCGCTGCAAGTAGACAATACCCACCTTGATGGGACTGGCGGTCTGATTCAGTATGACAGTTTCATGCTGCGATCCATGGCCTACGTGGGGAGTAATGCCTCTTTTGGGGTCAAAACTTGCTAGGTTAAGATCTGCCCCTTAAGTCTCAATTTAACATTTGAATTGCCTTAAGGCCTTAACGTTTACCAAGATCTAGCTAGCTGCGAGCATACAGTCAGAACTGACAGCCATGGCAGTAATTTGTCTGTCTTGCTGATTGTTGGAAATACTTGATGAGTACTAAATTGGGAGGGGTAGCAAATGCAGTAGAAGACGGAATCAGGATGATCTTGACAGGCTGGAAAACTGGGCTAAAACAGAAAATGAATCTCAATGGGGATAAATGTGAAGTTCTGCGTTTAGGTAGGAAAAATCAAATGTATAATTATAGGATGGGGGGAGACTTGTCTTGGCAGTAGGATGTGCGAAAAAGATCTAGGGGTGTTAGTAGACCATACACTGAACATGAGTCAGCAGTGTGATGTGGTAGCTAAAATGGTGAAAGCCATTTTAGGGTGTGTCAACAGAAGTATAGTGTCCAAATCATGCAAAGTGATGGTATCATTTTACTCTGCTGTGGTTAGACCTCACCTAGAGTATTGTGTTCAGTTTGGGGCATCACAATTTAAGAAGGACGTAGACAAGCAGGAATGTGTCCAGAGGAGGGCAACTAAGATGGTGAGGCGTCTGGAGACCCAGTCCTATGAGGGAAGGTTGGGTATGTTTAGCCTGGAGAGTAGATAACTGAGAGGTGATATGATAACCATCTTCAAGTACTTGAAGGGCTGTCCTATAGAGGATGGTGTGGAGTAGTTTTCTGTTGCCCCCAAAGGTTGGACCAGAACCAACAGGTTGAAATTAAAAGAGTTTTTGGCTAAAGATTAGGAAGAGCTTCCTGGCAGGTAGAGTGGTTCCTCGGTGGAACAGGCTTCCATGGGAGATGATGGGCTCTCCTTCTCTAGAGGTTTTCAAACAGAGGCTAGATGGCCCTCTGACAGCAGTGCTGATTCTGTGAACTTAGGCAGATTATGAGAGGGAGGGCAGAAAAGGTTGCATTCATGCTTAGTTCTTGTGGCCCTTTCTTACATGCCCAGGGAAATGCTGGTTGCCATTTTGAGGTTCAGGAAGCAATTATTCTCCAGGCCGGTTTGGCCAGGGATCCTGGAGGTTTTGTGTCATCTTCTGGGCCTGGAACAGGGGTCATTGGGGTGTGTGGGGGGAGATATTTGTGAATTTCCTGCATTGTGAAAGGGGTTGGACTAGATGACTCTGTAGGTCTCTTCCAACTCTATGATTCTATGAAGCTCTCTTGGGCTTTCCAGATCTGCTTCTAGAGAGCAGCCGTAGCTGGAAAGTGGACCGTTGGGTATCTAAGTAATGCGTTTCTCCATCTGTGGCTAATTCTGGATCTCTTTCCCTACCCCACTGTAGGTCGCTGAACTTTCTTTGGAAGAAATAGTCGATGCTCTAAAGTTGGACAGCTTTCCCTTGCATCTGAAGGCGGCTCAGTCAGCCAGGTACGTTAAGCCGAATGAACTTTGCTTGGCCTCTGTCTAGGTGCTGTCTCTGGAACAGCAGCTGGGTGTTGGACTGAAACAAGGGTGGGAGGGTGGAGGACCATTCACCTCGATGGGTGGCTAGAAAAGGGAATGCAGTCCTGGGAAATGGACAATTATGGCCGTAGGCTCCAGTCTGTGGATTGTTCACACTACAGGGGAGTTGGACTGAGCTAAGGGTACATATGGAACAGATGATGAAGAAGAGGAGATTGGATTTATACCTTGCCCTTCACTCAGAGTCTCAGAATGGCTTACAATCTCTTTCCCCTTCCCCTCCCCACAACAGACACCCCATGAGGTAGGTGTCAGACTCTTGAACAAACTTACTCCCAACACCACTCTATTGGCAGTGATTTGTTTATTAAGAAGTAAAGATGTGTCAAGCTGAGACAATCTGTGTCAGAACTGACGCTCTTGACACCAGTTCAGATAATATACAGAATTCAAAAGAGCTCTCCCCCTTCAGTCCTGTCCAATCACAACCATACATCCAGCCCGCCAAAACTACTGTCCAATCACCCCCATACATCCAGCCCGCCAAAACTACTATGCACCGTTAGCCCTTCCCCCAGCACCTGTGAGTACAGTATCAAGCAGTGTCTAGCTCCCAAGGTCAAGCACGCATTTTCCCTAGGAAGGGAGGCTGTTACAATGCACCGTTACAAGCTAGCACGCCTCTCAGCAAAGCAGTCCTCACACCCACACATTCACACACACCCTCTAGATGACAATAGACACACAAATGGAGAGCAATAAAACCATGGCAAACGACAGTGGATGAGGCTGAGAGAGCTCTTTTGGGAACTGCCCTTGAGAGAACAGCTCTGAAAGAACCTGTGACTGACCCAAGGTCACCCAGCTGGCTGCATGTGGAGGAGTGGGGACTCAAACCCAGGCCTCCCGGATTAGAGTCCGTGCTCTTAACCACTACACCAAACTGGCTCTCATGGACCCCAGCGGTGGAACGGGAAGCCCAGTTGTTTAACAGTCCTCATCTACCTGTGGAATTTTTTTTTGTTTCAATGAGGGAAGACAATAACAAGCCCCGCCTTACAATAGCCCTCTCCGCTTTCTGAGAGCCTTGGTGAGCACCAAGGGAAGTAGTGGTGGGCACCCTGGTACCACGTTGGGGAACCATGCCTTACTAGATGTCTGTTCTGAGACCTAGTGGTATGGAGCGCAAAGATGGACTGATTACGTCAAGCTGCTGCACAAAGGAGTCAGGAAATAAGTTCAAGTTTAGTTTGTACCGCAGTTTCCTTTGGGAGCCCTCTCAAGGCTGTGGTGTCCCCCTCTCCCCACAGGAAAATGCTTTCCAGGCAGAAGAACCCACCCATCAATGAAGTCATCAGAGCTGGGGTCGTCCCAAAACTGGTGGCCTTCTTGGGCCGTCACGATGCCCCCAACTTGCAATTCGAGGCCGCCTGGGCGCTCACGAACATTGCTTCCGGCACGTCGGACCAGACCAGAGCGGTTGTGGAGGCCAACGCCATCCCGGCTTTCATCGCCCTCTTGGAGTCTCCACATCTGCACATCTGTGAGCAGTCGGTGTGGGCGCTTGGGAACATAGCAGGTAAGCAGAGATGCTCTCAGCCTTCTGAGAGCGGGTGGCAAGGTCTTTGGTTCCCCTTCGTAGAGCTCTTGGGGCCATCGAAGCTGATGGGTGGACCATGTATTACCAACTGCGAGAATATTGTATGCAAAATACTGGCAAAAAGATTAAATACCTTCAAAAGAAGAAATCGTAAGTAAAACCCAGACAATGGGATTGTTTAGAGCGGAGGTGTCGAACTAATTTGTTACGAGGACCGGATCTGACAAAAATGTCACATTGTCGGCCTGGGCCATGTGTGCCACGTGACGTAACACCAAGTACCAGAGATATAACCCCAACTGATATTATTTTTTAATTCAAAATACAAACCCTGGAGGGGTGACAGAGTTTCTGAAGAGGTTGGGGAGGGTGTGGTGAAAAGTCTGTAGGAGTTTAAGCTTCCCAATTACTACTCGACACAGAGTGATTAAAATGTGGAATCCGCTGCTAGAGGATGTTATGATCCCCACAGAAATAAACAACTTTATGAGGGGTTAGATAGATAGATTCATAGCTACAAGCTGTGGTGACTGAGGGGAACCGCCACATTCAGAGGCAGTCAACTTCTGAATCCCAGAGCCAGAAAGAAAATTCAGGAGAAGGCCTCGGCCTCTCTGCCCTGTTGTTGGCCGTCCAGAGGGACTGGTTGGCCACTATGTGAGGCAGGATGCTGGACAAGATGGACCACTGGTCTGATCCAGCAGGGCTATCTTCTTAGGTTCTTATCAGGGGAAGACCTCGGCCTCTCTGCCCTGTTGTTGGCCGTCCAGAGGGACTGGTTGGCCTCTATGTGAGGCAGGAGGCTGGACTAGAGGGACCTTCACTGGTCTGATCCAGCAGGGCTATCTTCTTAGGTTCTTATCAGGGGAAGACCTCGGCCTCTCTGCCCTGTTGTTGGCCGTCCAGAGGGACTGCCTGACCACTGTGTGAGACAGGATGCTGGACTAGATGGTCTAGCAGGGCTCTTCTTCTGTTCTTAATTCAGTGTCTGCCATCTTCAGGGGTAACAGGACACTTATTAGCGAGTGATCCTCTTGACTGCTGCTCTTTTCCATAGGTGATGGCCCTATGTACAGAGATTCTCTGATCCAACAGCAGGTCATCCCTCCTCTCCTGGCTCTGGTGGCACCAACTACCCCTGTGAGTATCCTTCCAGCCTTGTTGGTTGAATGACAGCTAAGCTCACCGCTTGAACTGGGACATCCAGTTCTTCCCTCCAACTCTACAAGCTGCCTGCCTTTTGACTTGTGAGCATATACATGCCCTGGCCTGAATAACCTAGGCTAGCTTGATCTCATCCGATCTCAGAAGCTAAACAGGGCTGGCCTTGGTTAGTCCTCGGATGGAAGACCACCAAGGAAGTCCAGGGTTGCTACACAGAGGCAGGAAACCACAAACCACCACTGAACGTCTCTTGCCTTGAAAACCCTATGGCAGGGGTGGCCACATTTCCTTAATGTGAGAGCCACATAGAATAAACATCAGATGTTTGAAAGCTGCAAGACAAACATTACACCAGGGGTGGCCAACCTTGCTTAACGTAAGAGCCACATAGAATAAACGTAAGAGCCACATAGAGATGTCTTGAGAGCCGCAAGACAGGAACAAATATCACACACACGTTTTTATTTTTAAAAATATGCAGATTTGCTTTTTATTAACGTTAAATGGGACTGCCAAAAATAATAAAAACAAACGAGGAAAACCGGTTATTGATAATGATATTACTTGTTTGCTAATGATATTGAGAGAGAGAGAGAGAAAGAGAGAGATGGAAAGAATTAAAGAAGTGGAAAGAAAGAGAGAGAGAGAAACTAGGAAAGCAAATAGATGGGAGGGAGGAGGGAAGGAAGGAAGGGAGAATGAGAGAAAAAGCATGCCTCCTCTTTGCTTCCTCAGCCGCCCTGCCAGGAGCCGCACAATATGTGTGAAAGAGCCGCATGTGGCTCCCGAGCCACAGGTTGGCCACCCCTGCATTACACAAACATTTTTATTGGAAATTCTGCAAATTTGCTCTTTATTAATATTAAATGAGACTGCCAAAAAGAAAAAGAGGTAAAAACAGATATTGATAATATTTATTTGTCCAATTATATTTATTTGTCTAAGAGAGAGAGAGAGAGAGAGAGAGAGAGGTGGAAAGAAATAATGAAAGAGGTAGAAAGAAAGAGAAAGGGAGAAACAAAGAAAGCAAATAGCTGGGGGGAGGAAGAAAGGGAGGGAGGGAGGGAAGGAGAGAAAGAGAAAGAAAGGTGGAAAGAAAGCAAATAGATGGGGGAGGGAGGACAGAAGAAAGAAGAGAAAAAGAGAAAGGTAGAAAGAATGAAGGAGGTGGAAAGAAAGAAGGAGAGGAAAAGAGAAACAAACAAAGAAAGCAAATAGATGAGGGGGAGGAAGGGAGAGAGAGAGGAGGAAGGAAAGGAGGAATAGAGAAAAAGGTGAAAAAGAAAGAGGTGGAAAGAAAGCAAATAGATGAGGAGGGAGGAAGGAAGAGGAAAAGAGAGGTAGAAAGAAAGCAAATAAATGGGGAGGGAGAGAGAGGTGGAAAGAAAACAACTTTTAACTTTCAGTGTGTTCTCCCAACACACACACCCATGCCCCCTGGCCAGCTTGGCTTGGAGAAGGGATTTAAAGAGACAAATGCTTTCTCCAAGCTGGCCGGCCAAGAGGCTTTGAGAACACATTTAAAGTTGCTTTCTTTCTCTGCTCCCCCCCCCCCACCTCACGCCTACCCAGGGAGGGGAACACTGGCTGCGGAAGGGAAGGCTGACCATGGAGGCATGCCTCCCCTTTGCTCCCCCAGCTGCCCTGCCGGGAGCCGCACAATATGTGTGAATGAGCTGCATGTGGCTCCCAAGCCGTGGTTTAGCCACCCCTGCCCTATGGGGTCACCGTAAGCTGGATGCAACTTGACGGCACTGTCCTCCACCACCACTATATAAATGGACTGGCCAGACAATGCAGGAAATTCACAAATACCTCCCCCCACCCCACCCCAGTGACCCCTGTTCCATGCCCAGAAGAAGGTGAAAACCATTTTCCCCCTCAACTATTACTTATGACTCATTACTCTTGTCTTG
The DNA here is from genome assembly GCA_029233225.1 of Lepidodactylus listeri. Taxonomy (NCBI): domain Eukaryota; kingdom Metazoa; phylum Chordata; class Lepidosauria; order Squamata; family Gekkonidae; genus Lepidodactylus; species Lepidodactylus listeri. The sequence goes on along the minus strand of JARCFY010000022.1, from coordinate 10,532,256 downwards.
ATTGTGAAACTCCTCGAAACTACATTCTTGTTTCTCCTGTTCTAAACTGTAAATGTATTATGCCAATAGGGGAAGGAACATGAACTTGGCACATGTTCAAGAGTTCAAGAGCCTTCAAGTCCCTAGGCCGCCATCTTGAAATGGGTCCCTGAGCACCACCAGTCTTTAGACCGCCATCTTGAAATGGGTCCCTGAGCGCCACTAATGTTTCGTTTTTCTACAAACCTTAAGGAAAGATTTGATTTAACTCCAACTCATACCCTATCTCAAATAATTCAAAAGCCCACCCCCTCTGGCTTTGCAGCCAATGGGATGAAACTTCTCTGAAGAGTCCTCCCACGTTCTGGTTCCAGGTGGGCTTCCTGAGGAACGTCACGTGGACGCTGTCCAACCTCTGCAGGAATAAAAACCCATGGCCGCCACTGGACGCCGTGAAACAGTTCCTCCCTGCGCTGATCTGTCTCCTGCAACATGAAGACAAGGACATCATCTCGGACACCTGCTGGGCCGTCTCCTACCTGACCGACGGAACCAATGACCGCATTCACGTCGTGGTGGAGACGGGGATACTCCCAAGGCTGGTGCAGCTCTTGTCCTGCCCGGACTTGCCCGTTCTGGTAGGTAAATGGGTGTTTAGGGAGAGACCTTGGATTCATCGTCTTGCCATGGAAGAGCTTTCAGCCTTCCCCTCTTCAGCACTGGTTGTCAGTAGGGATGGGTGCAAATGTCTGGTTACTCTCTCAGCACAACCTCCAATAAGTTGGAGTCCAAACAGTCCAGGGGTGTCAAACATAAGGCCCGGGGGCTGGAACAGGCCCGTCCAGGGCTCTTATGCAGCCCACAAGCAACTGGTATGGATGGAAATCTGAGGTACTCTCCTTTTTATAGTATCCCTTGGGAGAAAAAGCTACGCTTACGTGTGATTAAATACATTTATTGGGGCTTTTGTGAGTTCCCCAGTAAATCAATTGCTTTCACTGCTAGGAATCAATTGCTTTTGTTTGGATTTTAAGTAAAAAATAATATTGTCAATTGGATTTGCCTGTGTCCTTTATAAAGTTTATATCTCCGCTACCTGGCATTACATTTTACAGCAAACAGGGCCCGGCCCGACAAGGTGATGTCAGAGCCAGCCCTCATAACAAATGAGTTTGACACCGCTGGTATAGCCCATCTTCATGTAACTTGGGATTTAACCGCCCTACAAACAGTCTTTCCTAAAGAAGAAAACCGGCCATTAATCACAAATCAAGCAGAGATCGAAATCAACCCCGTTCTGTGGGAGAAAAAGCTATATAAAAATGTTGCCCACTTTTGGGTTGTGGTTTGGGATGTGCCCATGTCCCCCGTCACCCTCCATATGTTTATCTAAGAGGGAATTGGATGAACATCTGGAGCAGAGGTCCATCAGTGGCTATGAGTCACAAGGTATAGGTGGAAGAGTGTGTCTGGGGCAGTGATGCTCTGTATTCTTGGTGCTTGTGGGGGTGAAGTTGAGAGGGCTTCAGGAGTTCTGACCCCGTTGGTGGACCTCCTGATGGCACCAGGGTTTGTGGCCATTGTGTGACACCGAGTGTTGGACTGGATGGCCCGTTGGCCTGATCCAACATGGCTTCTCTCATGTTCTTATGTCTGGGGCAGTGATGCTCTATATCCTTGGTGCTGGGGGGGGGGGAACAGTGGGAGGGTTTCTGGAGCTCTGGCCCTGCTGGTGGATCTCCTGAGGGCACCTGGGTTTTGACCACTGTCTGACACAGAGTGTTGGACTGGATGCGCCCTTGGCCTGATCCAACAGGGCTTCTCTTATGTCTGGGGTAGTGACGCTCTTTCTTCTTGGTGTTTGGGGAGCAACAGTGGGAGGGCTTCTAGAGTTCTTGCCCCACTGGTGGACCTCCTAGTGGCACCTGGGTTTTGGCCACTGAGTGACACAGAGTATTGGACTGGGTGGGCCACTGGCCTGATCCAACATTGGCTTCTCTTTACGTTCCACCTCCCCTGCCACCCTCCTCAACGTGTCTTTGCTTTAGACTCCAGCTCTGCGTGCTGTCGGCAACATCGTCACCGGGACGGACGAGCAGACCCAGCTGGCCATCGACGCGGGCTTGTTGTCTATCCTTCCCCGGCTCCTGCGGCACCCCAAGTCCTCCATCCAGAAGGAGGCGGCGTGGGCACTCAGCAACATCGCGGCAGGGCCCTGCTCCCAGATCCAGCAGATTATCACCTGCGGGCTCCTACACCCCCTGGTGGAGCTTCTGGACAAGGTAAGGCACGGAGGTGCCTGGTGGGCTCTTGCCTCAGGTGCTTGGTTCTCCCGGGAAGCAGCTGCCTAGGGTGGCATGATGAGGGGACCGCTACAACTTAGGCGCTCGGCTCACTCCTACCAATCAACAGCGTGGGTTCTGCCTGGCTAGCAGTGAAGCATGCCCTAGAAGGGATGGGTGGATCTTGCTTGGGGTGACCAAACTCCTTGGTATTGGCCAGGGTTCATTTCGTAGCAGGAGCTCCTCTGCATATCAGGCCACACACCCCTGATGTAGCCAATCCTCCAAGAGCTTACAGTAGCCCCTGTAAGAAGAGCTCTGTAAGTTCTTGGAGGACTGGCAGCATTAGGGGTGTGTGGCTTAGTATGCAAAGGAGCTCCTGCTACGAAACGAGCCCTCGCATTGGCATTGCCGTGGTCATTATGTGATAGTTGCAGGACTTGCTTCTTAAACACTAGTTTCATTTTCTCTGTAAGAAGAATGCTTCTATCCCTTAAAAGAGGCATGCGTTCCTCTCATATGTTCTGCCTGGGAGTTAAGATCATGGTGAGAGGCCCTCCTGGCTGGCCTTAAGAACATAAGCACCAAGCACCAAGAATACAGAGCACCGCTGTCCCAGACATAAGAACACAAGAGAAGCCATGTTGGATCAGGCCAAGGGCCCATCCAGTCCAACACTCGGTGTCACGCAGTGGCCAAAACCCAGGTGTCATCAGGAGGTCCACCAGTGGGGCCAGAACTCCACAAGCCCTCCTACTGTGGCCCCCCAAGCACCAAGAAGACAGAGCATCACTGCCCCAGGCAGATTGTCCCATTCTTCAAAGAAGCTGATTTGGTGGGTACCCGAGAGAGGGCCTTTTTGGTGCTGGCCCCCTGGTTATGGAACACTGCCCCCTCGCTTTCAACTTTTAGGAGGCAGTTGAAGATGCTTTAATTTAGGATTGCATTTGATTTATTTACTTGCAGTCCTAAGCTGTGCTTTTAAATTTTGTTTTTTAAAACCGGTTTTATTACGTGTTTCATCTATATTGTAAGGTGCCTTGAGCACTGTACAGCAAGCAGAAAGGTAGCTAATGAATGTTTAAAATCATGTTCTTGAGACCACGTGGGGGAGGGAACCAGCGTAGCCTGTTCCCCCAGGCATGGTCTTTAGCACCCTTTGTAGTTCCTCAGGCTTTCCCAAGATTGCCAAAATGAGAACCAAATTTGCAGTGACACACAAGAAGAAAATGGGCCTGATTTCCAAAGTGAGTTATGTCTACTTGGTTAAGCGGCTATTTGTTGGTACAGTGTGCCACTAGAATAGCCTACAGATCTGATGCTATTTCTCACCTACCATTATTTGCTGGCTTTTCACTCCGCATCTGCAGGGAGACTTCAAAGCCCAGAAAGAGGCTATTTGGGCAGTGGCCAACTTCACCACCGGAGGCACTGTGGAGCAGGTTGTTGATCTGGTCCAAGCCGGGACCCTCTTGCCCTTGCTCAACCTGCTGACCGTCAAAGACGGGAAAACCCTCCAAGTGATCCTAGATAGCCTCTCCAACATCTTTTTGGTAAGAATTTTCTCTCTCCGCTTCCAGTGATTGGCGCTGCTTCTTGTTCTTGGTTCCTTAAGCAGTCTTCCAGGGTGCTTCAAGCCCCCTCTCAGAGAACGTGGGGTGCCAGTTTCAGCTTCCCATAAATAAGGGACATTTTATGTATTATTTATTTATTAGATTTGGTTTTAAACCGCCGTCCCTCAAAGGACAGGGCTCGGGGTGGAGTACAACACAGTAAATTAATACGTCGTTAAAGCGCATCATGAATCCATCAATGAAACCAAACAAAATACAATAGATACCCTAAGGATGGCGCTAAAATTTCTTATAGCGCCACTGTCTCACGGGGAGGTAGGAGATGGGAGTGCCAGAAAGATGAGACCAACGCTGCCCTCAGCCAAATGCCTGGTGGAACCTCTCTACCTTACAGGCCCTGCGGAACAGGGCACAAATGTTATTCAGCGGAGAGTTCCACCAGGTTGGATTTGAACTGGAATCTCAGTCTACAGGCTGGTTCACTTATGTATGGATGCCATGAGATGAATGGATCTCCCTTGGGTCAGTTGTGGAGCATCTGCTTTGCGTGCAGGACGTCCCAGGTTCAATCCCTGCTGTATCCAGTTAAAACGATCAGGTGACAGTCTCTCTCTACCCGAGAGCTGCTTCAGGAACATACAAAACTGACCCTTAAGGGTTCCCATTTGCCCGCTTATGGTGGGAGGCCTGCAGCCAATCACAGCCCTTGCCTGTAAATGCTCAGCTGATCAGCGTGTGGAAACGGGGGGGGGGGGGCAAAAGGGGAGGGTGCAATCATCCTGGGGAGAAAAATTACAAAGAAAAATAAGGGCCTTGGCTACTTACAGGAAGTCTGGCCATAGAGTTCCTTTTGATTCCTAGAGCTACTTGGAAGTGACAAGGGTAGCTCTAGCAATTTCTAGAAACTCTTATGGTCAGAACTTCCGCTAAGTAGCCGAGGCCTGCCTTTTCTTTCGCAGTTTTTCTCCTGGGACACTGCCCCCGCCAACCCTCCTGCTGGTTGCCAGGCACTGCTTTTGATAGGCCAAGGGCTCAATGCAAGACAGCTTCATGTAGTCACTGATGTATACAAGTCATAACTGGATATTATGCTTAAGTGGTGACGACAATCCTGTAACATTCACTCCCCTGCATACCAGGTCCCGGCAGGGGTTCACCCCGGTTTTCAGGGCTTGTGCCCATCACTGGCCAGCGGGGGATACCCCGCCCCCAAACAACGACATCGCTGTGCAACGTCCCCAACTCAATGACGTCACCCAGAAGTCACGTCATCATGGAGGGGCGTCACGTGGTGGCGCTCTGTTTTGAGGGCAACACTCTATGGTTTGAAGCCAGTTTTACCATAGGGTTTTGTCCTCAAACCACAGCATCACCGTGCAATGTCCCCAACGTGATGATGTCACTTCCAGGTGACGTCATCGCATTGGGGACATCCTGGAACACCCCTCAACGGTGCGACAAGGGGACCTGGCAACCCTATGGATACCTTATGCCATCGTCATAATAACATTGACCATAAAGATCGAATTTTGACTGGTCTAGGAATTCAACTGGTAACTTAATGTCCTAGTGGGTTGACCTCAGAGCACGTCGTGGACACGAAGGTGGTGGCCCCTTGGCCTATATAGCAGCGGGAGGCTGCTCAGCATTGTGGGGACACGCTTGAACAGCTATGCCGCTCCTTTCTCCCCACACTAGTCTGCTGAGAAACTGGGCGAGACCGAGAAACTGTGTGCCCTCATAGAACAGCTCGGTGGCTTGGAGAAGATCGAAGCGCTCCAGACGCACGAGAACAACGCTGTCTACCAATCTGCTTTAAATCTCATAGAGAAGTATTTTTCTGGCGACGTAAGTAGCTGCTGGCATTTGACGCCAGCACCCTCTCCAGGGTGCGTCGGTCTGAGCAACATACTGAGTGGCTGGATCTTGTTGCAGAGCACGGACAACCTAGGCAATACCAGATTAGTTTAAGTGTGGCTTCCTTTCCCTGGGGATTATGGGAATTGTAGTTCCGTGGAGGAGGCTAGAGAACTGCAGAGTGACTTAGCTGAGCTGTGGCTGGCCAGAATCTTAATAAGAACATCAGAAGAGCCCTTCTGGATCGGACCAGTGGTCCATCCAGTCCAGCATCCTGTCTCACACAGTGGCCAACCAGTTCCCCTGGGGGGCCAACAACAGGGCTGAGAGGCCGAGGCCTTCCCCTGAGAAGAACATCAGAAGAGCCCTGTTGGATCAGACCAGTGAGGGTCCAACCAGTCCAGCATCCTGTTTCACAGTGACCCAACAGTTCCTCTGGCGGGCCGACAACTCTTCCTTCCTTCCTCCCTCCCTCCCTCCCTCCCTCCCTCCCTCCCTTCCTTCCTTCCTTCCTTCCTTCCTTCCTTCCTTCCTTCTTTCTCTTTTCCACCCTTCCCACAAGCAGACTCAGGACAGGTTACAAAGTCACATAAAAACTGTGACTTCAGATAACGATTAAATAGAAGTCTAACAATAAAATTAACGTTGAAATCAAGTATGCGGCAAACCAGAGTGAGCTTGCTTTGATAATAGAGCTTGGATGGAAACGTTTCAGAGTGGCACAGTTGGGTCATCCGCTGGAGTAAGGTGGATTTGGAGGCACAGTGCCTCACCCCGAAAGCCTGGAGGAACAGCTCCATTTTATAGGCCCTGCAGAATTGTAGCAGTTCCTGAGGGGCCCTGATCTCAGATGGGAGGATGTTCCATCAGGGAGGGGCCAGGTCAGCCCTGGCCCTGGCCAAAGCCAATCAGATGTCCTTTGGGCTGGGGAACAGCTAAAAGATGTTGATCGTGGGATCGTAAGGTTGAGGCCCTCCCTTGACGTTGCCTCCTGGTTCTGGGACTCAGAGGCTTAGTGCCTCTGAATATGCAGGTTCCCCTCAGCCACTGTGGCTAGTAGCCACTGATAAACATATCCTCCATGAATCTGTCTAATTCCCGCTTAAAGCCATCTAGGGTTGCCAGGTGACTTACTGTTTGCAGCAGGGGAGCGGTGGTCCCATTCTGGGACATTTGCATGCTTATCGATGACGTTGCCCTAAAGTGAGGTCATCACGCCGGGCGCATCGGCCCGATCTGGCTACTTTGGGGGTGGGATTCCCCCCGCTGGCCGGATCCGGACCGGCAGATTGGGGGCCCTTTCAGCAGGGGATCCTCCACCCTCCCAGGGGACCTGGCAGCCCTAAAGCCATCTATGCCTGCGGCCATCACCGCTTTCTCTAGCAGCACAGTCCCCTTTTTAAACATGAATCTAATATTCAACAGTATGCTTGAGATCATTTCCTCAAATGTGTTTTTCTTCTTCTTACCCCACCTTGAATGACAGGATGATGAGAACCTCAATCCTGAAGTAAACGAAGAAACCAAGACGTTCACTTTTGCAGCTGAGGAAAGGGATCACTACGACTTCTAAAATAAAGGACCTGGACTCATCCTGCAGCCATCAAAGCTACCGTGGGGAAAAGAGCACTTGAACGGACTGTTGAAACACTAGAAGGGGGGAGCTCACCGTGGGAATGATCTCATTTGTATTTCTGATCAATAAATCACTGTTCTGGATTTGTATTCCCTGTTGTCGGGAGTTCTGTTTTTCTGGGGAGACCCTGGTGCAAAGGGTGGGGCCTGGATTCGAATCCCTCCAGTCTTCCGAGAGTGGACTAACTTACTCAGCAGCTTCTACTGGGGAGCAGGCCAGAGTTCGCTTTAGCTTTCTTGTTGGCGCTTCTTGTTTTGTTCTCGTGAGGTTCGGTCAGACGGTGAGCTTTGAGAGGACTGGTAAAAGGAGGTCTCTCTCCTTGTGGCTCTCAATACTTTTTCATGGAGGGCAGGTATTGGGGTTAACTGGTGTGGTTAATACAGTCACCATTAGTTAGCAGAGTGCTTAAATAAAGCTACAAACGCAGCAGCATCACTTTACCAGGTTACTCAGCTTACAAAGCTACACTGAGCCACGCTGCAAGTTTAGAAGAGAAATACTTCTCTCTTTATTTGAGGAGTACACTTTGGATAGGAAAGAGCAGAGATATGGTAGAGTACTAACTTACTAGCTAAAGGATGGAAGCAGATCGCGAGATGCAAGAGGCGCTGTGAAGTTGATTGTTTCCCTGAAGAATCTCATTAAGGTACCCTAGAACACAGTTCATGAACCACCGTTCTAAGTGAAAAGCCTAAAATTAATACACATGAAACCTCTAGACAAGAGCCAGAAGTATATGCTGCAAAAACTTTATTTATCCACACTTTAAGCTTTCACCACCTTTGTCAGCTTGCTCTGATTTATATCCCTTTGAGATAATTAATTACATCTCTACTTGCCGATAAGGACACCCCCCCAAAAAACCCTAGCAGTTACAAAAATGTTTTACTCCTTTTGTCTATTGGTTAATAAATGATAATAAGTATTTACTGCCTGAGATCTATGCATCACAGAGCTGAGGAGGAGGAGGAGGAGGAGGAGGAGGAAGAAGAGGAAGAGATTGGATTTATACCTCACCCTTCACTTGGCGTCTCAGAGCAGTTTACAATCTCCTTCCCTTCCTCTCCCCACAACAGACACCCCCTGAGGTAGGTGGGGCTGAGAGCTTTGAGGGAACAGCTCTGAGAGAACTGTGACTGACCCAAAGTTACCCAGCTGGCTTCATGTGAAGGAGTGGGGATTCAAACCTGGCTCTCCAGATTTCAGATGTCATTCAGCATCTGAAATCACTCTACTCTCCAGTTATAAGGATAGACTGACTCGCATTCTACTTGTTATCTGAAGAAGTGAGCAGTGACTCATGAAAGCTCCTATCCTGCCACAAATGTTGTTCGTCTTTAAGGCACTCCTGGACTTTTGCTCTTTTCTACTGCTGCAGACAGACACAGGGACCTACCTTGTTCTTCCCATCTGTTTCTCTTCTTTGCCAGGACAAGGAGGAGACAAGGTTCAGGGGACCTTCCTGAGTTTTCCCACTGCAGATGGGTGTGGTGGTGTCTCAGTGTCTGCACCACCGCTCGTTAGCAATGGTAATCGTCCAAGGTGATTGAAATAATCACCTTCTTCCCAGTTCCGTCTGTGGCGCTGTGTCCTTTTATATGCATGCCAGGGATATCCGGGTCTGCCTCCCTGGCTGTAAGTGGTTAGTCTTACAAAAGGTGTCTGTGAGGGAATGCCAGTCGATCAAGATGGTAATCGGCACACTGACTGGAAGGATAAGAATGGAAGTGCTGTCTCAAGGCTGTAGACAGTTTGGTGCAGTGGTTAAGCATGTGGACTCTTATCTGGGAGGACCAGGTTTGATTCCCCACGCCTCCTCTTGCAGCTGCTGGATGACCTTGAGCAAGCCATAGTTCTGTCAGAGCTGTTCTCAAGGGCAGTCCTCAAAAGAGCTCTCTCAGCCCCATCTACCTCACAGGGTGTCTGTTGCGGGGAGGGGGAGGGAAAAGAGTTTGTAAGCCGCTCTGAGACTCCTTTGGGTAGTGAAGGGCGGGATATAAATCCAATCTCCTCTTCTTCTAGACAGTCGGGGCTGAAAAGTGTCACGGAATTAGGGCCTCAGTCCTCTGTTAAACCCGGGTCTTTTTTAGTTTTTTTGAAAAAGAGGCGCCAGAACTCTCAAGAGGGAAATGAAGTTTTCAATGTGTGTACTGAAAACTCATGAACTTTTAAACATGTTTAAAGGAATTTTGTCGAAGATGTTCCAGAACCCAATTCTGGCACATCCCCCCAGGAATAAAGCCCCGGTTAAACCTATGCTAGTTTAATTCCTACAGTAAATTAGCCTCTATACTTGAATCTTTGGTTCGGTTTCCCAGGAAGGCTCCAGGACTCCACAGCTGTTGCGGCCTTCTGGTACCCACGACTCTGTACATGACTTTTGCCTTAAAGAATGTTTATACATTCCAGAAGTTAGTGGTGCCATGATCAGAATCAAAATGGACAGGATATCTGAAACTAGCTCCCTTCACTCTCCTTGACTTTCTGAGAGAAAAGGAGAGTCAAGGAAGGTAGTTTCAGATACCCTATCCATTTTTATTCTGATTAGTGACGCCACTAACTTCATGGGCATTGTGAGGTGTTTATAAGCGCCTTTGTCCATTCATCGCCGTCCTGTGAAGGAAGCAGGGAATCCTCTTGGGAATACAGCAGGGGTCCTCGACGTGGTACTTGTGGGTGCCACGCACACACCAACCTCTTTCCTGGTGTCTGCCAAGTGTTTTTAGCCAGGTGGGCTGTTGCCCATTAATTTGATTAGCTGTGCAGATGTTTTTAAAGTTTGCTTTGGCAGCAGCTGCCACTGTAACACAAGGATCTTCATGGCCGGACTGAAGGTAAGATGCTGCGGCCATTCTGGGGCTGGCTAGGCCTCCTGCTGCAGCCAGTTCATGGCAGCCATTTTGTCACAGTGCCTTCGTGGCAGCCATTTTGTGCCTGTGCCTACCACACTGTGTCAGAATTCCCAAGGGGCCCACAGGATCAAAAATGCCAGAAACCCCCAGAACAGAGCTACAAAACAGAATAAGCTGTGGGTATAAGAAAGGTAGTTTGTAATTAGAGTATTAGAAAAATAAAGAGTCAGGGATCAAATGTTCAAGTTTCAAGAAACATTGTATCTATGTCCGTATAGCATTCTAATCTTTATTTAATTTAAAACATGTATTAGTAGTCTTTCTTCCTTGAGGAACGAAGGCAGCTTGTAATGTAAACTAAACATTATGGAAAACACGATAAAAACAGCAATCATGAAACCCACAAAAAGTCCCAATTTAAAAACTCCAAGTAGGACTGCCAATAATAAAAGCTAAATCAATAAAATGTAGTCCTGAATACAACTGTCTTCAACTGCCTCCTGAAGACTGACAATGAGGGGGCCAGGTGCATCTCCCTGGGGAGGTTGTTCCAGAATTGAGCAGCATCCTGAAGAGCATCTTCAACTGGTGGTTCAGTGAGGACATCTCCCTGATCTTAATTCCCAGGCAGCAACATATCGGAGAAGATCGTTTTTCAGATACCCTGGTCCCAAGCCATGTAGGGCTTTAATGTTGTTTAAAGTTTTGAATAAAAGTTAACTAATTTTTGTTCATCCCTGCTGACTCAGAGTGAATTGTCTGAGGGGAAGAAACTACACATGTAAACCAGTTAGACCTCAGCCTATGTGCATCTCTCCTTATTATATAATTGAGTGTTGGGGTGACTCTTTCCTAAATGTTCCACACGCTGCCTTTGGCTCCCTGACCTGTCACTCAAGCTGTCCCTATCCACTGGCTGCGTTGCCTGAGTCTCGCCTTCCCCCCCCCATAGCCAGTCGGAACACAGAGGTCATTTGCATATGCGGCCTGATTGGCCTTTGCCTCTAACATTCTAAACAGTTTGCTGTTGCTGTTCATTGAATGAGTCCTGAGGTAAAATGCCGCTCCACCAGCCACAGCCGGGACACTCACCTGGAGCTTCCTTCTACAGCCCGTTGTATTTATTCCTACAACGTACCTTACTCCTAGTAGATATATAAAGGGTGGCAGCTTGAAAGGGAAGCAGTGTTTAGTTCCCTAACACAATAGCTCAGAGGGAATATCTGGGTGAGGGGCAGCTGAAAAGGGAACTGGGTTGCCCTGTCTCACAGTGTCTCTAGGAAAAAGAGTGGGGACCTGGTGTGTAAAAGGGTCAGGGGTCTCCATCTCGTAAAAATGCCGTTACCTCCCCACTGAAGTGGTGCCTATTTATCTACTTGCAATTTCTTGCTTTCGAACTGCTAGGCTGGCAGGAGCTGGGCCAGAGACGGGAGTTCACTCCATCACACTTCCAGTCTGCAGCTTAGCATCTTAACCTCTGAGCCACCCTGGCCTTTCCCATTTTACCATTCCCACTCCAAGGGACAAGCAAATTCAGTCCTGATACCGAAGTGTATAAGGTTTGAGGAGCCTCCGTGCTTGGACTGGATTGCACACCACTCTCTAGTTCTGCCTGAAGAGCCCTGTTGCGCTGTGTCTCATCTACAAAATGATAATTTTTAAATAATGCCATCAACAGGGAAAGCGTGTTACAATTTTTGACCTCACAGGAATGTAGGTCACAGTCAAGTCCCATTTTGCAGAGGGGGATCTAAGGTCAAGCATGGTTTCATGGTCGCTCTCCTTTCCAAACTGGAATGAAAATGCCAGGAACCAGTGTTCCCTCTAAGCTGAGTTAGTGTGAGCTAGCTCAGTTTTTTTAGCCTCCAGCAATGCTCCCTCTAAGATGTGGATTGTGAGCAAAACTTCTAACTTTGTGAGCTGCTGGCATTAAAGCTGTGAGCGAGCGGTATGGCTACTGCGTAAATTAGTTTGCTCTGGAGCCATCCTTCCTGAGCGAAGACAAAAATGTGTGAGCCGGAAGCTGAAAAACTGTGAGCTGGCTCACACTAACTCAGCTTAAAGGGAACACTGGCCTCCGGCTCACCCATTTTTGTCTTTGCTCAGGAAGGATGGCTGCAGAGCAAACTAATGTATGCAGCAGCCAAATCGCTCATTCACAACTTTAATGCCAGCAGCTGACAAAGTAGAATATTTGCTCACAAGACTCCGCAGCTTAGAGGGAGCATTGCCGGGAACCACTGAAATTTGTCTTGAAGCGGGTGTTTTCCAGATCAGATCTGACTTCCTCTCCAACTCCACCTGCACATATTTCCATCCGCCTTCTTGACAGTCTGCTAACCAAGCGTGCCGGATTCCCTTCTCCACTCCCTCTTGCATTCCAATCTGTGGTCTCCCTGGTCCTTATTAAAACAGTTTCCCCGTCTCCCCTTGACGGAATTGTCTTTGATAAAGCTGCAGCTGGTCTTCTGTTTACTGAATCCATCCCCGCCCTTTCCTCAGCTAACAGATGTTGGCGGCTCCTACCGATCAGACTGACGAAAACATGCCAGGAGGGAAAATATGGCGCTGGGAAATAAGGCGAGATCGATTTGACAGACTGTCACTCTGCTCTTCTATTCCGAACCTTCAGGGACTGGAATGAACTTTCTCTTAACCTTTGGCCCCAGTTCAGGAGAACTTCAGTACAATCTGATACCCACAATGTTTGGGTGGGATTCTTTTCAGATCAGGCCCGTAGCTAGAGTGGGGCATTTCGGAGCTGGGAACCCCAACTTTAAAAAAACAAATTTTATTATAAGAAAGTAATTATAAATAACAACAATTATTTCCCATCACCATTTGCGAATTACGTCAAACTGTACACAGTTGAATGTTTAAAAATATATTCCTTAAAAATTATATATACAGGAGAACTAGTAAATAACAAGCAGCAAGTCTATGATTACCAACAAATATTTTTAAATGTATTTAAAAAGATAAGCCAAAATCTCATTATACCATTTGTTTGGCTTATGATATTTGAAGAAGAAGAGATTGGATTTATACTCTGCCCTTCACTGCCTGAAGGGGTCTCAGAGTGGCTTACAAACTCCTTTCCCTTCCCCTCCCCTCCCCACAACAGACACCCTGTGGGGTAGGTGGGGCTGAGAGAGCTCTTTTCAGATCTGCCCTTGAGACAACAGCTCTGAGAGAACTGACTTGCCAAGGTCATGCAGCAGCTGCAAGTGGAGGAGTGGGGAATCAAACCCGGTTCTCCCAGATTAGAGTCCATGCTCCTAACCACGACACCAAACTGGCCCACAAGCACTTAACCACTACACCAAATTGGCACCTACTGTGGTGCCAATAAAGGGAAGCCATTTGTCCAATAAGTTAGAATGACAGTTACCTGAAGTAGATTCAATGGTTGAAATATGATCAGCTATTTTGTCCATGGTGGAAAATTCCCAGATTTTTACAGACCATTCTGCAATTGAAGGAACAGAGGTCTTCCAGCGAGAGGCCAATAGAAATGTTGCAGCTGTAATCAGACTTCCCGCACGGGGCTCTCGACTTTAAAGATAAAGATTCGTCAAGCTGTCATCCTGCCCTGCGAGTTGGGGAGGCCACTTCTTCACTGCCTGGAGTATGCACGTGGGCACGCGGCCTTTCTTGTTCTCACGCGTGCAAAGCAGCATCGGCTCTATCACCAAGTCAAGGGGGATCCCGGGGCTGGTTGTCTCACAGGGGTGTGGGAGGGATGCCCCCCGACTTGTTTAAATGCCCCCGAAGAAAAAAGTCCTGGCTACACCCCTGTTTCAGATGCCCTGATATAACCAGAAGCCCTCATGGGACAGGCCCCGTGGTCAACGGAACTTATCGCTGAGCAAGCACAGGCAAGATCGCAGTGTAAATATTTTCAGATGGGAGGCCCTTTCCTTTCCAGCGCTGGGTGGGTGTGACTCGCTGATAGCAGAAGGTCCGGGACTCATTTGCCTGGCTTGCTTTTGAGCCTCTTCATACTATGTGTACCCTGACCTGGATGGCCCTGGTTAGTACTTGGCTGGGAGACCACAGAGGAAGTCCAGGGCTGCTACGCAGAAGCAGGCAAGGACAAACCTCCTGTGTTCTTCTCTTTGCTTTGAAAACCCTTATGGAGTTATCATGAGTTGGCCGCAACCTGATGGAACTTTCCACCGTTACTACCAATGCTGGTTATCCCGGGATGGCCCAGGCTGACCTGACCTCGTCAGACTTCAGAAGCCAAGCAGGGTCGGCCCAGCTTAGTACTTGAGTTGGGTGGCCACCCAAGGAACACCAGGGTAGCTACGCAGAGGCAGGCAATAGCAAACTGCCTCTGATCGTCTCTTGCTTTAAAAACCTGACAGCAGAGGTCTCAAACACGTGGCCAGGGTGCCGGATCCGGCCCGTCCAGGGCTCTTGTTCGGCCCGCGGGCAACTGGTGTGAGAGAGGGGAGGCCAGTAGACTGATTGTGGAGGGAGTGGGCATGTGGTTGAAGCTGTCAAGAAATGAAAGGAAATGGCTAAGGGGATGGCGTGTTACTCCTTGAAAAAAAACCTCATCTTGCATATGATTGGATACACTTATTGGCGCTTTTGTGGGTTCCCCAGTAAATCAATTGCATTTTTTTGTATTTTGAGTTTTAAAAAATCCTTAATTGGGTTTGTCTGTGTCCTTTATGAACTTTATATCTCCGGTACCTGGCATTTCATTTTATGGCAGACATGGCCTGGCCCGACCAAGTCACTTTTATGTCAGATCTCGCCCTTGTAATGAACGAGTTTGACATCTCTGTCCTGCAGGGTCGCCGTAAGTCAGCTGTGACCGGATGGCACTTTCCACCCACCACAACACACGGTGTGTAGTTGATACGATGAATTGGCTGCCGCAAGGGGTGCTTGTTGGTCGCTAGCTTAGACAGTCCATCAGTGGCTATTAGCCACAAGGTATAGATAGGAACTCTCGGTCTGGGGCAAGTGGTGCTCTGTATTCTTGGTGTTGGCGGGGGGGAAGCAACAGTGGGAGGGCTTCTAGTGTCCTGGCCCCACAGGTGGACCTCCTGATGGCACCTGGTATTTGTGGCCCCTGTGTGACAGAGTGTTGGACTGGCGTAATCCAACATTGGCTCCTCTTATGTTCTCATATTCACCTCTGAACGTCTCTTGCCTTGCAAATACCACGGGGCTGCCGTTAAGTCAGCTGTGACTTGATAGCAAAACAACCACAACAAAAGAACACTGATGCATTTTAGTGAAGCCGTTTTTATGATTCCGTTTTCTTTCGCTCCGTGGCCTGCCTCAAAGCCAGTCTTCTGGAGAGGCAGCGTAGAGATTTCCCGAAGAAATGAACGACGAATAATTGCCACAAAAAAACACCCACAAACACTTGGATCTTCTTGTAGGCAAAGGACGCGACAGATGCTCTGACTCGGAGCCACAGCCCTCTCGCTGGCTGGGTTAATTCTTTTAAAAATGCACAGATAGGGAGAAAAAGCCCCCAGGAAACCCGTTTATGGCCTGTCTGAAGCAGCGAGCCCCGGCACTTCCACCTTGGCTCCGCCGCCGCTGATTTGAACCGAAGTGGTCTCCAGAGCGACGGATAATAAGTCAGCCGCACGTCACCTTGATTCCAGCTTCCAGTTCGATAAATCAGCCGGATTGGGGAACTAGGTCAGCTCCTTGCCTATAGAGAAACTGAAATGCCGTTTGCTCTACGCGGCTTCTTTTCATCAGCTCTCTCCGGATGGGTACGCGTAGCCTCAGCTGCCCTTCACGTTCCCTCTGGCGGATGGTGAAGCAGTGCCAAGTAGGCCTTGAAGCTCGGCAGTCCTTATTAAAGATTTCCCCCTTCCACCACTGCTTGCGATCCCATGCTTTGGGCAAAGGGCTTTAGGCAGCAAACCTTCCCCCACCCTTTTAATATCCTCATAACAACCTTGCACAGTGGCCTGAGAGCTGAACTACACATTACCCAGCTCTCTCATAGTGTCAGAAGAAGAAGAGGAGGAGGAGGAGGATGGATTTATACCCCGCCCTTCACTATCTGAAAGAGTCTCAGTGTGTCTTCCAATCTCCTTTCCCTCCCCCTCCCCCCAACAGACACCCTGTGAAGGAGGTGGGGCAGAGAGAGCTCTTTCAAGGACTGGTTGTAAGAGAACAGCTCTGAGAGAACTTGTGACTGCCCCAAGGTCACACCAGCAGCTGCACGTGGAGGAGTGGGGGAATCAAACCCGGTTCTCCCAGATTAGAGTCTGCGCTCCTGACCACGACACCAACTGGGCATTGTATGAGGACGTTCTAGCGGACGGGCCTCTACCGATTCTAGGATGCCATTAGGCATCAGAGGAGTTGGGGGCACTGGACTGAAGAAGAGTTGGTTTTATACCCTGCTCTTCACTATCCAAAATAGTCTCGGAGTGGCTTACAATTGCCTCTCCCCACAACAGACACTTTGAGAGGCAGGTGGGACTGAGAGAGCTCTTCCTGTTGTGGGGAGAGAAAGGGAAGGAGTTTGTAAGCTGCTCTGAGACTCCAAGTGAAGGGCAGGGCATAAATCCAATCTCTCCCCCTCCCGCCCCGCTGCGGCCAAGCAAGGAACCAGCAGCTTGAGCCCCAGATGGGGCAGGCACAAGAGGCAGCAGGAGCCTGCTCTTCTTCTCCCCCACCCCAAATCTGGTGGGGAAGGGGCTGTCAGGGCCCCTCAAGCACTAGGGCAGGGCAGTCCATTGGCTAAGACTGCCCCAGCGTCAAAAACAGGGGTCTTCTCGTATTCTTGCTGGGGTCAAAGTTTGTTCTTAAGACGAAGAACATGCCATTGTTGGTGGGAATGCCCAGCTATATATTCTTTCTGGTGGGACGTCATAAAACAAATCAACAACATCACCTCACAAAATCTCCCTATTCGTCCTGAACTCTCCCTCCTTAACCTAATAGACCCTATGACAGAGAGAGCGACACTCAAAGAACCCGCCTCGATCCTTTCCGTGGCTGCAAGAGTGACAATCGCATCACTATGGAAATCTTCTCCTCCTCCGACTCTTCAAAGTTTGGGACCAATTTATTCTAGCCAAACTAACAAGCATGACCCAATCAGCAAAGACAGCTTCATCGTCTCCTCCTTCACACTTTGTTTCCACTTGGTCATGATGAGTACTTCAGTTTATGGCAGACAAGGATATTCTCCTTTCAAACGCATCTGAGAAATCTCATAAATATTGGTTAAGATCTCAAAAGATGATCTGGGAAATAACAGATATTAAGTTCTCCTTGGAACCTGAGATTTTTTTTTGTGTTAAATATGGTTCCGGAGGGACATAACAAACTGGACTTGTGATTAATAATATATATATCTTAACAACTGCCAGAATTTTGTTTGCAAAATACTGGAAATTGGGAAAAAATCCCATCAAGGGAAGAACTAATTCAGAGACTATTGGATATGGCAGAAATTGACAGGCTAAGCATGTTTCTTCAAGGGAAAGATGAAGTTTTTTTGAGGCTTTGGTCGAGAGTGTATAAATGGATACAAAAAATACTAGAATAATTAGACTCTCATCATTATATCTTAAGACAAGCACACTGTTTATGTACTACTTCAAATCTGCTGGTGTGACCTTGGGTCAGTCGCAAGTTCTCTCAGAGCTGTTCTCTCAAGGGCAGCCCTCAAAAGAGCTCTCTCAGCCCCACCTACCTCATCACAGGGTGTCTGTGTTGCGGAGAGGAAGGGAAAGATTGTAAGCCACTCTGAGATTCCTTCAGGTAGTGAAGGGCGGGCTATAAATCCAATCAATCTCTCTCTCTCTCTCTCTCGTCAAAGCATCCATTTTCTCCAGGGGAACAGATATCTCTGGAGATCAGATGTAATTCCAGGGGATTTCCAGGTCCCACCTGGAGGCTGACATCCTTGGTGGTCTCCAATCTAGCTACTAACCACAGCTATCTCTGCTTAGCTTCCAAGTTCTGGCAAGCTCAAGCTAAGCTGGTCTATTCAAGCTGCAGCTTTTTCTTAGCATCCCCAAACAGCCTTTTAAAGAAACTTGCTACTCTGGGGAACCGTCTCACCATATCATGTCTGCGTCCCCACGCCACATTGTTGTGTTCAAGTGCTTTAGTTGAGGACATCTTGGTGATCAAAGACATCAACGGTTTCAAAGGCGGGACTGGACATTGGTGCGACAGGAATGTCTTGGGCGATGACAGTGTGCTTTAACGCGGAAGGCGCATTTTGGAACAGATTCGGAATTGCGTCTCAGGGCAAAAGCTGGCTGCGTTATTGTGGCAGAGAGATTGTTGTTTATTTGCACAGGAGAAAGGGCTCTTACTCTAAAAGCTTCAAAGGGCAGGCAAGAATAGTCGTTGGTTGCACTGGTCAGGAGGGGAGCTCTCTCTTTGGCATTTCCCACCCTTTCTGCAATTTTTATCTCACTTTTATGCACTGTTAATGCCCAAGGGGGATGTGGAATGGGAACGTAAAGTGTCAGATCTAGGAAGTGGAGAATACATGGACCAGGGGCGGATTAACCACTAAGCGACTAAGCACGTGCTTAGGGCACCAGGGCCAAAGGGGCACCACAAAGTTGGGAAAAGGGGGACCACCAAGGAAGGCTCTGCAGAGGAAGGCAGTGGCAAACCACCTTTGCTTCTCTTTTGCCTTAGAAAAAGCCTGAATCCAGACAAGATGAGAAGTGTTTCTCTGCCTCTAGATTGATTTCAAGCTGTTGAGTAGAGTTGACAGCTCCGGGCTGGGAAACTCCTGGAGATTTGGGAGGTTGTGCCTGGAGAGGGCGGGGTTTGGGGAGGGAGGGACCCCCACCAGCTATCCTGCCATAGAGTTAGGTTTGCCAGCTCTGAGTTGGGAAATCCCTGGAGATTTTGTGGGTGGAGTTTGAGAATGGCAGGGTTTGGGGAGGGAAGGACCCTCAGCATGGCACAGTGCCACGGAGTCCACCCTCCAAAGCAGCCCTTGTCTACCGGGGAACTGATCTCTGTAGTCTGGAGATGAGTTGCAAAAGTGGGAGATCTCCAGGCCCCACCTGGAGGCTGGCAACGATGGGGCTGGTACTTGCTCATGAAACCCTACTCAAACTGGGACCCAAAAGACCATCTCTTCGGATATGAACCTGCCTGCCAATTTAGACGTTCTCAGCCCTCTCTTCTCTCTGTCCTTTCTCTTAGGATCAGTTGGCGCTCAAGCGCAATCGTCCTGAGTTGTGGCCATCATCTTTTGGAATGGTCTTGTGCTAAGACCAGGAAGCCGGCGGGACTGGGGTTCACTGGCACTAATTCATGTATTTTGTTCCTCTATAGAGTCACCAATCTCTAGGTTGTCACTGGAGACCTGCTATTCCAACTGATCTCCAGGTGACGGAGAGCAGTCCCCCTGGAAAGAATGGCTGCTCTGGAAAGTAGACTCTATGGCATTAAAGCCCCTCCCCACCCCCAAACTCCGCCCTCCTCAGGCTCCACCCCCAAAATCCCTAGGTGTTTCCCAACCCAGAGCTGGCAACCCGATTCCTTTATAGCCTGCCTTTCTCTACTAAGTGGTTGATATAATTCTCCTCTCCTCTTCTGTTTGGTTCTCCTCCATATTGGCAGGGCTATTTTTGGGCAGGAACGGACAGGAACGGAGTTCCGGCTGGCTCCTGAGCTGGCCACACCCAGCAGGAACTCATTAGCACAACAGGCCACACCCAACAGCAGAAATTCATTAGGATTGGCTACGTTAGGGGTATGTGGCCTAACATGCAAATTAATTCCTGCTACAAAAAAAGCCGTGGGTTTTGACAACAAACAAGGTAAACAGAGTAAGAAGCAAAAGGTGGGTGTGGCTGGATGACCACGCTTCTGGTAGCACAGGGGTGTGGCCTAATATGCTAATAAGCTGTGCTGTCAGTGGTGTGGCCTAATATGCTAATGTCTTTCTGCTGTTGGGTGTGGCCTATTATGCTAATGAGTTCCTGCTGGGCTTGTTCTACAAAAATAGCCCTGTAGACAGATATGTGTCTCTGTGTGTATGTGCATGTACATATATATATATACATGCATATATGCACACACACACACACACAATGCACTATATACATATATATACACAGGGCTCTTTTTGTAGAAAAAACCCAGCAGGAACTCATTAGCATAATAGGCCACACCCAACAGGAAACTTATTAGCATATTAGGCCACACCACTGACAGCACACCTTATTAGGGTATTAGGCCACACCCCCATGTTACCAGAGGAGAGGTCATCCAGCCCCACCCACTTTTGCTTCTTATTCTGTTTACCTTGTTTGTTGTCAAAACCCAGGGCTTTTTTTGTGGCAGGAATTAATTTGCATGTTAGGCCACATACCCCTAACGTAGCCAATCCTAATGAGTTTCTGCTGTTGGGTGCGGCCTATTATGCTAATAAGTTCTTGCTGGGTGTGGCCAACTCAGGAGCCAGCCGGAACTCCGTTCCTGTGCGTTCCTGCCCCAAAATAGCCCTGTATATACATATATATATACATATATATACATATATATAAAATGCATCATATACACACACAAAGACACTTACATATCTATATACAGGGCTTTTTATGTATATTATGTATATTAATGCACTCGATATTATAATTAGCGTATTACATGGCTCTTTTTGTTCATTTTTGCTCACGGTCTCTGGAGCTGTGGTTCTCCCTCACCTGGAGGTGGGCAACGCCCAGCGAGCTGGGCAAGGTCGGCAGCTGCAACGGCCTCCCTCCCCCCCCTCCCCCCAGGGGCGCGCCTTCCTTCTTCCTCTCCTTGGTACCGAGTATGACACCCAAGCTCCAGGGAGGGGGAAAAAAAGAGACTCCGACCTCACCAACATGGCCGCCCGGGCCGGACCATGACGTCATCGCGCGACGACGCTGCGTCCCCCCCTCTCTCTCTCCGAACCTCCGCCGGAGGCACGCCGGGAAAGGAGGCGCGAGCCTGGCTGAGGGGAGAGGCGGGGCGACGGCGGCGACGACTGAGGCGGCGCGAGCGCGCCAGTCCCCGTTCGCGTCCGGCGGGGCGGGCGTCGAGCTTCGTGAGGCGGCGCCGCCGCCGCCGCGCCACCCCGTGAAGGGGGGAGGAAGAGGAAGGAAGGGAAAGGGAAGAGCGGAAGGCCCGGCTGCGAGGGGGGCGAGGAGCGGGGAGCGGCGGCGGCGGCGCCGCCGGGGGGCGGGGCAGAAAAGAGGGGGGGGGGTCGTCACCGTGGCGGATGGAGGTCCGGGCGGCCGGCGGCTGAGCGCGGCTCTCCTCTTCCCCCCGCCGTCCCCTGAGGGGCCGCGATGTCGAACGCCGGGACGCGGAGGAGCGGCTCCAGCATCAAAGTCCGCCTCACAGGTGAGGGGAGGGGAAGGAAGGAGAGGAGACAGCGGGCGCCGGCCGGCCGGCCGGCCGACCCACCCCGCCGAGGGCCACGCAGGGCTGGGGGCCGAGGAAAGGTTGGGGGTGGGGGGGAGATGTCTCTATATGATCCAACATAAAAATGGTCGCTGTTTTTAGAATTAAAATAAGACCTCTTGATCAGTGTTCCCTCTAAGCTGAGTCAGTGTGAGCTAGCTCATTGTCTTTTAGCCTCCGGTTCACACCTTTTGGTCTCAGCTCCGAAGGAGGGCTCCAGAGCAGTGCTCCCTCTCAGCTGAGTGAGTATAAGCTAGCCCACAGTTTTTGAGCCTCCAGCTCACAGATTTCTGTCTTAGCTCCAATGCTCTCTCTAAGCTTGTGAGCAAAAATCCTACTTTGTGCGCTACTGGCATTGAAGTTGTGAGCAAGCCCTTTGGCTCCGGCATAAATTAGTTTGCTCTGGAGCCATCCTGCCTGAGCTAAACGGGTGAGCCAGAGGCTAAAAAAACTGTGAGCTAGCTCACACTAACCCGCCTGAGAGGGAACACTGCTCCAGAGCAAACAAATTTATGCAGAAGCCAAATCGCTTGCTCACAGCTTTAATGTCAGTAGCTCACAAAGTAGAATTCTTGCGCTCAAGACTCCACAGCTTAGAGGGAGCATTGGCCCTGTGGGGCTTTGCTGTTTTTTAAGCCTCTCTTGGAAGGGGGGAGGGGTCGCCTGCTCCACTTTGTATTAAAAAAAACTTCTTTATTTTAAATCTTCAGAACAGTGCAATGCAAAACCAGTGTTTCAGAACCCACAACAATGAAGCATCAGACTTGTTTCTTAAGGATATAAGCATTAGCAGCGATGAGAGCTGTTGAGGGTCTTCTTTCTTAAAAACTGGCATACAGTATTGTTAAGACAGTGGAAGACATTTGCATTGATTTGGAATGGATACCAGCCACTTCCGCACTGTCATTTTTGTCACTCATTTGTCCCTATTGCTTCAGAGTCCTCCCCCCATGGGTTTTGTTCTCTCCAGTAGTCCCAGAGGGAGCAAACCACATGAGGAAAAGGGAGGGGGGAACCCAAAGCAGTAGGGACAAATGAGTGCGGAAGTGGCCAGTATAGGTGATTCAGGGTGACCGTTTCTGCAAAAATCTAGATTGGAAAAGATACGGTTGCGACATAGGAGTATTTTCAGGAATCTTGTCCATAAAGATATGTTTCCAGATTTTCCCATACCATTAGTCTGTTGTTGGGACTGTATGACTCTTCCAGTATAATGCGATCAGTGTCTTACAGTGCAATCCTAGGAGCACTTTCCTGGAAGTAAGCTCCAATGAATAGACCTTAGTAGAATTCAGTAGACCTGCTGAGGATTGCTCTCATAGCTGCTGTAAGTTGTTTTCTTAGTTTTACAGGGGAGGAATCTTTCCCTTTTTCCACCAGAGAGTTTGGGGGGGGGGGGGTTGCAGGAGCAGGGTGGCAGCTATGTTTGTTTCATTTATTATTAGGAATGTTTTGGTGTAAAGAGGGGTGCCAAAAAACCCTTACCTCTGTTGCAGTAAATTTCATGTTGCTTTCCCCCTTTCTCCTTTTGCTCCCCCCCCACCCCAACCTCCAGACATTTCCTCTTGCAGGAAAGGAATAGGATGTGTATGTTGAGGCTGTTAAGCCTTTTCTGCTATTCCTTCCCCTGTCATGTTTTTCTCTTCCAGTCGTGTAAAGAAGTTCACATAAGTGGTGTGTGGGTGTTTTGCCCTATTCTTGCCCTTTCTGTTTTCTGAGAATTGGGTGTTAAAGAGAAGGCAGGAATCTGCTCCCCCCCCCCTTCAGATTAAAACTGGATTTGTTTCTGTTTTTCTGGGGGGGGGGTCAGTAAAATGTATGAAGAATGTAGTGTCTTTTCGAAAGACCCAGTAAAACTGAAAGCCTCTCTAATTTCTTCCTTCCTTTCTTTAAAGCACAGCCTGTATTCCAGTATATTGTCCTAATGTGGAATGTAATTGAAGCCTGGTGTTTCACTGTGTCCTTAATGAATAAATTCATATCCAGTCACTGTGTGCAGGCTCTGAAGTGTGGAAATTTGGTCTGGCCAGTCAGACTTTTTGGGGCCTGGAGGGAAGTTTGGGTTACAGTTGGGATGAGCTCTTTGGGGATTGTGGGTTGGATGCTTTGAGGCAATTCTTAATGTGGCTTTTATGAATTGCAAGGGACCGCAGCTGTGGGTTTCTCCACAGAGGGCTGCTTCACGTGTTGCAGAAGACAAATGTGTGTTTTTGAAATCGGTATATATGTGGTGGGGAGCCTCTGCCAACCACGGCTTTTCCAGGTGCACACATGCCGGTCTTCTAAGACGTGTGTGTCTCCTCTCTCTGCAGTAGGTTCTTAACATGTGTGTCCCAAAAGTGTAATGTGTGCAAGAAGGCTTTATTGTTAAAAGTGATCTGGTAGCACAGGAATTCTGTGAAGTTAATTAGAGGATGATGAAAACAAGAAGCTCTTTCTGTTGTGTCTTCTCAGTTTTAATCCACTTTTCTCTTGGCCATCTTCTTTCCTGTTTTACTTTTTCGTCATCTCCCTGTACTGTACAACTTGGATTTTTCTTTTTCTGGTTCTCAAGTATGGTCTACATGTCACCTATCAAACTGTTTCACCCATGGTGGTATTTCCTACAAGGGTGTCTGGTCAAGGGAGCTACAAGCACGTGGTCAACTGTTGGAGCACAAACATGTCTACTTCAGCATGGGGATTGCCCCCTACTTGGAACTTTGTCATATGTGCCTATTTTGGGAGCTGCTGTAGTAGCTAGGAGTGTGAACTCTGTGAGCCTGGAAATCCCTTGTTAAAATCTTCAGTTCTTCAGTGTGTCTTTGTTAATAATGGTCTTAGGCAAATCACTGAGACAGTATATGTGAAGAGCTTTCAACATTAGCACATTGTTTAGTTTTTATTTTGCATGGTGGATTGTGCATGCTACGCGTTGCAGGGCATAGTTGCTGTGTGTGAAGACTAGAGGCCACTGGAATCCAGACAATGTTTAACTTCCTGGCCCCCTCCTGTGTCTGAATGGAACTTGCACGCCCCCAGGGGAATGTCTAGTGATCCCATTAAAAGATGCCTGGCAAAGGCCTTGATAGATTGTTCCTGTGGGAAGGAGAGTGTCTCTAAGTCCAAAACACTGTCTTGCATCCCAGCAGTTCTTGCCAAAAGCAGTGCAAAAATCAGCCTATCCCTGTGTAGCACTTGTGTGTGCTGTTTAGCAACAAATCAATTTCTGTCAGAGATCTGGTACCTGTGTGCATGCTGAAGAGAAGCGTTCAGCACCTGGTAATGATTGCTCTTATTTTCTTGCGGGATTTGCTTTCTTTCGTTAAATTGCAAGCAAACTGTAAAATTTCTTGTGATGCGTTGGATGCCTCCTTGTTCTTTGCTATCACGTTGCCACTCCTGTATGTGCTTTTTTTGTGCCTTTTCACCATCTTTGGCTTTTAGAATTAATTAAACATATATTCAAAACTGGAAAAACCCAGTCCAAATGTCAGTGTCGGCTCAGAAAGGAAGAAAATCTTTCAAAATAAATGGAAGCTGTGCATTCTGCTGTGTGGTGTAGTGGTTAAAAGTGGCAGACTAGTATCCAGGAGACCTGGGTTCGAATCCCCACTTGTGCCATGGAAGCTTGCTGGGTGACCTTGGGCCAGTCACACTCTCAGCCTGACCTACCTTACTGGCCTGTTGTGAGGATAGAATAGTAGAGAGGAGAACAGTGTGAGCCGCTTTGGGTTCCCGTTGGGGATAGAGGCAGGATACAAATGAATAAAATATTTCATGCAATTATTATATTGTATTTGTATTATGGTATTTATATTCAAAAGACCTTATAGTAATTGCAGGGCCAAGCATGATCTCAGCAGATGCATGTTGTAGCTAGTTGAAGGTTATGATTGGTTAGCATCAATATAGTGTGCTAAAGATCTTCATATTGTCATAGAATTATAGAGTTGGAAGGGGCCTCCAGGGTGAGCTAGTCCAACCCCCTGCACAATGCAGGAAATTCACAAATACCTCCCCCTCACACCCCCAGTGACCTCTGTTCCACAGCTAGAAGATGTCAAAAAAATCTCCTAGGATCTCCAGCCAAATTGGCTTGGAGAAAAATAAGCATTACAGCAGCCTGGTAAAATAGGTCAGTATTATCCTCATATTGCATGCGTGGGGATTTAGGCTCAATGAATAGTGACTGTTAAACTGCAAGTTCGTTGCAGAAGGAATATAGAGATGACCATGATATCGCCAGACTAATCATGTTTTTTTGTGGCCTAAATATTAACAGGATCTTCATTGTTGGCATTGTTGATGTATATATGAAGCATCCCATTAAATTCAGAGAAACTTATTTTATTGCCTTAATTAAGCTTCATATTGTCTGTGTGAGAAGATCTGTGGTATGAAGTGTTGATTTTAGTCACACACGTGCACAAGACTTTGGAAGGCATGCATCACAGAAAGTATTAGTTCTATGTCAGGGGCTAAAACGGACACTTCAAGTGTCCATTTTTATGGATGCATAACTGTTGCGTACCATGAGAAGTTAAACAAAATCAAACAGGAATCTTGATTAAACAAAACCTGTATACTAATAGTAAAGCTGAGGATATTGCTCTAGAAAGAAGTAATGGTAAGGTTCATTATTATTATTATTCTTTTACTTTGGGACAATTTCCAAAGTTACATAAAAACAAGTGAGAGATCCTACCACAAGGAGTGTATGATCAAAATAAGGAGAAGGGTAGAATAAGACTCGAGAGCAATACATATGAACAGATGCACTTGTATCCAGACAGGCTTAATTTGGATGGGATCGTAATCAAGCTTTAATTCACAAGTTGAGTTTTGCTTTAGGAAAAGAGCCTCTCAAATAACCCCGTCTACACCAAAGTGGGTTCAGAACTCTTTTAATATGCAGTTGTTCTTGTTAATTGATGCTTTCATCTAGGTAAGGGAATCCATGTATATCTGTGCTCATGTCTCTAGCCAGCATAAATGAGATGTACAGAAGAGTGAAATCTAAGTGCAAATCCTGACATCCTTGCTTTATTGTGTTTGATGGGATATAAATCTGAAGATGTGTTCATATTGTGGCCCAGCTAGCCACAACCAGGGATATATGACTAGAGGTGGTATAAGAACATGAATGTTTATAGAACATTTTTCTTTGGGGGGGTAAGTTGTCATGCCAAGATGGTCATGATTGCATTTCTGGTTTATGTAGACTTGGGATATTGTACAAATGAATTTAATTCTCACTTAATTTAATAACTAAATGTATATTTTAAGATATTGGGGATCTAGTTTTATTAAAAATGGTGGCCAATGGCCATATACAGTAAACTTTATTCAGGAAAACCAAGTTGTCTCTTACTCTCTGAGACTTGGCACGTTCCACTTTTAAAAGATGTTTACCAAGTTGGAATTATCTGTAGCGAACCTTATAGGCTTCATATTTTTACACGGCATGGTGAGTGTAGATATTTGCGTCTTTGCTTTCAGTGGGGCTGTTCGGTCTGTCTTTGTAATTATGCACACTTCATTGGAGAGGCTGCAGTTAATGGAATTCTGTAGCTTGTTTAGACATGGCAGCATTAATATATTGAAATCCGGTGTCTTGTCAATCAGCCTTGGAAAAGCAAGCCCAGCATCTTACTCTAAAGAAATTAAGAGGCCAGGTTCAAAGAGAGGTCCACATACTTGTCCTCATGGCAGAATTGCTAAATATAACTTTCACCATTTTTTTTTTTGTTTACATGCACGTTTCTAACCGGTGATTCGATATTCTGTGTTGATCTCAAAATTCCATCGATCTGCCCGCATTAAAGCAAACCATCAGGTACTATATAGCCTTGTGACTAATTTTGTAATTTATTTTGCCGTGGTGATAAGCCATCTGGATGTGCAGTAAGATGTACCAGTGTGCAGATATTTTTACATTTTGCGGGTATTGGGATTAAGGGGCCACTTTGCAAATGAAAGAACCCCCCCCCCCCCCCCATTTCATTTTTGTCATGCATGACAAAGAATAGCTGGCTTAAATCTCAGTTTCTTCCTACATAATTTCCATTTCAGCAAATAAAGTTCCGATGTAATAGGATAGGCTATATATATGTGTGTGTGTGTATGTTTACACACACACACATAGCCTATCCTGTTTTGTGTGTGTGTGTGTGAAAGAGAGAGAGAGAAAGGTAGGTTAGGAGAGGAATGAAGGGTCAAATGTGAAGATCTGTCTTTAAGTAACTGAACAGGCAGTAATGAAGGAAGTTGGAAATAAGGTTAAAGTGGTTTTCTCAAACTTCTAGAACTCGGTGAATGTGCATTCTACAGCTGTTGCTTTCCAGGATGCTTTTGACCTGACATCTCTTTGTGTCTACGTCTGGATATCTTATACACCCCTGCTAGGAGCGGATCAGTCCATGAAAAACAGTTCATATCCATGCCGTCACACATACTGGGCCCTGCCCTACAGTTTGAGAACTCTAAGGTTATGTTCGAGGATGGGGAAAGGGACAACTGATACTGTAATTTGGAATGGAAGGATGATGGCAGTAAAATGCACTGAGATTGTTATAAGGCTCTTGCCGTAGCCTGTATCGATTGGAGCCTGTAATGAGAAGAAGGGGGGACGACGGTCGTATTTAAGATCCAGTTTAATAGAAGTTGGCAGATTTATGGACCAGTTATGAAAGAAGAAAACAATAATAAAAAATGGGATTGAGTCTTTCAAATATCCTATTGGACAGTAGGTTTTACTAGCAACAGAAGTATAATCATACATCAAAATCTGATATTGAGAGAAACTTTTGAGTAATTTAGAAGTATGCATGTGGTATTTAATGCAGACTGTGCGAGCTAAGCTAAGAATTCCATCCAAGTGACTCTAAATCCCGTAGCAACTGCCTGGTTTCTGTCTTCAAAGTAAAATATCTTTTGTGTGTTAAAAAGGTGCTTTAACAGGCCGCTGTGAAAAGGTACCCAGTGGGGCATTTCGAAGATGAGGTTTTGACCGGTGTACTGGCACTTCTTGCTTAATTTGTGTGATGAATGCTGCATTGATTGAGCATGCAGTTAGCTTTGCAGAAAATCGATGGCACAGATATAGATCTACAGACAATTTTGTGTGTCATTTTAAAAAAGTACCGAATAGCAACTACTGGGGCTGTTCATCATGTCAGGAATTTTTGTTCGCGATAGGTTTGCTTCTTCCTGTCTTGTGATGCTGGATTCGAGTCTGGTAGCACCTTGTTACGACGGTTATAGATACATGACTTTATTGTCTGCTAGAACTGAAAACCGATTTATAAACACATAAGCTGGACTCTGGCTTCTTCAGCAAATCATTCAATTTGAGTATTCCGTCCATACAGTGGGAATAATAGCCCTGCCTAATCGCACAAAGGCAACTGAATGAATTATATGGAAGGTGTATCTTGAATGCTTTTTTCCCCTCACTGCTTTTCAGTTTTCCAAATATAGCTTTTATAATTAATGATTTACTGGCATTCTAAAGTGGTTTATACTGAAGGGTCTCCTTACTAATCATATGCCCCTTGTAAACTTTGCCTTCTGGGGATAGTAAAATATGACAAAGGAAGGGCCGTGGCTCAGTGGTAGAGTCTCTGCTTTGTATGCAGAAGGTCCCCAGTTCAATCCCCGGCATCTTCAGTTAAAAAAAAAAAAAAAGGACCAGGTAGTAGGTGAAGGGAAAGAACTCTGCCTGAGACCTTAGAGAGCCACTTCCAGCCTGAGGAAACAGAACAATGGTCTGATTCACTATAAGGCGGATTCATGTGTTCATGTGCTACTCTTGGTTTCCGGAACTTTAAAAACATGCCTAGGTTATGGAGACGACTGATCTGTTGCGTGGCTTTGTTTCCCCAGAATTGTCTTAGTAGCCTGACACCTTCAGTTTTGGAATAAGAAAGCACTTGGGAGTGAATAACAAGACAGGGGGGGGAAAAGACTTTCATTATGTGAAACAAATGAGGAAATATTGGAAATAGCTGACGTTGCTTATGTGGTCATAAGATGACAAGAGAACTGGTCTGAGAAATCCGAATGTTGTTTAAGCCCCAAATTTTAACCAAATATAGTTAAAAGGGTTGGATATTCTATTTTGGGGTAGATTATCTCTTAGACTACAAAGCAGAATTGTTGGCTGTTGTGTATGTCTCACAATTTTTACTAATGTGATGGGGAGTATTCAGATTGGCTTGTATTAAGGGTCCTGCAACAGCTACTGACTCACATCCCATAGACCCATCTGACTCATAGCTGATTACAGGGACACTAAAGTGTCTTGGAGTTTGAACGATATTGGGTAAGAGTCAGTTGTGCAGCTAGTTGTATGTGCTTGAGAGCAGCAGTTCCTCACCTTCTCAGTAGGATGGCCTACCCACCCAGGGCTGGCCCATTTTTTTTTGGTGCCGTAGTCAAACTGACCTTGGCACCCATCTGGTTTACAATTCCGTTTTCCGCAGTGGCTAAGCAAGATGTTTTTGAGAAACCAGCAGACATCGCACAAACTGTGACCCCAAGCAAGTGGCGTTCTGACATGCACACCCTTTGCATACGGAGGTTACCTTCCAGCCTTTGGCCGCCCTCTCTTTCTCCAATACTACCTCTAATCCCCCCCAAGAGTCTAAGAAACTCACCCTAGTAACCATCAGGACATGTTTTACTTAACCAACATCTATACACAGTGAAGAAAAAATTTATCAACTGATATATGACATGGAAGGTACTGTTTCCAGGCTCAGATCTTAGTTTCTGAAATACAGAAGTGAACAAAGGAAAGGGCAGGAGTGGCTGTAAGGGAGGGCTGGCCCACATCCCTCTTTCAGAGGCTTTCGGGACCCACTTTTGGTTGATCTCAGGTTGGGAAACACTTCTTACGAGGACTTAGATTGTGCTTCTTGGACAGCAGCACCACCATGTAGCAGATAGCTTTGGAAAGTGAGGGGATTAAAAAAAAGGTATGTAATAGGGCACAGGGATCTTCTCAAACAGGAAAAACTCCCTTTGGGCAGCCCTTAACACACTTTAAAGTACTCTTTAGCGTTAAGTCTAGAGCAATTATATGCACAGTTGCTCCAATTAAACCTGTTGAAATCCAGGGTCTTAGCCTGGAATCATTTTTCATATGATTGCCCTGGAATAATGTTGCAATATGTTTGTTTACAAATACAGATAAAAATATCTGGCAAGTCTGTACATCTCTTTGTGTGCAAAACAATCCATTATTGTTAAAGAAGCTGAACTAAAACACAAAGGGTGTGGTAGTGCGTGTATCCAGCTGTGTTCACCTCTGCAGCTGGAATGACATTCTCACTGGGTAAAGCATGCCAGTTGTATCTTGTGTCATAAACGAGAAATAACTTTCGCTGGCTTCTGTGTGATGATGAAGTAGGGTTTTTTTTAAAGTAAAGCTTAATATTTGTGTAACCTCTTAAGTTTATGGTGTTCTTCCTAAAAAATTTGTTACAAAATGCAGAGTTCGGTATATGCCAATTTACTGAAACTTACTGTATCACAGAACAGTTCTGCTTTAGCTGCTAGCGTGCTGTACCTTACGTTTATGTATTACCGGGTTATTCCATTAGAGTTCTTTGCATATAGGAGCAAATAAGCTGCATAGGGGAGCTGCATATTTTATAGGTATGGAAATTACCGTAATAAATGTCTTGGGCAACATTTATACAGAGAATAAGCTAGAATCTGTAGTACTTGATACTGTTTGTATATTCTGGTCTACTGGAAAAACTATTGTAATGTCTATATTAAAACCAGCTAAAAGGACAAAACAGTGGGTTAGCTATTCAGTTTCATGGAACTCTTTCTGAGGCTTAGCGTTACACAGAAACTTGGAGGGTGAAGGGAGAAAAGAGAGAGATGTTGCTGGGCCTTGTAGATGCCTCATTCGTGGTCTGTTATGGCCTTAAGGTTGTGATTCAGAACAGTCTTTGCAGACAAACTGGATTAGTTCTGAGCCCAGCTGGGGGGCAGGGGGAAATTGACAAAGCATACTGCAGCTACTGTTTCGTTTTCACTCTTGCTTTAAAAACACAAAAGCCAGCAATTATCTGAATCTCACTGTTTCTGCTCAGAGCTCACAGGTCCTTTCGAAGACAGAAAGCCGAAGATGTGGCTGCCCTCACGCTAGCCAAGCTGGAGACTGCTTTTAGCTTCTTTAGCTTTTAGCCAGTTCAGTGTAGTGGTTAAGTGCGCATCTGGGAGAACCAGGTTTGATTCCCCACTCCTCCACTTGCAGCCAGCTGGATGACCTTGGGCAAGCCATAGTTCTGTCAGGGCTGTTCTCTCAAGGGCAGTTCTCGAAAGAGCTCTCTCAGCCCTGCCTACCTCACAGGGTGTCTGTTGTGGGGAGGGGAAGGGAAAGGAGTTTGTAAGCTGCTCTGAGACTCTAAGTGAAGGGCGGGGTATAAACCCAATCTCTTCTTCTCTCTTCTCCTCTTTTTTAGTCTCACAGGAACCAGCAGAATTTATATTGGTATTTACGAATACTGGCACTGTATCTATTTACAAAATAAAGGAAAACCATAAGCTGTACATCATTCACATTACCATAATGTCTGTTCCTGAAAATGTCAAATCTGTAAGCCACAGCCTGATTGCTAACAAAATTTATTTTATTTATTAAAAACATTTATTAGCTGTCCTGGTGTAAGAAAGATAGTTTGTAACTGAGAGGATGGGAAGAATGAAGAGAATTAAGGATCAAATGTTGAAGTGTTGAGAAAGATCGTATCTCTGTGCTTATAGCACTCCAATGTTTAAGACACTAGCAGCCTTTCTCCCTTGTGGAACTCAAGGCTGCTTACAATGTAACTAAAACATTATAAAAAACATAATAAGAACAGTTATAAAACCCATAAAAGTCACAATTTAAGACCTTCACTTAGGACTGCCAATAATAAAACTGCTGCCAACTGCCTCCTGAAGATTGACAATGAGGGAGCCAGGCGCACCTCCATGGAGAGGTTGTTCCAGAATTGTGGGGCTGACACTGAAAAGGCCCTCTCTCGTATACCCACCAAAAAAAATGTCTTTGCTGGTAAAATTGGGAGGGCCTCTCCCAGTGATCTTAATCCCCAGGCAGGAACATATGGATAAAAAAATGGTCCTTAGATACCTGGGTCCCAAGCCATGTAGGGCTTTAAGGGACAAAACCAACACCTTGAGTTGGGCTCAGAAGTGGAAGGGCACCTGGTGTAATGGGGACATATGCTCCTCATAGCTGGTCTGTCTAACTGCTGCATTCTGCACTAGCTGCAGCTTCCAAACATTCTTCAAGGGTGGCCCCAAGTAGAGTGTGTTGCAGTACTCCAGTCTGGATGTAACTAAGGCATGGGTAACTGTGGCTAGATGTGACTGACCCAGGAACAGATGCAGTTGATGCACCAACTGGAGCTCAGCAAACATATTCTGAGCCACAGCAGCCACCTGCTCTTCTAAGGTGATTGCTGTGTCAAAGCAGCACTCCCAAGCTGCAAACTTGGCTTTTCCAGGGGATTATAACCCTATCTAAGACAGGGCAGATCCGAAGTCCCTGGTCTGCCTTTCTAGAAGAGAAGAAGAGGAGAATGAATTTATACCCTGCCCTTCACTACCCAAGGGCGGTTCAGAGCTGCTTACAAACTCCTTTCCCTTCCCCTCCCCACAACAGACACCCTGTGAGGTCAGTGGGGCTGAGAGTGTCACACAGTGGCCAAAAATACCAGGTGCCCTCAGAAGGTCCAGCAGTGGCGGCAGGAAGCCCTCCCACTGTTGACCCCGCCCCCCCAAGCACCAAGAATACAGAGCATCACTTGCCCCAGACTGAGAGTTCCTATCTATACTTTGTGGCTAATAGCCACTGATGGACCTCTGCTCCATATGTTTATCCAATTCCCTCTTGAAGCCGTCCATGCTTATAGCCGCCGCCACCTCCTGTGGCAGTGAATTCCACGTGTTAATCACTCTTTAGGTGAAGAAGGACTTCCTTTTAACTGTCCCAACCCGACTGCTCAGCAATTTCATGGAGTGCCCACGAGTCCCTGTATTGTGAGGAAGGGAGAAAAGTACTTCTTTCTCTACCTGCTCTATCCCATGCATAATCTTATAAACCTCGATCATGTCACCCCTCAGCCGTCGTACCTAAGTCCCATGTTGGTTTTTCTCTGTCTGCCTCACTGCTTTGTCTCTTGGTACTGCTTTCCCTGCTGGCCTCTGGGCTGAGGCAACTGTGTGGGTCTGTTGTAGTCAAAGACTTGGGAAAAAAATCCCTTTCCTTCTTGCTGGTGTTGCAATCTGTGCTTTAGAAAGTCTTGAGTGTTGACTGTTGATAAGCACATTAACCAGTTGGCCATGCAAAACAGTTGGTACCTCGTGAACTGTTGGTGAGAGACAATAATATTTTATGTAAAACTTGCTACTTAAGAAAAGTATGTGTTCCTTGAGAGTTTCCTTCAGTGACTGGTTTCTTTTCTGTACAACTTAGTCTGAGCTTGTCAGTTTAAAGCCTACATTTTGTGTGTGTTTTTTTCCTAACTTGGTAAGGCTTTGTTTACCATCAAAATGTTTTCCTGTTCTAATGTCTCCAGTCAAGCCATCTCGTTTTTATATTCTTTGGAAATTGAAATCTACAGAATTGCCCATCAATTGAATTTATACAGACTCAGTAAGGGAACCTGAAATGTTCCAAATAGTCTGCCGTCCCAAGCATTTCCTTTGCAGAATTCTGATGGAGTCAGAGCGCTTTGGTTTCAGACTGAACCAGAGCAGTTTTGAAAACTGCTCCCAGATGGTTGGGGTTGTGGAAGGGAGAGACGATGGATTAAAAAAGAGTTGCCAAGAAAGTAAAACCGTTTGGCTTTTATCATCTTGCATTGCTAAGCACCATAAAACGTACAGGGAAACTCATTCAGAAGAGTAGATGGATGGGAATTAATTTGCGAGTGCCTAGATGGCAGCGTGGTTGGAATAGTCTTTTTAGGATTGATAACTATGTACAGAAGTACAGTGCAGATCTGTTTTGGCTAAGAAAAATATAGTCTGCGGCATTCGTGTGACTTCTGATCACTGAGTTGTTGCAGCCAGTTTTCTGTGTATTATTAATTAGTTCCTTGTTTGCATACGAACAGAAGTGTATTAAAATGAGTTGCAGTTAGTGATTTCCTCCCAAGCTGAATTGGACATATGTTCTGTTAGCCTTGTGGGCAATTGAGTGTGCTAGTGACATTATACAGCTTTTTTTCTTCCGTAGCCAAGATCCATTACTTAAGCAGCTAGGCAAGAAAAAAAGGTAGGTTGAGGACACTAATATCTTTCCCCCATGCTGACAGTACTTTTCTGCAGTTTCTGTTCTTAAACCAAGCCAACAGTGACCCATTACTGGTGCCCTGGTTCTGTGGGTAAAAACTAAGAATAGGATTTCTAGTTTCCTTTTCCCCCCCGCCGTAATCTTCACATGCTTGAAATGTTACGTTGTAGAATCTGAATCATAATATTGCATTAACTGTTGTATTTTTTGTCTGTTCTAGGTAGGCAAAGGTGTCGCTACTCCTCAGTACCGAGTTGTGGCCTCATAGGGAGCTGTTTTAGATGATCTCTGTCTTGGCAATTGAGAATACAGGGAAATGGCAGCGTTTCCTTGCATGTAGCTGCAGCAAAACTTTTTAGAACTAGCATCTTAATCCTGAGCTGCTTTTGTGCTCCGTGTCTGATTTACAGTGTCAGTTAACAGAATTCAGACAGTGGCACATCCCTTTCTAGTCCCAAGAGGATTCCTCCGTAGCTTTTGCAGGTTTCATTCCAGGATGTAGTTTAAAGCCTTAAATGGCCTCTTAACAGTCGTCTCAGTGAGAAGAATGACAGCCTGCCGCTTACGTTAGCATTCCACGGGCAGGAAATGGTCCTGTCTCGCCGTGCACGAACCGAGCGCATATTTAAATATTAACGTTTCTGGGTGATACAGGATGAAGCTTGGGCTTGTGTCGATACTGCTTGGTTATGCGTGAATGCCCTAATCCTGCAGAAGAACAAGCATATATGTTGATGCGGAGGTCAAAACCAGCAGAACAAGCAGACATTGAACAACCCTGGTTGCTAATTAAAAGGGATATAAGTAAAAGATCCTTGCAACTATGACAGTTCTGAACGCAGTCCATTTGACACTTATGCATGATTTCTTGTGCTCTTGAGTGCATGTTTTTTGGTACAGAGTTGGTGTTGGGGGATAGGTCTCTCAGTGGCTACTGGCAGTGGTGACTAAAGGGAACTCCTACAGTAGACCTCTGAATACCATCAGTGGGTAGACGCCTCGTTGTCAGACCTCCAGAGGAACTGGTTGGCCACTCTGTCAGATAGGATATTGGACTAAATGGATGAGCAGAACTCCTCTTAACGTTTTTATGTGTTGTCAGTTAGTCTTGGTGACGGTCAGTGTTGGTCTGTGTCAACAATGAGTATTGATTCAAATTTGAAGCCATTCATTGGGCTGTTGAAGTGTACACTGTCATATCTGAACAACAAAAGAGCAACACATAGGCTGATACAGCTTCACTTTGAATTTTAAAAAGCCCTCTTTCACAATAGCGTGGGCTGTTGACTGGGCTACCTTCTGTTCTACACTACTGGTTTTGTCTACAATTCAGGATACTATTTTTTAGACATGTCCCTCATTTTAGATAAAATGTAGTGGGGAAAATATAGGCTTAATAAAGAAATGGTATTTTGTGTGTGTGTGTGTGTGTGTCTTAATTGCCAGTTGTTCTGATACAGAATTCACTAGCCCTATTTTACCAGATTGAACTGCTGAGCCACTGGAAATATTAACAGGACAGTTGGCCACGCACAGACTTGAGATACTTGGCAGTCGCTCATAAACTTCCTCTTCACCTTGGGTAACTTGCCTTAGACACTTTGACTTTGCACTTCTCCCTGGCTGAAAGTACAAACCTTCTCCAGCATTTCCAGAAGCCCCCTTTTTCAGCTGTGCATTATATCTCTTTGGAACAACTGTCCGGTTTTTTCAACTTTCGTCGGTCTCGACTGATGGGTTAGGACCCTCAGACCAGTTGCGGTGGAGGGAGGTTCGCCTGCTGGGTTGTGACGGCTGATGGAGCTGCCATTTTTTGCTGCTCATTGGAAGAACTTGCTGTTAGTACGCATTCGTAGAGAGCAAGACTTCCTGCCTGTTAGCATGCATGTGGAAAGGAGCAGTAGGATGATGAGGCAAGGTCAGCCAGTGGTAGTGAAGGTTCCTTTTTAGCGTAGGTGGGTTCAGAGACCTCTCTGCTCTACAGAAGCTCTTCCTTGCCTTTTCTTTTTAACCCCTGCACAAGGCTGGCTTGTCCCAGCCTCCCAATCGTAACCATCTGCCCCGTGAGCGCTCTGCGCATGACTGTAACTTGATGTACTGTGTGTGAGAGTGCTCCACACCACAAATGGGAACAGGTTAGTAGCCTCATTTCATGTGCATCCCTGCAGACAGCAGGGTGTTCCTAAGTCGTAGTGCCGCTAGCTGTCACGGAGGTTGCCATGTCAGCATAAGCATTTGAATCTCGGTGTATCTGCTTCGGTTACTGCAGTTAAGATTTGTTGCTGCCATCAAGTCGCAGCTGATTTTTGGCGACTCCGTAGGGTTCAGAGGTGGTTTGCCATTGCCTGCCCTGTGTCACGGCCCTGGAATTCCTTTGTTGTTCCCTCATCCGAATACTTGCCAGTTAGTATAGATCAGTGGGAACTGCATTTGTTTGATTAGCTTTCAATAGCTGGAGTATGGAGCTCATAGTGGTGTGTGTGTGTGTGTATTTCCTTATAGTGGCGATATGTTTTTTATATTGCCCTGCAATCTCTGCATTTAAAACTGCTTAAATTCCTCCAGATCTGGGACATGTTCTTGCATTGTCGTTTCACATCATCCGTCCTGCTTATTGCTTCCCTTCATTAAACCGTCAAGCAACGAGTTGAACATCCCCAGCATGGCACCCCATCTGCATTTCCCGGAACCTGCTTGCTCCTTGAGCCTTGGGGTACATGTTACAGATCTCTAGAGAAAGTGGCTGTGATTCTCAAGCGTTCTCTAGAGTTGTATGTTTGTAAATTGCTGTCAGGTAGCAGGTGACTTACGGCCACCCCGTAAGGTTTTCAAGGCAACAGACAAGCAGAGGTGGGTTTCCCATTGCCTGCCTCTGCGTAGCAACGCTGGACTTCCTTGGTGGTCTCCCATCCTAGGGCTAACCAGGGCTGACCCTGCTTAGCTCCTGAGAACAGACCAGATTGGGCTAGTTTGGGCTGTCTGAGTACGGGCTCTCTAAAGTTAGAGGTGTGGTAACAGGGGGCATAGAATCAAGGTTTGGGAAACAATCAGATTTCAACTCTGGCCTAGATTTCTGCCTGTGCCCTTGGGCGACATGTGCCAGTCTCTCTAACTTCATCACTCCGTGTGGATGTTTGCACAGCAGTGCGCTGAATTACAGCTTTCAGTGATCTTGGAAGTGTTAAATATGCGAAATATTTCTGGCAGGTGAAATTCAGCTTGGAATCTGAGCCATGCGTGCTAGTGGGAGGAAAAACACAACTCTTCTAGTTCAAGTTGGGTTTTTTTAAAAAAACTGTTTGAGCATTTAAAACAGCTTGCTTTTTAAAATATTGCCATGGATATTTTCCTCAGATTCTGGCACGGTTTATTGAATAATGTAGGGGTTGCTTGCAGCCGACTGAAATAAGTGAATAATTAACATACGTGTCTGTGTGTGTGTTAGCGAATGAGAGATTCAGTAGAGATTTTCATTGTCCGTCCTCCTCCTCTGTTATTAACACTCTGAAGAAACCTAGGAAGCACCCAACCCTGACATTCCGTTTCTAATGCATTTCTTTGCCCCAGTAACTTTAATACGGCTTAATCTTGCTAGAAAAACCCCAGAGCTTATTGGGTGAAAATATCTATATATTAACTACTTGTAACATGATTGTGTGGCAGTGGGAGATGACCAGAGCTTTACCTGAGGGGCTAGTCTTCACAGAGCTGTTGAGGAAGAAGTGACATGGCAGACTGAATACGGGGCATTAAAGACAGGGAGGATGTCATGCCCTATATCCTATAGGCTGGAGTCTGTGATAGAAGAAGAGGAGGAGATTGGATTTATTCCCCGCCCTTCACTACCCAAAGGAGTCTCAGAGCGGTTTACAATCTCCTTTCCCTTCCCCTCCCCACAACAGACATCTTTGGGAGGTAGGTGGAGCTGAGAGAGCTCTCTCAAGGACTGCTCTTGAGAGAACAGCTCTGAAAGAACTTGTGACTGACCCAAGGCCACACCGGCAGCCGCAGGTGGAGACATGGGGAATCAAACCCAGGTCTCCCAGATTAGAGTCCGTGCTGCTAACCACTACGCCACAGTGGCTAGTAGTTGTGTCGCTGTATGAATATACTTGAAACCTGGAAATGCTCCGTGTGGAATGAGATTGTTCTGTAGGCCACCTTCTTTCTGTTCTCCGTTTTCCTGGGAGGGGAAGAAGGGAGCTTTAAAAACTTCCTTTGCTGCAGTGTAATGAATCTCCCCCCCCCCCTCCAGATCTGGATGGGCCAAGCTGTCCTGGTCTTGGAAGGTAAGCAGGGTGAGCCATTCGGATACCACCAAGGAAGTCCAGGGCTGGTACACGGAGGCAGGCAGTGGCCAACCCACCTCTGCTTGTCTCTTGCCTTGAAAACCCTGCGGGGTCGCCGTAAGTTGGATGCAGCTTGATGGCACTTTCCACCACCAATGAACCTTTCATGCACGTGAACTCAAAAGTGTCAGAGTAGGTCGCTGTACCATGGATGCTGAGGCACTCGGTATAGACTCCATCCAAGACCTGAAGTTTATTTTGGTTGCAAAGCAATTAGTTGTTAGATTTCTGTGAAGACTTAATCTCAGGCTACTGTGCTGTGGGATTTAACGCAGCATATGCCATGCTGCTTCTGCCTCTAGGTTTTCTTTACCGTTTGGGGGGGGGGGGGGGAGATTGCCAGTTTTGTATGCTGTACTTACTGTTTAAGCAGGAACAGTCAACGCTTATTTTTTGAAAACCTTTTCAAAGCACACAAGAGTCCTAATTTGAGAAATTTGAGCCCGCCGTATGGCGAGGAGGGCGGGATACAAATCTCAAATATCTCTCTCTCAAATAGCCTTTTTAACCCGGAACACAGAAATAGCTTTGGGAATATAGAATCCCGCTCCCAACATTGCTGCCAGAAATTATTTACCCTCTTAAATAGGTCACTGATCTCTGATTCGGAGGAATTGCGTTTTAGGCAGATTTGGAAGTCATTAAAGGGATGTCTTGATGCTCCAAGATAGGTTTAACTGGGGTGAGGGAGAGAGGCATATGGAAAACTAAAAATAGCCATTTCTTGGAATACAATTGATGAAATAACACATAAAGCAATTTATGGTGCTGGGTGAAAGTACAAAGATGATCCAGAGACAGTCCTGGATGCAAACAGATGGTGGTCTTTCTGAATTCTTAAGTGTGTTCGCTTTTTGGCATGATTTGATAACATTTTAAGTCCAAAACCTCCACTACCTCAAAGCACTTTTGAAATGGAGTGCTCTGTCAAGCTGCTTCTGATACGCCAGGAGAGCCTGCTGTTGAGCTGGGGAAATGCAAAAATCTCTTGGGGGCACATGCATTGTCTTTCCATCCTCACCCATTTGTCTGAATGCATATTACACCTGCCTTCAACAGACCATGCTTTTAAAACAGCAAATTCCAGTATATTTCAACTGAGACAGAACTTTTATTCTGTGTTCTGAAACAGATGTTGTTTGTTCAATTCCGAGGACACATGCACACACATATATGCACACACATATATGCACGCAAACACCTCAGCTTGCTTTCTGATGGTTTCAGGATTGTGGTTTTAGGTGAAAATGTGGCTTTTTCAGGGAGGTAGAAAAAGACTGGTTTTTACAACAAAAAAAAAATTATCCAGTTTAGAAATTCAAACAGTGCTTTTAGTATTTGTGGTGCTATAAAGACCTGGATGCTGTTCAGGAGGGCTATAGTTGTGTCTGGTGCAGAAAGGGATCTTGGACTCTTTGTTTGTCTGCAGGGTAGAGAAAGCAATACACATTTCAGTTGAAAGTGAAATATTTCATAGGTAGCATTTGGCACTGACAGCAACTCATAGTATATAGGCACTATTGGCTAAGGGGAGGTAGATTGACTCGGCATTCTAATAGCTGAGTAGCCTGAGTAGGCCACCATTGCAAAGATATGGATGTTTACCAGTTGTGCAGCTGCAGGAGAAACACTCAGAAATGGATGAATACATTAGCTATTAATTAGAACTATAGGGTTTCATTTGCATCTCAGAAGACTTCCCACGGCTTTACATTTCCTTTAAGCTTTCAGTATTTGAGCATGGGAGGGCTAAGTTTGGCAGGAGCCAGTTTGGTGTAGTGGTTAAGTGCGCGGACTCTAATCTGGGAGAACCGGGTTTGATTCCCCACTCCTCTGCCTGTACCTGCTGGATGACCTTGGGCAAGCCGTAGCTCTGTACCAGCTGTTCTCTCAAGGACAGCTGTCTCAGAGCTCTCTCAGCCCCACCTACCCTCACAGGGGGTCTGTTGTAGGGAGGGGAAGGGAAAGGAGTTTGTAAGCCGCTCTGAGACTCCGAGTGAGTGAAGCGCAGGATATAAATCCAATCTCTTCTTCTTCTAAGTGACAGAAACCATACTATGGTGGTTTGACTTGATCCAAGATCAATGACACAGACTTTAATTCCCCCCCCCCCTTGTCTGCCAGCTGTTTTCCATGTTTTCCCCTCCTTTTCCTCAGAAGTAGTGATTTATTCCTTTATTAAATTAGATTTCTTAATCACTCCTCCCCCTCCCCCCCACTTGAGTGGGGCTCAGGGCAGTTTACAGCAGTTAATTCAGTACATTATCAGTCAATTAAAACCATTAAAAATGCAGTATTAAAAAACATTCAGAACCTTTAGACATTGAAAGACATTTTAAAACAAGATGGCAGTGCTAGCATTCAGTCACGGGGGGAGGGTGCCAGACAGATGTAAGGAACCGTTGCTGGCCTCAACCAAAGGCCTGGCGGAACATCTCTGCCTTACACGCCTTGCGGAACTTTGATAAATCCCACCGGGCCCGGAGGTCATTCGGCAGAGTTCCACCAGGCTGGGGCTAGGACAGAAAAGGCCCTAGCCCTGGTCGAGGCCAGCCAGATACCTTTGGGATGTCTTATGTAAATGTGATGGTCATTGCTTGTTGATTTCATTTTATAGTCTGCCTTTCTTACTGGAACTCAGAGGTGGTTTGCTAGTATGATATAGACGTTCATTCAGTCAGTAAGCCGATTACAAAAGATGATGACATTTGAATCTTAACGGCAAAGATTCCTAGAAAAGCAAAGCTATTCAAATAGCGAACAAGTGCGTTACAGAATGTAACAAATCAACATAATGCAGTTGGACTGAGAGACTGAATAGCCAGAAGGGGGAAAAACTACACTTATCTCATACAGGTCTACTGTTAAAATGTTAAATCCTCCAAATCTGCAACGTGTCGACTTAACGCTGTGAAGTGCTGCAAATTGATTTTCCCTCCTTTAACCTGTTTATTTAAATATGTGTGTCTGCCGTTCCTCATGGCTCAAGATGGCTTACAGATCATAATTAAAAACCTAACAATTTAAAAGCAATGGGCTAAAACACCCCAAACAGTCCTCCCCAAGAGACATCAGTAGTGTATATTTGATTAAAAGCCCTGGCAAATAAAACAGCCTTGCAATGCCTACTAAAAGCTTCTATGCGTGGTGCCCCCCTGCACCTTTTTAGGGAACCTGTTCTGCAGAGTTGGCATGGCAGTGGAGGAGGCTTGTGCCAGGCAGGCTACCTTAAGTGTGGGAACTGCCAGTAGGTGGTGGCCTGAGGACCGGAGAGGTAGGAGACAGTCCTTTAGCTATGTGAGTCCTGGGGCTTGAAGGTCACAGCCAGCACTTTGAATTGGACTCATAAACAAACTGATAGCCAGTGTAAAGTTTGCACTGCCTAGCCCCTGGCGATAACTGGGCGGTCGCATTCAGAACCAGCTGAGTTTTCCAGGCTGTCTTCAAGGGCAGTCCAGCATAGAGGTCTTTACAGTAGCCCAGCCGAGAGGTTACAGAGGCATAGGTCAGCATGGCCTGATGAGCAAAGCCCCAGAAGAGTGAGAGCTGAGGAGTCAGATGCAGAGGGCCCCTCTCGGCCGCTACACCCACCTCTTTCTCAAACAGCAAGGTCAGGTCCAGAAGCAGCCCCAAGTATGAAAATGTCCGCTCAACTTCGTCCACTCCATCCTCTTTCAGATAAAAGTTCTGATGTCGCCATAGATGGCTGTCCGAGCTTTTGGACTTAATTGTATGGGTACACAAAGACACCTAGTATGGCACAGAGCCTTCAACTAGGACTGGGGGGGGGGGGGGGTCAGGTTCACGTCTTCATCCACGAAGCTCTCTGGTTGAACACAGAGCGGTGCCAAACGGCCAGGCCTTTAGAAGTTAAGAACTGGGACTTCCCTGCCCATTGCTGTGACCAGCAAGAACCAATCTAGTTGGTTTTTTGTTTTGCAGTAATCATTCACCGTGTGCTGTGACTCAGTGGCGTCTCTAACCCCATTTGTCTTCTGTACTGGTGGCAAGAGCCTTGGCGTAGTCCCTGTAGAAGTCTGCTAACACTTCCACTGGGTCAGGGCCAACTTGAGGGTCCCCACCCCAGGTTTCCTCTGTTTGGCTTTCTATCCTGTTAGTGTCGTGGTTAGAGGGTGACCCAGGATCTGGGTGACCCAGGTTCGAATTCCCGCTCTGGCATGGAAGCTCGCTGGTTGACCTTGGGCCAGGCATACACACTTTGCCTATCCTGCTCCACAGGGGCAGCGTTGCGAGGATAAAACGGCAGCGAAGAGACTTACATAAGATACCTGGGGTCCCCAGTGGGGAGAAATGTGAGGTATAAATGAAGTAAATAAGTAGATGTTATTGGCCCTTCGGTGCTGTTTTTTATATAGCACTTTTTAGTATCTTTAGATATTGCAGAAAGATCTTTTGTTGTTGTTGTTTGTTCAGTCAAAGCCCAACCAATCTTGAAAGTTATACATGTAGACTGAACAGTATGCCCAGTTCCCTATTCATGCTGCATGTTCACCACCTCATCTGTTGCACATGCATGATCAGTAGTTCTCTGTTGTCTAATTAACCCCAGCTTGCATGCACTGTTGCTGCACACACACACACACCAAAAAAGATGACATGTTTTT
Source organism: Lepidodactylus listeri (assembly GCA_029233225.1). NCBI lineage: Eukaryota > Metazoa > Chordata > Lepidosauria > Squamata > Gekkonidae > Lepidodactylus > Lepidodactylus listeri. The sequence goes on along the minus strand of JARCFY010000022.1, from coordinate 10,488,387 downwards.
CACATATAGCAGGTTTCCTTTGTAATGACATTCCTGATCTTACCCATCGGACTGTTTGCTGCCATCTGAGGGTACGGAGTAGATAGTAGACGATGTGACCACCCAGCTGAAGCGAAGCTTGACTGAGTCTGGTCTGTCTCCGGAGGGGCCAACCTCATGGTCCCTTGATGGAACAAGGGAGACAAGGATAGAAATGTAAGGAATAGAGGTCTCAAGCTCTGCATGCTGCCCCCCCCCCAACAAAAAGATTAAGGAGATTTTGCACTATTACACATTGCACTTGTCGGTGTGCGTGTGTTAAGATTGCTGAAGTGTCATTGAAGTATTATTTTAGTGAGAAAAATGCCAGCATCCACCGTCTCAAAACACGTGTCTGGGGTGAGGGTGGGGATGCAGGAAGATGAAATACAACAGGTAGCACTAGTGAAAATACAGCCAAGGATTGCTGTGGTCTCTGGACCGCTGCTGCACCTGTTGAATGCTCATATTACTGATGCTGTGTGAACTCTGCTGCCTGTCTTTGCTAGCTCTACTTTTCAAGCTGCTGTCAGGTGAGAAGGGCATCAGGAGTCCAGTTGTCGGCGGCGGTAGATTCCTGCATTAATGTTGCTTGGAAGAAAGATGCTGCTATTAAGTCTCCAGCGAAGCCAGTATGGAGGTGCTCTCTCCCGCCGCACTTCTGTCGAAGGTGTGAGAATCTAATTAAGCCAGTCAAGCAGAACCGAGGGAGGCATGAATGTTCAGCTATTTCAGGCTGCGTAAAGCAAATAAAAGCATTGTAAGGAAAGCGAAAGGAGCCAGCCTCTGAGCCACTTTGCACACATTCGGTATGTGTACGCACTCCACTCCATAAAGAGAAGCCGCTGTGTTGGCCCTAAAGAGCCTGTCAGCCTGCATAAGAAAGATGCGTGGTATCGTTTTCCTGGGATAGGACCAAATGCAAGTGGTAGACTCCATATTGGAATGTCAAAAATTCATTGTTCATAGAATATGGGTAAAAGGCCTTTTCCCTGATGTATTTCTTTTGTATGAACAGGGAATTTTTGTTTTTGTTCAAAGACAGCTTGGTGGTATTCAGAGACTTTCACTGACTTTCAGAGTTTGTTCCTGTACACAATTCAAAATGCTGATTCTTACCCTAACCCCACTCCACTTAAGGCTTTAGGTATTTGAGAGACTGACTTCTACGTAAGTGTGTCTTTTAGCTCATAGAATTATCAGAAGTCCATTTCCAAGCTCTCTGTCTTTAGAAGTTGGGCAGACGTCTCCCAGGGACAGAGCCTTTTTGGTGACGGCACCCCAACAGTGTGACTCCCTCCCCAAAAAGATGCCTGCCTGGAGCCTAAGTGACCATAAAGGTAGCATTGGTTGAAATCTCATGTTGTTTACCCTCTGAGCCTTGGTTCTTCCTGCGTCGAGAGCTGCGTTTCCTCCTTGCCATCGTTTTTACTACCTTTTTAAATAATTTATGTATTTTAGCTTGGATATCACGTTAGATTCTTTACACCTTAACTTCTGAATCTGAGGCTTCCTCAATTATAAGAGCCAATCTATTTCGCTCTGAGCCACATTCCCTATATAATGCCGCTAACAAAACCTGCTCACTCCTGTATTTTGGGATATCTCCTAAAGTCGGCCAAGCTGCCTCTTCCCTGTACCAGCTTCATATCCCCAAACTCCGTAGAGCCCTCTCTTTGGCCAGATTCAATATATTACCTTCGGCCTTATTATCTGGCTGTTTTCAGGCCCTTTTCTGACAGATCCTGTCCATGCACAAATGATCGTATCGAAACATGTCTTGTTTCAGTGCCCCTTTTATCATGAGCTACGTCTGGAATTTCTAAACTCTACTTTGGCTCAATTAGAAGAATATCCTGATGGCCTAAAGATCCCTGCTCTTCTTGATAATTCAAACCTTGAGATAACGGAAACTGTCGCTAAATTTCTTTTTTGGTGCAATTTCTATTTGCCCTTTATTTAACTGATTGGTATACTTACATGGTAATTCCTTACATTTGGGGGGGGGGGGTTTGCAAGTATTACTTTATGCTGTTGCTGTTTTTTGTTGTACATGAGTCTGCAAGGGTTACATGCCAATAAAGGTAATTGGATTGGATTGGCTGTGAGCTGCCTTGAGTGCTCCATTGTGACAGCATGGTGGCATGTGCATTTAAAAAAAAAAGTAATAAATTGAGTTTCTTGTATGGTACACACGTGTTCTGATTTGGGTACTGTGCATGACAGATTTGCCACGAAGAGCCAGTTTGGTGTAGTGGTTAAGTGCATGGACTCTAATCTGGGAGAACCAGGTTTGATTCCCCCAGGGGTCATTTCGTAGAAAAAGAGGTGCAGGAGCTCGTTAGCATAACTCATTAGGAAACTTATCTGCATATGCTACACCACCTGGCATCACCGGAAGAGCCAGTCTGGTGTAGTGGTTAAGTGCACGGACTCTAATCTGGGAGAACCGGGTTTGATTCCCCACTCCTCCACTTGCACCTGGCTGGATGACCTTGGGCAAGCCATAGCTCTGTACCAGCTGTTCCCTCAAGGACAGCTTGGGAAAGAGTTCTCTCAGCCCCACCTACCTCACAGGGTGTCTGTTGTGGGGAGGGGAAGGGAAAAGGAGTTTGTAAGCCGCTCTGAGACTCTTAAGTGAGTGAAGGGCGGGATATAAATCCAATCTCTTCTTCTTCTTCTTCTATGTCAGAAGGCAAGAAAGAAATGAGAGGGAGAGAAAGAAAGAAAGAGAGAAAGAAAGAAAGAAAGAGAGAGAGAGAGAGAGAGCTGGCAGAGGGGGGACAGCTACTAATCCAAGCCTCAGAAATACCACTATTCTGGGAGGATAGCTTCAGTGGTGGCTGAAGCCTTCAGAAGGCTGATCGGAGGAACAAGGACCTTTCCAGGGGACGGGGTCATTTTGCTGCAGCCATGACACAAGCAGGCATTCCCCCGCAGGGGGGGAGTTGGCACCAACTCCTGGAGCTGCGCTCCCCCGAGCTCCTGCTTGAAATGACCCCTGGATTCCCCACTTGCAGTTGCTGGTGTGACCTTGGGCAGCCATAGTTCTCTCAGAGCTGTTCTCTCAAGGGCAGTTCCTGAGAGAGCTCTCTCAGTCCCACCTACCTCACAAGGGTGTCTGTTGTGGGGAGGGGAAGGGAAAGGCAATTGTAAGCTGCTCTGAGACTCCGAGTGAAGGGGTATAAATCCAATCTCTTCTTCTTCTCCTCTTCATACAAATAGACAGGGAAATACCCAGAAACATCAGTGGTGTATTTCACGTAAGCTGCTAAAGTAGGGCACAGTCCAAATCTCTGCTTGCTCCCCTCAGGTCACAGAAGTAGCCAGGTAGGAGAATTATGTATTTATTATCATTTCAATTTATATACAGCCCCCTCCCCCACAAAGTGGGGCTCAGAGCTGTTCACAACAGTATAAAACAGACATAATAAATTTAGTTAAAACAGTATGAAAATGCAAAGTGTATGAAACAAAGATTTCATAACTGATAGCGGCGGAGCCCAGTATTAAGCTCCAAAAATGCACTTCTGGGAAAGGCCTGATGGAAAAACTCAGCCTTACAGGCCCTGCGGCACCTAGGGAAGAACACCCCTAAGTGTATATACAGACTTCCCCCTTAGTAGCCAATTAGTGTGGCAGTGATAAGAACCCAGTTTTTTGGCGGGGGTGGGGAGTGGAGCAATAAAATCTTTGCATTTTGCCTGAGCTCCTGCAAAAAAAATCTATATGTGGTCCTGTAATTCATAACCCTATTGCATTTCCTCCTCCATTTCTTTTTCTACATGAAGGATTTTAGTTGGACGATAGAATCCTTCTCCCTGCTGGACTTGTTTTTAACCAAATATGGGTGGAGTTTGATAACCTTTCTCTCTCTCTCTTCTCTCTTTGTAGTACTTTGTGCCAAGAACCTTGCAAAAAAAGATTTCTTCAGTAAGTAGCTGGCAGAAGTCTCTGCTTTTCTTTTTCCCGTGTGCATATTTAAGCTTTTTTTTTTTTTAATCCTGATGATGGCAGCTTTTTTCTTGCATGTTTCTGTTGGGTCATTTAAGGATCGTTTCTTGGAAGTCAGCAGCATAATGGTCTGAAATTTCTCCTTTGCAGACTGTAGGCTAGGCTTATTTTTCCCTCTGTGAGTTGAATTCTTAAAATCCCATCCTGACTGTGACAAGCCAAGGGCAAACTACTAATTTTAGTCCCTTCTCATGTCCTATGTCTTTAAATCATGAATGGATGATATAAGTAGAGGGGTGTGTTCAGGTCTACCCGAGCCGAAAATCTACCAAAAAAATACCTTACTGGCATCCCAAATGTATCTGGGTTTTCTTGGGGAAACAAAAAATCCTGGCTATATTCAGGAATTACCGGGCAGATCCAAAAACAGCAGAGAGGAAAGAGCAGATCGCTCCTGTCTCAGCTGTTTATCTGGCTTCTACTGCAGTCCCTTTAAAGTTTAAGTTTAAAGGGACTGCAGAAGTTTAAAGGGACTGCAGAAGACAGCCTGAGGATCAGATGTGCTGGCGGGGAGCAGACCATTCCTGCTGGCTCAGCTTTGTGCTGGCTTTTTTTTTTTTAAGCCAGTATTTTTCTTCTAGGGTCTATCGGACCCAAAACAGTTCGGGATTTCTGAAAAACCCTATATCCAGATACCATACCAGTATCAGGAGTTGAGATTTTTCTGAAATCCCGAATTTTTTTCATGTCCAGTAGACCTGTGAGAACAAAAAATACCAGTTAATTATAATTTTTTTTGCGCACCCCTAGATATAAGGTATACCTTCTGGGATTTTTTTTGCTTTTCCAGAGTTTTGTGGGGGAGGGAGGGGCAGCCTGTGCTCTCCTGATAATTTTAACATTGCCAGAGTAGCTGGTGCTGTGACTGGTTTCTGCCAGTGAGATTGGGAGCAGGCAGGGTTTTTTAAAAGTAGCATTATTCCTTGCTGCTGGGTCGTGTGGCTTTTTGTCCTAACTCTTCCGCTGCTTCTCTGCAGGGCTTCCTGACCCATTTGCGAAGGTGGTAGTGGATGGATCCGGTCAGTGCCACTCAACTGACACTGTGAAGAACACGTTAGACCCCAAGTGGAACCAGCATTATGACTTGTGAGTTACCTATTCAGCAAAGGGTTATTCACTAACGGGGCGGGGATCCACATTAATAAAGGGTGTCCAACTGGAAGATAAGCTCACATGCACGGCCATGAGACGTTCTGTTGGGGAACCATAGCTATCACTGAAGACTTGCAGGTCTTCTTCCGTTAGGGGAATCCAGCTGAAGACTTGCAGGTCCTCACTTCTTTGAGCCGCGGATCTGAGGCCCGTCGGCAAGGCCTCACGCTTACAGCCTAAACGTTTCTGGCCGGGATCCAGAGAACTATTTCAGACCCACCCAAGGGCAAGGATATGCCTAGTGAGACTGCTTGCTTTGAAGAGCAAACCCCGTGCTGGGTCACAATCTGCTCTTCAGAGACTCCTTGGTTTGCAGTATGGCCTGGGGAACTGATACGCCAAAAGCAGAAGCCCGGAGACCAGCTTTGACGTGAGGAACTAGTTGTGCCGATCCTGTCAGCTGCAAACCTCTTGCTGCCCACAGAGGCAGAAACGCAGTGGCAGTCAACTCAAAACTCAAGGAAGGGGGCGGTGTCTCGTATCCCCTAATGTGACAAGGTTGTCGGCAATTAATTAACCAGCGTTGCCGGCGTTATCAGTTCAGCACACTGTGTGAAATTGCAGCGATCCTAACCGTTTAATTACACGTTTTCTGTATTTGATAAAGCAACAGTGTGACCAAAGCATTATTATTATTATATTAAAAAAAGTCTAGCCCTCACAAGTGTAAATGTATCTTAGCGAAGGATAAGCCCTGCAGTCAAAACATCTTTCTCCAACTGATCCTTCTAGATATGTTGGCAAGTCAGATTCAATCACCATCAGTGTCTGGAACCACAAGAAAATACATAAGAAACAGGGAGCTGGCTTCCTGGGGTGCGTCCGACTCCTTTCCAACGCCATCAGCAGGCTAAAAGACACCGGATGTAAGTGTGCGTTAATTACAAAAGGCTTCTTAAGCATACTGAATTCTGATTTGCTTGATCGGGGTCATCCTTTGGCTAAATCTGTTTAATTGTTCACTTTCAGACCAGCGTTTGGATCTATGCAAACTAAACCCCACAGATACCGATGCGGTTCGAGGCCAGATAGTAGGTAAGGGAGGGTGGGGGAGAGGAGCTGTAGTTCCGGTGGGGGGAAGAGACCATCTTTCGGGAAGACAGTGTGGAAGAACAATGCGTCGAATTGGGTGGCTGATTCTACATGGGGCTGCTGATGCAGACTGTTTGGAATCTTCCAAGTGGTTCTCTTGCTGTCCATTATCGATTGAGATGTGTGCTTGGGGTACGCAGAGCCTGTACCATTGGCTACCTGCTAGTTTCTGTGGGAAATTCAAGTTGCCAATGCTGCTATACCAGTCCCGGACTGCTTGGGGTCTTCCAGGTTATCACAGAAAGCGCCTGCTGTGGATGAATCGCCCAGGCTTCCCGGATGGGTCCTCATCTGAACGCCTTCTCTAAATAGGCACGCTGTGCCCTTCTTCAAGACCTCCACTCCTACAGCAGGAAGGGGCTAAGCTCTTTGGCAGTTTCACAAAGCGAGCAAAATCTCCAGCTGTATATTAAATAACCTGGGGGCATTAAGTGTAGCTGGCTAGTGAGGGGCTCAGCTTCACATTGCTGTCTCTTTTGGAGAGGAAACGGCATCATCAAAGAGACGGCTCCTAATAAGGCATAACTTTGAGAAAGATTTGTTTTATGAAACAGCATGAATTGGGGGGGGGTTTTTTGACTTTAGCCACTCGTTTGAGCTGGCTGATGAATCTTCTCAGGTGACTAGCCTGTCAAACTCACACTGGATAGCAGATAAAAATTTAGCACAAGGCTGATTTACAGTGTTCTTTGCTCCAGCTGTTGGGCGAGCTTTGTTTTTCCCAGCGCGCGTACGGTATTTATGTGGCTTTCCTGTAAACAGAGTTGCTGAATCGTGACTTCTTTAAGTGGATCAGTGTATTCAGTCTTCCGTGGGTTATTGCTCTGTCTTGCTTTCTTGGAAATGTGTATGGAAAGCAGTGGAGAAGTGAGGACGCTCTCTCTGAAGCAACACATGCGCAGCAGGCGGAAGCGTCCGCATCCGTGGTATTTAGAGCCATCTAGTGGGTAACCTTTTGGCTTCCAGGTTGCCTTTGAAAGAGATGAAATCATTGCAAATGGTGGAGCATACCACATTTTTAACGAAATGTGTGAACTGTGATCAACAAGAAATCTAGGTCTTATCTGGGCTCTGTTGCATGCGGATTTGACGGCTTAAGCCCAAATCGTAGCTACTGTTTTTAAGGATAGTCAGCATAAACTGAAGCTGCTGTCCTCAGGTGTCTCATGTTTCTTCTTAAAAGGGTATTGAATTATCAGAGTGTTGGCAAACCTAGGAAGCGCAGCTTAAAAGAGCGTCAGCAAGTGTGCCCTGCCCAAGCAACTGCCTCTATAAAGGAAAGACCTTCACATGCATATACAATGATAAAGCTGTTTTAAAGATCTCTAGAGATGCTTGCTGCGTTTGAGTTCAGCTTTTCCAACCGGTGTGTTACATTTCTTCAAGGGGCTTGCTGGTTTTGCCTAATCTGGGTCCGTGCTGCTTTGACTTTTAATTTTGGCTTTCCTTCCTTTGTATTCCAGTTAGCTTACAGACACGGGACCGGATAGGCACAGGAGGGACTGTCGTCGATTGCAGGGGGCTCCTGGAGAATGAAGGGTAGGTATTGCATCTTACAATAACGTTGTGAATCTCGAACAAACCGTGGGCAAGTTAACTGTATTTGAACAATAACCTTGAAAATGCGGTGTATACATCTGTGGTATACACAGCAATTATCATTCTCAAAGGCAGTCAGTTGTGGTGGCATTCCACACATCTTGAGCGGGTAAAACCTTGTCTCACTCATTTGACGTTTCCTCTTTGCCAGCTTTCACAGCCAGTAATCAAAAACAAGTGAACATGGCGAATGCCATTAACAAGTTTAATATCATAGTCTTTAAATGAATATTTTGAAATGCCAAACGAGTGTATGTTCTTAATAAATATTCCGTTATCAAGGTTTTCTGATAACAAGCTCCAAACGTATTTGATACAAAGTCAAAAGCTCCAAGCCAGAGTTACAGTGTAACGCATAAAGTTCCCAAACTCTCAAAATGCAACCATCATGAGCTAGAGATCAAAGTTACAATGTAACACTACTAGTTCTGAAGTTCTCAGCGTGACAAACTTACGTAACAGACCTACAATGGGAAATTACGCAGGGACATGTATCCTAGGCGTGTAAACATGTCTCCATCCTCTTTTTCAAAGCCGCATCTCCCTTCTGTTTCGGAGATCAAAATTCCAGTTGGAACCAGTGCTCTAGGAAATCTCTTTCAGCCACTAGCCTTCCCAGCTATTAAGTGCTTCAGTACAAGGAAGCTGATGAGAGCATTATCCTGGAATTCAGAGATCTGCTTGTGGGTGGTATCCTGACATCCTCAAAGACCACAGTCTCCTTCTTCCCCGTCTTCCCCCGGATAACCGGCTTCAGTCTCGGCCTGAGACAGGGGTGGCTGAACTTGCTTAACGTGAATAGCCAAACAGAAGAAACATCAGATGTCTGAGAGCTGCGAGACATGAACAAATATTACATGCACGTTTTTATTGGAAACTATGCAAATTTGCTTTACTAAAACTAACTTTAAATAAGACTGCCACAAGTAAAAACGAAAGGGGCTAAAACAGATATTGATAATGGTACTTAAAGAGACAAATGCTTTGAGAACACATTTAAAGATAAAGTTGCTTTCTTTCTCTGCTCCCCCCCCCCCCACTTCATGCCTACCCAAGGAGGGGAACACTGGCTGGGGAAGGGAAGACCAGTTGGGGAGACAGGCCTCCCCTTCACTTCCCCAGCCACCCGGCCAGGAGCCGCACAATATGTGTGAAAGGGCCACGTGTGGCTCCCGAGCTGCAGTTTGGCAGCCCTAGGAGTTCCCCAGCAAGGCTCAGAGAGAACCCAGCTTTGCGCTGGTGGCTCCTTCAGTCCCCTGCCCTTACATGCCCCGATAGGGTGTGATAGCTCCATTCTCACAGTGCAAGAGACTAGTCAGTCTCAGCACCTCTGTACGTGAGGTCGGGTTTATTTTTCAGAGGAAAACAGTTGAATTGTCTTTAAACCATAACACCCCCTCAGTCCTCTTCCCCTGGTGCTGACGTGACCAAGGTTCCAGAGAGAATACCTTGTCGCCGAGCGATTCTTCATTTTAATCAAGACTGTTTGACTGTCCTGACAGGGCTGATGTGTGTGCTTCAGAAGTTCAAACATTACCTCAAAGGCCATCCCTGTTCTGTTAATATTTCCCAACATTTCTCTGATTCATACGAGCTCCCCCACTTTCAGAACCGTTTATGAAGACTCAGGACCTGGAAGGCCACTGAGCTGCTACATGGAGGAGCCGGCACCGTACACGGACAGTACCGGGGCTGCCGGAGGAGGGAACTGTCGATTTGTGGAGTCTCCCAATCAGGACCAGACATTGCAGGCCCAGCGATTGCGGGCTCCTGATGTGAGAGGCCACGTACAGACTCCCCAGAACAGGCCGCACGGTCATCAGTCGCCATCCCCTGACCTGCCTGAAGGCTACGGTGAGAGCATATCTTTGTTACCACGCAGCCAATATCTTAAGTTGTGTGTCATGTATTTACATATCCCATTGTGCAGATATTGGGCACTTGAGCTGGAGTAGGCTCAAGGTGGAGAGAATGAGCTGTGATCCATATGCTTCCTGGTTCAGATTATTCAAGCGAGGGGAAGGGCTGTGGCTCAGCGGAAGAGCTCCTGCTTTGCATGCAGAAGGTCCCAGGTTCAATCTCCGGCATCTCCCATAAAAAATGGTCCATACGAACATAAGAAGAGCTAATGTTGGATCAGGCCAGAGGCCCATCCAGTCTGACATTCTGTCATACAGTGGCCAAAAATAGCAGGAACCATCAGGAAGGCCCACCAGTGGGGCCAGGACACTAGAAGCCCTCTCACTGTTGCCCCCCACCCACCCACCCACACAAGCACCAAGAATACATAGCATCCACTTGCTCCAGAGTGAGAGATCCTATCTGTACCTTGTGGCTAATGGACCTCTTCTCCATCCCACCAGTAGGTGATGTGAAAGACCTCTGCCTGAGACCCTGGAGAGCCTCTGCCGGTCTGAGTAAGGCAATAGTGACCTCGATGGACCCAGGGTCTCATCCAGTGTAAGGCAGCTCCATATGTGTTCAGGTGCAGAATAAAACTTGCCGATAATTAGTCTGCGCGATACATTTTTGCACTGCGTAGCGTTCGGTTTTCTTGTAGCAGAGCAGAGTGTGTGGATAATCCCACCCCTCCCATTCCTACGCAAGCAGTCTGAGGGAACAAAACTCAGCTGCATTTTCGCCTTGATAGAAAGTAGGTTGACACCAGGCGTGTGCATGCACATGTACCTGAAAATTATTAAGAAGAAGAGAAAGTCGGGATTGTTCCCCTGAATGCTGCCCTATAGCATAGTTTAAAGGAAAGGAAAAAAGAAAGCACTGTTCATACTGGGACCAAGGCTGCCTCTAAGCTGTGGAGTCTTGTGAGCAAAAATTCTACTCTGTGAGCCACCGGCATTAAAGTTGTGAGCAAGCCATTCGGCTGCTGCGTCAGTTAGTTTGCTCTGGAGCCACCCTTCCTAAGCTAAGACAAAAATGTGTGAACTGGAGGCTAAAGAACGGCGAGCTAGCTCACACTAATTCAGCTTAGAGGGAACACTGACTGGGACCCATTTCTTGTTGACACGAGTATAAATAGCTCTTTTCTTAATTTTTAAAAATCACCATTTCTGCAGTGCAGTTCTGCATCTGACCAGCTTGTAAAGAAGCAGTTTGGTCAGCTGTATTAGGAGCCACGTCCCTTCTCCGTGCATCTCACGGGTGGCCCTTTTGTAGTGTGGGCGCACAATTAGCACTGGCTGCTCGTTGCTCCTGGGCCACACAAAAGTCCTACCGGAACGTGCTCCTGCCCGCTCTGCTGCCTGCTTCTTAGCTCAGTTGTCCAGAAGGCCAAACCATGGTGGCAAGAGGGGCACAGGAGGTAGCTGCCAACATTGGCAGCAGTCCCCCGTGGAGCAGTGCTGCCCCAGAGTCTGGATCTGACATGTGACCCTAGGCCCATAAGTAGGGGCCGCCCTGACCGAACGGCCCTGGCCCAGCCACCAACTGTACCAACCAGGATCGACAATGCTTCATCGCTAATGCGGGAGCCGATGACACCAGCCAGTTGAGAGTGAGGTCTGAAGGTCGCCATCTTTTATCGTATCATATGTTTACAGGATGTTTTTATATTGTTTAATAGTTTCGATGTCTATTTATGATGTTGTTAGTATATTTATTATGTTGTTAGCAGCCCTGAGCCTGCCAAACGGCGGGGAGGGTGGGATATAAATGTAAACATAAATAAATAAAAATAATCCAGTGGGGCATCTCGGGGCCGGGCCTCCCAGCTTCCCGGCCAGGCCTCCTGACTTCCCATCCAGCCGGTGTACTTTATATTATTTTTCACACTCGCCATGGCCTCGCCGAGCCATCGCCCTGTCCCGCCTGCCAGCACCCTTGCCTCTGGCCTCTCTTCCTCTCGTTCGCTTTTTAACAAACTTTTACTCTCTTGTCACTACTGCCACAGCCTGGTGTGTGTGGGGGGGTGCCCCCCGACTTATTTAAATGGCCCCCCCCGAAGTCAAATATCCTGTCTATGGCCCTGTGTGACCTGCTTCTCTGCCCTCTAGCCCCTCCTCCGATTTTGTTTTGGCTGAGTGGTTAAGTGCGCGGACTCTAATCTGGGAAAACCGGGTCTGATTCCCCACTCCTCCACTTGCAGCTGCTGGTGTGACCTTGGGTCAGTCACAAGTTCTCTCAAAGCTGTTCTTGAAAGAGCAGTTCTCTCAGCCCCACCTGCCTCACAGGGTGTCTGTTGTGGGGAGGGGAAGGGAAAGGAGTTTGTAAGCCACTCTGAGACTCCGAGTGAAGGGCGGGGTGTAAATCCAGTCTCCTCCTCTTCCTCCTCCTTCTCCTCCTTCCATCCTGTCTCTTTTCCATACAGTTTTCACTCTGAGCTCTCCTGGTTTGATTCACCAGTTTCACCTCTCCCTTTTAAGAGCACTAGGACTTGTCTACCCCCCCCCAAAAAATAAATAACATAGCAAGGGCTCCCTGAAGGGCATCCATACCCAAAGCCTAACTTTTTTGGGCTCTGCAGCCGTCTTGGTGTGATAGCATGGGATAAGCGATAATTACCTGAGAGCCACCTGTGAAACAAGCCACATACAAGAAGCTGTGGCGTTACAAATTTTTAATTGTAATGGCTCAGCCAAAGTGTGTGTGTGTGTGTGTGTGTGTGTGTGTGTGTTGGGGTGGGGTGGGGTGGGGGTCATCCAGAGTACAGAAAAACCTGTTTGCATTAATTGGGGCTAGTGCAGGTGAAATATATTAGAACACCTAGTGGCTTGTAGTCTGTGCATCTATAATGTCGCTTTCCCACCCTGAACCCCTGGGAATAGGGTCGGTGACAAATTTGGAAACAGGTACACGGTTCTCGGAAATGTGCAAGCTTCACGGTGGTATCTGATGAAATCCTTCCTGGACTTGCTACTCTCTTCAGATATCACTGAAGCACTCTGTCCATCTTAAGTACGTACAACTGAGAAAATGAGTATGGCTAAGTCTTTAGGTCTGGGGTGTCAAACATAAGGCTCGTGGGCCAGAATCGGCCCATCCAGGGCTCTTATCCGGCTTGCAAGCGACTTGTATGTATGGAAATGTAATGGTGGGGTATAAATCTAATCTCTTCTTCTAGTTGTAGTTCATTGGAGTTTGAAATTCTCACTGTAAACTCTTTTCTCCCCTATCCTTTTCACTTTCCTTCGTAGAACAAAGAACAACTGTACAGGGACAGGTTTATTTTTTGCATACGCAAACTGGTGTCAGCACGTGGCATGACCCCAGGATACCAAGGTAGGCATCTTAATATGAGTTTGGGGTTTGGCGGATGGTTAAACTTCTCAGCATGTGCGAGTTCTGAAAGACGCCTGCCCCCCCTCAAATAGTTTTGTGATAAGCCTCTCGTTTGGGTGAAGGGATGGTTTATTTTCTAAATGCTACACAAAGCGTCAACCCCCTCGGACATTGCCTCAACAGCCCCAGACTTGCTCAGAGAACTTCTTTGAATTGGCATGGCTCATAGCTTCACAGATAATACTTTTAACTGCTCCTCTTCTGCTCTTCGTAGAGACCTTAACAGTGTGAATTGTGATGAACTCGGACCCCTGCCGCCAGGTTGGGAAGTCAGAAGTACGGTGTCCGGAAGAATATATTTTGTAGATCACAATAACAGAACCACCCAGTTCACAGACCCGAGATTGCATCACATTATGAAGTAAGAAATCGGTGTAACTTTGTCTGCTCTTGAGGTCCGTAATCTTAGCAGCCAGTCTGGCCCTGTCAAATAAAGAAATTATTTATTTATTTATTTATTTCGATTTATATCCCGCCTAGCCAGCAAACCGGCTCTAGGCGGCTGACAGCATAAAATCATTCACGTACAAAGTTAAAACACAGCATATAAAATGAACTCATATTAAAATACAGCTAAACAATCAGATCACAGATGGCAGCAAACAAACCAGCACCAGATACCAGCCACTTACTTATGCCCAGCCAGGAGGCTTCCACCGTAGATGTTCTGGAGATGGTTCATCACGCCATCTACTAAGGGCCATTCCCTCCGGTGGCGGCCCCAAAAGCCTGGCGGAAGAGCTCCGCTTTGCAGGCCCTGCGGAACTGCAAAATGGCGGAAGGTGAAGCTCTAGCTGAAACTTGTGGCCAACACCTTATTGAAACATTTCTTTTTTCTGTACCTGGGGGAGAGCAAAGTTACAGCCTCACTAGCAACAGACCTGATTACCATGCAGGATGTACTATTTCCGATCCCCAGTATAGCCAGTTAAAAAGGATTCGGCAGTTATGGATGGGGAGGGGCTGTGGCTCAGTGGTCGAGCGTCTTGCCCGGCATGCAGAGGGTCCCGGGTTCAATTCATTGGCGTCTCCAGTTAAAGGGACCAGGCAGCAGGTGATGTGAAAGACCTCTGTGCCTGAGACCCTGGGGAGCCGCTGCCAGTCTGAGTAGACAGAACTGATCTTGATGGACCAAGAAGGTCTGGTTCAGTCTAAGGCAGCTTCAGGTGTCTTGCTCTCCGAAGAAGTAGCCTCATGAGGAGGCCGGTCAGCAGGTACACCCGCCGGGAAAGTGACAATTTGTAAGAGGAGTTCTGAGGTCCCCATCTCTTAGATTGCTGAAATGTAGGTAGTCTTCCTGGTCTTAATATGGACCATCATAACTTGTAGGGGTCATTCCTGAAAGATAGGGCAAGTTTGTCTCCTGTTGTTCCTTCAAAAGACGTCGAGCGACCGGGGTTGGTCCTCAGTTTCCCCTCCTCCTTTCCTTAGAGATGATATCTTTTCTTCCTCCCTCGCTCCCAAAGCCACCAATGCCAGCTGAAAGAACCCAACCAGCCTTTGTCCGTGCAGAACGAGGGGTCATTGGAAGACAGCGAGGAGCTGCCAGCGCAGAGATACGAGCGGGACTTGGTGCAGAAACTCAAGATCCTTCGGCACGAGCTTTCCCTCCAGCAGCCCCAAGCTGGCCACTGCCGCATCGAAGTGTCGAGGGAAGAAATATTTGAGGTATGTAGATTTCCGTTAAAGATAGCACAAGGGCATTGCTGGAACAGCTCCTGGATTTATGCAAAAAAATAAAAAAGTCAAATGCTGTCTGAGAAGTTTCACTAGACTGTGTTTGTACCTTAATTATATTGGGTTAAATGTAAAAAAAAATCAATTGCCTTGGAAGCACAGAAGCTTTATGCGGTGTCCTCGATCTTCTACATTTCCCAGTTAAGGGGGAAATGCTGTTCAGACAAATTACAAAGGTGATTTGATTCCAGTAGTAACCAGTGAAAGAAATTTCACGTCCAAAAACAGCAGCACATCTTACGTGACATATTCCCGTAGGCACGTTTAACCGACTGTGAACAGTCTAACTTCAAAAAGTTTAACTTGCCATGGCTCCAAGCCCAGGTGAGAAAGAGAAGAGAGGTCCGATATAAGATGAAAAAA
This sequence comes from Lepidodactylus listeri, assembly GCA_029233225.1. Lineage (NCBI taxonomy): Eukaryota > Metazoa > Chordata > Lepidosauria > Squamata > Gekkonidae > Lepidodactylus > Lepidodactylus listeri. The sequence goes on along the minus strand of JARCFY010000022.1, from coordinate 10,473,117 downwards.
AAGAAGGCAGGCAACCAGCCAAAGAGGCTCAACATCTAACCAATGAGAGGGTTGGGGCCAGCTGCCAAATGTACTCGAGTGAGAGAATTCTCTTAACTCTTTCCCTCCCAGATCTTCTTGCATGCAGAGTTGCAATATCTGGCATATGAATGGTGTAAACATGTGGAAGATCAGCTGTCCTAGAAATGGGTAACATCCCAAGCCCAAGGACTTAAATCCATTGATACAAGGAGAACATCCATCCTTTAGAACATGAATGATTGGAGAGCTCTCCTCTTTCTCAGAGACCAAGAGGGACGCATCCATGTCCGTGCGTGAAACCGAACCCCTGCTGAAAAATTGATGATCCCCTCCTGAAAACGACCTTCCCTGTTTTGTTTCCTTGTGTAGGAGTCATACCGTCAGATAATGAAGATGAGGCCGAAAGATCTGAAGAAGAGACTGATGGTCAAGTTTCGAGGTGAAGAGGGCTTGGATTACGGTGGCGTGGCCAGGTAAAAACCAGACTCGGGAGCCTGGGTGGGGTGCTCTTATTGAACCAGTGACTTTTACTAATTGCGGGGAAAGGGCTTTTGCGTTTCAGGCAGGGCAGAAGTTGTATGAACTTGGAAAAGAACCCGTTTACCAATCCAGCATTCGTTTCGCTGTAGGAGTCTTAAATGTTTCCCTCCCCACACTAGTTCCCTCTCCACCAGAAAGTAGTGTTTTCGCTCGTCTTTCTTCATACCAAAGCAGAATGAAGCCCTTGCTGATTTCATTTTCTTTTAATCCTTTATGATGCATTTGACCAAAATGCCCGCTGGCTTGCAGCACGGTGACACATCATGTAGGGTTTCCGAAGCTTTGAACAGATAGATTCAGCGCTTTCCTGGGGAGCGCCGTTACAGAGTCAGATATGTCATTCCCCACCCCACACTGGCTCTTATTTAGTGTCATTTTCCTTTAAAAACCTTCCAGAAAGGAGATGATGACCTCTGAAAACAACCAAAGCCCCAAGGCACCTCAAGGACTGTTGCATGTCTTGTGCCGTAACCAGGGCTTTTTTTGTAGAAAAAGACCCGCAGAAACTCATTAGCATAATAGGCCACCCCCAACAGCAGAAACACATTAGCATGTTAGGCCACACCCCTGACAGCGCAGCTCCCTCCTAGCAGGGTGCCTGGGGAACCCAAAGAGGGGAACTGCCTTCCCTCCCTGGATCGGCTTGGCTTCCCCAGGCCCCCAACGGCTTGCAAGGCGCCTGGGGAACCGGGGGGGGGGGGGGGGGGAGGCTATAGGCGTGTCCAACTCAGAAGCCAGCCGGAACTCCAATCCTGTGTGTTCCTGCCCCAAAATAGCCCTGACCGTAACTTCTCACAGGACAAAGTTCACTCTTATCACCCACTGGTTTCTTTACTCCACGATAAGTGTCTGTCGTGACAATGCCACGAGAAGCTCAGTTGTGTGTGTTGCCGCAAACAAACTGCAGCTGTCTGCTCGGATTGTTTTAGGGTTTTTATGTGGGCTTTAGCTCTTGTTCAAGCAAAGGACGTTTTACATTCTCTTGTTCCATCCATCTCGGGTCGGCCTGTTGTGCGTTGCACCTCTCCCAGTTCGGTGTAGCAGTTAAGCGCACAAACTCTAATCTGGGAGAATTGGATTTGGTTCCTCACTCCTCCACTTGCAGCTGCTGGATGACCTTGGGCAAGGCATAGTTCTGTCAGAGCTGTTCTTGAAAGAGCAGTTCTCTCAGAGTTCTCTCAGCCCCGCCTACCTCACAGGGTGTCTGTTGCGGGGAGGGGAAGGGAAAGGAGTTTGTAAGCCGCTTTGAGACTCCGAGTGAAGGGCGGGATATAAATACGATCTCTTCTTCTTTTTCCCTGTGATAGGTCTGTCTCCTATCCTGGGGTTCTATTTTTAATGCCCGTCGCTGTCTCACCTCTACATAATCGCTTCCTGGGTCTGGCAGTCCTTCCAAGGGTCGAGCTCTTCACTGACTAATGTCATTCCCCAGTTTAGACATCTTTTGTCTTAAATCTGCTGATACGTTCTCTAATCTTACATTTTGTAGACGGAATTCTAGTCTGGGAGCTCTTTCCTTTTGACCTCCTCCCTTGTCGCCGCTGGCATGTTGCAAGAGTTCGTATCTTGTCTCTGCTTTCTATCTGTCTAGACGATTGCTGAGTGATCCAGCATGGCTTGCCCAAATGCCTGTTCAGTTTCAGGGGGGGGAGACCCAGGTTGTGCAATTAAGCTAGTCGATTATCCCAAGTAGCAGTTCACAGCACAGCGTCTCCTGCCCTCCGAGTTATGAATGCTTTCCAGTCTCTGGGGCTGCCTTTGGTGACTAATAGCCTCTGAAATGTATTTGGTTATCCGTCTTGTTCATCAACTTCCTCTTTGTCACTCATCCCGGCGCTGTCTGGAGACTGTTGGATTTTTACAGTTGTAATTACAGGAACAAAGATACAGATAAACAGAAGTAGATAATTTCCTTAGTACAGGTTCATAGTATGGCAAACTGAGAGACACATTAATTAGTCAAGGATCCATGTATGCAGTTGTCTCCCTCTCCAGTTGTCGGGAGGGTGTGCAGTCTCTTTTTAGAAGCTCACTCCTTTTCCACTGTCGGAACGATATGAAAAAGCGGTGTTAAAAAGAAGTTTATAATCTGTCCTGGAGCCTGACTCCCGTCTCCTCTGTAACTTCGAGAGAATCCTGAGGAAGCCGATGCCCCATAATAGGAGTATGAGTCAGATGAGCTCTGAAGGTGTTTTTTAAAAAAATGCTTGCCCTTTAGACTTTACTTCCAAGCCCCGCAAATCTTCTAGGACAGGGGCGGGCAAACTTGCTCAGCGTAAGAGCCACCTAGAACGGGGGCGGCCAAACTTGCTTAACGTAAGAGCCGCATAGAATAAACATCAGATGTTTGAGAGCCACAAGACATGAACAAATATTACCTGCTTTTATTGGAAAATAAGCAAATTTGCTTTTTATTAACATTAAATGAGACTGCCAAAAATAATAACAAAAGGGGTAAAAGCAGATATTGATAATGCTATTAATTTGTCCCATGATATTTGTTTGCTAATGATATTTAGCTTCCCCAGCCGCCCTGCCAGGAGCCACATAATATATGTGAAAGAGCCGCATGTGGCTCCCGAGCCACAGTTTGCCCACCCCTGTTCTAGGATCTTTTCAGCTTTCAGTGGTGCCCCAAAAGGATTAGCTCTCTCTTTTAAAGTGCCTTGTATATGGGATCACCCCAAAGACAAATCAGTGGGTTCTGGACTGCTTTAGCCTCAAGCAGAGCCTTTTTGGCTCTGGCACCGGCCTGGTGGAATGCTCTCCCTGGTGAGAACCAGGCCCTGCAGGACTTCATGTAGTTCTGCAGGGCCTGCAAAACGGAGCCGATCCACCAGGCCTATGGTTGAGGCCGTGGTACCCATCTGGACTGGCCTCCCCCCACGCTCTCTCTTCCTTGTCTGTTTTTTCCTGCTCCTCTGTATTATTTTGACGTCTATTTGCACTTGATGCAAAACCCCTCTGGGGTGTATGAATCTATTTTAATGTTTGGGCTGCCATTGGATATTGATATCAGACACTGTTCTTAATTTATATCTGTTATTTTAAATGTATTTTTTGTTATTGTCATTACCCACCCTGAGCCTGCTTTCAACGGAGGGAAGGCTATAAATGAAATAACCCAAAATCAAATCAAACCGCTCTCCCTAAAAGGTAAAGTGACTAAGCTGAGGCTTATGATACTTTGAGTCACATTATGAGAAGACGGGAGCCACCGGAAAAGACAACAATACTAGGAAAAGTTGAAGGTGGCAGGAAAAGAGCTTCCTTGATGGAGTCCATCCATCTCACATTGGGTCTTCCTCTTTTCCTGCCACCTTCAACTTTTCCTAGTATCGTTGTCTTTTCCGGTGGCTCTCGTCTTCTCATAATGTGACTAGAGTATCACAAGCCTCAGTTCAGTCACTTTAACTTTGTGAGACCTGAGCCGAGGCCGCTAAGGATAGGACGTTTTGGAGGCCATTTAATTCATAGGGTCGCCCTGAGTCGGAAGCACACACACGACCCGATTCCTCTGTGCCGTAGTTGTCCTGGGTGGGAGCCAAAGAGAAGGTTCAGTGAAACCAAGAGCGCCTGCTCTCTTCTTTGCATGGTAGACGCTGACCCAGTTAAAAAAAAGAAGCCTTTACTTAGTTTGTCTCCAAATTGCTGCGCCGTCTGGATTTCCCCTCTCCCCTTTCTGCTGAAGGCAGCACTAACGGTGCTGTGACTCAGAGCCATGCATTACCTGACGGGACGGGGCTTCTCCCTTCCTCCCAGAAAGAGGGTTTAGGAGAGCGCGTCTTCCCTGCCAGTTGCGTAATAGTAAAAAACTGTTTGAGCCAGTGTGGTGTAGTGGTTAAGTGCACGGACTCTAATCTGGGAGAACTGGGTTTGATTCCCCACTCCTCCACTTGCAGCTGCTGGATGACCTTGGGCAAGCCATAGTTCTGTCAGAGCTGTTCTCTCAAGGGCAGTTCTTGGGAGAGTTCTCTCAGCCCCACCTACCTCACAGGGTGTCTGTTGTGGGGAGGGGAAGGGAAAGGAGTTTGTAAGCCACTCTGAGACTCTCAAGTGAGTGAAGGGCTGGGTATGAATCCAATCTCTTCCTCCTCTTCTTCTTTTCTGAAGCTTCCTTTTTTTAGATTTTTTTTTTTTTATCTTGCAGGGAGTGGCTGTATTTGCTGTGCCATGAGATGTTGAACCCCTATTACGGACTCTTCCAGTACTCCACGGATAACATTTACACGCTGCAAATAAATCCAGACTCCTCTATCAATCCCGTAAGTGAACTCTCGAGGCAGAGAGCCGTGTCAGCGCGTGGCTCAAAAGCACATTTTACAGAGATTGTCTAATGGGGAAATAAGGCTGACGATGCAGGCCGGTGGCGTCAGCAGTTCTGTGAGCACACCCTGCCTCCGGGCTCGTGTTTCCCCGACAGCAGGCTTGTGATATGGTCCTGTGTGTGTGTGTAGGGGGGAGTTTCAATTGCCATTCGAGCTTTCATAAAGGGTCTGCTGTTCAAGTGCATGGGGGGGCATTAAAAATAAATCACACTCAGCTGCAAGCCCTGTGCCAAAAACGCGGCCCGTTGGGTGGGGCTGCCTATCAGCCAGGGTAGTGTAGTGGTGAAGAGCAGCAGATTCTAATGTGGAAAGCCAGGTTTGATTCCCCACTTCTCTTCCATCTGAAGCCTGCTGGGGTGACCTTGGGCCAGCTGCAGTTCTCTCAGAACTCTCTCAGCCCCAACTACCTCCAGGCCCTTAGCTACAGTGGGGCTTTTGAGGGCTCCGCCCCCTTTCTTAAAGGCACAGCCCCACAAGAATTTCTCCTGTAAATGCTTTTTTCAATCATTTAAAAACCTTTTTAAAGGCATGCACACCTTAAAGCAGAGTGGGGTGATGTAGCTGACTAATTCCCGCACTGAGCAAGGGGGTTGGAGTAGGTGACCTCTCGGATCCCTTCTAACTCTGGGTCAAGAAACTGGTCTCCTTTAAGAGAGTTTCTCTGCCTAAGTGTTAGCTTTCTTGACTATAGAAGTCATCACCCCCACCTCCTGGCTTGTTCACAGAATTGTTACTGAGTCGCTGGCAGAAGTGATTAACTTGCAGCAGCTGAGAACTGTCGCCTAAAGTGGTTGACAGCTTGCAGTTTAGAGATCTGTCCTGGTAACAGCTTTCTATGGGCTAAATGGCTTTTCTTTCTGCCCTGAAAACTTCAGCCCCACCAGAAAAAATTTGTCCTACAAGCCACAAAATCCTGGCTACAGGCCTGCCTACCTCACAAGGTGCCTGTTGTGGGGAGATGAAGGGAAAGGCCATTGTAAGCCACTTTGAGACTCCTTAAAGTAGAGAAACATACTCTTCTTCATCTGCCATTTGCACATTTGACCTCATTCAGAAACCATATATCTGAAAGCTCTTTGGGGCATGAATCTTTCAGATAAAGGGCAGAATAAGGCCTTCTTACTTTGGTCTCAGTTGCCTGTGTGTGTGTTCTGCATGCTCAAGTACAGATGTGCCGACAGAACTCATGAGCAGAGGGCATGGAGCTGGGCCTGAGCTATGCCAGTCCCTCCCACTGGTCATAAGTTGGAGTGTCTGCCCGGGACTGTAGCTTTGGCTGGACGTGAGACCTGAGCCTTCCCTTTTTAGAGAGGCAGCTCCGTATAGAAAGGCTGTCTGTTTCTGTTACTTCTCCAGCTGACGCCAGATATACCAGCAGAAGTAAGATGGGGTGAGAAGTTACCGTTTCAGCCACGAGATGGACTAATTTTTAGAGCCTCATCTTTTTCAGCTAAGGAATAACTAAAGCTATTCCTCTTAACTGCCTTTTCTTTAGCTTCACACGAAACATGCACGGCATAGCCAGCTGCCTATAACTGCCTCTTCGGTGCAGTGGTGAGGAGCACAGACTCTAATCTGGGAGAACTGGGTTTGATTCCTCACTCCTCCACATGCAGCTGCTGGGGTGACCTTGGGTCAGTCACAAGTTCTCTCAGTGCTGTTCTCTCAAGGGCAGTTTGCAGCCCCACCTACCTCCCAGGGTGTCTGTTGCAGGGAGGGGGAAGGGAAAGGAGATTGTCAGCCGCTCTGAGACTCCTTCGGGGAGTGAAGGGCGGGGTAGAAATCCAGTCTCTTCTTTTTCTTTTTAACTACATTTAGCATCACACTAAACACAGCATAGTTCACCCCCTCGGAACATCCACCACATGTTAACAGCTTGATGACAGAACTCCCCACATGCCTGATTATCGTAACAGCGTCCCCAAAGCCTTAAACTGCAGTTTGGCTTCTTCAGAGGGATTGCCAAAGTAAGCAGGCAGTCGCTCAGAAAGTGGTTTGTAATACACGGCCATTTTCATCCCACGTTAGTCTTGGAGAACAGCAGGCTGTGGGTCTGGAACGTGCTGAGCCTCTGCAGAAGCAGCTGAGGTCTAGCATGCTTTTACTGAGAGGCCCGGGCGCGAGGAGTCATCCCACCAGAAGGGCTGATTTCTCCCCACCCTCCAGCCAGCAAGGCTTTGGCTGCACTGTCTTTCCAGGGAGTTTGTGCTTTAAAGCAAACCACCATCTCTGCGGCTGGACCCCCCTCATGGCAGCGAGGCAGGGAGCTGCAGCACAGGTTTTGGGTTGTTTACTTAAAACATTTGTTAACCGCCCTTTCTTCCTTGCGGAGCTCAAGGCAGCTTACCCTATAGCTACAATGCACAGAGTACATAAAACCAAAATTTGAAATCACAATTTGGGACTGCTAGTAAATCAATCAAACGTAGTCCTAATGAAACAGTCTTGAATCTCTCTCTCTCTCTCTCTCTCCCTCTCCCCGCTCTCCCTACACACAGGCTCAGAGTGGCTTACGTAGCTTGGCTAGAAGCCAAGATGCATATATACATTAAAATCAGTTAAAACACAGTAAAAACAGAAGAATCATACAGTAACAGTAAATTGTGATGTATGTAACAGTAAGGTGTGGTATGTATACCCAGCGTTCTCCAGCTCTAGATGTCCGGCTTGGTGGTGACCGCGGCCAGTCGCAGCCCGTACGGGCTGTGGCCGTTGATGGTCATAGAATGGGGGGTGGGGGGGGTGGCGGCTCCTATTTGTAGGCCTGGCGGAAGAGCTCCGTCTTGCAGGCCCTGCGAAACTGCATGGGGTCCTGCAGGGCCCTGATCTCCTCCGGGAGCTCGTTCCACCAGTAAGGAGCCACCACCGAAAAGGCCCTCACCTGGTAGCTGTGAGCCTGGCTTCTCTGGGGCCTGGGATCGCCAGACGATATTGTACCTCGTCCATCAAAACAAGCATCTTTGATGAGACAGCCTCCCTGTGATCTCAGTCCCTGGGCCAGGAGCGTAATGGGAGAAGACGGCCCTTCAGATAACCCAGGCCCAAGCCAGGTTCGGGCTTTGAATAATAGGCCCAGCTCAAGGTGATGCCAAGCCAGCCCACCCACTTGTCAGAGAAGATACAGAGAGCCCACAAAGCGGCTTGAGAGCTGGCAGGGTGCATTCACCACCTTCCTTTTGGTGTAGTGGTTAGGAGCGCAGACTCTTATCTGGGAGAACCGGGTTTGATTCCCCACTCCGCCACATGCAGCTGCTGGTGTGACCTTGGGTCAGTCACAAGTTTTCCCAGAGCTGTTCTCTCAAGGGCAGTCCTCGGGAGAGCTCTCTCAGCCCCACCTACCTCACAGGGTATCTGTTGTTGGGGAGGGAAAGGGAAAGGGGATTATAAGCCGCTCTGAGACTCCCAAGTGAAGGGTGGGGTGTGAATCCAAACGCTTCTTTTCCTCTTCTTTTCAAACTATGGTAATTGACTTGGCTGTATTGCATATCGGTCACACTGAATTTTATACAAGGGAGTCCCATCAGTTCCTCGTCCGGAGGGCTTCAGACAACTGAATCAAAGGCCTCTTGCAATAACAGCGTCATTCGAGCCACAAGATGTCAGCATTGCGCCGCTGTGCCCTCAAACGAGCCTCACGTGCCGGCGTCTCTTGCAGGATCATCTGTCTTACTTCCACTTCGTTGGTCGGATAATGGGCCTGGCTGTGTTCCACGGGCACTACATCAACGGGGGCTTCACGGTCCCTTTCTACAAGCAGCTGCTGGGCAAACCCATCCAGTTGTCTGATCTGGAATCCGTTGACCCGGAACTGCACAAGAGCCTCGTTTGGATTTTGTGAGTATCGCACAGGTTGGCGGCCAGAGATCCTTGGAGTTGGGGTGAAGGAAGCAGATTGGTTCAGTGAGTTTCTCTGACTGGCATCAAAAGCTACTGGATTCTGCAGAGGGCCCCCCATAAGAGCTTGTCAAAGCTGTCAGGCAAAAAAAGGGCATCTTTACAGTCCCCTAAGAAATCCCGGGCAGGGTTCGTGGATGACTTCCAGCCACTTGAGGTGAAAGAAAAACCAAGTGTGTGTTTCCTGGCTCGGGGGAAGCGGTGCTTTAATTAGAACCCCCCGTGATCATTCACTCAGCATCGTGGTTTTATTCTAATGCCTCATCGATCCTGTTGAGCAGCTAGGCTGTGGTATGCTTGGTGCAGAATTACTGTTTTGATAGTAGATGAAGGGGAAATCGCTGTGGTAGATAAAGTAGGTAGTAGATATTGTGGGGGGGGGGGGGGTGAATCGGCAGATGGAGCAATCACCGGCATGTTCTTTGGCTCACTGGCAGAGAGAACGACATCACCCCAGTTCTGGACCATACTTTTTGCGTGGAGCACAATGCTTTTGGCAGGATCCTGCAGCACGAGCTCAAGCCGAACGGCAGAAACATTCCCGTCACGGAGGACAGCAAGAAAGAATACGTCAGGTAGCCCTGGAGAAGATCATCTCCCCCACCCCTTTCCCCTTGGCAGTCCAGTAGAGCCGGCGCTCTCCTTCGTTGGCCGCAGGACCAGGTTGTGTGTCGGGCAGCGTCCAGGCTGTGGGTTGCCGCTGTTGGGGGGGGGGGATTACAGTGATCTGTTTTGCATCCTGGCATGCACAGCCTGGCATGGCCGCGTGGGGCGCTCCGAGCATTTAGCTTAGCCACAAGGATGAGCAGGCTGTGAACGAAACAGCTTTAGAAGAGCATTGTTGTATATTCCATGTGTGGAGGCGGAGGGGACACGACTCTAGGTAATCGTACGGGCGGCTTTGGAGGTGGTGTCCAGATATCCCACCTATGAGTATACCAGAACAGGCATGACAGATGACCAGGAGGCATATGTCAGCTTGTCTCTTGGTAGCTGGGCCTGGCATCGCGCTCTCGGCTTGGTGCAAACTTCTAAGAATCCCGGGGGTGGGGAGTCAGTCTTGATGCGATCACCTTTTCCAGCCCTCCCGCTCAGCAGCCCTGCAGAAGCGTGCACGCCCACAAAAGCTTCTGCCCAGAATTAAACTTTGTTGGTCTTAAAAGGGGCCACTGGACTCAAACTTTGTTCTGCCGCAAGGATAAATTAGCCTTAGAGTGGGTTATGGCCCTGAGGGGGGATTTGAACTCAGGTCTCCCTGACCCTAGTCCCGTGACTCCTGGGATTTGTACGCTACAACCCTTTGATGTAGCTATTAAGTGAGTGGGCTCTAATCTGGGAGAACCGGGTTTGATTCCCCACTCCTCCCCATGCAGCTGCTGGTGTGACCTTGGGTCAGTCACCAGGTCTCTCAGAGCTGTTCTCTCCGGAGCAGTCCTTGAAAGAGCACTCTCTCAGCCCCGCCTGCCTCACAGGGTGCCTGTTGTGAGGAGGAGAAGCGAAAGGAGGTTGTAAGCCGCTCTGAGACGTGTGAGTGAAGGGCAGAGTATGAATCCAACCTCCTCTTCTTCTAATAGGGTCTTTTATTTCTAGTGAACCATTTTCTGGTGGTCGTGGCAGCTACAGCAGCACCAGGGTGACCTGAGCATGTCCTGTGCAAGCTTTTACCGCTGCAGTGGAAACCAGGGATGGTTTGGAACGTTGCTGCAGTGCGCTGGAGAGCCAGTGTGGTGTAGTGGTTAAGAGTGCCGGACTAATACCTGAAAGACCCCAGGTTCAAATCCCCACTGAGACACGAAAGCTTGCTGGGTGACCTTGGGCCAGTCACACACTCTCAGGCTAACCTGCCTCACAAGGTGGTTGTGAGGATTAAATGGCAGAGAGGATACGCACGTAAGCCACTCTGGGTCCCCACTGGGATGGAAGGTGGGGTACAAATAATTTTAAGAAACGAATAATTGAGGACGGGGCTTCTCCATTTGAGAGTGCTTGCTGTTCCGTCTCACGGCCCCTACCTTCCAGGTTCCCTCCTCCCTGTGATCATGTGTATCATCATTTGTTCAGTGCTTCCAGAAATCTGGAACTCATCACCAGGCCTTTCATGGTTTCAAACCAGTATACTTGTGGAGAGCCAGTGTGGTGTAGTGGTTTAGGAGCACAGACTCTGATCTTGGAGAACTGGGTTTGATTCCCCACTCCTCCACGTGCAGCTGCTGGTGGGACCTTGGGTCAGTCACAAGTTCCCTCCGAGCTGTTCTCTCAAGGGCAGTTCTCAAAAGAGCTCTCTCAGCCCCACCTGCCTCACAGGGTGTCCGTTGTGGGGAGGGGAGGGGAAAGGAGATTGTAAGCCGCTCTGTGGCTCCTTCGGGTGTGAAGGTCAGGGTATAAATCCAGTCTCCTCCTCTTGTTTTCGTTCCCTTGCGGCATTGGACTCCTCCAGAGTGCACAGTTCTCAGTTTTGGTTCTTTTTTTCTCCTCTCCCCCCAGGCTGTACGTTAATTGGCGGTTCATGAGAGGGATCGAGGCCCAGTTCCTGGCTCTCCAGAAGGGTTTTAACGAACTCATTCCTCAGCACCTCCTGAAGCCTTTTGACCAGAAGGAGCTTGAGGTACTGTGAAACGTCCCTCATTTACAGGATGCGACCCATTAAGTGAAAATTGCCGTGTAAGAATCCTTTCCCCCTCCCTTCATGTTGAACATGGGGGCAGGTGCAGCTGATAAACGGTGCTTGGGGCTGCTTCTTGAACTCCAGTTGCGCTAAGGACATTGGTCCTCTTTGGGAAACTAGATTTAATTTCTCTTATCAGGGACCAAAGTCAGGGCCGGCTAGATCTGTCTTTCTTCAATTTTCAGGTTTTGAGTTAACAACATTCTCCCCTGCTTTTTAGCACAGATAAACCTCCAAGGCAGCCTACAAGGCCCTGATCTGAACTGGCCCGGGCTACCCCGATCTCATCAGATCTTGGAAGCCAAAGCAGGGCCGGCCCTGGTTAGTACTGGGATGGGAGCCCGCCAAGGAATACCAGAGTCGTGCCAGTGGCAAAACCACCTCTGTTAGTCTCTCGCCGTAAGTTGGCTGTGACCGGATGGCAAAAAAGAAAGAAAGAGGAAACCTGACGATAAATGTCAGTACAGGGTAGACGTGAAACGCGAAGAGAGTCCCAGTAGCAGCCAGCAGATTAAATCAGAGCACTAGGAAGCCCGTCTCCAAACTTGGCAGGATGCCTGACGGAACAGCAGGTTGACCAGCCACCAGAGAGGGTGTTGGATGAGCTTCGGGGTGGGGTGGAATCCCATCACCTTGGCTGCTGCGGAAGCGGCACGTTTATCAGGGATAGGCCCAGCTGTGGAATTGGAACGACGATGTCAAAGACACTCCCCTAAGAATATCCGGGGTGGTTCCTGCAGATGGTTTTTCACGGCTGCTTAAAAGAGGATGAGAAAAGGGGGCGAGGGAAGAACGGAGAGCTGGGAGCTTTCTTTTCCTTCCTGGCGACGGCTTTTTCCACCTGTACGTCAAGCGAGCCTTCTAGATTTGCTCTGGAATACTGTCATTCAAGGGGAAAAAGGGGTTCCACCTGGCTGTTTTGATAACGCCCCGAAAGCGCCGTGATTTTTTTAAGCGTACGCAATGATCTGCAGTATTATCTGACTTGGATATTTTGATCTGCTCTAAGGGTGGCTGCAAGCAGAGGTTTGCTTAGCGTGGTTTGCAGTGTGAAACCGAGTTGCCATGGAGGTGCTATAAGTGGAAACGGGGAGGCTGCCGTACCTCGGCTGCAGGAGGCGAGGGAGCAGGGAACTCAGCGTCTGGCAGGCTGTCCTCCCACAAGGCCACATGGGTCAATTCAATTATGATGTCTTCCTTGCGTCTGACAGAGGGGGCTTTAACGATCAAAAGCTTATGGATACTTGTTAGTTTTTAATGGATTCAAATCTTGCTCTCTGACTACAGACCAACACAGCCACCCACCTGAAACCGTCTCATCCCTTTACCGCCTCCTTGCTGATCACAGCTTGGGAAATGGAGAGCTTGAGCAAGCCTTCATTTTTATTTTTAAAACACCCTCTTTGCCTTTCTGCTTAAAAGCGTCCTCGGCAGCTTTGCTTTCTCTCTCTCTGCTTAGATAGATCTGCGTCCTGTGTGTCCTCTACTTGCCTTTGTCTCCCTCTGGTACTAGAGCCACGATGCGGCTGCTTTTTGTAGCAGAGTTGTCACTGGCTCACGGTGTACCTCTTAATATTTATACTTCTATTTTTATACTTCTCCTTTTATTTATGTTATTTATAGTCGGCCTTTTTTGTTGTCCCCTTAAAGCGCGTCTCGTGAAGCGTGACTTACAGCATATACAACCCAGGTTTGTTTTGCTGTATCTGGGTTTTACTGATCCCTTCCCAGTTCCTCTGCACACCTTGGGAGCTGAGTGGAGAGAACTGGCAGTTTTAAGATAAATGCCTTCTGTTTTCACATTCAGCGGGAGGTTGGCTGCAGTCTCTTCCACCTTTCCTGACTTGAAATAGTTTTTAATACCAGAGGAGGTCAGATCTTCCGCTTTGTGAAAGCAAACACCACTGTGGTTCGCGGCGTGTATGTGAAAATTTTGGAGTATTTGTTTTATTTTTTGAATACGGCTAAGGGCAGGGCTATTTTTAGGCAGGAACAGAGTTCCGGCTGGCTTCTGAGTCGGCCATGCCTACAGCCTCCCCCTCCCGGGTTCCCCAGGCGCCCCACAGCTGCAGGGCGCCTGGGGAAGCTGATCTAGAAACTGCCTTCCTTCCCTTGGGCTCCCCATGCACCCCACAAGCCGCGGGGCACCTGGGGAAGCCGATCCTGGGAGGGAGCTGCACTGTCAGGGGGTGTGGCCTAATAGGCTAATGAGCTTCTGCTGTTGGGTGTGGCCTGTTATGCTAATAAGTTCCTGTTGGGCTTTTTCTACAAAAAAAGCCCTGGCTAAGAGTATCCCGTACTCAGGAGTGAGCGTGTGATCAGCCATCCCTCCTTGAGGAGGAACTGAAAGTCAGTCATTAGTCCGTGGAAATAATCTGGGGCTCAGTTCTGCCATAACAAACAAATCATGGTTTGTTCAGGGGCTCACTCTTGTAAAAAAGTCCTTTGGGCTTGCATGCGGCTGGGATCCCAATGACCTCCTGGCTCCTGTGAAACGGCCTTTCCAATATCCAGATTGGGTGAAGTGACAAACTATGGCTTGTTCTCTTGCTGGAATCCTGGTTTGTGAGCAAGACAGCAAACTGTGGTTTGGTGCTTCCACAAGACAGAAAGAAGGTATCGTGTGAGCCTCAGGGCTTTAGATGTGCATTCTCACAGTTGGCTCTGAACAAAGCCTAGATGTGGAATCCTGTTTATGGTGGGTAAGGAGATACCCCAGCTGATGGTAGCAAAAGGGGTGAGTGCTGTACCATTCGTCCGGTTGCTTGCAAACTAAAACACCCGTGTCTTTTCGGCAGCTCATCATCGGAGGCCTGGACAAGATAGATCTGAACGACTGGAAGTCCAACACGCGCCTGAAGCACTGCATGGCGGACAGCAGCATCGTCAAGTGGTTCTGGCAGGCGGTGGAAGCCTTTGACGAGGAGAGGCGGGCGAGGCTGCTGCAGTTCGTGACGGGCTCCACACGGGTCCCGCTCCAGGGCTTCAAGGCTTTGCAAGGTGACTGGTAGGGGGGCTGAGTTAGCCCCCTTGAGGGGGGGGGAGGACTTGGAGCTGGGGTACTTTACCATCTGATGGCACCTCCTAACTACCGTCAGCCTGCGGCGATTTCCCGCTTCGGTACTGTTGCAGAAACATGTTGCCCATGTAATGTATGGAGCTGCCTTCTCTCGATTCTGAGCCATAGGTCTGTCTGGCCCAGGATCATGTGCTTTAATTTGGCAGCGGCTCTCCGGGGTCTCAAGCAAGAGGACTTCCCCAGTGCCGCTGCCTGAGGTCACTTTAGCTGGCAATACCTGGCCTCGAGGCCTCCTTTCCAAAAAGCGTGTGCCGTGCAGCCGAGCTCTGGGCCCTTCCGCAGTAAATTCAAAGTGTCCTCGCTAGGATTCCCGACACTGCTTGGGCAAACGCTAGAAGGCTTGACCAGCAGAGCCCAGGGAAGGTGGAGTTTGGGGAGGATGTGATGTCACTTCCAGGTGACCCTCTAGGGCAAAGGTTTCGAACTCGTTTGTTACAAGGGCCGGATCCCACATAAATGTTGCTTTGTCGGGCCGGGCCATATTGTCTATAAAATGTATTGCTGGGTACTGGAGATACAAACTTTATAAAGGACCCAGGCAAACCCAGTGAACGATATTATTTTTTACTCAAAAATACAAACAGAAGCAATTGATTCCGAGCAGTGAGAGCAGTTGTTTTACTGGGGAATCCCCAAAAGCCCCCATAAATGTATATAATCATATGCAAGGCTAGTATTTTTTCCCCAGGGAAACCACCCCCACCCCCTAGCCATTTCCTTTCCTTTCTTGACAGCTTCGACCACACACGCCTCATAGTGTGCACCTGCGCACCCACTCACTCCCGAGCAGCCTCCTGCCTTCCCTCCCTTGCGCCAGTTGCTCGCGGGCTAGATAAGAGCCCTGGACGGGCTGATTCCGGCCCCTGGGCCATATGTTTGACACCCCTGCTCTAGGGATTTCC
This sequence comes from Lepidodactylus listeri, assembly GCA_029233225.1. Taxonomy (NCBI): domain Eukaryota; kingdom Metazoa; phylum Chordata; class Lepidosauria; order Squamata; family Gekkonidae; genus Lepidodactylus; species Lepidodactylus listeri. The sequence continues at coordinate 10,457,688 of JARCFY010000022.1, read as the reverse complement.
CTTTATCTTTGTTAGTACTGTCAACACCAGGGGAAATTCATAGGCAGGGTATCATCCTGAAGGCCATTATTTTTCTGCTGCTCCTCAGTTTTTCGGGCATGGGAGATGGGTGCTGGGAGCAGGCGATTTCTCACTGGGCCGGGCATTTGGGAAGCCTAGCGTTTGCTCTTGGTCCTTCCCTCCCGAACGGTGTTTCCCACGGACCCCGTGGTGATGCTGGGGTGTGTGCGCGCGTGGGGGGGGGGGATAATAGATGACAGTTGTGGGATTGCTGTGTTTGCGAAGGGCCTTAACTAGAATGTCTCTTTGCAAGGCTCTACAGGCGCGGCAGGACCCAGGCTCTTCACCATCCACTTGATAGATGCAAATACAGACAACCTTCCAAAAGCTCACACTTGGTAAGGCCACTTCTGTGTTCAGGCGGTGCTCTCCAGCCACCCTCGCTTACGCAGCGCTGGAGTTACTGGAAACCCGTTGTACAGAGTTGAAATTTTGTTCCCACGCTTCATTGGGAAAGACCATTCAGGGTGTCCATTCAGAAAGCAGGCAGCTGCCTGTAGATTCCAAATATTAATTTGGCTGATGACTGAGAGTGGGAGGAGAGATTCTGAGAGGGATCAGTGTGTGCGTCTAAGAAGAATTCTGTATGTGTCTTGGGAGAGAGACAAGTGTGTGAAGTTTAGTCTGTGAGACTAGGGGATTTGAGTCTTTCCCTGAGTGAATAAGACCAACAATTTAGTCTGTGTGACTAAGAGAACTGATTCTATTCTGTGTGAATAAAACAAAGAGACTAGCCTGTGTGGCTACTTACATAAGAGAGAGAAATAAGCCTGTCAGAGAGGAGATTGGGAGACTGTTTGTAGCACCAAGCATTACCAGTTATATTTACAAGTTCCTTTCTTCAGCAACTGTTCAAAATAACCAGAAACCTATTTTGTTCTTTATTAAATAAATCAATTCTTGTTTAAACTGATCTCAGAAATCAGTACAGTACTTTCTCAGGGCCACATAGTCTTTTGGAGTGCCCAGACCCTAGGGTCATACTACCAAAAGAGAGAGATTTGGAATTTTAAATTCCTGGTGGCAGCAAGAAACTACCAAGTTTATATACAAAGAGTGTTTAAAAGTCAAACCGTTTTCCCCAATAGCAAGAACTTCACAGTCCCTCCTTATGCCTGTGCGGTGTACCGTCTGACAGAGCCGGCGGAGCTCTAACGCTGATTCCTCTGCCTTCCCTAGCTTTAACCGAATCGACATTCCGCCTTACGAGTCGTACGAGAAGCTGTACGAGAAGCTCCTCACCGCCGTGGAAGAGACCTGTGGGTTTGCAGTGGAGTGAACAGGGCCACCAAAGGAAACAGATTCTAGCTCATGGACCTCCAAACCAAAAGCTTGTGCGAAGAAGCTCGCCGCGGCCCTCCGTTGTCCGAAGCCTCGGGACACTAAAAGTACTTGGGGAGACGAGGCCATCTCCCCTCCTGCGGTGATGTTGGGGGCTTTTGTTGGTGGTTCCCAACCACACTATTTCTTCTGTTTTGTCACAGCAGTTCCCTTTTCTTTTTTTTCGCCCTTTCTTTTTTTCGCTCCTGCATTTCCCACGGGACAAAAGACAGCCAGGGGGGAGGTCAGGATTTTTGGTTTTGGTTACCCGAGGTATTCTGCTAGACTTGTAACACATATTGTGATAAGGTCGATGACCTGCAGTCTTTTTTTTTTTCCCTCTAAATAGGAGTAATCAGACTTGTAGTTGAGAGTCTTGAGGTTGGTTTGCTGAGGACTTTCAACTGGTCGAGTGTACCTGGATGCCCCGCCCCTTGTAGAGTCCAGAAGCTGCAGAAAAGGGAGACTGGCGCCGGAAGGCCCGAAATGCACATTTCAGAGTACTCATTGCGGAACGGTTAGCAGAATGCAGCTCCGTAGGCACGAATAACTTAGGGCTGTTCCTCGATAGGAAGCGTTCCATGCGTTTGCAGTGGCTTGGCTCTTTTGAGGACAGACTGAGGAATCCAAGCCATCCTTGAATGGGGGAGGTAAGCTTTCCCCCCCCCCCCCCTTTCCGTTTCGGATGCTTCGAAGCCGAGAGCGACTTTTGTTCTGCAGACTTCCTTCCCTAACATATGTTAGAGAACGCAAAGAGAGAGAGAGAGAGAGCAGGCCCAGGCTGACACTGTCCGGCGGTCCGGAAGGTTTTCTTCCGGCGTGGCTCTCTCAGATGCTTTCTTTGACTCCACTTTACAGAAGTCTCTTAAGAGGAAATGGCCAGAAGCCATGTAGCCCCGAGAATGGCGCTGTTGAGTGGAGGAGCGTATATAGACAATAAATGTCTAACACAATGTAAATCTGTTGGGAAGATTCATGGTTTTTAGCCTACAGAGATTGAGCAACCCCCGGAGCGCACTGCTTTTGGCTTCTTGCTTTTTTTTCTCTTCTCATTTTCATCCTTCCGAAGCAAAAACGGTGGAACGCTGGTATTCAGTCACCCACTCCCTGTGACTTCCCAGAGGAGGAAAACCAAAGTAACCTGGTTAGGGGAATCACACTTTCGTTTGCACAGCAGCACAGTATTTTTAACCATTTCTTTGCAGAAAGGCCCAGTTATCCTCAGACATGTCTTAGACAGACTCGATTTCATAACACTTTTTTAATTAAAGAGAAGAAACAAAGATCCACGTCAGCAGACGGTCTTCTGGACAAGTTTTGCGTCAGGTTTCAACTGTGGGTCAGCCTCATTCTCTGATCCACAAAAATATTTCTGCAGTCCATTTTTTCTATATTAAAAAAAATCGATAATGGCTTTAAACTGCGCTAGGTCACACTAAAGCTAGATAACTTGTCAGAAATCCTGAAATCTTTCCTTGTCTGTTCAGTTGACCGTAACTTTTTGTGATTCAATGTTTCGGGAATATGAGGACTTGCATTTGTGAGAGGAAATTGTATTGTTTTGTGAACTTTTGCACCATGTGGCTGAAGTGTTGGATTTCATTGGCGGATTTCAGACATTACTGGGGGAGGGGAGGGCCTTTGGAAGCCAGGCGCACTTATGGGACCAGTTAACTGCATTATTGGGGGGGGGGATGTCGCACATTTTGGCATTCAAAATAGTTGAGCAGGCTTAATTTACAATCCTCTGGGTGACAGGACTGTAGCGACTCCAGCTTTCCAAATGCTTGTAGGGGTGAGATGCTGTTCCTTGGGCACAATTAAGCCCCGTCAGTGGAACTGGAACCTGCGAAACACTGTAGAAAGATGCGAGTGAGGCTGTGCAAGCTGTTCTCTGCAGGGAGGGAGGATGAGAGAGACGTCCTTAAGCCCAGCAGTCAGCTTTACGCACAGCACAGAGGGAAACGGGCTAGCCACGTAAGACTAGCAGAGCAAACCCCCACAGTTGGCACGCCCGCTGGCCAGTTCTTCGGCCAGTGTTACAGTAAAGTTGTGGCTTTGAGGACTGTGGGGGATTGCCACGGCCAGAGGCACGTGTGGTTCAGGCCGCGTAGCGTAGACGGCTTCTCCACGATAACAGTGAGGGACACAGGAGGAGCGGCCCATTTGTTTCCTTAGCGGCCCCTCCAAAGCTACTTCCCGTTCCTTGTTTTTTGGGCTCTGAATCTTTTGCGTTGCGGCTGCTCAAGGCACCCGAGAGGGCCAAGCGGACCCATTTCCCCGTCACCCTGGGCACTCAAGGTTTTGAATCGGGACGAGCTGGGATTTGTGGAAAGAAATTTTGTGCTAGGCAAAACTCGGTGGTTTCTCTCCCCTCCCCCCCCCCCCCCCGGGTACTGGCAGCAGTGCCCTAGAGAGGGCCTTTTTCTCCTCTGGCTCCGAATCCCACGTCTACTTGTGCCCGAAGACAGCCCTAAGAGATACAGAAAGGTCAGATTCCCTTGCTGTGAGGGGGAGGAGGGTCTAAGCTTGAATCTGCCCTTTGCTGACGTTTTTACCACCCAGACAAAATACATAGCAGAACGAGAAGGGGGACGGCTGATCCATCTGCCACTGCAGCCTCTCAAAGGCCAACGCCACCTGGGACGGGCCCACAAGGAGCAAGCGAAGGTCTTCGGAGGGGTGGGGACTGAAAGCACACATGGTTTAACGTGGCCTGCGTTGTTGCAGTGGGTGTCACACTTCTTTCTTTGCATCTTTCCTGCCGCTCCCCTCCTCCCAAGTCTGCTTCAGCGGAGACACATGGAGGGGGGCGCACCAGGGCTCTTGCGTTACCCCCCCCCCCCACGTTAGCACATCCAAGGCCTCCTGCGGTCTTTCGACGCCCCGTAGCAAGTACAAAGCTAGGAGTCTAGTTGGAGTGGGACCAGTCTTGGTTTACTTCCCCTGGATTGCATCACCACCTTGGCATTCGTGCTCTCAGGGATGTAGGAAATGACCACTTTGTGTGTGTGTCCGCGTGTGTGTGTGTTTAGTGAATCGGGAAGGCATGAGTGTGTAAAACAAAGCAAGCACGGTGGAACCAGCTTTCTGCTTCTGAGGAGATGGCTCGCTCTGCGTGGGGGAGCGGCGTGTCCACCTTGCTAAAGCCGGGCGGCTGTTCAAAACCTCGGCGCATTATCATGCCCCACTCTCTTCCCAGACCACCACCAGCCAGAACCCAGAGTCGACACTGTAGAGCACAGAAAGGTTTTCGGGGGGGGGGGGGGCAATGCAGTATGTATTTATGTCTGTCTCTCTCTTTTTTTTTTTTTTGCTCCGTTAATTCTTTTTTTTTTGGTCCTTCAACCACTTTATAATGTATTTTTTAACTTATTGTTTTTGTAACGTCTCGGTGTTTTTTTTTTTTAAGTATTGCTGCTACCCTTATTATTCTTCTCACTGTTTCTAATTGTGGATTTTATTTTGTGGAAAAGTTGTACACTAATTTTTCTCCCCCCCTCTCCATTTTATGTTTTAAAATCAAAGTATTTAAAGAAATACTACTTCTATTTAACGTGGAAATGGAGCCGGCTGGAATAAAGAGCGATTGTATAGTAGGCTGGGCCCAGGAGGTCATGTTCATCTTTTTTTTTTTTTTTTGTTACATATGCAATAAACTCACAACTTTTAAGTTCAGGCATTTCAAAACCATTTTTGTGGCGCTAGAACGGCATTCATGCTGGGGTTGAAACACTCTGAACGCTCTGAACTGACCACTGAAGTCCACTGCCCTGCCGGTGGTATCATTTCCACGTCATGGCAGCAGATGCTATGTAAAGGTATATTTGCCAAGCAACGTCGTCTGTGCTAATTTCTGTACTGTATTGTACCTTGCTAAAACATACACGAAGCTGCCTTGTGCTGAATCAGGCCCTTGGCCCATCACAGTATTGTCTACTTGGACCGGCAGCTGTTCTCCGGGATCTCAGGCTGAGGTCTTCCATTGAGCCACGGCCCCTCTTTAGAGCTCTCCAGGGTCTCAGGCAGAAGTCTTTCCCATCACCTCCTGCCTGGTCCTTTTAACTGGAGATGCCGGGGACTGAACCTGAGACCTTCTGCATGCCAAGCAGATGCTCTACCACTGAGCCACAGCCCCTCTTTACAGCTCTCCAGGGTCTCAGGCTGTGGTCTTTAACACCACCTGCTGCCTGGTCCTTTTTAACTGGAGATGCCGGGGATTGAACCTGGGACCTTCTGCATGCCAAGCAGATGCTCTACCACTGAGCCACACCCCCTCTTTACAGCTCTCCAGGGTCTCAGGCTGTGGTCTTTAACACCACCTGCTGCCTGGTCCTTTTTAACTGGAGATGCCGGGGATTGAACCTGGGACCTTCTGCATGCCAAGCAGATGCTCTACCACTGAGCCACACCCCCTCTTTACAGCTCTCCAGGGTCTCAGGCTGTGGTCTTTAACACCACCTGCTGCCTGGTCCTTTTTAACTGGAGATGCCGGGGACTGAACCTGGGACCTTCTGCATGCCAAGCAGATGCTCTACCACTGAGCCACACCCCCTCTTTACAGCTCTCCAGGGTCTCAGGCTGTGGTCTTTAACACCACCTGCTGCCTGGTCCTTTTTAACTGGAGATGCCGGGGATTGAACCTGAGACCTTCTGCATGCCAAGCGGAGGCTCTTCCACTGAGCCGCAGCGCCAGGATTTAATTGAGACAATCCAGAATGTGCTTTTAAGAGAAGTTCTGGTTTCCAGTCAGCAGTTCTCCAGGTATGAATATTCTGGATGCGACACGCAGGAGTCTAACTGAAGGGTCCCTAGCAGAAGTTTTTGGAGGACAGGACTCTAAACCGGCTGATGCTGAAGTTGGTGGAAGGATTCAACATTGCTCTGTGGGCCTGGGGAACAGGAAATCCTCAGGCGGTGAAATGCTACGTTCTGTCCCGTTCCGTTAAACACTACTTTGATGTGAATGAGGTAATATTGGAGCAGCCAATATGTAGACCAGATGGTATGGATGCTGTTCTAAGGGAAACATTTTTAAAATTCAACTGGAAACGTGAAAATACAGCAGTAGGTGGCGAACGAAGCGTGAACAAAACCGGACTGTGACCAGGTAAGGTAACCCTGCCTTGCTCAGGATTTGAAATAGTAAATGGGTCAAGACTCGAAATACACACAGTCCGCAGAGTTGGACGCTTGTAAGCCAGCCTAAAACATTTGATTAGGTGGCACGTCTGATATTTGGGGAAGGTTAACTTTATTAGTGCAGAGGAGCTAGCCGTGTTAGTCTGTTGCTGCAAAATAGTAAAAAGCCCAGTAGCACCTTTAAGACTAATAAACTTTATTGTAGCAGAAGTTTTTGAGAAACACAGCTCTCACAAATGTGTGCTAGACATTTTTGATTACTCTGAACAACCTTATGGGTAGACCCGGCCCTGTAAATAGGACAAAGTTTGAGTCCAGCAGCACCTTTAAGACCAACAAAGTTTAATTCTGGGTATCAGCTTCTGTGGCCTTGCACGCTTCTTCAGATACGCCCTCTCTCTACCTCTGTGTAAGACCTGAGGAAGTTTGTTTTAATGTATTTGAAGAAGTGCACATGCCCACGAAAGCTGATGCCCAGAGTTAAACTCTTGGTTTTACAGGTACCAATAGACTCCAATTTTGTTCTATTGAAGAAGAAGAAGAAGAGATTGGATTTATACCCCGCCCTTCACTCACTTGGAGTCTCAGAGCGGCTTACAAACTCCTTTCCCTTCCCCTCCCCACAACAGACACCCTGTGAGGTCGGTGGGGCTGAGAGAGCTCTTTCCCAAGCTGTCCTTGAGGGATCAGCTGGCACAGAGCTATGGCTTGCCCAAGGTCATCCAGCCAGGTGCAAGTGGAGGAGTGGGGAATCAAACCCGGTTCTCCCAGATTAGAGTCTAACTTAACTACTACACCAAACTGGCTCTCTCAGACCAACATATTGCTTCAGACCAACATGGCTACCCCACCTGAATCTATCCTAAATGGCCCTAGTTTGAGTCCAGTGACACCTTTAAGACTAACAAAGTTTAATTCTGGGCAGAAACTTCCATGCGCATGCACACTTCTTCAGAAGACACCGTGCATGCCCGCGAAAGCTGATACCCAGAATTAGACTTTGTTGGTCTTAAAAGGTGCCGCTGGACTCAGACTTTGTTCTCTTCCTTCACAGCAACACGGTGATCCATCTGACCCTATAAAATAGGGTAAGACTTCCCTATAGAATCCGTCCCATGAATTTTTGAACTCAACAAGCTAGGATTTTGGAGACAGCGCTGGGGAGGGGGGAGGATCAAAGTTTAGCACTGATCGTTTTACATTCTGCAACCTCCATAGACTTCCTGAGACCTCGCAAGTTTGCCCACGTGCTTTCAGAACCAACTCCACCCCCATCAGGGACTAGAAACGTTTTCTCATTTAAAAGGAAGCCTCCGTTTCCTCGAGAGGCAGCAGGGCTCCGTGCAGAATGCGTTCCGGGCCTGAGCTGAATACCTGCAGGCTTGACGGGAACTGCCACCGGGTGAGGTACAAAGAAGAGCTGAGATGGTGCTGCGACTGGATCCGCCGTCATAGAAGACAAACCATTCATCTGAGGCTAACCTGCAAGGTACGGTCTATTTAGCTCAGGGGACTGTGAAGACAGCCAGGTACCAAGTTCTTATGCCTCTGAATCCCAGAGCCAAGAGGCAACATCAGGGGACGCCCTCGGCCCTCTGTGCCCTGTTCGGTGAGCCTCCAGAGGAACTGGTTGAGACAGGATGCTGGACTAGATGGACCCTCACTGGTCTCATCCAGGAGGGCTCTTCTTACGTTCTTATGAAGGGCTCATCCTCTCTGCCCTGTTGTTGGCCCTCCAGAGGGACTGGTTGGCCACTGTGTGAGTCGGGATGCTGGACTAGATGGACCACTGGCCTGATCCAGCAGGGCTCTTCTTATGAAGGCCTCAGCCTAAATACCCTGTTGTTGGCCCTCCAGAGGAAGTGGTTGAGGCCACTGTGTAAGACAGGATGCTGGACTAGATGGACCATTCGTCTGATCCAGCAGGGCTCTTCTTATGAAGGCCTCAGCCTCTATGCCCTGTTGTTGGCCCTCCAGAGGAAGTGGTTGAGGCCACTGTGTAAGACAGGATGCTGGACTAGGTAGACCACTGCTCTGATCCCGCAGAGCTCTTCTCGGGTTCTGATGTCTGTTGCTATTTGTGTCTGTCCTGAAATCACCCGGGCCCAAGGTGAAGAGAGGCAGGATGGACAAGCGCTCAGGTGGATGGTGAGGAAGAATTCCAAGGTCTGCCAGGAAGCCAAGCATGAAAGGCTTCCCATTCGATTCCCTGAATTGTTCCTGACAGAGGACTTCATTCCAACTGGGATTTACAGCTCCAGGCAGCTTGCTAGTGCGGGGGGGGGGGCCTGCGGAGGAGGCAGAGAGAGGGATGTTGAGTCACAGGTCTCCAAGCTGGGAACACAGCTGCGTATTGGCAGCGCAGGAGAGCGCCCGTTCCAAATCCCCTGTTGATTCGTGAATGGCAAAGGAGTCCACCCGCCCCAACCCGCCGATTTTGCTGGTGTCGATGCAGTTCCTAGTTTGCCCTGCCAACGCTCGAAATACCTGTCCTGATTTGTGCCACGTTCCCAGATAGTTCTGCATCTGAGATCTGCAACAAATAGATCCCAGCACGATGCCCCTTAGTGCCAGTAGACACTGTTTGGACATGTGTTTCCCACCTTCTTGTATTCTGGCTATTAAAACATCCTGAAATAGAAAGACCAAAGAAAACTGTACAGCAAACGCAAATTGTAATATATGTGTATTGACAGATTTCTCAAAGTGCACAATCATCATATAAATATAAGATAAATGGTACACAATCTATAGAAGAGTATACAGCTTTCACAACTTCTTTGCCCGTCTACTATTCTTTTTCTTCTTGAAGATGTCTTTGAAATAAACTGTAGAGAAAAGAGTGATTTTGTTCTACTTGAGAATTATCTCAGAGCTCTCTCGGCCCCACCTGCCTCACAGGGTGTCTGTTGTGGGGAGGGGAAGGGGAAGGAGATTGTAATCCGCTCTGAGACTCCTTTGGGTAGGGAAGGGTGGGGTATAAATCCAATATCCTCCTCTTCTCTCTTTTAGAGAGTGGTAGTGTTTAGGTGGCACGTCCGCCCAGCAGGGTGTCTGGCTGGCTGTGCGAATTAAAAGTCACCCTGTTAAGCGAGAGTCTCTGCCTAACATGTCGAACGTTGCCATGAGTTACGGATAACCACGCTCCCTGACGTTTTGCAGTCCTCCTGTGGCAGCCACTTTGTGACTGTGTCCGTCGCTCTGGGTCAGAACCCCAAAGGTGCCCAGAGGCTCAGAAGGCTTAGAGTTTGCATGTTTAATCTCAAGCGCCTGTTGTTGGGTAGAGTTGCAGAGATTTCTGGGAAACCACTGTTCTTAGAATCCCTGGTTCTGGACTCCTTGGGACCAGCACTGTCTGTCTGATGGCTTCTGTTCCCCTGCCCCCCAATTCACTGCCCACCCTACACGCTATCAAAGAACCTGGTTTTTCACAGAGACGCCGCAGGGCTCCAGTGCCCTTTTGGCCCAAGGCAAATGCATGATTCCATGGCTGTACCAAACAACTCCTCTCTCTCGCACTCAATAGTAGAAACGCTGCCCAGGCAAAGTTGGTTTTTACGGCCTTCCCAGCAAGGACAGGATGAACAACGGTTACGTTCTATGCGGAACGGCCGAGCCTATTGATGCTCTGGCAGCGCTGACTGTACTCCCCCCTCCCGCCCCTTTGGGTTTCAAGGAACAAAAGGCATGAACTGCTCTGTGCTCTTCCTGCCAGTGGGGCCGCCTCCTCCTTTCTTGGCCAAGACAAAAGTGCCATTGTACCAGCTGGAGAGTGGCATCCGCTGGCATGCAGAGTCATGTGCTGCCAAGCCGCCAACCCAAGTTGGACAAAACCATCCACTCCCAGCCCTGCTGGTTGCATGAAGCTCCGTTATAGCTGGCTGAGACCCTTAAGTCATAGAATCATAGAGTTGGAAGGGACCTCCAAGGTCATCGAGTCCAACCCCACAGCGGCTCTCCAGGGTCTCAGGCAGAGGTCTGTCACATCATCGACCACCTGGTCCTTTTAACTGGAGATGCCGGGGATTGAACTGGGGATCTTCTGCATGCAAGGCGGAGGCTCTTCCAGTGGGCCACAGCCCCTTGGTTCTCTACTGCCACCCTCACCACGGTCTCCTAGAAGGTCTCTGTGTGCATTTCCTGAAGTGAACAGGAAACAGACTTGTTCAGTTCAGTGTCGTGGTTAGGAGTGCAGAGAGCTGGATTTGATTCCCCACTCCTCCACATGCAGATGCTGGATGACCTTGGGCATGCCACAGTTCTGTCAGAGCTGTTCTTGAAAGAGCTGTCTGAGACCCTACTTTTTGATAGCTGTTTTCTCCTAAACCAGGAAGAAGGCAGCAAGTAGGCCTGTAGCCATGGTGGTGCATCTAGAGGCAGAGCCCCACCAGGGATGAGCCCCTCCCCCCCCCAGAGAAGAAGAGGAGAGACTGGATTTATACCCCACCCTTCACTCGGAGTCTGAGAGTGGCTTACAAACTCCTGTCCCTTCCCCTCCCCACAACAGACACCCTGGGAGGCCGGTGGGGCTGAGAGAGCTCTGAGACAACTGCTTTTTCAAGAACAGCTCTGACAGAACTATGCCTTGCCCAAGGTCACCCGGCATAAATAAATGGAAGTACAGCAAAGAGGGCTGTGCGTATAACAACGCAGTCAAAAACCGTAACGCTGTACCCAAAAATACTTGACATTTGATTCAAAGCGTTCTTATATTCACAGTGTAGTGCTCTAAAAACCCGTCCAGATCCATTCCGAAGACACCAGTGGAAAAAGTCAAATACAGTTCAACAAATTCCTAAACGTTCACAAAACTAAGAGGAGTAACAGTTGATAGACGTCCACAAAGACACAGCTGACAAGAGGCATGGCGACGGACTGCCCAGGTTCCCATCCGTTTCCTTTCAGGACTTCGTGAGGCCACTTCCAGGAATGGATCACCAAGCTCCATGTATTTCTCTTGTCTGTATACAGTCGTTTAGATCTATTCCAAAGGGGCCACGGTGGCTCAGAGGGTGAGATGCTGAGCTGCAGACAGGAAGGTCAGTAGCCCGGTAGTTCAGACCCTAGTGTCGTGTGACAGAGTGAGCTCCCGTCCCTGGCCCCAGCTCCTGCCAACCTAGCAGTTCGAAAGCAAGAAAGGGCAAGGCACCTAAGTGACTTTCCGCGGTTACTAATCTAATCAGTTCCCCGCTCCCCTGCCCCACCAACCAAAATTTTCTGGCTACAGGCCTGCCAACAAGATGTGGTGCCAAGAAGCTGGCGTAAGGTGACGGATATGCTAGCAGCTGTTGATGATAAAGAGAGCTCCATGTGATGGCAGAACTTGAAATCTTGCCGTGTGTTTTCATGCTGCCCACGCAATTCAGGCAGATAGCATTTTGAGGTCTAATTGTGAAATAAGTCAGACAGTGGCCTCAAAAGTGCTTGATGCTTTGTGGCTGAAGCTGAATCGGTTTGTGCTGGTCCTTAGCTGGATGAGAGACCATCTGCAAAAGCCACCATTATACGCTTCTGGGGTAGGACACACATGTTTATTTAGTTTATTAGAATTTTTTTTAGTCACTGCTTACCCGAAGGATTTCGTGACAACTTACAACATTAAAACCAGTAAGGCAGAAACAACATAAAAATAAATAACAAATATAAAATATTAAGATATGTGGTTATCACCATGCCACTATTAAAACAAAATGTGGTTACCCTCCAAAGGCCAACCCAAACAATTCAGCTTTGCATGCCCTGTGGAAACTAAGCAAGTCCGGCAGGGCATGGGCGTCATCCGAGAGTGCTTTCCACAGGTCAGGGGCCACGACTGAGAAAGCTGTTCTCTTGGTGACAGCGAACTGAGCCATCGTACGCATTGTACCTTTGCATCTGTTACAAGCATTCTTTAAAACTCCTCCTACTCTCTGACTGGGATAAAAAGACTCAGATCTCTCTCCTACTTATGTCTGACAAAGGGAGCTTCGACTCCTCAAAGCTTCTACCCTGAAACTTTTTTTTGTATTCTCTTGTATTTTTCAAGTGTGTGTGCGCACGCTCACACACACACCTGGAAGTCATGGCAACTTCTGGTGACTGACCCATAAACGGGGCCTGGAGGATATTCAGAGAGGTGGCTGAATAAAGTCTGCCCCCGCCTCCCAACTGCTGGCATTCCTTGGAGGTCTCCCATCCAAGTGCTTGCCAGAGTCAACCCTGCTTAGCTTCAAAGCTCTGATGAGATCGGGCTTGCCTGGGCAATCTGGGTCAGGGCTACCTTGAAACTCTGTTGGACTCCAATCTAAATGTACTTGGATATATCATATTTCTTGCAAGGACTCTCTAACAAATGCCAAATCTGATCATAGATGTTTGTGTGGAAACGTGCCAAGATAGTTTCACACAGTGTACAATAATGGGGGGGGGGGGGGGAGGGACAGCAGTTTAATATTGTGTTGAACATGAAGTTTTGACCAAAAAAAAAAAAAAGCACTATCCTGTGATAGTCTCCTGGTAAAAAGGTCTCACTAGGGCAATTTTTGTGTCATTTTTGTGGAGCAAGTGAACACAACTGTAACCCTGCAAATGCTCAGTCCTCCAAATTCTCCCATTGCTTGGAAAGCCATGCTGGAGCTCCCAGCCTGAGAAAACAGCCCAAAGGTAAGGAAATGGAATCCGGCAGGACTGGCCTGATCCAAACACTGTTCAGCAAGAGAAAGCAAGGGTGGATTGGAGATGTCAGATTTCAAACCGGACAAGTGGATTTCAGGACAGCCCTGCAAATCAGCCCCACTATTAGTTATTACTCCCCGTTTTTAAACACACACAGACCTATTCTGATGATTTAGTTTTGGTACTGTAATGATCTGAAGTGGTGAAAAAAAGACCCAACACCCTTCCAGTTAGCAATTGTGGGCAACTTGATAAATTACATACCATAACTTATATACCTTAGATGCATTTTCACATATTTGCCTGCAATACTTCTGGAAAGTAAAGGGAATTTCATTATACGTACAGCTTCCAGCCAAGCGAAATAGTCTGAGAAACCCTGCAACAGGCAGGGAAGTTGAGTCAGCGCCATGGCGGTTGAACCTTGAAGACCAGTCAACTGATGGTGAACTTCAGACATGGGATTCCAACCTTCGTGGGCCCTGACAATGGATGACATTTGATCTTCTTTACATCCCTCACTGCCCTCTCCTTCTCACAAAGAGACGACATCTTCACTGTTGATGCCTTTCATCTGAGCAATGGCCACTGTCTCCGTGTATTGGTGGCTTCCGGATAACACGGACCTCTTTGAGGAGCTCCTCCTTGGCTTGATCTTGGAGAGGCTGGTACCGTTCTTGTGCCGGCTCCTTATGTACTCCTTGTAATTCTTGGACAGCAGCGTGTAGAGGAAAGGGTTTATGCAGCTGTTGCTGTAAGCCAGGCAGGTCACCAGGAAGTTGACCACTGTGTTGCCTGCGATGTTGTCGGTCTGGTGGTGATAGACGCCGAGCAGCTGCCAGAGCCAGAACGGGATGAAGCATGTCCAGTAGGCGAGGATAATGCTAAATATCATGTACAAGACTTTCTGCCGGGGGCATCTCTTCACTTCCTTGGGGCTGAAGATGGCCACCTGAGATCTCCAGTAAGTCCTGGCGAGTTGGATGTACAAGTAGCAAATGACAACTCCTGGGGCCAAGATGCAGGTGTTGAAAAGGATGGTGAGGTAGACTTTGTAGGCCTCCATCTGCCACGTGGGATAGCACATGCGTTTGATCACCCCGTCTTGGATGCTGGTTCGCAAGTCAATGAGGATCATGGTGGGCAAGGCCAAGAGGAAGGACACCAGCCACACGGAGCAGGTGATCATCCTGCGGTAGTCCCTTGGCCTCCTGATGGTGTCCAAAGGCTTGACCACTGCGAGGTACCTCTCCGTACTCATGACCAGGAGGATGAAGATGCTGGCGTGCATGGTGAGGAGGTCCAGGCTGAACAGGACCCTGCATCCCACGTCCCCAAAGTACCAGTCCTTCAAGAAATAGGTGCTGACGACAAAAGGGATGGTGGAGAGGTACAGGAGGTCTGCCAGGGCCAGGTTGATGATGTACACCGACATCGAGCCGGTCAGTCTCATGGAGAGGTTGACGACCACCAGCGTGTAGATGTTTCCCGCCATCCCAACGAGGCACATAGTGGCCAGGATGCACCCCAGCAAGGAGGTAACCACGGCACTCCCGGTAATGCTGAGATCCTCGGATGTGTCATTCAGGTGACTGCCAGTGGAGTTCGGATGATAGGGCAGAGTGTCGGTACATCGCCCCGGTTCCATTATGTCTGCACCTGGCACTGGGTCGACATGCTGAAGCTCCCAGGGCCCGAAGGAATCCTTGTAATGAGAACGTTCTTGTCCAAAAAGCAGAAATGAACTGCCTCTCAAGGGCTGGTCACATACAAATACCTTCCACCGGCTCAAATGCTTGACATCCACCAATGACTCTACTCCCCTTCCAACCTAGCCCATGAATCATTTTTTAACGAAGTGGAAAATACAATCACTGATTGGAAAGAGGAGAGGCTGAAGTTAAGAGGCTGTTGCTAGCGAGCCAGAATAAAAATCCAGTCGTAGGTTTCACATCTCTTCTACGCGAATCGTTCCGGCAAGTGTGGCGAGAGACAGTGCGATGCCTTGGTTGGGAATATGCATCTCGTGGTTGTACGCTGCTATGCTTTCAACCTTCAGAGGCAAAAAAACGAGAGAACATTCGATCTTGATAAGCTCAAATTGCTTTCTGTCGTATCCTCGTTGTGCTTTAAGCACACCGATTCGTTGCTTTTCTGGGCTTTCGGCCAAGCCTTCTCAGACCTACCTCCCTGTCTACTTGGAGTTCCTCTTCATGCCCAACAGTGTGGTCCCCAGGAAGCTGCTGATACTGTGAGGGGGAGAATTGCATGTCCGCAGTTGCCCGGCGATCGGAGTGGTCTGCTTGACTTGTAGATGCCACAATGCAGACTACAACCGTGGCGGCTTTAACTCCTGGGCTGCTGCGGACTTCCTCATTGTGTTCGGTTCTTGGTGAAGCTGCCAGAACAATGAGATGGAGCGGTCTGTCGCCGCAGGTGCCTCTTCTCTGCTAGAAAATCCTTTCCCGAGAAGGAGGAGCGATCTGAGTTTCTGACAGTCCTATTAAAGGTGGGATTTCACGGTGCATTGTTCTGTGTAGCCCGGCACTGCTTGTCTGCTCCATTCCCCTGCAAGACCCAAAGGGAAATGGACCGGAGTCCTCTTCTTTCGAGTTGCTTATGCATTCCTTCCCAGCCCACATGTCTTTGACCACAGGCTGTCTCCCAGAAGGATGCTTTTGCTGTTCTGAGAGCTTTATGATACTTTTTTCTCAGTCTCGCCTCCCCCCAGACACCCCTATTCTGTAAAGCCAGCTTTGCTCGTGTTCACATTACTTACTTTTTCAGTTTAATTTCCCCAATTTCTTGACCTGTAGTATCTTACATCCCAACAATATCGAAGAGATTGGATCCCGCCAGGATAGAAACAAGAAGCCTGCTTTTCCCAAGAAAGGTGTTTAAGAGAGTAGTGGTTAGGAGCATGGACTGTAATCTGGGAGAAACGGGTTTGATTCCCCACTCCTCCACATTCAGCTGCCAGTGTGACCTTGGGTCAGTCACAAGTTCTCTCAGAGCTGTTCTCTCAGGAGCAGTCCTCGAAAGAGCTCTCTCAGCCCCACCTACCTTGCAGGCAGTGTTCCCTTTAAGCTGACTTAGTGTGAGCCAGCTCATAGTTTTTTTAGCCTCCGACTCACACCTTTTTGCCTTAGCTCAGGAAGGATGGCTCCAGAGCAAACTAGTTAATGCAGTACCCAAAGCGCTTGCTCACAACTTTAATACCAGGAGCTCACAAAGTAGAATTTTTGCTCACAAGACCCCACAGCTTAGAGTGAACACTGCTCACAGGGTGTCTGTTGTGGGGAGGAAAAGGGAAAGGAGACTGTAAACCACTCTGAGACTCCTTTGGGTAATGAAAGGTGGGGTATAATCTAATCTCCTCCTCCTCCTGTCAGAATTCCTTCAGAGCTGTTCTCTCAGGAGCAGTTTCTGTCAGAGTTCTCTCAGCCCCACCTACCTCACAGGATGTCAGTTGTAGGAAGGGAAAGGGATTGTAAACTGCTCTGAGACTCCTTTGGGTAGTGAAGGGTGGGGTATAAATCCAGTCTCCTTCTCCTCCCCCCTAAATTACTGGCTCCTTGCAAAGAATGTTAGAGTTGGAATCACCTGGAGGGCATTTGCAGGGAAAAATAAGAGTACATGAAATACAGGGGGGGTAGCAGATCATAGCCTTTTGTTATCCCTGCCCCATCCATTTAATGCCCTTCGTATCATCTCAAGGGCTGTCAGATTTTGGAGCAGATGCTTCTCGGGTTAGAAAGCCGCGGGTGAGGATGAATTGAGATTGCGTTCCAGACGCTTCAGCCCCTTCGCGATTCCCTGCCGATTTGTTTGTTCCTTGGCGGTGTCATAAACAGGAAGGAAGGAAGGAAGTGACTCAAAGCGTGTTGGTTCCGTGATGGGTGCCAAAAGCGTTGGCTCTCTCTAAACTGAGTGGGCCAGAGAAGAGAAAAACATCCAGTCTTAAGCTGCTGTTTGCCAGCTTTTTTGAAGCTCCATCCACTGGCCAACACGGCAGGGAGGTTTTCGAGAGCAAGGCTGCTCCATTTTCAGCAGTGTCCTCCAAGCCCTGAGTGTGAAACCCTGTCGGCAGGCTGCCTTGTGATTTGCCTCGTGAGAACCAGTTTGGTGTAGTGATTAAGAGCGGGAACTCTAATCTGGGAGAACCGGGTTTGGTTCTGCACTCCTCCACATGCAGCTGCTGGTGTGACCTTGGGTCAGTCACAAGTTCTCTCAAGAGCAGTTCTCTCGGAGCTCTCTCAGCCCCACCTACCTCACAGGGTGTCTGTTGTGGGGAGGGGAAGGGAAAGGAGATTGTAAGCTGCTCTGAGACTCCAAGTGAAGGGTGGGGTATAAATCCAATCGCCTCCTCCTGTCTTTTCTTTCTCTTCTCCTCTTCCTCCTTCACAGAGAGCTCCTGCTAGATAAGATGGTTCTGGCAGCGACCACAGATGTCAGCTTGGCTGTTTTGAAGCCGCCCCTCGCCATGCTGTCGGGCTCACCAGAAAATGATCTGTTACCTAGGATCCACTTCCCCTAAGCTTGCCAACCTCCAGGTAGCACCTGGAGACCTGTATTACAATTCATCTCCAAATGACCAAGATAATTCCCCCTGGAGGAGGTGACTGCTTTGGAGGGTGGACTCTATGGCATCGTACCCCACTTAGGTCCCACCCCCAGCCCAGGCACCCCCCCACCCCAAATCTCCAGGTATTTCCCAACCCAGAGCTGGTAACCCTCATTCATCCCCTGTATTCAACAGCTGCTTTTAAAATCCTTTGATCCCTGTCTGACCGGCTGGGAATAACATCTGTCACCGGGGAGGAGAGACGCGGCATGATGCGAGCACTCAAGGTTGCCGAAGGTGCCATTTCGAAGGAGGGCCGTGACCCCCCTCACCTGCCCCTTCTTTCAAAACACCCTTTTGATTATCCCACAGGAGCCTTTTACTGACGGGGTGGGGGGGTAGAAAAAGCAAACGCTCGAGAAATATTACTGTGTGTCTGCTTCGAGATCTTTTCTCTAAAGTGAGAGACAGCAGGATAAACAAACGTGGGCCTTCGGTCCCTTATGTGAGGAGCCAAATCAGAATGCAGAAATCCTATCCTTTCGGCCCTTTTATTATTTTCCTTCAAGGTTAGATTTTCACAAGGAATTCCATTTTATCGACAGCTCTTTGACTGTTCCAGCATCTGGCCACTAGGTAAAGGTAAAGGTTTCCCTTGCTTGAAAGCCAGTCACATCTGACTCTAGGGGGCGGTGCTCATCTCCGTTTCCAAGCTGAAGAGCCAGCGCTGTCCGAAGATGTCTCCATGGTCATGTGGCCGGCATGACTAGACACCGAGGCGCACGGAACACTGTCACCTTCCCACCCCAGCAGGACCTATTTGTCTACTTTCAATTTCTTGCTTTCGAACTGCTAGGTTGGCCGGAGCTGGGGCCAGAGACGGGAGCTCACTCCGTCATGTGGCACTCGGGTCTCGAACTGCCGAGCTACCGACCTTCCGGTCTGCAGTTCTGGGTCTTAACCTCTGAGCCACCATGGCCCTATCTGGCCACTAGCCTGTAGTTTTATCAGTTCCGTGAGCATGATTGTCCAAAGGTCCACCTAGCAAGCTTCACAGCAGATGAGAGGTTGGAAACTGGGGGGGCTCAGATAACAGTGCCTTTTTCAAGAACAAACGCCCATCCAGAAAAGAGAATATGGGCATGAGACGCACTGGGGTTGGTAGCACTGTGATAGCGATTGGGAGGTTTGAAAAAATAATTTTGTGACTGTTAAAATGAGGGTTGCCGTGCCACTGTTGGGGGGTGGGGGGGAAGGGTTGCCAGATTCAGGTTAAGAAACTACCGGAGACTTGGGGGTGGAGCCTGGGGAGGACAGGCATCTCAGTGGGTGGGTACAGATGCCACAGAGTCCACCCTCCAAAGCATCCGGTTTCTCCTTGGGAACTGATCCCTGTAGTCTGGAGATGAGCTGTAATTCCAGGGGGATCCCCAGGTCCCACCTGGAGGCTGGCATCCCTAGCTGATTCTGTGAACTTAGGCAGATTGGGAGAGGGAGGGCAGAGTGGGCTGCATCAGTGCTTAGTTACAGAACCAATGGATTGAAATTAAACCAGAAGTTTCCGGCAAAACATTAGGAAGGACTTCCTGCAGTTAGAGTGGTTCCTAACCGTGGAACAGGCTTCCTCGGGAGGTGGCGGGCTCTCCTCCTTTGGAGGTTTTCAAACAGAGGCTAGATGGCCACCTGACAGCCATGCGGATTCAGTGAACTTAGGCAGATCACGAGGGGGCGGGCAGGAACGGTTGCCTCAGTGCTCAGTTCTTGTGGCCCTTTCTTGCACACCCAGGGAAATGCCGATCGCCACTTTGGGGTCAGGAAGCAGTTTTCTCTAGGCCAGTTTGGCTGGAGGTCCTGGAGGTTTTTTTGCCATCTTTGGGCATGGAGCAGGGGGAAGTATTTGTGAATTTCCTGCGTTGTGCAGGGGGCTAGACTAGATGACCCTGGAGATCCCTTACAATTCTGATTCTAAGAAATCTCACTGATTAATTGCCTGAGCTGTAGTCACTTGACTGCCTATGTGTGACCCAAGCTTTTTTTAAAAAAAAAAAAATTAAACCAAAAAGAGCAGCTGGGTTGAATGTAAGAGTTCCTAACAGTAACCTCCAGGGAGATACTTCCAAGTAGTCAGTAGGAAGCATTTCCTCTGAGGGAGGGGAGAGTTAACCATTTGATCAGGAACATTTTACATTCTGATGGTGTGACTTTGGGTCAGTTACAAGTTCTCTCTGAGCTGTTCTCTCAAGGGCAGTTCTCAAGAGAGCTCTCTCAGCCCCACCTCCCTCACAGGGTGTCTGTTGTGGGGAAGGGAAGGGAAAGGAGATCGTAAGCCACTCTGAGTGAAGGTCGGGGTATAAATCCAACCTCCTCCTCCTGTCAGAATTCCCTCAGAGCTGTCCTCTCAAGAGCAGTTCCCTCAGAGCTCTCTCAGCCCCACCTCCCTCACAGGGTGTCTGTTGTGGGGAGGGGAAGGGAAAAGAGATCGTAAGCTACTCTGAGACTCTGAGTGAAGGGCGGCCTAAAAATCCAATCTCTCCTCCTCCTCCTCCGCTTCTGCCAAGTCACAACATCCCTCACCATCCTGTATGCAGCCCTTGGATATCACCCTCTCAGCCGACTGTTGGCAGGCAGACCAGTGGCAAAGTAGCCTCAGCGAACGGCCGTGAGTCAGCCGCAAACAACCTCCCTTTGATATTGGAACACCGTTATCGAACAAATAAAGCTATTTTCCCAGTGTGACTCATGGCACGAAGGGTGGGGGAGAGATTAAAAAGAGAGAATGAAGCTTCCTCAGAAACAAGTGTTTGTTTTCCCTCTCAGCGCAGGTTATACAATGTAAATCAGCCCTCTGCTGCGGCGTTTGAACTGCGGGTTATGAAAGCAGGCAGGAACCCATTGACTTGATGACGGGCGTTCGTAAGGAAGTGTTTTTGAGACGAACTGTCGAGGATTGTATTCCCTGTGACCCTTAAACTGAAGTGTGAAGCTAGAGGTTCACAAATAATGGATACCCCACCACCACCCTTTTCATATTTTCAAGGGGAGAGGGAAATATTTTTACTTGGGAATAGGAAAAATTAACAGTGGAAGATGGGGGGGGGGCCCTAATGCAGACATGGAGATAATTGTTTTCCAAGGTCTCTGTGCTGAAAAGACGTGTGTGGAGGGGGCTGCTCTTGGAGATGGCTCATGAGGTTCTGAATAAATGCAGAAGACAGATCCCCACAACCCACTGAAACAAATGATGATGGCCATGGATAAAAACAGCACATATCTAAATACTGCCAGAGGACGTAACAGCACCAAGGTGTGCTGTCAAGTCACAGCTGACTGAGCATAGAATCGTAGAGTCGGAAGGGACCTCCAGGGTCATCTAGTCCAACCCCCTGCACAATGCAGGAAATTCACAAATATCACTCCCCCACAAACACATACCCAGTGACAGCTGTTCCATGCCCAGAAAATGACAAAAACCTTCCAGGAAGATGACAAAAACCTACCAGGATCTGTGGCCAAACCTGCCTGGAGAAAAATGACTTCCTGACACTGCTTAGCGTCTGAGATCTGATGAGATCCAGGTCAGGGCAACAGCACCATAGCGGGGGGGGGGGGGGGGCAAAGATCTAAAAGGCCTCACTGGGGCGAAGATTAAGCGTAAGCATTCTGTAAGCAACTCTGAGGGGGAATCTGGTGGTTTTGTTGGATATTGTAATGCTCCATGCAAGAGGATCTGGGATGGAAAAGGTTAAGAGAATTCTCTCACTCAGGGTATATTTGGCAGTCGTCTCCGACCCTCTCGTTGGTCAGATGCTGAGTTTCTTCCGATGGCCTTCTGAATTTCATCTTATGTAGGAATTCTCTTCTCTCTCTTACCTGGGCTTCGAGCTGCAGCAACTAGCAAGCTAACCATTTTGAACTTAAATCTGTTCACAAGTTAAATGTACCCACATGAATATGTCATGTAAGATGTGCTTCTATTTACAAAAGTAAAATTTCTTTCTCTAGTTATGTTGGAGTCAGATCATCTTTGTAATTGGTTCTCGCTTCTCGGCCTGTTGGCTGGGAAAGCATTCTCTGTGAAGTCATCTGTTCTTATCAGTTTAATATCTGATAAGTCCTCTGTTTGAGGACTGTGTATTAAATGGATTTTTGGAAGTAGGAATTCTTAGAGAGCCAGTTTGGTGTAGTAGTTAGGAGCGCAGAGTCTAATCTTGGAGAATCGGGTTTGATTCCCCTCTCTTCCGCATGCAGCTGCTGGTGTGACCTTGAGTCAGCCACAAGTTCTCTCAGAGCTGTTCTCTCAAGGGCAGTTCTAGAAAGAGCTCTCTCAGCCCCACCTACCTCCCAGGGTGTCTGTGGTGGGGAGGGGAAGGGAAAGGAGATTGTAAGCCGCCCTGAGACTCCTTCGGGTAGTGAAGGGCGGGGTATAAATCCAATTGGTGTAGTGGTTAAGTGCGTGGACTCTTAATCTGGGAGGACTGGGTTTGATTCCCCATTCCTCCACTTGCAACTGCTGGATGACCTTGGCAAGCCATAGTTCTCTCAGAGCTGTCCTTGACAGGGCAGTTCTCTCAGACCTCTCTCGGCCCCGCCTACTTCACAGGGTGTCCGTTGTGGGGAGGGGAAGGGACAGGAGTTTTTAAGCCACTTTGAGTGCAGGGCGGGGTATAAATCCAATCTCTTCTTCTTCTTTCCCTTTAACCTGGAAACATGGGGAATCAGGGATACTGTGAGAAAGCTTCTGTGCTTCCAAGGCAAATTATATATTACATATAACCCAATAATTTTAAGCAGAGACTTAAATGCAGGTTTGGCTCTGGGTTTGGGGGGGACCCTGGGCCCGTTCAGCCCCTTCCAATCCGTCCCATCCCCTTTTGCCTGTGCCCACCCCCATCTTGTGGAGGAGAGATCAGAGGGCGAGTTCTTCCTCCTTCTTCGAGCTTCACTGGTGCCAACAAAGTTAAAAGGAACGAAGAACGTGTGGGTCAGTGGATGGCTCCTCGTGCGGAAGCAATGCGCTGGGGGTTAGCAGATTCACATCTATAAATAATGCACGAATGAAGCTGTCCCAGTCCATTTTTTGAAAAAAATCAATTAAAAATTCACCGACCCGTGACAGTAGCATGAAAACATTAAATCCCCCCCAAAGGTAAATAACTCCATTTAGCTGTAGATTGACAACAGCACAAAGATGTAAATAGTTGCAGCCTTTGATTTTTGCAGTAGATTTTTTTTTAATGGCTCAGGAAGAAAACAATGGAGCTAGAAAGGAAACGACAACAGAAATGTTTCTGGGTACGAACAAGCACTATCTGTACAAAGCAATACAAGAACTGGTGGGCAGTCAATGAAATGAATGAGCTGGAGGCTTAGAACAGATAAAGGGAAGTCCTTCTTCACCCAAAAAGTGATTAACATGTGGAATTCACTGCCACAGGAGGTAGTGGCGGCTACAAGCATGGACGGCTTCAAGAGGGAATTAGATAAACATATGGAGCAGAGGTCCATCAGGGGCTCTTAGCCACAAGGTATAGATAGGGACTCTCAGTCTGGGGCAAGTGATGCTCTATATTCCTGGTGCTTGTGGTGCAACAGTGGGAGGGCTTCTGGAGTTCTGGCCCCTGGGTTTTGGCCACTGTCTGACACAGAGTGTTGGACTGGATGGGCCACTGGCCTGATCCAACATGGCTTCTTTTATGTTCTTATGTCTGGGGCAGTGATGCTCTGTCTTCTTGGTGCTTGAGGGGGCAAGGTCATCCAGCAAGTGCAAGTGGAGGAGTGCAGAATCAAACCCAGTTCTCCCAGATTAGAGTCCGCGTACTTAACCACTACACCAAACTGGGCATGTACAGGCCAGCTGCGGCTGTTCTAAAGTTCCTGATAGCACGAGAATTCCCCCCCCCCATGGCATTTCCCCCACCCAGTCCATGTACCAAAAATGCCATTGCGTTGGGATTTGAGAATGGGGCAGAACCCAGAACAGTGCGTGCAAACATGCGTTGTAAGCCACCTTGGACCACCAGGAAAGGTGGGATATAAATGTTTAAATAAATAACATATACAGCTTTACTCTGCTCCAGTTAGACCTCACCTAGAGCATTGTGTCCAGTTTTGGGCACCACAGTTTCAGAAGGATCTAGACAAGCTGGCACGTGTCCAGAGGAGGGCAATGAAGATGGTGCGGGGTGTGGAGACCAAGTCCTATGAGGAAAAGGTTGAAGGAGCTGGGTGTGTTTGGCCTGGAGAGGAGACGACTGAGAGGTGATATGATCACCGTCTTTGAGTACTTGAAGGGCTGTCCTATAGAGGATGGGGCGGAGTTGTTTTCTTTTGTCCCAGAAGGTTGGACCAGAACCAGCGGGTTGGAATTAAATCAGAAGAGTTTTTGGCTAAACATGAGGAAGAACTTCCTGACAGGTAGAGCGGTTCCTCAGTGGAACAGGCTTCCTCAGGAGGTGGTGGGCTCTCCTTCTTTGGAAGTTTTCAAGGAGAGGCTAGATGGCCATCTGACAGCAATGCGGATTCTGTGAACTTAGGCAGAACATGAGAGGGAGGCTGAAGGGTTGCCTCAGGGCTTCATCCTCCTGGCCCTTTCTTACATGCCCGGGGAAATGCTGATTGCCACCTTGGGGTTAGGAAGCCATTGCTCTCCAGGCCACTTTGGCCAGGGATCCTGGAGGGTTTTGTTTTTGTTTTGCCATCTTCTGGGCATGGAGCTGGGGTCACTGTGTGTGTGTGTGTGTGGGGGGGGGTATTTGTGAATTTCCTGCCCTGTGCAGGGGGTTGGACTAGATGACCCTGGAGGTTCCTTCCAACTCTATGATTCTTTATGTGTGTAGGACTGTCGGTGTAGGAGAGACTTCATCCCTAATAAAAAGTCTCCTCCTGAGCTGAATCATTAACCCCGCAGCTTTGTTCTTTCTGCAAGAAAGCCTCCTGTACTATTCTGGTTTGCACATTTTACGGACCAATAGCTTCGTGTAATTCCCTCCCATCAACTGCAGAGAGCCAGTCTGGTGTGGTGATTAGGAGCACGGACTATAATCTGGGAGAACCAGGTTTGATTCTCCACTCCTCCACATGAAGCTGCTGGTGTGACCTTGGGTCAGGCACAAGTTAACGTAAGAACATAAGAGAAGCCAATGTGGGCCAGGCTAGCCCGATCTCATCAGATCTCGGAAACGAAGCAGGATATAAATGATTTTTGTTACTCTCTCCGTGGCAAAATTTATGGGGGCGATAATTAAACAACAGAAGAAAGGCATGATCTCATTTTATAATTTTATTTTCTGCTCAGTGCTATCGCTGTATGAGCAGTACTAGATAGATAGGTATATAGATAGATAGATAAATGATAGATAGATAATAGATAATGTTTGGCCTTCCTCTTTCCCTTCTGCCTTCAACTTTTCCTAGCATTATCATCTTTTCCAGTCCCTCTTGTCTTCTCATGATGTGACCAAAGTACCATAGCCTCAGCTTAGTCGTTTTAGCTTCTAGGAAGAATTTGTGGCTTGACCTGACCTAGAACTCAGTTATTTGTCTTTTTGGTGGTCCACGGTCTCCGTAAAACTCTCCTCCGACACTACATTTCAAAATGGATCGGTTTTCTTCACTGTCCAACTTTCACACCCATACATAGTAACGAGGAATACCATGGCATGAACGAACTTGATCTTGGTTGCCAGCAACGCATCCTTCCACTTTAAGGTCTTTTCTAGCTTCTTCACAGTTGCCCTTCCCACTCTCAGTCTCCTTTTGATTTCTTGGTTGCAGCCTTCCTTTTGGTTGACGTCCACTCCAATTCTTCCGGCCCAAATAATACAAATATTGGTTAAAAGCCAATTTGCAAAATAATTCCCTAGATCACATTCAGAGAAGAGAAGAGAAAAGAGATTAGATTTCTACCCCGCCCTTCACTATCCAAAGGCGTCTCAGAGCAGCTTACAATCTCCTTCCCCTTCCTACAACAGACACCCTGTGGGGTAGGTGGGGCTGAGAGAGGTCTTTTGAGGACTGTTCTTGAGACAACAGCTCTGAGAGAACTTGTGACTGACCTGAGGTCACCCAATTGGCTGCACGTGGAGGAGTGGGGAATCAAACCCGGTCCTCCCAGATTAGAGCTCCTTGGAGAACTGGGACTGACAGAAGAAGAAGAGGAGTTGGTTTTTATACCCCACCCTTCACTACCCAAAGGAGTCTCAGAGTGGGTTACAACGTCCTTTCCCTTCCCTTCCCCTCCCCACAACACACACCCTGGGAGGTAGGTTTTAACTAGGGCGACAGATGTCCCTTTCCTCCCTCAGTGGGTCAGAACTGCATACCAGAGATGGCATCTGAGAGGTCTTAATTTTAATGACAACTGCACCGGTTGAAGGATATTGTGGTATTTTATTAGTGTTTTAATTGTATTCATTTTTGTATATTGTGTTTTTTTACCAAATTTGATGTAACCCGCCCTGAGTCTGCCATGCGGGGAGGGCGAGATATAAGTTGAATAAAATAAATAAGTAGGTGGGGCTGAGAGAGCTCTTTCGAGGACTGCCCTTGAGAGAACAGCTCCGAGAGAACTTGCGACTGACCCAAGGTCACCCAGCTGGCTGCATGCAGAGGAGTGGGGAATCGAACCCGGTTCTCCCAGATTAGAGTCCACGACACCAAACTGGCTCATCCATTCCCCCATCCATTCCATTCTATCCCTCCCCCCGTCCCATTTAACCCCCTCCTCTGTTCTCCCAGGGACTGCTGGACCCCAGCTGGGAATAGCGTGTTATGGAGCACCGATGAATTACCTTTTCTTTGCGGACGGCATGCTTGGTGCGTGGGTATGCTGTAGAGTGTGTGCCGGACTGTGGCTGAGTCAAATTTTATTTCACTCGAGGGGGGAGGGGGATTTCTTAGAAATGTTGAGCTTTTAATTCCAAAGCCTAAGAGCCTCCTCCTTGCTGGGCTTTGTCTGTAAGCACATGAAACCCCGCTGTTCATATTGATTAGATACCTAGGTGGTAGCAGCCTCATCAAATGCGCTGCCAGTGAAACAAATCATGCAGGATAATCGGGATATGTATTTTGGAGGGCTGGAATCAATTGTTTTCTCTTCCAGTGGCACAGAGCCGACTGTGTTTGCAAGGAAGGGGGAAAGGTATTAAAGAATTCGGGAATTTGGACTGTTCCGCATTCATATTTTCCTCGCATGTAATTCCTGTTTCTTGGAGGGGGTTGTTGTTGTTCCGTATGTGTTCTGCTCCCTCTAGTGGCCAATTTGATGTCACACAGGTTTATTTCCAGCGTGAAGACCTGCGGTTTAAATCTGCAGGGAATTATGCTGGAAATAAACCTGTGTGACATCGAATTGACCACTAGAGGGAGCGAAACACATTTTATTTATTTTTATTTTTTATTTTCGCATTTCTATCGCATTTCTATCCCGCCTTTCCAGCGAACCGGCTCAAGGCAACGTACGGAACAGAACCCCCCCCCCCCCAAGTAACAGGAATTACAAGTGAAGAAAATGCGAATGCAGAGAAGCCCCTCGGGTGGGAGAACAAGAGGAGGATCTCCCACTGGAATCACCCAAAGGCTTTTAAAACCGATCTGCAAAAGCATCTCCATAGTTTGCGGCTAAATACAATTTCTCTTCTTGGGTAATCTGCAACAGAATCTAGTTAAATCTGGAGGGTAGGATACTCGAGTGGGGGGCAACTTCCATCAATCCCCCCTCCCCCTGCAGACCATGAAGGGCCCCTGCTCCTTTGGGTGAGGGTCCCTCAGGATCAGCTCCATTCTGCTGATGGAAGCGCCTTTTGTTAGTGGGCATTTTTAACTTGGAGGTTCTAAGCCCATTCTCCCCAGAGGTTGGGCAATTATGTTTGACCAAAACGGGGTCTCATGGGCAGATTTGGTTCTCCAAGGTGGGGTGGGGGACTCCTCAAAGAGACCCAAATAGCTGCTATGGAAAGGCTCAACTTTTTGTGGGCCCTCTTCTTGGGCCGAGTTGGTGTGTGGCCCAAGAATTCAGCCTCTGTGTAAGAAAGGGCTGGTTCTGACATACTCTCAAATCATGGAAGAGTCCCGTAGCACCTCAAAGACTAACAACATTTGTGGCAGGGGATGAGCTTTCGTGAGTCTCTGCTCAGTTCTTCAGATATTGTGGTAAAAAAAGCGCAAGAGTCCAGCAGAACCTTAAAGCCTAACAACATTTGTGGCGGGGGAACAGCTTTCGTGAGTCACTGCTCACTTACTCCAGACAGCCGCTGACAGTCGGAGAAGCCAAGACTGGCCTTTCCAGACCAAGCCTTTGAAATGGTCTAAGACAGCTTCATCTCATCTTGTCTTTTTTTTGATGCCAAGCCTGAAGGCAAGTAAGCAGGATTGCCAGACTCCAGGTGAGGCCTGGAGATCTCCTGGAATCACAGCTCATCTCCATACAACAGAGATCAGTTCCATTGGAGAAAATATCTGCTTCAGAGGGCAAGCTCTATGGAATACCATAGATTCCAAGTGAAATCCTTCTCCGAACTCCCCCCCGTATCTCCAGGAAGTTCCCAGCCTGGAACTGGCAACACGAGGCCTTTGGCCCCAGAGAAAGTATTGAAAAAAATGAAAGATAAGCAAAGCAAGCAAATGGACCGAGCCCACTCGCAGTGACCCATCTTGATAAGTGGCTGGTTGATTTTTGAATAGGCTAGTGAAAGTCCAGAAGTTGTGTTCAGCCAGGGTGGTGAAGTCTCTCAGAGGACAGTAAAACATCCCTGTCACCATCCGGCCTTTCCCGCCATAGTGCCTCCTGTCCGTAGGTATCAGGCATCCTTGATCACACAGCCCCACCTGGTGAACATATTGTGAAACTGTAAGGCTATGGTAGGGGAAAGGAGAATAATAATAATAAGAGATTGTCTTTATACCCAACAAGAAGTGGGGACCCGCGATACTCACGGGGGGGGGGGGAGAGCTCCATGCAGAGGAGAAAGCCACTGCAGGTGAGCCTTCTTCCCTCCCCCCGCCTGGCCCCCGTCAAGCTCTCCACCCCACCCGGCAGCGATGGCGAGGCTCATGCAGCTCCCAGCCGCCAGGACCACCAAGCCCTCTCCCTCCCCCCGCAACAGATGCGAGGCATCGTTCCAACTGCGTTCCCTGCGCACGCGCAGGGGACGCTTTTTACTTTGGGGGCGGGATTTAAGTATCCCCCGAATACTTCTTTTCTTTTACTTTTCAGATTTTTTTTCTTTTACTTTTCAGATTTTTCTGCACACCTGGGGAGTCCCCCAAGTGTGCAGGAAAATCTCTTTGCCCTTTAGGTGCCCCCAATGTGCGAATTTAGATATCCGCACACAGGGGGTGCCTTGGCTGTTAGAGATATAGATGCTCCCTCTAAGCTGTGGAGTCTTGTGAGCAAAAAGTCTACTTTATCAGCTACTGGCATTAAAGTTGTGAGGGACTGATTTGGCTACTGCAAAAATTAGTTTGTTCTGGAGCCGTCCTTCCTGAGCTAAGACGAAAATGTGTGAGCCAGAGGCTAAAAAACGGTGAGCTAGCTCACACTAACTCAGCTTAGCAGGAACAGTTTGTACCCCGCCCTTCACCCGGAGTCTCAGAGCGGCTTACAATCTCCTTCCCTTCTCCCCACAACAGACACCCTGTGTGGTAGGTGGGGCTGAGAGAGCTCTTTTAAGGACTGCTCAGGAGAGAACATGGGGGCCTTTAAGAAGTAGAGGCCCTTTATGGAAGGGGGCTGGCCCTTTAAGGAAGGGGGCGGAACCCCCAATAGCTCCACCGTAGCTACGGGCCCGGTCTCCCAGACCCTTGTCTACCCACTAGCCCTCTGACCAGCACACCTATTAATGGTGCGCTGCTGGTAATATTGTTAGACAGAAATGCTGTCTCTGGTTGTGTTTTCTCCAGCCCAATCTGAGAGAACACCCATTGCAATTCTTGTAGAGCAGAAGAAATCTAGGCCTTTATTAATAAAGGAAGAAGCACAGGTACAGCAGGGCTTTAGACCCTCAAATACCACTGGCTCTCCCGAAGTTGCAATGGGAGACGTAGGATTTTATACTCAGTATGACGCCTGGAAACAAATCATGATTATTGGTTCCCTCAAATTTTGTCATGTGCCCATCATAACCTTCTGATTGGGCTAGGATCGGTGGGCTGAGCTTTGTCAAGTAAAGATGGTATAATTTTAGCTAAACAGTGGGCCTACTTCTTCCCATAGTACGAAGCGCTAAAAGTTATCTCATGCAGCAGATATGATATAGTGCTGTGTGTTCTTCATCTAACTTAAGCTAACTGAGATCAGAAGCAAGCACAGCTATTGTTTACTAAGAAAAAGCAAGGTCACAAGCAGTGTAACCGCCTGTCAGCATTTAGCATTTTCCCCCAGCATGCATTTAAGCAGTGAACCAAAGTGAATATCTGAATATATGTTCGTGATTGATTTCTATTTCTGTGGTTAGAATAATCAATGGCACTTAATATAGGTATGTCTATCTATGCCAGAAAGAAGCTAGAAGCTAAGTGTGCTCACCAAGGTTAGTCAGGTCAAGTCAGTGGCAGAGTACAGGGTGTATAACAGTGTTTCATAAACTGTGCATACAACAATATCTTTAAAAGGGTTCCCTCCACGAACCCATGAAGGATTCCTGCTTATTCTCCCCTGGAGGCTTTTGGGTGTGCGTTTCTTCTAGCAATAAAGGCCTCCAGCGAGGCTTTTGCTCGTTAAGAAGCCCATTAATACTGTCGGTTAATCCCTTTATGACTCCAGGGAAGCTTTGTGTTCGTTTTTTTTAAAAAACAGAGGAACTGTTGGTCTCCTGCCAATGCCAAAAAACGGTGCCACGCTTCCAGGAAAGGATAAGCTCGCGCCGAAATCCTCACCTGCCACTGAGAGCGCTTGGCAACCTCTCTCTCTTGGCTGGTGGGCAAAACAGAAAGGCCAGGCTGGTTCAGGATATCTTGTCCTCCAGAGGGGGGGTCCGTGTCTTGGACCGACTGGTGGCAGTGCAAAACTGGGGGCAGGGGTACTGGGCACCTCCTGGGCCACTGACCGTCCCGTAGCTACAGTGGGCCTTTTGGGGGCTCCGCCCCTGCAAGATTTTTCTTAGAAGGTTTTTTTCGGGCGAATTGGGAAGGGTCATGCACATGGGCCCCTGCTTCTTCTCCAGCTGATCGGCAGGCCACATGCTCCCTGCCGATCAGCTGAAGGGCCCTTTTGCAGGAGGGGAGGGAGAGGGGATGCCCACCGGTGGTCGGACTGGAGCAGACATAAAAATAATGGCAGCCCCACCAGAAAAATTTTGCAACACAAGTCACGAAATCCTGTCTATGGGTGTCATGACTCAGGTGGGGTGTCCCCTGACGCTGCCACCACTCTGGATATAGGTTCCCAAGACGTTCAGACCTCTCCTTATTGGCCGAATAAAAGAGTGTGCGGACCAGGCAGATTCAACAACAACAAAAGGTTTATTGTGTAGGAGGTCAGTCCTTTCCTCTGGCCCTGCTCCCTGGGAAAAAGAACAACCCCCAACCGGTCCCAGCTCTTTCATTGCAATCCTCTCTTCCCTCCTATTGGCCCGATTTGTCGCCAAAACACACACAGGGGCCCCTGGGAGTTGTAGGCCCAGCACTTTCCACTGCCCGCCAGGCTCCCCGGCCTACCAGGCCTCACTGCCACAGGCCGGGTCATGGCAAATGGGCCTGGCCACTGATATCTCCTTTCACAAGCACTTAGGTGGGGAACAGAAAGGCTGCTCTCACTTGGCCCGTACCCGATTTTGAAGCCGGGCAGGAAGGCCGATTGCCAGCTGCCTTTCAGCACAGCAAAAGCGTCGCAACGCACGGCTGATTTCGGCCTCTATGTCAAGTGCCGCCGTGTCGTACGCAGCCTGATCCCGTCAGTCGCAAGGGATTCCTGCATCTCATTGATCCCTCCGCTGGCCTGCTGGGCCGTGATTGGAATAAGTCCACGAGGAACCACGGTGCTGCAGATACCGAGAAAACAAAATACACTGTGAAAAAGCCATTCCTTACAATTACATATAAATAAAGACTTTTGCAAACTTATTTGTCTGATAATTATTTTAAGGTTAAAGGCAATATCGACAGAAGGAAACTTTATAAAGTGAAACTTTGAATGCATGTCTACAACACGTCTTCCGAAATCAGTCTTAAACGGAGAGGTGTACCTGCGTCAAAGGACAAAACACAAGCCGCGGCAAAATGCAAAACAGAATACAAGTCAAACCAGGTTGCTTGACAGCCTACAAAACGACTCGAGGAAAAAGTTCAAGCGCCAAGATCAGCGACATGTGTTTTCCGTGCTTTTGGGGAGCAAGACTGTTAACAGCGAGCACAGCGATATCTTTCTGCGGACGATACGGCTTTCCAGCAAGCTAGCGTGTCGCCCAGGTAAGGTCACGTTTCCGTTCTTCATCAGAGTCAAGGATGTTTATATGGAGCTCCCAAACTTCATGAAAACTCACACCGATTCCAATACACACAAGGGAGCAAACTCCTTCAAACTCAGAAGGGTTGGTGGAAGCTCTTGATTGAAGGCTTTGGGCCAAACTGCTGCCCAGCAGCATTCTGGGAAGCCTCAGGCTATAGCTGTGATTCTAGAGGTGCAAACACTGCTATGGAGCTGGCGGGGGGCAGGGGGAGAGAAAGAATAAGAGCCTTAAATTTGTGCACAAGTTACAATTGTGTCCAGCAAGTTAAAAAACCTTTTGCATAGAACTTTGGGGGGGGGGGGGGTCCTTCAGGTCTTCCTTGGTATGAGTCCAGTTGCACCTTTAAGACCAACAAAGCTTTATTCAAGATGTGAGCTTTCGTGTGCAGGCACACTTGGTCAGACAATGGAACGGAATTGCATATCAAACTGTATATATCGGAGTGGCTTGTTAAATTAGCATGCAAAATAGTGAAAATATGTTTTAAAAAGCTCAGGTTTTGGTCATCGTCTGTTTCAGTTCAACTGGGGGGGGGGGGGACAACATAGGTAATAACCAGGGTTAATAGGTAATAAAGTGGGTGTGCCTTTTGCCCAGCAAGGCTTCCGAGAGCTAGCGTGGTGTAGCGGTTAAGACCAGCGGACTCTAATCTGGAGAATGGGGTTTGATTCCCCACTCCTCCTCCACCTGGAGCCTGCTGGGTGACCTTGGGTCAGTCACAATTCTCTCAGAACGCTCTCAGCCCCCCCTCACAAGGGGCCTGTTTTGTGAAGAGGAGGAGGAGAAGAATTGGATTTATACCCCCCCCTTCACTCGGAGTCTCAGAGCAGCTTACAATCTCCTTCCCTTCCCCTCCCCACAACAGACACCCTGTGAGGTAGGTGGGGCCGAGAGAGCTCTTTCGAGGACTGCTCCTGAGAGAACAGCTCTGGGAGAACTCTGACCAAAGAAGAAGGAGAAGAAGAAGAGTTGGATTTATACCCCGCACTTCACTCAGAGTCTCAGAGCGGCTTACAGTTGCCTTTCCCTTCCCCTCCCCACAACAGACACCCTGGGAGGTAGGTGGGGCTAAGAGAGCTCCCTCGAGCACTGCCCTAGAGAGAACAGCTTTGAGAGAACTTGTGACTGATCCAAAGTCACAACAGCAGCTGCATGTGGAGGAGTGGGGAATCAAACCTCCTTCTCCCATATTAGAGTCCATGCTTCTAACCACTACACCAAACTGGCTCTCTTAACAGTGTTAGCTAGTGATACCCTACAGGCAGTGCTCCCTCTAAGCTGAGTTAGTGTGAGCTAGCTCACAGTTTTTTAGCCTCCGGCTCACCGATTTTTGTCTCCAGAGCAAATTGATTTATGCAGAAGCCAAATCACAACTTCAGTGCCAGTCGCTCACAAAGTAGAATTTTTGCTCACAAGACCCCACAGCTTAGAGGGAGCATCGCCTATAGGGATAGCAGTACCGATCGCTCGCAGTCCCTAGCCCTTTACCAAATGCAGCTTTTTCTGACCATTTCGTTAACAGCCCGGTTCTATTCCTCTGTGCAGAAAGTTCTTTCAAATCATTCCAGAACGGAATGAGGAGGGAATGTTCGTAAACTGACAGTTTCCAGTGGCAGTTTAGAGTGTTCCTCTGCACAGAAGTCTCTTTGCAAAGAGAAAACTAGCACAGAGCTTTTCGTGAGCGTTCAAAAAACACTGCAGATAGTCTGAAGGGGTACAGTCTGAAGCTGGTGAAGGCCAGCAAGGAGGGAGACCACCCTTCTTCCCTCTTGGGCCAAAGGAGAACCTGACGGGATCCAACCCGCAGGGATAAGGTACGTTCAAAGAAAAAAAAGAGTAACATTTAATAAAATGTAAATGAATGAATACAGAATAGGTCAAGAGCTAGGGGAAATAAAAAAATCTCTTTTCTCGAGAATTCAATGGATAATTTCACTGTGTTAGGGATGCCAGCCTCCAGGTGGGACCTGGGGATCTTCCAGAATTGCAGCTCTTCTCTGGACTACGGAGATCAATTCCCCTGAAGAAAGTGGATGCTTTGGAGGGTGGACTCTGTGGTGTTGTGCCCAACAGAGGTCCCTGTCCTCCCCAGGCTCCATCCCCAAATCTCCAGGAGCTTCCAAATATGGATCTGGGAACCCTATGGATCCCCAATCCCCTGCCAGTGGCCAGCGGGATCCTGGCAACTCCAGTATGTTTCAGTTGTGTTCTGACACACTGGGCAATCGTTTTAATGAAGAATAATTATTTCTGACAAATAGCATTTAATACAGGTTACAATCCCCTGTGCGCTCTTTGGTCATTCTCTAGGGGCCTCTCACAGGTGCCTGCCCCCTGGCTGTTAACTCTCACCAGGGGAAGGGTGTTCTCAGTTGTGGCCCCACCCTGTGGGATACAGTCTCAGATATGACACCCACGCCGTCAGACTCGTTTCTGCAGGGCATGCAAGACTGACTTTAGGTTGGCCTTTGGAGAGTTATCATGCTTGGGCTGTTTTAATAGTGGCATGGCGTTAGCTACGTATTTTAATACTGATATTTTTCTATATTTATTATTTGCTTTTATGTTGCTTTTATCTGTTGAAAGAAGTGTTCCCTCTAAGCTGCGTTAGTGTGAGCTAGCTCATGGTTTTTTAGCCTCCAACTCACTGATTTTTGTCTTCGCTCAGGAAGGATGGTTCCAGGGTAGGGTTGCCAGCCTCCAGGTGGGGCCTGGGGATCTCCCGCTTTTACAACTGATCTCCAGCTGACAGAGATCAGCTCCCCTGGAGAAAATGGCTGCTTTGAAAGGTGGACTCTATGGGATTGTACCATGCTGAGGCCCCTCCCCTTCCCAAACTCCGCCTTCTCCTGGCTCCATCCCCAAAGTCCCCAGGTATTTTCCAACATGGACTTGGCAACCCTACTCCAGGGCCAAACTAATTGATGCAGCAGCCCAATTGCTCACTCACAACTTTAATGCCAGGAGCTTACAAAGTAGGATTTTTTTTTGCTCACAAGACCCCACAGCTTAGGGGGGAGCATTGGTTATAAGTCGCCGTGAGTGGTGCCCCCCCAATCTAATAAATATTAATCGTCATTAGCATTTTAATAAATAATGTGTGAAAAGTGCTTTAATAAATACTTATTATCTGCTGTATTAGCAATTTGTCATGGAATAAATGCATCTTACTATTACGGCTAATGGTAAAATGCATTTAATCCAACAGTTGAATGGCAATTACTAGCACAGGGAAATAATAAGAATTTATGTAAAGCACTCTCCCTACATTACTTCATATAAAACGTTTAGGACTGGATGCAAAAACACCTTTCCACTTCAGCCGTTTTAAGCCAAGCACGCGCGTTTTGCGCGGGAAAACCACGCGGCGCGCGGCCGCCTCCGCCCCTCCAGCTGTGAATCACATGCTTTAAAGAGCCTGGAGGACTTCGAAAAAGAGCCTAGTCCGTAGATTCCTCGGGGCTCGCCTAGAGCGGAGTCCTCTCTTCCCTCCCCCCGCTTCTCTATGCCCCGTTTCCCTTGCCCCAAAGAGATAGCGGAAAAGCGTCCTTATCAACACTTCCGGTGTTCGCCGAAGCGCCGATTTCTTTCTCCCTCCGCCCCCCCAGCCTTACCTCCCAATATAAAAAAAAATATGGAGCAGGAGGGTTTCAATCCCCACCACTGCTATCACAAAGAGACCAAGCGGGCGCCGCTTCCAGTGACTCCAAGGCCCCGCTTCCGTCAGGGCTCGGTGTCGGTTGATGCCGGAAGTGTCGAGCTGCGTGCCTCTCTTACCTTCGGGAGGGCTCCCCCCTCGCGCTCCCTCTCGCTCCGGGCATGCGCGGGAAGCCCGGGCCGGAAAGAGCCCTCCTGAAGGGCGGGCAGGGGGGCGGGGCCGAGAGGGCCGAGGCAGGAAGGAAGCCGGAACCGCCGCTGAAGCCGAGGGGGTCGGTCTGGAAAGGGGGGGGGGGGCAGAGGAGAGGAGACGAGAGGCCGGGCCCAGGCGGGGGCGAGGGGCGCAGGCGGTGAGTAGCCGCCCCCTTCAACCCCACCCCCCGTCGGAGAGAGGGGGCCTCGCAGCCGCCCCCCCCAAAAGCCCGCCCAACCCCCTCCCCAGACCCCTCTCAACCCACCCCCACCTCCGCCCTTGGGTCTGCCCTCCCGTTGCTTAGCAACCCCCCCCCCCGGCCCTTGGCTCCCCACCCTCCTACTTGTGCCCCCCCCACCGCAGGTCCCTGATTGACATCAGCAAGGGGGCTCCCCCCCCCACTCTAATCAAGCCACTTTCAGTTACTTTTGCATTCCATGACTCTTCCTCCACCCCCCCCCCCTCCTCGAGTCGAGTTCCTTTTTTGGGAAGGCCCATCGCCCTTTGGTGGAGTATTTGCTTTTTGCTTCGCATGCAGGAGTGGAGCGTGCTCAGGGCCTCCCCCCCCCCCCCCCCCCCCCCAGCACCTCCAGTTCCAAAAAGGTTAGACGGTCATGGGCAGTGTTCCCTCTAAGCTGAGCGAGTGGGAGCCAGCTCGCCGTTTCGTCTCCAGCTCGCACCTTTTTGCCTTAGTTCAGGAAGGAGGGCTCCAGAGCAAACTGATTGATGCAGTCGCCCAGTCGCTCGCTCGCAGTTTTTAATGCCAGTTGCTCACCAAGTAGGATTTTTTGCTCAAGGGGCTCCACAGCTTAGAGGGTGCATTGGTCATGGGATGGGGTTGCAGGGGAATAAGGTTGCCAACTCCTGGTTGGGAAGCTCCTAGAGATTTGAAGGGATGGGGCTTGGGGAGGACAGGGACCTCAAGGGGGTCCGATGCCACAGAGTTCACCTTCCAAAGCATCTGTTTTCTCCAGGGGAACTGACCTCTGCAGTCTCGAGAGGAGGTATAATTCTGGGCGATCCCCAGGCCCCACCTGGAGGCTTGCATCCCTAGATGGGGAAGAGGAGTCTGGTGATATAGAGGGGGAAGATCTCCACCTGAGACCCTGGAGAGCCGCTGGTAGTCGGAGTAAGCCATTCTGACCTTGATGGACTGACTGGGAGTCCAATTCAGTGTAAGGCAGCTTCGTGGGTGGGTGGGTGGGAGGGAAAGCCCTCCACCCAAGACCTTGAAGAACCATTGCATATTAGAGTAAACAGTACTACTAATAATTGTCGTATGGCAGTGTGTGTAGTGTAGCCAGGAGATCCTAAGATTGCCTGGCAGGCTGAAGTTCTAGCTCTTTCAGTGTTACGCACAGTCAGTATTTTTTCCACCTATGCCAGGCCCTCCGGCTGGCTCCTTATTTGTCTAGG
Source organism: Lepidodactylus listeri (assembly GCA_029233225.1). Lineage (NCBI taxonomy): Eukaryota > Metazoa > Chordata > Lepidosauria > Squamata > Gekkonidae > Lepidodactylus > Lepidodactylus listeri. The sequence goes on along the minus strand of JARCFY010000022.1, from coordinate 10,420,238 downwards.
TCAGACCTTGCCACCTTTAGCCGTGCAACGGTTACCTCCGGACTGGACTACTGCATCTCGCTCTGTACGGGACTGCCCTTTAGAAATGCTTCGGAAACTGCAGGTGGTCCAGAATGCAGATGGTGAGCTGGACTTATTTGGGGGCGGGGGGGGGGCCTGAGAGACCTCTGAGAGAACTGTGACTGGCCCAAGGTCACCCAGCTGGCTTCATGTGGAGGAGTGCAGAACTGAACTCGGTTCTCTAGATTAGGGTCCATTGCTCTTAACCACTACACCATGCTGGTTCTCAGGGTGAACACTACTGATCTTGATGGATTGGTGGTCCGAGTCAGTATAAGGCTGCTCCCTGTGTAAATGGGAAAGACCTCCACCCCGGAGAGCTACTGCCAGTCAGAGTAGACAATACCGATCTTGGTAGATCAAGGATGAGCCTCAGTACAGTAAGTGCCTGTATATATACTGATGTGGCATTAAGGGCCCTTAACTATGGAAGGTCTTTAGGTTCTGCTGTTTGATCATATACATATCACGGTGGAACTTGTGCTTGGCATATGGCTGTCCCGGGTCCTGTTCCTGACAGTGCCAGTTAAGAGAGAAGAGGGAGAGATTGGATTTATGCCCCATCCTTCACTACGTGAAGGAGTCTCAGAGCTGTTTGCAATCTCCTTCCCCTCCCCACCACAGACACCCTGCGAGGTAGGTGGGGGCTGAGAGAGCTCTTTCGGGGACTGCCCTTGAGAGAACAGCTCTGGGAGAACTTGTGACTGGCCCAAGGTCACACCAGCAGCTGCATGTGGAGGAGTGGGGAATCAAACCTGGTTCTTCCAGATTAGAGTCCGTTCTCCTACCCACTGCACCGAACTGGCTCTCAGATCAGTAGGCGATGTGAGGTCTTCCCAAGAGACCTTGGAGAGTCGCTCCCTGACAGTGTGGATGAGAGTGGCCTTGGTCGACTGGAGGTCTTACTTGGAGATGTCTTTGGACTCTGTGCTACCACTGGATAAACAAGTGTCCATGGTAGCACAGTCGGCATTTTTCCTCCTACTCCAGGCCCTCCAGCCGGATCCTTATTTGTCTGGGTCAGACCTTGCCACCTTGATACATGCAGCAGTCACCTCCAGACTGGACTACTGCAATTCGCCCTACATAGGGCTGCCCTTGGAAACACTTCGGAGGCTGCAAGTGGTCTAGAATGCCACTGCCAGTATGCTGACTGGAACATCATAGTCTGCTCATATTACTCCAGTTCTTGCTCTGTCCTTCTGCTACAGGCAGACAAACACAGCTACCCATCTTGATCTATCGCTAGAGAGAGAGAGATTTTCAGATGGTTGCACATGATGCTACCTTAGCATATGTATCTCAGTTTTTGCTGTCTCGGGGTGTGTGTGTTTTAAAAACGGAAAACACAAGTTTTGTAGTACGAAAAAGGAAGTGCATAATTTGGACTGAAACAGTTTTGTGCGTTTCACAATAGCACAGGTGGCCGATCAGGGTAGAGTTAAAGCTTTATGACCTTAAAAACACTGAACTCTTTGTTCGTGAATTATTTTACACCGCGCAGCATAGTCATTGTGGATGAAATCAAGTCACCTTTAAACAGCAGGTAAACCCTTTAAAAGATTGTATGTGTATTGTGAAACGCACAAAACTGTTTCAGTCCAAATTATGCACTTCCTTTTGCGTTTTTAAAACACACACACCCCGAGACAGCAAAAACTGAGATACATATGCTAAGGTAGCATCATGTGCAACCATCTGAAAATCTCTCTCTCTCTAGCGATAGATCAAGATGGGTAGCTGTGTTTGTCTGCCTGTAGCAGAAGGACAGAGCAAGAACTGGAGTAATATGAGCAGACTATGATGTTCCAGTCAGCATACTGGCAGCGGCATTCTAGACCACTTGCAGCCTCCGAAGTGTTTCCAAGGGCAGCCCTATGTAGGGCGAATTGCAGTAGTCCAGTCTGGAGGTGACTGCTGCATGTATCAAGGTGGCAAGGTCTGACCCAGACAAATAAGGATCCGGCTGGAGGGCCTGGAGTAGGAGGAAAAATGCCGACTGTGCTACCATGGACACTTGTTTATCCAGTGGTAGCACAGAGTCCAAAGACATCTCCAAGTAAGACCTCCAGTCAACCAAGGCCACTCTCATCCACTCTGTCAGGGAGCGACTCTCCAAGGTCTCTTGGGAAGACCTCACATCGCCTACTGATCTGAGAGCCAGTTCGGTGCAGTGGGTAGGAGAATGGACTCTAATCTGGAAGAACCAGGTTTGATTCCCCACTCCTCCACATGCAGCTGCTGGTGTGACCTTGGGCCAGTCACAAGTTCTCCCAGAGCTGTTCTCTCAAGGGCAGTCCCCGAAAGAGCTCTCTCAGCCCCACCTACCTCGCAGGGTGTCTGTGGTGGGGAGGGGAAGGAGATTGCAAACAGCTCTGAGACTCCTTCACGTAGTGAAGGATGGGGCATAAATCCAATCTCTCCCTCTTCTCTCTTAACTGGCACTGTCAGGAACAGGACCCGGGACAGCCATATGCCAAGCACAAGTTCCACCGTGATATGTATATGATCAAACAGCAGAACCTAAAGACCTTCCATAGTTAAGGGCCCTTAATGCCACATCAGTATATATACAGGCACTTACTGTACTGAGGCTCATCCTTGATCTACCAAGATCGGTATTGTCTACTCTGACTGGCAGTAGCTCTCCGGGGTGGAGGTCTTTCCCATTTACACAGGGAGCAGCCTTATACTGACTCGGACCACCAATCCATCAAGATCAGTAGTGTTCACCCTGAGAACCAGCACGGTGTAGTGGTTAAGAGCAATGGACCCTAATCTAGAGAACCGAGTTCAGTTCTGCACTCCTCCACATGAAGCCAGCTGGGTGACCTTGGGCCAGTCACAGTTCTCTCAGAGGTCTCTCAGGCCCCCCCCCCCCGCCCCCAAATAAGTCCAGCTCACCATCTGCATTCTGGACCACCTGCAGTTTGGACTCAAACTTTGTCCTGTTGCTTCCGGCCAGCGCGGCTACCCCACCTGAATCTACTTCCATAACATTTAGCAGTGGAGTCTCCCAGGGGCTCGGCTTTCAGCGTTCTCACCGGCTCTCCCTCCTAGCTGGGAATGCTGGCGCATCGACAGTTGGTATCCTAAGCTGGGGAAGAGAATTCTTTGCTAGTCTCCTTGATGAAAAGGGCCGCTGCCCTTCGGCCCTCCCTCCTCTGCCCTTTGGATGCTGCTTCAGGTAGAGAAGGCAGGCTTTTAAGCTGCACAGACGCTCAAAGCTGGGGATGCCCAAAGGCCGGCTTCTTTTCTGTGCGCAAATGCTCATTGCGCCTGCCGATTCTTTCGTCTGACACATCGGTGCTCATCAAGGGCGCATGATAGCATTTCAGGCCCTTCCAGCCGCTTGTCCCTGTTTCCCCAGGGCACTGCTTCCTTCCCTCGCATAGCCAGAATGCCGTGTCGCCGATTTGATCTGCCCTGTTGCCTCCTAGGTAATGTGAAGTTTCAGGTCCTGATTAAAAAGAAGGAAAAAAAAAGATTTCAGAGACAACCATTTCCAGCTGCCATGCTGGGAGGAATCCATTAAAAGTGTAGCCTAAACTCCTCCTCCACACTGGAGGCTGCTTGAGGCATCTCTGCTTGAGTCACTCCTCCAGCTTTTCCTCTCTCCGGTCAGCCTCTGCTTGGAACGTCTGATTCTCCATCAGGTGCATCAGGTGTGATTAGATCACCCTGTTGGGTTGATAGCCGATAGCAGGAGTAATGGATATGAAGAGTTTTAACTGTCATCGTGGTTGCTGTATTACGGTTTCGACGTTGCTTTGAGAGCCAGTTTGGTGTTGTGGTTAGGAGCGCGGGCTCTCATCTGGGAGAACCAGGTGTGATTCCCCACTCCTCTGTTTGCAGCTGTTGGATGACCTTGGGTCGGTCACAAGTTCTCTCAGAGCTGTTCTCTCGTGAGCAGCCCTCGAAAGAGCTCTCTCAGCCCCCCCTACCTCACAGGGGGTCTGATGTGGGGAGGGGCACGGAAAGGACATGGTAAGCTGCTCTGAGACTCCCAAGAGAAGGGCGGGGTATAAATCCAATCTCTTCTCTCTCCTCTTCTGTCATTTGGGTGTTATTTGCTAAGGCTCTGAACCAACGCAATAAAGTTTACAAAAGAAGAGCTTCAGGGGTTGCTGGCTGTTGCAGCTCTGCATGAGTCACTGTTTGGGACTTTCCTCTTCGAGATCGTTGAGCCTGCTGAGAAAATTCTTAGGAACTGTTGTCGCTTTTAGCACCCCGCTCTAAGAATCTCTCAGTGACTTCAGGGCCTCCTGAAGGGGGGGGGGGGTCTCGTGACTTCTGAAGCTCCTCTCTCCGTTTTGCAAGACTGCTTCCTGATTTCTTTTTCTCCAGATGTGTGGCTCATCCCAGTTAGCCGAGAGACTGTTGAGAGTTCTTGGGCTGGGCCCTGTGAGGTCATTGTATTACTAGTAGATCCCAGTTGAATTGGGCAAGCGTTTGGTATGTTTCTCACCACTGGAAATTCCCCACTTCCTCTGAAAGAAGGTGTGAAGTGGAAAGCCCCCCTCTGGTTGCTGTTCCTTCAATCTGAAGTGTGTTGGTGGGGGAGACAACCACAGGATGCTTCCCTGCCTGATGTGTTTGGCTTTCTCTGCTGTGGGGCAGAGATTCCGTTTTGGAAAAGGGAGGAGATGATTACTACGATCCATCTTCAGACTTTTCCTTCCCCTGTGAATTGAGGCATCTCGAACTGTCGAAGGGTCTCCCAAGTTCAGCTTTCTTCCTGCCGTGGATCCTCGTGGCCCGCCTCTCTGTTTATTTGATCCATTTGTACGGGACCCAAAGGAACCTACACAATTCTCCTCTCTTCCACTTTGTCCTCACAGCAACCCTATGATGTAGGCTGGGCGGAGGGAGTGTTGAGCGGCCCCAGGTCACCCAGCGAGCTTCCGTGGCACGGCCTTTATGCCTCCTTGTTGGCTTTCCAGCGGAACTGGTTGAGGCCACTGTGTGAGACAGGGTGCTGGACTGGATAGACCACTGGTCTGATCCAGCAGGGGCTCTTCTGAGGTTCTTATCAGGGAAAGGCCTCGGCCTCTGTGCCCTGTTGTTGGCTGTCCAACTCCAGAGGAACTCACTGGCCATTGTGTGAGACAGGATGCTGGACTAGATGAACCACTGGTCTGATCCAGCAGGGCTCTTCTTATGTTCTTATCAGGGAAAGGCCTCGGCCTCCATGCCCTGTTGTTGGCCCTCCAGATAAACTATTTGGCCACAGTGTGAGACGGGATGTTGGACTGGATGGACCACTGGTCTGATCCAGCAGGGTTCCTCTGATGTTCTTCTCAGGGGAAGGCCTTGGTCTCTCTGCCCTGTTGTCGGCCCTCCTGAGGAGCTGGCTGGCCACTGTGTGAGGTGGGATGCTGGACTCGATGGACCCTCACTGGTCTGATCCAGCAGGGCTCCTGATTTCTTATGAATGCCTCAGCCTCTATGCCCTGTTGTTGGCCCTGAAGAAGGACTGTTTGAGGCGCCTGTGTGAGACAGGATGCTGGACTAGATGGACCACTGGTCTGATCCATTAGAGCTCCTCTTATGTTCTTAATTATGAGTGGGGATTCGAACCCAGGTCTCCCAGATCCTGGTCCGACACTCTTAACCAGTACCCCGCACTGTCTGTCTCTGTATCGGACCATGAAAAACAGTTCAGCCAATATAAAACGTTTCCACTCCTGCTGTAACATTAGACAGCCGGCTGGCCGCTGTGTGCAAACAGACTGCTGGAATCGATGGGCCTCTGGCCGGATCCAGCACAGCCCTTTGTATGTTCCTCTCCGCTGTTACGAATATACGAGAGCGTCAGCCAAGACCGGCTGGTCAGGAAGACGTCTGTGCTTTGCGGAAATGCAGGTTCCAAAACAATCCCGGAGATCTCCGGAAAAGGCCGACCTTTCTCACTGATAAAGAAACCTCGGCCGTTCTGTCGGCAGTTTGGTTTGCAGCTTCAGTTTCTGGGAATGTGGCTTTATGGACATTGGGAGTTACAAATCACTCTCATGGAACACTGTTTAAAAACCCCCTGGGCACATTTCTTGCCCTGCAGCCATGCAGACTTTTGGTTTTCCCCAGCATGCTGTAATGGTTTGCAGTCATCGGTTTTATAGGTTTTCATTCTCTGGTTTCTAATAACTTGGTGTTTGGGGTTGCACTGCGGCTTCAGCGCCACTGGTCAGCTCTCCCTGCTTCCTTTGACCAAAAGAAGTTTTGTCTCTTATTTGTCTTGAACCCGTTTAAACGGTGCATCCTTTCCAACATCAGCCGTAGCCCACCGACAGTTGGGATTTTGGGGTTTTTCAGCTTTAGGGGCTGGAAACTTATGTCTGATCAACAGGGAAAGGGGAGATCCTTTAGATCGGTTCCCGGGGATATTCACTCGGAAATCAACCTTATGGTGTTCAAAATAGGTTTTCTTCCCTCTCTAGGAAGCGCATTGAGGGCTAGAGCTTGAAGCAAGCCTGTTCCTCACCAGAAACCCAATTTGGTTCTTTACCGAGGGCGGTGGCTTAATGATAACAGATAGGATGCTTGGTCAAGGATTTGGGAATTTTGCTAACTCGGTTCAGGGCAGATTCAGGTGGGCAGCCGTGTTTGGTCTGAAGCCATAGAACAAAGTCTGAGTCCAGCGGCACCTTTAAGACCAACAAAGTTTAATTCTGGGTATCAGCTTTCGTGGGCATTCACACTTCTTCAGCTACACCCTCTCTCTCTACCTCTATGTAAGACCTGAGGAAGTTTGTTTCAATGTATTTGAAGAAGTGCGCATGCCCACGAAAGCTGATGCCCAGAGTTAAACTTTGCTGGTCTTAAAGGTGCCGCTGGTCTCAGACTATTTTCTAGAAACTCAGGACAGGCGGCCTTTTGGCTCACCCAGGTTGACCCCCCACACACACCTCCTTAGATTATCCAGTGCTTGGCCTTTTACGGCCTGGCCTGCAAATTGCCCGCCAGCCAGCCAGCCAGCCACCAGGCCAAGAGGATTTTCAGCGGTTGCCCCTTCTCTTTCAAATCAGCTCCCCCGGGGAGTTTGCGCCCTGCCAGATCTCCCAGCATCCCATAGGGCACGCGAAGCGGCTTTGTTTCGTGTGGCCTTTAGTCAGTGTTACAAACTGGGGAGTGTAAATCCCTCCCCTGAGTAATTTCCTATCAAGTTGGTGTTTTAATATGTTTTGTGGTTCAGATTCACTGCATTTATGTCATTCATTTTTAACAGTTTTAGATAAAAATATTAATGTTGATATTTTAAAATAAGTATTTTCTTTTAAATGTGACGAGGCTCCCCGAGGCTCCTGTGGGGAGAGGATGGCGGGGTATCGATTAAATAAATAAAAGTGTTGGGGCGAGCAGTTGGTTGGATCGAACCATCTTCTAGGTAGCCTTTGTCCAGTGGAAGGAGCCACTGAAGTTGCAGCAAGTCTCCTGGGTTTGGAGGAACGTTTCAGCCTTGAGCCAAAGGGAAAAGTGGGGGTATAAATATTTCAAAATCCAAGCTTTGCTCAGCGGAATGGTAGGATAGAGGGTTGGAGTACCTTCCCTTTGAGGAAAGGCTGAAGAGTCTGGGACTTTTCAGTTTAGAAAAGAGACGACTGGGGAGGATGAAGTGGTAGAAGTTTATAAAATTATGCATGGGGTGGAGAGAGTTGACAAAGAGAACTTTTCCTCCTCCCAAAGTCCTAGAAGACGAGGGCGTCCAGTGGAGCTGATGGGCAGTAGGTTCAAGATGGACAACAGGAAATACTACTTAACCCAGAGCGTGATTAAAATGTGGAATTCGCTGCCAGAGGATGTAGGGATGACCACAAGCATAGACAGCTTTAAAATGAGGGAACATCAGGGGAAGACCTCAGCCTCCATGCCCTGTTGTTGGCCCTCCAGTGGAACTGGTTGGCTACTGTGTGAGACAGGGTGCTGGACTGGATGGACCATCGGTCTGATCCAGCAGGGCTCCTGTTACGTCCTTATCGGGGGAAGGCCTCAGTCTCTCTGCCCTGTTGTTGGCCCTCCAGAGGGACTGATTGGCCACTGCGTGAGGCAAGATGCTGGACCAGATGGGCGGCTGGACTGATCCAGCAGGGCTCTGTCATGATTTAAAGTTTTAAGTGTGTCTTTAGATGTTTGGTGAGTTGGAGAAGAGCAAGGGGGTGAGGGAGGGAGGTGACTGGGTGGTGCCTGAGAGCGGATGAGCAGAGCTAAGTCAGCCAGGGTGCTCAGCCAGCAGTTCACAGTCAGTGCTCAGCCAGCCGCTCGTAATTAAGAACAGAAGAGGAGCCCTGCAGGATCAGACCAGTGGTCCGTCCCGTCCAGCATCCCATCTCACACAGCGGCCAACTAGTTCCTTGGACGGCCAACAACAGGGCAGAGAGGCTGTGCGACGGAAGCTCACTGGGTGACCTGGGGCCACTCAACACTCTCTCAGCCCAGCCTCCCTCACAGGGTTGCTGGGAGGATAAAGCGGAAGAGAAGCGAGGAGAACCGGGTTTGAGTCCCCACTCCTCCACATGCAGCCAGCTGGGTGACCTTGGGTCAGTCGCAGTTCTCTCAGGAGCGTTTCTCTCAGAGCTTTCTCGTCCCCACCTACCTCATGGGGTTTCTGCTGTGGGGAGAGGAAGGGAAGGAGATTGTAAGCCCCTCCGAGTGAAGGGTGGGGTATAAGGTCCCCCTTCTCTGTGGTGCGTCCAGAGGTTATCGCTCCCTGGATGCGTGACCCCCGCTGGTCTCTCCTCTCCAGGTGTTCTTGACGGATTGACTGCCATGCTCAGGCTTCTGCGTGCATAGCTTTCGAACATGGAAGAGAGTGGCGGCAACGAAGAAGTCATCGATTTGAATGATTTCCACCGCAGAAAAGGTAAGGCGTTCGTTTCCTGCTCCCACCGCGTTTGTCCACAAACGGGCTTATTCTGTCCCCGCCTTTCTGTCAGTTGTGGTGTTTAAGGCAGGCCCATCAAATCAAATCTCCTCTCTCGAGGCTGGAAAACTCCAGCGCTTTCCCCCTCTTGGGAGATGTCAGTCTTGGCTCATTTTCATGAAGCCCTTGCTCTGTCGCAGGGGCCCCCAACCTTTCTGAGTCCGCAGGCACCTTTGGTATTCTGACCTGGCGTGGTTGGGTGCTGCCACAACATGGCTGCCGAAGGAGGTGGAGCCTGCCATAAAATGGCTGCCCGGGCTCACGTTCAGCCACACAGTGAAGTTCCTTCTGATGCTGGTGACAGCTACTACCAAAGGAATGTTTTTTTTTTTAAATCCACACAGCTAATCAGATTTCCAGCAGCCAATCAGCAGCCTTGCTGGGCAAAAGCCGTACCTGGCCCTGCCCACTTTCTAAAAACACTTGGTGGGCACCAGGTAAGGCATTGGTGGGCGCCATGGCGCCCAAGGGCACCGTGTTGGGGACCCCTGCTCTAAAGCTTCTGGGTATGTGAAAATAGAAAACTGCGGACAGTTATTAGCAGTAGTTCCAAAAGAATAGGCAAGAAAGCCCTTTTTTGGGGGTGGGTTTCCTTGCATTCTTAATGTGGCATAAGCTTTCATGGAGTGGTGCCCGCTCCATAAAGTATGGCCTCACCCACCAAGGGAAGACCAAGGTTTTCGTTGAAATTATTGAGCTGTGCCTATGTTATTTTGGAAACCGGGTTCCGGTTAACCAGCCACTGCTGAAGAGGATTGAAACATCTGGGAGAGTCGTACGGCTGTTATTCTTTCTGCAGGGGGCTTCCTCTCCTGCTGTTTTTTTCTATTTGGAGATCTACAGACACGATTGATATATGGGACTACAGAGTTGCCTGCTGTTGGATCTGAACCAGTTCTTTCTTTACTAAATAGCGTATAGTTGATGGGAGCAATCTGTTGGATGTATGTTTATACGTTTCATTGGTTTATGACCACTAACCCACCTTTGTACTTTAATGGACGTAATATATAGTTTGGATCATATGTAGTGGTAAATTGTTGATGGTCTTCCCTTGGTGGCGGTCATTTGTGGCCATACTCCGACGCTAAGGGTTCCCTATTGTTTTTGGCATTGCCCGCTCCGTCAGGTAGGCATGGTGTGTATCCTTGGCTGGCAGACAGATCCCTTGCACAGTGTGGGAGGGGAAACAAAGGAACAGTGGGGTCAAATGGCCATTGGAGGTACAGACTGTGCGAGGCGAACACTCATTTCGTGGCCCACTTTCGTGCCTTCCATGCCCTGTATCTCTTCGTTCAGCAGCCTTTTGAGCCCACCCTTCACTAATACTTCCCCCCCCCACCCCTACAACCATGTGTGTATGTCTGCCAACTTAGGCTACACTTCGTGCATCTGGCGAAGTGGCTTCTAGTCCACCTTCTCCCATCAGCGGCAGCCTCCTGCTGTCTCCTTAGGGTCCAGGGTACCAGAACCGTCCCAGTACTAAAGAGCTGCAGCTGCTGGCGGACGTTGCCCAGGCGAGCGTGCTCGCGTCACGGCTGCCTCGGCGCTCAGCGCCCTTGAGCTTCCATTCCGCTCCGCCCTAATTACGATGCAAACCCGAGAAACATCTTCCAGTCTGAAGCCGTCAGGACCTCAAAGAATATACATATTTATGAGCCCCTGGCAGGCCTTTGCCAGTAGATAAGCTTGCCTGCCTCCCTTCAGACGGGATAAACCGCAGAGACGAGGGGCTGATCACCATCTCGGACTCCTCGGACGAAGACCTGCCCGTAATGCTGGACATCCCCGTTCGCCGGCTGTGGGAGGAGGAGGAGGAGGAGGAGGAGGACGTGGTCATCTTGATGGAGGTAGTACTGTTCCGTCCTCCATCCGTTTTACCTTATGGGGGAGGGGATGCTTTTGGCTTTGAATGGGCAAAAGTGACACAGTATACAGCAAAGGGGCAGTGCGGTATAGTGGTGAGAGCGGTCAGAGCGAATCTGTTTCAGAGAGTAGCTGTGTTGGTCGTCAGCAGAGGAGTCAAAGGTACCTGACAAAGTTCCAGGTGACCAGTCATGCTGGTCCGAAGCAGTAGGACAAATTTAGAGTCCAGTGGCACCCTGAAGACCAGCAAAGGTTTATTCGAGGTATGAGCTGTCGTGGGCGCGCACACTTTTTCAAACACACTGGCAAGGAAGCCAGAGTTCAAGCTTGTAGACAGAGGCTGACCAGCAAACCAAGACATAACACAATGCAGATGCTTTAAGATATGCAAAGGCAAAACTAAATAACAAGCTAAGGTTATAAGGTCAACAGTTGGTACATATTGGCATGTCTGGTGGCACTGTCATTTAGTCCAACAATTCTGGAAGGAGATTATTTTGATTATACATAAGATTACTTTGTTTAAAATACCTTTAGATCCTAAAATCTTGGTGTTAAATATCTGGCCAAATTCTGATTGTACTATGGGAACTAAAACTCCCTTAGAAATTTTTTGTGCTTCAGCTAGAATGGTTATAGCTAAAATGTGGGAAAGTTCCACAGAAATTTTAGTTTTTAGCTGGATAATGAAAGTTTGTGATTTATGTTTTTGTTAGATAAGATTACAGAATCTTTTCCACCCAAAAAATGAAAGTTATCAATCCAGTTTCGTTGCAATATGGTTTCCTTTCTTAGAATATATCCCAGGAAAACAAGTATTTGCTTCAGCAGTTAACGCTATTCTTATATCATAGATACTCTACTTAGTTTATGCCATATAGTGAGAGTATTTTTTGTAACTTGGTGACAATAATTGTAATTGTAGTTTTATTATTGGACAAAATATGTTACTGTTTACTTTATTATTCTTCACATGTTATGTTGCTGTAAGATGTTGAGAATTTTTCAATACAAGTTTAAATTTTTTTTAAAAAAAGGTCAACAGTTGTCTTGATTTAATTAAGAGGAGGGAAAGGACAGCAAAGTGATAAATATGTCAGAATAGGGGATAAATGTGAAAAGGCATCTTTTCTAATTGTGGGAAGTAAACTGCTTGGAAGCCCCTACCCTGGACGTTAATCTCTAAGGTGCTACTGGACTTGAATCTAGAACACTTTCAGACGCACTAAATAATGCACTTTCAGTCCACCTTCAGGGCACTTTGCAAGTGGATTTTGCTGTGTGAAATGGCAAAGTCCACTTGCAAACGGTCGCTGGAGTGGATTGAAACGGCGTTATTTAGCATGTGTGGAAGCGCTGTAAGACCGGGGAGACCCTGATCCACCCCTCTGCTGTGAACTCACTGGGTGATCTTGGGCCGGTTTACACTTTCTGAACCTACCTTCCTCTCCAGGTCGTGGTGAGAGTAAAAGTGAGAGGGGAAGAACCAGGCGTGCCACCTTGATCTCCTTGAAGAAAGGCCAGGATGATGATGACGATGATGATTAATAATAATAATAATAATAATCTGGTAGATGAAAGACCTTGTCAGTCATTGCTGTGTCCACCCCTCCCCCTCAGCAATTAAAAATAATAATAATACTGTTTTAAATCCAGCCCCGAACCTACAATGTGGGGAGGGTGGGATATAAGTCTAATAAAATAAAATAAATACAATATTGAATGCCCTGATTGATCTAGATTGGCAAGATTGATTTTAGAAGCTAAGTAGATTCAGCCCTGGTTAGGACTTGGATGGGAGACCACCAAGGAAGTCCAGGGTTGCTACGCAAATGCAGGCAGACGGCAAACTGCCTCGGAACGTCTCTCGCCTTGAAAGTCCTCCGGGGCCGCCCTAAGTTGGCTGCGACTTGCCGGCACTTTCCACCCCCACCCCCAAATATTTAAAGCAGTTTTATCCCACCTTTATTTCTCTGATTACTAGGGCTACTTCCCCAGCAGTGTTGCTTGGCAATAATTCAGGGGATAGTCCAGAGCTTGTTACTAGCGGGAGAGGGAGATGGTTCCTCCTGTTCGTACAAATGCCTCTTGATGCATATTTAGCCACTATAGCTAAATGCCTCCTCCCATCTTCGGAGGCAGGATACCTTGGATTACCAGGTGTGTGGGGGGTCAGGTTATAGGAAATGTCAACCGCCCCCCTTTTTTTCAGTCTTCACTGGGGCAGAGTGGCCCCCAAGGGGGAGAATACTGGACAGGAAGGGTCTTTGGCTAAATCTAACCCAACTGGTTATTGTGGCTCTTGCGTCCTTCTTGAGCTAGCGGAGAGGAGCACGGGGGACTCCCTGATCTGCCTTCTCCCCAGTGAGCCTTCCTGTATGCTCGACTTGTCTGTGGAAGCTCTCCTGCACGGCCCTCCCCCCTTACACTAGAGGTTGACTCGAGAGCCAGTGTGGTGTCGTGGTTGAGAGTGTTGGGCTAGTATCAGGTGTGAATCCCTACTCGTGCCACGGCAGCTTGCTGGGTGACCTTGGGCCAGTCACACTCTCTCAGCCTGACCCACCTCACAGGATTGTTGTGAGGATAAAACGGAGGAGAGGAGAATGACGTCAGCCACCGTTGGGGAGAAAGGCAGGGCAGAAATGAATTAAATCAGACCACAGTTCCCTCCCCGTAGAAGTTAGTTGCCCTTGAGATTATTCCAGTGCTTAGTTCTCGTGGCCCTTTCGTACACGCCCAGGGAAATGTTGGTCGCCGCTTTGGGGTCAGGAAGCCATTTCTCTCCAGGTCAGTTTGGCTGGAGATCCTGGAAGATTTTTTGTCACCTTCTGGGCATGGAACAGGGGTCACTGGGGGTGTGCGGGGAAGTATCTGTGAATTTCCTGCACGGTGCAGGGGGTTGGACCAGAGGACCCTGGAGGTCCCTTCCGACTCGATGACTCCGAGCTGATCCCAAGCGGGAGTCCGCCGCTTAAAACGTATTGTCCAAAACCACGACCTTTTTGGTTTACTGCAAACATCAGTCTGTCCCGCCACCAAAGCGGAGCGTTAAGTGTTTGCTGGGACCTGGGATGTCCTTCTGGAGAGCTGCTTCGTCCTGCTAACTCCTCTCTGTTCCCTCTTTAAGACGGCAGCCAAGCGGGTCCGGCGGCCCAACGTGATCAGGCCCGCCGCTCCCTGGCAAGGCGTGAACAAGGCGGGGGAAGGCGGCTCCCGAGGCGACGGGGCCACGGGGCCTCACGACGGGCAGAAGACGGCCGTTGCCCTGCGGCGGCACCCCACCCGCCGCAGTTGCGTGAAGGCTAGCGGTGTGATGCTGGGCAAGCGCAAGAGTGAGGACGAGGTCTTGGAGCTTCCAGAGTCCCCAGAACCCGCCACACCGAAGGAGGAGGACGGGACCATTCCGAAGCCAGGGCCCAGCGTGGCTCGGGCGAGAGAGGCGAGAGCGCCCCGCAAGGAGGAGGTCATTAATTTGGAGGAAGTCGTCCTGGTAGCTGACCAGGAAGAAAGGGACTTGCAGCCAAGGCGAGTGCCGGACCTCGGGGGGGCTGTCCGATGCATGCAGGAGAACGTGCGCCTCGACCACCTGTACTTCCAGCCTGCCGAGAAGGAGGCCCGTGCCGCGGGCGATCGCTTTTCTCCCCGGCCAGCGCAGTTGGAAGTCGATCTCAGGTTGCTGCCCGGGGCGTACCAGGAAGAGATCCCCGGGCCCGCCTTCCCGCGGCCCGAACCCCAGCAGGACGGCATCCCAGGCCCCGCCTCGCCTCGTCTGGCACACCCGCCGGAGGAAAAGGGAGGGCACCCGGAGGTGACGAATGAACAGGCGGGCCCGGCATTCCCCGTGCAAGGGTCTCTCGAGTCCGGCGCCGGCAGCATTTTCAAGCAGGCTGCTCCGTGGCTGGACAAAGACCTCACTGCTCTGCTTGTCAGGGAAACGGTCAGTGGTAATTCCCCCATTACCAATAGTGGTTAAGCGCACGAGCTCTAATCTGGGAGAACCGGGTTTGATTCCCGACTCCTCCACATGCAGCTGCTGGTGTGACCTTGGGCCAGTCAGAGTTCCGTCAGAGCTGTCCTTAAAAAAGCAGTTTCTGTCAGAGCTCTCTCAGCCCCACCTACCTCCCAGGGTGTCTGTTGCGGGGAGGGGAAGGGAAAGGAGTTTGTAAGCCGCTCTGAGACTCCGAGAGAAGGGTGGAGTATAAATCCAATCTCTTCCTCTTTCTCCTCCTCTTCTTCTTCTTAATCTTCTTCTGTTGGTAAAGGGTTCTGTGGTCACTAGCGGAGGTAGTGGGGTTTCCAGGTACCCCCGGCAACCAGCAGGGGTAGGGGGGACGTACTGGCCTGTGATGTCACCCTGACTCCGGCGACATGGTGACGCTCTCGTATTTGGGCAGAAACTCTTTTATGTTACAAGCCATTTTTACTCTAGAGTTTTTTTTGTTCAAATACCAGAGTGTCCCCACATCACCAGCAATGTGACGGTGTCACTGCCGGTGCGTGCCAGTTGCGATGCCAGCAACAGGGGTTTAGGCCTCAGTTTGCTGCCCGTGAGTCCTCTCACCCGCCAACTGATTGACACCGGGGGAGAAGCCCCAGAATGGAGGAATACCCTGCCCTCCCCCCAGTGGTAGTCTGGGAACCCTAGCGGGTAGAGAAGTTGCGGTGCGGGACTGAGAGTTAAGAGCGTCAGATTAGAATCTTGGGAGGCCTGGGTTCGAATCCTTACTTGCGCCGTGGAAGCTCGCTGGGCGACCTTGGGCCAGTCACACTCCCTCAGCCCGACCTTCCTTTGGGGTTGAGGATAAAACAGAGGAGAAGAGAATGATGTAAGCCGCTTTGGGTCTCTGTCGGGGGGGGGGGGGGGAAGCGGGGCACAAATGAAATCTAATAAATTCTCTCCCCCCGGTCTGATCCGAGAGCAAAGACGCTGACGTGTCTGCCTGTGGTTGTCTTTCCCTCCCGTGCAGGAAGCGAGGTTTCCGGATATAACCCGAGAGTACATCGAGGAGCTCATACAGAGCAAGAACCACTGTGACTTGAACATGTACGTGGGCTCCAAGTGGGTGTGTCCTCACTGCAAGGCCCCCTGGGGTGGGAGGGGGGTGCAGAGGAAAACCCTCATGGGCGGACTGGAGAGCCGGCAGTGCTTGACTGCTGCAGACGAGGTTGTTCCGCCAAGCTGAAGCAGCAGTCACAGTGGCTCCGCCCACTCTCCCCCCCCAGCAGTCTCCTGTTCCCTCCCTCGCACCAGTTGCTCGCGGGCCACATAAAAGACCTGGATGGGCTAGTTCCGGCCCCCGAGCCTTATGTCTGACACCCTCGCTCCAGGCTGATCCTGCACTGAGCAGGGGGTTGGCCTCCATGGCCCCTTCCAGCTCTACGAGTCTGTGTTTTCCTGGTCTGAAGCAGGACGCACAACCAGCCTTGACAAATGGTGCTCCCCGGACTTTCTGCCTTGTGCTCAGACACCCTCCCTCCTTTTATGTTCTCCTCTTCTTGCCCCTCTAGCCTGACTTTTCGCAGCCTCCCCGCCACACACCTCTCTTCATTTTCTGTTCACCAGCCCCTCCCCACCGCCTCATCGCATACCAACAGCCTGTTAATTCCTCCTTCTTTTTTTTGGAAGACTGCAGGGGGCACGATCCGCTCCGCGTAACCCGCCGTTTGCCTCTCCTCTCTTGCAGCCTTTGTAATTTTCTCCTGGAGAATCCGGATTATCCAAAGAAGGAGGGCAGAGTGGTGTTAAACCCCAACAGCAGCCTGCTCTCCAGTCAAGAGGAGACAAAGGTGAGCGAGGAACTCTCACGCACAGGGTAGCTTCCCCCCCCCCTCCAGTTCTGCCTCGGACCTTGCCTGGTGTCCTCCCGTCCCACTGATAATTAAATCTGCCGCTCTCTCCCAGTGGATGCTCTGGCCGACCTCGTCAGGATGGTCACTGAAGGATTCCTCAGTCCTCCTAGCTGTCTCCCCGAGAGCAAACTTAACTAAAGTGGCTAGAGTGTTGGGAGTCAGGAAAACCCAAGTTCGAGTCGCCGCTTGGCCTCCAAACGTTGGGCAGGCCCCTATCTCTGACTTGATGCTGGGATAAAAGCAGCGGGGTTTGTGTGGGGGGGTGCAAAGTACGCACGTGCCTTGGAGCCCAGCTCCTCGGAGGAGTGAGTGAGTGAACGTGTTAGCGATCCCCTTTTCGTGAGTTGTTGATCCCCGCCGCTGACTCCGGCTCGCCCTTTCCCCGCCCTCCCTTTAGGTGCCTCGAGTCGACTACTTTGACTTCGCCAGGCTGGCCCCACTCGACCAGCGTTGCTTCATCCAGGCCGCCGATCTCCTCATGGCCGACTTCAAGATGCTGAGCAGTCAGGACATCAAGTGGGCGCTGCACGAACTGAAGGGACACTATGCAATCACGCGCAAGGTCCTGCCTTGTCCGGCTCCTGTCCTTTCCATCTTTATATCTCCCCTCCTCTGTCTTTTTCAAGCTGCCTTGGAGTGCTGGAAATAATCCATGTAGCGTGTCTTTATCAAGTCAGAGAGTCATTCCCACCCTGGGGGTGTCCCCGGGTGTGCCCCATAGCTCAGCAAGTCGGGTTGCTATTTGGATGGGGCAGGAGAGCCAGTTTGGTGTCGTGGTGAGGAGCACAGACTCTAATCTGGGAGAACCAGGTTTCATTCCCTACTCCTCCACATGCAGCCAACTGGGTGACTTTGGGTCAGCCACAAGTTCTCTCGGAGCTGTTCTTTCAAGGGCAGTTCTCTCAGAGCTCTCTCGGCCCCACCTACCTCTCAGGGTGTCTGTCGTGGGGAGGGGAAGGGGAAGGAGATCGTAAGCCGCTCTGAGACTCCCCGCCTTGGCTGTTGCGAGTGGCTCCAGAGACGTTTGCTTGCTTCCGCCTGCCCATCTGCCGCTTATCCGTTTTTTTGCTTCTTTCAGGCCTTTTCCGATGCCATCAAAAAATGGCAGGAGCTGTCTCCCGAAGCCAGCGGGAAACGAAAAAGGAGGAAAGAGATGAACCAGTACTCCTACATAGACTTTAAATTCGAGCAAGGTGAGTCGGCAGAATGGTACGCAGGACAGCAACGCTGATTCTGTGAACTTGGGCAGATCATGAGAGGGAAGGGCAGGAAGGGTTGCCTCAGTTCTTCATTCTCATGGCCCTTTCTTACACGCCCAGGGAAATGCCGATCTCCACTTTGGGGGTCAGGAAGCAATTTTTCTCCTGGCCAGTTTGGCCCAGGGGTCCTGGAGGGTTTTTGCCATCTCCTCCTGGGCATGAGGCTGTCAGCCACATTCAAAATTGAAGGCTTTTTAGCCAGGCAGAAATAAAAAGGGGACCGGTTTGCTACTACATAAAAATTAACAGTGTTTCATGGAGAGCATTTTAGCCGGCACAATACAGGAGGCTTTTAGCACCTGGTTAAAGAGACAAGGCTGGCTTGCTCCTAATACAAACACTTGCAATGGAACTGGAAGATAAACTGCAGAAAATAAAGAAGTTAAGCATTGGTTTGCTCCTAACAAACACTGAATTGTATCAAGAGGCTGATATCTTTCCATACAATGGAACTGCTCCTGAGGAAGATTGGGATGAAATGAGCTTATATCCGGGTGCTCATTGATTACGATGGACTTTCCTTGTAACATTGTAAACCAGGGGTGGCCAACCTTGCTTCACGTAAGAGCCACATAGAATAAACGTCCGATGTCTGAGAGCCGCAAGACAGGAACAAATATCACACACACGTTTTTATTTTTTAAAATATGCAAATTTGCTTTTTATTAATGTTAAATGGGACTGCCAAAAATAAAAACAAACAAGGAAAACCGGTTATTGATAATGATATTACTTGTTTGCTAATGATATTGAGAGAGAGAGAGAGAGAGAAAAAGAGAGCGATGGAAAGAAAGAATTAAAGAAGTGGAAAGAAAGAGAGAGAGAAACTAGGAAAGCAAATAGATGGGAGGGAGGAGGGAAGGAAGGAAGGAAGGAAGGGAGAAAGAGAGAAAAAGCATGCCTCCCCTTTGCTTCCCCAGCCGCCCTGCCAGGAGCCGCACAATATGTGTGAAAGAGCCGCGTGTGGCTCCCGAGCCACAGGTTGGCCACCCCTGTTGTAAACCTTTATTGAAAGTAATGCGAACTGTTCCTTGTAATCTTGTAAATTTGATTTTTAATATGAAATGTTCCAGTCATTCATGTCACAGTGTTGGTTTGTTTGTTGTCTTTTCCATATGGATACCCGACTCCCCTCTTGGTTTTTTCTATCTCCTGGGCGTGGAGCAGGGGTCACTGGGGTTGTTGTGGGGGGGAGGTATTTGTGAATTTCCTGCATTGTGCAGGGGGTTGGACTAGGTGACCCTGGAGGTCCCTTCCCACTTTATGATTCTGTGATTCTAGGTAGGCCCAAAAGTGGCTCTCTTCTCTCCACCCCCCCCCCCGAAAACAGCTGCTGTGCCAAAATCCAAGCAATGCGGGATGGACAGGCCAAGGGGAGAGCAGAGCTGAGCCGTAGGTGCAGAGAACGTCACGCAGGGGTCTCCAGCCTTTTTGAGCCTGTCGGCACCTTTGGGATTCTGACACAAAGTTGGAGGGCCCAACCACAAAACGGCTGCCACAGGATTTGGCGGCAGCCAAAAAATGGCCACCACGAGAGGCGGAGCCACGCACAAAGGATGCCCAAGGGCAGGGGGCAAGATCTTAAAAAATACCCTGGGAAAGAGCTGTGAGAGAGGGAATAAAATTAACACCGTACTGCAGCTGCCCCCCCAAACAACCTTAGCTTAGTTTGCACAGCGGATCGGATCTCCGGCAGTCAATGAGGAGCCCTGTTTGGCCCCACCCCACTTTTTGAAGGCCATCTGCAGGTGACGGGGAAGGTGCCCCCGGGCACCGTGTTGGAGATCCCGGATGTAAGGACTCAGGAGGAGGGGTTTCCGGAACGGGTTTCCGTCGTCGTTGCTCAGGTTGGTTTGGCCTGTGGCTCAGCAGTCGAGCATAGCCCGTGTGCAGGCGCAAAGGAACACTATCCTCTGCCTCTCTAGCACATGCGAGTGTAACATCCAAAAAAGGCTTTCACGTGCAGCGTTTTTAAGTGTGATGTCGTATAGTCTGCCTCATGAGAACATAAGAGAAGCCAATGTTGGATCAGGCCAATGCCCTGTCCAGTCCAACGCTCTGTGTCACACAGTGGTTCAAAAACAGCAGGTGCCACCAGGAGGTCCAGCAGTGGGGCCAGGACGCTAGAAGCCCTCCCGCTGTTGCTCCCCCCCCAGCACCAAGAATACAGAGCATCCCTTGCCCCAGACGGAGAGTTTTTATCTATACCTTGTGGCTAATAGCCATTGATGGACCTCTGCTCCAGATGTTTATCCAGTTGCCACTTGAAGCCGTCCATGCTTGTAGCCGCCACCTCCTCCTGTGGCAGTGAATCCCACGTGTTAATCACTCCTTGGGTGAAGAAGTCCTTCCTTTTATCCGTTCCAACCCAACTGCTCAGCCGTTTCATGGAGCGCCCACGAGTTCTTGTCTTGTGAGAAAAACGGGGAATGGCCAGGACCCTGCCTCCCCCCCCAGCTTTTATGAGGGTAACCAAGGCGGGGCTTGTGCCTGGCCTCTGAATGGCGCAGGCGACTCGAGTCAAAGAGCAAGCGAGAAAGGGGAATCGCAAGCTTTCCTATCGTCTCACTCTGGCGTGTCTTGTTTGCCTTTCTGGGTCATGCTGCCGCCCCCCCCCCCCCCCAGGTGACATGAAGATCGAAAAGCGCATGTTCTTCTTGGAGAACAAGAGGCGGCACTGGAGGAGCTACGACCAGCTTGCTCTCCTCCCAGCGGTGCAGCTGGAGCGGGAGTTCTACGAGCAGAAGGTGAAAGAGATGGCCGAGGTGAGTGGCGCGCTGGGCACAAGGTCTGGGCCCTTGATGGACCCTCCGATTCAGTGGCGCTCTTTTTGTCCCTGTTGGGATGGTGACTATGCGGCTCCAGGTCTCACCTATATACCTCTCTGTTTGTACACGGCAGTTGCAATTGAATTGTAGGAAGAGCCCTGAAAGGTCATGACTGTGGTCCATCAAGTCCAGCATCCTGTTTCCCACAGTGGCCAACCACTGCCAATAAACCGGGCACGCAGGCCCAGGGCCCTGCCCTGAACAACCCAGGCTAGCCCAGTGGGAGAACCTCCAAGGAATACCAGGGACGTAATGCAGAGGCAGGCAATATCAAACCAGTTTGGTGTAGTGGATAGGAGTGTGGACTCTAATCTGGGAGAACTGGGTTCGATTCCCCATTCCTCCACATGAAGCCTGTTGGTATGACCTTGGGTCAGTCACGTGTTCTCTCGGAGCTGTTCTCTCAGGAGCAGTCCTCGAGACAGCTCTCTCAGCCCCACCTACCTCCCAGGGTGTCTGTTGTGGAGAGGGGAAGGGAAAGGGGATTGTAAGCCGCTCTGAGACTCCTTCAGGTAGTGAAGGTCAGGGTATAAATCCAGTTTCTTCTTCTCTGAACATCTCTTGCCTTGAAAGCCATATGGGGTCATCAGAAGTCAGCTGTGACTCAATGGCACGTTCCACCACCACAGGCCAAGGCTCTGTACCAGCTATTCTCTCAAGGACAGTCGTCTCAGAGCTCTCTCGGCCCCGCCTGCCTCACAGGGGAGGGGAAGGGCCAGGAGTTTGTAAGCCGCTCTGAGACTCCTTTGGGTAGTGAAGGGCGGGGTATAAACCCAATCTCCTCTTCTTCTTCTCTATTTGTTTTAATTTTTATGTAAGCCGCCCTGAGCCTTCTTCGGCAGGGAGGACGGGGTATAATTCGAATAAATAAATAATAATAAACCCTGACTTTGACGGACCAAGGGTCTGGTTCAGTAGAAGGCAGCTTCACGCATGTTCACTTGAGGCGTCTCGCCGTCTCTGAAGTGTTCGCCCGTGTCTCTTTTCAGCATGCGGATTTCCTCCTGGCCCTGCAGATGAATGAGGAGCAATATCAAAAAGTAAGTGAACTTGTTCACCCAGAGAGAAGTCGTTCCCACGGCACGTTGATACTCTGTTTGTAGGACGTGGTGTTCTGATCTTGTATAAGCTGGCCCCCGCGCAGCCCACGAAGACTTGCGTAGCCCCTTCCGTCGCAAACCAGGCCCATGCTCAGCACATCCCGGGATGTGTTTCCTTCAGGCCACCCTGGTTTGATTCAGCTGCAAGGATCCTCCTTGTTCTTATTTGGGGTTTTTCTGTTTCGGCCCAGGAGACCCTTCTTCAGAGCCCCTGTGACGCTCGTAAGGCGGTAAACAATTGATATAGGACTAAAAATGGAATGTTCCAACCTGGAATTGAACGACACAAAATCTTTTTTTGTGGGGCCACAAATGTATCTGGCCTTGTGTCAGAAGCAATT
Organism: Lepidodactylus listeri; assembly: GCA_029233225.1. Taxonomy (NCBI): domain Eukaryota; kingdom Metazoa; phylum Chordata; class Lepidosauria; order Squamata; family Gekkonidae; genus Lepidodactylus; species Lepidodactylus listeri. The sequence continues at coordinate 10,398,017 of JARCFY010000022.1, read as the reverse complement.
CCATATATCGGAGATAGTAATACTGCGAATATCTACCTTCCAGGTTAGGTCATAAGAGTACAAGTAAAATCGCCTCATCAGGGCCAGTGTAACATCAGTATGTAACTGAAGCAGCTTAAGTCACCGCTGTGGGCCAAAACGCATCAGGATATGTTTCTTTTTCGCTGCATTTGTCACTGATTATTTTATGAGGCTTTATTTGGGCCCCTACAAGGTTTTTTGTATGTTCAGAGGTTAAGACGCTGAGCTGCAGACCGGAAGGTCAGTAGTTTGGCAGTTCGGGACCCGAGTGCTGCGTGATGGAGTGAGCTCCCATCTCTGGCCCCAGCTCCTGCCAACCTAGCCGTTCGAAAGCAAGACATTGCGAGTAGATAAATAGGTCCCGCTTAGGTGGGAAGGCAACAGCGTTCCATGCACCTCGGTGTTTGGTCCTGCTGGCCGCATGACCACGGAAACATCCTCGGACAGCACTGGCTCTTCGGCTTGGAAACGGAGATGAGCACCGTCCCCTAGAGTTGAATTCGACTGGCTTTCAAGCAGGGGAAACCTTTACCTTTTTAACTTTTGGCCCTTTACTAGTTTTCTAAACTTCCTTTGAAGGTTTTTGCTCAGTTAGTTTAGTTTTTCCTCCCTTCTCTTTGTGGGCCAGTCCCCAGCGTCTCCAGCTAAAAGGATCTGGCAGTAGGTGAATTCAGGGCTCATTCCGTAGCAGGAGCTCCTTTGCATATTAGGCCACACACCCCTAATGTGGCCAATCCTCCAAGAGCTTACAGAGCTCTTCTTACAGGGGCTACTGTAAGCTCTTGCAGGACTGGCTACATCAGGGGTGTGTGGCCTAATATGCAGAGGAGCTCCTGCTACGAAATGAGCCCTGGGTGATATGAAATAGCTCACCCTGAGACCCTGGAGAGCCGCTGCCAGACAATACCGACCTTGACGGACTAATGGTCTGATTCCATATGAGGCAGCTCTGTGTGTGACCTGCTGTTAAGTTAAAATTAGGGTCTTTGCAAAAACTTGGCTACTGATCCGTTTGGAAGCGTTTGCTTTGCACAATGGATTGAGTGGACATTGGGGCCTGTACCGCACAGCTCGGAGATGCATGAATGATTTAATCAAGCAGGTAGGGGGAGAGAGCATGGATCTCTCCCGCGCTTCCGACCCTGCCCACTTTGCCTCACCGGTGGCGCCACGATGTCCGTGACGCAAACTCCCTACCCATGGCATTCCACAGCAGGAAGGAGGCCGTGAGTGTGGCGGTAGATACCGTTGTGGCTCCCTTCCAGAGCAGGGATTAATCTCCGGGGGGGGGGGGACTTTGGTTCGGCAGGACGGCCAGATGATCGAGTGCCGGTGTTGCTACGGGGAGTTTGCCTTTGAGGAGCTGACGCAGTGCACCGACGGCCACTTGTTCTGCAAGGAATGCCTGATCAAGTACGCTCAGGAGGCGGTGTTTGGCTCCGGAAAGGTGAGGAGGCCCTCGGGAGAGCGGGGAGGGAAAGGAGTTTGGAGGTCTCGTGTGGTCCCAGGAGGAATGCATGGAAGTTTTTCTAGCCCGCCAGATGCGCCCCTTTCCCCGGCTCTCTGCTTCCTGTGCCGCCTCTGATTCCTCCACTCCTGTTTTATTTACTTAACTTACTTTGTTCCTTTGTAGTCCGCCTTTCTCCCAGGGACTCAAGGCGGATTACACAGAGTGAGTCAGCGCAGTCAGCCCAATGTGACATTCAGCAACTAACGCATTATGATAAAAGAAGTGAGCAAAGGCTCACGGAAGCTCCTCCCCCGCCACCAATTTTGTTAGTCCTCAAGGTGCCACTGAATCCCGCTCTTTTCCACTGCTGCAGACAGATTAACACGGCTGCCTGTTTTAATGCATCACGATGTTGTAGTAGTGGTTTATTTCAGCTCATCCGAACAGTGGTCTGAAGCACAACCACAACATAACAGCGTACATATAAAATCCCAAAGCGAGAGTTTTAAAATTACATTTCCGATCCGGTTAAAATTATAAGCAATATAAAAAATTTAAATTTAGAACAAAACTAAATTGCAGACCTTATTTTAGCCGCCACCATTTACACTTCAGTGCTATTATAATAGCTAAGTCTTCTGCTACCTGAAGCGGTAATGATCAGATCGATATCTGACGGCAGATAAGAGGTCGCCCATGGCTCCAGTGGAAGGTGGTATTCGAGCAGAATGGGATATATCCAATATGACCTAAGAGCTAACCAACGCGAACAAAACAAAAGGAGACATGTCAGCGTCTCGATCTTGCCGGACGCACAGGTACAACGCCTGTCTGAGTATGGAGTTTGTAAGAAACGTCCCGTTAATTCTGCAGACGGTACAGCGTTTAATCTTGCAAGAGTAAAAGCAAATCTGTTAGAGGGGGCGGTGAAGAAAAAACACACCAGCTCATGTATAACATGGGAGATCCTGTTTCCGGGGTCAGGTCTTCGTTTCCAAAATACAAAAGCGAACAATGGAAAGGGGCCGGGGCAGCTGTCAGGGAAGGCTGTCCCGCGACCCACTTTGAAGTCTTGTAACCCATCTTGGGGTCTCGATCCACAGGCTGGGAAACACCGATCTCAATAATACATAAGATAAGCGTGAACTGACTGAATGGCGCTTGACTTCCTGTGATTTCTGCCCCCCCCTCGCCCCTCCCCCTGTGTGCAGTCGGAGCTCAGCTGCATGGAAGGGAGCTGTACGTGTTCGTTTCCGACCAGCGAGTTAGAGAAGGTGCTTCCGGACAACATTCTCCGTAAATACTACGAGCGGAAGGCAGAGGAGGAAGTGGCGGCCGCCTGCGCGGATGAGCTCGTCAGGTAAGGGGCGGCAGTTGGACTGAGATAGGGTCCCCAGCCCCCCTTGTTATAACAAAATGCTTTTTTTTTTTAAAAAAAAAATAGTTTTTATTGTTTCACAAATACAAGGAACAACAAAAGTACAGTACATTCAAATCAAATGATTCATGAATAGGTTTTTCTACTTTTTAACATTTTCACATTATATAAGTTAGAGTCTGTCGAGGAGTTCCTTCCTCTATCCATTTGTACACTTTAATCCATCTTTTATGGAATGTATCTTTTGTTATATTTTGCCGCTCTGTACTCAACTTATCCATTTCTGCTAATTCCAAGAACTTTTATTTTAAATCTGAGTGACAGTTTCCAGCAATTTAAAGCCTGTCCAGCCTCCCTTCCCCTGATATTGTGGGGAGGCACATTCTGAATGAGGGTTAGAGTGGATGAGGCCTGGCTAAGACTTCATCCATAGCAGGGGTGGGCAAACTGTGGCTCGGGAGCTGCATGCGGCTCTTTCACATATATTATGTGGCTCCCGGCAGGGCGGCTGGGGAAGCTAAATATCATTAGCAAACAAATACCATTGGACAAATTAATAGCATTATCAATATCTGCTTTTACCCCTTTTGTTATGATTTTTGGCAGTCTCATTTAATGTTAATAAAAAGCAAATTTGCTTATTTTCCAATAAAAGCAGGTAATATTTGTTTATGTCTTGTGGCTCTCAAACATCTGATGTTTATTCTATGCGGCTCTTACGCTGAGCAAGTTTGCCCACCCCTGGTCTATAGAGTTGCCCTGGCAGGGGATGGGGGGGGGGAACTTACCAGGAGCAGGAGGGAGGCCCAGCCGGTGTGACCCAGAAGTGATGCCATCGCATCGGGGTGGTGCTCTGGTATTCGGGCAAAAACTTTGATAAATCTGGTTACTGCTGTAGAGGTTTTGTCCAAATACCAGAGATCTCTCCGGAGTGATGATCAACAATCCCTCTAAATTGTGGAGTCTCATGAGCAAAAATTCTACTTTGTGAGCTACTGGCATTAAAGTTGGGAGTGAGCGATTTGGCTAGATAAATTAGTTTTCTCTGGAGCCATTTTTCCCGAGCTAAGACAAAAATGTGTGAGCTGGAGGCTAAAAAACTGTGAGCTAGTTCACACTAACTCAGCTTAGAGGGAACACTGGTGGTGATGTCACTTTTGGGTCACATGGGCAGTGACGTAGTCATGTTGCTGAACACTGGCTGGGCCTCCCTCTTTTTCGGGATGTCGGCCCCCCCCCCGGCCAGCTGATTCACAGCGGGGGGTGCGGCCTCGTGGCAGGAGGGGACCCACTGGCAACGCTAGTCGCCAAGTTCTTCTTTTTAAATTTTATTTATTTATTTATTTATTGCGACTTATATCCCGCCCTCCCCGCCAATGGCAAGCTCGGCGGCTAACAACATATAAATAGTACATACAATATCAAATTAAAACTCATTAAACTTACATCACAAGATCAGCGGCATACAGTTACAATTTTCTTCACAGGTGTATCTCACAGCACTCAGATATAATCCTTCTATACATTCCCACAGGCTGGCGAATAGAATGAAATTGGGCCAGGGCCAAGATGCGTACGTTAGGCGGCCCCTACTTAAAAGCCTGGTGGAAGAGCTCCGTCTTGCAGGCCCTGCGGAACTGTAACAAATCCCGCAGGGCCCTGATGTTCTCCGGGAGCTCGTTCCACCAGTATGGGGCTGCCACTGAAAAGGCCCTGGCCCATGTACCCGCCAGCCGCGCCTCCTTCAACCCTGGCAGGACCAACCGGTTTTGGGATCCAGACCGCAGTGCTCGCTGGGGAACATATGGAGAGAGGCGGTCCTTCAAGTATGTAGGTCCCAGGCCATATAGGGTGCATGTGTCTGTATGCATGTGTGTGCACACCTGGAAGTCATGGTGACCTCTGGTGACTGACCCCTACTGGGGGCCTGCGGGATATTCAGAGAGATGGCTGAATGAAGCCTGCCTCTGCCTCCTGGCCCTGGTATTCCTTGAAGGTCTCCTGTCCAAGTACTTGCCAGAGTCGACCCAGCTTAGCTTCCGAGATCTGACGAGATCGGGCTTGCCTGGGCTATCCAGGGCAGGGCATCCCAGGCTTTTTGAGCTTTTGAGTGCATTTGGCATTCTGGCACAGTGTGGTGGATGCAGCAACAGAATGGCTGTACCAAAATGGCCACCGCAGGAGGCGGAGCCAGTCCCAAAATGGCTGCCACGGCTTAACTCCAGTCACACAGTGCAGATCCTTGTGCGGTGGTGGCAGTGGCTGCCAAAGCAACATTAAAAAAAAAATCTGCATAGCCAATCAGAAGTTTTGCTGGGCAAAAGCCCTACCTGGCCCCACCCGCTTCCTAAAAGCACTTTCAGGTGCCAGAATGTGGTGCTCTGTCCAGCCATCTTTCTCAGGGGCTGTGGCCATAGGCTTGCTTTTGGAGTCGGGGCTGGGGGGCTGGAAACAGAAGATCAGGAGGGCGAGGGGCACTGCTGGCAAACCCTGCCAGACGGTCTGAGCCAGCAGCTGACCTCTGTTCTGCCTTGCTCCCCAGGTGTCCCTACTGCAACTTCCCGGCCCTGCTGGACAAGGAGGTGAAGCGGTTCAGCTGCCCCAACCCTCGCTGCAGAAAGGTAAGCGGGATGGGGGACTCGGAGCCATAGGTGGTGCCACCGCAGCGTCAAACTAGCAGGGTGGTCTCTGTTGCCACTTAGGACACTACTTTGATGAGTGGGCACCAGATTTTGGAAAAGAGGACCTTTGCCCATAGCAGGTGTATATCCATTCAGTGAGTTAGTGCATTTTTCTGGGTGGAAATTGGGGGGGGGGGGGGGGGGGGGAGCACTTGTAAGGTTTTGGAGCCAAATATCCTCTAGGTGGCACCATAGACTCATTCACACTCCAAACTGCTTCTTGTTTAAAAGCGAACCACATTTGCTTTGAACAAATTGGCTCTCTCTCTCTCTGTGACACACATGCACACGAAGGAGACTGTAATGGGTTCGGGCTCATCTGGAGGTATTTTCATAAAGCCAGAACCCCAGATAGGTGGCTGAGAAGCACTGTATCATTTGGTGGCAGACCGGGGGGAAATATTAAGCTTAATACAAAGCTGCAAACGGTTGTACGTGCTCAACAGCTGACGGTAATGCTTAACGTAACTTCCAGGTTAGACTACTGTAATACCTTTTGTGTGGGGCCACCCTTGAGGGTGACTTGGCAACCGTAGCTAGTCCGGAATTCAACAGCAGGCTCTCGAATGGGAGCAGGTATTTTATGCGTGCAGTGTTGCATTCATTACTGGGCACAATTCAATTTAACCTTTCAAATCCCTCCATGCCCCAGGACCTGCATAGTTGAGGAACGTGCCGATATGTGCCCCCACACCAAGGGAGGCCAACACGTGGTCATCTTTTGGTGATCGCAGCTTTCTCATTGGCTGCCCCCACAGGTTGGTCTGTTGGAGGAGGGGGGCAGAGTTCCTGCACTGCCATAAATCTGGATGCTGTGCAGAAGAGGCGTGTCATTGGACCAGGTTCACTTGGGGGTGCGGAGACGGTTTTTTGTTGTGGAGTTGGAAGACCCCGTGTTCTTGTGTTGCGAAATCACAGTACCTATTTCTGCGTTCATGTACGGGTTCTTAAGTGGTCTGTATCTGAAGCTTTGTTCATTATTATCTTGTTTTTCAGAGGATGGTAATTTTAAAATTGCTTACCTTGTATTTTGGCAGGGGGGTGTTATACAGGGCTATAAATGCTTAAATAAGTTGAAACTATAACATTAATGAATTGGGGGGGGCAGTTGTACATGAATTTCTCTCTGTCTTCTCTCTGAGTTGAAAGGATCTGTGTGTGCTGGCGGTTTGCGTCTTTAAACCCGTTAAGTGGGACTGCCTTGCTGGAAAGAGGCTGGAATGGCGGAAGTCCCCTGGTACCAGCATGCAGTAGGCAGAAAGTGGTCTCACATCAGCTGTCACAGCCACAGAGGGATTCGCTCTGGTCCATACTCATGGCTTAAATGGCTTGGCCACATGGCGCGTTTGCGTGGCACTTCTCGGTGCCTCAATGCTTCCCGCAGCTCTTAAGCCAAAGTCGTGGAATATAGGATGGAACCTCCATGTTCAAGGGTGGTGTATTTCCAGGTGCTGCCAAGTGGGGTCATATCGAGGAAGAGGAGGAGGTTGTTGTTGTTGTTGTTGCTGTTGGTTTGTACCCTGCCCTTCACTTGGAGTCTCAGAGCGGCTTACCATCTCCTTTCCCTTCCCCTCCCCACAACAGACACCCCTGTGAGGTAGGTGGGGCTGAGAGAGCTCTTTCGAGAACTGCCCTCGAGAGAACAGCTCTGAGAGAACTTGTAACTGACCCAAGGTCACGCCAGCAGCTGCACGTGGAGGAGAGGGGGATCAAACCTGGTTCTCCCAGATCAGAGCTCGTGGTCCCAACCCCTACGCCAGACTGGCTCTCGAGTTGGATTTATACCCTGTCCTTCACTACCCGAAGGAGTCTCAGAGCGGGTTACTATCTCCTTTCCCTTCCTCTCCCCACAACAGACACCCTGTGAGGTAGGTGGGGCTGAGAGTGCTCTCTCTCGAGGACTGCTCCTGAGAGAACAGCTCTGAGAGCACTTGTGGCTGACCCAAGGTCATCTGAGCAGCCGCAAGTGGAGGTGTGGAGAATCAAACCTGGTTCTCCCAGATAAGAGTCCGTGCTCCTAACCACAACACCGCTCTGGCATGAGTCGCGGCCTTTCAACGCCTACCTTGTAAATGTCAGAAATGGGGAGCTGGACAAAACGCTCCTTGCTTTTAAGGCGATTGTTTTTTTCCTCCCCTTGAAATCCGTGTCTCTCCTTCAGCCATTAATGTGATTACAGGCTCATTTTTTTTTTTGTTCTCTTAGCTGTCAGCCTTCACGGATGCTGGCAGGGGCTTAAACCCCCCCCCCCCAACTATGCCAGAGATTGGCTCACGGAGGCCCTGCATGCACGCGGGGAAGCGCGACTTGCTGACGGCTGCAGATTCCTTGCCAGCGTCATTACAAACTCTGTATATCGCAGGCGGCGGGGGGGGGGGGGGGAGGTGGTCCGGGCCCCTCTTTGCAGTCTCAGCACAGAGCACTGCAGTGTTTTCCCTGCAAAACTGAGAGACGGGAGGGAGGGCATGCCGGGAGACTGTTGGCATGGCGACGGCCCTTCTCCGAGAACCGGTGCGCCATCCCTCCGGGTTGCCGGGGAAGGAGGCTAGGGCAGGAGCGTGATGGCGTGGTGTGCCGGAGGCTCGCGCATCTGCTTCTCTGGCCGCTCCTGTGCAGAACATCCTCCCAGGTGTAGAAGCACCCAGGAGATGGTAATTTTTAAAAAAACGAATGCTTCCCCTTTCCTGGCGTGGAATGGTTTGTTCTCCAAACAGGTGGTGCAGAGATTCGAAGGGTTCCCTTCCCTGTGAGGGACAGTCGCTCTCTTGGGCCTGAAGCCAAGAAGGCTCTTTGCCTGCAGCTGGAGCGGCTTTAGTCAGAGGTGCCGGAGATCGGACCGGGGACCTCACAAGTCCAAAGCAGGGAACGCGGCCACAGAGCCAAGGGCGGTCCCTCCATCACCACCTGAACTCCCCATATTTTACTTGGGCTGGTAGCGGTTCCCTAAGGTCATATGTTTGCTTTGAAGAAGAGAGAAAAGAAAGAGATTGGATTTATACCCTGCGGAGCTCTTCTTATGAGGGCAATAGGATAGGTCTGTCAGCAGCTGCCGCCAATGGTAGGAAGAAGAAGAGGAAGAGTTTGGATTTCTACCCCGCCCTTCACTACCCGAAGGAGTCTCAGAGCGACTGACAAACTCCTTTCCCTTCCCCTCCCCACAACAGACAGCCTGGGAGGGAGGTGGGGCTGAGAGAGCTCTTGACAGAAACTGCTCTTTTCAAGAACAGGGATCAGTACTCAGTCCAGTGCTTTTTAACTTGTTTATTAATGATTTGGAGTTGGGAGTAAGCAGTGAAGTGGCTAAATTTGCAGATGACACGAAGTTGTTCAGGGTGGTGAGAACCAGGGAGGATTGTGAGGCACTCCAGAGGGATCTGTCGAGGATGGGCGAGTGGGCATCAATGTGGCAAATGGGGCTTAATGTGGCCAAGTGCAAAGTGATACACTTTGGAGCCAAAAATCCTAACTATAAATGCACATTGATGGGGTCCGAACTGGCAGAGACTGACCAAGAGAGGGATCTTGGAGTCGTAGTGGATAACTCAATGAAAATGTCGAGACAGTGTGTAACTGCAAAGAAAAAGCCCAACGCTATGCTGGGGGCTATTAGGAAGGGAAGTGAAAACAAATTAGCCAGTATCATAATGCCCCTGTATAAATCTATGGTGCGACCTCATTTGGAGTACTGTGTACAGTTCTGGTCGCCACACCTCAAAAAAGATATTGTAGTATTGGAAAAAGTGCAGAAAAGAGCAACTAGAATGATAAAATGGTTGGAACACTTTCCCTATGAAGAAAGGTTGAAGCTCTTGGGGCGCTTGAGCTTGGAGAAACAACAGCTGAGGGGTGACATGATTGAGGTTTATAAGATTATGCATGGGATAGAGCAGGTAGAGAAAGAAGTACTTTTCTCCCTTTCTCACAAGACAAGAACTCGTGGGCACTCCATGAAATTGCTGAGCAGGTGGGTTAGGACAGATAAAAGGAAGTCCTTCTTCACCCAAAGAGTGATTAACACATGGACTTCACTGCCACAGGAGGTGGTGGCGGCTACAAGCATGGACGGCTTCAAGAGGGAATTAGATAAACATATGGAGCAGAGGTCCATCAGTGGCTATTAGCCACCAAGTATAGGTAGGAACTCTCAGTCTGGGGCAAGTGATGCTCTGTATTCTTGGTGCTTGGGGAGGGCAACAGTGGGAGGGCTTCTAGTGTCCTGGCCCCACTGGTGGACCTCCTGAGGGCACCTGGTGTTTTTGGCCACTGTGTGACAGAGTGTTGGACTGGATGGGCCACTGGCCTGATCCAATATTGGCTTCTCTTATGTTCTTAAACCCGGTTCTCCCAGATTAGAGTTCACGCACTTAACCACTGCACCAAACTGGTGACTAAAGGGAACCTAAAGGGAACCTCCACATTCAGAGGCAGTCAACCTCTAAATCCCAGTACCAGGAAACAACATCTGGGAAAGGCCTCGGCCTCTCTGCCCTGTTGTTGGCCCTCCAGAGGAACTCCTTGGCCGCTGTGTGAGACAGGATGCTGGGCTCGATGGACCACTGGCCTGATCCAGCCGGGCTCTTCAAATGTTCTTATTTTCCCCCCTCTCACCAAGAAACCATTCAAGAATCGGCTCACCTAACCCACTGGCTGCAGAGGCTCTGTGGCAGCAGTCCAGCAGACTTCAGGGTGTGAAGCTTTGAACTCCCAGACTCCCCCCCCCCTTCCAACGAACGCCTGTGTAGCCTTCCCCCCTCCCGAGTGGTGTACTTGGCAGCGTGCTCCATTGATTCCTCGCCAGCAGCACAACTAATGGCGTGTTTCCCATCCGCAGGCTCCCTCTCTGCGGCTGCTGTGCAGGCACTTTTTCATTTTTCTACCATAAAAGGGCAGTGGGAAAGGGCGGCCACGGCCTCGGCGCTAGGGGCAGAGGAGGAAAGGCGGTGGGGAAGACCGGGGGGGGGGGGGGAGGCCGGCGCAGCGAGCGTGAATGCGGCAGGGCTGGGGAGGAAGGCAAGTTTCCTGGCGGGGGGGCCGGCCTGCGAAAAAAGAGGAGCCAGGGCCGACCCTCTCGGGACGAGATGGCCGTGAGCCCAGTCCCGCCAAGCAGTGGGCATGCCCTCAGCTGGTAACACTCTTCTCTTTCCCAAAGGAAAGCCTCCTCCGCCATCAGAATCACCCGCACAGATTGTGCGGTGCTGGGGCAGAATTTAGGGGAGGAGGGGGAGGAAGGGTTCAAAGGGTGCCGAGTTTGGCAGAAAGGGGTCGGAAGACGGCTTCTCATGCTGGTGGGATAAATGGGCTAGGGGGCTGGGGGACTGAGAGCCACTTTGGTGTCACGGTGCAGGCTTTAATCTGGCATGACCGGGTCTGATTCCCCCACTCCTCCACATGCAGCTGCTGGTGTGACTTTGGGTCAGTCACAAGTTCTCTCGGAGCTGTTCTCTCAAGGGCAGTCCTCGGGAGAGCTCTCTCAGCCCCCACCTGCCTCACAGGGTGTCTGTTGTGGGGGCGGGGAAGGGGAAGGAGTTTGTAAGCCGAGACTCCTTCGGGGAGTGAAGGGCGGGGTAGAAATCCAATCTCTTCTCTCTTCTTCCTCAAATGGCTCCAGCAGGGGTCTCCAGGGTTCTGCTGGGCCCTCCCTTCCCGGCCTCTGAAGGCACCTCTGCATGGACGTGCCCCCAAGACAGCCAATATCTCCTCTTCCTCCAGAGGAACTCTTCTCCCAGCCCCCCCCCCCCCCCCCCGGGCGACTTGTGGTTGTGTGTACTGCCCAGAGTCTCCGAAAACAGGAATTCTCAAACCACCGGGTGTAAAAATAGGCCCTGCGAGTTTGGGAAGTGAAGCTCTTCCCCTTCCCCCCCCCCCCAACCCCCAGCTCCAGCCTCCTGCCTTATATAGCCATCCCATTCAAAGAGAAGAGGCGCCTGCCTTTGGGAAGACAACCATAATAGGCCGTGAGGGTTCCTTCCAGGCCTCCGCGGCCCGTTCAGAACAGGAAGCAGAAACCGACCTCCCCGAGGGGCGGGGAGCTTTATTTTTATTCCTTGAATGGCTTAAGCGAAGCCTGTTGGCGCAGGTCAAGCTCCCCTTTACCTGCTTCTTTGGCGGGACAGGATTCTCAGGTGTGTGAGGAGACAGAGACTCCCTCCAGACAGCCTGGCTCAGTTTTTTCTTTTGGGGGACAGGGCGGGGGAGCCTTCCTCTGCGACGCGGTCGAAGGACGTCCAGGAAACTTCACCTATAGGAAGGCCCAAAGCCTTGCTTCCTCTGCACAAGGGCATAGCTCCTTAAGGGAGAGCGGCTGTAACTTCAGTTGTTAGCTTATAAGAGGAGAGGAGGTGGTACCCTGCGGACATTGAAATGCCGGCGGAGTCGATTTCGCTGGGACAACTGTCTCTGAGTCACATGATCTGAGGGGGGAACTGAGACAGGCCCTGGGGGGGGGGGGTGGAGGAAAGGGCCATCAAGTCTCGGCTACCTTATGGTGACCCTTCGTAGGGTTTTCTCCTCCAGAGGAACTCTTCTCCCAGCCTCCCCCCCCCCCCCCAGCAACTCATGGTTGTGTCCACTGCTCAGAGTCTCCGAAAACAGGAAGTTTGCATTGGATTGGTACAGTGTTTACCTCAACGCAAGACTAGTTTTTCGCCCAGGTACTTATAAGAAAAAAGAGGGAGAAAACCATTCAAAACAGAGACAGAACAAAAGTACCAAGGCGCAAAACGGAGAAGTGGAAAAATACGTGCAATAAACTACCCTGAGCCCGCTGATTGGAAACGATAAGTGTATTCAAATAATACGTACAGAAGAAGATAACGGTATCAGCGTTCGCTACATTTGTAGTACGTAAAAAGTACTGGACAACGTACATAAATGAATGCATAGCACTTAAAAGGGGATTCAAGTACAGCTTATCCAAATGTTCAGGCGGCAGTGTTCCGGGGTGGTACGCTTGCAGCTCCCTTTGGAACCTCATAAATGCCCAGCGCATTAAAAAACATCAGCACCCGAATAGCAAGATATTAACCAAAATAGCATTTAAAAAACAAGAAAACCCCTCACATTTACCAACCAAATCCAGAGCAGTGAATCACCAGCTTTCTTCACATCTCCCCCCCCCCCCAAAAAAAACAACAATTCTAGTTTGCAGCTGTTAGCCAAATGCTGACTCACGTCCTTTTATCAGGAATGTTTCTTGATGTCTTCAAAGGGCGAAAACATTTCAATCAGTGGGAGATAAATCCAACCAGCACTTTGAAGTGTGCCTCCAAAATGCTTCCCTCCGCAGGAAAATTTGAGCGATGTCACAATGAAGACCTTTATGAGTACACAACCGTGCAGCGACAAAAAGAAGAGAGAGTGAAAACTATTGGAACAGCGATCCCAACGAATGGGGTACAGGAGGGGCCTCTTAACATCTCATTTCTTCTCTGATCGCAGTGTTGTGAAATCCTGGTTTTTAAGGAACGCGTGGTCTTGTCAACACACAGTCAATCACCTGGACATATGAATGCATAGAAAACCAGGTGGAACTGGGTGCCCAAAAGCTTTTAGCTGCATTGCCTGCGAGCAGCACTTCTGAGATCTCACGAGATCGGGCTAGCCTGGGTCATTCAGGTCTGGGCAAAGTGTCCCTTGGGACCTACAGAATCTTCCTCATTCATCAAACCTGTGCGGACCAAAACATTCTTCAATGAGTGGACTCAAGGTGGTGTATCACAATTTCCCCCCATTAGGGTTTCTGGCTGTATACTGGGAAACACTTGGAGATTTTGGGGGTGGAGCCTGCGGAGGGTGGGGTTTGGGAAGAGGAGAGGCTCCAAGCATGGTATAATGCCCTGGAGTCGACCCTCTAATGCAGCCGCTGTCTCCAGGAGAACTGACCGGAATTGTCTGGAGATCGATTGTCATAGCGGAAGATCTCCAGGTGCCACCTGAAGGTTGGCACCCCTGTATCGTCTGCTTTCCCTAGATTGCCATCAAAAAAGAAAGAAAAAAGATGGGGGGGGGGGGGGTCATCCCGTATTCACTTGCAAGTTACAGTCAGGTCCAGTGAAATCAATATTTGGGGTCTAGCTTTTTTTTTTTAGAGAAGGGGTCGTCTTACCTTCAGAGCTGTCTTCCTTTTGAGTAAATACGGGTGTCGTGTCCGTTCATGATTAATTTTCTGGAAGGGCAGAGCTGTAGAAATTGAACACTCCTAACTGAGTCAAGGTTGCTGTCGGCTACTCTGACCGGCGGGGCTGGTGTAGTGGTTTGGTATAGTGGTTTAAGAGTGTGGCAAGCCGAGGGGTCCTGGCAACCCTAATGTCTCTGTGTGGGTGTTCGTTCATCCCATATCAAGAACCTGCAGTCCTGATGCATATATGAATTGTGCAGAACTAGGCGTTATTTTCACAGCTGTTGCATAATTCTTCCGCAGGTCATTGAGAGGCTCTCCAAACTTACCTGATACATTGGTGATGGGGAGGGGGAGTTCACAGAGTGGGAGGTTCAAGCTGTCTGAAAGCCCACCGTCTTTTTATGGATAGGGCTTCCCTGTACCTCGCGGAACTTGGCTGGGAGATCTCCAAGGAATACCAGAGGCGGGAGCAGGCTTTATTCAGCCACCTCCCTGAATATCCTCCAGGCCCCCAGTCGGGGTCAGTCACCAGAGTACACCGTGACTTCCAGGTGCATACACTCTCTCTCTCACACACACACACACCAGTAGCACCTGAGAGACGAAGATTTTCGGGGTAGGAGGTTTCAAGAGTCACTTCTGACGAAAGCCCTGAAATTCTTGTCGCTCTTTAAGGTTCCACTGGGCTCGAATCGAACCATTCGTTTTTTGTCTCTGTGTGAGAACAGCCTCAACACCGCCTTCCTGCAAGGTTTTTGGTCTTGCTGTGTCGTCTGGTTTACTCCACTGGAGTGAAGCCGAGCAATTGAAGAATAAAAATCAGAGAGAGAGAGAGAGAATGATCTTTCCCCTCCAGCATTGTAATTCCAGCTATCCCTTTCCACATTCTAACCACCCAAGGGCAGCTGCGGTCAACAACGTACGTTTCAGCATAAAAGCAGTGGAGAGGAGAGAGAGACCCGCAAGTCTTCCGAGCTCTCTTAAACTTGATGGGTTTGAATTAAGCACGCTCGCATAAAGTGCAGGTCGATGCATCGCTTAATGCAAGAGCTGTAACCTGTTTAAACATTCCGCTTTCATTTTTAGAGTGCTTTGGTTTATAAGAAGGGGAGGGGATCAGAAGCAATCCCTTTTCGATTTTGGTTTTGGGGGAGGGATACCATCAAAAAGAAGAGGAGATTGGATTTATGCCCCGCTCTTCACTACCTTTGAGAACTGCTCCTGAGAGAACAGCTCTGAGAGAACTTGCAACTGACCCAATGTCACACCAGCAGCTGCATGTGGAGGAGTGGGGAATCAAACCCAGTTCTCCCAGATTAGAGTCTGCGCTCCTAACTGCTACACCAGATTGGCTCTCAGGACTTTATGTTATGTAGTGTTAGCTGCGGTCTCAGTTTTGGGGGGTAATTCTTTGTTGCTACTGGTCTTTGGGAGAGGCAGCCACAAATGCTGAGACCCAGCAAGAAGGCTGTTTGACACCGGAAAGGGTTGCCAGCCTCCAGGTGGGGCCTGGAGATCTCCCTGAATTATAACTGATCTCCAGACAACAAAGATCAGTTCCCCTGGAGAAAAAAGGCTGCTTTGGAGAGTGGACTCTGTGGCATGGTGCCCCAGCCCTCCCCAGGATCCACTCCCAAACCTCCAGGAATTTCCCTGTCTGGAGCTGGCAGCACTAACTGAGAAGCTTGTGGCTGTGCCTGTAGAAACGCCAGCCCTGTAGAAAGCTTATGGCCTGGATTGCCTTCTTCCCTGGAGTCAGGATCTGTTCCTGCCGAAGTTCTCTGCCGTTTTGCTTTAAGCAAGCCAGCTGCCTGTCTTGCGATGCCCCGTGCCTAAGAAGAGCCCGTTTGGGGTGGGGTGGGGGGACTTAAAAAGAGGCTCGTGGAGGAAAAGAACCTCCCCCCCCTCCCCCAATGTCTCCTCCTCCAGAGTTCAAGGAGAGCAATTTCATCCCTTCTGGGAAGTCACGTGCACAGGCAGGCAGCCAGAAACACTGCCCCTCCACTATGTAAACCAGAATATCCAACTCACACAGATGCCTGCTAGCAAGCAATGCTCCCGCTAAACCGTGGAGTCTCGTGAGCAAAAGCTCTACTCTGTGAGCTGCTGACATTAAAGCTGTGAGTGAGCGATCTGGCTACTGCATCAACCAGTTTGCTCTGGAGCCACCCTTCCTGAGCTAAGACGAAAAGGTGTGAGCTGGAGGCTAAAAAACCGTGAGCCAGCTCGCACTAAATCAGCTTAGAGGCAATACTGCAAAACAGCAAAATCCTTTGACCTGTGGGCTTTAACCCTTTCCAGTTTTTCCCTGCCCACTTTCCTCTTCACCGCAGCCTCCGCCACACGTGACTTGCGTCTGGTGGGAAAGCTGCTCAGTTACGACCCGGGATTTTTACCCAGCGCCCACCTGGCTTTGGCTACATACATTGATGTGGATTCCGTAAGGTTTGTGGATTCCATGAGATTTGAAGCCAGGAATTGTCACTTTCTCCCCTCCCACCGGTGCCTACAGGCGCTCGGCGTGTGTCACCAGGCAAGTGCCGGTTCGCAAACCGTCTTTCTGGCTGCAGATCTTTGACAGCCAGAAGCGACTTCCATGCCGAAAGCTCGGATTGCTCTGCGGCCCTTCCAGATCTCTTCTGCGCTCTCCCACAGGGGCACCTGGCTCAGCTCGCTGGGATTCCCAGCTCTACGGCAGATCAAGGGGTCGGAGAGGAAGAGGGGGGGAAGTGCATGGCTTTTCTCTGGTGCCCCCAGCGTTGGAGAGAGCAGGTGTTTCCAAGGGCTGAGGGGGGAGTCTTAATGGCATGCTTCAGCCCCCAAGCCAGCATAACAGCAGTTTCTTTTCAGAATGAGGTCAGCAGTATTCCACGCCGATGGGAGTTTATACTCTGAAGCTGCCTTTTATTTTTTAGAGCTGAGAGGTCAGCTGGGAAGACGGCAGCTAATGGATGCCAAAGTAGGCCGCCTATAAATCAGAGCTGTGACGTTGGTGCCTCTTACATCTGCTGCCCTGGCATCTCTGCTCCGATGGGGAGGGGGTATTTTTTGCATTTGTGTGTGTGCGTGGGTGCCCACGCCTGGAAGTCATGGCGACCTCTGGCGACTCCTGCTGGGGTATGGAGGACGTTCAGAGAAGTGGCTTGATCGCCTGCCTCTGGCCTCTGGTATTCCTTGGAGGTCTCCCATCCAAGTGCTTGCCAGGGCCGGCCCTGCTTAGCTTTCAAGATCTGGCGAGACCCAGCTTGCCTGGGCTATCCAGGTCAGGGCTTCTGCCCTGACATCTCTACGCTGACCATTCACAACAGTGACTGTGCGCCTCACTGCCGTTTCACTGCCCTCTGCGCCCCTAGTTTTTGTGTTAAGAGGGGGAAAGCACAGAGGAGCACTGTCATGGCTGGGTGCAGAAGACCTCCTTGAGAGCCAGTTTGGTGTCGTGGTTCAGAGCGGCGGACTATAATCTGGAGAAACGGGTTTGATTCCCGGCTCTTCCACTTGAGGCCAGCTGGGTGACCTTGGGTCAGTCACAGTTCTCTCAGAGCTGTTCTCTCAAGAGCAGTCCTCGAAAGAGCTCTCTCAGCCGCACAGCCTCACAGGGTGTCTGTTGTGGGGAGGGGAAGGGAAAGGAGGTTGTAAGACGCTCTGAGACTCCGAGTGAAGGATGGGGTGTCAGTCCAATCTTCTCTTCACTACTCTCCCCTCCCCTCCCCTCCCCTTTAATTCCAGGGCATCAAGTGGGTTTACGGTTTTGTTGTTGGAAGGCACCTAACACAGTTAAATCTCTGCAGGACAACAAACCCACGCGGTCTAGACGTTGCCCAGGTGGTGGGTGACCGGGGAGCCGTGCATAAGCAATTCTAGGCTCTTTGCAGAACGAGCGGGCTGTAAATGCTATATTGGGGGTCCCCAGTGTGGTGCCCACGGGCATCGTGACGCCTGCCAACGCCTACCTTGGTGCCCGCCAAGGTGTTTTCAGGAAGTGGGAGGGGCCAGGTGGGGCTTTTGCTCAGTAGGCCTCCTGATTGGCCATTGGAGATTGGGTCGACTGTGCAGTTTTTAAAAACCTTGCTGCCACCAGAGCATGAGGACCTTCCCCATGCTAGTAAAAGTAACGGGCGGCAGCCATTTTCCGGCCAGCTCCTCCTCCTGTGGTAGCTGCCCCTGCAACGCTGTGGCTGAATTCCGTCGTTTGCAGGCTGGGAAAAGTCAGCGACCCCTGTTGGGAACGTTGCCTTTCTGCTGCATAGCTGGTTTGCAAATGGTTCATTTTCTGCTCTGTCTCATGACTTTCGAGCAGGGCAAGCCAGGCGCTCCATCCACACTAGCTCCCGGCATGCCTCTCTGATGCTTGTTTTGTGCCCGCCCCCCCCCCCCAGTGCCCTCGAACATGGGCGACTCTGAGATGGGGGGGCTCAGACACTGGTTTGTTTGTGTGAACAAAGGACAAGGGTCGCCCTTTTCTCCTGATGTGCTTGATTGGTAGACTGCCTTTCTCAGTGAGGCTGGAGGCAAATTGCACAATGCAGTCAGTCGGACGAGGCGTCCGATCAGGGATGCAATCAGACTGGGATTAGAGAAATGGGGGGGGGAGAAGCTTTAGATGCGATAATGTCAAACAATGCAGAAAATGGCTCTTACGAAAGTAGAACACAATGCAGTAACAGCAAGGTTGCGGCGAACAAGATAACACAATACCAGGTGTGTGTTAAGTGCCGTCAGGTCACTTCTGACTTACGGAGACCCTATGAATTAATAACCACCTCAATGTCCTCTCATTAACAGCCTTGCTCAGGTCTTGCAAACTGAAGCCCACGGCTTCCTTGACTGAGTCAACCCACCTCGTGTTGTGTCTTCCTCTTTCCCTGCTGCCTTCCACTTTTCCCAGCATTATGGTCTTTTCCAGTGACTCTTGTCTTCTCAGAATGTGACCGAAGCACAAAAGCCTCAGTTTAGTCATTTTAGCTTCTAGGTGTGAGAGTCCTACAGAGTCAGTCACCAACAAGTGTCCTTAAACAGGAATGCTTTATTGGGGAAGGTCTGCTATGGTCGTCTGCACTTCTTGTGTTAGTAATGGCTGACAACACCCCAAGCAGGACAATTATACAGAATTCAAAAAGGTAAGGAATTGCAACCAATCATCAAGTCAAAGAAAAGGCGCTTAAAATACTGCTTTACAGTTCCCAAGGAAGAAGCGGGAAGAATTAAAGAGTCAGACAGGAGAAGAGATGCATGGGCAGGCACCAACAGTCTCCCAAGGTCAGAGTAGCTCGGAGAGCGATAAGCATGCCATGAGAAATATAACATAACATTCCACAGACCCGACGTCAAGGGTTCACTCATCCCACCTCCCGGGCAGGAGATGGCAGCATTAGCTGACACTAGGGGGAATGGTTCAGACTTGATTTGATCGAGAACCCGCTCATTTCTCTTTTTCAGGTGGGTAGCCATGTTGGTCTGAAGCCACAGAACAAAGTGGCTGACTCCAGTGGCACCTCTTAAGACCACCCAAGTGTAATTCTGGGTATGAGCTTCCATGGGCATGCACGCTTCTTCAGATACATTGAAACCGACTTCCTCAAGCCCTCCATGTGGGTAGAGAGATTTGGGTGGGCAGCAGGGTTGGTCTGAAGTGACAGAACAGAGTCTGAGTCCAGCAGCACCTTTAAGACCAGCAAAGTTTAATTCTGGGTGTCAGCTTTTGTGTCTGTCAGTCTGAGTAGATGATATTGACCTTGGTAGTGCCGGGGTCTGGTTCAGTACAATGCGGCTTCATGTGTTCGGGTGTCCGTCCTTCAACTGGGGACGTCAGGAGCAGAATGAGCAAGGGGGGGGGGGATGTATACTTTTATTTTGCAGCCAAAGATTCCCCCCCACCCCCCTCCGTGGAGAGCGACCTCACACCCCGTGGCTTCTCTTCTCTTAGGACGTCTAGGGGAGGGAGGGGCTTCAGTCCTTGCTTCCAGACCAAAAAGCTCTAAGGTGTGGCCAGGCGCTGGAATGTTGCTGTTTCCGGGTTTAACGACCAGAGCAACTGTCGAAGCCCAGCCTATTCAGAAGCCCTTCCCGTCTGGTTTTCCAGCCGGTTGTGGCAGTCTAGGGTCAGGTCGGTCCCCAGCCCCTTAGAACAGGTGCCAGGAGGCACGTTTCAGCCACTGTGCACATCTCTGCCGGCTGCCAAAAGGGGGCGCCTGAAGCTCTAATATAGAGTATTTTCCTCCTCAGGTCTACAAGCTGTCGAGACCCCCCCCCCCCTTGCACTAGCGGGGGTCTAGTAGAGGTTGACTTTTGCTCATCTGCACCGCTGATGACTTTCTTGGCCTAGAGGAAGGAGTGTCCATCATCAAAATACTTAAGCAGCTCTTGCACCTCTGCTGTGTTTCATCCTTTGAATACTTCCATTCTCTTAGAAATATGATTTCCATCACTGTGGATGAGTGAAGTTGTACCCCTCCCCAAAAAAACAAATAGAATGCAGAGGTTCTGTTTCTCTGCAGCAAAAATGCCTAACAGTAAATGCGTGTATTTTAAGATCACGTTAAGTTGACGGGGAGGAGAAGAAAAAGAGATTGGATTTATACCCCGCCCTACATTTGGATTTATACCCCGCCCTACATTACCCAAAGGGGTCTCGGAGTGGCTTACAGTCTCCTTCCCTTCCCCCCCCCCCGCAACAGACACCCGTGGGGTAGGTGGGGCCGAGAGAGCTCTTTTGAGGACTGCCCTTGAGAGGACAGCTCTGGGAGAACTTGCAACTGACCCCAAGGTCACACCAGCAGCTGCATGTGGAGGCGTGGGGACTCAAACCTGGTTCTCCGGGTTCAGAGTCCGCGCTCCTTACCACTACACCAAACTCAGATAAATTCACGTTGGACTAGCCCTTCTTCTAGCTAGCTGTACTACGCTCATTGGTAAAGTATTTCTGCATTGTGTTCGAAAGGTCTCAGGTTAAATCCTGGGCATTTTCAGTTCAAAGGATCGGGTTAGGCCATGCAGAAGCCCTCCACCCCTGAGACTCTGGAGAGCCCTTGCCAGTCGGAGAAGACAAGGCTGACCTTGGTAGTGTTAGCCTCTTGGTTTACAGGACGTCTTCCTTCGTGGTCACACATAGGAAATGTATTTTTGGACCCAGCGTCTCCCGCCCACTAAATGAGGGGTCTTCATCCAAAAGAGATGCCAAGACCTGGGAGACCCATGCTAGCCCAATCTCATCTGATCTCAGAAGCTAAGCAGGGCCGGCCCTCTGTATTTGGATGGGAGACCCCCCAAGGAATGCCAGGGTCGCAACGCAGAGGCAGGCAATGGCCAACCACCTCTGTTCCCCTTGCCTTGGAAACCATACGGGGTCACTGTAAGTCAGCTGTGACTTTACAGGCACCCATGCAAAAGGGAGTCATTGGATAATCACAGCGAGCTGACTGTCTCAAAGCGGGTTGTTCTCCATGTTACCGGTTGTGCAAGATGCAGTCAAAAGTGTTTTTTTTAAAATGCCTACTCCCTGTTTATTTCAAAAGAGGGTTGCATAAGAGCGCAGTTAATTGCGGGTGGGTGTGATGCTATTTGACTTTCTTTTCCTTTTTTGCGCATGAGACATACCATCCGGCAAAGGCTGGGTCCAGCGGCACCTTTAAGACCAGCAAAGTTTTTGTTCAAGGTGTGAGCTTTCATGTGCAAGGCACACTTCCTCAGACGCGTTCGGTGTCTGAGGGGGTGTGCGTGCAACACAAAAGCTCACACCCACTCCTTAAATAAAATCTTGCGGGTCTTAAAGGTGCCACTGGACTCAAAACTCTGTTCTCCTGCTCCAGTCTAACATGGCTGCCCCACCTGGATCTCTGTTTGCCAAAGACTGGGTGGGTATCCAGGAGGCAAAGCTGCCTTTTGCTTGGGGCGGAAGTGTGGACAAAGCAGAGCCGTTCTGGCCAGATTCAGGTCAATTAACCATGTTTATCTTAAGCAGAGGTATGCCATCCTAAATCTATTGACATCAATGGCCTTAGAAGGGTGTAAACCTGCCCGTCACTTATTTCTTTGCCCAGCACACCTGAAAGGACTTATTCCAAACTGAAACTGCAAAGGCGTTTCTTTCTTCTCCCCCCTCCCCTTCAACCCTAGTGTGCCAATGTGCTTACGCAGTGCACGGATATTCTTTGTGCATCGCCGGCACATGGAGCTGATGCAAAGTGTTTTGGATTGTGTGGTCATCCCCCCCCCTCTCTTACTTTTCTCTGGGTGGGGGGGGTGGGGGGAGTAAAATCTGGTCATGTACTTCAAGAGATCCAGCTGGCGAGGAACAGTGCCGATGACTTGAAATGACTCGCCAAAACAATACACAATAGGTAATTCTTCTATTTTTAGTATAATTAAGAGTCCAGATTTGCAGAAAAATCACTCGGAGACTACTGTAACGTAGGCGGTACAATGGTGTGGTTTGATGCTCATTAGCGCCCGAACAGGGTTCTTGCCTTTTTTGTACATTTTAAGCAAGACCATTTGCAATGGCTCAGTGTCAGAGCATCTGCTTGGCATGCAGAAGGACCCAGGTTCAATCCCCGCTGTATCCAGTTCAAAGATCTGGCAGTTTGTGATGTGAAAAATCTCTGCCTGAGACCTTGGAGAGCTGCTGCCAGTCTGAGTAGATGACACCGACTTTGATGGCAGTTTCATGTGTTCATGCATTCTGGCCAGGACCATTTGCAGTGGCAAGAGAGAACGTTTTATGTGAGTTTTGGCTAGGGCCATTTGCGATGGCAAGAGAGGACGTTTTTTGTGCGCTTTGGCTAGGCCCATTTGCGATGGCAAGAGAGGACGTTTTTTTGTGCGCTTTGGCTAGGCCCATTTGCAATGGCAAGAGAGGCTGCTGTTCAGAGGCAGAGAGAGAAAGACTGGGGCTTTCCGCTAGGTGGGCACAATGCCACGTGTCAGCCTGATGAAACTCATGCCAACCCACCCTCATTTTCCGGCACTGGGTTGTGACAGTCACGACATACCGTTTTCCAGAGCATTTATTCTATATTCACGAAAATGTTTCTGATAAAATACCTAAAACCAACGATATGAAAAATCGCAGAAAACCTAATGATCCCAAAAGAGGTCTGAAACAGCAGCGTAGGGCTAAGCGGATATATAAGATGGTTCCCCAAAGGTGCATCTAAATCAGATGCGGCTTGGTGCTGGAACAATTAAAGGGAAGAGGGATGGCATGGTCGTCTTCGGGTGGCAGAGTTTCAAAGCCTAGGTGCCGTTACTGAAAAGGCCCTGTCTCCATTACCCAGGCTTTTCGTCGGGCATGGGTTCAAATCTTCGCTGAGCCACGATACTCACTGAGCTTAGACCTAAGTTTGACTTCAGTGGTATCTTTAAAAGACCCAACAAAGTTTTATTCTAGGTATAAGCTTTTGTGTGCATGCACATTTCTTCAAATTCTACAGAATCCTATACCCAGAATTAAACTTCGTTGGTCTTAAAGGTGCCACTGGACTCAAAACTTTGTTCTGCTGCTTTAGATCAACACGGCTACCCAGCTGAATCTGGACACAGAGCCAAAGTGGGTAACCTACAAGGCTGGTAAATTAAGAAGAGGGAATGGCACCCCACCCACCTACTTCACTCACCACTGCACCCGGTTTTACCACTCGGATCTTTTTGAAAGACACAGAAATGATCAAAGGAGGCTGCTGAGAGATCCTCGTCCTGCTTTTATGTTGCCATGAGGTCTAGAACCTTGGGGTTGGTTTTTGTAACTTCTTTTATCACAATTGTGCAGTTCTCATATCAGGGTATGGGGAGAGGCTGGCGCCAGTTGCCCTCCTCTGCTTTGTGCTTGTCCCACATCCCAAAATGGAAATGAGGACAAAGGCCGTGAACTTTTGAGGAAGTCTCTACAGTTCCTGTTTTGCGGTGCACCCTGTGTGTGGATGGCTCCCCCCCCCCCTTTGCCTTTTATGGCCTGCTCTTGCCATTTCCCCCAGAGGACAGGTCATAAATGGGCTAGAAAGAGTGGGTTGCAGAGGCGAGGGCCCTGAGCCATGCCCAAGGGGGGGGGGAGCAGCCGGTTTACAAAAGAGCTCCCTCGCAGGACGTAAATTGCAGTAAATTGCGACATCCTCCCCAAAGGTGTTGATAGCTCTCTCTCTCTCTGCACGTCAGTCAGTCCTCCGAACAGCCCAAAGAAGTTTTTTTTGTCCATTTGCATGAACTCATCCTTTCCTTCTTGAGAACTAAGCAGGAAATTGTCCAGATAAGAAAGGCATTCAGTTCATTGGAAGCTCCCCGCAGGTCTCCTGTCGTACACAAGATAAGAACCTTTTATTTTTTAAAAAAGAACATATTTTATGAAGTTCATTAAATTTCTGTCAAGGCTGAAGATTTGTTCCGCAAGCAAGACGTTACTCGGCAGGAAGGGCGGGGTATAAATCGAATAAAATAAATACTCTGAAATCATACAGCAGAAAAATAAGAAAACTCGCGGAACTATCTAACGCTTTCCAAGACTTGCGTTAGACGACGCAAAGCTTAAATCCTAGAGTCAAAGGCCGCAACTCAGGCAGCAATTCCGATTCAAGTGTTATCATAGTCCGGGCCTTTCTAGTCCATCGGTATCCAAGCTAGTCTCCCTTCTTCAGGGCCTTAGGTCAATTGTGATTTTTTTTTGGCCAAGCAACGTCAGATGTGGATGGCAGCCAACCGGGACACATGCTTGGCGGAACCTTCTAGAAAATTACCTCATGGCTCCTGATTCTCCGCCTCCCACGTGGTAAGCCGTAGGTTCTCATGAGAAGTTAATTACCACAGCTTCAGCGCTGGCCGCGAAGACAAGGGCTGTGTAGGCCGAGAGACCAATTAGTACCAACTGCAAGATGGAACAAGCCCGTTACTGTTCACATTAACCCGTAAAGGGGAAGTCGGGTGCTTTACCTCACAGACGTCCATGTGCAATCTCTGTCAGCCAAGTGTCTTTCCTAGAAGTCCCTCACTTTTCCCTGGAATCCTCCAGTAGATTTGCCAGCTACCGAGACCCATCCATGTATCACCTGAGTTGCGGCACCTCAGAAACCGCTCCCACCCACAGTGGCGGATAAGCGGCAGTGGGCAGAGAAAGAGGCCAAGCTTCTCTGTAGCCGTGGAATTGAGCGTGGCTTTGGCAACGGGACTGTTTAGAACCAGTTGTGATGTGCAGCAGTGTTTGGTGTAGCGGCTAGGAGCGCCGACTCTAATCTGGGAGAACTGGGTTTGGTTCATGCAGCGGCTGGTGTGACCTTGGGCCAGTCACAAGTTCTCTCAGAGCTGTTCTCTCACGGGCAGTTCTCTCAAGAGCCTCTCTCAGCCCTGCCTACCTGACAGGGTGTCTGTTGTGGGGGGGGGGTAGGAAAGGAGATTGTAAGCTGCTCTGAGACTCCTTCAGGTAGTGAAGGGCGGGGTACAAATCCAATCTCCTCTTCTTCTAGCTCACAAGATCATTGTGAAAGGATAAAAACCGGGAAGGGAGACCCGTGGAACTCATCAAGGCAAGGGTGGGATCAAACCACACGGGATAGACAGGCAGCCATCGCCCGGAGCGCTTCCTTTCAAAGCTCGGTTAGAAGCGCCAGCCTGCATCGAAGGTCTGAAGGCAAGGAATCCATCTTTTAGCGACCGTATTTACGGCAGGGCGATTAACGGGTGTTAAGCGAGAACTAATGCTCATTAAGCGAGCCTTGGCTTCCGCAATAATTCTCCTCTTCATCTGCCCGGCCGGTAATTGAGTTTACTGATCGTTCACCTTCATGCCAAGGTTGCTTGGGCCAGGCTGTGCCGTCCTGCAGTGGTCTCGCGCAGTTTACAGTCCCCACGGCTTGCAGCTCACAAAGCTGTCAGCAATTAATCAGTTTGCGTCTTCTGTTCAAGGCCACGGGGCTTGACGGGCAGCCTGGTTAGCCGCCTGTTGGCCATTGGCTGTCTCGTCCCCCCTCCCCAAAAGCCAAGCGTTGTGGCTCACTGGTTGTTGGTAACTATGGATGACCGTGAACAGGGCTCGTTTCGTAGCAGGAGCTCCTTTGCATATTAGGCCACACACCCCTAATGTAGCCAATCCTCCACGAGCTTACAGAGCTCTTCTTACAGGGGCTACTGTAAGCTCTTGGAGGATTGGCTACATCAGGGGCGTGTGGCCTAATATGCAGAGGAGCTCCTGCTACGAAATGAACCCTGACCATGAACTCTGATTAGCGGTAGCCATGGTTCAGGAGCATAAGAGAAGCCATGTTGGATCAGGCCAGTGGTCCATCGAGTCCAACACTCTGTGTCACACAGTGGCCAAAATCCAGGTGCCCTCATGAGGTCCCCCAGTGGGGCCAGAAGCCCGGAAGCCCTCCCACTGTGGCCCCCCAAGCACCAAGAATACAAAGCATCACTGCCCCAGATATAAGAACATAAAGAGAAGCCACGTTGGATCAGGCCAGTGGCCCATCCAGTCCAACACTCTGCGTCACACAGTGGCCAAAACCCAGTCGCCATGGAGGTCCACGAGCAGGGCCAGAACTTCAGAAGCCCTCCCACTACCCCCCCCCGCCCCCCGCAAGCACCAAGAGTATAGAGCATCACTGCCCCAGACATAGTGTTTCATCTCTATCTTGTGGCTAATAGCACCAAGAATGCAGACCACAATTAGTGGGCTTGGGGGGTGGGGGAGACACACAGACAGGAGGGAGCGGGTCCTCATCCCACAGCCTGCTCCCAGTCTCTTAATTATGCTTAAGTTTCGCACTGACCCAAGGCCAGTGCTCTCCCTCGCTTCTCCCACCCCTTCAGCGCCAAACTAGAATGCTTCCTGCTGCCGTCTGCCCCGATTAGCTCTCTCCTTTGCCTCACACACTGTGGATCTTCAGGGAAGCTGCCAGTCAGACATGAGCCTCCCCAAGGCAGAAGTGAATAATCGCTGAGGAGCCAGCCCCACCACAAAGGGGGTTGCTTATCCAAAAAAAAAAATCTTTCTTTGCACAACAGTTGGCTGCAGAAGTTTTTTAAAAGGCCGAGCGTGTGAGCAGCATGAGGCACGAGCCCCTTTGCGCAAACCCACTTTCCCATCACAAGGCCCGAGGACTCGCAGATAAACATGGAAACGTACCCAGGTGCGTCAAAGACTGCTGCTATGCAAGCTATCAGTCCCGCGAAGGACAAAAAAGGGGTCCGGGTTCACGGGTCTACCTCCACCTGTCGCAACGGGCACGGCGTAAGCAAGCTGCACGTTGCCTTTTATGGCAAAAGAGTGAGGTTGTGCTATCAGCCCCATTGTGGAGGCCCGCTATCAGGCGAGGGAGATTGCTGGAAACAAAGGGGAACCATAAGGAGGCAGGATGTGAAGGCTACAGGGAAGGCCAAAAGGGTGTGCGCGTGTGTGTGTGTTTTTACGGAATAGATTCCAGGTAGGCGAGAAAGCATGGGCATACGAAACAGCCTTGTCAAAGGTCACGAGCGATCCCTCGAGTCCGATATTAACTGCGCCGATGACCAGTGGGTCTCCCACACTGGGCAGGAGAATTTCGCCTACTAGAGACCATTTAACGCCGGGAACTGAGCCTGGGGCCTTCTGGGTGCAGAGCGGGCGCCCTGCCACTGACTAACAGGCCCCAGTGCCAGCTTTTAACCTGCACGGCAATTCCAGAGGCTAGTTGGAGCTTGGGGGGTGGGGGAGGAAGGGATCCTAGCACAGCTAAAACGCAGCACACCCTCAGCAGTCCTTTGCTAGCAGCCAGTCTGGTCCTCTCTTTCTGGTGTGGGCCGTCTGTTGTGAGAAGATGAGCTGGGGGGCCTCCCCCCCCTCCCCGGGGGTTAATGCTCCCTCTAAGCTGTGGAGCCCTGTGAGCAAAAATTCTACTTTGTGAGCAACTGGCATTAAAGTTGTGAGCAGGTGATTTGGCTACTGCATAAATTAGTTTGCTCTGGAGCCCGTCCTTCCTGAGCTCAGACAAAAATGGGTGAGCTGGAGGCTAAAAGACTCTGAGCCAGCTCACACTAACTCATCTTAAAGGGAACATTGGGATACATCCCTAGCTTGCAAAGCAGAATATTCAGGCTAGCCTCTGCTGTTTTACTGCCCTGATTAGTTGTACGGATTTTGTCTTCTCTCCTAACACGGAAAAACACATGTGTCAAGAAGGAGCTTTATTCTGGGAAAGTGGTAGAGATAAATCTTTGCTGCAGTCCCACAGTGCCTGCTTCTTGGTCTGTAATTTTTTGGAAAGGCAGATTCTGCGACACCACTTTTCTTTTGGGGGGGGTGTCTCAAATGCAGATTTACCCCGACAGAAACAGTTATGAATAAGCCGTCGGAGAGCCAGTTTGGGGTTGTGGTTAGGAACGCAGGCTCTGATCTGGGAGAACCGGGTTTTGATTCCCCACGCCGCCACGTGCAGCTGCTGGAATGACCTTGGGTCAGTTGCAAGTTCTCTCAGAGCTGTCCTCTCAAGGGCAGTCCTCAAAAGAGCTCTCTCCGCCCCACCTACCTTACAGGGTGTCTGTTGTGGGGAGGGGAGGGGAAGGGAAAGGAGATGGTAAGCCGCTCTGAGACTCCTTCGGGTACTGAAGGGCAGGGTCTAAATCCAATCTCCTCTTCTTTCTTTGTGAACTCTGCCAAGGGCCATTGAGTTTGTGCAGGGTTGAGCGGCCGGCAATTCTTATGCGGTTGGCACAGCCAGCAGGAGGTCTAGACTTTGGCAGCATGGACGATTAGCGTTCTTTACTTTGACTGGGGAAGGGCTCTTTAGCTGTTTCAAGGTTCAGATTTCCGAGGCCGATTAGACCAAGGGCAAAGCAGGGAATCGGGGTATCGAGTGACTGAAATGGCAGCTCGACTTCCTGCCCCGGCAGAGGGCAAACCAAGCCCATGTATGCTGATTCGACAGCGTGAGGTCACAGCTATATTTACCTCGGCTATATAAGCAAGCGGTGTCTCCTGCAAGCCCGGCAGGGTGCGTGAGTGCGTGTGCCAAAGCGAACATCAGCCAAGCCGTCTTCGACGAGTTCTCAGCAGAGCGGCAATCTAAAGCTGCAGGTCTGCCTAATATTTTAAAGCATTTCCTGGGTGGGTGGAGTAAATGGGAACCACGTTACGTGTGATGTTCCCTCTAAGCGGAGTTAGTGTGAGCCAGCTCACAGCTTCTTAGCCTCCAGCTCACACATTTTTGCTTTCGCTCAGGAAGGATAGCTCCAGAGCCAACTGATTTGTGCAGCAGCTAAATTGCTCACTCACAACTTTAATGCCAGTGGCACACAGAGTAGAATTTTGGCTCACAGGTCTCCACAGCTTAGAGGGAGCATACGCGCTGCAGCAGTTTCGGCTGCGTCAGACTCTCCCGCCGAACCCAGTTTTGCATCCAGCCCTCCCCTTTGCCATCTCTGGGTGCCTCGGGATAGAACTCAGCACACCTGCTAGGGAGAACTGACAGGTTTCCTTGGATTCCCCCCGTCCGTTCACATGGGCCATGTTCCGTCGCAGTGTTTGTTCTTCGTCCAGTACAGGGAGATTTTCCACGGATGTGTCTTTTGTGAGCCGGAAGCACACGGCGTCAGAGGAACACACTGACAGTGGAGCAAAGCCGGATTCTGAAAGTTGGGAGCCAAGCCTGTACCTCTCACATTGCGCAGCCTTTGGCACGAGCCTATCACCAGGATTTTTTAAGTCGGGAGCATTTAAATTTCTTAGGGGGCACTGGCTAATCAAATTAATCTGAGGGTGAAGGCCGTGACACCCTGGGCTGGGTGAGAAGTTGGGGGGCCTAGCCCTGAGATGCCCCACTGTGGCTATGGGCCTGCTTTGGCAACCTCCTCTGTATAGTTTTTTTTCTCTCTGCACCCTGTTCCATGTGTGTTTGTGAATCATTAAATCTGCGAATGGCAAGCCACGTTTCATGCATCAGACAAAGCCCGCAAAAGCCGGTGCACTGTTAATTAGCTGATTTACATTGTTTTTAGTCTGCCTTTCTCCCAGAGACCCAGGGCAGATTACACATACTGAGTCAGCACAGTAGACGGAAGGGGACATTCAGTAACCGGCGCGTTAGGATTTTAGAAGTCAGGAACCCCCAGAAAGAACTGTGGAAGAGGGAGAAGCATTTGCGTGACACACTAAGCAGTCGGGAAACGGCATAAATAAGATCCTACTTAAAATAAGCTATCCGCAGCAGTACAGATCCCAGTCTGGATCGTTAATCCTGGTTATTTACTTCATTTATACCCCCCCCCTTCCTCCCTGATAGGGACCCATCCATTTTATCCTCACAACAACCCTGTGAGGGAGGTGAGGCCGAGGGTGAGTAAGTGACCCAAGGTCACCCAGCGAGATTCCGCAGCAGAGAGGGGATTTGAACCTGGATCTCCGGGGCCCTAGTCCGACACTCTTAACCACTGCGCCACGCTGGCTGCCTCACGGCGCACGTCTCCTGTCTGCGTTTACCCTAATGGACTAATGCAGGTGTCCTTCTGGGAATCCTGTTTCACCCTGCATAATCCTGCACTGAGCCGGGGGTTGGACTAGATGGCCTGTATGGCCCCTTCCAGCTCTCTGATTCTGTTATCTATATATCTGATAGCCAAGTGCATGCGGATATCTAAATCCGCACATTGGGGGCACTTGGGCAGAGAGATTTTTCTGCACACTTGGGGGACTCCCCAGGTGTGCAGAAAAATCCTAAAAGTTTTAAAAACGATACAGGGGATATTTAGATCCCCCCAAAAGTAAAAGAGCGTTCCCTGTGCATGTGCAGAGAACGCTCTGGGAACTGCAGCAGGCCAGCGGCTGAGAGCCGCTCAGGCCTCGCCACTGGTGCGGGGGGGAGATCAGCGGGCCCAGCAGCTGAGAGCCGCTCAGGCCTCACTATCGATGCACGGGGGGGGGGGGGATTGGCAGGCCCCGCCATTGGTGCGGGGGAGGGATTGACAGGCCTATGGCTCAGAGTCGCACGGGCCTTGCCAATGGTACGGCAAAGGGAAGGATTGGCGGCCTGGGCCTCACTTACCTGTGGCGGCTTCCTCCTCACATGGAGCTCCTCCCCCCCCCTCGCGAGTATCGTGGGTCCCTCCTCTTGTTCTATCCTATTGCCAATTCTGAACAGCAGGGCCAGTTCCAGATTTCGGAGGGCCCTGGGCAGAGAGGTCCCTTCCCGCCCGCTCACCTGCCTGTGCTCACAGCCATCTGCATGGCCCGTAGCCCTTTCCCTGGTGGCACGGGGCAGAGGAGGCAGCTGGGAACATGAGCGGCAGAGCGCTCTCCACCAATGAGCCCTGGAAGCTGCGGAGTCTTGTGAGCAGAAATTCTACTTTGCGAGCTGCTGGCATTAAAGTTGTGAGCCAGTGATTTGGCTGCTGCATAAATGAGTTTGGCTCTGGAGCCGTCCTTCCTAAGCCAAGACAAAAAGGTGTGAGCCGGAGGCTAAAAAACCTGTGAGCAGGTGGGGAAGGAGTCAGCAGTAGTGGGCTCTGCCAGGAGCCCTGGGCCCCAGGAACAGCCCCACCCGAGGGCATAGGACAGCCAGGAAAGTGCCAGCAGTGTGGCAGAATCCACCCTTGGCCTGCTGCCTGTGAGAGAGGATGGCCCGGACAGGCCAGGCAGCGAAGCCAAACTGGGTGGTGCGTCTGACCCTTGTTTCGTGAGGATCCTGAATTTCTACATATCTCATGCTTTATGGTCCTCAGTCAAAAATAAATCCCCTGATATTCCTGAGCCCTTGGCCGTTTCCTTTATTCTTGAATCTGGGAGAACCAGGTTTGATTCCCCACTCCTCCACATGACCTTGGGTCAGTCACAAGTTCTGTCAAAGCTGTTCTCTCAAGGGCAGTCCTCGAGAGAGCTCTCTCAGGCCCACCTACCTCCCGGGTTGTCTGTTGTGGGGAGGGGAAGGGAAAGGAGTTTGTGAGCCGTTTTGAGACTCCTTCGGGTAGTGAAGGGTGGGGTATAAATCCCATCTCCTCCTCTTCCTTCTCCTCCTCCTCCTTGAGTTTGCTTCTTCAAACACGGATAAGCATTTCTCTGGGCAGGTCTCTCACCCTCCAAATGGATGGTTGCGCAGCAAGCTCAAGTTGGATTCTGTCGACTAACAGCGGTGCCTTCCCCGGACCCAGTTCTGTACGCCTCCTAGCACCTAGTGAAGGCTCTGCTGTTTGGATCCCTGGGAGTCCAGCCCCATCGCTTCAGAGATTCTGGGCATGAGCTTTCAGCATCTCCGCTCCCCCTCTTCCCGCCAGGTTTGGGTCTGCAGCCATAACGCCCAGGATCATCCATCCTTCTAGTTATAGTCAAACTAAGATTTAAGACCCAAAAAGCTTTTCAGTCTCAACAGTCACAGGAGCAGGGCCTGACACTTGCTGTCTGCTTGTAGCATCTTTTTGTTCATTGCGGCCCCTGGAAGTGTCGACCCACGCTGGACGCAGATGTACTCAGTGGACGTTTTCTTAATGTTTGGGTTCGAACATCTCCATATGACTTATTTTTAAAATCTTGCCATGGTTTTAAAGTGACGGACAGAGCCAGGATCTGTTTTTAGAGACAGGTTTTGCTTCCAAGTGACCGTGAAGAGCCGCAGTAATCTCACAATATCCTTGGCGCTCCGGCGAGCTTTGGTTTACATAATCTGCTCGGGGTGGTGGAAGCTGGCCCAGACAACTTCCGGATTGATGTCAACACTCGAGAGTTTCCCAAAGCACTTAGCCACGTTCAAAGAGCGCTGGCTGCCACCTTCCTGGGCGCCACAGCTGTCGACGGCACAGTTTTTTTTGTCCTCTTAGCACCTTGCTTTGGTGGTGTCGGATGGCCCTTGGAGTTTTATGACGTGGGGGAAGGCGCTGGCTGTTACCACTCTGAGCCAGTAGGCAGCAGCATTTCCTGTTGCAGCAAACCGGAGGATTTTTAATAGCGAAAGAGCTGGAAATTGGAAGCTTTAGATTCTGGTATTGATTACCCTCCTCTGGAGAAAAGCCAAATATTCAGAGGGATCTTGCATGATCTCTCTCACCCCCTTCTAGCAATGCCTGTATCATTTGTTCTGTCACTAACCATAGACGGCGGCTTCGGTCTTTTGTGGATGGAGTCACACTACGCCCAGGAAAAACCAGGCATGCAAATTAGGAGTGGTCCGTTAGAGCCACCGCACATCACACTCCAGCCTGCAGCGGACATCCCTCGAGTGGCATTATCCAGCCATAGTTATCTACGGGGCTGATAGCACCCAAGCTAGACTACTGCTGCAGTGCGTTCTGTGTGGGGCTGCTCTTGGAGACTGTCCAGAAATGTCAGCTAATGCAGAAGAAAACACCCTGCCTGTTTGCTGGTGTGGGTTATTGGAAATTACATCTTGCCAGTTTGGAAAGCACAGGCTCTGTTCAAGGTATTGGTCATTACCGATCAAGCCACGTCTGGGGCCGTGTACCTGATTGGTTGCTTGTTCCCACTCATCCCGTACAGTTTTGGAGGTAGCCGTATTTGGGAGTCTGAAGGGCAAGGGATTGATGGACCTGTGCTGGAAGCAAAAGGGATGGGAAACAGAGAAAAGAGGGCAAAGTCCCACCCAAATTTTTCATTCCATGTTGAAGCTTTGTCATTAGAACTTGCACGCATGATGCATAGGGCCAGCCCAAGATCTTTGTAGTGCTTGCGATGGAGCACCCAGACTTCACACACACACACACACACACACCGGAGCATTTTAAGCCCTGCACACCCAGACCAAAATGTAATCCATTTTGGAGTTTACAAAAAAAACACACACAACTCAATTCCAATCCAGGGGGGAAAGAAAACCACTTGCAGAAGTTGCAGGGTGAACAGATGCTATCTTTCACCAATGGCATTTCTCACTTCAAGTCGAAGAAGAAGAGGAGGAGATTGGATTTATACCCTGCCCTTTGTTACCTAAAGGAGTCTCAGAGCGGCTTACCATCTCTTTTCCTTTCCCCTTCCCACAACAGACACCCTGTGAGGTAGGTGGGGCTGAGAGAGCTCTCCCGAGAACTGCTCCTGAGTGAACAACTCTGAAATAACTTGTAACTGACCCAAGGTCACACCAGTAGCTGCATGTGGAGCAGTGGGGATTCAGAGCTGGTTCTCCCAGATTAAGAGTCCATGCTCTGAACCACTACACCAAACCAGTTCTCCTCTTTCAGAAGAGGGAGAAAAGAGGGATCCAACGGATTTATCTAGAGAAGTGAATTTCTGAAAAAGAAATCCCCATCCCCTCGTGGTCTGTTCTTCTCTCTTCTGCAGGCATACGTGCAGGCCTTGTGGTTGACTCAATACGTCGGCCAGGATATTAGCATCCTATTTCTCTGTCATCTTGCTAATTTAAGACTGTCTTCTTTCCGCACCCCCGCCTCCCCCAGAACAGCACGAAACCACTGTGGTGTCTGCATTCCTTCCATGCAAAACAGCCAAACAGCTGAGAATCCAGGGATGGGGTGTGGTGTGCGTGGGTTTTGTCCACAGGTGGCCCTCCAGTAGGTCCCAGGTTGGTGATCCCTGGGGCAAAGGTTTGGGGGTCTCTTCCAGAGGGCAGAGCTACTTCCCACCAGTTTTGGAGTCTTGCAGACAAAACCCCTTGGCGGTTGAGGAGGCATGTGGGCTGCGTAGAATCATGGAATGATAAGAGTCGGAAGGGACCTTGCAGGCCATCTAGCCCAACCCCCTGCACGCTGCAGGAGCAGAGCCGAAAGATAGCCCTACAACATACCCAAAAGATGGTCGTCCAGCCTCCGCTTGAAAACGTCTGGCGAAGGAGCATCCACCACCTCCCGAGGCAGTCTGTTCCACTGCTCAACCACTCTTACAGTTAGGAAGTTCCTCCTGATATTTAGCCGGTATCGACTCCCTGGTAATTTCCACCCATCAGATCTAGTCTTGCAGTCCATCTTCTACATGACAGCCCTTCAAATATTTGAAGACTGCAATCATGTCCCCTGTAAGCCTTCTCTTTCCCAGGCTAAACATACCCAGCTCTTTCAGCCTTTCCTCATAAGACCTGGATTCCAACCCTCTCACCATCTTGGTTGCCCTCTTCTGCACCCGCTCGAGCTTGTCAACAGCCATCCTAAAATGTGGCGCCCAAAACCGGACACAGTACTCCAGGCGAGGCCTGGCCATAGCAGAATAGAGCGGAACTACCATACACATATGGGGGGAGTGTCAGCACCGATAAACGGCATCCACGCCTGCGACATTTGTGGGTAGGGTTTGCATCAGAGCCCATCATTCTGGAGAACCCTGGGTCCATTCGGGTGACCACTTGCTTTGGGGAGGGGGTGTAGCTTTTGTTGTCGTTTGGATAATAATCACTCGGTGATTTGACGGTCCGGCCATGTTGACGGAGGAAGGGGAAATCTCCCCCCACTTGGGCACTTGATTAGAAATCCAGGAAAGCGGCGAAGTGAGACTGGATTCTTTTTAGCCACTGGCAAGCTTGTCAAGTGGCGACACGCACACTGGAACGGCAGTGGTGGAGAGTGCCGCCAGGTCTCATCTGACTTACGGCAGCTCTGGATGATTTTTGAGGCAAGAGACAAACAGATTGCCTGCCTCTGTGTAGCAGCCCTGGGCTTCCTTGGTGGTCTCCCATCAGAGTACTAACCAGGGCCGACCTTCTTCAGTTTCCGCCGTCTGACAAGCTCAGTCTAGGCTGGGCCACCCAGGTGAAGGCCTGTGGGACAGTACCATTTTAATAAATTGTCTGCATGTACCCTGTATGGATCCTACCAGCTTTTCCACGCGATTCTTGTTTTAAACCTTCCAGGAGACTTGCCGGAAGTGCCAAGGGCTGTGGAAGGAGCACATGAACCTGACCTGTGAGCAGCTGGCCGAGAAGGACGACATAAAATACCGAACGTCGATGTAAGTAACCTGGAGTGGGCAGGGAGGACTAGAAACCAGCTCTGAGTTGAGGAAGGGGAGTCCAGAAAGCAAGTTGTTCTGCCCTTGAAACTCTTATCTCCCCTGGGCCACGAGGACATTCATTTTGATGCGCCTGGGAGGACGACATCGACATGGGGGCACCTGGCTTTCCTTTTCCAGCCATAGGGCTTCTTGATCTTCCTGCCCTCTGCAGCCAGCCCAGAGTCCGCTGCACAGGCGCATTCTGTCCTTGTTTGGGGTTAGGGTTAAGTACGCAGACTCTAATCTGGGAGAACCGGGTTTGATTCCCCGCTCCTCCACTTGCAGCTGCTGGGTGACCTTGGGCACGCCATAGTTCTGTCAGAGCTGTTCTTAACCCCTACACCAAACTGGCTCTTAACCACTACAGTGCCCCAAACTGCACATAACCCCTATGCTCTTAACCACTACACCAAACGTAGTAGGTGCATATGTATATCATAGAAAGTGCCATCTTAGAGGAGGCGTCGCTTCCCAGGTGGGAGAGAAGACAGAAAGCCTCTCCTGAGATGGGTGTCTTCCACTATCTTGCCACCATGACAGGGAGGGGCTCTGGCTCCGTGGTAAAGCATCTGCTTGGCACACAGAAGGTCCCAGGTTCAGTCCCCGGCATCTCCAGTTAAAAGGACCAGGCAGGAGGTGATGGGAAAGACCTCAGCCTGAGACCCTGGAGAGCTGTAAAGAGGGCCGTGGCTCGGTGGTAGAGCCTCTGCTTGGCATGCAGAAGGTCCCAGGTTCAGTCCCCGGCATCTCCAGTTAAAAGGACCAGGCAGGAGGTGATGGGAAAGACCTCAGCCTGAGACTCTGGAGAGCTATAAAGAGGGGTTGTGGCTCAGTGGTAGAGCCTCTGCTTGGCACGCAGAAGGTCCCAGGTTCAGTCCCCGGCATCTCTAGTTAAAAGGACCAGGCAGGAGATGATGGGAAAGACCTCAGCCTGAGACCTTGGAGAGCTGTAAAGAGGGCCGTGGCTCAGTGGTAGAGCATCTGCTTGGCATGCAGAAGGTCCCAGGTTCAGTCCCCGGCATCTCTAGTTAAAAGGACCAGGCAGGAGGTGATGGGAAAGACCTCAGCCTGAGACCCTGGAGAGCCGCTGCCAGTCTGAATAACCAATACTGGCATTGATGGACCAAGGGGCTCATTCAGTATAAGGCAGCTTTGCGTGTGACAAAGTGTTCATGTGCGACCAGCAGCTTTGGGGAGTTACTCTTGTGTTAATTTTTGTTAAGTTGTTGCATGATTAGATCAGTGGCTCCTTTTTAGTTGATCAGATAGTTTTCAGTCGGTCAACCACTGCCTGTGCTTACTCTTTGGGGGTACTTTAGCAGGCTAAAAGGGAGCTGGGGGAGCTGCTCTGAGCTTCCTTGCCAAGCTTATTTATTGTTTGCTTATTTAATTCATTTCCCCCCAGCGGAGACCCAAAAGGACTTATAACATTCTCTTCCTCCTCCATTTTTAATCTCACAACAACCCTATGAGGTAGGTTAGGCTGAAAGATTATGTGACTAGCCGAAGGTCCCCCAGCGAGCTTCCGTAGCACAAGCAGGGATTCGAACCTGGGTCTCCCAGATACTAGTTCGACACTCTTAACCACTGCGCCACAATGTCAATCAGTGCCTGGAGGCTCTTATTTTTGACAGGTAACCAGTTACAAGCCTGTTCAGGGTTCCCATTGCACTTTGGGATTCCTTGTGGGGGAACCGGATTTCATCTGTACGATCTTGACCTTTACTTCACAGGCAGCGTGTGCTGTATCGTTCAGCCGTTCTGTTCCCTGCTGGGTGGGGGAAGAGAGGCTTAACACAAAACCAGCTGGAAGTTGCATCGGATATCTTTTTAACAGAGTTTATGTGCCTCCGGGAGCCGACGCGGTGCAGTGCAGCTGAGGCCCTGACAATAGAACTTCCTGTTTGAACGCAGGAAGTGCAGCTTGAGATCGGAACCAGCTTCCTGCTCTGCTGAGGGTTTCCTGTTCACGGGATGAGAGCGGCACAGCCCCCACCGGGAGTGCGGGGTCCGAGCCAAGCTGTCTTTTTACGACCCATCTGTATGTCAGAAGGCAGTTGCCGGAAAAGAATCAGAACTGGTTGGGTGCTTGAAACTTCGCCTACCACAGTCTCAGTAGTAGAGCATCTGTGCTTGGCATGCAGAAGGTCCCAGGTTCAATCCCCAGCATCTCCAGTTTAAAGGACCAGGCAGGCAGTGATGTGGAAGATCTCAGCCTAAGACCCTGGGGAGCCGCCGCCAGTCTCAGGCAGAGGTCTTTCACATCCCCTACTCCATGATCCCTTAACCGGAGATGCTGGGGACTGAACCAGGGACCTTCTGCATGCCAAGCGGGGGCTCTGCCACTGAGCCAGGGTCTCATGCACACTTTCCCATCACCTCCTACCTGATCTTCTTACCTGGAGATGTCGGGGATTGAACCTGGGACCTTCTACATGCCAAGCAGAGGCTCTTCCACTGAGCCACAGCTCCTCTTTACAGCTCTCCAGGGTCTCAGGCAGAAGTCTTTTCCATCACCTACTGCATGGATCTTTTAACTGGAGATCCCGGGGACTGAATCTGGGACCTTCTGCATGCCAAGCAGAGGCTCTTCCACTGAGCCACATCCCCTCTTTAGAGCTCTCCAGGGTCTCAGGCAGAAGTCTTTCCCATCACCTGCTGCCTGGTCCTTTTTAACTGGAGATGCTGGGGATTGAACCTGGGACCTTCTGCATGCCAAGCAGAGGCTCTGCCACTGAGCCACAGCCCTTCCCTGTTAAATTCATCTGTACAACTTGCTGGGAGAAATTCATCCACCGTGGAAAGCATGCACAGTGCTATCCCAGGCTCCCCAGGAAACCTTTTCAGATACAGCACAGTTGGGTTTAATGGCTGCAAAGCTGTGCAACTTGTACCCTGTAGTAAAGGAGGGTGTTGTAAGGGGTAGCCAGATGCTCGGCCCCAGCAGCGTCCAAGTGGCGGGTGTGGGCTTCTGATGACCCGACCAGGAGTAAGCATGGTGGGGCAGAAGTGGCAACTTGAGGGCGACGCTGGAGCGACCGGCTGGGAGATTTCCAGAGCTAGTGGTTAGGAGGGCAGGAGGGGACACAGAGGCAGTGGCGGGAAGCACAGTGGGGGTGTCGGCCAGTGGGAGCGTGGGCATAGCTAAGACAGTGATTGGCATCAGGGACCTGGCGACCAAGATTGGAGGGACTGGGAGACTTTGGGGGGCCAGCCCAGAGGACTGGGAAAGCATTAGACTCTGCTTTGGGGAGAGCGCATAGCGAAGGGGCCAGCCAGGCCTGGACATTGCATACCACCTGCAGGGATCCCTCGGGCACGGGGAGCAAGTCTTCTCAGGGGGGGAGGTTGGAACCGGAGCCCAGGGGAGTGATCGTTGTGTTCGAGGCAGCCCGTAGCTAGGGATTTTGGGGGTAGGGGGCCTCGAGGGGGGACGCAGCTAATTAAATCAAAGTGAATTACATTAATTTAATTTGGGGGCAACCCGGGAAGAAGGGGCCCAGGAAGAAATGCTAGGGGGCCGGGTCCCATGAGCCCCATATAAGCTACAGGCCTGGTGAGGGGCGCTGTGTGGTGGTGGAGTGGCCAAGGAGGATCATGGGAGAGGGTGACCCCTCCTGAGATAAGTGCGGGGATCTCCTGTCCCAAGGCACCGGAACTCCCCATAAGGATGGGCGAAATGGTTAATCTGTGGGGGGGGGGGGGCGAAAGCTCTTCCCAGCCCCCCGAAGTCTCCCCGTGTTTACAGACTAGAATAGCCGAAAATCCTTTTGTAGCTGCCTGGTAACCAAAGCAACAGGCATTGATCTCCCAAAGCCGTTCAGGGGCCGGGCAGACTTTGCATTCGCCCGGGTGGTGTGTTTTCCATCTGTCAGCAGTCAGAACCCTTCTGCCCTTTCGGGGGGGGGGGGTCGTCTAAATTTGTTTTTCCAGATCGAAGCTTTAGCGCTTCTTGCCTTCCCCCAGCTTTCTTGGAAACCAGGTTTCAGCCTCCGGAACGCGGGCCGCAATGGGCTCTGGGGCGTTTAATTTGTCTCCAATTCATCCTCAGTTAATTCTCAGTCAGCATTATTGAAGGCCTCCTTGGAAACCTTCTTGGCTTTCGAGTGGGGGGGTGAATTTGAACCCGGCACCCCACCCCCATTGCTCCCCTGCAAGGTGTTTGAGAGTAGAAGAGTCAGTGTGCTGTAGAGACAGTTGCTTAAGAACGGGGGCGGCTTATCTCTGTAGAGATTTTGACCGGGGGGGGGGGGGGGTTATCATCCATCCCGTCCCTTGTTTTCCCTTGGGAGCCCGGAGTCCACGTGGGATGGAATTGCTTCCCTGCTCAGTTTTATCTTCAAGGCTGAGAGTGTCTAGGCCAGAGTCACCCTAGACGTTTTGTGGCTGGATGGTGTTTGAACCCGAGTTCTCACCAGTACGGCGGCTCAGTCTTTTTGGGGGGTATCCACCGGAACACATCAAGGGGCCAAGAGGCCAGGGTCACGCCAGGCTTTAGCCCACACTGGTTCCTCCTCCGTTACACCTCACAGACCCAAAAGTAAGAATTATCATATGGCACTGTGTGTAGGAGATCCTAAGATTGTCTGGCAGACCAAAGTTCTAGTTCTTGTAGCGTTATGCACCACTAGGTGGCAAGCTAGACTTGTTTTTAAGGCAAGGGACATTTCAGGGGTGGTTTGTCATTGCCTGCCTCTGTGTCGTGCCCCTGGTATTCCTTGGAGGTCGCCCTTCTGAATACTAGCCAAGGCCGGCCCTGCTTAGCTTCCAAGATCTGACGGGATCGGGCTTGCCTGGGCCATCCAGGTCAGGGCACAAACCCAAAAGTAGCTGACAACAGTGGGGTTGGCTGTTGTGGGTTGCGTCGTTGTCGTGACCAGTGTTCCCTCTAAGCTGAGTTAGTGTGAGCTCGCTCACTGTTCTTTAGCCTCCAGCTCACACGTTTTTGTCTTCGCTCAGGAAGGAGGGCTCCAGAGCAAACTAATTGATGCAGCAGCCAAATCGCTCGCTCACAACTTTAATGCCAGTAGCTCACAAAGTAGAATTTTTGCTCACAGGACTCCACGGCTCAGAGGGCGCATTGCTACAGACCCCTATGTAGGGAACAGATTTGTCTTGGTTCTGCCTCCAGAAGGACACACACCGAGCTGCCTTACCCTTAACTGGCCAGTCCCTCAACCTATTCCAGCGCAGTCTGTCCCAATTAGCAGCATTAGTGCGCCACCGGCCTTCAGGGACTCAGAACAGATAGCGCCAACCCGGCCTGTAGATCAGGAGTCCCTCACCAACAGGGTCTCTGTGGGCGCCACGATGCCGGTCCACACCTCCCCTGGTGCCCGCCAAGTGTTTTCAGAAAGCGAATGGAAGCAAGTGGGGCCCTTGCCTAGCGCTGCTTCGGATAGGCCCCTGAAGATCTAACTGGCAGTGCAGATTGAAATCATGTTGCCTTGGCAGCAGCTGCCACCAGCGTTGGTTTTACCCTGCCCCTCACCCGTCTTTCCCAGTGCACCTTTAAAAATTAAATTTAGCCCTCTTCTGCTCTCTGAGCTTGGACTTCCTCTGGGATTGTGTATGGCTCTCCCTCTCAAGGCGACCGTGTTGTGGTTCCACCTGCCGGCCTGTGTCAGCATCCCGTCTCCTTCCTGGCCCTTAATGCTGCTCCTCCCCCTCCTCCCCGTTTTGCCCCCTGCAGAGAGGAGAAGATGACGGCCGCCCGCATCAGGAAGTGCCACAAGTGCGCCACGGGCCTTATCAAGTCCGAAGGCTGCAACCGCATGTCGTGCCGCTGCGGGGCCCAAATGTGCTACCTCTGCCGTGCCGCCATCAACGGGTACGACCACTTCTGCCAGCACCCCCGCTCCCCGGGGGCCCCCTGCCAAGACTGCGCCAAGTGCTCGCTCTGGACCGACCCCACGGTAGGTGGCTCTCGTAGCTCCGTCTCAGACACACACACACCCAAGCCCTGCGGATCCGGTTCCGGGCTCAGTTTGCGGTAAAAGCGGCGGGATCCTTTGGCACCCCCCACGTGGGATGCTTTCGCTGGCGCCATACTGTCGGCTCTGTGCTCTGGTGGCCGTCTGTTTGATGCACTTATATGTCACAGTACACAGTACAGTACATTGCTCAGTGTGCAGATATACAGTGAATTCAAAAAATGTTTTACAATAAAGTACTCATCGAGTCCTGTAGTGAAATCCTCAACGAAGCTTCCGGATATGACCTTCGTTTCAACCGTCTTCTTCAGAAGTCAAAAGGTAGAGGTTTCCCTTGCTCGAAAGCCAGTCGAATCCAACTCTAGAGGGCGGTGCTCATCTCCGTTTCCAAGCCAGCACTGTCCGAAGACTTTTCCAAGGTCATGTGGCCAGTATGACTAAATGCCGAGGCGCATGTAACACTCTTGCCTTCCCACTGATGCGGTACTTACTTATCTGCTTGCAATTTCTTGCTTTCGAACTGCTAGGTTGACAGGAGCCGGGGCCAAGAGACGGGCGCTCACTCCGTCACGCAGCACTCGGGTCTCGAACGGCCAAGCTACCGGCCTTCTGGTCTGCAGCTCAGCATCTTAACCTCTGCTCCACTGTGGCCCTTTCTTCAGAAGTACATGTATACGATTAAAGCTTTCATTCGTTTATATCAGGAATCAATCCTGTCTCTTCAGTCAATTTTCAAAGAGTTCAGTATTGTTCCATGAAATCTGCAAAAAAGCTACGATAATTCTCAAATGGGCAACCAGTCGCAAGCGACTGTAACATTACTAAGCTGGTACTGCGGAATTCATTGTGTATTTGACATTGAGCAACGTACCGTACTGTGTACTGTTACATATAAGTGCTTTATCTTTTATTTAACAAAATGGACATATTGTCGTTTCTAGCCTCTACCCTTCCCAGTTTCTAGTCTGCTTCTCATCATTCACTGTGAGGTGGTCTTCTTTTTTTGTCTGCTGGATGTGTCAGCGAAGGGAGGCTGCTTGCTGGTTAAAGGATGGTTGGTTTAGTTTAATGGACTGATGAATGAGACGGGCAGGTCGTCGGAACTGTTTTGCGCCTCACCCTGGCCTGGTGCCTCTTTTCAGAGCTGTGGCAGGACACGTGAGAGAACTCGCTGTCTCAAGCTAAGATGCGGTGTCCGTCTGCCTTCTGTACGTATTTCTTAAAGGCTGTTTATGTATAAATGACTCAAAAATAGAACCAAGGGCAGCTTTATCTCTCTGGCCCACCGGTTAACCTTTTGGATCCACTGATTAAAGTTGGCACTTGCGCATTAATCAAGGGAAGCGGCGGCTTTTGATGTTCCTGTCTTCAGGGAGCCCTTTCTGTGTTAATTAGTCTTCCAAGGAACTCCTGAGAGGCATAGAGGCGTCTGGGGACGGTTCTTGGGCACACACAAGGGGATGGCGTCACCGTTTCCCCCACACACACGTGACATGACCCTATGGCTTGCGCACGCGGGAAGTCAGTCTTTTTAGATACTGTACCGAGAAGTAAACGCTCCATTCGCCTCTGGATAGCAAGCAAAACCAGCTTCTAAGCAAGGTTATGACAGAGGTCAGAGAAGCCAAAGTACTCGAGAACGTGTTCTCAGGTCCCCTTTGCTTTTTGACTCAGTATCTCTTTCCCCAAAAGCAAAGAGACAATCCTGTCTTTCCTTCTTACCGGTAGAGCAGAAACAGCGGCCTCCATCGGAGGAGGGTGCTTGGGTTACAGCTTCCCGTGGCAGCCATTTTGTGATTTGTCCCGACTCCCGTGGCAGCCGTTTTGTGGCGGCGCACACTCCCCATTCTTGAAAATCTGGAAGTGCCTACAGATCAGGGACTGGGCCTCCCACTTACCCCCCTTGGGATGAGGAATTATCAGCCCCCAGCCCCAGTTTGCTACCCCTGAGGAACTGAGGAGGAAAAGTAGCCTCCACATAGTGAAACTTTAGGAATTCCCCTTACACTCTATGGTAGAGGTGAGGCAGCCTAGAGCTTCACCCAGAAGTGACATCACATCACACCATCCCCACACTCCGCTGTCCCCAGGCACCGCCCACCAAATCTCCTGACATTTGCAGAGGCAGGTCGGGGACCTTTGTCATAGAGCAGGGGATCCCCAATCTTTTTGAGCCTGCAGGCGCCTTTGGAATTCTGACACAATGTGGTGCGCACAGCCACAAAATGGCCGCCAAAAGGCTGACACAGGAGGCATAGCCAGGCAGAAAATGGCTGCCGCAGGTTACCGCCAGTCACACCACGAAGATCCTTGGCAGCTGCTGCCGAAGCAATCTCCAGGGGCCAGTTAGAGGCCTTGCTGGGCAGAAGCCCCCTCCTGGCCTTTGCCACCATGTTGGGGACCCCTTTCATAAAGTGACAGAACTTGATAGGCGCCAGAAGCCACTATAACCAGCCGGCCTGCTGTAAAGCAAGGACCTCCTGCCCCTCCGCCAGCAGGTCAGGCCGTGCAGGCGTATTTCCCCTCTTCCACGCAGGCGTGGTGTGTCCCATGGACAGCAGTGGCGCTTTTGAAAGTGGGAAGGGCGAGGGATGTCACTGGCGGTTCTCAGTGGTTAGCCAGCTGCCTGTTCACCCATGTGCCCTCTGGAATGGTTTCTCTCCCCTCACTGTCCGCTTGCTGCCACTCTGGATACAACCAGCCCTCTAGTTTCTGTTCCATGCTTCATCTGAGGAATCCAGCTGAGAGGGCCTTTGCCTCTGGTGATAAGAACAGAAGAACATCAGAGAAGCCAATGTTGGATCAGGCCAACGGCCCATCCAGCCCAACACTCTGTGTCACACAGTGGCCAAAAACACCAGGTGCCCTCAGGAGGTCCAGCACTGTGGCCAGGGACACTAGAAGCCCTCCCACTGTTGCCCCCTGCCCAAGCACCAAGAATACAGAGCATCACTTGCCCCAGACCGAGGGTTCCTATCTACACCTTGTGGCTAATAGCCACTGACAGACCTCTGCTCCAGATGTTTATCCAATTCCCTCTTGAAGCCATCCGTGCTTGTAGCTGCCACCACCTCCCGTGGCAGTGAATTCCACGTGTTAATCACTCTTCGGGTGAGGAAGTACTTCCTTTTATCCGTTCTAACCCGACTGCTCAGCAATTTCACGGAGTGCCCACAAGGAGTTCTTGTCTTGTGAGAAAGGGAGGAAAGTGCTTCTCTCTCTGTGCGAGCTCTTTCTTGCCAAAGCTGAGGAAAATCTGAGACACCCCC
This sequence comes from Lepidodactylus listeri, assembly GCA_029233225.1. Lineage (NCBI taxonomy): Eukaryota > Metazoa > Chordata > Lepidosauria > Squamata > Gekkonidae > Lepidodactylus > Lepidodactylus listeri. The sequence goes on along the minus strand of JARCFY010000022.1, from coordinate 10,353,277 downwards.
TTCCCCTTCTTCGTTTGAAAGCCTCTGCCTTCATGAAATCACTTGCTTTTAAGGCTTTATTGGTAGCAGCCAAGCCCACAAAAGGCGCGGAAATGAAGCCTTTTGGGTTGCTGCCACGGCCCTAAATGAAGAAACCAGCACCTCTGATTTCTTGAAATGCCAGTAAAGTCCCTCCACCCTGAAATGATTAGCCCGTCTGTTCTCTCCTCCTTTTATGCCAGAATCAATATAAGAAAGAGAATAACAGGTATAATGATAGCATTTTGGTACTCAACGGAATCACATGCCTAAAATGTGGAATTTGCTGCCAGAGGCGTAGACAGCCTTAAAAGGGGATTAGACAGATTCATGGAGGAGAGGTCTAGCGGTGGCTACTAGCCATGGTGACTAAAGGGAAAACTCCACATTCAGAGGCAGTCGACCTCTGAATCCCAGTGCCAGGAGGCAACATCAGGGGAAGGCCTTGGCCTCTCTGCCCTGTTGTCAGCCCTCCAGAGTAACTGGCTAGCCACTGTGTGAGACAGGATGCTGGACTAGATGGACCCTCACTGGTCTGATCCAGCAGGGCTCTTCTTATGTTCTTATCAGGGGAAGGCTTCGGTCTCTTTGCCCTGTTGTTGGACCTCCAGAGGAACTGGTTGGCCATTGTGTGAGACAGGATGCTGGACTAGATGGACCACTGGTCTCATCCAACAGGGCTCTTCTGATGTTCTTATAAAGGCCTCCGTCTCTATGCTCTATTGTTGGCCCTCCAGAAGAACCAGTTGGCCACTGTGTGAGGTGGAATGCTGGACTAGATGGACCACTGATCTGATCCATCAGGGCTCTTCTTATGAGGGGAAGGCCTCGGCCTCTCTGCCATGTTGTTGGCCCTCCAGAGGAATTGGTTGGCCACTGTGTGAGACAGGATACTGGACTAGATGGGCCACTGCTCTGATCCAGCAGGGCTCTTCTGATATTCTTCTTAATCCACCCCCTGGCCGAGGACGCAGCACTGTCTGCGATTCAGGATCTGTCTCCAAACACAACACATTTTTCTTTGTCCGGCTTGAACCCGTGCTCTGTGCCTGTGTGAACACAGGCACTCCAAGTGGTGCAGAAGTGAAACTGAGGTGTTTCTCCCCATGTTTCGTGGATGCCATTTTGCCTCCCGTCGCAGTGGGAAGGCGTCTTCCTGTCCCCAGGAGAACTCTTGTGTCACGCACAATCCGGAATGGTGACAGAAGGTTCTGCAACTAGTAACCTTGGTTGTTTTCGAAACCTCCTTCCTTCCACGCATCTTCCCCGTCCTGCCGCTGATCCACACCTTGTCGCTGAGGGCTCCGTAGAGTATCCCAGGATGCTCTCCCAGGTGCCGCAATTGTGTCTGGGTACCTCTAGTCAAGCCTCTAGTCCCTGATCCGGGTCCCCATTTCAGTCTGCTCGTTTTCATTCTGAGGATGCCTTTTAAACTTGTTGGCTTGCACACAAACATGTATGGATTCTTCATTGGGGGGGGGAGAAGGAAGCGTGCCTGATGAGTCTTCCAGCCAATACTTTGGTCCCCATCCGTTCCCCCACCCACCCATACCCACTTTCCCAGAGAGCAAGCGTTGCGTGAACAGGCTACTGCCTCTAAGCTGTGGGGTCTTGCGAGCAAAAAATCCTACTTTGTGAGCTACTGGCATCGAAGTTGTGAGCGAGCGGTTTGGCTACTGCATAAATTAGTTTGCTCTGGAGCCGTCCTTCCTGGGCTGAGGCAAAAATGCGTGAGCCGGAGGCTAAAAAACTGTGAGCTAGCTCACACTAACTCAGCTTAGAGGGAACACTGGGTTAGATGTGCCCGTATTCTGTCGTACAGACCAACTGGTGGGATTTAATTGTTCTCCCAAGTCTTTTTTAAGAGGTGGTTAAGACCAGTTTGCTTCTTTAATGCCCCCTGCTTTGGATCTTTGCAAATAAATGCACACAGTATTCAAGATACGGGCCGATCCCTCCCTTGGTAACTTCTTAGAGCGTTCTTCATTTCTTCTTCCCTGGGTGATGCCCCCATCGTCCATCTCCGTTCTGAGCTCTGTTTTCAGTGCTGCAAAATGTAAAGTATCTCTGTGCTCTTTAAAAAAAACCAAAAACACCTTTATAAATCATAATTTCCCCCCCTCATCCTAGCAGGGTAGATTCTTGCCTCTGGGAAATAACAACACGGAGCTGCCCAATGCAGTTGATTGGTGGGTAGCTTCAGGGCAGACAAAAGGAAGTATTTTTTTTCACTCAGCAGCTAATAAATTGATGGAATTCACTCAGGCAAGATGTGGGGATAGTTCCTGGCTTAGACAGCTTTTAACAAAGGATTAGGCCCAGCTCAGGAGGAGGAGGGGGAGGAGAGGTCTATAAACTGCTGTTGGTCTGCTAAGTTGACAATAACAAGAGCACTTGAGAGAAATTTATTTCCGCTGTAAAACCGGCACTGAAATCCTCACTACCCTCGTTCCTAACTTTCATAGCGGAGTCCAGTTGCATTTCAGGCTGCCCAGACAAGTTTGATTCCCCCCCCCCCCCCCCCCCGCTTTTGCAGCTAGTTCTGTACATTTTGCTTAAATAAATACATCAGCATTTTTAGCCATTTTGGGTTCCCGTTTTGGGGGGGGCGTACAAGTGTGGCAAACAAGTGTCCCACTTTATTGTAAAAGCCCCCCCCCCCAAAAAAAATGGTTTACAGTGCAGTGAACGCAGGCGTGTCCCAATAGTGATGTATGGCTGCGAGAGTTGGACCATAAGGAAAGTCGAGCGCCGAAGAATAGATGCTTTCGAATTATGGTGCTGGAGAAGACTCTCAAGAGTCCCTTGGACTGCAAGGAGATCAGATCAGTCAACCTTAAAAGAAATCAACCCTGACTGTTCCCTGGAAGAAGGCCAGATCCTGAAGCTGAAGCTCAAATACTTTGGCCACCCAATGAGAAGGGAGCACTCCCTGGAGAAGACCCTGATGCTGGGGAAGACTGAAGGTCAAAGAAGAAGGGGACGGCAAAGGATGAGATGGCTAGACCGTGTCATCGGTGCAGCGACCATGAAGTTGAGCGAACTCCGGAGCACGACGGAAGACAAGGAGGGCCTGACGTGGTGTGGTCCATGGGGGTCGCGAAGAGTTGGACTCGACTGTGCGACTGAACAACCACAAACGCATGCATGGAAATGTCAACATCCAGCAGAATACAGGACGATAAAACAGAACTGTTAAAAAGCATAAAACAGCAGATGGGGTAACAAATCGCTGGTTCAACCAAGAGTGCCGCTGGAAAAAACTAGTCTTCAGTTTTCTCTGGGAAGTTAGAAGGGGAAGGGGTCGAAATTGCACCATGTTGTGAATCAGGAAAAAGCCAACCTCTTTTCCTGTGAGGCCTTTGAAGCAGGCAGGTGGGTTAGGGCCTGAGTACTGAATACCGAATACTGCATGGAGACCAAGAAGCCCTACGCAGAAAGGCCGAGGGACTTGGGAATGTCCAGTCTGGAGAAGAGGAGGTGGAGGGGGGACAGGATGGCTCTCTTGGAGTCTCTGAAGGGCTGTCACTTAGAGGAGGGCAGGGAGCTGTTCCTGTGGGCAGCAGAGGAGAGGAACCGCAAGAATTAAGGGCGGGAAGGTACCAGCTGGAAATTAGGGAAAACTTTTTGACAGTCAGAGTTGTGCAACAGTGGAATCAGCTGCCTCGGGAGGTGAGCTCCCCCTCCCTGGCAGTCTTCAGGCAGCGGCTGGACAAACCCTTGTCAGGAATGCTCTCGGCTGATCCCGCATTGAGCAGGGGGTTGGACTAGATGGCCTGTATGGCCCCTTCCGACTGTGATTCTGATTACGGGGCCATTTCACAGGTTAGATTACCTGCGGCCTGCTTTGTGTTGTAATTCCCATTGGCATGGCTCCGACCTCCCTTCTGTGAGCAGCCTCTCCCTTCCGGTCCTTCCTCATGAGCAGGGGCCCCATCCCAGCGTGTCATTTGAGAGGGAGGAAAAGGACAGCGCTCGTCTGATGCGGGGCACAGGGCGGGGATCCCTGGTGTTTCCACCGCGGCTTTGGTGCCAAACTCACCTCAGCTCCTCACCGTGCTGCCGGGCCACAGTTCAGCACAGAAGGAGGCTCACTCATCCTCCCTGTGGCGCATGGCCTTCCTACGTAGAGGCCTACAAACAACGGGGCTCTAATTCTGGGGTGTCAAAGATACGGCCCGGGGGCCGGAAGAGGCCCATCCAGGGCTTTTATTTGGCCCGCAAGCAACTGGTATGTATGGAAAGGTAAGGTTCTCCCCCTGTTATGATATCTCTTGGGCAAAAACCCTAAGTCTTGCATGTGATTAAATACATTTATTGGGGCTGTGGTGGGTTCCCCAGTAAATCAGTCGCTTTCACTGCTAGGAATCAATTGCTTTTGTTTGTATTTTGAGTTAAAAATAAGATTGTTGATTGAGTTCACCTGTGTCCTTTATAAAGTTTATATCTCTGGTACCTGACATTACATTTCATAGCACACACGTCCCAGCCCGACAAAGTGGCATCTATGTCGTATCCGGCCCTCGTAACAAATGAGTTCGACACCTCTGCTCTAATCGCCCCATTAGGTTGCCGCCAGTATAGTTAACCTCCTGTTGCTTCAGCTGCCTGGTTGGCCTATTGTTTTGGCGGGGGGGGGGGGACCAGGAAAGATCACGCCTCAAGAAATGCTCCGCACAAGCTTTTCCAGTGGAGCACCAATGCTGTTTTAAAACAGGTGGTAGAAGGAAGGTCAGTAGGACAGTCGACGGCAAGGGACAGTTGACGGGTTCAGAGTTCTAGCCAGTGGAAAACATATTTGGCAATGCAGAGCTCTGTTTTTGCCCTCAAAAAATGTCTGAGGAGGGAGAGAGAGATCCAGGTCTGTGTGGTGCTGGCTGACAGGACCAGAGCGGGGGGGGGGGGGGTTTGAGGAAGAAGAAGAGGAGGAGTAGGAGATTTCTACCCCGCCCTTCACTACCCGAAGGAGTCTCAGAGCAGCTTACAATCTCCTTTCCCTTCCCCTCCCCACAACAGACACCCTGTGAGGTAGATGGGGCTGAGAGAGCTCTTTCAAGGACTGCTCCTGAGAGAACAGCTCTGAGAAAACTTGTGACTGACCCAAGGTCACACCAGCAGCTGCACATGGAGGCGTGGGGAAGCAAGCCCGGCTCGCCCAGATTAGAGTCCGTGCTCCTAGCCACAACACCAAACCGCGCTCCTAAACCTCTACACTAGAGGAGCAGCTCAGCGTGGCTCACCCCAGGACCTGTTTGTACTTCCCGCAAAGGTGAGCGAACCTTGGCTCCCTTGGAGGGGAAAGCGTCCCAGGATCTGTCTCCCCGGCTTTCCCCGGACACCCCGCATCCTGCAGGCCGTTCCCCTCAGTGGGTGCGGTTGTCTCTCTCTCCTCTTCTCCCCTGCTTTTAAAAAACAGAAATAGAAATCCAGAGACCCGTTTTGGCAAGTCCTCTGGGTTTTAAACCGCTGTGTCAGAAAGGCAGTCAGCACGGGGTATGGGGGGGGGGGGGCTCCCTCTTCTGCTTCCCTCCCTCCCCCTCCGCCTGTCGTACCTCCCATCAGGAAGAGCAGCTGGGCCCGACTTCCAGACATGCCGGGTTTTACCAGATCCCAGTCGGGAAGCTGGCAGGAGTCTCCTGTGCCCTGTGTGCCGAGGCAGCATATTTCCTAGGAGCATCTCCCGGGACTCTCCAAATCCAGAAAACTTTCCACATTTGGGTAAATTATATATATGCAGGAAGACATTAAACTGGGTGGAAATTAAAACAAGATGTGTGTACGTTTTGTGTCTGAACAGGAGGGCGGTGTGTTCTCTGAGTAGCTACAGTGCAGCTTTTATCCTCCCACACACACTTTTATCGTGAAGCAGTGTTCCCTCTAAGCTGAGTTAGTGTGAGCTAGCTCACAGTTTTTTTAGCCTCTGGCTCACACATTTTTGTCTCTGCCTCCAGTCCGGAGCAAACTAATTTATGCAGTAGCCAAATCGCTCGCTCACAGCTTTAATGCCAGTCGCTCGCAAAGTAGAATTTTTTGCTCATAAGACTCCACAGCTTAGAGGGAGCACTGGATAAGACCACCCCCAAATTTTGCGTCCAAGTTATTGTAGGATCAGCACACGATGAGTGTCATGCTCTAAATCAGGTGTCCACAGCCTTTTTGAGTCTGGGTCTCATTTGGAATTCTGACCTGGCATGGTTGGCGCAGGAGCACAATGGCTGCTGCAGGAGGCGGAGCCAGCCACAAAATGATTGCCACAGCTTAACTTCAGTCGCACAGTATAGATCCGTGTGCTGTGGGGGCAGCTGCTGCCAAAGCAGCATTTTAAAAAATCTTCACAGCCAATCAGAAGCCTTGCTGGGTACAAGCCCTGGCTGGCCCCACCCACTTCCTAAAAACATTTGGCAAGGGCCAGAAAAGGTGTCGGCAGGCACCATCTTGAAGACCCCTGCTCTAAATGAACAACCAGCAAGAGTCCCGGATTATGAGCGAACAGCAAGGTACACAAACTTTGCAAAGATTTCGTCTCATGCTCTGAACAAATAAACAGCGCGATGTGTGAGCTTTGCAGGGATTCCCCCATCCCATGCTCTGAATGAACAGCAAGATGTGCCTGTCAAAATGCATGGCAGATGTTTGTGCCTGCCAGTTAGGATTCCAGGGCTGCCACAGAGTATGATGGTGGCCTCAGTTTTCCCTCCACCCCTCCGTTTCCCAGATTGCTTTTCTCTGCGTGCAGTCTCAGCCCATGTACAAAAGGACAATGCATGCGATAGGTCTGCAATGGGCAGATAAGCTGGTGTGGCTTTGAAGTCTCCTTCTACACATGCTCAAAACTTGCATGAGTGAACAGGCCGCCCAGATGACCAGCAGGGCTTTCTTAACTCTCTGCTCTCTCGGATGTGTCGCTTTTTGGTGGAGCAAGTTCATGGATTTTGGCTGCCGGTTACTGGCTATGTGAACACTGAGCATAGAGGAATCTACGCTGAGTGAGGAGGGGGTCCAGTAGCAGAGCGCCTCGTTTGCTGTCGGAAGATCCTAGATTGAATCTCTGGTTAAAAGATCTCAGGTAGCAAGCCCTAAGAGAGAAACCTCTTTCTGCCCAAGACCCCAGGGAGTCGGTCCCGGTAAGAGCAGGCAGGAGGGAGCCACATGGACCAACTGGTCTGACGAAGCGGAAAAAAAGGCGGGGGGACTCAACCCAAAAAATAGCTGTGCACCGAGAGGGTCAAGCTAACAAAAGAATTATTATGAAAAATATAGACATTTATTAGGGTGTACACATAAATAAAACATAAATTAAAAGAGACAGTCCAAGTATCAGACAATCAAAACTTAGTTCATAAGGAACTGATTGCAGTATATCTCAAATTGATGGATAAAACTTTTGACCTAAGGACCATACGTGTTTCGGCCCCTATGGGCCTTCCTCAGTGGTCAGTATTCCTTACTCTACAGTGACACACTTGATGGAAGTGACACACATCCTGACGAATGGGACATGATGCCAGATGAATTTGGAGAATTTGCACAGCTGCCACAGGCTCATTTTACTAATTGTAGCAAATACATAGCATTTAAGAAAGCAACACCTGGTCTCATATATATATGTACAAGAAGCGGGACCCACAATACTCGCGGTGGGGAGTATTCCCCACAGCTCAGGGCCTGCTGAAGCTGGAGGGGCTCCAGAGGAGAAGGAAGCGACAGCAGGTGAGCCCTTATCCTCCTCCTCCCCAGCAGCAGCAGCAAGGCTGGCCCGCCAAGCCTTCTCTCCCTTCCACAGCGGTGGCTGCAGCAAAACCTGAGCGGCTCACAGCCGCCGGCCTGCTAGGCCTTCTCCCCCCCCCTGACAGCAGCAACGGACAGTTCCCAGAGCGTTCTCTGCACATGCGCAGGGAATGTTCTTTTACTTTTTGGAGGATTTAAGTATCCCCTGAATAGTGTTTTTAACTTTTCAGATTTTTCTGCACACCTGGGGAGTCTCCCAAGTGTGCAGGAAAATCTCTTCGCCCCCTAGGTGCCCCCAATGTGCGGACTTAGATATCCACAAATGCTATTAGATATATAGATATACAAAATTCTGAATGCATGTATTTTTGGATGTGTGTCATTGTATAGTAAGGAATATTGACCACTGAGGAAAGCCCATAGGGGCCAAAATGCGTATGTACCACATGTGTCGCAATCAGTTCCTTATGAACTACGTTTTGATTGCCTGATACTTGGACTGTCTCTTTTAATTTTATTATGTGTTATTTATGTGTACACTCTAATAAATGTCTATATTTTTCATAACAATTCTTTTGTTAGCTTGACCCTCTCGGTTCCCAACTGGTCTGACTCCATCTGAGGCAAGCCTCACGTGTGTTCAGATAAACTGGGGTCCAACTCTGTCTGGCTTGCCAGATGCAGGTCCTGGGCTTGGTGCTGGCTTGGCTACACGCTCTCTTTTCCGTCTGCTTCTGTACATCTTAGCGTGTCTGTGTGGAAGCGGTGCGGGGAGGCATCGTGGCAAGAATCCGGCCTCATGTTCGACTGTTCCATCTGAATCCGCTCTTCTTGAGCGCACACTTCCTCCCCTTCCCCTTCCTCCTAGATAAAATCTCAATGGCCTCTTTCCTCCGCTACCAGAGCTGGCGTTTTTCATTGATGTCCCATCCAGCCCCTGGGCCTTAGCTGCCTCCGGAGCCACAGCTCTAATCTAAATATTTAATGGTCCAATGCTATTTAAAAGATTAACGGTGCCCCAGCTGCTCCTGGGAGGGGCAGAGGAAAGAGCTCGCTCGCAGCCATCTGTTTGGTCGAGTCAGGGAGCTCGCCGAAGGATCAGTGTTCTGTCTCTAAGCGGCTTAGTCATGCTCCGCGGTGTGGGCGAGGATTCCATACAAGGGCTTCGCAAGTTGTCAGCGCTGTGGCAGGACACCTGCTGTTTGGGTCTCTTCTTCCTCTTCCCCCCGTCCTCCCCCACCTTTTCCACCTTCCAAGGGGATCCTGGTTGTCAATGAAAAAATGCAACCGGCCCTCTTTACCCAAAGGAGAGGAGAACCTGACCGCTGTCGCTTCAGATCTTTTCCTTTTTGCAGCAATTATCGGCTGTCAGCTTGGCAATTGTAGCTTACAGCTGCATCACTGTGGGAGCACAGGAAACCTCACAGAACTGGGCATGAAATCCAGCTGGGAAATCTCAAGCTTTTAATTTTTAAAAAAATTTTTTAAAGTTTTTAGTCCTTGTTGCAAAAAATTGGCTTTGAAGGTTCGTGATATTATGCCTGTTCGAGAAGCAGTGGCACAATATCGCTGGAAGGTTTTGCGTTTCAGCTCCTGCAGCTTAGCCAAGGACGTAGTAAAGTTGTACAAAATATTTCTTTTGAAAGTAAGAGAAATTATTCAGGTTCTTTCGTTTGCGAAACATACGTAGGCTGCCGAATCCACTGTTTCTGGGCGCAGAATCTGGATTGCACATCGACATTATCTTCCCGCCCTCCATTTTGTTCTCTGTGGCTTCCGATGCAATTAAAAATAGTCGTGCAAAAATAAGGTGATCGCGGTGATAGAAAGAGCAGCGCTAAAACCAAATCCTGGCCACACGGTTGCAAAGCTATATTTGGTGTTGGTGGGAGTGGGGGCGGGTGAAGTCTCAGAAGCCCCAGGGGTCAATGTGTGATATTTTCCACTGGTTAGCGGGAATAAATAAATTTGCTGAACAATGTAATGTAAAACAAATGAAGTCAACTACAGTTGCATGCTTTGTACAGGTTTAACAGGCTGGAATTAAATCAGAAGAGTTTTCAGCTAACGGGTTGGAATTAAATCAGAAGAGTTTTTTGCTAACGGGCTGAAATAAAATAAGAAGAGTTTTCAGCTAAGCAATAGGAAGAACTTCCTGACAGAGCGGTTCCTCAGTGGAACAGGCTTCCTCGGGAGGGGGTGGGCTCTCCTCCTTTGGAAGTTTTCAAACAGAGGCTGGATGGCCACCTGACAGCAGTGCTGATGCTGTGAACTTAGGCAGATCACAAGAGAGAGGGCAGGAAGGGTTGCATCAGTGCTCAGTTCTCATGGCCCTTTCTTACACAACCAGGGAAATGCCGATCGCCACTTTGGGGGTCAGGAAACAATTTTTCTCCAGGCCAGTTTGGCTGGAGATCCTGGAGGTTTTTTGTCATCTTCTGAGCGTGGAATAGCAGTCACTTGGGGGTGTGGAGGGGGAGGTATTTGTGAATCTCCTGCATTGTGCAGGGGGCTGGACTAGATGACCCTGGAGGCCTCTTCCAACTCTATGGTTCTATGATTCTGTTCTCCACTGAGGCTCCCTTGGTGCAGCCTTTTTTTCTTTTCTTTTTTAAAGAAAAGATAAGCACCCACTGTAGCCGGCTGGGCTTCTAGACTTACTTGTCATTCTGTCGTTTTCAGGAAGATGATGAGAAGATCATCCAGGAGATTCAAAAGGAGGCCGAAGAAGAGCAGAAGCGGAAGAACGGAGGTGGGTGGTGCCATCTGTCTGTCCGCGAACCTCTTGCGGACTTGGGGGGCCCAGCGAGAAGCGGGGGGGGGGGGGCGCTACACGGGCTCTACTAAGCTGCAAACCTGCGACATCAGAGTTACGTGGTAGGAAGAGGAGAATTATGACAATAGCAGGGTCAAGGCTGTGAGGAAAGCTGAGAGCTTAGTGAGGAGCAAGCTGGGGATCAGAGCCCTGGAGGAATCCCCTTGGGGGGGGGGGTTTTGTTGCTGAAAATGGATTGTTGCTAACTGTGACAGGGTTCTCCTTTAAGCCAGGGTCTGACACTGTGGTCTAGTACCAGGCAGCATTAGATCTGCTCCCTTTCCCTCTGCCCTGAAGCTCTGTGCGGGAAAGCGGTTGTTTGGTCCTGATCGGAGATGCTTCCGAAACGCGTAAAGTTTTCTACCTAAACGTGGCTTTTGTTTGTTCGTTTGTTCGTCCGGCAGAAAAGAGTTTCAAGCGCATCGGCCCTCCGTTGGAGAAGCCCGCCGAGAAGATCCCACGTCTCGAAGCCATCCCCAGGCCGGTCCCACAGAACCTCCATCACCAGCCTCAGATGCCCCCTTACCCCTTCGTGCACCCTCCCTTCCCCCTGGCCCCCGTCCGCCCGCTGTACAACAACCTCCCCCTGAACATCGGCCCCATCCATGCCCCCTACGTGCCGCCGCTACCCAATATGCAGGTGAACTACGACTTCCCTCAGATGAACATGCCGCTGGAACACAACCTGCCTATGCACTTCGGTCCACAGCCACGGCATCGGTTCTGATCCGGCTCGGGGCCGCATCCCGTACGTTGACAGTCACTGCAGGGAAAAGCCAGCACTGGGAGGTGCTCCCCCCCTTCTGGCCCACCTGCTCCTTCCCTTCTGCCTCCGCCCACCAGTGAACCCAAGGCACCGAACACCCCATTCCAGCCCCCTCCGCAATCCTCTCGTTGCCTGCCTTTGTTGTTCAGGTCCTTGCAGCATGTGGACGCAAAGCACTCAGGCAATGCCCGTTTAAAAAAACGAAGAAGAAGAAGAAAGCCGTATGTGTCCAAGGGTCACCTTGATGCTGGTTTTGGTCAAGAAACGTTCTCTGCTGAGCAAGGCGGGCCAAGGCAACGCCATTCGGCAAGGGGGAACGCTGCCGTGAAATCCCGTGTGCCAACCCCCTGCCACAATTTTCCCTGTCTGCCAAAACAGCTCTGGGGAGGGGAGGGAGTTGTCTGGGGAAGGATCAGGTCCCGCCGGCTGTGCAGGATCTTGGGAACTGTAGACCAAGCAGTTAACCGACTGAGGCGCTGTTTAGTTTTCACGGTTTAAGGAGCTTGCAGCAGCCCCACAGCACGTGGAAGTCAGCGGAGAGGCTGTTGTCCACAGAGGATGTTTGAGACACTAATTTGGCAAGTCCCTGTAGTCTCATCAAGGTTCTTGCTATAGAGAGTCGATACTTTTCTTCAGAAGTCCTTCCCTGTCGCTGAGACAGCTTGTCCTGTCACTGAGTGAGGATTCCCCAAAGAGTTTTTGGAGGTCTCTTGATTGTTCTCAAGTGCCAAATTAAGGGGTTTTTATTCGACCCTCCCCTTTGTAGCTGAAGGAGCACAAGCCAGATCAATTTAAAGAGGGCGCGACTTCAGCAGTGGGGCAAGCCACTCGCTGCCGGTTCATACCGGATGGTGATGCGGGTGATGCGGGGAGTCTAATTGCTTGAGTATGGTAGGTGCAAGGGCAGGACCTGTGGCGTAGTGACAGTGCAGGTGGCGAGCACTCTTGTGTAGTGTGTGCACCCCATGGCTGTTTCCTGCATTGAACACAGTGTCGCTGGAACAATGCGCGTTTGTCAGAGGTCTGTTTGCAGAGAAACTCGCTCAAAGAAGCACTGAAAATGTCTGGAACATTTAGAAGGATCTGCCGTGGTCAGCTCGCCTACAGGGCTGTGTTTTCTTTGGTGCTCAGGTGTGCCCCTCACATGTCAGGGTTATTATTTTTTAGGCAGGTTGCACATTTGGGGGCATCGGTTCCTCGGTTGCACAACCCACAGTCCAAGGTGCACCGGACGCACAGGGAGTCTTCTTGACACCCCTCATGAAGAGGCGAGGCATGCCCTGCGGCCCCGGAATTCCCCAACTCCTGGAAGAAAAAAATAGCACAATTACTTGCAGCTCTCTGTACGCTTAGGAGATGTGTGACTTGAGCTTCTGGACCACCCCACACAGAGGCTGTCAAAAGCCAGTTTGGTTTCTCGGGGGTTCATTCTCGGCGGTTCTCCTGTACGTCTGCTGTCTGTGCAACGACTCTAGTGGATGACTCAACCCTACGCGGAGTTGGTGCCCAACTTCCACTATCATAGCCCGCCATGCCGTGTGCCCATGGTGCCTCCAGGTATGGTTGACTTGTATCCTGAAGCTGCCATTAGCCACTCTGTAAGAGCCCAGTGAGCTTCCCAGTCTGTTCTCTTAGTTTTTTTAAGGCCTTATGTCCAAGGGTGACGAACACTTACATCCTCTTTGCTAAGACCACACATTTGCTGTTTTCTTCAGAAAGATGGCTGCCTCGGGTTTCTTCTTCTTCTCCTCATGAATCCATTATGAGGAAAACCACCATGACCCCATTTTGCTGGGAAGGCTAAAGCTCCCCCAGTACGTCTCATCATTTGTAAATAAGAGCTGCCTTATTTTCCCGCTCTCCGGGTCTCTTTCTTCCACCTGCCTGACCTCCCCTGGTTTTATCTTACTGTTTGCCATCTTTGATGATAAACGAGTGTCGGTGGGGTGGGGGTTTACCCCTTCAAAAGTCACCAGGGCTTCCCTAAAACATTGCCGGATGAGGCTGAGCTGGAAACAAGTGGGCTCTCTCTCCAAATGTTGCATTTCACAGTTCCGAGAGTTGGCGAATTCCCTTCCTTTCTCGTTTGATTCCCAGGAGAGAAATGAACCAGTTTCCAAATATCTTCTGGGAGCTGGGCAGGAAAAACAAGTTGCCTGAAAGCCCTTCTTGAGTGATGTCACTGAAGACGGTTAAAGGCTATTCCCTTCGTTACGGTGTTGATTTTCACAGTTTTCACAGCAGTTGCTGAATATTCTGATCACACGAATTTACGTTGTAGCTGTTATGCAACTGCTTCATTTTTTGCAGCAAAGCTTCACTGTGGACTGCAAGCTCCTGTAGGCTGTCCTGGGCCGCCACGGCTCCATGTGGGCTAGGGAGAGCGAATTCATCTCTCTGCAGGGAAGCCTCACTGTTATCCAAAATATCCCAGCCTTCGCCAGGGCAGGGGCTAGGGAGAGCACATTCTTCTCTGGTCAGAGAACGGCTAGTATCCTCTGTCAGGAAGGCCAAAGCTTTACCCCAGCCTTGGCTCCGTTTTCTTTTCAGAAGCAATATAGCAAAACACCTTCTCGGGGCTTTGTGCTCAGGCCGATTTGTGGCTTTCCACATCCTCTGTCTTCCGTCAGGCTGGTCCCCCAATCTCATGAGACTTGCAGGTCCCACAGAGACCCAGGCTGACCAGGTAGTGGCTTAGGGGTGAAAAGTATGCGCTTTCTGCCCTGAGTCGATCACCTAGCGACAGGCCCATAGACCTGGGGCTTCTTTGGAGAAACGTGGAGCCCCTGGACAAACTGGGGGCCAGTCACCCCGATTCCCTGCACCCTAGGGATGACAGCCCTGACCCTGGCTTCTTATATCAGCTCGCAGGGGAATCCAGGGCCATCCTCCACCCTTCTCCGAAGATTTTATTTGCAATGAAAAGAAAGGGTTCCTTTCCTTTTCACCACTACCAACCCTGGCTTCAGCTTACTGTTTTCTTTCATCACCTCACACCTATCCGGACGTTCCATTCTGCGTGTTTGAACATAGGGTTTGGACGTGTGTGCAGTTCAAGTCTGGTAGTTCTCAGCGCTCAACCAGCCAGGCTTGCCCCCCTCTAGCCCTTGCCTTGGAGTTCTCTTGAGCGAGGAGCATCCTTTTGCCGTTCCAGGTGGGAGGCAGGCACTGGCTAAGACCCACCTCCCCCGAGCACTTCGGTTTGTTTGCTGCATCATGCGCCTCCTGTGGAAAACAAAGGATTTGGTTGCAGGATCAGATCTGGCGGGATGGAGTGGATTGCAGACCACATCTATTGGGTACCGGAAGAACAATAACTGAGCTACCAAGAGCCATTGGGGAAGGGAGGGGGGGGATACTTGGACAGGAGTGTGTTTTCCCAGCGGATCGTGCCAATTCTAATCGACTTCCCATTTGCGGGAAGAGGATAAATCCTCCACTGACTTTTTTTCAAGCGGCAAGAACATCCTAAATATCCACCAAGCTGCCAGCCTTGGCCAGTGTCTAAACCTGCCCATTTGAGGTGGCCTCCTTCATGTGCTCTAAGGAAAAGCAGTTTATGATTATTATTATTATTTAATGTGGACTAATCCAGGCCTTTGGGGTTGAAGGGAGTCGCAGCCACTCTGGCTGTTGAGTGCAACGAACTGGGAACACATTGGCTGGATCTGAATAAAGGACTTTTCTCCCCAGTCTTCTAGCAACGAACCGAGGCCCATGCTAGTTAAAAAAAAGAAAAGAAACTGCACTCTTCGTTTCTGAATCTTCAGGCATGCAAGCGAGTAATCCGACTGTTAATCAGAACAAGTTCGAGATGCCAAGATCTGCCTTCCCCTCACAATGCAATCTTTTCCCTAAAGTTGACTGATGCCTCGTGCAGGACTCTTTTAATTGACTTGTCCTGCTAGCACAGGGAGGGGTTCCCAGTGTGTCTGTGTGTGGCTTAATTATTTAGAACAGATGGTTAAGTTCCATCGCCCAGTTCTTGAAGTCTTTGGGCCAGCTACGGGACCCCCGGCCACACCGGAGACCCGCCATACTGTGGACAGAAAGACGGGCAGCGGCTCAAAGACGGGGGAATTTATGTCCTGCAAATAGTACGATCGCCATCTGATCCTGGCATAATGTGGACTTGTCCAGCTTTTCCCGATTTCCAGTGGAGCCGACCTCTTGCACGTTAGGTGAGAAAGAGAGGAATTACCTCTGTAGTCTGGGGTGTGCCCAGCTTGTATCTGGGTGGGAGGGCACGGAGTCTTAGCTTGAACGTGACTAGAGCCTATTTCTCATGGAGGGGAAGGGGTTTTTTGGTGGCTTTAGCTGGGGATTCACACAATAAAAGATTCCTGTCTTTCCAAAGTGAAAAAAATATCCCCGCCCCTAGAAAGCTGGCATGTTGGTGGGAAGCGGCCTAGTCTAGCCTTCTCCCTGAAGTGCTCGCTTTCCGTGTGTGGGGATTCCCTCCTTTCCTCGTCATCTGTGAAGTCATACAACCCAGGCATAAGCTTACCGCCTTGCAACTAGGCCTTAAACCACTCAGTTGACTCTGGAGTTGCAAGAGCCCCCGGGGTCAATCGCTCGTCTGCATTTGGCCTCCCCCTTCCCCCGGACATGAGTGCCCTGGCAAGATGGCGGATTGACAACAGAGGCAATTTAGAGGTGGACTGCCTGGGCCTTCAGAACTCCCACTCTCCTTAAAGCCATCCCCTTTCCCTCGGTGACATAGGTCAAGTAGTGGTTTCTTCACTTCGATCAGCATTTCCTGCATATTTTTAAACGAACACACTTCAGTGTTAAATGATTGATTGGGGGTTTTTTTTCCTTCCTGTTTTGAGTTTGTTTGTTTTTAAAGACCATTTCTCTTTACGGGTAGACAAGGGGGACGAGTGTGTGTGGTTTTTTGTTCTGTTTTTTGTACACCCCGAGCTTGACATTTTAACAGGTACTTTCTACGATGACATTTGCAGCGTGTCCATTTAACTTGCCTTAAAAGGTGGAGAGAGAGAGAAAAAAATCTAGTATTTGCACTTAGCAAAAATTTAAAAGTAATTAAAAGAACAAACCCTATTATGGGGGGGGGGGGAAGTGCGCATGTTCTGCAACTTTGTAAAACAATAGCTGAAAACGAATAAGCCGTTTATTAAAAAAAACAAACAAAACAAAGAAAAAATATTTTTCTTGACCTTCCGGTAGGAAACTGTTCTAATATTCTGTGTGTAAAAAAAAAAAGTCTCTGTATTATATTGTAATTTGAACTTTTTTGTAATTAAAAACACCACTTGTGCGCTCTTGTTTCTCCCACTTCCTGATTTCTGCTTTTCCCATGGAAAAGGGTGTGTGCCCAGAATAGACAGCAGGAGATTAAAATGTGGTTCAGTGGCATCTCTTTGGAGGACATGTGTTCCTCTCCACCATAATTCTCGAACGGGATCTCCAACCGTTTTGCGTCTGTGGGCCCCTTTGGAATTCTGTCCCAGGGTGACCGGCGTGACCCCAAAATGGCTGCTGCAGTAGGCGGAGCCAGCCACAGATTGTCGGAAAGTGAGGTCCTGCATAACTCTCTCCAACATTTCAGGCAGAAACTCTGGATTGTTTTCTGGTATTTTCTTGCGCAGACACACTGAGTGATCATCATGCTACGGTGGCAGCTGCTTCCAAAGCAGTGTTCTCAAAAATCTGCTCAGCCAATCAGAGTCTGCCCCCTCCCACTTTCTAAAAACACTGGGCAAAAACACATGGGGGGGGCTCCTATTCTAGAATGTGAGGGCTCCCAGTGAAGTAAAAGGGCAACACATTCAGGACGGGAAAAGGTGATACTTTGTACAACACATAGTGATCTTCTGGAACTCACTGCCACAAGATGTAGCAATGACCACTCGTTTAAAAGGCAAATTTCTCCTCGGACTCCCAGACCTTGCTTGGTCACAGTGACAAACAGGCTGCTGGACCCTCACACACACTCAGCCTAATTTACCTCACACGGTTGGAGAATGGTGTTGGAAGCCATTTTGGGCTCGAAAAAGCATGGTATGAGTACCTGGTTTGATGTAGTGGTTAAGAGCGCAGACTCTAATCTGGGAGAACCAGGTTTGATTCCCCTCTCCTCCACACGGCAGCTGCTGGCGTGACCTTGGGTCAGTCACAAGTTCTCTCAGAGCTGTTCTCGAAAGCAGTCCTCAAAAGAGCTACTGGCGTCAAACTTTGAACCAAAAGTTTCTAGTCCGCGTTTCTCCCTTTCCAGGAGGAGAGCTTGGGTACCCAAAAGAGAGGAGATCTTGTTACTTTTTGCTTTGCCCCTGTTGGTCAGCAGAAGGGTGTTGGTTTGAAAATCCCGACACTGTAATCTTCCATCATGCATGCGCCACCTTTTATAGTGGTAATTTATACCCCCTCCTTTGGGGTTCAGGAACACCACCGCTTTCAAATCCAAAAATGCCCTTCCAAGAGCAGGACAGGAGCCCAAACAAACTCAATATGAAATGCACAACAAACTAGCCCAACATGGGCCCCTTTGTTATTTATTCATTTATTTATTTTGAGGTTTTTATTCCACCCTTCCCCAAAGTGGGCTCGGGGCGGATCACAGCAGGTCGAGTCAAAGACTCGTTCTTCCGACCCATGTCCGGCGGCAAGCGTGGCGTGTTTTGCAGGCCTGGAATCTGCTCTCTCCTTTTACCCGTCCAGGCTGTAAGAGGCAGAGCTTGCTACAACAGTTGACATTCTGTTTTTTCTGCTCCTCCCTGCAAGGAAAGACGTCTCTGCCCCAGTGAGATGAATGTGCAGCTCTGTGCATAAGCGACAGCAACATCCAGTGGGATTAATTCCTGTTCCAAAGACGGAATGTGCTGAGTATTCCACCCCACGCCCCCTTCCCCAGCGCTGCCAGCTAATCCTACTAGCTGTGATGGGCTGGCTCTCCAAGCGCTTCTGCTTTTCCAGTCCTCCTCCATCAGCTGTCCTCTGATTCCTCTTGGCTTTGTGCCCGCTGTCAGCATTCTGTGTTGAGGTGCCAACCTCCAGGGGGCACCTGGAGACCTCTTGCTGTTACAACTGATCTCCCGAGTGACTGATACCAGTTCCCTCGAAGAAAATAGATAAGAGTCCAGTAGCACCTTCGGGACTAACAAAATATGTGGCAGTAGTCACTGCTCACTGCACCAGCAGCAATTTTGGTGCCAGTAGCTTTAAAAACAGCCCCACCAGCTCCCCTGGACAGATTTCCCATAGTGAATAACAGAACCAAAAAAATCAGAATACTTGGGGGGGGACCCAGATCTAAATACCAACATGGTATTTGGAATCTGGGAAACTGAAAATGCTAACATTTTTCAGATCCCTGATATCTGGATCCAAAAAATACTGGTTTTTAAAAAGTAACAATGTATCTCAAAGTTTCCCAGAATCCCCCTGCACTTATTTTTGCCCACAGTTTCAAGGTAACCAGGAATTTTAGATCTCTGTTCCTCTGCCCTCTATGAGAATCAGAAGCATGAAGGAAAACAGATACAGAGGGAGACAAGGATCCTATACATTTAACACCTAGGTAGCAGGGGGGGATTTATCAAGTGCAGCCGGTCTCACTCCTGCATGACGCTGCAGCTGTCAAAACTATTCAAGTTACGGGAGCCCTGGCCTCCTTGCCCTGCACCTGTCCACCTTACAAACAGGAACACACTGTCAGAAAATATAAAAGCTAAGAGGCACAAATTGCTACCGTAAATGTCAAATTAGAATCTGTCTTCTGTTTCATGACCAGGGATGTTTTCAGTTGCCCCCCCTCCACCCCCGCCCCCCAGTTTTAGTCTTAGTTGTCTTCAGCAGTAGAGAAAAAGTAGAGAAAAAGCGAGAGTCCAGTCGCACCTTAAAGACTAACAAAATTTGCGGCTGGGTGGGAGCTTTCGTGAGTCACTGCTCACTTCTTCAGATCATGGCTGCTTTGGAGGGTGAACTCTGGCGTTATACCCAGCTGGGGCCCCTCCCCTGCCCAAGCCCTGACCTCCCCAGGCGCCACCCCTCCACATTTCCAGGTATTTCCCAACCAAGCGCTGGCGACCATAATAGCTCAGAAGCTAAGCTGCCTCAGCACTTGGGAGACCACCAGCGAAGACCAGGGTGGCGGTGCAGAGGAAGACAGTGACAAAATGACGACTTCCACTCACCTCTTTGCCTTAAAAACCCTGTGGGGTGGAACTTCAGGGGGTCGCTGAAAGTCGGCAGCACACTTCACCCTTTATGCACCACATCAGGAGCAATTTGCTGACGGGTGGTTTATAAATCACATGAATACATAAGGTGTTAGGGAGGAAAGGATATTGACCATGACTTGCTACATTTCTGGGGATTTTTGTTGTAATATGGAGACGTATTGAAACAAGCTGTCTCCTTCCCTCCTTTCTTCACCGGTCTGAGAGCGCAGACTCTAACCTGGGAGAACCGGGTTTGATCCCCCACTCCTCCACTTGCAGCTGCTGGTGTGGCCTTGGGACAGTCACAAGTTCTCTCAGAGCTGTTCTCTTAAGGGCAGTTCTCGAAAGAACTCTCTCAGACCCACCTACCTCCCAGGGTGTCTGTTGTGGGGAGGGGAAGGGAAAGGGATTGTAAGCCGCTCAGAGACTTTTTAATGTAGTGAAGGGCAGGGTATAAATCCGCCTCCTCCGTCATCTTCTTCTTCATCATCATCATCTCCTCCTCCTCCTCCTCCTCCTCCACTCAAAACAGTTGATATAAAAACCCTAGATCTAGGCCCCTCCATAAAATGCAAAGTGCAGATTTTTGTAGCAAAGAAGGGAAATGGGCAGGGCTCATTTCGTAGCAGGAGCTCCTCTGCATATTAGGCCGCACACCCCTGATGTAGCCAATCCTCCAAGGGCTTACAGTAGCCCCTGTAAGAAGAGCTCTGTAAGCTCTTGGAGGATTGGCTACATTAGGGGGGTCTGGCCTAATATGCAAAGGAGCTCCTGCTACGAAACGAGCCCTGGAAATGGGGCTGAGCCTGTTGACTTCTACTTGATTTTGCTGTTCAAAACTGCCGCCCCCTCCAACACTGTTAGCATTTTAAAGGGGGGAAAGTGTGTTTTTAAGAGGCACACCTTGCCTTTCCAGTGAAACTGTGGGTGTGAATGGGTCTGAGGCAAACAGAGACTGCTTGGTCTCACAGCACGAGTTTCATGGTGTCTTAGTCCCTCCAACCCCACCCACCATTAATTTGTCCTTCAACTGAACAGGAGCACCATCTGACCATCTGGTGATCAGCGCAAAGGATGCCCCTGGAGGTACCTAAGTGAGAGGGTTGCCCGCTCTGGGTTGGGAAATACCTGGAGTGGGGTGGGGTTTGGGGGAAGGAAGGGAACCTCAGCAGGGTATAATGCCCCAGAGTCCACTCTCCAAAGCAGCCATTTTGTTTCAGGGGAACTGACTTCTGCTGTCTGGAGGTCGGTTGTAATACTGCTGGGAGATCTCCAGGCCTCACCTGGAGGTTGGCAATCCTACTAATTGAAGCGGACACTCTAAAAACAAATCCCCCCTCCCTCCCCATGATTTACATGGGGTGCAATCTAATGGAAAGTTCTGCACAAACCCCTTCAAATTGTATTTATTAACGCCCACTTTCTTCCACAATGGTGCCGGCAGGGGGGTGGGGGATGACTTGGCAACCCTGATAAATGGAGAGCTTTGTAACTATTGCTGTATGTAGTGGGAGACTTCTTTTCCCCTGTGTTACTTTAAATCATTGATTTTCCAATATGGTGCCTGCCACTCTTGGTGCGCACTTCTTTCGTCTCCAAAACTAAGAGCTGGGCCTGGCTTTCCTCTACTTCAGTAGTACAGGAAATGCTTTGGAAAAGCTCTACTTGTGCATCTATGGGGTATGTTAACAGCAGCTTGATATATTCTAGGAGAGTACTCAGCTTGGAGCCTCCCAACATATTTTTTGACTGGCTGAACCCAGCCCCATGGTAGCCATTTTGTGCCCAGCACCATGGTAGCCATTTTATGACTAGCCCCAGCTCTCGTGGATGGGATGGCAGCCATTTTGTGACTAGCCCCAGCTTCCATGGCATCTATTTTGTGACTGGCCCCAGTTCTCACGGGATGGCAGCCATTTTGTGACTAGCCCCAGCTTCTGTGGCATCCATTTTGTGACTGGTCCCAGCTCTCATGGATGGAATGTAAGGTTGCCAACCTCCAGGTGGTAGATGGAGATCTCCCACTATTACAACTGATGTCCAGGTGACAGTGGTTAGTTCGCCTGGAGAGAATGGCCACTTTGGATGTTTGGACTCTATGGCATTATGCCCCAAACCCCACCCTCCTCAAACTCCACCTCCAAAATCTTCAGATATTTCCCAGCCCAGAGCTGGCAATCCTGATGGGATGGCAGCCATTTTGCGACTGGCCCCCATTCCTAAGGCAGCCATTTTGTTACGGTGGCCACTCCATCTCCTTAAAATTACAAACGTCCATAGGCTAAACAAGGTTGCGGTGGAGGACTTTTTAGAAAATGTTTCAAGACTTTCTCATTTTGAGATGCAGTCCTCGCAGGAGGAATTGTCAGAGTCCCCTTCTGGCCAACTTCTAACACTCCCGCCATTTAGAAGAGAAGAAGAGACTGGATTTATACCTCGCTCTTTACTACCCAAGGGAGTCTCAGAGCGGCTTGCAATCTCCTTTCCCTTCCCCTCTCCACAACAGACACCCTGTGAGGTAGATGGGGCTGAGAGAGTGCTTTTCAGAACTGCCCTTTTTCAAGAGCAGCTTCGACAGAACTATGGCTTGCCCAAGGTCATCCAGCAGGTGCAAGTGGAGGAGTGGGGAATCAAACCCGGTTCTCCCAGATTAGAGTCTGCGCACTTAACCACTACACCAAACTGGCTCTCATTTAGGCCTTTGTTTTAGCAGCGGAGGATTTCTCCTGAGGCATTTCCAGGTCTGCTTCCCTTGGTCCACTGCAGAAAATACCAGGTAACATCTGTTACACTTTACATCTCTATTTACATTGGATAGTTTGTTGTACGGCTTTACATTTGGTGTCTACAAAAAATTTTTTTTATATTAGAGGCCTTCTCAAATATGTACTTTTAAGAAAATCGAACTGAGCAATGCAATGAGTGGATGACTTTTCTGGAAGTTTTTATATCAAACTAGTTCAAATGTGAGTATCTCGTTCCCTCTTTTGAGCATTTAAATAACATTATTTTCAGTTTTTCTTGTGACATGCAGTTGCCCACTCTCCCCCTGGATGGCTTTGGGTCAAGGTTGTCAACCTCCAGGTGGCGTCTGGAGGTCTCCCACTTTTACAACTGATCTCCAGCTGACAGAGATCATCTCCCCTGGAGAACATGGCTGCTTTGGAGGGTGGACTCTATGGCATTGTGCCCTGCTGAGGTCCCTCCCCTTCCCAAACCCTGCCCTCCCCAGGCCCCACCCCCAAATTCTCCAGGTATTTCCCATCCCAGAGCTGGCAACCATACCTTAGGCAAGCTGAGCCTACCTCACAAGGGTGTTGTGAGGGTAAAATAGGAGCAAATGATGTATACCACTCTGAGCTAGGAGATTGGGCAAAGTAAAAATGCAATAAATAGGTGTTTTATCCCCCCCCCCTCAGTTTTTAACTAATTGAAATGTATGCATCTATACATACACACCACACGTTTTTAACTCTGCATATATTGGTACCATTGGGTAGTTTTAGATGCTGGATTTAATAATCTCATAGGGAGGTTACCTTTTAGATGATAATCTATAAATACGATTTTACGGTGTGTTTTGGGGGGTCCTTTGCCAAGATCACAAGTCTGGTGTTCCCTCTAAGCTGAGTTAGTGTGAGCTAGCTCACAGCTTTTTAGCCTCCGGCTCACAGATTTTTGTCTTTGCTCAGGAAGGATGGCTCCAGAGCAAGCTAATTTATGCAGTAGCCAAATCGCCCGCTCACAACTGTAATGCCAGGAGCTCACAAAGTAGAATTTTTGCTCACAGGACTCCATACTTAGAGGGAGCCCTGGCATGGACTCTCAGCCATATGAATTTTCACATCCGTACAGTTGCCCTTGTTTTTATTACAGTGATCTCAGATCACACCGGGCTGTATAAAATGTTTATTTTTGCTGCGATGTTTGTGGTGTTTTCTCCTGCATTGGAGCTCCCTGTCTCGTATTGCCAAATCTGATGTCTGCTGGAACCTTCGATGTCGGTTTGCCAGGTCCCATCTGAATGCTGGCAGGCGGTGGGTTGCCAGTTCCAGGTTGTGGAACTCCGGGAGATTTGGGGATAGGGAATTTGAATAAAATATATACCACGAGACGGCAACAATTATGCACAGACGCTTCTTCAAATTTGCTGATGAATGATGTGATGGTGCTCACTGGAACTTATATTGCATACAATCCTTGTTATTTGTATCATGGCAAGTGCTACAAAAGACAAAATTGTCTATTTCTTACAATAACCGATTGACCCAAACAACAGCAGGCTTTCTTGGCGTTTATTTTTAATCTCTCTCTCTCCTCACTGCAAATGGCTGCCTTTCACTCGTTCAGCCTTCCTTCCCCCTTTTCCTCTGTCTCTTTAATGACACCTTCGAGAATTGCAAGGTCAAATGGCGGCAGCTGGGCCAGGGTTCAGAAGCCCCTCTGAAAATTGATGGCACTGATTATTACTATTTAAGAAAGTAGCAGAGGCCGCTGTCTTGGGGGTGGGTGGGGGCTTTTTTAGTCCCTGAGATGGGCAAAAGGCCCCCTCCCTGTTGATTAATGTTAGCTAACATCAGCTCTCTTTCTCCCTCAGATCTGCTCTCTGAGGCAGCCGCCCCGTGGCTGCTTCTGGAAACTTCTATGGCATGAGCCCAGTACAGGAGTGCTGTTACAGCGGCTGCTCTCCACAGGCCCGTGGGCTGCCAAGAGTTGCTGGTCCCCTCCAGCAACTGGCAGGGGATGAGGGCCTATAGGGCTGCCAGACCCAGGCTGGGAAATTCCTGGAGATTTGGGGGTGGAGCCTGGTGTGGACAGGGACATTCTGATGTTCTTCTCAGGGGAGGGCGTCAGCCTCTATGCCCTGTTGTTGGCTGTCTAGAGGAAATGGTTGGCCACTGTGTGAGACGGGATGCTGGACTAGATGGACCACTGGTCTGATCCAGTAGGGCTCTTCTGATGTTCTTATGAAGGCCTCAGTCCCTATGCCCTGTTGTGGGCTGTCTAGAGGAAATGGTTGGCCACTGTGTGAGATAGGATGCTGGACTAGATGGACCACTGGTCTAATCCAGTAGGGCTCTTCTGATGTTCTTACGAAGGCCTCAGCCTCTATGCCCTGTTGATGGCTGTCTAGAGGAAATGGTTGGGCACTGTGTGAGACGGGATGCTGGACTAGATGGACCACTGGTCTAATCCAGTAGGGCTCTTCTGATGTTCTTATGAAGGCCTCAGCCTCTATGCCCCGTTGTTGGCTGTCTAGAGGAACTGGTTGACCACTGTGTGAGACGGGATGCTGGACTAGATGGACCACTGGTCTGATCCAGCAGGGCTCTTCTTGTTCCTAACACTACCCAGATCGTAATCCAACACACTTATTCCAATTTTTGCTGGAAGGCATTTCATTAATGTTTACGGTGCCACTGAACTGCTTCTTTTCCACCCCAGTTCCATAAAGGCCACCATCCCTGTCTCTCACATCTGGAATGTCTGGAACCTGGTTAGAAGCATGAGGTGCGACATGTCTGTTAGTCAAAATATATTTTGTCACCCGCCCCCCTGAAAGGGGTGGGGGGATTTGAGCTGTTGAACGCTGGAGCTGTTTCCAAGACCAAAGGGCAAGGCTAGTGAAACGCTGCAGAAGAAAAACCGAGCTTATAAGGTCTGGAGGCCTCAAGACATGAATTTGTCATTCTCGGGGGTGTGGGGGGGGACTCCCTGATCTGTTCAAAAGCTTTGCTTTCGGGGGTGGGAAGGAAAAGGGAAGGCCCTGCGAGAGCTTTTCATAGCGGAGGCTCGGCTGAACAAAGCCAGAGGGCCTCTTAGCAGAGGGAGCTGCATCAAAGCCCAGCATGACCCCCTTGGGGCCTGGAGTGGGGGTGGTGCGCCCCCCCCATTTGCTATTCAAGGTCAGTGACCTTTTCCCCTCTTCACCTCGGAGTAAGTATTGTGTGGCAGGGTTCAGCCAGGATGCTTTTAAGGGGGGGGGGGGGAGAACATGCATTAAGGATGTACCCAGCAAGGCCAAAAGGGGGGGGGAGACTCCTCTTCTAGCTCTCTGACGGCCAGCCCCTCTGCAACCCACTGGCCAGATTCTGTCTCCTGTAAGAGCCTCGTCTTCTTAATATTCATTCTGCCAGGCGCAAGCCGTAAGATCCCGGGGTCCAAATGCTGCTTGGGCTGCAAGCTCACTAGGTGGCCACAGACAAACCGCTCATACTCCCCCTTTGTGTCGTCCCCCCCAAAATGGAGAAACGTGCCCGCCTTGCAGGGCTGGCCATTCGTTCCAAAAGGGTAGCCATGTTCGTCTGTAGTAGCAAAGCGAAACAAGCGAGCCGCACCTTTAGGGTCAACCAAGAGTAACCCTGGCCGCTGGATTATTCTGTCCCGCTCCACAGGGCTGTTGTGAGGACAATGAGAATATATCGGGCATAGCTGTCAGGTTTCTTGAGTCGAGTGCGGGGGCAGCAGGGCTGCTTCCCTGGCCACCCCCACCCAAGAGACTACCTGGGGAGGTGCGCCGAGGACAGTGAGCCACCAAACCTGGCTCAGGCCTGTCCAGCATCTCTGAAGGCCCAGGAGGGAATGGTTGGGTGTGCATTAAATCAGGAAAACAAAATAACTGGGCCCCCAAAAAGCACTGCCCCTGCCCTTGGAGTGGCCCTCCCTTGTAGGAGGGTATCTGTTCTGTCACTGTGTGAGTCACCGATCTGGGGATGGTTCAACAGAGGCAGGTTTAACGCACAGGATCACCAAGTGTGGGTTTCTTCTGAGGGCGGCCATGTCCAATGTAACAAAATAAACCACCTCAGCTGTAAGTGCGCAGGGTACTTCCCGTTTCATTTTGTGACCGAATGTGCCTGAGCTCGCTTTAGAAGAAGAAGAGGAGGAGATTGGATTTATACCCCGTCCTCCGCTACCCAAGGGAGTCTCAGAGCGGCTTACAAACTCCTTTTCCCTTCCCCTCCCCACAACAGACACCCTGTGAGGTAGGCGGGGCTGAGAGAGCTCTGAGACAACTGTCTTTGAGAGAACAGCTGGTACAGAGCTATGGCTTGCCCAAGGTCATCCAGCAGGTGCAAGTGGAGGCGTGGGGAATCAAACCCAGTTCTCCCAGATTAGAGTCCGTGCATTTAACCACTACACCAAACTGGCCTTTATTTAGGAGATTGTGTCCCTGGACTTCTTTTTCTCCTTTCCTCCCTCCCCAGCCAGGCACCTCTCTTTGGTTTGGTGCCCTTTGTATGCCTCCCCCCCACCCCCAAACATGGGCTCTGCTTAGCCCCCCCCCCCCCCGCATCCCAGCTGCCCTTTCCTCTCTCACTTTTAGCAGGGCTGAGTCGAGTCCGGCCATTCATCCCCATGGCAACAGGAAGGCACCCTCCGTAAGGACCACAACTGGCTTTATGGGGGGGGGGGGGGGGCTCTGTAAACTGAGCGGCTCCATTGTGGTGGCTAATTGTGCCAGGCGGAGCGGGGCCTGCCGAACCCAGGGGCCTTGGCCAAAGGGGACTGTAAATGTCAGAAGCGGCACACCGCAAAGAAGACTTGAGGTCTCTCGAGCTGGGGCTGCCATGCTGCCCTCTTGGATGTAAAGCTTGCCCTTTGCCCTTTGCTTGTAGAATTCCTTGCCACTGAAAGTGTGCACGGCAGCAATCCCTGCTTACCTGGGTAAGAGCACTGCGGCTGGCCCTCAGGCTGCCCTCTCCCTCCCACTGTGGAATATGGGGGAGGGGGGCATCATGGGAATGCTTTTGAAAGACTCACCATGCCCTTGGTGGTCGACAGCAGGACCTGGCTAGGGGAAAGGGGTGCCCTTCGAAGCTTTCTTGCCCCATGGAAGGAAACTCAAAAGCCTTTTTGTTGAATATCGAGCCTGAGTCATCCCTGAGCTAGTGCCTGAGGCTAGCTGAGCTTGTTGCTCCTGAACAATAGCTCACCAGGATCCTGGAGAGGACCTGTGGGAAAGTAGTGTTGTGTAAATAGCCCATCCTTGGGAGTGGGGTGTGTTTGGGTGTGGTGTTTGCATGCTATAGAAGCAGGTCTGCGGCCCTGGAGTTCGTCATTGTTGTGTTCTTGAAAACGCTAAATAAAGTAGAGCTGTTCACTGCAATGCATCTTGAACCCAGTATTTAACACAGGGGTGTCAAACATGCGGCCCAGGGGCCAGATCAGGCCCTTGGAGGGCTTGTATGAGGCCCGCCCTGGAACTGGCCATCTTTTCCTTCCAGTTCTGTTGCTGCTGCTGCATCATAGCTTGCTTCGCCAGACTCTCTCAGTCGCTCAGCCATTTCATGTTTCCCCCTGGGTCCTAGACTCAGAACTCTTGAGCATAAGATTTCTGGGGTGAATATCCATAAATCAACTGTAGGTGATGGGAAAGACCTAAGCCTGAGATCTTGGAGAGTTGCTACCAGACTGAGTGGACAAGACTGACTTTGATGGACTGAGGGTCTGATTTCGTATAAGGCAGCTTCATGTGTTCCTACTGGGTACATCTGTCCGGCTGCAGCTGATGATCTGTCTTAGGACGATTGTCCACTCACGCCCCACCCCAACTTTGCCAGAACCAAAAAGAAAAACCCCTTCTGGCTTTTAAATTCCTGGAAGTCAAGGCAATTGCCAAGTAAAGGAATCCAGCCTACTGGAGGCGGATTGAAACCTTCAGCTCTGTGCATGGCCAGCAATGCTCCCTCTAAGCTGTGGAGTCTTGTGAGCAAAAATGCTACTCTGTGAGCTGCTGGCATTAAAGTTGGGAGCGAGTGATTGGGCTGCCACATCAATTCGTTTCCTCTGGAGCCGTCCTTCCTGAGCTGAGACAGAAACGTGTGAGCCGGAGGCTTGAAAACTGTGAGCTAGCTCACACTGATTCAGCTTAGAGGGAACACTGGTGGCCATGATCCTTGAGAAATGGGGTGTCACAGCCGTGTCCCAGTTTTCATTTCCAAAATGTTGGTAGTTACGTGGAGGTACAGCTGGCAAATGTCTTTTCCAAGATGGCTACAGGCTTGCATATTCTGGAGGGCCTTTGAAAATGAATTGATCAGTTGCACTTTGCTTGCATGGCGGTTTGCTGCCGTTGTGTTTGATTACCGCTCTTAGTTGATTGCTTTGTTCTGTCTTGTGATGTGTCTTTTTTTATGGGGCTCCACTGTTTTCAACACAATGGCCATTCCCAAGCCGCCTTGAGTACACTTGAAAGGAAAGGCAGGGTGTTAATTTCCCAAATAAGAAAAGTCCAGATGCCAAGAAAGCCCCTGAACCTTTTAAAAAGCTGCATAAATAGGAAGACTTCCACTTTTTCCATGCACCAGGGGAACACCTGAAGCTGCCTTATAGGAATCAGATCTCATTGGTCCGTCAGGGTAAGTACTGTCTACTCAAGACTTGGCAGCGGCTCTTCAGGGTCTCAGACTGAGGTCTTTCACATCACTTACAGTGTGGTCCTTTTACCTGGAGATGCCGGAGATTGAACCTGGGACCTTCTGCATGCCAAACAGGTGCTCTGCCACTGAGCCACGGGCCCCTCTATACAGCTCTCCAGGGTCTCACGTACCTGCTGCCTGGTCCTTTCAACTGGAGATGCTGGGGATTGAACCTGGGACCTTCTGCATGCCAAGCAGAGGCTCTACCACTGAGTCAGGGTCTCAGGCAGAGGTCTTTTCCACCTACTGCTTGGTCCTTTTTATCTGGAGATGCCGGGGATTGAACCTGGGACCTTCTGCATGCCAAGCAGAGGCTCTTCCACTGAGTCAGGGTCTCAGGCAGAGGTGACACCGTGCAGAAAAGGCAAGACCAGTTCAGCTGCTCTTTGGGGAAATTATGCCTGACTTTAAAAATTATGCCTGATGGCCCTTCAGCCCCCCTGCACTGCTAACACAATCCCTGCATCACGCATCCTCTCGTTGCCCTAGCGCCATTTAAAATTTGGGCCCGCTGGTACAAAGCTCAGGGTGTGTCAGAGTTGCATTGTGGGGGATTTGCACGCAGATAAGTCTTCATTATGGAGAAGCGCAAGAAAGGCAGTGGCTTTTTTCCCCCGGGCTCTTCCTCGAAGGTGCCTTTTTTGCAGCTGGCAGAGAAAGCAGCTCACTCGAAGGCAAGAGCTGCCAGGAAGGGGCGAAAAAGGTCTCTGGCTGCTACATCTGTTGCCCGTAGCAACTTGCCGGAGGTTTTGTTGGCGTGGCAGCAGCCGCAGCCTCTGCCCTGAAAGAGGCTGACTTTTCCCTCCCTGCTTCGGTGAAGTGGGTGGAGAGGGAGAGAGTATTTATTTCCCCTCCCCTGCAATTCTTATGATTTTTTTTTGGGCCGTGAGAGAGTGGGTATCAATTCAAATCCTTTGGAGAGGTGACAACATAAACGACAGCATTTGACGGGGTGGGGAAGGCTGCTACATTAGCACAGCGGCTAAAGGTGCAAGTTGTGGGGCAGAAAGCCTGTCTCTTCGCTGCCATGAGCCATCTAGGGGCTCTCTGCTCCCCAGCCCCACTGTCTGTAACATAGGATTGCCGGCCTCCAGGTGGAGCCTGGGGATCTCCCGCTTTTACAACTGATCCCCAGCTGACAGAGATCAGCTCCCCTGGAGGAAATGGCCGCTTTGAAGGGTGGACTCTCTGGCTGACTGAGGCCCCTCCCTTCCCCAAATCCCACCCTCTCCCAGATCCTCCCCCAAAGTCTCCAGGTCTTTTCCAACCCAGACCTAGCAACCCTACTGTAACATCGGGGTGAGAATACTGACATTCACTACAGTGCTGTCGAGTGTGTACCACTTTGAATGTGTGATACCCAGTTGAATATTTATTTTACTCTGTGAGCAAGATGTATTCTAAAGTCAGCCCATACACGGCTGGAAGAACTGTTTTTTAAAAAATTCTGCAGAGAGGAAGAGATTGGATTTATACCCCGTTCTTCACTACCCGAAGGAGTCTCAGAGCGGCTTACAATCTCCTTTCCTTTCCCCTCCCCACAACAGACACCCTGTGAGGTAGGTGGGGCTGAGAGAGCTCTGAGAACTGCCCTTGAGAGAACAGCTCTGACAGAACTGGTGACTGACCCAAGGTCACCCAGCTGGCTTCATGTGAAGGAGTGGGGAACCAAACCCGGTTCTCCCAGATGAGAGTCCGCGCTCCTAACCTAACCACTTCACCAAACTGGTGTAGAGCCTGCACCAGTTATGCCACGTTCAGCTACTTTGCGTCAACTCTGATTTAGCATGTTTTCTGCTGTTTTTACCGTTTGTGTAATGTTATGAATGAGTGGATTTTTTTTGGCAGGGGGAATGAGATAGAATGAGATTTTAATGGACTTTCGAAAGGCCTTTGACCACGTACCTCACCGAAGGCCCCTGAGGAAACTAAGCAGTCATGGGACAAGAGGACAGTTTCTCTTACGGATTAAAAACGGGTGAAACGACAGGAAGCAAAGAGGAGGGATCAATGGACAGTTCTCACAATGGAGGGAAGTCAGCAGTGGAGTCCCACAAGGATTGATATTCAATTGATTAACCAGTGATCTGGAACTAGGGGTGAGTAGTGCCGTGGCCAAGTTGGCAGATGACACAAAATTATCAGGGTGGTGGAAACCAAGGGTGACTGAGAAGGGCTCCAGCAGGACCTCCACAAACTGGGTTGGCGGGCGACATAGTGGCAAATGAACTTCCATGTTGGTAAGCGTAATCCCAACTTCAAGTATAAGCCAATTGGGGTCATAACGGATAGCTCAATGGAAGTGTCAACCTAGGGTACTGAAAAAGGCAAACTCTTGTGTTAGGGATTATCAGGAAAGGGACAGAGAATAAAATGGCCAGTATAGCGATGCTCCTGTGTAGCTCTATGGGGCGGCCTCATTTGGAATAGCGTGAACAGTTCTGGTCACCGTATCTCAAAAAGGACACTGTAGAGCTGGAAAAAGTACCGAGGAGGGCAACTAAGATGATCAGGGGGGTTAGAGCACCTTCCCTATGAGGAAAGGCTGAAGAACCTGGGACTCTTCAGCTTAGCGAAGAGACGACTAAGGGGGGACATGAAAGAGGTTTATAAAATTATGCATGGGGTGGAGAGAATTGACAAAGAGAAAATTTCTCTCTCTCTCTCTTGTGAAATATTAGAAACGAAGGGCATCCAGTGAAGCTGATGGGAAGTAGGTTCGGGACGGACAAAAGGAAGTGCTTCTTTACACAAGAGTGTGGTTAAAATGTGGGATTCGCTGCCAGAGGATGTCGTGATGGCCACAGGAATAAACAGCTTTCAAAGGGGATTAGACAGATTTATGGAGGATAAGTCTGTCAGTGGCTACTCGCCATGGTGACTGAGGGGAACCTCCACACTGAGAGGCACTAATCCTCTGAATCCCAGAGCCAGGAGGCAACAGCAGGGGAAGGCCTTGGCCTCTCTGCCCTGTTTTGGCCCTCCAAAGGAACTGGCTGGCCATGTGAGACGGGATGCTGGACTAGATAGATCACTAATCTGATCCAGCAGGGTTCTTCTGATGTTCTTATGAAGGCCTCAGCCTCTCTGCCCGGTTGTTGGCCCTCCAGAGGAACTGGCTGGCCACTTTGTGAGACAGGATGCTGGACTAGATGGACCACTGGTCTGATCCAGCAGGGCTCTTCTCATGTTCTTATCAGGGGAAGGCCTCGGCCTCTGTGCCCTGTTGTTGGTCCTCTAAGGGAACTGGTTGGTCACTGTGTGAGACAGGATGCTGGACTAGATGGACCACTGGCCTGATCCAACAGGGCTCTTCTCATGTTCTTATCAGGGGAAGGCCTCGGCCTCTGTGCCCTGTTGGCCCTCCAGAGGAACAGGTTGGCCACTGTGTGAGACAGGATGCTGGACTAGATGGACCACTGGCCTGATCCAACAGGGCTCTTCTCATGTTCTTATCAGGGGAAGGCCTCGGCCTCTGTGCCCTGTTGGCCCTCCAGAGGAACAGGTTGGCCACTGTGTGAGACAGGATGCTGGACTAGATGGACCACTGGTCTGATCCAGCAGGGCTCTTCTGTTGTTCTTCTCAGGGGAAGGCCTCAGCCTCTATGCCCTATTGTTGGAACTCCAGGATAACTGGTTGGCCCCAGTGTGAGACAGGATGCTGGACTAGATGGACCCTCACTGGTCTGATCCAGCAGGGCTCTTCTGATGTTCTTCTCAGGGGAAGGCCTCGGCCTCACTGCCCTGTTGCTGGCCCTCCAGAGGAACTGTTTGGCCACTGTGTGAGACAGGGTGCTGGACTAGATGAACCCTCACTGGTCTGATCTGGCAGAACTTTTCTTATGTTCTTCAGAGACTGAAGCCATATTGTCTGCTCCCGCCCCCAACCCAAAATGCTTTTTAGAAGGTTCCTTGATGTTTCTGCTTTCCCCACACACTTTTCAGACACAGCTTTGCAGCAATACCAAAACGCCTGTTTTTTAAATGAGAGTCAGGGTTCTCAGGAAGCTGAAGTTTATGCGTAGTAATCTCCCCCCCCCCCCCCCGGCAGAATTACAGTATACACATTCCTGGCCGTAAGCTACCAGATAATGTTTTTTAGAGTTTGTTTCCCTCCACCGCTAGAGCCAAGGGCACACAGGCCAGGCAGCTAGGAGAGCCATGAAAACTCTTGTCTGGAGGAAAGAGGACCCCCCTCTAATGCTAGTGGCTGGGGGGGGGGGGGGAGTTAGAACACCTCTCAACTGGGCCAGAAAATGGCATTCTGACAACCACACTCCACCCTGCAAGACCTTGCATTTCACAACTCCCTGGGGTACCTCCAAGAAATCCCTTTGTGTTTGCAACGGCTCGCAGACCACAACAAGCATCTCCGTTATATTCCAGGGACTTGCAACGCCAAGGACGCAAGGGTCTGCTGGTGGACCTCTTGATGGCACCTGAGTTTGGGCCACTGCGTGACACAGTGTTGGACTGGATGGGCCACTGGCCTGATCCAACGTGGCTTCTCTTATGTTCGTATGTCTGGGGCAGTGATGCTCTGTATTCTTGGTGCTCAGGGGGCAACAGTGGGAATCCTGTGAGCAAAGATTCTACTTTGTGAGCTACTGGCATTCCAGTTGGGAGCTGCTGCATCAATTAGTTTGCTCTGGAGCCACCCCTTCCTGAGCCGAGACAAAAATGCGTGAGCCAGAGGCTAAAAACTGTAAGCTAGCTCACACTGACTCAGCTTAGATGGAACACTGAAAACCCTCCAGTGCAGAAAACCCTCCAATCACATCTCCCGAGTAGTAAAATAGGAACCTTGGCTGTGGGCGGGCTCAGTGACAACCAGGGGACGAGGAAAAGGCAAAGCCCCCCCCCCCTCAATAGCAGGGTCTTAGGATCTGTAGGTCATGATGGTACGCCCAACTCTGCCTGGTACGCCACTCAGCAGGCCCATTTATTATCTAGAACAGGGGTCCCCAACACGGCGCCCAGGGGCACCAGGGCAGCATCCTCTGACACTTTTCCTGGCGTGTTACCGAGTAGGCGGGGCTCTTTCCCAGCAGCGCCTTTGAATGGCCACTGGAGCTCCAATCAGATCTGCAGATTAAAATAAAATTTCAGCAGTGGCTGCCACCATCACAGCATTCGTTTTATTTTATTGTTTCCCACTCCTCTTTCCCGGTGTATTTTTTTTAACCTATCCCTCTGCATGGCTAGCTCCGCCTCCTGCAGCCACCGCTCTGCACTCATCCCTCTATGCCACCATTCCAAAGGAAGCCTGGCAAGCTCAAAAAGACCCCTGATCTAGATGTCGCTTTTGAAGGGGACGGACGTTCCTCCCCCCCTTAAGCGGCAGCAGAGCTGAATTTAAAAACCAGGAACCTCAGCAGATCTGAGACGGAGTAGCTTGGGGACAGTGCCATCATTCTGCATGGTTGCAAACTAACAGACTAACAAAACTTGACTATGAGACAAAAGCATGAATTTGTAAATAAATGGCCTTCTCATGAATAAGACTCCAGAGTAATTCCTGAAGAAGTGAGCAGTGACTCACAAAAGCTCCTACCCTGCCACGAAGTTGGTTAAGTCTTTAAGATGCTGCTGGACTTGAGAAGAGAAGAAGAGATTGGATTTATACCCTACCCTTCACCACCCGAAGGAGTCTCAGAGCGGCTTACAATCTCCTTTCCCTTCCCTTCCCCTCCCCACAACAGACACCCTGTGAGGCAGGTGGGGCTGAGAGAGCTCTTTTAAGAACTGCAGAACTTGTGACTGACCCACGGTCACACCAGCAGCTGCATGTGGAAGAGTGGGGAATCAAACCCGGTTTTCCCGGATCAGAGTCCGCGCTCCTAACTACACCACCAAACTGGCTCTGACCAAACTGGCTCTTGTGCACGATGGGACAGGCTGGAGGTGCAGAACCGTTAGCAATTCTGTGCGATAAAACAGAAGGCTCCCTTTGTTGTTAAAACTGATAACAGCGCCGTGTCATCACCTAAAGAATTCTAGATGAACTACTGCCTGGCGGACAGGCTTAAACACGCTTAGATTGCTCTTTTGCAGTCTACGGTAGGAACTGGATTCTTGAGGGAAGGCAGAATTCATTACTAAACCCGCAGTGCAAATATATATCTGCGGAACCTGTGGTACGAAGAAAAGAACAGCCACACAGCATCCTTTCTTATCTGAATGCAGGGTTTTTTTATTCATTATTTTGTCACCTTTTTATTTTCTCCATTTGAAGCTTGTTATACAAATGGCACTTACAAAAAAAAAAAGTCAAAAAAAGAAAAAAACAACTTTTAAACAAAATATACCAGAGTGTGAGATGCTTCTTCAAAACCACAACAGCCAAGGAAAAAAAAGGATGAGGAGAAATTGAGGCCTAAACTGCCGGATGGGAGAAGCCGGAGCGTTAACACGATTCAAAATGGCAGCCGGGAGGGGATGATTCAGAGGGGAGAGAGAGATGAAGGCTGGCGTGTATCAAGCACGTGACCCTCAGGGCCTTCCAGCAGCCACCTTTGTTCCTACAGCTGCATTTCCTTTGAGAGAAAAAAGCTCTCCTCCACATTTCTCTAAGTTCCAGGTTAACCCAGACAATGTTCCAGTGTCACCAGATAAGATCCCTCCTTTACTCAAAAGGCAAATAAATTCCAGTTGCTTGTGAGGATTTTTAGCACCAAGCCTCAAATGGAGAGAGCCCCTTCAAACAGCCGAGTGATTTTATTTAAGGTTTGCGAAATCCTCCTTCGGCAGTTATAAGGTTATAAGGACGGGCCCCTTCTGCTTCAGCAGAGACAAGAGACCCGCAAGCAGGGATTTGTACGATGACCGTACTTCACAAGGCATGGTGTGGTCCCAGAGATCTAAGAGCACATTTTCTCTACAGTTCCCCCCCCCCCCCCCCGCAACAAAGCATGTTGAGACGGGGATGTGCTGAGACCAAGAGATTGCTGGAGAACAAGTCATCCAACTTAGCTCGAGGGAACACAGGTAACCCCCGAGAAGGCCTCGGAGAAGAAGGTGTGTGTGTTTGTGCTTCTGTGTACGCATCACACACAACTTTTTTGCAGATACCGTGAGCACTAAAGCAACACTTTTACACACGTTCACGCGGATCGTGCAAAACCTATTACAAACAGTTCTGGGGAGAGCTTATATAAACCGGCCTAAGAAAACACTGTTTCGGTCATCTGTTTCGAGGAACCATGCACCACCAGGGGGGTTAAGCCTTGGAGAACCCTCCAAAAAGAAGACCGGGGGGGGGGGGGGCAGCGAGCAAGAGATGCAAGCCAGAAACCGAATGCCTTAAGGCTCACCCAACAAGCACATCGATTTGGTGAACAGGGTCCGGGGCAGAGAGGGATTTCCAGGAAGAAGTTGCGACGCCATGAACAGGGAGGGGGGCACGCACGCTACTTGTGCAAACATTGCTAATTCAAAAAGCTTTCTATTCTGTCAGACTGAGGTTAACGCAGCACATCTCGGCCACTGCCTGGAGAAACCGGGGGACAGAGGAGGAGGACTGGCACGCAGAGTTGTGGCTTATCTCCCACCTGACCCCTTTCCCCCCTACTCCCCCAAAAGCCGGTGCGGTTCATGCGCCAGAAAACAGACTGAGACTCAGTTGTTCTTGGGGGTTCTAAAGCCCAGCTAACCAAGGAACGATGCAAGCGATGCGAGGAAAGAGCTCTGAGGTCTATCATACACTAATCGGTGATTGTTTCAGGTAGCCGAGGTTCCTCCGGGATACCGAAACGACCGAAGGAAAAGGCGGGATGGGGAAATCTAACTATTTGCACCTTCCAAGAGGAGGAGGACAGTAAGGCAGTGTTAAAAGCTTCAGTGCAGTTGTCAGAAGAGGAGCTCCAAGATGCTCTTTGGGCATTCAGAAGCGTGGAGAGGGAGAAAAAGCTCAGAGCCGGAGACAGACAAAGCTCCGTCTCCTGGGAGACGGAGGGCTGCAGCGCTTCCAAAAACTCTGGTCCTCCAAAAGCAGTTCCCTGGAGCACAAGTTTTCGGGAAGGGGGGGCCAAGTTTCTAGCCCTCGCTGCGTCAGCCGACCAACTTTCTACCACCACCTGTTGCGTGGGATGACAAAACTACACCTCTCAGCTCTACTCAGCTTTGGCTAGAGACAGCAAATATTGACCTTGCGGATCAAAAGTCAAAGGGGTGACCTCCCCTAAGGAACCCTAACCCCAGAGAAGAATCTGGTCAAAGCAGAATTATCCGCTGGTCCCGCATTAGGCTGAATCAACAGAAACCAGCGACTGACAAACTTCCCACGAAGCCTACTCAACTCGGGCTTAATCTCCCCCCCCCCCCAAGCTGGGGGAGCACAGCGTGGTCCAAAAGCCCAGGGGAGACCCTGGGAGAGACGAGAGGGGGCCGGGTACTGCTATACAGTACCGTTTTCATTCCCTTTTTAAAGCAAAAGCCAGAGATCTAGGACCCGCAGAGATGCTGAGACAAGGGTTCCGGTATCTAGTTTTGACAAACCAAACCCCAAAACTCTACAGAGCGTGCATCAGTCCACCCCCCAGGTTACTTTCCAGTTTTACAGAGACATTTATATTTTTTAAAAAAAGGGAACGTCCATCTAACAGTCCTATTGCAGGAGAAAAAGCAGCGGATTGGTCTGAAAGTTAACCCTCCCCTTTATAATAAAAAAAAGAAAAACAAAACGAAAAGACACCAGAACATTACAAAAGAGAGAGAGAGA
The DNA here is from genome assembly GCA_029233225.1 of Lepidodactylus listeri. Classification (NCBI taxonomy): domain Eukaryota; kingdom Metazoa; phylum Chordata; class Lepidosauria; order Squamata; family Gekkonidae; genus Lepidodactylus; species Lepidodactylus listeri. The sequence goes on along the minus strand of JARCFY010000022.1, from coordinate 10,315,626 downwards.
GACCCAAAATTGGCAACTGAAAAGGGGAGGGGGAGCGAGTACAGAGCAAAGGGGACGGAGGAGGCCAAAGTGCACTTAATACTCCCAGAGGGTGGACGAGTCGATGGAGTCGGCAGAGGCTTTGAGGACGCCGGCGTGGTCGCCCTTCAGGTATTTGTTGTTCACCTTGATGGCCACCTTGTTATAATCACAGAACTCAAAGAAGAAGTCCACGGGTTCATCGCTGCTGCTGGTGACGGAGGACTCGTTGCCGACCATCCAGTATTTCCCGGTGGAATCTGGAAACAGGAAGAAGAGGAGGGTCAGCGTGCCTCTACTAGAAAAGAGCACATGGCCCATTCAAGCAGGCCTTCCTTAGGCCCAGGGGCTGCCACGCAATGTGGCACAGTCTCATTTACTGTGTCAACCCCTTCTGCGGACTATTCTAGGACTGTGGGCTACGTGTGTGATTATTAAGGGCCGCTATTCCGCCGTCGTACAAATGTGGCACCTTACAAATTGTTTTATGGCTTTTATTTGGTTTATTGTTTTAATGTTTATAGGATGCCGCTAGGTCTGTAAGATGCCCTGAGCCTGCTTTGGAGGGGTGGGCGTGGTATAAATCAAATAAATAAATAAAACCAGGACTGTGTACTCTGCACTTTAAAAAAAACCCACATAACCAAAATTTTGCAACCTTTTTAACTATGCAAGTTAAGAAGGCACCATTTCCTCAATCTGCCCGACTCTGCGGATCTTAACATTTTCTCTAATTCTGCTGATAACGGGGTAAAGGAAACTCTGGTAGCCTCAACCTCTGGAAGCCTTTATCTGCCATTTCTTTGGCTTCTTGGGAAAATCAGACATTGGCCACATACTCTGCAACATTAAGGGTTGGAACCAATGCTCCCTCTAAGCTGTGGAGTCTTGTGAGCAAAAATTCAACTTCATAAGCTGCTGGCATTAAAGTTGGGAGCGAGTGATTTGGCTGCTGCATCGATTAGTTTGCTTCGGAGCCGTCCTTCCTGAGCCGAGACAAAAAGGTGTGAGTCAGAGGCTAAAAAACCGTGAGCTAGCTTGCACTAACTCAGCTTAGAGGGAACACTGGCTGGAACTTCTTATTAATTTTGTCCAAGTAGACGTTCTTGGAACGCTCAATCACACACTGAGTTCCATATGCGGTACTTCTTCCTCTCCTGCGGAACTTCGGTCACACTCTAACGCAGTCAGGGGTGAGCCGTAAACTGAAGGCAAAAAATACCAGTTAGACCAACCTCGGATGGCGTGGGGGAAAGATGACACCCGAGAAGAAGTACTCGCCTTTGATATTGTAGGCACCATCGTTGAATTCCAGGTGAAAGACATCGTAGGAGGAGCGATTCGAATCCAGGGTGCCGGTTACCTTTCGGCAGCCGATGAAGCCATGCTCTCCCCGGAGGACAATGATCGGCCGGTTGATCAGCTTCATTAGGAACAGCTCCGTCTCACCTTATTAGTCAGGAAAAATAGAAGATATTGTCCTGAGTTTGTAGTGGACGCACATGCATTCACGCCCCGTCCCCCCCCAGCCCGCCTTGAAACAGAGCTTAATTTTTAAGCTGACTTGGAAACAGGGTGGGGGACACACCTCAATCCCGGCTGGAAGCCATTTTATGTCGCAATACCAACATTAGGGCTAGTTTTACTTGCTTCATTTATCATTTGCCTCCCTTACTGAGAATCAAGGCGGATTAGAGGTTAGTATAATACATGAACGAAGCAATAAATGATTCAGAAAACAACTGAGATCAACAAGGTACAATACAGCCAATGAACTCTAGTGCATCGTCGCTGCATTTCCTTAGCAGGGAGGGAAAGAAATCACTCTACATTCTCGGCTTCAGGCCTGAGCTTCCAAGCTAGGGTCAGAATAACTTCTTTTGGCCGTTTCGGCAAACTATCCTCATTACTACAGTTTTTAAAGCCCGCTTTTCTTCGCTGCGACGCCAGCCTCACTTGGTAAGCCAGCCTCATCCTGTGTAAGGCATTATCACGTCTGCAAAGAAGTCCCGGGAAACAGTCTTCCCCGGGGAAACAGCTTCCCCAACAGTCTGGGCAGAACAAACAGACTGACTGGCTTGCCGAACAGCCCAGAGCCCATGAAGATGCTCACCATTTTAAGACTGTCCCTGCCAGTCTTTTCTGACATCATTTTGATCTAGCAGCCTGCCTGATCGCTAGTAGGACTCGTGTGGGATGGTCTACTCCAGGGACCGGCTGGCAGTAGCCGGTGGTCCGATGTCCAGTCATCTAACCCTGCTGTTTCTTGCAATGAGCACTGCTTACTGAGGAAGGCAACTTGGCCTGAGGCAGTAATGCGCTCGAATCACGGAATCCTAGAATCACAGAGTCGGGAAGGGCGAGACAGGCCATCTAGTCCAACCCCCTGGGTCAGCCCAGAGCATCCCTGACAAGTGTTTGTCCAGCCGCTGCTTGAAGACTGCCAGGGAGGGGGAGCTCACCACCTCCCCAGGGAGCCCATTCCACTGTTGCACAACTCTTCCTGTCAAAAAGTTCTTCCTAAGATCCAGCTGGTACCTTCTTGCCCTTAATTTCAACCCATTCTTGCGTGTCCACTCCTCTGCTGCCCACAGGAACAGCTCCCTGCCCTCCTCCAAGGGACAGCCTTTCAAATACTTCAAGAGAGCTATCATGTCCCCCCTTGCCCTCCTCTTCTCCAGACTGAACATTCCCAGGTTCCTCGGCCTTTCCTCGTAGGGCTTCTTGGTCTCCAGGCCCCCGATCATCCTCGTTGCTCTCCTCTGCACCCGCTCCCTTCTGTCCACGTCCTTTTGGAAGGGAGGCCTCCAGAACTGCACACAAGACGCCAGGTGTGGTCTGACCAAAGCAGTGTACAGTGGGACTATGACACCTTGCGATTTGGATGCGATGCCTCTGCTGATACACTTGCATTCTTACTGCAAGCGATGCAGGGTCAGGATCAGGGTTCCCTCTAAGCTGAGTTAATGTGAGCTAGCTCAGTTTTTTAGCCTCCGGCTCACACATTTTTGTCTTAGCTCTGGATGGATGGCTCTGGAGCAAACTAATTTATGCAGTAGCCAAATTGCTCACTCACAACTTTAATGCCAGTAGCTCACCAAGTAGAATTTTTGCTCACAAGACTCCACGGCTTAGAGGGAACATTGGTCAGGATCCGCAACTGCTATGAACAGACGCCAAGTATGCACTCCTGCATTGTAAATTTAACACACACGGGGAGAACCCCAGAGACTCTAAGCCCCCCAGCCCCCAACTGAATTACAAGAGATAAGAGGCAGCCTCATCGACAGCGGTATAAGGTCTCCAAGCAGAGCTACTGACCGGCTCTGTTACCGCAAGCTCCTTTTCACCAGCAGTGTCGGGACTGGACCCATCCACCTCATGCCAACACAACATGATGCTCTCAGCGATGCCACCCTCCGCCCCACCCCCCAAAAAAAACCATTAACAAAGCTTCTTACTGGCTGTTTCCACACTGGCGGCAAGCTGCCCGTTCTTCTTTGCCGTGACGTACTTGCCGTTGGCCGCTTTCAGGGTGATACGCCGGTTGCGCCACTCGATGTCGAAGTAACAATTGGCATTCCTGCTGCGGCAGTTGGGGGGGGGCGGAAAGAGCAAAACGTTACTGACGTTCAGATGGGGTGGGGGGAGAACGCTCGGAAAAGGCCACGCTCACACACTTTCCTGCCTCAGGACAGGGAGCCGAGGCGAGAGAGAGCGTCGCCCGTCATGCAAGAGGAGAAACAGGAGCTGCACAGTCCACCTCGGGTTTCTCCTTTCGGGCAGCGCTGCCCGCAGCGCTGGCGCCTCCAAGCAGAAGACGCTCTTTCAAAAGTGCCAGGCTGGATTCCAACCCGGCACGATTTCTGTAAGACGTTTTTAAAGATCCAGAGACGGGTGCTGGGCGATTCTAGGTACTTTGTGAACGCCTAGGAACCCAAAGGATTATAGAGACGGTTTTGATTCAAGTCCAGCAGCACCTCTGAGACAACAAGATTTTCGCGGTATGAGCTTCCAAAAGTCAAAGCTCCCGTCGAAGGGACGGGGAGGGAACTTTGGCTCTTGAAAGCTCAGGCCTCCTCCAAAACCTTGCTGGTCTTGAAGGCGTTGCCGGACTCGAATCCAGCGATTCTACCGCTGACTGACAGGGCTACTAACCCATAGCCACAGTGGGGCTACTGGGGGCTCTGCTCCTTCCTTAAAGGGCTGGCCCCACAAGATTTCCTTCTGAAAATGGTTTCTTTATTATTATTATTATTATTTATTATTATTATTATTTTAACAAAATCTCCAGTAATTAAGATTATTTTTGTTAACCGTCTTTTTCACTATACAATGGTTCGGGGGACAGTACCCAATTGTACTGCAATAGAATAGAAGATATACACAGTGCATCTAAAGGAACTATAAGTGGCTTCCGGTTCCCAGTCTTTCGCCCCACCGACCACAAAATCCTGGCTACAGGGCTGCCATCTGAAACTACCTTCATAGAGATGGCTTAGATCCTAGGAGTACCTGTGACAGAAATCCAAACCACCCTCTACCCTCTCGTTCCAGGCCAAGACTTCCCAGCTGGTTACAGGAACCCAGGGGAATGCAGTTACGAGGGGAGGCCCAGCGAGGAACGAGGAAACGCCACACATTATAAACATCAAACTCAGCAAATGGAGCACATCCCCTGAACCGCTTGTGCAGAACCCGCTGTGGTCTGAAGGAGATCCAAGCCCATCCTGGACCAAGGCGCCTGTAACTCAAATCTGCTTTTGCTGCAAGCTGGTAAAAAGCTTCGTTTTCTATCTCACTGTAAGCAGGTAAGAAAGCTTTGTTTTCCAGCTCAGGGATTTCCAGTCTTCCCCCTGTGGTACTGTCCCCCTTTGCCTTCGTGGCCATATTTCCTAAGCTAACAGTGTCTGATTTGCTACTTTTAACCGATGTGTTTACTGCTTTTAACGTTGCTTTGATATTTAACACTTGCTGGTTTCTGCCTAAGGGCTCTTCCGTATTCTCATTTTTTGTCACTCGTTTGTCCCTATTGCTTTGGGGTCCGTCCGTCCCCCTTTTCCAAATGTGTTTTGCTCCTTACTAGAGAGAGCAAAACACATTGGGAGGGGGGAACCCTGAAGCAATAGGAACACACAAGTGATGAAAATCAAAATATGGAAGACCCCTAAGTCATCTCAAGCGTTATGTGTGGTTAGCGCAACCTGTAAAAATATGAACAATCTGCCAAGCGCAGAAGAAGAGGAGGAAGAAGAGGAGACTGGATTTATACCCCACCCTTCACTACCTGAAGGCGTCTCAAAGCAGTTTACAATCCCTTTCCCTTCCCCTCCTCACAACAGGCACCCTCCTGTGAGGTAGGTGGGGCTGGGAGAGCTCTCTCAAGAACTACGCTTGAGGGAACAGCTCTGAAAGAACTTATGGCTGACCCAAGGTCACACCAGCAGCTGCATGTGGAGGAGTGGGGGATCGAACCCGGTCCTCCCAGATTAGAGTCCGTGCTCTTAACCGCTACACCAAACCACAGAAACTCACTTTGTCGAGGCAGTGGACTGCACCCCACCGTTCGAGGTGAGGGTCCAGTATTTCCCAGTATAGGTCCTGAAGGTGCATTTCTTGGTGTCTCTGTCAATTTCCAGTTGGAAAGTTTCCTGGTCGCTCTCCTCATCCTGATTGGCTGAAAGGTCCATCCCTGCAGGGAACAAAAGAGGCGGAACAAAGATAGTCAGGAAGCTTGTTTGGTGCCATGGGCTCCTTAGCACGGCTCTGCCCGCCCCTAGGCCCAATCAGGGTAAATTATGCAAATACGCCATCTGCACAGGTCCCCAGGATCTAGCCTTTCCAGGTGTGAACACCTACGCTTTCTGTAACACGAAGCACAGAAGATCCGAAACAGAGGCGGCTAGACCATATCATCTGCATGGTGAATAGACTCAGGGCTGTAAGTCCGTATAGCGGGAAAGAGGCTCCAAAGTACCTGGGCAAGGTCTGGTGAAATCTCACCATCTGAGACGAGGGAAGAAGGGCACCATGCCAACCTCAGTGTGCCTAAGTACAACTCACGTAAAAACAGGAAGGCTGTTGTGATCCAGCCGTGAATTTCTGTAGAGTCGCCAATCTCAAGGTGGGGGCTGGAGAGACCCCCCCCCCCCCCGAATTGTAACTGCTCTCCAGATTACAGAAATCAGTTCCCCAGAGAAAATGGCCGCTTTGGAAGGCGGAGTCGATGGTAAGCCGCTCTGAGACTCCTTCGGGTAGTGAGGGGTGGGCTATAAATCCAATCTCTCTCTCTACACAATTTCCCAAGATATAAACCATTGGTGAATCAAAGCTCAGTTTGTCTGACAGAAGTGAATTGTGACTCTCAAAAGCTTGCACCTGGAAAAATCTGTGGGTTGGAGGCACTACTAGACTCCACACAGAAAAATCTGTGGGTCGGAGGCACTACACAAATTCCTGAGCCTGGTCACTGAGAATTCTGTGGAGGAATGAGCCCCCCCCCCTTCCTGTGCATGCAAAGAATCCTGGAAGCCACATCTAGGCTAAACCCAACAGTTGCTTGCAGTGGACAACAACCCCAAGAGAAGTGCTGAGTCAACAGACACCGAGTCAACAGACTGCCGTCTCCAAAACTATGCGTTTTTTGGCAAGAGTCTCAGTTTCAAGATTCCGGCCACAGAGGCAGCCCTGCCATGAGGCAAAGGAGAAGACCGCGGATTTTAGGAGCCGCTGATACAACAGGGAGGGCTCCGGCGCAAGCCCCACAAACAAGCAGGAAGATAACAGCTCTTTTTGCAGGGCGTGCGTAGGAGAACTTTGCTCTGGGGCTGTGCACCATGTCGCAGCGGCAGCAAAGAGATAGTTCCCTAAACGCTCAAACATTTCTTATCACGGAAGATACTGGCCCTTAAACGAAGACAGTGCAGGACAGATCCGAGTGAGTGGCTGAAGATCTTCTGGCGCGGCAAGGGAAGACGGACCAGCAGGGCCTGATCTTAGGGGTGCTTACGCTCGTGCAAGAGCTCTCCTGTTCCATTCGGCACAGTGACACTCAGCCCCCAGAGGAAAAACCAGCGTTAAGACCACATCCTAGCTTCTTAGCTGCTGCAGCCAACCCCAGTCGGCAGGCCCGTAGCCAAGATTTTGCAGCTTATGGGGCAAAATATTTTCTAGTGGGGCTGCCATAATTCTGATGTCAGCTCCAATCCACCCCCAACGCCTTAAAGGGCCTTTCAGCTGATCGACAGCAGGGAGCCGACTGATCAGCTGGAAGGCCCCATAAATCTTGCAGGAGGGGAGGGAGAGGGGCCGAGGCCATCCCGCACTTCTTCTCAAAAGCATCTAATGAATCCCTTTAAAAGCTTTTGAAAAGAAGCAGGGAGCTGTGCGCCCATCCCTCCTGATTCTTTTCAAAAAAAATCTTGTGGGGATGGAGCCCCCAACAGCCCCACTGTAGCTAAGGTCCAGCCAATCAGTCTTCCCCAAGGCAGCAATATTTGGGTTGGGGATTATCCCTATCCATCCTGTGCATTTGCATCCCACTCCCAAGAAACTGGCTTTACAATTTTAGCCTCTGCAGCTGGGATTCATTCACATCTGGGATGTGGAATTTCTGCATTCCTTGATGTATTGACTCACTCGGTCAACAAAGCTGGGGGAGGGGGACTTGAAGAGAAGGAGAGAAAGGAAGCGGCCTTTGCTGCTCTCTCGAGTAAACGGAGAGATGAGGGTCCAATTGTTACTCAGTTAAGGTGTGATTTGAACACAACTCTGGCCAGGTCGAAGAAGTCACCTGAGGGATTTCTGCCCATCCACGGCATCTTGGCTGCGACCTGGACAAAGCAGCATTGTGGGTCCGGAAGGGGAGCTGCCAGTCACAGGGGCTGGGAGAGAGGTAAGTACGAGCCTACCGTCCTAGCCTGCATGCAATTCCCTGGAGCCGGCAAAACCTTCCTGCCAAGTAGCAAGACAATTTCACCCCTCTCCAGCATCTCTTGGATTCCAAACCAGGTGCAGATTATGTAGGGGAGGAAAATAATGTTTAAGTTGGCCCAAAATCTGGGAGGACGGGTAGGAGCAGTTAAAAAATAAAACCTCCCCAAACAGTAGTCTTAAAATCAGCTCAGGTACGACACGCACACTTGGGATTATTAGGACAATGTTGGAGTCCAGCGGCACCTTTAAGACCAACAAAGTTAGTGTGCAAACAATAATAAAACTTTGAATAAAACTTTGTTGGTCTTCAGCTAGCAACCCTACCAAAGAAACATATTTATGCCAAGACCTGGAGAGCCCAGGCAAGCCCGATGTCGTCGGATCTCGGAAGCTAAGCCAGGTCAACTCTGGCAAGTACTTGGATGAGAGACCTCCAAGGAATACCAGAGGCAGGAGGCGGGGGCAGGCTTTATTCAGCCACCTCTCTTAAGTATTCTCCAGACCCCCAGTAGGGGTCAGCCACCAGAGGTCGCCAGGACTTCTAGGTGCACTCACATGCATACACACTAACAAAAAAATACAAAAATAAAATACCAAAAAACCCCAGAGAAACGTATTTGTTTCCCCTCTGCTCAAGCTAGTTACAACATGCACTGTACCTTTGCACGCTGAGTTCCTTTTTTTTGAGCATCCCTCCCACCTTCTGTCTGGAGTATTTTCAAGACTCCAAGATCTCCATTCCTTCTCATATCTGACGACGCCGACACTCGAAAGCTCCTACCCCGAAAATCTTCTGGGTTTCTAAGGTGCTACTGGACTCGAATCCAGCTCCTCTCCTGCAGAACAACACAGCCACCCTCTAAAACTAGTTTGCCCTTGTTAATTCACCAATGGACATTAATGACAAGGAAGCACCCCCAAAAGTTAAAATCCTTCAAAACGGCAAGATGGCGACACAGACAGACACAAACCCCAGATGCCACTGAAGTAAAATCCTCACTTTTATTTTGTCTGGCGGATGGTTCCTGTTGTCCTGAACAACAGTGTTTGGGATTTTTTTTATTTTTAAAAAAATTAAGATGCGCTGTTTTTAAAAGTCTGATGTACAGCATCAATATTTTGCATCCTGCTTTGGACACCAAAATGGTTTGGCAGATAACAGCTATGAAGCCTGTTAAGAAGAAGAGGAGACTGGATTTATACCCTGCCCTTCACTACCTGGACTGTCAGCTTACAGTCCCTTTTCCCTTCCCCTCCCCACAACAGACACACCCCGTGAGGTAGGTGGGGCTGAGAGAGCTCTGACTAAAAACTACCCTTCAGGGACCAGCTCTGAGAGAACTGTGACTGACCCCAGGTCACCCAGCTGGCTGCATGTGGAGGAGGAGTGCGGAATCAAACCCAGTTCTCCAGATTAGAGTCCGCTGCTCGTGACCATTACACTAAACTGGCTCATTGGGGACCCATTTTCCAACTCTCCCTTAATAGCTAAAATCCTGCTAGATCCCTTTAGACTGCCCAGCAGATGCCACAAGCCCCTTGGCATCCTGCCCCACAGAAGTGATGAATCACCGGACCGGCTAAGCATTTGCCAGGTGGGAATCCTACTCCGAAGCCCGGGGACCATGAATACTCCCTTTCCCACCCAAGGCTCAGAAGGTAGAAAGAATCCGGAATGCAGGAGAAAACTGTCAGCAAGAGATCTGGGAAAGGGGAAGGCAACCGGAGACTAAACAGCTGCAAAGAGATGGCGTGATCTCGGCTTCCCACGAAATCCTTTGCTTCAGCAGCAGAAACCAGCTGCTGGGCTTCGGAAGAACAAGAGCGCATTAAGAACCGGAGAGATCCTTCCCATCGTTTCCCATGATGGAGCAGAGAGAAGAATGCAGACGGAGGTCCCCGTCCTCCGCCGTTCTTCCATTACGGAACCCAAAAGGCACATATGGAGTGTTCCCCACACTTCTGCGCCTGATCACTGAACACGTGAAGCTGCCTTGTACTAAATCAGACCCTTGGCCCACTGAAGTCAGTACTGTCTACTCAGACTGGCGGTGGGTCTCCAGGGTGTCAGGTATACATGTCTTTCACATCACCCACTATCTGGTCCTTTTAACTGGAGATGCCGTGGATTGAACCTGGGACCTTCTGCGTGCCAAGCAGAGGCTCTGCCACTGAGCCACAGGCTCCCTCACTGATCTGCCCACCTTCAGGATTCTTGAGCCTTCAGCCCAGTTTGGCCACACCCATCAGCGATAACTTTGAAAGCATAGGTCACCCCACTTGGGGCACATCTTCAGATTTATGATTTGAGGCATGTACATTCTCTCCTTGGCCCATGAGGCCTTCAGCCAGTTGGATCCAAGCCACTGCCGCAGGTGCGGGGTCATGGCAGTGGCTCAGTGGAAGAGCCTCCTCTGGGCACAAAGAAGGTCCCAGGTTCGATCCCTGGCATCTCCAGTTCAAAGGGTCGGGGGGAGGTGATGGGAAAGACCTCCGCCTGAGACCCTGCAGATGCTTGCCCGCTGTTTGTCCTGCACTTTACTTATTGGTCTTTGTATACCACCCTCCCCGCAAGCAGGCTCAGAGCAGATCACATCAGATAAAAACATTTATTCATAAACATAATAATATTTTAAAAAACAAGGTAATACACTTTAAAACACTTGTGCCCGTGCCCAAACAGTTTCAGCTGGAGTGACTGGGTCCAGAGGTCGTCTTAATCTAGGCCAAATAACACTGACAAACTTCAGTGAGGGAGGCCAACTTCACTGGACACCCTCTGCCTCAAACAAAGGCCTGGCGGAAGAGCTCCATCTTACAGACCTGGCAGAACAATAATAAACCACATAACTGAGACAGAACGGCAATGGAGCCTTAGGTGATATAACGAGGCATCTCTCTCTGTTTTCCGAAGCCCTGCCAAAGGATCTGAGAAGAGTTTAGCTAAACGGAAGGCTTCCTGAGGGCCTGGACTGGTCATCCACAGAGGCCACCTGAGCCCCTGCGGAGGTTTCGCCTCCTTCCTGTCAGAAGTACCCACCAGTGTTCCCTCTAAGCTGAGTTAGTGTGAGCTAACCCACAGTTTTTTAGCCTCCGGCTCACACATTTTGGTCTCAGCCCAGGAAGGATGGCTCCAGAGCAAACTATAATTTATGCAGCAGCCAAATCACTCGCTCACAGACTCCCCAGCTTAGAGGGAGCATTGGTACCCACCACCAGTGGATGGACCATGTTGGGCCAACCTCATCGGCTCTTGAAAGCTAAGCAGGTCCAGCCCAGGTTGGTACTCGGGTGGGAGACCACGCCAAGAAGTCCAGGACTGCTACGCAGAGGCGGGCAACTGGAAACCAAATTGCAACCTCTCACCCATCACTGCTCTGGGCGTGCTCCTGCCTATCCGGAAGGACACCCAGAACAGCCACTCATGCAGAGACAGAAGAGAGCTCTTCTCAGGGTGGGAGAAACTACGGCGTGCGCCCAAACCCCTTCCGGGTGTGAGAAGGCAGCGTGGCTCCAACTTAACTTTTTTTTAATAAAATTTTTTATTTTAAACGTAACATTACAAACTATGAACCATGAAACCATTAACATGAATAACATTGTCTCATAACGGGCATAATATTTTCAAAATACAAATTTCAAATAGTTGTTAGGCACTTTATACAATAAATTTGAACTTGTTGTAACATAAGAGAAAAATCTATGCCATCTTTCCATAAAAACAGTGTCTTTACCATGGGAAAATTGAGACTTTATTTGTGAGGAAAGCTTATCTGCCACCGCGACATCCCAACATTTAACTATCCATTGCCTGGTTGATGGAATAATGGGTGTATTCCAATATTTGGCCAAAATTGACTTTGCCGCCGATAACAATAATGAAACTAGCTGAGTCTGTTGGCTAGTGAGGTTTAAGTTAGGCCAATACGTTAAAAGAATAGACTCAGGAGTGTTGGGTATTAAAGTACCACAAACTGTATTAATTTCTTGAAGAATTTTTTCCCAATATTGGAATACTAAAGGACAGCTCCACCAGCAATGGATAAATGTTCCAATTGAATTACAGCCCTTCCAACAATTTGGGCTAGACTTATATTTACAATAAAAAAGACGTTGTGGCGTAAGATACCACCGTGATTGAATTTTAAAAGATTGTAATCTCACAATTAAATTGTTTGTATTTAAAGAAAACGCCTTCCATATATCGCTCCAACTTAACTTTGAGGGGAAAACTGGTTCTACAGAACATGGAAATCAAACTTGGATGCTCAGGTTTGGGGCAGCGGGGCGGGGCGGGGGGGGGAGGAACAAGACTCCAAGACAGGCAAAGAGTTTCTCCAGCCCCAGCCCCCAATCACCAGTTGGGGAATTGGGTTACAGAAGACTCACCAGAAAGGAATGCCGCTCCAACTGCAACAATTCAGAGCTCTGAAAACTTGGAATATAGTAGGGTCAAAATCATGCTAAAAGCAAGACAGTGGCCGCTTGCGGGGGGGGGGGGGGCTCCCTTACTGCTTCGGCTAGCAAAGGGGTTCCACCTGGCTCATCCTCTCCCCGCCCCACCGTGCCCAATGCCACTAGAAATTCTCCCCCACAAGAACACAGCAATAGGCATGTGGCAGTGGCGCAGTGTGATGGCACCCCTGGTCTCGCGCATGTTTAACCACAGGGCTACTCTAGCCGTGTCCTCTTGAGTCAGACTGACCAACTCTATCAGACTGCGCTCCGGTGACTTACCGGAACATTAAAAAAATAGGCTCGCACCAGCAATTCCCGGCTTACTTTTTGATTGGTCTGCAGGGCAGTCTACAACTTGCTCCTCCAACGCCCCCCCCTTCCCCCAGCCCATTCTAGCTTTGCCCGTCAGATGTTCATCCCTCTCACGAGCGCAGGAACCTCATTTCCTGCCGCCGCTTTTCTGGGCAGCCGTTTTGAGCTTTCCGATTTATACTGCACCGCACAGCGGACTAACGGGAAGGCAGTCACTGAAGCCTTCGGACCAAGGGGCATTTTTAGAAAGTCAGCTAGAAGGGGAGAGAAAAGAAATCTCTGCGGCCCCCCACCGCATAACCACCAGCATCTCTTCTCTGCAATATTTGCAAATGGTCTTCAGCGATGCACGCACATACACAAGCTTTCTCCACCACTGCAGGAACGCCTTGCTATAATATGGAACAGGTCTCTACTCAGGCAACCCACGCTGTGTGCAAAACGGCTCTTCAGTCTCATGGGGAAGTGAATTTTTCAAACCTTTAGACTGGTGTTCACCAGACCAGTTGGAATGTCCACACCAAGTCTCCAGCAAGAAGAAAGGATACTCTTCCCATTTTTCCTCTAAGACTCAAGTTGCAACTACATGCCAATTCGAACTACCAGGAAAACAAAACACACGGTGAAAAAGCAATTCCTAACACTTATATATAAATGAAGATTTATGCAAACTTTTTTTATCAGATAAGAGAAGAGATTGGATTTATACCCCCCCCTTCACTACCCAAAGGAGTCTCAGAGCAGCTTACAAACTCCTTTCCCTTCCCCTCCCCACAACAGACACCCTGTGAGGTAGGTGGGGCTGAGAGAGCTCTGACAGAAACTGCTCTTTTTCAAGAAACAGCTCTGACAGAACTATGGCTTGCCCAAGGTCATCCAGCCAGGTGCAAGTGGAGGAGTGGGGAATCAAACCCAGTTCTCCCAGATTAGAGTCCACGCACTTAACCACTACATCAAACTGGCTGGATTTTAAAGCTAAATATTAACAGAAGGAAACTTTATAAAGTGAAACTTTAAACGTATGTTTACAGCTCGTCTTAAACATATATGTGTATCAAGGTCAAAGGACAAAAGACAAGCCTCAACAAAATACAAAACAGAACGCAAGTCAAGCAAGGTTGCTTAACATCATACAAAACGACTCAAGGAAAAATGCAGGCACCAAGATTTGTGACATGTGTTTCCTGTGCGTTTCGCAAGCAATGATTTTAACAGCAGGTATTTTAACAGCATATCTGTAGAGCCTCCACCAACCCTTCAAAGTCTGAAGCAGCCTGCTCCTCGTGTATGGGAATTGGTGTGAGTTTTCATGAAGCTTGGGAAGCTCCATATGAAAATGCTTACCCTTGACTCCGATGAAGGCTGGAAACGTGGCTTTACCTGGGGGACACATCAGTTTGCTGGAAAGTCGTATCATCCACAGAAAGGTATGGATATACCTGCAGTTAAAACCGTTGCTTGCCAAAAGCACAGGCAACACAAGTCGCAAATCTTGGTGTCTGGATTTTTTGCTGGAGTCGTTTCGCATGACGTTCAGCAACCTCGCATTCTGTTCTGCGTTTTGTTGAGGCTCGTCTTCTGTCCCTTGACACGGCACACATACATGTTTAAGATTTATTTCAGGAGACATGTTGCGTCCATATGTTCACAGTTTCACTTCATAAAGTTTCCTTCTACTAATAGGGTATTTAACTTTAAAGTAATTATCAGATACATGAAGCTTGCATAAGTCTTTATTTATATATAATTGTTAGGAATTGCTTTTTCACGGTAGACTTTGTTTTCTTGTTCCCTCTTTGACTTAATCCAAACCACCTGCAGCCACTGTCCCCTCTAAGTTGAGACAGTATGAGCTGGCTCACAGTTTTTTTAGCCTCCGGCTCTCACCCATTTTTGTCTCGGCTCAGGAAGGGGTGGCTCCAGAGCAAACTAATTTACGCAGGAGCCAAATCGCTCACTCACAACTTTAATGCCGTAGCTCACAAAGTAGAATTTCTGCTCACAAGACTCCACAGCTTAGAGAGGGCACTGCCTGCCGCCCCTTTGCCACTGGCCAGCAAAGGGGGGACGCGTGGTTCCACGAAAGGGGAGAACCTGTGGATGCTACTCTATGAATCCAGGACACAGCCAAGAAGACGGCTGGCCCTCAGAATAAAGTGCGCTGAAGTTCAGACTATGAGGCCAAGGTTGCCGATGCTCAGTGTTCAGCCGTCCTGGCTCCAGCCCCACAACCTCCGTCTCTTGGCTGTGAGACTTTCCTGAAAGCCAGAGACAAGCTTTCGTCTTTCCAGGAGCCGGATCCCCCCGAGCCCTCTGCAGATAACGGTGCTGTCAGACTGTAATTACCAGCTCCGTCAAGGTCAGACGGCCTTGAGAGAAGTCAGATGACTTCCCGTCTGCCATCCGTACAGCGAGTGGTAATTAAAAAGAAAGAAGAGCGATAGAGACACGGGAGGAGGAACAAACTTGTCTTTGTGGATTTCGGCAAGGGAGACGCTGGATGAAGAAGCTCTCTGGGGAGACTGGCCCTTTGAAGAAGAGGGGGAGGCTGGATTTATACCCCGCCCTTCCTCTCCCCACAGCAGACACCCTGTGGGGTAGGTGGGACTGAAAGAGCTCTTTCAAGGACTGCCCTTGAGAGAACAGCTCTGAGAGAACTTGTGACTGGCCCAAGGTCACACCAGCAGCTGCATGTGGAGCAGTGGGGAATTGAACCCGGTTCTCCCAGGTTCGAGTCCGTGCACTTAACCACGACACCAAACTGGCTTTGAGCATTCCTGCCGTGCTCAAGTGGTCTTAGGCTGCAGTCACGCACACTAAATAACCCACTTTCAATGCACTTTCCAGCTGGATTCTGCCTGAGCACACGGTAAAAATCCAGTTGGAAAGTGGACTGAAAGTGGATTATTTAGCGTGTGCAACCGCAGCCCCGGTGTCACCATTAACCATTTACAATTGTACCCCAAAGCCTGAGAAGACGCAGCTGGGCCAGAGTCAAAAAGGAGGGGCACTCAATGGGCCGACCCCACACTACAACGAATTGCGACACAGACCAATCGCTCAGTTGCACCAGGCCAAGCTTCAACTGGACGTTCAGGGTCTGACGCTTAATTTCCCACTGGTGCTTTCCAGCATCTTAAGGAGTGGTTTGGAGATAACAAGGGACTCTTTCGTCCTCTGAAACCCAAGGTGATCAAGAGCTAGGGGCAGACACCCTGACTTGGACAGCCCAGCAAGCCCGATCTTATCAGATCTGGGAAGCTAAGCAGGGTCGACTCCAGCAAGTCCTTGGATGGGAGACCTCCCAAGAATGCCAGCAGTCAGGAGACAGCGGCAGGTTTACTCAGCCACCTCTCTGAATATCCTCCAGGTCCCCAGGAGGGGTCGGTCATCAGAGGTCGCCATGACTTCCAGGTGCACATGCACTCACATGCACACAATCCAATCTCTTTTTTTCTATTTTCTCTCTGCTATACATGCAGCTGCAGGTGTCATAAGAACGTAAGAAAAACCAATGTTGGGTCACGCCAGTGGCCCACCCAGTCCAACACTCTGTGTCACACAGTGGCCAAAAACACCAGGTGCCATCAGGAGGTCCAGCAGTGGGGCCAGGGACACTAGAAGCCCTCCCAATGTCGCCACCCCACCAAGCACCAAGAATACAGAGCATCACTAGCCCCAGACTGAGAGTTCCTATCTGTACCTTGTGGCTAATAGCCACGGATGGACCTCTGCTCCATATCTTCATCCAATTCCCTCTCGAAGCCGTCCATGCTTGTAGACGTCACCACCTCCTGTGGCAGTGAATTCCATGTGCTAATCACTCTTTGGGTGAAGAAGTACTTCCTTTTATCCATTCTAACCCGACTGCTCAGCAATTTCATGGAGTGCCCACGAGATCTTGTATTGTGAGAAAGGGAGAAAAGGACTTCTTCCTCTACCTGCTCTATCCCATGCATAATCTTGTAAACCTCGATCGTGTCACCCCTCAGCCGTCGTTTCTCCAAGCTCAAGAGCCCTCAAGTGCTTCAACCTTTCTTCACAGGGAAAGTGTTCCAACCCTTTTATCATCCTAATTACCCTTTTCTGCACTTTTTCCAAGGCTATCCTTGTATCCTGGGGCGCGTGCTCTGTTCCTGTAGCGCGACAGGCCAGGCGAGAGCCTTACCCAAACCCTCTGCCCAGGAGCAGAAAGGGCTCCTTCCTCAATGCAGAGAAACTACTCAGGCGCATGTCTTTCGTATCACCTGTGACCCCATAATCACAACACAAAACCAGGGAGCACATTGCGGCCGAATGAACCTTTCCCGGGTGCAGCTGTATGCACTTCTTTGGCAGCCCAGACGAAAACCTGTGGCTCTACTCCAGCACAAACTCTTGGGGGACAAACAACGACAAGTTTCTGGCAGCAACACAAGGCAAATTAATTGCTCCAGGCAGCCGGCTGCAGGGACACCAGGAGATGCCTCCCAGGGGGACCCCACTGTGCAGCTGAGTCTCCGTCCTCTACTGGGACAAGAAGAGATTGGAAACATGGCTGGGGAGACCCGATTGGCACCTATCGGACCAAGCACCATCTGGAGAACAGCGAACAAACTTAACTGAGAGAATAATGAACCGATAAGAAACAAAGCAGTTAAGTCATGTCGAAATGCATCATGGGAAGATGGCGGAGGCGCCTAAAAAGACGTGAGACCTTTGACAGCAAGTTTGTGGTGGTGGTTAGGAGCGGAGACCCTAATCTGGGAGAACTGGGCTTGATTCCCCACTCCTCCTCCACGTGCAGCCACAGCTGGGTGACCTTGGGTCACTCCCGAGTTCTCTCAGAGCTGTTCTCTCAAGGGTAGTTTTCAGTCAGAGCTCTCTCAGGCCCACCTCCCTCCCAGGGTGTCTGTCATGGGGAGGGGAAGGGGAAGGGAAAGGAGACTGTAAGCTGCTCTGAGACTCCGAGTGAAGGGCAGGGTATAAATCCAACTGGTCTTCGTCAGTCAGTCACAAGTTCTGTCAGAGCTGTTCTCTCTAGAGCAGTCCTCAAAAGAGCTCTCTCGGCCCCACCTCCCTCACAGGGTGTCTGTTGTGGGAAAGGGAAGGGAAAGGAGATTGTAAGCGGCTCTGAGACTCCTTCGGGTAGTGAAGGGTGGGGTAGAAATCCAATCTCCTTTCTGGGGACTGGAAAAAGAGGTTTAAGGGGAAAACTGCAAACGGATCACCAGTTCTAGTAAGCAGAGCCGTATGGACATCTCATCGAAAGGACAACTGAGACGACAAGGAAGGACAACCTAATGGAGACCTGGGCTGAGAGACCTGCCGTCGGGAGGCCAGTGGAGAGAACCCAACAGAAACAGGCAGGTTCTCCAAACAGCTTCACTTCAGCAGCATAAAAGAAATTCCAGGAAACATCTGCAAGGATGTATTTTCTGTGTTTTCCAACACCTTCATGTATCGAGAAGACTAGAGAGAAGAAGCGATTGGATTCATACCCCGCCCTTCACTTACTTGGAGTCTCAGAGCAGCTTACAAACTCCTTTCCCTTCCCCTCCCCGCAACAGACACCCTGTGAGGTAGGCAGGCCTCAGAGAGCTCTTTCGAGGACTGCCCTTGAAAGAACAGCTCTGAGAGAACTGCGGCTGGACCAAGAAGAGGAGGAGATTGGATTTATACCCCACCCCTCACTTGGAGTCTCAGAGCGGCTCACGATCTCCTTCCCTTCCCCACAACAGTAAGATAGGTGGGGATGGGAGAGCTCTCTCGAGGACGGTTTGTGAGAGAACAGCTCTGACAGAACTATAGCATGCCCAAGGTCATCCAACAGCTGCACGTGGAGGAGTGGGCAATCAAATCTGGTTCTCCAGATCAGAGTCCACGTTCTCTCGAGAAAGCTGAGGCAACCACAGAATCCTCAGACCATACGCATCTGGGAGGGTCCACAGAGAGGGTCTCCTCTGTGTCAGGATCCCACGCGGGGAGTTCTCGAGCGAAGGCGCTAGATTTAGCGGAGCCGTCAGTTATGTGATCGTTCTCTGAAGCAAGGGAAGAGCTATGCCACGAATCCCGCCATGCTCTGGAGGCGCTAAGCAGCTTACGCAGGACACAGCTTGAGGCCTGGCAGATCTGGGCCACTCGCCGTGTTCAAGCCATGCGTCAATAACCGAGCAGGTTTGAAAGGGTTTGGCGCACGAGGAGGAACGCCGCTGGCAGAGAAGGGGGTGGTCCCTAGACCTGGCAGAACCAGCGGGGGGGGGGGGGGGCTGCTGCCGCCCCACTCTTTAGCTGCTCAGCCCAGCTTTTAACGTCTCAGCCTGAAATTTGCCGCAGTTGCCAAGCGATTTCTGCGTACTGCCTGGGACTCCAGCAGAAGTAGGGTCTGCCATCTTTGGCGGCTTCCCATTCCATTCGACTTCTTCTCGCCACTGTCCCTACAGCGTACACACTGGTGCCAGCATTGAGACAGCTGCACACTCATGCAGATAATGCAATCATCGGTGGCGCTCGTCGCCAGGTTTACGGCCGAACGGAAGCCAACCAGGGCTCAGCTTATAGTCTGCGGTTGCCACCTGTTGCTCCCCGGGAGCCAGAACATTACACAACAGCAGCGACAAGAGTGGAGAAGGGGAGGGGACCGCACGAGGAGGATGCGCATGGCCTGTGATCCAGCATCAAAAGCTACAGGGGCTCCCAGCAGGTATCACAGGCCTGGACTGTAGGCAGCCGTTCTCCGCTGGGACTGGTTTGTTATTTGCCACAGCAGACTTGATGTCGAGCAATTTCTAACCCAGGAAGCAGCACTGTTTAAAAAAAAAAACATGCTCCACAAAGAGGGCCTTGCCTATACACGGACACTTTATTCTCACATTCATATCCCGCTTTAGCTTTAACGCTTCGGACGGCTCAGGTACTTGAACACACTTCCACATAGACGTTTTCTTTCCGCACAGGGAACTAGTCCATCGTAGAGAAAACCAAGCCCTAAAGAAAAAAGACTTACGTTTTCTATGTGCAGGGAATTTTTCTCTGAACGAGGAAGCCACGGGCTCTCTTCCCCCCTTGCAACCTGAAGGGTCGTGGTCCACAGAGTGTTCTACCACCTCGCCTGCTGTTTGTGCAAACTGGGGCTTAGAACTTGGGAGCTTTTTTACGAGTGGCAGAGTTTGTACCAAGGGTACAGAGCACCACTGCCCCAGACATAAGAACATAAGAGAAGCCATGCTGGATCGAGCCAATGGCCCATCCAGTCCAACACTCTGTGTCACCCAGTGGCCAAAACCCAGGTGTCATTAGGAAGTCCACCAGCGGTGCAAAAACCTACTTTCCAACCCTCCCAGACACGTGGATCCATCACCCTTAACACAGCCAGGCCAAACCTGGGAATAAGCTGCCTGGAGGAAGGGCGTGGGTGCGAATTACCCTCTGCCTCATCCGTTCAGCCTCCATCACTACCTGTCTGGCCCTTAGCAACAGAGGAAGCCACAGCCCAGGCCTGGAAACGAGAAACTGGAGCCACGCTTGGGAGACCCCCCTCCCCCTCCCTCCCCAAGAGGAAGCTGGGAAGGAAAGAAGGACCATCTGGCGAAAGCGCTGAAACCTGAGGAGGCCAGCCAATCTTTTCGCCTCAGGGATGTTAACTCCCTTTTAAGAGAGCGAGAGAGCAGAGAAGGTTCCTTTGTTATAACAAGATGACCCCCACCCCAGGCAGGGAGCTTCCGTTCTCAGTCTGAAACTGCCCAGAGTCTCAGGAGATCCCATGTGTGCCCAGAAGGACCACCGAAAGAGTGATCAACACATGGAATTCACTGCCACAGGAGGTGGTGGCACCGGCAAGCATGGATGGCTTCAAGAGGGAATTGGAGAAACATATGGAGCAGAGGCTATTCGCCACAAGGTTCAGATAGGAACTCTCGGTCCAGAGCCAAGTGATGCTCTGTATTTTTGGTGCTGGGGGGGGGGCAACAGTGGGAGGGCTTCTAGTGTCCTCTGGCCCTGCTGCTACACCTCCTGAGGGCACCTGGTGTTTTTGGCCACTGTGTGACGGAATGTTGGACGGGCCACTGGCCTGATCCAAGACTGGCTTCTCTTATGTTCTTATGAAGCATGGCTCTTGGGGAAGGGGGGAGAGGAGGACAGCCCCCCTTCCTGCCATCCCATGCATGGGCTGAGAAGGAAGACAGATCAGTTTGAACAAGACAGGGATGCCCTGCTGGATTTGTCAAAGTGGAATGTTTATTTAGCAAGACGGGAAAGGCTCTCCCAACCCTAAGCCGGGAGAGGCATGATGGGAGAGACTCAGTAGGTAACTGCCTCTTCCAATTTCGGCCATCCCGGGAGCCTCCCTAGCCGTGCTCCCTCTAAGCTGAGTTAGTGTGAGCTAGCTCACAGGGCGTTTTTAAGCCTCCAGCTCACCCATTTTTGTCTCAGCTCAGGAAGGATGGCACCAGAGCCAAACTGATCTATGCAGCAGCCAAACCGCTCGCTCACCGTTTTAATGCCAGTAGCTCACAAAGTAGAATTTTTGCTCACAAGACTCCACAGCTTAGAGGGAGGATTGCTCCCTAGCCCTCTGCGCTGCCCCTTGGCCTCATCCCGTGACCCACAGAGCCTCAAACCAGCTCCTCACTTCCTGTGGGGAGGAGCAGTTCGGCCTCTCTCCCGCCACCCCCCCTTTAAAGCCCTCTCCCCCCTTCCCATCTTACTGGGGTCCAATTAAAGGGGCGGTGGCCCAGCTGTAATTAGGGGCAGATGCTTGGTGGATGGATGCCATCTGCCATACTCCACTACTAATTAGGAGAGATGGGAGGCAGCGCAATCCGTTTCTGCTCAAGACAAAGCCACAGCTTGTTGTCGTAGTCGTCGCTGTCCTCCCCCCTCCCGGGCCGCCCCCGGCTGCATTCTTTGCAAACTTGCTGGGAAGCCGAATGCCGCCATTTGCACAAGTGCACATTCGCCGGGTGGGGTGAGGGGAAGAGAATGGATGCGTCCGTCGGAGGAGGGTCTCTTCCCGGCCTGTTCTTTCTTCTAAATGCTCGTCCAACCCCAGGCCTGGATCGAATTAGGACCTCTTCGTCTTCCGCTGCGAGAGAGGCCCAGAGCTCTGAAGGCAAGGGGATTTTGTGTCCTCTCCTCTCCCACCCCGACAATCTGAGCTGCAAGAATGAACCTCAAGGTAATCCAGCACAGCTGAAAGGATCCCCCGGCTTCGATTCATAGCGGCCAGAGCATTATGCGCCACTGCCAACAAGCGCCACATGTGACAGAGAGCAAAGCCTGCCAGTAGAAGCCATTGAGCGGCCTGCTGTGGTGAAACCGGGGAGGAAAAACCAAAGTTGCTCTCCTTCCTCTTCTGCAAGGTGAAAGAGAAAAGCCTCCCTTGACCACCGCCTTTGGGCTCACCTCTAAGTCAGGAGCAAAATAATTTTCCCCAGGGTGGTGGCGAGAACAGAAGTTCTGCCCAAGAAGCCAATGACCGAGGAGGCTCTGGGCTGAAAGAGCAGCCCACAACGTCGGACTTCAACGCAGGGGAAGATGCGCCAGACGGAAAACCACACTGCTGCGTCAAGAGAGAGAGGGTCTCTGCTCAAAGGAGTCCATGGGCACCTGGTGACGAACGAAGTTTCATTCTGGGCATAAGCTTTCGTGTGCATGCACACTTCTTCAAATACGTGCACGTAAACAAAAGCTTCCGCCCAGAATTAAACCTGCTGGTCTTAAAGGTGCTCCCGGGACTCAAACTTTTGCTATCTGCTCGTGTTACAGAAAACCGCTCCGTTGCTTCAAATATTAAACGCAGGTCTGACGCATCCCCCCTCCCTTCTGGAAAGGACAAACAGGAACTGATGTGCAAGTCCCATGGCGAGAGGGGACAGGATGGTAGAACACCTCGCCACACCCCAAGACAGACATTTGCTTCCCCGTTCCAAGCTGAGGTGTTTCCCATTATGTCTCCGGAAGCTGCCAGAGAAAAGGAAACTCAAGGCCACAGAACAGATGTTTAAAGGGAATGCAGGGGGGGGGGGGGAAAACAAGAGAGGCCGGAGAAAAAGCTTGTGGAAGTTGACTTTGCAATCCCTCCAGGAGTCAAAGGCTCTCCCTTTACAACTGAGCCAAGATGGGGGGGGGGGGGGGGGGGCAGGAAGGCAGAGAAAGACAGGAAGGCCATTTATAGCTCTCACAGGTATTTAAGAAAGGAAGTGGAACAATGGAAGACTGGAAAAAAGAACAATGGGTTGAGAGATTACAGACTTACAGTCCAGCCAGTGGTCAGCACATTCACGTGACCAAAACTTGCACCACGAACCACCAAGATGGAGGTTCAGTGTTCTCTAGCATTAAAAAGAAGGCCTCCTGGCCAATGCTCCCTCTAAGTTGTGGAGCCTTGTGAGCAAAAATTCTACTTTGTGCGCTACTGGCATTAAAGTTGTGAGTGGGCGATTTGGCCATGGCACGTCGATTAGTTTGCCCTGGAGCCATCCTTCCTGAGCCAAGACAAAAATGGGTGAGCCGGAAGCTCAAAACTGAGCTAGCTCACACTAACTCAGCTTAGAGGGAACACTTCTTCCTGCGTATTATTAGCCCAGCGGGGAGAAAGGTTTTCTGCAATCTTCTACATACTGTTGAGTTTCCCCAAGCGCAGAAAGGCCGATTTCCGTTTTTCAACATGGGTTTGTCAAAGATTTCCCCACCCACAGAGTTCAAACGATAGCATCCCAAAACCCGACTCTTGCCAGGAGGTCTTGCTGGGTGTGAAGATCAGCCCCCCCCCCCCCGAAAACGCTACCACTGGTCTTAAGAGGGGATTACCACCTACAGGATGACAGAACAGGATCCCTGTCTATCGGGGTCTCACCGGCAGGGGAGTTGACAGCAGGGGAGTTGACGCCGGTCTTCCGAAGCAGATGACATAATGGGAAAATGGGCAGAAAAGGAAGATTCCTTAGTTCAAGGAGGGTATCGGTCGTCTTAGGTCCTTTCCGCATTTGCCTGCCGCTCCGGATTTTCCCAGTATGTTCGAGTGGAGGCAATTTTAGTCAGCGGCAAAAGAGCATCCAAGTAACCCAGGGGCAACAGCAGGCTGAAACCTGGCTGATCACTGAAGGGAGGTCATGGGACGCAAAATTGGGGGGGGGGGGGGGGGGGAAGAACCCGGAAGAAAAAGAAGGTTAAACTCAATTTTAGTGCAGCATGGGGGGGGGGGGGGGGAACCTGGATTAAAAAGAAGGTTGAATTAGATTTTGGTGCAGAATTGCTTGGGGGACACCGCGGTGAACATGGATTAAAAGGGGAGTGCAGAAAGGGCTCCAAAAGGATACCACCGACAGGACTACAGAATGGGGATCCCCATCTATCGGAGCCTTAAAACATTTTGTCGGTGCACGTCTTCCAAAGCAGATGCCGTAATGGGAAGCGGGCAGGAAACAAATATTCCAGGTGTTCCAGAGGGCTTCATTTATGCCAGGGATTACCAGCTCCCATGCCCAGTTCCAAGGCCAGGATTCAACCCTGATCCACAACAGCATAAGAAAGGGAAACGCTCCCTAGCAGAAAAAAGGGCATCTCTAAGCTGGGGAGTCCGGTGAGCAAAAATTCTACTTTGCGAGCCAGTTGCGAGCGAGCCATTTGGCTCCTGCATAAATCAGTTTGCTCTGGAGCCATCCTTCCAGAGCTGAGACAACAATGTGTGAGCCGGAGGCTAAAAAACTGTGAGCTAGCTCACACTAACTCAGCTTAGAAGGAACACTGGTTATCAGTACAGAACACCACAGACGACCCCCCCCCCCAACATATGTTTTTTTGGGGGGTAAGACTAGGACCTAAAATGGAGGAAGAGCAAAAAATGCTAAGCCCTTCACCAGGGGCCGGGGTTATGGAGGGGAGAGGGCCGGCTTGAGCTGCAAGCCATTACAAGGCAGTTAAAAAAGGCCTCTCTGAACCGAGCCCTCGTGCTGAGAAAGCCAAGCTGCTCCCCCCTCCTCACATCTGGATTTCCACAGCTACAAAAGACTGAAACAGGAGCCTCCCCTCCTCCCCCCCCTCGAGCATCTCCGCTCCTGAACAGCCTCTCCTCCACAGGCACAATCTTGCCCTTGTTCTCCTACCCCCCCCCTCCCATCCAGACAAATATTTCAGCCATCAACCTGAACCCAAGTACCCCATCGTTCTTGTGGAGTGCCTGGAGGGCAGTGGGTGGGGAGCCCCACATTGGAAACGGCATGGGGTGAGGGGGAGACGATGACTCAGCTCCAGCAGCATCTTTTAGAGCCCCGCTAGCAGTGGAACTAACAGGCTTCTCAGGAGCACTGCCGGAACAAAGAAGGGAAGCGGCGGAACGTTCACAATGCGTCCCTGGCTCACAAAAGACTCCCCTCATCGCCGTGCGGCACAATGCAGACCTAGCCCACCAAACGCTGGGCCCTTTTAGAGCGATGCACCATAGATTCGGGGACCTGTCACCACCCATCCCTCTTTGCAGGGGCGATCTTAGCCAATGGCCAGGAGGGAAGGGGCCCCAACTTCCCACACCCCCAAGGAAGGAGGGAGGAAGAAGAGCCGTCTCATCCCATCTCATCTGGAGCCCAGGCAGTTGACTTCTGGTGGCACCTCATAGAATCGTAGAGCTGGAAACGGCCTCCAAGGTCATCTAGTCCAACCCCTTGCACTATGCAGGGAATTCCCAATTCCCCCCCCCCCACATACACACACCTGCAGGGACTGCTGTTCCACGCCCAGAAGATGGCAAAAAACTTCCAGGATCCCCAGCCGAACTGGCCTGTAGAAAAATGGCTTCCTGACCCCAAAGTGGCAGCCAGCATTTCCCCGGGCGTGTAAGGAGAGGCCACGAGAACTAAGCACTGAGGCAACCCTTCCTGCCCTCCTGCTCACGATCTGCCCAAGTTCACAGAATCAGCATTGCTGTCCGATGGCCATCTAATCTCTGTTTGAAATCCTCCAAAGAAGGAGAGCCCACCACCTCCTGAGGAAGCCTGTTCCACTGAGGAAATGGTCTAATAGGAAGTTCTTCCTAATGTTGAGCCGAAAACCCTGAATTAATGTCAACCAGTTGATTCTGGTCCGACCTTCTGGGGCCACAGAAAACAACTCCACTCCACCCTCTATAGGACAGCCCTTCAAGCACTTGAAGATGGTTATCTCACCACCTCTCAGTCGTCTCCTCTCCAGGATAAACCTACCCAGCTCCTTCAACCTTTTCCTCATAGGACTTGGTCTCCAGGCCCCTCACCATCTTCGTTGCCCTCCTCTGGACACGTTCCAGCTTGTCTGTATCCTTCTGAAACTGTGGTGTCCTCTAGGTCAGGTCTAACCAGAGCAGAGTCAAGTTATCACTTCGTGTGATCTGGACACCGCACTTCTGTTGATACAGCCCAAAATTGCATTTGCCTTTTTAGCTGCTGCATCACACTGCTTGACTCACTCAAGGCCAGGGCCTCTACTTGTTGGCCCTGGGGTGACAGTGATTCTTAGGCCCTCTCTCGGATGCTTGCCCAGGTCTCCGGAACAACCAAGACCACCCCTGTCTCTTCTAGGAGTGCGTCTGGGCTTTCCTAGACCCGGAATCCAAAATCCTCCTGCCGAAATTCTGCAGGCAGAACCTCCAACTGTATTGTAAAGCATGTGCTCTTAACTGCCGAGTCACAGCCTCCACTTTGAATTCAGAGGGTGCCTTTTGCTTCAAGACCACAGCCTTCTGAAGAAGTTCTGGGGAGGAGGAGGAGGATCGATGTTCCGGCAAGCCTTTCACAAAAACGAAGCACCAAGCCTATCCATCAACCTAATTCAAGCCAGCTCTTCCTTCAATCGTGGCCAAACACGGACCTCTCTTCCAGTTTGGTGTAGTGGTTAGGAGCACGGACTCTAATCTGGGAGAACCGGGTTCGATTCCCCACTCCTCCACATGCAGCTGCCTGTGTGACCTTGGGTCAGTCACAAGTTCTCTCAGAGCTGTCCCCTCAAGGGCAGTCCTTGAGAGAGCTCTCTCAGCCCCACCTACCTCACAGGGGGTCTGTTGTGGGGAGGGGAAGGGAAAGGAGATTGGAAGCTGCTCTGAGACGCTGAGTGAAGGGCGGGGTATAAATCTAACCTCTTCTCTTCTCTTCCATTGAACTCGGCAACAAGCCTGTGGCAGTTTCAGCATCTTGCTAGAAAAAATCAGGGGCCAATCAGAAGGGGGCCTAGCGAAGGGAAAAGTTGGCCAGAGCCCATGTGCCATTCTGGAATGCTGGATATTGCACATGTCAGATTGTAAGGAGGGCGTCACATATCACAGGGAAGCATCCAGAGCGCCTGATTGGTTTAATTCAGGTGTCATGGTGAAAAAAGCTACACTACGGTCAACTGCAATATCTACCTCGATGGACTGCAACCAGCTAGCCAATCAGAATCCAGAAGGCGTTTGGAAGCCACGATTTGTGCCAACCGTGGCCTAGAGTGAGGTCAGAATGGATAAGCCACGGAGGGTTACAACTGTTACTCCACCGTAAGAAGCCAAAGCACTTCAGTTTGAGGTAGTGGTTAAGAGCGTGGACTCTAATCCGGGAGAACAGAGTTTGATTTCCCACGCCTTCACATGCAGCTGCCGGTGTGGCCTTGGGTCAGTCACAAGCTTTCTCGGAGCTGTTATCTCATGAGCAGTTCTCTCAGAGCTCTCTCAGCCCCACCTACATCACTGGGTGTCTATCGTAGGAAGGGAAAGGAGACTGTAAGCTGCTACGAGACTCCGAGTGAAGGGCGGGGTATAAATCCAATCTCCTCTTCTTCTCTTCACCGCGCCAGCAAACACTCACCAGTGAGTCTAAACCAGGATTGTGAGTTCATGGTGCAATACCATGGTAGATTAGATTCTCAACAAGAGTCAGGCCTTGACCCAACCTCTGAGCTAACAAGAGCCCGGCAAGGTGTATTTCCCTCCACTGTGCAAGTGGGTGGCAGCCGTCAGATTTCACCACCCCTCGTTTCAGAGCAGGAACTCCATGCGCGTACCCCGCCACAACTCAGAAAGAAAGCAGCACCCTTAACACCTGTTGTCACTCAGGTCTGTAGTCTTGCCATTTGCACAGCTGACCACGCTGCATGCCCGGAGATTCCTAAAGGGCTTTTGTGCACGCACCATGAGTTGGCTGACGGCCTGCATTCTAACTCCCAAAGTCGGGGAATAGGAGGAGAAGGGAAGAAGTTTGGCGCTCCGCTGAATCAGCCAACAGAGGCAATGCGCCCTTTGTATTAACTTTTAATGTAAGTCACACTTCTCCCCACACAAGGCGTCTGCCGCTGAACACCGATTTTCAGAACAGCTAAAAAGATGCAGAAGAGGGATGCCGAGAAGGGACTGCTGGATCCATGGCACGCATGCGACTACGAGTCAGAGCTGCATTTCTGGTGCGAAATTTCCACAAGAGCGCAAAAGAACGCAGAAAACAATACTCAGTGCAGAATTCTGGGAAGGGGAGGGGACACCCACATCTTAGCTAACCTTCTTTTTAAAACAGGCAAACTTCTAGACATGGGAAACATACCAAGCATCCAGTGTTCCCTCTAAGCTGAGCCAGTGCGAGCTAGCTCACAGTTTTGAAGCCTCCGGCTCTCACACATTTTTGCCTCAGCTCAGGAAGGATGGCTCCAGAGCAAACAAATCTAGGCACCAGCCAAATCGCTCGCTCGCAGCTTTAATGCCAGTAGCTCACCAAGTAGAATTTTTGCTCACAAGACTCCACAGCTCAGAGGGAGCATCGCTATGCCTGAGCTCTGGCTAGTTCAGCGGGCCTTATGTGGGCTGGATAAAAATTTTCTACCAGTTGGGCTGTGCCGCCAACCACACATTCCACAGCTCCATACACACACACACACACACCCCTTGTAACTGGCAAAACCAGGATGAATCATGCAACACCAAGGAAAAATTACGCATCTTGGCTCAATTGGCACAATCTATTCAGAGCACAGGGCCAAGCTCAGAGCGGCTTCCAATCGCCTTTCCCTTCCCTCCCCACAACAGACACCCGGTGAGGTAGGTGGGGCTGAGAGAGCTCTTTCGAGGACTGGTCCTGAAAGAACAGCTCTGAGAGAACTTGTGACTGGCCCAAGGTCACACCAGCAGCTGCATGTGGAGGAGTGGGGAATCAAACCCAGTTCTCCCAGATGAGAGGCCACCCTCCTAACGGCTACACCCAACTGGCCCTCTTAAAAGCACAATCAACATACAATGTATCTCATAGGGATAATGGGGGCGATTCAAACCCCTCAGAGGAAGGGACAGGATTAAAAAAACCATGTCAATGGGACATATGCATTGGGAACCTGGTACCCAGCTAGGAAGAAGCTGAGAGAAAGGATCACAGCTTCTTTCTCAGGATCAAGGCAGACCAGCTAATGAGACTGTGGAAATCTTTACCCAAGGGGTGGGATGCGGGAAGTTAATCACAGCCTCTTTCAGCTGTGCCTGCTTTTTTATTACAAGGAGGAGGCACTGGAGCTTTGATGGAATGGTTTTGCTCTGATGCACCCACCCTCTTTGATCGCCTGTTGACTCAGCGCTTTTATTTATATATTTACAGAGTCAGCTTTGTACGTTTGGGTCTCAATTCCACCTTTTATTATTTTTTTGTCAAGGTAGGTCTTTAGCCGGAAGCCCGAAGTAAAAAGCTGGGAGAGTCACGGTAATGGCCCATCCCAAATTTAGAATTGAGACATAATAAATTTTTGTTGTTGGTTGTTTTGGTCTTAAACACAAAAGGCTTCCTTGAGAGAAAACGCCTTTTCAGAAAGGCAGTTTATTTTCATGGCTAGGATGGATGGAGGCATGTTCCATGCAAAGATCAGGTAAGGTAATGATTTTAAAAACAGAGAAGTTGGGGCATTAAAGGGAAAAAATACTAGATACCAGGAAAAGACCCCCCTCCCAACAGGAAGGAGAGACTGGATTGATACCCCTCCGTTCACTACCCGAAGGAGTCTCAGAGCGGCTTCTAATCTCCTTTCCCTTCCCCTCCCCACATCAGACACCCTGTGAGGGCGGTGGGGCTGAGAGCAGCTCTGAGAGGGCCGTGACTGACCCAAGGTCACCCCAGCAGCTGCACGTGGAGGAGTAGGGAATCAAACCCGGTCCCTCCCTTTCAGGTTCAAGTCCGTGCCCCTAACCACTGCGCCAAACTGGAACAGCATCAGGAGAAGAACGGATAGACCAGAAGCCCGGTTTGCTTCGCTGCACCGGGAGAAATTCAACAGAAAGGCGATTGGAGGGATCAGAGAGGTTGCCTAGCAGGGGGAGCTTTTTCTGGCGATGCTTGGGGGGGGGGAGGGGGCTGGAGAAATGGGAGCCAGCAGGAAGGGCTGCTCCGGCACAGCAGGTAGCAACAGCAGAGTGGAGGAAGGGGCAGGGCCTGGCAGGATGAGGGGAGGGGGCTGGGAAAGAAGAGGGGAGAGGGAGTAGGCGCAGGGGAGGGAGGGCGGGCATCTCCCACACCTCCTGGCCTGTGCCAAGGTCAGCTCCCCAGCCCTGACTCAGAGGGGGAGAGAGAGAGAGAGAGAGAGAGAGGAGGCACAGCCATCCTTTCTTCCCCCAGAAACTGGCTCTTCTTTACACAAAGCCTCCAGAACATCAGAGCGCACTGTGGACTGAGAGGCGGGTCCCAGAGAAGAGGAAGGGATGGGAAGGAAGGAAGGAAGGGCAGCTACAGCCACCGATGCTCTCCTGCTGGGTTGTGGGAAGCCTGCAAGCTAACCTATTTCTGGAGCATGACAGTAGATTGTCCCATTAGATCTTTTGCGAATGCAGGAGGGACCTGGACAAAAGGACTCAGAGGTCCGCACTGGCTATTTCTGCTCCTTGGCTGGAGACAGGAAAAGGATAACGAAAATCGCTTGCAGGGTGGGGGGGAGCGCATAGTGTGTGGAGGGGAAAAAAAGAGAAAAGAGACATGCTTTTAGGACACAATAGAAAAAATGGGGAGGGGATTTCCCATTCCTAAAACCAACATTCAACAAAGACTTGGTCCGCCAAACGAGCCACGCTTTGCTTTCCCACCCCATTCACCGTACAAGACAGAAAAGCTCCCAGCCCCAGTTGTCCTACCCCCCACAAACTGAGCATCTCTCCATGGAAAGCCAGGTTAAGTCAATCAAACCCAGCCCTGAACAAGTCTGGAAGAAGGAGCAGAATTTGGGGGGGGGGGAATCGGCACTTCAGGTTAATTCACAGCTGAACATTCATGCCCCCCATCCTCAAGCCGGCAACCTGCATGTGTGAATGGGGCCTATCGAAACGACCTTCGTGCCAGAGCAAAAGACCTTTGCAGGGAAACATGAACCAGCAAAAGCATCAGCAGCAACTCGGGCTGAAACTGCAGGGAGCACTCATCCTCTGAATCCCAGAGCCAGGAGGCAACCTCAGGGGAAGGCCTCGGCCTCTGTGCCCTGTTGTTGGCCCTCCAGAGGAACTGGTTGGCCACTGTGTGAGACGGGATGCTGGCCTAGATGGACCACTGGTCTGATCCAGCAGGGCTCTTCTGGTGTTCTTATGAGCAGGGACAAAAGGAGCAGCAGCAGCAGGGAGGTTTGAGGAAGGGAGCATTCGGACCATTTCTGGGGACAACCCCAATGCCCTTCAGCGAGGCTACTGGTCACCAGCACAGAAGTCAGCAAAGAAGGTAGAACCCCAAAAAGAACGCAGGCCACACCTTCCAAAGAGGTTATTGTTTGGTGACCCACCCACTACTTGGCAAAGGAGCTGGAACCCGCAAGAGGAAGCACCCGTGTGAACCAGCAACGGGGGTCAAACAGTGGGGATGAAACCATAACCTGCAGGGGGCAGCAAAGGAGCCTTTGGCCTCTTTCTGGGCACTTCCCAACGCCTTGCAAGGGGGCTATTCTTCCTCGACCCACACACTACTCCGCAAAGAAGCTGGAACCTGAAGTGCACCTGTGAAACTTCGACTGCGGGTCAAACTGCGGGATGAAACCACAATCAGCAGGGAGTAACAAAGAAACCTTCAGCCCCTTCCTGAGCACCCCCCAACACCTTGTGACCAAGCTGTTCTTCAGTGACTCGAGCTCGACCCTGCAAAGGAGTTGCGACCCACAAGAGAAGGCATGTCTAAACCTGCAACTAGGGAGGTCAAACCATAAGTCGCCCGGAGCTGCCAAAGGAGCCTTCAGCCCCCTTTCCAAGGAACACCCCCCCACACACACACCACCTTGCAAAGGAACTGGAACCCACAAGAGGAGGCTCGGCTCGTGGGAACTACCAACTGTGAGGTGGGGGGTTTTCAAACCATAAGAACATAAGAGAAGCCAATGTTGGATCAGGCCAGTGGCCCATCCAGTTCAACAGTCTGTCACACAGTGGCCAAAAACACCACAAAGGCCCCTTCAGTCCCTTTCTACCCCGCCCCCGCCGCCACCGAGGCTGTTCTGCAAAGGAGTTAGAACCCGCAAGAGGAGGCAGGTGTGAACCAGCTGGAACCCGCAAGAGAAGGCACGTGGGAACAACCAACTGCGCGGGGGGGGGGGGGGTTCAAACCATGAGCTGCCAGGAGCTTCAGCCTCTTTCTGGGCACACCCCCCCCCCAACGCGGCTATTCTGCAAAGGAGTCAGAACCCGCAAGAGGAGGCACGTGGGAACCTGCAACTGGGGAGGTCAACCCATAAGGCTGCCGGGAGCTGCAAAGGAGCCTCCGGGCCCCTCCCACCCAGAGCTCCCGGGGGGGGGGGGGTTGGGGCTTACCTTGCCGGACGGAGACGTTGCGGTCGTTGCCGGCGCGGAGGAGGACCTGGGGGCAGCTCTGCTCGAGGACGAAGAGCTCGTCCTTGCCCACCTTGGCGCTCTTGCCGGCCTTGAGAGTGCCGCTGGGCCCGGAGGGGGCGAGGTACTTGCCCTGGCAGTCCCGGAAGGCCACCTTCCCGCCGCGGAACTCGAGGGTGTAGCCGGCGGCGGGCTCGGGCCGCTCGACCAGGCGGCCGTCGTGGCGGAGGAAGCGGTGGTCGCAGGTCTGCAGGCAGTAGCGCTGCTCGTGGAAGAGGAGGGTGACGAGGGAGTCGACCCCCCAGGGCACGTCGCGGCTGACGGCGATCTCCTCGGCGGCGGCGCTGCGGTGGGCGTAGCGCTTGCGGGCCAGGCTGAAGATGGTCACCTGCGGGTGCATGGCGATGTGGACGCTCCACTTCTCGGCCGCCGAGATGGCCTGCGCGAAGCACGAGAGCCGGTCCTCCGTCCCGCCGAAGAAGCGCTTGTGCGCCTCGGACTGCAGCGACCAGCGCCCGTCGTCGTGCGCCACGATGGCGAAGCGGCAGTCGGCCGTCGGCGCCTCGGCCTCGCAGCGCACGTGGCCGTCCTTGTCGGCCGCCAGGTAGCGGCCCAGGTGGCTCTTGAGGAAGACCACGCCCGAGTCGTCGCCGTCCTGCTCCAGCGTCCAGATCTGCTTCTTCTTCAGGCTGGGCGCCGAGGCGTTGAGCTTGAAGCCGAAGGCCTCGGCCGTCAGGTACTTGTTGCCGCAGTTGATCAGCCCGAACTGGATCTGGAGCGACTCCGACGTCCCGTTGGCCGTCATGGTGGCGGTGGCGGTGGTGCCGGCGGGGACGCGGGGACAGGCGGGGAACTGGGCCGGGCTGGGCGGGAGGGAGACAAGAAAGGAGAGCGAGAGGTTAAGATGGACGATAGCGGCACAGGGGAGGGACTCAGGATCGGCGGGGCGCGCAGTTCGGAGCAAGGAGGGTTCAGGATACGTCTAGCGTGCAATTCGGAGCAAGGAGGATTCAGGATCAGCCGAGCGTGCAATTCGGAGCAAGGAGGATTCAGGTAAGCCGAGCGTGCAATTCGGAGCAAGAATGCCGGATAAGCCGAGCGTGCAATTCGGAGCAACCTTCCCCCCTCCTCCTCCTCCTCCTCCCGGCCGCCCCCTCGGATTTAGATCGCTCAGTACGACTCTTTTTTTCTTTTTTTAATCGCTTCCCCGGGAGTAAGCCCCGTTGACTCGACCGGCGGAGACCGCTGAGTAGACCTGCGTAGGGCTGCGCCCTCTCTTTTGCACGGAGGAGAAAAATTTACCTTTCTGTCGCGCGCCCGCTTTGTTCAGCTGGCTCCCCCTCGCCCGGCTTCCCCTCCTCGGCTTGGCCCCCCTTTCTTCGCCCCGCCGCCTCCCCCCGCAGCCTGGCCACAAAAGCCCGCTCCACAAAGCCCAGCTGCAGCCGATCTAGCGAGCGGAGTGATGTCAGGGCCGGGCTTTATAGTGGGGGGGGGGGGGAGAGAGAAATGCAGCCCCGCCTCCGATTGAGAGACTCCGCAGAGAGCTGAGGGACGGGAAAGAGGCGGAGTCGAGGGAGGGAGGGAGGGAGGGAGGGAGAGAGAAAGGGGGGGGTCTTTTTCTTCCCTTCCCATCTTCTACCCAGAATGCAAGACCAGCCCCCCCCCTCCAAAAAACCATTCCCTCCCTCTTCCTCCGAATTGGAACAATGTTTATAATCCCCCTAGAAATGCACCTGGGGATGCGTTTGAAATATTTTGGATTAGGCGATGGTACATGCCACCCACCCACCCCCAGCATCTTTAAAATCTGCCAGCGCTTGGGTTGCCAGCTCCAGGTGGGAAATACCGCGGGATTTGGGGGGGTTGGAGCCTGAGGAGGGCGGGGTTTGGGGCGGGGAGCAGGGTTCCCTCTAAGCTGAGGTAGTGTGAGCTAGCTCTCAGTTTTTTAGCCTCCAGCTCACACATTTTTATCTCAGCTCAGGAAGGATGGCTCGAGAGCAAACTGATTGATGCAGGAGCCAAATCGCTCGCGCACAACTTTAATGCCAGTGGCTAACAAAGCAGAATTTTTGCTCACAAGACTCCACCGCTTAGAGGGAGCATTGTGGGGAGGGACCTCAGCAGGATGTAATGCCAGGGAGTCCATCTTCCAAAGCAGCCATTTTTTCCAGGCGAACTAATCTTTGTCATCTGGAGATCAGTTGTAATCCCAGGAGATCTCCAGCCACCACCTGGAGGTTGGCAACTGGGGCTCGGTTTCAAGCAAATCACGCAGAGCTGACAGGGTAATCCTGTTTGTTTCCAAGGTAAGTCCTGCTAAGTTCAGTGCGGGTTACTCTGTGGTTAACATGCGCACATGAGTCAATGTGATTTGTTGGCTCACTTACTAATTTCTGTGATGGGGGCTTGAAGCCACTTGCAAAGAAACACGAAGCTGTAATTTAGGTAGCATGTTAAGAACGTAAGAGAAGCCAATGTGGGATCAGGCCAGTGGCCTATCCAGTCCAACACTCTGTCACACAGTGGCCAGAAACACCAGGTGCCAGATGCCATGTTCACACCTATGCATCAAGAGTGAGGTACTGCAAGGTTTCTTAAGAACCTAAGAAGAGCCCTGCTGGATGAGACCAGTGGTCCATCTAGGCCAGCATCCAGAAGGGAAAGGAGTTTGTAAGCCACTCTGAGACTCCAAGGGAAGGGCAGGGTATAAATCCAATCTCTTCTTCTTCTTCCTCTGGAAAACCAACAACAGGGCACAGAGGCCGAGGCCTTCATAAGAACATCAGAGGACTCCTGCTGGATGAGACCAGTGGTCCATCTAGTTCAGCATCCTGTCTCACACAGTGGCCAACCAGTTCCTCTGGAAAGCCAACAACAGGGCATGGAGGCTGAGGCCTTCCCCTGATTGCCTCTTGGCTCTGGGTTTCAGAGGATCAGTGCCTCTGAATGTGGAGGTTCCCCTCAGCCACCATGGGGAGTAGCCACTGATAGACTTATCTTCCTCTGTTAATCTGTCTAATCCCTTTTGAAAGCTGTTCATTCCTGTGGCCATCATGACATCCTCTGGCGGCGAATTCCACATTTCAGTCTAAAGTAGTATTTCTTTTTGTATAGGGGGGGTGTCTTCAGCCTCTAATTCTTACCTCTGGAATCTTTCCTTCCCCATGCAACCCAATACACGAGATGGTCAGGGGCCGCAGTAATTGAATCCTGTATTTCCAGCATCTTCAGTGTGGTGCCTGCCCACTGACACCCTTCCAGCCACCCACCGACTATGCTCCCTCTAAGATGTGGAGTCCTATGAGCAAAAATGCCACTTTGTGAGCTGCCAGCATTAATGTTGTGAGCGAGCGATTTGACTACTGCATGAACTAGTTTGCTCCCAAGCCATCCTTCCTGAGCCAAAACAAAAAATGTGAGAGTTGGAGGGTAAAAAACTGTGACTAGCTCACACTAACTCAGCTTAGAGAGAACACTGGACTTGGCACCCTATCTCCTTCTATCAGGTCTCTGGCTTTTCCGTGCTTCTGTCCAGCCTAGCAGGGCGTAGAGAGAGGGCTGCATGCCCATTTCAGACACATGTCCCTTCTCCTCCTCTCCCCTGATCTGTTGCAGCTTTTTTAGCAACATGCAAAACTTAAATTTTCCTACATTCGATGGACTTTGGATTCTGAGGGACTCCTGGGAATTCCTGCTCACTTGCGTCCTGGAGCGAGGTGGGCAGTTGGGTGTGAGGTGCTGAACAGGACAGATGGGGCTGCCGTAATTGGATCCTGTATTTCAGGCGTCCCCAGTGGGGTACCTGTGGGCATCATGGTGCTGGCTGAGACCCTTACTGGCACCTGCCAGCAATGCTCCCTCTAAGCTGTGGAGTCTTGTGAGCAAAAATCCTACTTTGTGAGCTCCTGGCATTAAAGTTGTGAGCATGCGATGTGGCTGCTGCATAAATTAGTCTGCTCTAGAGCCATCCTTTTTTTTTTTTGTAAACATTTTTTTATTGAAGTCACCATTTTCATTATACGGTACATTCATCTTATTTTTTTTATCGACCTCTTTTTATTTTTCTTCCTCCTCCCCCCTTCTAGGCTTCCAGCAGTCCCCACACCTGTACTTAAACTTAGATTAACAGGTAAATTACTATTTAAAAAAAAATTGAGTATTTAGCTCTTTTTCTATAACATATGTACCTCTACTGTTTTTATATATTATTCCATTCCTAAAAATGTTAGATACATATACAGTTATTACACATTTTTCTATAGTTAGAAAATGTAAATATGTTTCCCCTTAATTCAATACACTTTTCTGTATATTCTTGCAGATCTTTCCATTCTTCTAAAAATATCATAGAATCTTGATTGTTCAGTTTCTTAGTCCATTTGTCCATTTCAGCCAAAAATACTAGTTTTCTGAGCCATTCCCAAAGCTCTGGAGTTCTTTCATTCTTCCAGTTTTGTGCATAAACCATTCTTGCGGTTGTCACCATATACCATATCATTGCTGGAGCCATCCTTTTTGAGTTGAGACAAAAATGTGTGTGAGCCGGAGGCTCAAAAACTGTGAGCTAGCTCACACTAACTCAGCTTAGAGGGAACACTGCCCACCAAGTATTTTTAGAAAGAGGGTGGAGCCCAGAAAGGGCTTTCCCCCGGGAAGCCTTCTGATTAGCTCTTGGAGGTTTGATTGGCTGGGTGGGTGTTTAGGAAGGTCGCTTCAGCAGCAGCCACTACCACAGTACAATGCTGTTCAGTCTATATGGCTGAAGGTCAGCTGGGGCAGCCATTTTGTGGCCGTGCCCCCAACACTGTCGGAATTGAAAAAGCACCCACAGGCTCGAAAGGTTGGGGACTCCTGCTGTATTTCCTTAACAAGAGGGACCCGCCTGTGTTGGCTGTATTTCCTTAACAAGAGGCAGCCGCCCAAAAGGTGCCCAAGTTTTCTTCACCGCTGCACCCAGGCCAAGGTTTCTCCTTGCCAAGCAGCCGTGTGGGACATAAAATTGTACTTATTCCTTTCATTTCTTTTCATTCATAGTCTGCCTTTCTCACTGGGCCTCAAGGTGGATAGCATCTCCAATAGAACTATTCAGTACACCGGTTATGCAATACGGTAAGGTTTGAATGATAATATTTAAATCTAAGAGCAAAACTTCAAAGAAGGAGAAGAAGAGGAGGAGGAGGAGATTGGATTTATACCTCGCCCTTCACTACCCGAAGGAGTCTCAGAGCGGTTTACAATCTCCTTTCCCTTCCCCTCCACACAACAGACTCCCTGTGAGGTAGGTGAGGCTGAGAGAGCGCTCTCGAGAACTGCTCCTGAGGGAACAGCTCTGAGATGACTTGTGACTGACCCAAGGCCACACCAGCAGCTGCATGTGGAGGAGTGGGGAATCACACCCAGTTCTTCCAGATTAGAGTTGGCGCTCCTAACCACAACACCAAACCAGCTCTCTAACTAAGCCATTCAGTCAGTCAGCAAGCAGATGACAAAACATTTGAG
The DNA here is from genome assembly GCA_029233225.1 of Lepidodactylus listeri. Classification (NCBI taxonomy): domain Eukaryota; kingdom Metazoa; phylum Chordata; class Lepidosauria; order Squamata; family Gekkonidae; genus Lepidodactylus; species Lepidodactylus listeri. The sequence continues at coordinate 10,277,663 of JARCFY010000022.1, read as the reverse complement.
TCCGGTGGCAAAGATTCCTAGTAAAATCATATAAGCCATTGAGGCTGGGACTGAAGACCTGGAAGGGGAAAAAACACCCTGGACAAGGCGGGGTTTAGGAAGGGGAGGGACCCCCATGGTCTACAATGCTGTTGAATCTGCCCTCCAAAGCAGCCATTTTCTCCAGGGGACCTGATCTCTGTCGTCTGGAGATAAGTTGTAAAAGCAGGAGATCCCCAGGCCCCACCTGGAGGCTGGCAACCCTAGGGGCTTCCTGAAAGCCTCAGGCAGATGGTTCTATAGTGAGGGAGCTGCCATGGAGAATGCATGGGAATGGGCAACTGCCAGTTTTACCCGCTCGCAGGGTGGCACCTCCAGAAAGTTCTGATGAGTGAAGCTTTCTCCGCTGAGCCGGACGGGAGAGATGACCCTGTCCATAAGCAGGGTAGAAAGGTCTCATTCAGAAGAGAGAAAGGTGGGCCCCAGCTTCCGGAATATGAGCCAGCACCGCCCCAGCCTGGCTTAAGTCTTCACCAATCTTGGGCCTCTCTGCTCTCGCGTGTGGCTCAGAGATCGTCTGTCAAGACGCCCAGAGTGGCTGAAGCTGGCAAGCTGTGGTTTGTTCTGTTACTCAGTAGATCAGGAGTTCAAACTGTGGTTTGATCCTGGTTTGCAGGCCAGAGAACAGAGCTGTTTGTCACTGTGTCCTTCCCCTGATAAGAATGTAGGAAGAGCCTCGCCGGATCAGAGCAGTGGTCCACCTAGTCCAGCCTCCTGTCTCACACAGGAGGGACACCAACAGTGATGTATGTACAAGACATAAGGCGCAATAAATTCTCTTTGTGAGTATAAAGTTCTTTAAAATAGCAGAATTTTACTAGGGACCCATCGGATCCCTTGTGGCAGACATAATAACTTGTCCGGGAGAACGTATCTCTCAAGTTCTATCAGGCAGCTGCTATGGTGTAAACCTGCCCTGCGATGTATTATTTTGGTGAACCTATGTTTGGTAACACTTGACACCAATATTGATATAATAGTACAGAAAAATCAAGAAAAGAAAAATAAAAAGCACAAAATAGATCGACCTTAAGCATACACCTATTATACACAGTGCCATATGTCTTCCTAACACTGGGACCCTCCGTTTTCGTACGACCATCAGGAGGTTGGCAACTCTGCTTTCGAGCCAAGCAAATCCTGTTGACTGACTGGCGGGAGCTGTCCACAAAGCCATCCCCTTGCTTCTTTGCACCTCCCCCGGGTAATCCCGCTGCCCCCCTCAGAAACAGTACTGCCCAGGGCTTTTTTGGTAGAAAAAGCCCAGCAGGAACTCATTAGCATAATAGGCCACACCCCCAGCAGCACAGTTCATTAGCATATTAGGCAGGGGCTGGGACAGCACAGAGCAGGCATGGAAGCTTGCCTCTCCCCCCCTGAGCTCAGCCCCAATTCAGCATCGCTTTTCTAGTCTCCTACTCCCCCCAAAAAAAGATCGGGAAGGGAAACAGTCATGTTTGCCTGTCTGGCCCCCATCTCCTGAGCCAGCCCCCCAAGGCATGCAGGCTGGGGGGATGGAGGGCAGCCAGGCAAACATGCCCCATTCCTTCCCTGAGCCTCTCCGCTTTGGCAGAGAGACTTGGGGAAGTGCAGTGGGGGGACATGGGTAAATGCCTTTCTCTCTCTCCCACAGATTGGGGAGGGAAAGGAAGACATTTTCAATGTGCCCGGGTTCCCCTCCTGATCTTCTTGCACCTGGAGAAGATCAGGAGGGGAACCCAGACATGTGTGCATGCCTGCCCTCTTTCCCCAGCCTGCCTGCCACGGGTGGACAGGCTGGGGAAAGGAAGGCATGCATGCATACATGCTGCCCCTTTCTTCCCTGAGCCTCTCTGCTATTGTATAGAGCCTTGGGGAAGTGCGGGGGGGGGGGGGAAGGCATGGTTATATGCCTTTCTCTCTCTCCCCCAAATCGGGGAGTGAAATTGACAAGGAAATCTGGAGGGGCTCCCCAGAGGGAAAGAGGGCATTTTAACATGCCGCCTTTCCCTCTGGTGTGTAACGTGGGGAGGGCAGTGTGCTCTGTAGCCACGCAGTGCCAGAGGCTTTGGTTGTAGGCACGGCCAACTCAGGAGCCAGCCGGAATTCCGTTCCTGTGTGTTCCTGCCCCAAAAACAGCGCTGGTACCACCCACTTCAGGAACCACTGCTCCAGTCCTTACCCGCCCCCTCCACAGCCAAGCATCCCTTCAGAACTGCAAAGCCCTGTTCCCTAAATCCGTTGAATTTATTCCGTTGACCCTTTGGCAGCAGTCCCGGCCTCATTAAGATTTTGCTACCCAAAGCTTTGGAGAAAAAATAAATCACTGAAAGTACAAACAAAAGGCCAACCCAAAGTTGCCCTATGAATATCAGCAGACGTGGCTTGGGAGTCGAGGTGGGTGGGCAGGAGGGGCCCGGGAGAAAATTTTCTAGAGCTTTTTTGTCAGTCTCGAACGGCTGTCAGTGCTCTGATGTCCCTTGCGAGAATCCAGAGAAAACCCTCGCTGTAGGGAAGCAGGCCCAGACCCCTGAGGCCAGAAGTCCCCACGGCACCTCCCGACACCTTTCTTGGGGGCCGCCAAGTGTTTCTTAGAAAGCGGGCGAGGCCAGTTGGGGCTTTTGCCCAACAAGGCTTTTGATCGGCTGTGAAGATTTTGGAAAATATTCCTTTGGCTGCTGCTGCCGCTGCCACCACACCACACCACAGGGATCTTCAGCTGTTTTGCGTCGGCCATTTTGTGGCTGCGCCCACCACACCAGGCCGGAACTCCGAAGGTGCCTGCAGTCGCAAAAAAAGTCAGGAACCCCGACGTAGGCTACAGTTCAACAGACGAATCGGCGGGTGGAGCGGGATCTAGGTCCCCATATCCAGTGCTTGCTGTTCTTCATCCTTGCTTTATCAGTTTGGCCCGCAGGAATCTGCTGCTATTAAGCTTTCATAAGCGGCCGCCGGGATTAGCGGGGTTCTCAGTCATGGCGAAAAACAAACAGAAGGTCAAGCAGCGTTTTTTAAAGACTAAACGGCTTTTATTCGGTCACAGACTTAAGTGGACGAGCCCATGAATATTGACTCTAGGATGAAAGGGGCAAACGCCCGGTTCTGACCCGAAGAAGAAGAGACTTGATTTATACCCTGCCCTTGACTACCTGAAGGAGTCTCAGAGCGGCTTACAAACTCCTTTCCCTTCCCCTCCCCACAACAGACACCCTGTGAGGTAGGTGGGGCTGAGAGAGCTCTGACAGAAACTGCTCTTTTCCAAGAACAGCTGTGCCAGAGCTACGGCTTGCCCAAGGCCATCCAGCAGGCGCAAGTGGAGGAGTGGGGAATCAAACCCGGTTCTCCCAGATTAGAGTCCGCGCACTTAACCGCTACGCCAAACTGGCATGGCGGCCCAGTCCCTAGGGAGGTACTGAAATGGGTCCCTTCTGCCCTTGCAGGAGGGGTTTCCCTGATCCAAGGTTGAAATTTAAGATAGGGAAAGCGAGAGTGAGGTTCCAGTTTCCTGCATGGGGGGACTGTGGAAAGAAAGATGCTCGTTTGTTCCCGTTCCTGCTGAAAAGCGAGTGAGAGGACACTGCCCTGAACAAAGCCCCATTCATCCAGGGCCCTCGGAGGCAGCTCCGCACACTAAATAAACAGAGCGGCCTCTTCAGCGATCCAGTGAGCAAGAGGGGGAGATGAGCCGGCACGGCCAGGTACAGAGCGGTGATGTCAGATTTCGTGGCGGCAGGAGAGTAGTGCTGTGAGCTGGATAAAAAATTTTTTTGCATCTGTAGGGGGCGGGACCGTGGTGATCCCCCGTGAGGGCACAAGTGTTGAGCAGAAGAGCAAGAGGGGAGTAACTGGAATGAGTTGCCAGGATCTAGAGCCCTTTGGGGGCCTGCCAGTTGAAAGACAACACTACCTAGGTTGTCATCCCCCCCCATGGGCGTGGGGTGTTTCCCACTTTCAGCGCCCCCAATCTGCCCCACCCCCAAAGAGCCCCACCCCCAAAGAGCCCCGTCACGCTTGATATGCCCGGTGCAATGATGTCACCCAGAGGTGATGCCATCACAAGAGGCACATTGTGCAGGGGATGCTCTAGCATTTGGATAAAAACTCTATAGTAACCATAGAGGGGTTTTTTTTTTACTCAAATGCTAGAGTGTCCTCTGAATGGCATGCCTGGTGCAACGATGTCACTTCTGGGTGATACCATCGCATTGGGCATGCTGGCCGTGATGGGGCTCTTCAGGGGTGGGCCTGGAGCCCCCCTCCAGGATTCAGATAAGACCTGTCAACCCTAACACTGCCATCTTGATTCTCTCCTAGAGTGAGATCTAGCAAACCAGAGGCAGCATTTGCTGTCTCCCGTCTGGTCTGTCTTTAGTCTTGGTAACTTCCAGATGGCACCTGGAGATCTCCCAGTGTGACGGTTGATCTGCAGGTAACCAAGATCAGCTCCCCCCATCCCCCCGGAGAAAACGGCTGCTTTGGAGGGTGGACTCTATGGCATTGTACCCGGCTGAGGTCCCTCCCCCCAAGCCCCATCCTCCCCAGGCTCCACCCCCCAATTTTCCAGGTCTTTTCCCAGCTCAGAACTGGCAACCCTATCTTCATGCCACTGAGAGCGATCCTCCACTTCCATCTTTGGGATGGGGCAGATAGTGTTCCCTCTAAGCTGAGTTAGTGTGAGTTAACTCACCGCTTTTTAGTGTGAGTTAACTCACCGCTCTGGCTCACCCATTTTTGCCTAAGCTCAGGAAGGATGGCTCCAGAGCCAACTAATTTTGCAGCAGCCAAATCGCTCGCTCACAACTCTAATGCCGGTAGCTCACAAGTAGAATTTTTGCTCACAAGGCTCCACAGCTCAGAGGGAGCATCCAGCAGTCAGCTGCTTCCGAAGTCCACTAGCTGAAGATTTCCCCGAAGGCTGGATCCAGCCCTGATCCTGTCCATGCAGAACTCCAGAGTGGATGTCACTCTTTGGCCGTTACGCTATGGCCCAAGCTAGGGCGGCCAACCTGGAAGTGGTACCTGGAAATCTCCCGCCGTTACAGCTGATCTCTGGTGACCGAGATCAGTTCCCCGGAGGAAATGGCTGCATCGGTGGTTGGACCCTAGGGTGTTGTACAGTGCTGAGGTCCTGCCCCCCAAATCTCCAGGGATTTCCCAACCCAAATCTGGCAGCCCTTACCTTGTCCTTTATTTTACCACCTCTGCGTGTCGTGAACTCTGAACCGCTGTCGGGAACGGTTGGAGCCCAGTTTCCATGAGATATAAAAAGCACCCTTGTCCCAAACTCCAGTAGCCAACAGGAGAGGACCCGGCCGCATTCCCTCCCTCCCTTTTACCCGCTTTTTATTTTTTGTCGCCCAGATCTCTGCAGTAAGTGGATCTCCCTTATCTTGTGTTCCAGCTACACAGCCCTTTTGTTGTCCGCGGTGAAAAGCCACCGTTTGTCAATTTTAAAACCACTCTCTGTTCCCCTCTCCTGACCTGGCTCTTCTTCTTCCCAGTCCGGCCCCTTCAATGGGAGGCCGAGCAGAGAATGCAGAGAACGAGAAAAACGATAATATTTGAAGGAGGGGATGCTGGGGATTTTCCTCTGTTCTTCTGACACTTAGTTTCATGTTTCTTTCCTGTGTACTCCCAAGTTCCTTCGCCTCGCAGAAGTGGCGTCTGCATTCTAAAAATCTGAGACAGGATTTTATTGAGCAAAAAACCACCTTGTCGCATGGCAGCAAGGGCCAAAGCCCCGGCCTGAATTGTAATGTATGTTCCAAGCCAGAGTCACATCTTCTTAGCGCTGCCAGTGCATTGGAGCGGACACATTACCTAGGGTTCCCCCTGGCCACCAGCGGGAGACGGAGGGGTTAGCGTTGCCAGATCCTGGCTGGGAAACTCCTGGAGATTTGGGGATGGAGCCTGGGGGGGACAGGGACCTCAGTGGGGGACAATGCCATAGAGGCCACCTTCCAAAGTATCCATTTTCTCCAGGAGGAACTGATCTCTGTATTCTGAAGATGAGCTGCAATTCTAGGGGATCCCCAGGTTCCACCTAGAGGCTGGCATCCCTAACTCTTTCTCAGACTTCCCGAAGTTCTCAAAGTTTCAATAAGGTAACAGTAAGGGCCAAAAACTCTTTCTGTGGCTCAGTGGCAGAGCCTCTGCTTGGCATGCAGAAGGTCCCAGGTTCAATCCCCGGCATCTCCAGGTAAAGGACCAGGCAGTAGGTGATGGGAAAGAACTCTGTGCCTAAGACCCTGGCTCAGTGGCAGAGCCTCTGCTCGGCATGCAGGAGGTCCCAGGTTCGATCCCTGGCATCTCCAGTTAAAGGACCAGGCAGGAGGTGATGGGAAAGACCTCTGTGCCTGAGACCCTGGAGAGCCGCTGCCTGTCTGAGTAGACAATACTGACTTTGATGGACTGAGGGTCTGATTTGGTATGCGGCAGCTTCATGTGTTCATGTGCGTGTTCATCCATCAGTTCCCAAGAGGGGCAGATTATAATGAATCAAGGGGATTGAAACCCTAGAGCAGGGGTGGCCAACCTTGCTTAACGTAAGAGCCACATAGAATAAATGTAAGAGCCACATAGAGATGTCTGAGAGCCGCAAGACAGGAACAAATATGACACACACGTTTTTATTTTTAAAAATATGCAAATTTGCTTTTTATTAATGTTAAATGGGACTGCCAAAAATAAAAACAAACGAGGAAAATCAGTTATTGATAATATTACTTGTTTGCTAATGATATTGAGAGAGAGAGAGAGAAAGAGAGAGATGGAAAGAAAGAATTAAAGAAGTGGAAAGAAAGAGAGAGAGAGAAACTAGGAAAGCAAATAGATGGGAGGGAGGAGGGAGGAAAGGAAGGAAGGGAGAAAGAGAGAAAAAGCATGCCTCCCCTTTGCTTCCCCAGCCGCCCTGCCAGGAGCCGCACAATATGTGTGAAAGAGCCGCATGTGGCTCCCGAGCCACAGGTTGGCCACCCCTGCCCTAGAGTCTGGACCAGCTGATAATAGCGTCTTCTTAGCCAATGAAAAGCAGAGTTGAGACAGCTCCAGTTGGTCAGCCGTGTTGGTCTGAAGCAGTAAAACAAATTTAGAGTCCAGTGGCACCTTTAAGAGCAATAAAGGTTTATTCAAGGTACGAGCTTTCATGTGCAGGCACACTTTATCAAATATCAAAGCACATAACCCGGAATAAACCTTTGTTGGTCTTAAAGGTGCCACTGGACTCTAGAGTTAAAGACAGCCAGTCTCGACAGGAACTTTCAGACCAGTCGCCTGCAAACTGCTGCATCCATCCGTTTGATGGAGAAGGGCTGCTAAATGTTTCAGACAGGATGATCCCAGGACAATGGAAGAAGGCCTCCTTTGAAACCAGGGAAGAAATTCACAGTCGCTACGAAGGGCGTTAGACACAGAGGAAGTTAAACGTTTAACCGTCCCGGGTGGAGTTCCCTGCCGCTATAGCCATAGTCTCCAGAAGAGCGGGTGTGATCTAGAAGATGGAGGGGGAGAAGCCAGAAAACAGAAGGAAAACTGGCAGCGAAAGAAAGAACAGACAGAGAGGAGAAGTTCACATGTTCAAGAGATGCCAAAAAACAAAACAGTCTAAAGCGCACAGTTCTTTGAAATCTCCCGCCAAATCTTTAGCGGCAAGTCTCTAATATGGAACTCTCTGTGGATCAGGCATTGTTCCGGCTTCTCCCTGCATTCAGGGGTGAAAGGAAGCTGGTATGGGTGGGCGCTGTGGTACCTCCCGTCTCCGGCTACGAACCCCGGAAGAGAGACGGCATGGAAAATGTTGCCAAATCACAGGTGAGTTACGACAACCCCGTAGGGTTTTCAGGGCGAGAGAAGTTCAGAGGCGGGTTTCCCATTGCCCGCCTCTGCATAGCAGAAACACAAACCGGGATCACATTGTAAAAATGCACAAAGGAACAGTTCATCGTCGTGTCTTCTGTGCAGTCCCACATGGGAGGCAGGCCTGCCGCGGGAGAACATTCCAAGAGCTTCTAGACCTTTTAAATTTATCCAGTCCCTCCTCCCCTCGTGGAGGAGAGCTGTGAAGCTTTTTCCCGCCCTTCTGGTCACGTGATGCGGGGAGGGGGGAGGCACTATTCCCTCAGTCCTTTTTCTGCTGCCGTGGAAAGAGGACGTTCCTTCAAGAGCTTGAATTTACCTCAGAAATATTTTTCCCTCAGGAAGATGAACTTCTACCATCTCTGGTATGGCGCTTTTTAAGAAACGTCAGGAGTGCCATACGAAGATCTGCCGATGAACATCTTAAATGCCTACTCTGTCTAGGTGAAGGGCATAATACCTCCTCCAGTCGGGCCTGCAGTTTACTTACCCCAAAAACGCGACAGGAGAGAGCACTTCGATTAAAGGTGGCCCTGTGGGAAAGATCCCTTTCTGGCCCCCTGGGTGAAGCCCCAACTCCTGCTCGGGGCGAAACTCCGTCTACGCCTTTAAAAGCCTCCCATAAGTCGAAACACAGTTCGGCAGGGAGTTCTGCGAGCCGCTCCGCTTCGGCCCAACCCCCGGCTAAGAAGGCTCGTTCAGGGAAAAAAATGGCGTCAGGTGCCTCCCGTACAACCTCCAAAAGGGACGCCTCCTCCGTCCTCCGTAACGGCCGAGCCTCCTGTCCTTTCTCCGCGTTCGGTCACTGTCCCGTCGCCACCGAGGGCTTCGCCGCCGAGTGTGCCCCGGCTTGGGACCAGCTGCCTCCTTGGATGTTTCCACCGTGGTACCGCTCCACTTCAGGATCCCGTGTATTTGAAAAAGCGTGCGTGCACATGAGAACTTGTACCTTGAATATTCCTTTGTTGGTCTTCAAGGTGCCACTGGACTATAAATTTGTTCTGCTGCTTCAGACCAATATGGCAACCCACCTGGCTGCGATCACACACACTAAATAATCCACTTTCAATCCACTTTCAGTGCACTTTCAAATTGGATTTTGGCAGTTCGCACAGTAACCATCCAGTTGGAAAGTGCATTAAAAGTGGATTATTTAGTGTGTGTGAGACCGCAGTCCTGGATCCACAGACAAACCATCACTGTGATTTATAGTGACTATGTTTTATGGTTAATAAAAATACATACAGTTTTTACGTACTACATAAGTGACAGAAAAATATTGCAATAATGTGATCCCGTATCACAAATTTAGAAAAATGCCCAGTGATATCGTAGAACAGAGTCTGTAATAAATTGTAGCAAAGTGCAAGCATCTAGATGTAAGGTGGTTTTGCAGCTGATCTTCCTCCAAAGTTACTCCTAGTAGATCTGCCTCAGAAGCGATCTCCTTTTTATTTACAACTCAGCATTTACATAGGAAGTAAGCCAGTCTTTTAGCCTTTCCTTAATCAGGTGCAAAGCCTCCTGCTCCAATCGGCAAAACGCCCCTCAGAGAGCTAATAGTCTGGCTTGCTTCCTATGTAAACGTTGAGTTGTAAATAAGGAGGAGATAACTTCCGAGGAAGATCAACTAAAAATAACTTCTGAAGAAGATCAACTACGAAGCAGGCTGACTTCTAGATGCTTGCAATTTACTACAACTTATGATAGAAACTGTTCTACAATATCACAAAGATGGGACTTTGTGGTACAGGATCACATTATTTGTGGTACAAATTTTGTGGTACAGGATCACATTATTAGCTGTGATATTTTTCTGCTACTGCATAGCAACCCTGGACTTCCTTGCTGGTCTCCCATCCAAGCTCTAACCAGGGCCAACCCTGCTTGGCTTCCAAGTTCTGTCGAGATCCGGCTAGCCTGAGCTATCCAGGTCAGGCAGAGTGAGACAGTACCAGCCAGAAAAGAAATTGGATTAATACTTGGCCCTTCACTCGGCGTCTCAGAGCGGCTGACAGTCTCCTTTCTCTTCCCCTCCCCACAACAGATACCCTGTGAGGTAGATGGGGTTGAGAGAGCTCTCTCAAGAACTGCTCGTGAGAGAACAGCTCGGAGACCGATTTCTCATAAGGAGCTGCAGTGCCGTCGCTCCTCCCTTTCCGCTGGTTCCATTGATCAATTTCCCACTAATCGCCACGCTGCCGCGTTTCGATCTGCGGCTTCGCATGATTTTCCCCGTGGCTTCTAGATCCTCAGAAAACAGGATTGAGCAGCCACGGATCAAAATGCGGCCGTGCGGCGATTAGTGGGAAATTGAGGCATGGAACCAGGGGAAAGGGAGGAGCGACAGCACCACAGCTCCTCGTGAGAGAACTGTGAGTGACTGACAGAGGTGACGAAGACCAGTTGGACTGATACCCCACCCTTCAGCTGGAGTCTCAAGAGCGGCTTATGGTCGCCTTTCTTTCCCCTCCCCACAACAGGCACCCTGGGAGGTATGTGGGGCTGAGAGAGCTCTGAGAGAACTGTGACTGACAGAAGAGGAGGAGGAGGAATTGGTTTTTATACCCCGCCCTTCACTACCCAAAGGAGCTTACAATCTCCTTTCCCTTCCCCTCCCCATAACAAACCCCCTGTGAGGTAGATGGGGCTGAGAGAGCTCTTCCTAGAATTGCTCCTGAGAGAACAGCTCTGAGAGAACTTGTGACTGACAGAAGGAGGAGGAAGAGGAGTCTCAGAGCGGCTTACAAACTCCTTTCCCTTCCCCTCCCCACAACAGACACACCGTGAGGCAGGTGGGGCTGAGAGAACAGCTCTGAGAGAACTTGTGACTGGCCCAAGGTCACCCAGCTGGCTGCATGTGGAAGAGAAGAGGGGAATCAAACCTGGTCCTCCCAGATTAGAGCCCGCCGCTCTTAACCACTACCCCAAACCGGCTCTCTCAGGCATGCTTACTCTCATGCCTGAGAGAGCTGGCTTATTTTCACGTGGCATGCTTGCTTCCAGCCTACAGGTTGCTTCCAACCTACAGGTGGGGCCTGGAGATCCCAGAATTGCGACAGATCTCGAGACAACAGAGATCAGTTCCCCTGGGGAAAAATTGCTGCCTTGGAGGGGGGAAGTCTGGGGCATTATACCCTGCTGGCGTCTTTCCCATCCCCTCCCCCCCCTCCCCCTGTCGGCAGGCAAAAGGGATCTGGCAATGCTCCCTCTAGGCGGTAGAGTCTTGTGAACAAAAATGGTACTTTCTGAGCTACCGGCATTAAAGTTGTGAGTGGGCAGTTTGGCTGCTGCATAAATTAGTTTGCTCTGGAGCCATCCTTCCTGAGCGAAGACCAAAATGTGTGCGCTGGAGGCTAAAAACTTGTGAGCTAGCTCACACTGACTCAGCTTAGTGGCAACCCTGGCTCCCCCCCCCCCCAAAATCTCCAGGAATTTCCCAACAGTAACCTGACTTTCACCCCTGCCTGTATTGTTTCTCCCTTGCTTGTAAATCTGTAAAGGAGGTGTGCATTATGTTGCAGTCTGGGCGCAGGTATGCCTTCTCTACAATGCATGAGTTCAGACGTCTCTCCATAGTGCCACGATTTCAGGGGTTCTCCCGAGTCAGCTTGCCCTCGCATGGCAAAACTGCCAAGCCTGTCCGGACTGAATCTTGGCCCCGTCTCTGAAAGGCAGGGCAGATATCGCGGAGGGATTTTTCTGTGTTGTGTTCGGGCTTCAGAGGCCAGGCCAGCCTAGAGCCGTCCCCACAACAAAGAGCTTTTTATGGGCGAATCTGAATGCGTTATGTCCTGAAGTGACTTGATATCCCTGGAGGAATTTCTGGCTGGCCTTATGGTTCCCCGGTATTTGGTCGTGAGCCTGCGGACTTGATTTGCAGTTTTCCCAGGGCAAGCTGAAAAGGTTCTCTCCCCCCCCCCACCCCGCATGGCCTCTGGAAACACTTGTGGGGGATCTGGAGGGGTCAAACGTTGCTCTCCAAGTTTAAGGACAAGGGTTTGGGAGCCCTGGGACAGAATACTCGGTTAGGGTGGCTTTTTTGGCTAAAGGACCCATGCTGACAGAAGAGGAGGAGGAGGAGATTGGATTTTTACCCCGCTCTTCACTACCTGAAGGAGTCTCAGAGTGGCTTCCAATCATCTTCTCTTCCTCTCCCAACAACAGACACCCTGTGAGGTAGGTGGGGCTGAGAGAGCTCTCTTGAGGACTGCCCTTGAGGGAACAGCTCTGAGAGAACTTGTGACTGACCCAAGGTCATGCCAGCAGCTGCTTGTGGAGGAGTGGGGAATCAGACCCGGTTCTCCCAGATTAGAGTCCACGCTCTTAACCACTACAGGTGAATATAGTGGTTGGATCAACTTATTCATTCCTGGGAGGGCTGTCGCACGGAAGAGGGCAAATTCTTGGTCTCTGATCCTGTCTCTGATGGGCTTGCTACAGGAAAATAGATTTGGGGGGCAGACTGGGGGGAAGCTTCCGAACAGTGAACACAGTTCGGCAGTGAAATCAGTGACCTAGGGGGGAGGGCGGGGGGTTGGTCACTGGCCTTTAACTAGAGGCTGGGAGAGCCAGTGTGGTGTTATGATCTGGGAGGACCAGGTTCGAATCCCCACGCTGCCATGGAAGCTTGCTGGGTGACCTCGGGCCAGTCACATGCTCTCAGCCTAACCTACCTCACAGGGTCATTGTGTGGATGAAATGGAAGCAAGGAGAACAATAGAAGATGTTTTGCGTCACTATTGGGGAGGAAGGCTGGGTATGAATGGAGTAAATAAATCTGTCGGGAGAGCTGTAGATTCGCTTTCCTGCATTGAACAGAGAGTCCAACTAGCTTAGGGGACCCCAGCTTTGTTGACCATGTGAGCCCCTCTGAAATTATGAGGAGGAGGAGGAGGAGATTGGATTTTTACCCTGCCCTTCACTACCCAAAGGAGTCTCAGAGGGGCTTACAATCTTTCCCTTCCCCTCCCCACAACAGGCACCCTGTGAGGTAGGCAGGGCTGAGAGAGCTGTGACTGACCCTCAGTCAGCCAGCTGGCTGCATGTGGAGGCATGGAAACCTGGTTCTCCAGATTAGAGTCTGCCACAACCGCTACACCACAGCTGGGAGTGGGCACCATCTAAAACTGGCTGCCAAGTGCCATGTGAGCAATGGTGGTTTGGGGGAATGATGGCAAGCTATTGGGAAGTTGCAGGCCCAAAGATGGTGTCTCCCGAGGCCTTCTGGGGCACCCACAGTAACAGCTGCACTTTGGGAATAGCTGAGTTAGCGTAGTTTCAAACAGTGTGTGTGTGTGTGTGTGTGGTGCTGTGGAGTTGCTTCCAACTTGTGGTGACCCTATGAATTAATGTCCTCTAAAAAGACCTCTTGTTAACAGCCTTCCTCAGGTCTTGCAAGGCGAGGGCCTTTGTGGCTTCCTTGACTGAGTCCATCCATCTCATAAGAACATAGGAGAACATCAGAGAAGCAAGTGTTGGATCAGGCCAGTGGCCCATTCAGTCCAACACTGTGTCACACAGTGGCCAAAAACACCAGGTGCCCTCAGGAGGTCCAGCAGTGGGGGCAGGACACTAGAAGCCCTCCCACTGTTGCCCCCTGCCCCAAGCACCAAGAATACAGAGCATCACTTGCCCCAGACTGAGAGTTCCTATCTATACTTTGTGGCTCATAGCCACCAATGGACCTCTGCTCCATCTGTTTATCCAATTCCCTCTTGAAGCCGTCCACGCTTGTGGCAGCCACCACCTCCTGTGGCAGTCAATTCTACGTGTTGATCACTCTTTGGGTGAAGAAGGACTTCCTTTTCTCCGTTCTAACCTGACTGCTCAGCAATTTCATGGAGTGTCCACGAGTTCTTGTCTTGTGTATCTCATGTTGGGCCTTCCTCTTTTCCTGCTGCCTTCAGCTTTTCCAAGCATGATCGTCTTTTCCGGTGACTGACTCTTTGTCCTCTCATAACATGACCAAAGTACAATAGCCTCCGTTTGGTCATTTTAGTGCGCAGGGAGAGTTCAGGCTTGATTTGATCAAGAACCCCACTTATTTGTCTTGGTGGCGGTCCACGGTCTCTGTTAAACTCTCCTCCGATACCACATTTCAAAGGAACATTTCTTCATGCTCCAACTCTCACACCCAGGCATAGTCATGGAGAACCCTATGGCCTGAATTATCTTGATCTTTCATGCCCTAGGACTTGCAAATAAGGAGGTGCAAGAAACCACCCAATTATTAGGGTACATTTCCTGTTTTGTGCAGAAAAGGATCAGTTACGCGCCACCGGACTCATAAGCAGTTTTGAAAAACAGCCAAGGTGAAGAAGTGCAGTTTGCGCCACCCAGAAATGTGGGCTTCGTTTGGCAGCTCGAGACACCATCGAAAAGAAAAACAGATTTCTGTAGACGTGGACCCCGCTTCTGGAGTCCAGACAGAGACGCCAGAAGAAAGGGTGCCAGTTCTAATTTCTGGAAGAAAAGCACACATTTTATACAAAGATGAAACTGCAGGCGGGGGGGGGGGGGGGAGGGGAGAGAAAGCAATGTGTTTTGAGAACTCACATTAGTTTATGGTTCACAATAACTAGAGCATCCTTATCAGTGCTGATCCAAGTTTTAAAAATATGTATTGAAGACATGAAGCTCTCTGATACTGAATCAGACCATTGATCCATCAAAGTCAGTATTGTCTACTCAGGCTGGTTGTGGCTCCCCAGGGTCTCAGGCTGAGATCTTTAACGTCACCTATTGCCTGATCCTTTTAACTGGAGGTGCCGGGGATTGAACCTGGAACCTTCTGCATGTCAAGCAGAGGCTCTGCCGCTGAGCCACAGGCCCTGCCTGAATACCTTTGTTTAAACCAAGGAATCTGTGCCTTTAAAATGCAGAGGAACTATTTCGTTCCTGAACTGGCAGGTTGACCAGAGCTGTAGGCCCTTCAGTAGGATGATTTGCATTCTCAAACCTAGAAGCACCCCCCCACCACCACACACACACAGCACCTTAAAGACTAACAAAATTTGTGGCAGGATATGAGCCAGATCCAGTTTGGTGTCGTGGTTAGGAGCACAAACTCTAATCTGGGAGAACCGGGCTTGATTCCCCACTCCTCCACATGCAGCTGCTGGGGTGACCTCGGGTCAGTCACAAGTTCTCTCAGAGCCATTCTCTCACGAGCAGTCCTCAAAGGAGCGCTCTCAGCCCCACCTACCTCAGAGGGTGTCTGTTGTGGGGAGGGGGAAGGGAAAGGAGATTGTAAGCCGCTCTGAGACTCCTTCGGGTAGTGAAGGGTGGGGTATGAATCCAGTCTCTCTTCATAACCTGCCACAGATGTTGTAGAGTTGACAAGAACTGTTGATGAGGGTTCAGTTTGTGGCAGAGGAGGAGCTTTTGTGAGTCACTGCTCACTTCTTCAGATACCTTCAGTATCTGAAGAGGTGAGCCGTGAGTCACAAAAGCTGAAACCCCTGCCACCAATTTGGTTCGTCTTGAAGGTGCTCCTGGACTCTGGCTCTTTTCCACTGCTACAGACAGACCCACACGGTGACCCATCTCGATCTTCCCCCCAGCACCATTCTTAAAGGTGTGCCCCTGAACAAGAATGGTTCTGACCTGATCAAAACAGAACTCACCCATCTAGCCTATATCTAGGCTTGCCAATCTCCAGGTGGGGCCTGGAGTTCTCCAGGAATTGGAGCTGATCCCCAGACAACAGAGATCAGTTCCCCTGGAAGGAATACCTTCTTTGGCTGGTGGATCCTATGGCCTCACATCCTTGCTGAGCCCCCCCCCCGCCAAAAGCCACCCTCTTCAAGTTCCACCCCCCATATCTCCAGGATTCTCCCAACCTGAAGTTGGAAATATAGGTTGGTCCCCTCTAAGCTGAGTTAGTGCGAGCTAGCTCACCATTTTTTTTAGCCTCCGGCTCACACATTTTGGTCTTCCCTCAGGAAGGCTGGCTCCAGAGCAGACTCATTTATGCAGTAGCCAGATTGCTCGCTCACAACTTTAATGCCAGGGGCTCACCAAGTACCATTTTTGCTCACAAGACTCCACAGCTTAGAGGGAGTGTTGGTTGATCCTGTAAAGAAGGTGTTTTTGCTCTGGGCCAACATGGCTGCCTTCCCCCCCCTTGGGATCGGCCTTCCTTCTGGGCAGCTGGCTGTTGAAAAGTCCAGCCGGAGGAGGGGAGGGGGGACAAAAACTTTGCTTGTGCTGAGAAGGGGTCGGTAAACACAGCAGCTGGAGCAGCCTGCAGAGGGGGGGGGGCTCAAGGGAAGGGGAGAATGCTGGGTAGGTGATGAAACCCAAAACCAGTTTGAGGGGCCCCCTCTGCAGAGCAGCCAGCATTGCCGATTCCTTGGAAGGGGTGTGCATGTGTGAGAGACAGAGAACAAAAACGATCAGTCAGTGAGAACGGAGTTCTTCCACCCAGTTCTGTAGTCAACCAGGAGATCTTGTGCTGGCTGCCAAGAGGAGCTGTGCAAATTCAGTCCGCACTGGCCAGCTGTGCTCTTAGATGGTAAAAAGAAAAGTGGGCATATTAACCTCTGAAGTTGCCTTTATACCCAAAGAAGAGCTGGTGTATCGGGGCTCCAAACTGGCCATAGCTTTCCAGGAGTCCTTTCACAGAATCATAGAGCTGGAAGGGACCTCCAGGGTCATCTAGTCCAACCCCCTGCACAATGCAGGAAATTCACAAATACCCTCCCCCTCCGCACCTGCAGTGATCCCTGTTCCATGCCCAGAAGAGGGCAAAAAAACTTCCCAAGATCTCCAGCCGAACTGGCCTGGAGAGAAATTGCTTCCTGACCCCAAAGTGGCGATCGGCATTTCCCTGGGCGTGTAAGAAAGGGCCACGAGAACTGAGCACGGAGGCTACCCTTCCTGCCCTCCCTCTCAGGATCTGCCCACGTTCACAGGATTAGCATGGCCGTCAGATGGCCATCGAGCCTCTGTTTAGAAAACCTCCAAAGAAGGAGAGCCCACCACCTCCCGAGGAAGCCTTTGAGGGGCCACGCCAGAGATTCGGTACGGGAGCTTCCGCATATAGAGCACACCCACTGCCACAGGGCCGCAATGCCTGCCTGATACGTGGCCGGTGGGCTCTGGAGTCGCATCTCAACGCTGGTACCCCCACAGCCGCTGAAAGCCATTTGTGCAAAAATAACTCAGTCAATGCAGATGTTTCCCCCCCAAGGAAGCACTTCCGGTGAAGGGAAATGAGATTTTCCTAGCCCACTAAAGGCAATATGTCACCTCTGGGGGGAAAACATGCATTTCCTTCCTCCCAGCCCACTTATGGTAAGAGCTTGTTCATCGCACACTGAGGGTTCTGCTTCAAAGGTACCTGCGGGCTAGTTGTCAGCGTTATAATGGGATGGTGAGGCACACACCGGGCCAATGCACACCTGGGCTGCAGCAGCTCTGCACTGCATGCATCACAATCGCATAACACCCCAGCTGACCAAATGTGCTTAAAGTGCTGGCCTCGTGTAAAAGCCAGTTTGGTGTGAGAGCCAGTCTGGTGCAGTGGTCAGGAGCACGGTCTCTATTCTGGGAGAACCGGGTTCGATTCCTCGCTCCTCCACATGCAGCCAGCTGGTGTGACCTTGGGTCAGTCACAAGTTCTCTCGGAGCTGTTCTCTCAATGGCAGTTCTCGGAAGAGCTCTCTCGGCCCCATCGACCTCACAGGGTGTCTGTTGTGGGGAGGGGAACGGAAAGGAGATTGTAAGCCGCTCTGAGACTCCTTCAGATAGTGAAGGGCGGGGTATAAATTGTTATGTCCTAATGGCAACCGCACACACGGTCAGAGAAACGCAAGTGGCCAGGCTGGCTAATGGAGCTCCGCTTTAGGAGACAATAGCCCGGCCGGATTGGAAATTAGACCAAGCAGCCGCCCAGGTTCCACGAGTGGACCTATGGGTTAAGGTAACTTATGTCTAATTCTATCAGGGAGTGAGCGTAATCTTATCAGGGAGTAAACCTATCAGGAAGTTTGGGCAAGGCCGGGGGTATGGTTTAGACGTGTATTTAAGCAGACCCCCGAACCCCGTTCAGTAGCCTGGAATTGTACCATCAATAAGCTTATGAGCTGATGTCACTGCAATGCGTCTCTGGACCCAGGACTTTATATAAATCCAGCCTCTTCTTCTCTTCTACTTTGCAGGGCCATTGTGAGATCAACTGTGATGACACCAGCATTTTCTGGGACCTTAAAAGCTTATTGGGATATCCAGCTGCACAGACTTTTCGTGGATCGCCCTGCTCATTTTTACCCACAAAACCTTGTGCCACATGGTAACCTTTCTGACTCCTTGGGGTTTTTTTTTTGCTTTGGCTGAATCCTGTAGTGTTGTGGTGCTATAGCTGTCGTCTGCAGCCACCTTCCCCCACAAGGGCAAGCAAATCCAGCCACCGGGTACTGCTATAGCGCAACCTCTACATGTGGCCCAAGGCCATGCAGTCGTGAACAATGGCTGTTGTACAGTAGCGACCTCTGTGAATCGATGCTCCCTCTAAGCTGTGGGGTCTTGTGAGCAAAAATCCTACTGGCATTAAAACTGTCAGCGAGCGACTGGGCTACTGCATCAGTTAGTTTGCTCGGGAGCCCTCCTTCCGGAGCCGAGACAAAAACCTGTGAGCCAGAGGCTAAAAAACTGTGAGCTAGCTCACACTAACTCAGCTTGGAGGGAACACGGCCGTCAATATCTGGTGATGTCTTCTTTGCAACAAGAGGCCACCCACAAAGATCTCTCTGTCTTTAGGAAAAGCACTTTGCACTGTATAACTCCCCTTTTACCGGGTATTGGAGGACAACGTTGCATCCATCCAAGCAATGCAAAGACTGTAATCCGTTTTTCCCCTTCTTTGTTGTGTGCAGCAGACCAGGGGCCATTTGCCACTGTAGCCGACTCAGTGCTGCCATCTAGCTGTCCAAGTGGGTGGTAGACGCAGCAGATAAAGCAGGCATCTGGAAAGAGAGAAGCCAGCTTAGAAGAAGAGGAGGAGGAGGAGATTGGATTTATACCCCACCCTTCACTACCCGTAGGAGTCTCAGAGTGGTTTACAATCTCCTTTCCCTTCCCTTCCCCACAACAGAAACCCTGGGGGCAGAGTTCCCTCTAAGCTGAGTTAGTGTGAGCTGGCTCACAGTTTTTTAGCCTCCAGCTCACACATTTTTGTCTCAGCTCAGGAAGGATGGCTCCAGAGCAAACTAATTTATGCTGTAGCCAAATCGCTCACTCACAGGTTTAATGCCAGTAGCTCACAAAGTAGAATTTTTGCTCACAAGACTCTACAGCTTAGAGGGAGCATTGCCTGGGAGGTAGGCGGCAGCTGTGGAGCATGTCTGTATGGAATGGCCTGTCCCAGCCTGGTTCCAGGAAATGCGCACCGATACCTTTGGCAGAGATAGTTTCTGAGGGTAGCCGACCCTCCATACTGTAATGCCCTGGAAAGGAATGAGGGTGGTCGTGAAACCTTGGGCCCTGATTGGCTGTGCGTCCCTGATGTCACAGAAGAGATGGGTGGGCACAGAATTCCCTGATTGGTTAGGCTGGTCCCCAAAGTCTCTAGCTGACATCAGCAGCGTGGTTGTGGTCCCAGAGAGGAACAGAGCATCTATGAAGCCTGAGGGAAGAAGGGGCTGAGTGGAAGTTTGGTTTTTTTGTAGTATGTTTCTCAACTGCCTTTCAACCATAACTATTCAGTATGTTTATATTACTTCATTTATGCTCCACTTGTCTCCCCAAAAGGGACCCAGCGTGGCTTCCAACATTCTCCTCCGTTTTATCCTCACAGTAGCTGTGTGAGGTAGGTTAGGGGGATGGTGTGTAGCTGGCCCTTGGTCACCTGGCAAGTTCCCACAGCAGAGTGAGGATTCGAACCTGGTTCTCCAAGGTCCTTATCCAACACTGTAACCGCTACACCCCACTAGCATTTCACAGTTCAATTAAAAACCCGGTGGTGTAAGATATAAACATCCAATGACTTAGAACAATGGCGAAGCCGTTTTCCATCCACCCCAAGCCGTGCCGACATCGAAGCGTAGATCACCATCGCAACCCCTCAGGCTGAATCGAAGGCCCTGCCGGATTGGTGGGCCTTTCCAGAAGGACTTCAGAGATATGGTGATTCTTCTGGGGAAGGGTGTACCCGAGCTGGGGGTATCAGCAGAGAAGTCCCTGCCTTGGGTCTCAGCCAAGCAAACTCGGGTTCGGGCTGGTTCCCTAAAGAAGGCCACTGATGTGGGCTCCCGAGTCCCCTTAGGTGGAGAGAGTTGACAAGAGACATTTTTCTCCTTCTCCCAAAATACTGAAACTCGAGGGCATCCAGTGAAGCTGATGGGCAGTAGGTTCAGGACGGACAAAAGGAAACACTTCTTTACACAGCAGGTGATTGAAATGTGGGATTTGCTGCCAGAAGATATAGTGATGGCCACAAGAAGAGAGTAGATAGACTCCTGGAGGAGAGGTCTATCAGCGGCTGTGTGAGGTGGGATGATGGACTCAATGGATCCTCACTGGTCTGATCCAGCAGGGTTCTTCTGATGTTCTTATGAGGGGAAGTCCTTGGCGTCTCTGCCCTGTTGTTGGCCATCCAGAGTAACTGGTTGGCCACTGTGTGAGACAGGAGGCTGGCCTAGCTGGCCCCTCACTGGTCTGATCCAACAGGGCTCTTCTTATGTTCTTAACTCCCAGGTAAGGCAATGTGTGGTGACGGTCCTTTTGGATGTGGCAGGAGCCTGTGGAAACTACTGGCCCAAAGAAGACAGAGCAACCTGGGAAAGGCAGTGCGGAAAAGAGAGGACCCCAGAGGAAGCAGGGAAGGAGAAGGCCAGAGGGAGGGGAGATGCAAATGGAGGCAGAAGAAGCGAAAAGGAGATGCGCACCTCACCAGAGCCAGAGGACTGGGGAGAGCTTTGAAATGATCAGGCGGATCTTGGGCTGCAAACTTCTGGGATCTTCTGTTGGACCAGTTTTTGCTCCTGTATTGGACTACGTAGGCCCTGACCCGTGCTCCCTCTAAGCTGTGGAGTCTTGTGAGCAAGAATTCTACTTTGTGAGCTGCTGGCATTAAAGCTGTGAGCCAGTGATTTGGCTGCTGCATAAATTTGTTTGCTCTGGAGCCCTCCTTCCTGAGTGGAGACAAAAAATGTGTGAGCCGGAGGCTTCACAACGGTGAGCTAGTTCACACTAACTCGACTTAGAGGGAATCCTGGAGAAGCTCTGCCCCCTAACAGGATGCTGACGCCGGCCCTGATCTAAGCCGACCTGTGTAATTATGGGATGCATGGGCCTAGTGCGGGAGCGATGAATCCGAGAGCTTTGTTCCACATCCTGATGAAGCCGTCGCCCTTCTGCTGCTCCACCTGGTTCTGGGAGCCCAGAATTGGGGCCTGCCCACCGTCCAGGTGTGGAATGGACCGATCTTCTCCTTGCACCTTGGAGGTGATTCGCAGTGGTCTTCTCAGCTACTGCCGTTGCTGGGAAAGGGGGCAGCAGAGAGCCACTCTGGGAAGAGCTGCTGGTTTCCTTCTTGGCCAGCTGACGGAGAAGCCCCCAGCTGGTCTGGGCTCTGCTCCAAACACTCTTCCTTCCGGACAAGCTTTTGCAGAATCCTGCTTTGGTCCTTCTGTGTAAAAGGGGCTAGGTTTGCACTCAAGGAGTCCATCATGGGAATGCAGGGAGTGTCTTATGGAAGAAGAAGAAGGAGGAGGAGGGGATTGGATTTATACCCCACCCCTTCACAACCTGAAGGAGTCTCAGAGCCGCTTACAATCTCCTTTCCTTTCCCCTCCCCACAGCAGACACCCTGGGAGGCAGGTGGGGCTGGGAACAGCTCTTTCCAGGACTGCCCTTGAGAGAACAGCTCTGAGAGAACTTGTGACTGACCCAAGGTCACCCAGCTGGCTGCATATGGAGGAGCAGGGAATCAAACCCGGTTCTCCCAGATTAGAGTCAGCGCTCCTAGCCACGACACCAAACTGGCTCTCATCTTCGAATCATCTTCAGATCTGTGCATTCTGGGTTGTGGATGCAGAGGTGCATTCGTTAGGGAGATTAAAAAAGGAGGAAGTTCTGCCTTTGGATCCCAGGGTGGATGTTTGTTTTCTTACTTTCACACCTCAGGTCTTCTTCCAGGAATGCATCCAGCTTTCCCATTTTCTTTGCACAGCAGCCTGGACAGGTCGTTCCAGCTGAGCAATTGCAGATGGTCCAGGGCCACCCAGTGAGCTTCACGGCTGTGTTGTGATTTGAACCCGAGACACAGAAGTCAAAAGCCTGGCACTCTGTCTATGCTAAAATGTCCTGGGTCCCCTCCATCCTTGCCATAGGAAAGCACATATCTGCGGCCTCCCAGAGCGACGTGGCCTCTAGGCAGTGTGTTTTTCATCCGGCGGAGCGATCGCCAAGCATCATATCAAAACCAGGCCTGGCAAAAAACATAGCAAAGCAAGCAGAAGCATGGAATGCAGTGGAATGTCCTGTGTGAAACACCCACGCACCCTCTTCCCATGTCGCAGACGAAAATAAGGAGATGCTCGTATATTTCTTACATCTGAGTTGCCTGAAATGTCCTCCTTCGCTCTGGTGCATATCGTAGTTACACGAGGCGGAAAGCATTTCTGCACCTGGTCTGTTTCCATTTACGTGGGAAGAACTTGCCCAGCGCTGATGTAAAAATAAAAGAGGGCAACTGATCCCTGCATTACAGATGTGCTGGGGGGGGGTGTAAACCCCCCCCCCCCCGGAATTGCCCTTTGTTATGTAGTCAGTGGTTTCGAATGTAGTCAGCTGACCTCTTGTTCTGCATGGCGCATGTGAGTTTGTGCAGGGGTGTTGTAGCCACCCACCCTGCTGGAGATGGGGCGGGGGGAAGTGTGACTTTTAAAAAGAAGAAGAGAGAAATTGGATTTATACCCTGCCCTTCAATTATAGCAGGGGTGGGCAAACTGTGGCTTGGGAGCCGCATGCGGCTCTTTCACATATATTATGTGGTTCCCGGTGGGGCGGCTGGGGAAGCTAAATATCATTAGCAAACAAATATCATTGGACAAATTAATATCATTATCAATATCTGCTTTTACCCCTTTTGTTATTATTTTTGGCAGTCTCATTTAATGTTAATAAAAAGCAAATTTGCTTATTTTCCGATAAAAGCAGGTAATATTTGTTCACGTCTTGTGGCTCTCAAACATCTGATGTTTATTCTGTGCGGCTCTTACGCTGAGCAAGATTGACCACCCCTGTTCTAGGTGGCTCCTACGCTGAGCAAGTTTGCCCACCCCTGATTTATAGTCTCAGAGCGGCTTACAAACTCCTTTCCCTTCCCCTCCCCACAACAGACACCCTGTGAGGTAGGTGGGGCCGAGAGAGCTCTTTCAAGAACTGCCCTTGACAGAACAGCTGGTACAGAGCTATGGCTTGCCCAAGGTCATCCAGCAGGTGCAAGTGGAAGAGTGGGGAATCAAACCTGGTTCTCCCAGATTAGAGTCCGCGCACTTAACCACTACACCAAACTGGCTCTTTAAGGAAAAGCTAATTTAAAAAACCATCTCCTCCGAAGGACAGTAGTTTACTAGGGGGAAATTACCATAAGAACATCAGAAGAGCCCTGCTGGATCAGACCAGTAGTCCATCAAGTCCAGCCTCCTGTCTCACTCAGTGGCCAACCAGTTCCTCTGGAGGGCCAACAACAGGGCAGAGAGGCCGAGGCCTTCATAAGAGGATAAAGAAGAGCCCTGCTGGATCAGACCAGTGGTCTCTCTAGTCCAGCATCTTGTCTCACTCAGTGGCCAACCAGTTCCTCCAGAGGGCCAACAGGGCAGAGAGGCTGAGGCCTTCCCTTGTGAAGAGAACATCAGAAGAGCCCTGCTGGATCAGACCACTGGTCCATCTAGTCCAGCACCCTGTCTCACACAGTGGCCAGCCAGTTCCTCTAAAGAGCCAACAACAGCGTGTAGAGGCTGAGGCCTTCCTCTCATAAGAAGAGCCCTGCTGGATCAGACCAGTGAGGGTCCATCTAGTCCAGCATCCTGTCTCACACAGCAGCCAGCCAGTTCCTCTGGAGGGCCGACAACAGGACATAGAGGCCGAGGCCTTCCCCTGATGTTGCCTCCTGGTTCTGGGATTCAGAAGCTTAGTGCCTCTGAACGTGGAGGTTCCTTTCAGACACTATGGCTTGTAGCCACTGATAGACTTATCCTCCATGAATCTATCTAATCCCTTTACAAAGCTGTTTATTCCGGTGGCCATCAGATATCCCCTGGCAGCAAATTTCACCATAAATCCTGGTCTGTCTCTCCTTAGTGGGGACTCCTGCAGACAGACCCCATCTTTGCAAATCTTGGACCCGGTCTTATTTGTGCGTGAAACAGATGCAGGAAAACGGTGCTCTTCCATGTCCACCAGCCCAGTCCACCCCCCGATTTAGCTGGCATCGAACCTTTCCCTGGATCGCTGCCTCAGATTAATCTCCGGCTTGGCTAACATAAAGGTGGCCATGTTTTTTTTTTCTCGCCTTCCAAAGGGCCCCGCGGGTTCCAATTAGCACCGGGGAGACGTCTGATTAGCTGCTGCCTTTTAATTTCTCAGGGGGGGGGGCAGCGTTTGTGTGCACATGGCTCCATTCGAGTCACTGTTGGCATGTTTTGAAGAGCGCTTTGCACCTGGTACCAACTAATCTAGTTATACCTGCAGAGCCTCCTGGCTTCCATTTCCTTTAATTTTGCAGGGTGAAGGCTCCGTCATTCCTTGAAACGTCTTGCTCTCCCTGTCCTGCCCTCCTCCTTTTATTTGAGCCTGAGAAAGAGTTCTGGAGAGCTCATAAAGAGTTGCTCCTTATTTTGCGATACTGCCATTGGGCCAAATAAAAAGGTCTTGCAATGCTATTTGGGCATCCCCCCTCACTTTGCACTCATGTGGATACCTGCAGTCCATGTGGCTTTATTCATTCGTTTAAGGCATTTGCCTCGTGCCTTTCATTTGAGGACAAGAAGCGGGGGGAGATTTTTATACCCCGCTTTTCACGACCCAAAGAGCTCTTGGAGTGGCTTACAATCTCCTTTCCCTTCCCCTCCCCACAACAGACACCCGGTGAGGTAGGTGGGGCTGAGAGAGCTCTTTCAAGGACTGTGACTGACCCAAGGTCGCCCAGCTGGCTGCATGTGGAGGAATGGGGAATCAAACCCGGTTCTCCCAGATTAGAGTCCACCGCTCTTAACCACTACTCCACAGTGGCCAGTAAACTGGCTGTGTGTCTCTAAATTGCCCTTGTGTGCAGCCCCCATTCAGATTAGAGAGAGTGATTGTCACCGGCAACTGGGGTTGTCAACCTGGAGGCGGGGCCTGGAGAACATTGCTATTACAACTACAGGGATCAGTTCCCCTGGAGAAAATGGCTGCTTTAGAAGGTGGACTCCATGGCATTGTGCCCTGCTGAGGCCCCTCCCCAAATCCCATACACCCCGCAAATCTCCAGGTGTTGCCCCACCCAGAGGTGGCAACCCTATGACCACAACCTCCACTCAGTTTCTCTACACCAGTGATTCTCGGCAGGTGGTACAGAGAGACCCTGAAGTTGTCTAGGTGGGTTTTCGTAGCAGGCACGAAGAATTTGTTCTCCCTCAATCCCTGTGTCCCTTTGCAAGTTTGATGTGCCCTCTCCTGCCAACCCTGTTTGTTGCAGATTATCTGTCTCAGACCCTTGGGGACATGATAGAGGTTCATAAAATTATACGTGGGATGGAGAGAGCTGACAAAGAGAGCTTTTTCTCCCTCTCCCAAAAGGCTAAAACTCGAGGACATCCGATGAACCTGACGGGCAGTAGGTTCAGGGCAGACTAAAGGAAATATTACTTTACACAGAGAGTGATCAAAATGTGGCATTCGCCGCCAGAGGATGTCGTGATGGCCACAGGAATAAAAGTTTTAAAGGGGGATTAGACAGATTCACGGAAGATAAGTCTATCAGTGGCTACTCGCCACAGTGGCTGAGGGGAACCTCCACATTCAGAGGCAGTCAAGCTCTGAATCCCAGAGCCAGGAGGCAACATCTGGGGAGATCAGCTGTAATTCCTGGAGATCTCCAGCTACCACCTGGAGGTTAGCAAACCTAGCAAGGAGCGTCTTAAACACCCTCTTCTTTTCACCTTCCGAACGCCCTTTTCCCTGACACCCATGGCCCATCCCGCCACTGGGATGCGCCGATCGTGCGCGCAATCTGTCCCCATCTTGCTCCCCGGCAGAGTTGCAGGCCGAGATATGTGAAATCAGTGCTTGCCCTTGCCATACCTGGTGACCCAAAAACAAACGCCTTTCCCTGTACGCTCGGAGGTGCTTTTTAATTTTAAGAATAATTGTCACGTAGCAGCACCGAGGAACCCGGCCGTGCACCAAGAGCAGGTGCAGTGGGCCAGGGCATCCAGCATCGCCTGCCAGACCTGCCCGTGGTGATGGGAAACAGCATGGGGGGGTGGCTCCCCAAGGGCGCTTGGCTCAGTCCAAAATAAACACAGCAGGGCCCAGAAGGGAAGTGCATCGGCAGCTGCGTTCCCATCCAGAAACCCCTAGAGACGTCATCTGGGAGAGCCGTTTTCTCGTGCTTGTCTTCCTGAGCCAGGGTGGGGCGGCCCTCCCTGTCCTGGCGTTGCCAGGGAACCCAAACCTGACCTGGTTTCTTTCAGCTTCCTTCCTCCCCCTCCAGGCCTTGGCAAGGGCACAGGCAGGGTTTTCTTCTGACTCATTCCCGGCGCTATGTGTCAGGAGGCAGCTGGCAGGGAGCCCGGGGCTCCGGGGGGAGCCCTGCCTGGTGTGCAGCAGTGGCCGAGAGCTGCGCACGCCATGTGTTTTTACAGCTGCGTCGCAGGGCGGGCAGGCGGGAGGCCAGCCGTCGCCCATCTCTTCATGGTTTCCTTCTTTGGGCCCTCTGATCGTTTGGTTTCCTGTTGGTGCGTCTCAGTGTCCCACGTGATGGCTGTCAGCCTCCCCTTGACATGACAGAATTCTGGTTTCTCAGACTTCGGTATGTGCGGTTCCCCAAGTGTCTCTCGCTCCAAAAGCCATTGTGTTTTCATTTTTTCCTCACGCAGCCAAACTTCCCATGAGAATTATGCATGGGATGGAGGCAGCTGACAAAAGGAACTAATTCTCCTTCCCCTAGAATGCTAGAACTGGAGAGCATCCCCTGAAACTGATGGGCAGTGGATTCAGGACATAGTGGTCGCTGCAGGCATGGACAGCTTTAGTGGGGGCTTAGACAGATTCGTGGAGGAGAGCCATGGTGACTAAAGAGAACCTCCACGTTCGGGGTCAGTCATCCTCTGAATCCCAGTGCCGTGAGGCAACATCTGGAGAAGACCTCAGCCTCTCTGCCCTGTTGCTGGCCCTTCAGAGGAACTGGTTGGCCACTGTGTGAGACAGGATGCCGGACGAGATGGACCATTGGTCTGATCCAGCAGGGCTCTTCTTATGTTCTTATGAAGGCCTTGGCCTCTATGCCCTGTTGGTGGCCCTCCAGAGGAACTGGTTGGCCAGTGTGTGAGACAGGATGCAGGACTAGATAGACCACTGGTCTGATCCAGTAGGGATCTTCTGACGTTCTTCTCAGGGGAAGGCTTTGGCCTCTATGCCCTGTTGTTGGCCCTCCAGAGGAACTGATTGGCCACTGTGTGAGACAGGATACTGGACAAGATGGACCACTGGGCTGGTCCAGCAGGGCTCTTCTTATGTTCCTATGAAGGCCTCAGCCGCTATCCCCTGTTGCTGGCCCTCCAGAGGAACTGGCTGGCCACTGTGTGAGACAAGATGCTGGACTAGATGGATCACTGGTCTGATCCAGCAGAGTTCTTCATATGTTCTTAATTTCTCATTAAAATCCATATTCGCCCTGGCTATTGTGTCATGCGGATAGCCGATAGTACTAATGCTGGGCTACCTTGCAGGGCTGTTGTAGGCAGGGCTGCCCACTCTGGGTTGCAAAATACCTGGAGATTTTGGAGGTGGAGCATGAGGAGGGTGGGTTTTGGGGAAGGGAGGGACTTCAGTGCTACAGAGTCCACCTTCCAAAGCAGCCATTTTCTCCAGGTGAGCTGACCTCTGTCGCCTGGAAATCCTTAGTAATAGTGGGAGATCTCCAGCCACCGCCTGGAGGTTGGGAACCTCAGTTGTAAGGGTCACAACAACAACGATGACATAATACCTGCTCAGCCCTGAGGGAGCTGTTGATGCCTGTCGGGGAGGGAGGGTAGGCCAATAAACAGCAAACGAGCATAACAACTGAATGGGGACGGTATATACCCATAGGCGCCCCAAGCATAATATTTGGGGATGATCCGATTTTTAATTGCGTGCTTATTAATTTATTTCAAATCTGGATATCCGGCAGCTCTTAATATGTATTCTCCCGAGGCTGCTTCCAAGTCTTGAGAGTCCAACGAGTTTTCGGCGAAACAGGAAAGACAGCGATCGGACAAGCAAGACACCTGCCTCAAAGCCCTCCTGCTCAAAAGTCACGGCAGTGAAATGGCGGGGAGAAATGAATCCCCTTGCCGGTGGGTATTTTTCCATTGGCATCTAAAGCTGACACCAAGCTCGGTGCCTGGCAGAGGGCCGTGAAGGAGGAAGATCCAGATAGGGTCGCCAGGTCCGACTCAGGAAATATCCGGGGACTTTGGGGGTGGAGCCTGGAGCAAAGGCTGTGGCATCGCTTTCGTGATGTCACTAAGGTTGCTAAGTGAGGCTGACAAGCCGGAAGGGAGTCCTGGCCGTCACATTTAAGCATTCCTTTTCAATGCTTTCCCTCCATTGGAAATAATGGAGGATGGGGGCACCTAATTTTGGGGCTCATAGAATTGGACTCCCTGGTCCAATCTTTTTAAAATTGGGGGGGGGGGGGGGTTTCAGGAGAGGCACCACCAGCTATGCTGAAAATTCGATGCCTCTGCCTCAAAAAACAGCCCCCCTTTCAAGTCCCAGATACCTACAGATCGATTCTCCATTATACCCTATGGGGACCGGTCTCCATACAGTATAATGGAGTGCCCAGCAGCCACATACCCCATTTCCTGACAGCCCTGAAGTGGGGGGAGGGGCACCAAACCAAGCGATCCCCTGCCCCCAACTGGGGATTGGCAGCCCCCAGTCCTACAGCCGTGGTGGGGCATTCAGGGGCGGTGCCCCCTCATTCATGGCCCTTGAAGAAGACCCTTCTCTTCTTCGCCTGCCTGCTGGTGGGATCTCTCCCCCCCCCCGCTCCCCCACCCCTCCAGATTTCCCAATACCTCACCACCCCAAATTTTCTGGCTACGCCCCTGGCAATCCTAATTCCAGACTCAAGACACCACAACAACCCTGTGGGGTAGGGCTAGGCCCCCAGAAAGTACCCATCATGTCTGAGCAGCGATTGGAATTAGGGTTGCCAGCGTCCAGGCGGGGGCTGGAGATCTCCCAGAATCACAACCCGTCTTCAGGCCAAAGCGATTGGTTTCCCTGGAGACGACAGCGGCTTCAGAGAGTGGACTGTATGGCATTCTACCCTGTTGATGCCCCTCCCCTCCCCAAACCCCGCCCTCCTCAGGCCCCACCCCCAAGTCTCCAGGAAATTTCACAGTTCAGAGGTGGTGACCCTAATTCGAAACCAGTTTCCTCTGGGACTTTCCTCCTCTTGGCTTTTGAACGTTTTCCCGCTGCCCATTCAGCTCCAGGTTGTCTCACTGCATCATCGATCGCCCCACTCCGGTGATAGGCATATCGTCATGACACACCCCAGCACACCTTCCGAATTCCCTGCAGTGTGGGAGAGCGAGGGTGACTCAGAGGCTGAGAGATGTGACTCAGGAAGTCCCTGGTTTACCTCCACTAGAAATCCGTAGGCAAGCTGCAAATCACTCTCACTTCGTCCCCTTCTGCAATCTGGAAACGAAATCACATTGGCCTCCCCTGCAGGGCTGTTGTAAGCAGGAGCTGAGGAGCTGCTTGTAGGACTTTGAACGTCCGGGAAATCACTGTAGGTCGCGGTGAACTGGCTGGCCGTGGGCAAATGATGAAACCGGCGAAACTCTGCTGGTTACGGACAAGAAAGGGCATTTCTCCCTCCCTGGAGGACCCCAATGGGGGTGCCAGCCTCCAGGTGGTAGCTGGAGATCTGGGATTACAGCTGATCTCCAGGTGACAGAGATCAGTTCCCCTGGAGAAAAGGGCCGCTTTGGAACTGGAAGTTGGACTTTATGGCGCTATACCCCATCGAAGTCCCTCCCTCCCAAACCCTGCTTCCCCCCCCCCCCCAAATCTCCAAGTATTCCCTAACCCTGCTCCCAAATTATGCAGGGAAACTAGAGGGTGAGAAGACAATCAAACTGCACAGTTCCCTTGGAGGTCATGGGATGCTGAAGGAGGAGGATTGGCGGGAGTGGTGGTTTCCAAGTTGACCCCCCCCCATTTAGGAGCTCTCGGCCTGCCACCCTTTCTAAGAATAAAGTGATCACCCTCCCTCCCCCAATGCAATCATGAAAGCAGCCAAACCACCAGCCTGGATGAGCAAGAGGTTTTTACCTACTCAGAGGAATTCCCAGGTTTGTGGGAGGAGGAGAATGGATTTATACCCCACCCTTCACTACCTGAAGGAGTCTCAGAGCACCTTACAATCTCCTTCCCCTCCCCACAACAGACACCCTGTGAGGTCAGTGGGGCTGAGAGAGCTCTTTCGAGAACTGCTCTTGATAGAACAGCTCTGAGAGAACTGGGACTGGCAGAAGGAGAAGGAGAAGAAGAAGAACAGAAGGAAGAGGAGCAGCAGCCAAATCGCTCCCACGTCACTTTAATGCCAGTAGCTCAGAAAGAAGAATTTTTGCTCACAAGACTCCACAGCTTAGAGGGAGCTTTGGCTAAGGCCTATATTTGGGGATACCCCATAAATATGGGTCAGGGCCGAAGTTTTGCCCCAAAGTCCAGCCCGGTAGGCTCACAGCTGGAATGCCATTTGGGGACACGCCATGCTTGCTGATGGTGACGCCAAGCAGCCACAGTTGCCAATCCGTGCCCATGAGCCGGAACAGATCTGGAAGACAATGCTTATTCAGCGGGTCCCATTGGTGCCTTCGGTGTCCGGTGAGCAAACAGCAAGACATCTGGGCATGACAGCGCACCAGGCAGAGAGGCTGGTGCAAGCTGGCAGTTTTGAGAGCGTTTGCCAGTCTCTCTTGCTGACGGGGCACTGGTGGAAAATGGCCTCAGTTATCATATTTACTTTAATGCTAGGCTTTACTCTGGCCCTCACTTCGTGTTTCAGTAGCTTGCTCCACAACAGCCATTTTGCTGCCAGCAGTGCTAACTTAGAGCAGCTTTGCGGCCATTTCTCAGCCTTCCGATTCAGCTTATCGCCACAGCGAGAGCATAAAAGCGCATAAAAACCCGAGGCGTCAAACCCAGAGCATCAAACGGCCTGTGTAAGCAAATAGCTCTTAGCAGGCATGCAGGTTTCCCAAACTGTGTTTGCAGCTGATACACCTCAATTATCCTTTCTCCCTCCAGTCTTCCAGAGGCCAGGACTGGGGCTGTGAACTGAAGATTTTAAAAACAGTCCAAGAGAGCGCTGGAAGGCAGAGCTGGGGTGAAATCTGGCACGTGAAGGGCTGGGCTAGAAAGCGGTGTTTACTTTTCAGACCCTTGTTAGATCAGTCAAATCTGGCTGGTTGGCAGTCCTCAGGTAGCTGTAATTTACGCCTTGGATGTGATGCCTTCCTTTCCAAAAAAGGCATCCTTCTATATGTTGTGTCCCCTAGCTCTTCCTGACATGGTCAACTTATGTCTGGATGGCAGCCCTTTCAACCAGGGGTCCCCCAACGTGGCGCCCTCTGACACCTTTCTGGGCGCCTGCCAAGTATTTTCAGAAAATGGGTGTTGCCCGGTGGGACTGTTGTCCAGCTGGGCTTCTGATTGCCCCCCAGGGATCTGACGGTCCGGACAAATGAAAAGAGTCTTTCGGTGGGAGCTGCCATCAAAACAGGGGCAATTTCCCCCCCTCCCAATCAAGTCAAGCTGAGTTCTGGCGACCCCTAGTGGGGCTTGAAGGCAAGGGGCCTCCAAAGGGGGCTTGCTGTATGTCTGCCTCGGCATCACAACCCTGGTGTTCCTTGGAGGTCTCCCATCCGAATCACAGTGTTGGCTTTGTTCGCTCTCTCTCTCACTCCCCTTTCCCAGTATGTTTTTTTTAATTATTCCCCTTGTCCACAGCCCTTGGGCTTCCTTTGCATGTGGCTCGGCCTCTCGTGGTGGCCCTTTTGTGGCTGCGCCCACCCCCTCGCGGTGTCAGGACTCCAGCGGTTCCCACAGGCGATGCTCTCTCTAAGCTGTGGAGTCTTGTGAGCCAGAATTCTACTTTGTGAGCCACTGGCATTAAAGTGGTGAGCGAGCGACTTGGCGACTGCATAATTTCGTTTGCTCTGGACCCACCCTTCCTGAGCGGAGACAAAAATCTGTGAGCCGGAGGCTAAAAGTCCTGTGAACTAGCTCACACTAACTCAGCTTAGAGGGAACACTGTCCACAGGCTTAAAAAAAAAAGGTTGGGGACCCCAGCTTTAGACTGTCGAGGGGGCTAATATGACTCCCTCTTTTCCGAAAAGGAAATGTCAGAAAAACAAATAGTCGCCTGGTCTTCTCCTTGACCCCCTAGTTTCTATATGTAGATATTTATTTGGTTGTTTTCTGCATTTATTATCACTTTATTGAATTTATTTACTGAATCGTGTGAAGCCTCTAGGCATGCTCGCCTCCAGGTGGGCCTGGAAATCTCCCAGCGTTACAGCTGATCTCCAGGTTACAGAGATGTTCCCCTGAACAAAATGGTGGCTTTGGAGGGCGGACTCTAGGGCATTATACCTGGCTAAGGTCCCTCCCCTCCCCAAGCCCCGCCCTCCCCAGGCTCCGCCCCCAAAGCTTGGGATTTCCCAAGCTGGAGCCAGTAACCCTCACTTTCCAGGACATCCTTGGCCACCCCAGGGAGGAGAAGAAGCCCTCCCTCTCTCAGTTGTCGTACTGGGTTGATCACAGGTTGACATCAGAGGTTTGCGTCCTTGGAGGAGAATGAAATGGCTTAGAAGTTCTGCCGCGCCCCTCCACTCCCGGAGTGAATTACAGCCCTCCCCCCAGTTAGAGTTGCCAGGTATGGGTTGGAAAAGACCTGGAGGCTTTGGGGGTGGATCCAGGAGAGGGCGGGGTTTGGGGATGGGAGGGGCCTCAGACCCTGTGAGGTAGGTGGGGACGAGAGAGCTCTTTCCAGAGCTGTCCTTGAGAGAACATCTGTGCCAGAGCTATGGCTTGTCCAAGGTCACTGAGCAGGTACAAGTGGAGGAGTAGGGAATCAAACCTGGTTCTCCCAGATTAGAGTCCACGCACTTAACCACTACACCAAAGGCAGATGGACGGTGTTGGTCGGCCCCCGTCTGCCGTCTGCCACTGCTCTGGGCCCCAAGGCCGTCTCCACCGGTTGGGGGAAGAGTCGCTTTGAAGGCTGGCAGATCAATTATTTTAAGTTGGGGTCCCATGGGAAGACCAAAACAGGGAGTCTTGGTGTCCTCGTTTGAGGAATGCATTGACTTGTAGGGTTGCCAGCTTCCAGGTAGGGTCTAGAGATCTCCCAGAATTACCCTGGGTTGCCAGCTATGGGTTGGGGCATTTCTGGAGACTTTGGGGGTGGAGCCCGGGGAGGGTGGGGTGGGGTTGGGGGAAGGGAGGGAGCTCAGCTTGGTATCAGGCCATTAAGTCCGTCCTCCAAAACAGCCCTTTCTTCCAGGGGAACTGATCTCTGTCTTCTGAAAATCAGTTGCAATTCTGGGGGGGGGGGGGTCTCCAGGCCCCACCTGGAGGATGGCCACCCTGTCTCCAGGCAACGGAGATCAGTTCCCCTGGAGGAAACGGCTGCTTTGGGAGATGGACTCTATAGGATTGTGCTCCATTGAGGTCCCTCCCCTCCCCAAAACCGCTTTCCCCAGGCTCCACCCCCCAAATATCCAGGAATTTCCCAACCCAAAGCTGGCAACCCAAGGAGGCAGACATCCCAGGATTTCTGAGAACAGCTAGAATAAACTAATTGGAGCATGGGATGCGAAGGACGCAATGCTGTCATCTTCTGTGGAAGAGAAGAGATTGGATTTATACCCTGACCTTCACTACCTGAAGGAGTCTCAGAGCAGCTTACAATCTCCTGTCCCTTCCCCTCCCCAC
Organism: Lepidodactylus listeri; assembly: GCA_029233225.1. NCBI lineage: Eukaryota > Metazoa > Chordata > Lepidosauria > Squamata > Gekkonidae > Lepidodactylus > Lepidodactylus listeri. Next base: position 10,243,570 of record JARCFY010000022.1, on the reverse strand, counting down.
AACAGACACCCCATAAGGTAAGTGGGGCTGAGAGAGCTCTTTCGAGGCCTGCTCTTGAGAGAATAGCTCTGAGAGAACTTGTGACTGACCCAAGGTCACGCCAGCAGCTGCATGTGGAGGAGTGGGGAATCAAACCCGGTTCTCCCAGATTAGAGTCCACACTCCTAACCAGTACACCAAACTAGAAATGGGGTGCTCTCTTTCTTTCCCTTGTTTTTAAAACTTAGCAAAAAACCCCAAACTTTAAATAAAACCCCTACCTTAAAAAAATCCCCCTTCAATATTCTTCTGCAGCGTCTAGGAATCTAGCAATAGAATAAGTATGCTTAAAATCTGAGTCCTTTAAGAGGCATTGAACTTTCTGACATCATCGCACAGGGCGTGTTGCATGGGAGATGCTCTATCATTTGAGGAGAAACTCTTATGGTTACCATAGAGTTTTTCCCTCAAATGATAGAGCGTCCCCCCGGGGGCTGCAGCATCTCAGAGGGCAGCCGTGTTGGTCTCCGGCAGAAGAGCTATATTCGAGTCCAGCAGCCCCCAAGAGACCAAGATTTGCAGCGGGTAGGAGATTTGGACCGATTTCCCACGAGCAGCTATGCCTCCCTCACTCTTGTTTCCCCCAGTTGCATTTGTCAATTTCACACGCTTTGCTGCATGGCCGGCCGCACTTTGACACGCATTCTGATCTCCCCTGCATCTTCTTGATCTCAAAAAACAAGGATCGAGAAGATGCGGAGGAAATCGGGGGGGGGGGATGTGGGTCAATATGCAGCCACACAGCGAAGCGTGTGAAATTGACCAATGTGACCGAAGCAAGCGGAAGAGCGAGGGCAGCACAGCGGCTTGTGGGAAATCGGTCTCGGATAGCCTAAGCACCCTCCGTCAGCTACAGCTGCAGCGCTCTCTCTCTCTCTGACTTTTTGTGGCATCACGACTTGGGCCTGCCTTGAGGGGGCCAGAGGTGGTGAGTCACACCTTGTGTGAGGCTGCACCCACCCGGGTTGAGGAGACAGCTTCCGTGCTGGAGATTAGGGGCCGCTCCCTCCCTCCTGATAAATCAGTCCGAAACCTTTCGGAAGGTATTTGCATGTCAGCAGAGCCCTGCTACAGATAAGGCTCCCGGGAGCCAAATAAGGAGAGAGAGGACACAGCAGAGAGCCGAGTTCCAGCATCCAAAACACCTCCAGCGCTGCCTGACCTTAGGGGAAGGCACTGTGCGTCTCCAGAGCCACCCTTGGCTCACTGGATATAAGCTTTTGTGTGCATGCACGCTTCTTCAGATAGATTCAGGTGGGGTAGCCATGTTGGCCTGAAGCAACAGAACAAAGTCTGAGTCCAGCGGCACCCTTAAGACCAACAAAGATTTTATTCTGGGGATCAGCTTTTGTGGGCAGGCATACTTCTTCAGATACGAGTGTGCATGCACAGGAAAGCTTATACCCAGAATAAAACGTTGTCGGTCCATTGAAGTCATTCTGGACTCCGAATGCCTTTATGCCACCACCACCCCATGCTTACCAAATACTTCAGTTTTAATGATTTCACTACGATTCACACACTTTTTATAGTCTGCCTTTCTCATGGGGACAAAAGGTGAGCGACGCAGAGTGAGTCAATGCAACCCATGAAATGGGGTGTTCAGCATTAGGGTTGTAGGAGTCTAGAACCGGCCAGAAAGAAGAAGAGATTGGATTTATACCCCGCCCTTCACTACCCAAAGGAATCTCAGAGCGGCTTACCATCTCCTTTCCCTCCCCCTCCCCCCAACAGACACCCTGTTGAGGCGGGTGGGGCTGAGAGAGCTCCCCTGAGGACTGCCCTTGAGAGAACAGCTCCGGGAGAACTTAGGACTGACCCACGGTCACCCAGCTGGCTGCATGTGGAAGAGTGGGGAATCAAACCTGGTCCTCCCGGATTAGAGTCCACGCTCCTAACCACAACACCAGACTGAACCGAAGTGGAGCATCGCTATTAACATGACATTTTAAATGGTGCAAAAATTACACAGCGGGATCCTACGTACAGCAAGGTCTGTGCAGCAGTATGGACCGCCATCCCAGATCATTTATACAAGGAAGTTTGTGAGCTCTATTGTCCACGCAGCCCTGTGCAGGAAAACCCCCTTGAAGAATACGGTTTGGCATAGTTTGCGGCCTCCTCAGACAGGCTGTTCCAAATGCAACAATTTGGGTGCTCTACCCTGCTGAGCCAGCCAGTCAAGGGGCCCTTTCTGCCCCAAAGGGCAGCCTTCCCGTCCCCACTGTGTTGCCTTAGAACTGGTTTAATATTTTATGTTTGAAATTTTTGATACGTTCTGATATTGTGTTGTGATCCGCCCTGAGCTCGCTTGTGGGGAGGGCAGAATAAAAATCTGAAGAAGAAGAATAGTAATGCCTTCTTTGCGGTGTCCTCCGGGACTGGCCCGATCTGTCAGAAAATCCCCGGCATTCTCACCACACTACCTTTCCCAGGATTCACTGGGGGGAAGGCCAGGACAGTGAAGCGGCTTCAAGAGCGTCATTCAGGGTTGCCAGGCTTGGGGTCAGGGCCTGTGGAGGCTTGGGGTCAGGGCCTGTGGAGAGGAGATTTGAGGGAGGGGTTGTGCCCAGGATCTGTGGTAGACCATCGAGCCGGTCCCCTGAAGCGGCCGCTTTCTCCTGGGGGGCTGGCCTGCGTAGTCTGGAGATCGGTTGTCATTCTGGGCGAACATCAGGCCCCGCCTGGAAGGTGGCAACCTGATGTGCCGTTGCTCCATGCCGTGTTGGCTATCGAATGCCAATGACCTGCCTGCCGTGTTGCGTCTGTTTGCAGAAGTTGGGGGTTCCCGTCATCCGGTGTCGCTTTTGGAGCTCCGTGTGGTATTTTATTTTTTGGCGTGTCTCTCCTTGACCAGGTGCCTGAACACTCTCCTGAAAAAGCATTTTTGTTGTTCAGTTGAGTCTAACTCTTCGCGACCCCGTAGACCTCATCACACCAGGTCCTCCTCCGGAGTTTGCCCAACTTCATGTTCGTTGCACCGATGACACTGTCTAACCATCTCATCCTTTGCCGTCCCCTTCTTCTCAGACCTTCAGTCTTTCCCAGCATCAGGGTCTTCTCCAGGGAGTGCTCCCTTCTCATTGGGTGGCCAGAGTATTTGAGCTTCAGGCTCTGGCCTTCCAGGGAACAGTCAGGGTTGATTTCCTTTAGGATTGGCTGATCTGATCTTGCAGTCCAAGGGACTTTAAAGAGTCTTCTCCAACAACATCATTCGAATACATCTATTCTTCAGCGCTCAGCCTTCCTTATGGTCCAACTCTCACCGCCATACATCACTTTTTGACCATAACCGACTTTTGTTGGCATACAGCAAGGAAACAAATAAATGCCCTGCGTGGCCTTCAGTCTGAATATATGAGAAGACCTCAGGGTGGCGCTGTTTAGGCCCCCCCCCTTTCCTATTTCAGAGGAGGAGGAGGCAAAATTCTCCGCAGTCTTGGATATGTTCAGGGTTGCCTTGCAGAAAGAAAACAAAAAGTATTGAGAGCTTTTTAAGTCCCTCACAAGCAAGCTTGCCAGGTTCAGTTGGCGTTACCTCTCCCTCCACACTTCTGGCTGGGTTTCCCTTATACTGGCAGGAAGAGGAGAAAGTCCAGTTTGTGTTGTGTGTGTGTGTGTGTTACACCCATATGTTGTGCATGCATGTGTGGAAAGCGCCACCAAGCTGCAGCTGACTTCTGGCAACCCTGTAGGGCTTTCAAGGGAAGAGTCAGACTGAAGTGCTTTGTCCACTGCCTGCCTCTGCGTAGCAACCCGGAACTTGGTGTTCTCCCATCCAAATAATAACCGGGGCCAACCCGACTTAGCTTCTGAGACCTCTGAGATCGGGCTAGCCTGGGATGTCCAGGTCAGTGCACCCATGTGTATTATACAGACATTTTTATTGCTGTTTTCATGACTAGTAGAACACGGATCTCTTCAGATCAGAGCTAGGGCGGCCAGGCACCCCCTGGCCACTGCTGGGGTGGGGGTGGGGGGTCAGTGTTCCTTCTAAGCTGAGTGTGCGCTAGCTCACAGTTTTCTAGCCTCCGGCTCACCCATTTTTGTCTCAGCTCAGGAAGGACAGCTCCAGAGCAAACTGATTTATGTAGCAGCCAAATTGCTTGCTGACAACTTCAATGCCGGTAGCTCGCAGAGAAGAATTTCTGCTCACCGGACTCCACAGGTAAGAAGGAGCATTGGCAGGGGTGCCAGCTCCTGGTTGGGAAATGCCTGGAGATTTGGGGGTGGAGCCTGGGGAGGACAGGGACCTCAGTGGGGGACAAAGCCTCCATTTTGCCCAGGGGAAACTGATCTCTGTCGCCTGGAGGAGAGCTGTGATTCTGGGGTATCTCCAAGTCCAACCTGATCTCACCCCTGCCATTTTGGCCCCTGCAGGATGGCTGTGCTTGATTTCATTATTAAATTGTTAAGATCCTACTGGGTTTTGTGGCTTGGCGAGTCCCCAGAATGCACCGCTGCAGGCCATTTCAGGAGATCCGGATGGGCGTCGCAGTGCTCCCTCTAAGCTGGGGAGTCCCGTGAGCCAAAATTCTACCTTGTAAGTGACTGGCATTAAAGTTGTGAGTGAGCGATCGGTTTGCTCTGGAGCCACCCTTCCTGAGCGAAGACAAACAGGTGTGAGCCGGAGGCTTAAAACTGTGAGCTAGCTCACACTAATGCAGCTCAGAGGGAACCTGGGTGTTGAGAAAGTATCTCTGCAGCTAACAGCAGTTTCATCAGCATTCCCGGCAAAGCAGACTCGGAGGAACTCAGCTTGGCTGGCAGAGGAGGGAGGCGGAGACTTCAGAAGGTCCAGAGGGGAGGGCCGACATCAGCACCACTCCTCTTCCCCCCCCCCATCTGAGAAAAAAAAAGGGAACCTCTGGGAGGAAATTGCTGCTGGCTGAGTCGGACAGCCCTGGCCGGCTCGGAATGACTAAGTCTGGCAGGGCTACCTGCCTGCTCTTTTTCCTTTTATGGTGGATTCGAGAGGCCGAAGGGAAAGCGGTTCTTGGAGCAGCCGAATGAGGATCCACCCTGACCTTGTGATACAAGAGGAACTGGCCTTCGTGTGCCACCAGAGGGAGAGGGGAAGGGTGGGGCCCTTTCACTCCCTCTCCCCCCCCCCCAGGGACCATCCATGCACAGAGAGCGTGTGTTCCGGCTACTGGTGCGCTTGCAGTTGCGAAAGAGCTGCAAGCAGGCCTCTGGGCCGTGCCTGTGCATTTAGTGTTCCGTGCACACTTACTGCACCAGCAGTTTGTGAATGGGGACGCATGGGTGCATGAGCGAGCGAGCAAAACATTTCTGTCCGGCCTCGGACTGCGCTGCTGGACGTTTGCGTCAACTCCGCCAGTGCTCCTTCGAAGCTGTGGGGTCTTGTGTGCGAAAATTCTACTTTGTGAGCTACTGGCATTAAAGTGGTGAGCGAGCAATTTGGCTCCTGCATACATTGGTCTGCTCTGGAGCCGGAGCTGCATTATCCAGAAGGCTAACTGGGCCAAAACCCAGGGGACCTGTGGGGACTCGGGACCCATCACTGTTATTTTCTCTTCTTAGACAGCCTTTAAAGTCGCCAGAGGGGCCCCAAAATACCTGGAAGCCCAGGGCCCCGGTTGTGGGTTAATACGGCCCTGCTCTGGAGCCATCCTTCCTGAGCCGAGACAAAAACGTGTGAGCCAGAGGCGAATAAACTGTGAGCTAGCTCCCACTGACTCAGTGTAGAAGGGACACTGCAGTCTCCCGACTGATCCGAACCGACTCCCCAACTCCTTCTGAGCCGCAAAGCTCGCTGGGTGCCTTTGAGCGGGCAAGTCCTTCTTTCTCACAAGGTCCTTGGGAGGATAAGTACCCTTTGCTCCTAGCCGAAAGGGCGGGGCGCCTCGCACGACCGGCATGCTGGACCCCCCCGGGGCAGGAACATCCCAGAGAAGGGGCCCTTCTGGCGCTACTGACGTGCTATTAGTTACGTTCGCATCTCCGCTGTCAACATAGTTTGCCTCCACGACACTCCTGCGAGGAATGGCACCAGTAATGCTGGGTTCTGGATGTACAATTGAGGCCGAGAGGCGGTTTCCTTAATGAGGTGACTGGCCCAGAGCCATGTGGCAGGTGTGGGGCTCCTCCTCGCGTCCAGCCCTGCCACCAGCGGCCCTGCCCATGGGTCCCAGGATCTGCTGCTGAGCAGGCAAGATGGACACACAAAGTTGCGTGATTTCAAATCAGGCCAGCAGTTCATCAGGGTCCATGTTGTCTGCTCAAACGGGCAGTGGCTCTGCGGGGACTCCAGCTGAGGTCTTTCACATCAGTTACACCAGTTCGGTGTAGTGGTTAAGAGCGGCGGACTTTAATCTGGAAGAACTGGATTTGATTCCCCACTCCTGCACGTGCAGCCAGCTGGGTGACCTTGGGTCAGTCACCAGTTCTCTCAGAGCTGTTCTCACAGGGGCAGTTCTGGAAAGAGCTCTCTCAGCCTCACCTACCTCGCAGGGTGTCTGTTGTGGGGAGGGGAAGGGAAATAAGATTGTAAGCCACTTGAGACTCCTTCGGGTAGCGAAGGGCGGGGTATAAATCCAATCTCTTCTTCTTTCCTCTGCATCACCTAGTTGTGTGTGGTCTGTGTGTAGTGTATTTAAACACGTGCTTGATGTTTCTGAATGCCCACGATTGAAACTCGTGTACATCGGAACCCCCCTTTTTTACAGGAGTTCAGGAAGCGTTGCAGGAGTAACTATGCCATTCAGAAACCAGCGCGGGCGTGGTGTGTGTACATTTAATCCGGGGGACTTTCTGGGTGAGACAAAGTGAAAGCTTTCATGCGCATCCCTGAGATGTCACATCTCAAAGTTCTTCACACATTGCAGAAGGCAGCATGCGCGCTGGGTAGGGTACCTGGCATCCTCTCTATCGGCACACACATTCTCCCCCCCCCCCCCCCCCCAAAATAACACCTCCCACCTTCAGATACTAACAGTTGTAGCAGCGGGTATAAGCTTGGAATGGAACACGTTTTTGTTTCCTCTCAGTATCATAAATACGGAATTATCAATACTTTATTATAAATACTGAACGTAATGCGAGGAATATTGGAATGTTTTGCTGCATCCACCTTAAAAAAAAGAAAAGAAATGCTGTTAAGTGACCTCCACACCTGAGAAGAGAGGACAGAGAGTATCGGTTGACTTCCCACAATTAGAAAAGATACCTTTACACCTTTATCTGCTATTTTGACATATTGATTGCTTTACAACTGTTGACCTTTATAACTTTAGCTTGTTATTTAGCTCTGTCTTGGCACATCTTCGTTGTGGTACATGTTAATTTGCTGCTCAGCCCCTGTCCGTAAATCTGAACCTTAGCTATCATTCCAATATATCTGGAAAAGTGTGCATACACAGGAAAGCTCATACCTTGAATAAAACTTTGTTGGTCTTAAAGGTGCCACTGGACTCTAAATTTGTTCTGCTTCTAGCCCTGACATCTGTAGAGGGAACTCGGGGAATATTCAGTCACCATCGACTCAGAAAGGGAAACCGAATGCTCCCTCTAAGCTGTGGAGTCTTGTGAGCAAAAATTCTACTTTGTGAGCTGCTGGCATTAAGGCTGTGAGCGAGCGATTTGACTACTGCAGAAATCAGTTTGCTCTGGAGCCATCCTTCCTAAGCTAAGGCAAAAATGTGTGAGCCGGAGGCTAAAGAACTATGAGCCAGCTCGCACTGTCTCAGCTTAGACAGAACACTGGGTCAGGGGCCGCTGTTCCATGAGCACATGGTCTCACTCATGGGTCATATGCACGCTGCAGATGACAGATCATAAGGAATGTTGGCATATTATAGACATTCTAAACTGGTTTCCCCATGATGGACTCCCCCCGCTCAGTCTGAACAGTGAATTCTGGGAACTGTAGTTCTTTGTGGGTGCCCCGGGCTCCATGTCAAAGTTCTCAGGAGAAAGGTGAACACGTTGTTTGGTCCGAGGAGCGTCCCGACACCATCATTGGCCATCGGGAGCAGCCAGGCCAAAAAAGGAGGGCAAGAACTCCCCACCACCTCCAGCCTGGTTCCGCTGCTGTTTGGAGTGGCCAGATTTAGGCTGGAGAGAGGGAGAGAGGAGGATGTGGGAGAGAGACCGAAAACATTCCCGAGATGGGAAGAGAGGGAGAGAAGCAAGACTTGGGGGGGGGGGCAAGGAAAGGGGGGAGCGGCCTGTATGCTTTGCGGTGGTCAGAGGAAGTGTCAGTTGGTGAGTGGGGGGAGATAGATGGTGGTGTAAAAGAGCAGGCGTGGAAAGTCCCCAAGAGAGAGCCATGGATTTGGGGGCACCGAGCCTCAGTGGCGGAGGCAGGTCTGAGACCCCCTGCCTTCCAATCGCCTCCCCCTCCTCGGCCTCCCTCCCAGCCCCTCCCCCCCCTGGAAATGCATCACACATGTTGCAAGTTCGGCATTCTTTGCATTCTCCGCTCCTTCCCCACTCGCCTTCCACCCTGGGGAAAGCGCTCCGAATTGCGTCCATTTATGGAGAAGAGAGTGGGTCAAGCCGGCAGGGTTAGGAGAGAGACCAGGGAAAGGGACAGTCAGTCGGTCAGGGAAGGGGGAAGACAGGGTCCCATCAAACCCTCCCCCAAGGGAGGCAGGAGTCATCGGGACTGAAAGTGAATGCTTGGATGATCTGGAGTCTTTAGAGACCCTCTGCATGTTAGATCCCCTGGGAACAGGCATGGCCCTGCAGGGCAGAGGACAGATCCCCAAGGCCTCCAGAAGTGCGTAGAACAGGTGACTCCAGGGTGTGGAGAGAGAAAGCTTCGTTGGCCTTCAAGGTCCCACTGGACTCAAACTTTGTTCTGCTGCTTCAGACCAATACGGCGACCCCACCTGAATCTGTCTGAGGAGGAGGAAGAGGAGACTGGATTGATTGATTGATTATTAATTCACGTTTTTACCCTGCCCTCCCCACAAGCAGGTTCAGGGCAGCTTACAAACGGCACGCATAGTGCCTACACCAGATAACAATTTAAAACAGTTAAAAAGACATTTCAAAATACATTTCTCTCCCGCCCTTCACTCGGAGTCCCAGAATGGCTTACAAACCCCTTCCCCTCCCCACAACGGACCCCCTGTGCAATGCTCCCTCTAAGCTGTAGAATCCTGTGAGCAACAATCCTACTTTGTGAGCTACCGGCATTAGAGTTGGGAGGGAGCAATTTGGCTGCTGCATCAGTTAGTTTGCTCTGGAGCTGTCCTCCCTGAGCCAGGACAAAACTATGTCAGCCGGAGGCTAAAAAACTGTGAGCTAGCTCACACTACCTCAGCTTAGAGGGAACCAGGGGTGGTTTCGAGCAGGAGCGCGCAGGAACGACATTCCGGGAGTAACAAGCCCAGGAGTGGGCACATATGGTGATGTGCTGTGGGGAAAAGCAAAAGCATGCTAACTTGATCTGTATTTCCATGCTTGTTGTAGGGCAGCTTCCCTGCAAGAGCAAAGGAAACCTAGAGTGTCTTTAGCCAAAGTGTAAAGCTGACTCGCCAGCTCTGAGTTGGGAAATACCTGGAGATCTTTGGGGTAGAGCCTGAGCGGTGGGTGTTGCCTTCTGACACACTTCCGGAGAGTTCAGGGGGTGTGGCATAAGCAAATAAGTTATGCTAATGCATTATGCTAATGAGCTCCTGTGCCTCTTTTTCTGTGAAATGACCCCTGGAAGGAACACTGCCTGTGAAGTAGGTAGGACTGAGAGAGCTCTTAAGAGAACTGCTCTTGAGAGAACAGCTCTGAGAGAACTTGTAACTGACCCCAGGTCACCCAGCCGGCTTCATGTGGAGGAGAATTTGGGAATCGAACCCGGTTCTCCAGATTGGAGTCCGCCACTCTTAACCACTACACCATGGAAGCTGCTCCTTCAAGACCCATTTTCTTGCTATGAGAAACCAGGTAATTTCCCTGCGTCCCTATTTTATTCCCATGTGCAAAGCCTGTCTGAAAAGGTCGCTGGGATTCAAACATTTCTGCAGCCCAAAATAAGACACAGGCCGCCCTCAGTCACAGATCCGTACCACTGCCCACTGTGCACCGTCTCACAGATGAAAAATTCCCGGGCGAGTTTGCAAACTGAGCATGAGAGAGCCGGAGGGTTGAGGAGTTGATCCGGGCACTTCCTGTAGCCCAGCATGCTCTTCAGCACTGTGCTAGGCAGGGATGCCAGCCTCCAGGTGGGACCTGGGGACCCCATGGGATTACAGCTCATCTCCAGACTGCAGAGAGCTCTGAGAGAGCTGCGACAGACCCAAGGTCACCCAGCTGGTGCCACTCTTAACTGCTACACCGAACTGGCTGCATGGAGAGAGAGTCAGTATTGGGATGGATACGTAGCAGAGCTGGCCTACTTGATCTGGACCTTCATCTTCCTGCCACAGGGTGACTCCTCTACCATCTAACCTCTTTGGCAGTTTGCAGAATAGAGTTGCCAACCTCCAGGTGGCACCCAGAGATCTCTCGCTATTCTAATGGCTCTCCAGATGACTAAGATCAGTCAGAAAATGGCAGCTTCAGAGGGCGGAATCTATGACATTATAACCCTGCAGAGCTCCCTCCCCAGACTCCACCCCCCAGCTCTCCAGGACTCTAATCTGTGGGATTTATCCCCATTCCTCAGGGCCTGCAAAACGGAGCCGTTCGGCCCGGCCTTTGGGTGAGGCAACGAGCGTTCCAGAAAAAAGCTGGGCCCCCCCGCTGAAGATCCCACCTTATGCAGCCCCAGAGGATACACAGAAAACAGCGAAGAACAACAGCTATAAAAACACGAATAAGGAAACAATATAGCTGTTAAACGCTTACAGAAATCCATACAATAAAGATTTTAATCCAAAATCAATACTATTAACAATACAGGTCCATAAATGTAACAACAACGAAGTGTCCGGTAATCATTTTTGTTTCTAGGAGTCTTCATCAGGATGAGACCATCATCTGCACAATATTCATATGGGAAAAAATTCCCAAAAGAGTCCAACTTTCTCAAAGGAGCATTCTTAACCTCATTGCAAAGAACTCTTAAGTAGAGCTGCACATGGCATGAATTCTTGATGATACAGCCTCGGTTTTCAGCGACGCCAGTATTGGGATACATAGGGCTGATGTTTATTGTTGTAATGCTGTTCTGTTGGTTTTAATCGATTATTACTATTTTATCTTGTCGTGATGTTGTAAGGCCTAAGTGCAAACTGTGATCTGCCCGGAGCCCGTTCGTGGGGAGGGCGGAATAGAAATGGGAAGATGCTTCCTCTAAGCCATGGAGTCTTGTGAGCAAAACTTCTACTTTGTGAGCTGCTGGCATTAAGGTTGGGAGCGAGCGATTTGGCTACTGCATAAATTAGTTGGCTCTGGAGCCATCTTTCCTGAGCCAGAGGCTAAAAAAGTGTGAGCTAGTTCACACTAACTCAGCTTAGAGGGAACACTGGTAAAGACATACATACATACATACATTTCCTAACCCACTGCTGGCAGCCCTAGAAAGCAAAAAATGTGGTGATGGTGGAATTTCTGCAATGCTGGGGAGGGTCTATCCACCGCAGAGAGAGTCTCCAGCTTGGAGATAAGTAGATGGAGAAGCTAACCCACCAGCTCTTGAAAAACAGAGTGGGGAAATCCCTGGTTGAAGTGAGCAGCGTGCGGGCACCTAGAGCCATCCCACGGGGAGCTGGAAGTTTGAGTGGCTGAAGGAAAACAAGTGGTTTGTCGCTTTCCCCCTCTGCCCCCTCAAAAACATGCACTCTCACTCGCATGTATGCAGGCCACCCTTTAGTCTCAAACTCGTGGCAGGGCTAGAATGCCTCGGGCTCTGGGCAGAGGAAGCCAAAACGAGCTCGGTGTGTTGGATTTCATAGAATCATAGAATTGGAAGGGACCTCCTGGGTCATCTAGTCCAACCCCCTGCACAATGTAAGAAATTCACAAATACTCCCCCCCCCCCCCCGCACACCCTCAATGACCCCTGCTCCATGCCCAGAAGAAGACAAAAAGCCTCCAGGATCCCTGGCCAAACCGGCCTGGAGAAAAAGGGCTTCCTGACCCCAAAGTGGTGATCAGCATTTCCCTGGGCTTGTAAGAAAGGGCCAGGAGAGGAGTGCCCAGGCGAGGGATTGGCTGTGCCTTACAGGGCATTTGGTCCCTCAAGGCCCGGGCTGCTGAGCCACACACACCACACACACATCCCGGCCAGTGCCGTCCTTATCTTGGCACCGTTCTGCCACCCCACCGCAAACAGCATCCACTGAATAGCGGGGAGCTGTGCCCAAAGCGCACCCCCCCACACACACACACAGTTTGTAGCACCATTTGTTCAGACTGGCACATTCTTTGCTGTTGCCATAGGAGATTGAGACTGGGAAGGGCAACCACGAAGGAGCGAGAAAAGATTCTGAAGTGTAGGGATGTGTCGCCGAGGTCCAAGATTGAGTTAATTCATGCCACGGTATTCCCTAGTACTATGCACAGAGAATGAAGAAAGCCGATAGGAAGAAAGCTGATTCCTTTGAAATGTGCTGTCGGAGGAGGGCTTTACGGAGACCGTGGACCACCAGAGAGGCAAATAAGTGGATTCTCGGTCAAATTAAGCCTAGACTCTCCCTAAAAGCTAAAGTGACCAAACTGGGGCTATCGTACTTTGGTCACATTGTGAGAACTTAGGAAGATCATGGGACGGAGGGCAGGGAGGGTTACCTCAGTGCTGAGTTCTTGTGGCCCTTTCTTACACACCAAGTTGATCGCCACCTCGGGGTCAGGAACACTGTTTCCTCTAAGCTGAGGTCGTGTGAGCTAGCTCACAGTTCTTTAGCCTCCGGCGCACCCATTTTTGTCTTCGCTCAGGAACGACGGCTTCAGGGCAAACTAATTGATGCAGGAGCCAAATCGCTCGCTCCCAACTTCAATGGCAGTAGCTCACAAAGTAGGATTTTTGCTCGCAAGACTCCACAGCTTAGAGGGAGCATTGGTCAGGAAGCAATTTTTCTCCAGGCCAGGGATCCTGGAGGGTTTTAGTCATCTTCTGGGCATGGAGCAGGGGTCACGGGGGGTGTGGGGTGGGAGGTAGTTGTGAATTTCCTGCATCGTGCAGGGAGTTGACCCTGGAGGTCCCTTCCAACTCTATGATCCTATGAAGACAAGAGTCACTAGGAAAGACAACGATGCTAGGAAAAGTTGAAGGCAGCCGTAAAAGAGGAAGACCCTACATGAGATGGACGGACTCGATTGAGGAAGCCATCGCCCTCCGTTTGCAAGACCTGTTAAGGATAGGACATTTTAGTGGTCATTAATTCATAGAGTTGCCATCGGTTAGACGGGACTCGTCGGCACTTGATATGTGCACACCCATGCGCTCATGTGTTTTGAAAATGGCTGCTCTGTTTGGACAACAAATGCGGAGATGCTCTCAAGCAGCACACGTATTCAAGTGTTTCGTGGGAAGACGTCTTTTGTCCTGGGTGCCTTTTATAATTTAATAAATAAGCAAATAAATCCGGCTCGTTTGAAGCTCTGAATCATGTATGCATTTTGCAAACACTGAGGGATCGTGGGCCTCTCTGCTTCATTAACATAGTACAGGCAGATTGTGAAACGGGTTTCCTGGCAAAAGTTAAGCAAGGCTTTTTCTTTGGGTACACAGAAGACGCTGCTGCAACCCTCGTTCCAGCGCTTAATGGCCACGGCTTCGATGGAGACCTCTCTCCCCAAGCCTTTGCCGAAGATGACGCTGTGAACGATCAAACGAATTTTCGAGCTCCTTCCGATGATGAAACGTTGTGATCCGTCATCGCGAAAGGGGACCTGTCCAGGAAAGGCAAGCCTGCGAGCCAGTTTGGCAACCGTTCAAGGGACCGGATGGGGGCCTCAGCTTGCGATAGCCTTGGGTGTCCTAAGCCGCCCCAACTGGAAACTTGGTACAATTTTTTTTTGAAGGAAAGCATACAGAAATGACTTTGGTCGCCCTGCTTTCCATTGTTACTGCTTTCCCTATTGTGTTCAGAGAGCTGTCAATTGATACGTGCCTGGATGAGAACGGGAGATGGGGCAGGTTCACCTGTGTTTTGGCCAGCCTGGAATCTGGTCCCTCTTAAACACAAAGGAGGAGTTTTAGGAGCGCAGCCAGTCCGAGTCCTTCTACATCTCCAAGAGCATTGCTGCTTTCCAACCTGCACAACTGGCCAGCGTGGTATAATGGTTAAAGCAGAGGTGTGAAACTCATTTGTTACAGGGGCCAGATCTGACATACATGTCACTTTGTCAGGGCAGGTCATGTGTACCACAAAATTTAACACCAGGTGTCAGAGATATAAACTTTATAAAGGACACACGCAAACCAAATTAACAATTTTTTTTTTACTCAAAATACAAACAAAAGCAATTGATTCCTAGCACTGAAAGCAATCGGGGTAGTGGGGAACCCACAACCCCGCCCCCCAATAAATGTAATTAATCATAAGCAAGACTAGGTTTTTTCCTAAGGGATACCATAAAGCAGGTAGTGCCTTACATTTCCATACATACCAGTTGTTTGCGGGCCGGGTAAGAGCCCTGGATGACACCTCTGGGTTAAAGTGTCGGACTAGAATCTGGGAAGCCCAGGTTCAAATCCCTACTTGTGCCATGGAAACTTGCCAGGTGATCTTGGGCCACTCACACACTCTCAGCCTAACCCACCTCACAGGGTTGTTGTGAGGATAAAATGCAGGAGAAGAGAACGATGTAAGCCACTTTGCCTCCCTGTTGGGGCGGAAGGTGGGATATAAAGGAAATAAACAAATGGAGTGTATGGTACACTGGCCCAACCCAGTACGAACCCACCATCGGCCTTTGCACCACTGGGAGACAGGCACCGGCCCGGAACTGGCTGTGCCCCATGGGGCATCTGAAATTGTGGACTATTTTCCCACCAACAAGAAACTGAACTGTGGCACTGGTCTGTCACTAGGAGCGCCTGGAAAATGGTACATCTGTATGTCTTCCCATCAGAACAGAAATGGTACTGCAAAAGGACTAGGTTGAGGGGGGACAGGATTGCTCTCTTGAAGTCTTTGAAGGGCTGTCCCTTGGAGGAGGGCAGGGAGCTGTTCCTGTGGGCAGCAGAGGAGAGGACTCACAAGAACGGGTTTAAAAGAAGGGTGGGAAGGTACCATCTGGATATGAGGAACTTTTTTTTACAGTCGGAGTTGTGCAACAGTGGAATTGGCTGCCCAGTGAGGTGGTGAGCTCCTCCTCCCTGGCAGTCTTTAAGCAGCGGCTGGACAAACCCTCGTCAGGGATGCTCTAGGCTGATCCTCCACTGAGCGGGGGGGTGGACTAGATGGCCTGTCTGGCCCCTTCCAATTCTGTGAGTCTGTGATTCTATAGCTATGTTACTACTGCAATGTTCCCTCGAAGCTGAGTTTTTAGCCTCTGGCTCACCCATTTTTGTCTTCGCTCAGAAAGGATGGCTCCAGAGCAAACTAATTGATGCAGGAGCCCGATCACTCGCTCACAACTTTAATGGCAGTCGCTCGCCAAGGAGAATTTTTGCTCACTCACCTCAGAGGGAGCATTGGTTACTAGTAGGTCTACGCCAGCCGCAAAGCAGAAGTTGGTACCCATGCAATCTAAGAGCACACCTGGAAAGGATGGAAAGCCAGATGTTCTCCGTTTCTTCCTTGAAATGGGGGATGGAAATGTACCAAAAATAGCAAAGCACCTCAACACAAGCTAGAAACCATCAGCTTCCCCCACCCTGAGGACAGAGTTCCCCCCCCAAAAAAAAATTCTTAAAAATGGAACAAACTAACCCATAAGATATCTCTGAAGTTGCTATCAAGGTCTTCATCCCTCCCCCCCTCCCCCATCAATCTAATTTCAGAAGGAAAACAGAAAACCAGGGCTATTCTTGAGCAGGAACGCACAGGAACGGAGTTCCGGCTGGCTTCCGAGTTGGCCACGCCTACAGCCCCCCCCCCGGGTTCCCCAGGCGCCTCGCAAGCCGCGGGGCGCCTGGAGAAGTCAAGCTGATCCAGGGAGGGAAGGCAGTTTAAACTGCCCCTGCTCCTCGGGTTCCCCAGGCGCCCCACAGCTGTGGGGCGCCTGGGGAACCTGATCCTGGGAGGAAGCTGTGCTGTCAGGGGTGTGGCCTATTATGCTGATGAGTTCCTGCTGGGGTTTTTTTCTACAAAAAAAGCCCTGCAGAATACTAACTGGATCCTGTTCCAGAGTTCTTGAGGAGGAGGGCTCCTCCAGGTACCCCGGCCAAAGCCATTAAAGATTTTAGCCCTAGTATTTTCCCTTGTGCCTAGGTGGTCTTCAAAATAATTTCAGAACACATATTAGATGCTCTTCTCAGCTTAGCCCCATGAACAGAGCAGGCACTGCGTGTTGAACTAAGTGAATTTTCCAAACAATCTTCAAGGGAAGTTCCCCTGCATAATTTTTTGTGGCAGTAGTCTAGCTTGGATGTCCCTAAATAACAAGAGCCTTGGCCCTGCCTCCTTTCTCGCCACTGTGCCCAGGCTTGTAAGTTTCACTTCCCTATTTCAACAGCTCTCAGCCACCCTAAATCTTGCTGTCAGAGAGAGAGAGAGAGAGAGAGAGAGAACAGAGATTGGATTTATACCCCGCCCTTCACTACCCGAAGGGGTCTCAGAGCAGCTCACAATCTCCTTTCCCTTCCCCTCCCCACAACAGACACCCTGTGAGTTAGGCTGGGCTGAGAGAGCTCTTTCAAGGACTGCTCTTGAGAGAACAGCTCTGAGAGAACTTGTGACTAACCCAAGGTCACGCCAGCGGCTGCATGTGGAGGAGTGGGGACTCAACCCCAGTTCTCCCCAATTAGAGTCTGTGCTCCTAACCGCTACACCAGACTGGCTGTCTCTCAGAGGTGGGTCTTAGCAGCAAGCAAGAGCTGGACATAAGAAATACGGTTGCCATTCAGGCAAACCTGCACCCGCCTGGGAAGACTCTATAGGAATTCCTGGTCAGAAGCAGGTGATGGCCGGCTTGGGGTGTGTGGAGCCTGGGGACACTTCAGCACTTTAGGGAACCTCCCTGATGGCTTACTGGATGGGAGAGCAGGACCAACACGTTTTCTGGACGGTGCCAGCAGTCTTGCTTTCCCCTCCCTGTGCCAGAACCTCCCGCCCAGAAAAGCCATTTATTTATTTAGAAGATCTGCACCCTGCCTCCCTGGCGACCTGCTCCGGGTAGTTAAGGGCAACAAAGTAAAAACAACAACTCAACAACAGCACTGAACCGCCTCCCCCGGCAGGAAAAGAGTTCCAGTCGAGCAATCATAACATCACCAGCAAACGAAAGCAATGCAAAAATAATTTGAGGCACAACGAGAGTTGGGCAGGGTAGAGGCCAGAAAATAAGGCCAGGTTCCGAACCAGATGGGATAGCAGAATCAGAATCAAAAGCCCAGGGTAAGCAGTTTGAACCCGACTCCTGAACAGCAGCAGGGAAGAGGCTGGGTGAGCCTCGCGAGAGAGGGAGTTCCAAAGGCAAGGGGCCACCACTGAAAAGACCCTGTCTGCGATTGCTCCCTGGAGGGTAAAGAATGCAAAGCTCGAGATTCTCAGTGTGGCAAGCTGAACGATCCAGGAGGACACCCTCCATAGGTACCCTGGTCCCAACCTGCTTAGGATCTTAAAGGCTCTCCTTCTTCAAGAAGCCAGGAGCCAGCCGTTGAGGCCTGGACTGCACATTCAAAAAGAATGCCTTGGCTGAATGGATGGCGCCACTTCAGTGTGTGGATTGGGGAAGCCAGTTTTGAAAGGTCCTTTGGATTTATATATATTTTTAAACTCTATGCTCAGCAGCAAAAGGGGAACAAAAAAGCGAAGCTCTTGACTCACTGGGCATTTTTTCTGTTTTCCAAGCGAGGATTTCCCCTCATCTTCCACCCTGCTGTGTGCAGCAGTGCAGCCACATTCTATGGCAGCCCTTCCTTTTTCCTGCCTCCATCTCCCAAACATGGGAATGAACTGAACTGAAACTTGGAACCGGGGGTGGGGGGGGTGGGGGGGGGATCTGACTGCTGGCCCTTCGTCTCTGAAGGTTTTGTTTTGCATCTTCTTTGAATGTTGGCTGTAAGCCTCTTGGGGGCAAGATCCGTTGTTGTGTCACTTGAAGCACGGGGTGGTACTTAGGGCTGCAAGATCCAGGTTGGGAAACTCCTGGAGATTTGGGGGTGGAGCCTGGGGAGGGCCAGTTCAGTGCAGTGGTTAGGAGCACAGACTGTAATCTGGGAGAACCAGGTTTGATTCTCCACTCCTCCTCCACATGCAGCTGCTGGTGTGACTTTGGGTCAGTCACAAGTTCTCTCAGAGCTGTTCTCTCAGGAGCCGTCTTTGGAAGAGCTCTCTCAGCCCCACCTACCTCACAGGCAGTGTTCCCTCTAAGCTGAGTCAGTATGAGCTAGCTCACAGTTTTTAAGGCTCTGGCTCACACATGTTTGTCTTCGCTCAGGAAGGATGGCTCCAGAGCAGTGTTCCCTCTAAGCTGAGTTAGTGTGAGCTAGCTCACAGTTTTTTTAGCCTCTGGCTCACACATGTTTGTCTTCGCTCAGGAAGGATGGCTCCAGAGCAGTGTTCCCTCTAAGCTGAGTCAGTGTGAGCTAGCTCACAGTTTTTTTAGCCTCTGGCTCACACACGTTTGTCTTCGCTCAGGAAGGATGGCTCCAGAGCAAACTAATTTATGCAGGAGCCAAATTCCTCACTCACAACTTGAATGCCAGGAGCTCAGAATGTAGAATTCTTGTTCACAAGACTCCACAGCTTAGAGGGAGCGTTGCTCCAGAGCAAACCCGTTTATGCAGTAGCCAAATCACCTGTTCTTAACTTTAATGCCAGTAGCTTAGAGAGTAGAATTTTTACTCACAGGACTCCACAGCTTAGAGGGAACACTGCTCCCAGGGTGTCTGTTGCGGGGAGGGGAAGGGAAAGGAGATTGTAGGCCACTCTGAGACTCCTTTGGGTAGCGAAGGGCAGGGTAGAAATCCAATCTTCTCCTCCTCGTCCTCCTCTCAAGGACCTCATTGAGTTACA
Source organism: Lepidodactylus listeri (assembly GCA_029233225.1). NCBI lineage: Eukaryota > Metazoa > Chordata > Lepidosauria > Squamata > Gekkonidae > Lepidodactylus > Lepidodactylus listeri. Next base: position 10,224,494 of record JARCFY010000022.1, on the reverse strand, counting down.
ATGCCACGGAGTCCACCCTCCAAAACATCCATTTTTTTTCTCAGGGAACTGATCTCTGTAGTCTGGAGGTGAGCTGTAATTCCAGGGGATCCCCAGGTCCCACCTGGAGGCTGGCATCCCTAAGATCATGGAGCCAAAGACCTTATTGTCTAAAGAATGCAGTTCCGTGTACATCGATGAGGGTTGTGTCTCCCTCAACTCTGAGACAGCGCAAGGCGAAAGTAACTTGAATTTCTCACAGGCGTGGGTCTGTTTTGGGGTGGGGTTGTCCAAGCAGAAGACAGTTGGTAACACTTTATTCCTAGCAACACTCCCTCTAAGCCGTGGAGTCTTGTGAGCAGAAATTCTAACTTTATGAGCTACCGGCATTAAAAGTTGTGATCGAGCGATTTGGCTGCTGCATCAATTAGTTTGCTCCGGAACCCATCCTTCCTGAGTGAAGACAAATGCATGAATGGGGGGGGGGGGGGGTCCTAAAAAAACTGTGAGCTAGCTCACACTCACTCCACTTAGAGGGAACACTGCTTCCCAGGACTTACCCGGTTTTCTTTCCCCTCTGGCTGAGCTGTGCACAGTAGTGCAGTCACAATCACAAATGCAGCTGCCCGGTCCCTTGAGGGTCTCTCTGGAGCCACGTCTGCTGTCAGAATGACCTTTCCACCATAACGGCCACACTTTATAAACCTCTCCGTACTCCTTTTGTTCTGGGAACTGCGCCACGGGGTGGGGGGTGGGGGAGTTGGCCGTGTTGGGCCAATTGTTCAGTTTCCATCTAGAGTGATTTGGGGGGGGACTTCAAGCCTGGCCCTTTTTAAGGCCCTCGGTAGAGTCGCTTTCCAGCGATGCCGGCGAGCAGCCCGGATTAAACAGGAGCTTGACCTGGTTTTGTGTCACCCGGCGGCCAACCCGGAGACCGATGTGACTGTTTTCCCTCCTGCCCACTGCGGTTTTTACGACCAGCTCGACCGGCTCGCCTCAGCGCGTTCAGAAAACCATAATTCCAGGAGCAGGTTATTCTGGTAAAAAGATGTCAGGAGAGGGAGAGAGAACGCAGAGGAGAAGTCAAACGCGTTCTGCTGTGTACAGGAGGGCTGGAATGAAACCGCCAGACACTGAGTCAGATTCACGGGCCCTTTTAGCTCAGTATCACCTGCTCTGGTTGGTAGCAGTCTGCCTGAGTTTCTGCCGGGGGGGGGGGGTCCCTCTCTGCAGAATCGGTGGGGTATAAAACTGATATAAGCCTGCCATGCGGACTTGGGGGCAGCTCAGGGGGAAAGTTTTAGCATCTGTGCCCTGGGGCGTCTAGTTGGGCATGGTGGGAAATCGTGCCAGGCTATAGGGACCATTAGTCTGATCCAGCAAGCCCTTCTTAATGTCCACGATTGTGTACTTTTCTGGGCTCCTTAGAGGAAGAGAAAGATTAAAACGTGGCAGACGGATGCAGTAAATCTATTCCCCCCCCCCCCCAGCCCTGAAACAGAGAGTACGTCGACTTTTCAAATCTGAATCAGTTTTATATCAGTTATCTTCGGGGGGGGTAGCCACGTTGGCCTGAAGCAATGGAACAAAGTTTGAGTCTAACGGCTCCTTTTGAGATCAGCGAATTTTGATTCAAAACACACTTCTTCAGACAGAACTGGAATAAAAATCTCAAAAGCTAGTTACAGGGGGAAAAGAGTTATCCGTCACGGGAACGGGTGGATTGGCGCTCGGTGCGCTGCTGGGGACCAGGGCAGCTGATGGCGGAGCGGTGAGACACTGGAGCCTTGCATTCCTGGGAGCGACCGTGATGGTGTCTGAAGCCGTGCTGGAGTCGACTGGAACGTCGCTCATTCAGGTCCCATCTTCGTCGCCAGTATAAAGTACTAGAGTCGGAGACGCGTTGAAGTGAAATCCGCTCTTACGTTTATTTAGTGGTCAGCTTGAACATGCTGGATGGAGGTCCGGACCCCTGCTTATATTCCCACTTAAGCCGTGCCCCTGGCCTCTCCCGATGAAGTGGATAGGGTCATTTTCCCGCGGCTGTGCGCTATAGGTCCTCCGTCGGATCCTAAATGCACGATTGGTTCAAATTATGATCCGGCTGGGCTACTGTCTGCCGGATCGAAGCTCCAGCAGCTAACCCGGCCATGTGTGTTGCGGTGACCATGTGGCGGTCGCCATTAAAAACATTACACGTCATTTCTCAGTCATCTGTCACGGTTCCACCTGGGAACTTTAGTTTGGTGAGAGGAGCTGAGGATTTGTGGTCAGAAAGCCTTCTGTTCCCCGGAGGAGAAGGTGGTGTCTATTAAGCCAGTGCCAGTCTGGATCAGAAGGGCCAGGGTGAGCAGATCTGGTGGCTGGGCAGTTGCCATGACCCAAAGCCTCTGGTGGGGCCCATGGCCACAGCCCCCCTCCCACTCCCATTCCTCTCCTGCCCTCCACCCATGTGTCCTTTCCTCCCTGTCTACAAACACTCGGCCAGGGCCACCAGCACTCCCGGCTGGACATATTATCCAGTCACACCAGGGACGGAGCGCAGACGGTGCATCGCAGTGGCGAGTGAAGGGCTGCTGGGGGTGCAGGTGGTGGGAGGGCTTGCAAGCAGAGGGGGGCGGGAAGGTGGGTGGGCAGGAAGGGAAGCCCAAGCAGGGGGCCTGGAGGTGGGTGGAGTGGGGGCAGGCCCCTCTTTTACTGAGAAGAGAAGAGACTTCACTCGGAGTCTCAGAGCAGCTTACAATCTCCTTTCCCTTCCCCTCCCCACAACAGGCACCTTGATAGGTAGGTGGGGCTGAGAGCTCTTTCGAGGATTGCTCATGACAGAACAGCTGAGAACTTGTGACTGACCCAAGGTCACACCAGCAGCTGCATGTGGAGGAGTGGGAGTCAAACCTGGTTCTCCCAGATTAGAGGCTGTGCTCCTAACCACTACTCCAAACTAGCTCTCTTAACCACTGCCCCAAATTGGCCAGTGGATTTTTCAGGGTGGAGGAATCCAATCCAGGGGCGAATGTTTCTGCAACTCTAGCGCGGTCTCCAACCGTGCATGGATGCGGGCAGCCCATGTTAGCAGTGTGGTTGCATTCTCAAGACATTCGAGCAGGGATCTCAATCCCCCTTTCTGTCCCTGCCCCCATTTCTGAGCACATCCCTATAGTGCGGCACACACCCTCCACAGCCTCGGGCAGCAGACAGGCCCGTTCCCCACCCCGTCCAGGAAGAGCGCCTTAAATGGAAACAAAAGGTTGCAACCCCAGTTGGCCAATCGATGCCGGCCTTCCTCTGCGGCTTGCAGAGGAAACAGGAAACCACTGAGCAGCTGAGGTCTGTGGCAAGCGCAAGGGGAGTAAGAAGAAGCCTGCAGCTTCCCTTTCTGTTCCTCTTCCAGAAACAGCCAGTGGGTTCCCCCCTCGTTGCCCAAACTCTATAATTATTCCAGGCATTCTGCGGGGTGGAGGCAGGGCAGTTTTTGCTTTTTGGATTACTCGACACTCTTACTTTCCAGACAATATTTTCAACTCGCTGCCTCTCTACATCTCTGTTGTGCTGTGAACTTAACCCGCGTCTTTGAGTCTTCCCTCGTAATTTGGGAGAACTGGGTTTGATTCCAAGCTCCTCCACATGAAGCCAGCTGGGTGACTTTGGGTCAGTCACAAGTTCTCTAGGAGCTGTTCTCTCAGGAGCAGTTCCTTGAGAGAGCTCCCTCAGCCCCACCTGCCTCACAGGCAGTGTCACCCTCTAAGCTGAATTAGTGTGAGCTAGCTCACAGTTTCTTAGCCTCCGGCTCACACATTTTTGTCTCAGCTCAGGAAGGAGGGCTCCAGAGCAAACTAATTGATGCAGCGGCCAAATTGCTCGCTCAGAACTTTAATGCCGGTAGCTTACAAAGTAGAATTTTTGCTCACAAGACTCCACAGCTTAGAGGGAGCATTGCTCACAGGGTATCTGTTGTGGGGAGGGGACAGAAAAGGAGATTTGCAAGCCCTTCAGGTAGCGAAGGGCAGGGTATCAATCCAATCTCCCCCTCCTCCTCTTCTCCTTCTTCGTTTTCTCCCCCAACAACCCTGTGAGGTAGGTTAGGCTGAGAGGGATGGAGAAATGGGCACAGGATTACCCAACAAGCATCATAGTTGAATTGGAGATTGGACCCCAGGCCTTCCAACCTGGGGAGGGGCTGTGGCTCGGTGGTAGAGCACCTGCTTGGCCTGCAGAAGGTCCTGGGTTCAATTCCTGACATTTCCATTTTAAAAGGACCAGGCGGTAGGTGACATGAAAGACCTCTGCCTGAGACCCTGGGGAGCTGCTGCCAGTCTGAGTAGCCGATACTGGCCTTGATGGACCAGAGACCTGATTCAGGGAGGAGGAGGAGATTGGATTTATACCCTGCCCTTCACTCTCCAAAGGAGTCTCAGAGCAACTTACAATCCCTTTCCGTTCCCCTCCCCACAACAGACACCCCGGGGGGGGGGGTAGGTGGGGCTGAGAGAGCTCTTTCTAGGACTGCCCTTGAGAGAACTGCTCTGAGAGAACATGTGACTGACCCAAGGTCACACCAGCAGCTGCATGTGGAGGAGTGGGGAATCAAACCCGGTTCTCCCAGATTAGAACCCGCCGCTCTCAACCACTACACCAAACTGGCTTCAGCTGCAAACCACTAGACCCCACCGGCTCTAGACCCGCAGGCAGGCAGACCGATCTGTCAGGATTCAGGGCCTGATCCCTGGGCAGTGAAGACGTAACGTGCATTCCTTCGCAACTTGCCCTTTTGTCCCTGGACCAATTCAGATGGGGGGTTGTGACCATAAACGGTGCCGGGCCAGTATTCACCAGCCTCTGCTCTCCCGAGCGCCAGCTCTCTGCGTCCTTCCATCAGAAGTCTGGGAGGTGGTGAGGCGAGGCGAGGCGGGGCTTTCCCCCCCGCTTGCGGCAGGCCAGGCTGCCAGACTCCAGGTTGGGCTCTCCCAAAAGGACAACTGATATCCAGTTAACAGACATCCGTTCCCGTGGAGAAAATGGCTGCTTTGGAAGGTGGACTCAGCGGCATGATGCTTCGCCGAGGTCCCTCCCCCTTGCCAAACCTCGCCCTCTCCAGGCTCCAGCCCCCCTTCCCCGCAATCTCCAGGAATTTCCTAGCCCAGGGCTCGCCACTCTGGTGCCAGGCCTTCGGTCAGTTTTAATCATGGTTTCCCCCACCCCCCTTTGTCTTTGCTCTGGTCTGTTGATCCTGCAGCATCCTCCACCGTAGGCCCAAGCCGCTGACCTCAGCAATACAGAAGCAGGAGGAGGAAACCGTTTGCAAGGGGCTGGAGCGTGAAGAGAGGAAGTTCCCCTCAGGAAGCAGAAAGGCACTCCCTCGTGCCTGACATCTGCGAGGGGGTTTTATCTTTTTTAGCCGTTCCATGATCTGCTCTGAGCGGCCTGAGGATTGTTCTACCAGTATCGTTGTAGGACTGCCTTACACTGGTTAAGAGCACAGATTCTAATCTGGGAGAACCGGGTTTGATTCCCCACTCCTCCACATGCAGCTGCTGGTGTGACCTTGGGTCAGTCTCAAGTTCTCTCAGAGCGGCTCTCTCAAGAGCAGTTCTCTCAAGAGCTCTCTCAGCCCCGCTTGCCTCACAAGGTGTCTGTTGTGGGGCGGGGAGGGGAAAGGAGAGTGTAAGCCACTCTGAGACTCCTTCGGGTAGTGAAGGGCGGGGTATAAATCCATCTCCTCCTCTTCTTCTTCTTTTATGCGTGCCCTGATGTGGTCTTTTTATCGACCTGTTTTTGTGGGTTGGTTTGGTTTTTATTGCTTGAATCCTGATCCTGTTTGAGCAGGTCCTGGAGAGACAGTAGACAAAACCCCCTAAATAAGGAAAGTACTTTGAGTGCTGGCCCTTATGGTCGGGTTGCCAGCTCTGGACTGGGAAATTCCTGGAGATTTGGGGGTGGGCCTGGGGGAGGGTGGGGTTTGAGGAGAAGAGGGACCTGTGAGGAAGGTGGACTGAGAGAGCTCTGCTTTTGAGAGAACTTGTGACTGACCCAAGGTCACACCAGCAGCTGCATGTGGAGGAGTGGGGAATCAAACCTGGTTCTCCCAGATTAGAGTCCCACTCCAAACCACTAAACCAAACAGGCTGGTATACAGACTCAGAGGAAAAAGGCCGACCCGCATCGGGTAAATGGCTAGACGGAATATTTCAGCCATTTTGGGGTTACAAGTGAGCCAAAGACAGTAAACTGGTATTGTTTAACTTTCTACTGAGATCTTTATCAACCAGGGGGAAAAGACATTTTTAGGACTGCCAGAGGTCACCGATAGCAGGCTAAAAATTATTTTGGTCAGCTCCCAGATCTTGATGTCTACCCATTAAGAATGCGTACAAGTTTATTTAATTACCGTTTGGACTTTGAGCAAATACCTTTCGGGCCCTATTAAATTCCCACTTGTGGATTCCAGGAAGGTTTTGCCTCTGATTGTGGAGGAGGGTGAATACTGTAATAATAATAATAATACAGAATACTTATATTAATACTTCTTAGCACATGTCAAGGATTTCAAGGGCTTCGCCAGCATTATCTCCATAGCCCTCCTGTACAAGGCAGTTTTATTTGATCCCTGCCACAGAGTCGGAGGAATTTCGGCTTAATCTAAGCCCACCTAGGGAACCAATAAAGTTGCCAGCTCTGAGTTGGGGAAATACCTGGAGATTTGGGGGGGGGTGGAGCCTGGGGAGGGGAGGGTTTGGAGAGGGGAGGGGCCTCAGCATGGTACCATGCCATAGAGTCCACCCTCCAAAGCAGCCATTTTCTCCAGGGGAGCTGATCTTGGTCATCTGGAGATCAGTTGTAATAGTGTGAAGCAGGGGCGTAGCCAGGAAATTTTGGGTGGTGGGATGGGAAATCGGGGGGGTGAGGAAGCAGGGGATAGAGAGAGAGAGTGATCCCATTGGCAGGCACACGGAGAAGAGAAGGGTCTTTCCTTACCTGCTGGCACAAGTCCTGCAGTGGGAGTTGCGGGGCACAGACCACGAGTGAGGGGGCGCCGCCCCTAAATGCCCCACGGTGGCTACGGGCCTGGCGGGAAGTCCCCAGGTGCCATCTCGAAGTTGGCAATCCTAGGAATCGAATTAGGTGAGGTTTGGGGTGGGGACTTTGTAGCTCACACCACAACCCACTGCAATGTACCTACAAGACACCAGTATGAAGAATGCAAAAATATATATACGGTGACCCCTTCAAAGAATTGCCGGGGGGGGGGGGCTTTTCCATGACCAGCCTCATCTAGCAGCCCATATATGTTTGCTCATCTGAATGACAGAGGTCCACAACAGCGGCTATGAGCCCCCAGAGCATAGCATTCAAATTGAATCCCAGTTTGTCAGCAAGATTTGTGTCCAGTAGCATCTTGACGACCTATGAAATTTCCAGCATTTCAGCTTTTTAAGGGGCAATGCTCCCTGTCCCAAAGTCTTATATCCTGAATATTGGTTTGGTCTTGAAGGTGCTGTTGGACTCAAATCTTGCTCTTCTGCAAACCGACCCAGCTCTCCACCTGGAACCAATCTTTCAGGGCCTTTTAGAAGTCACCAAGTTTCTCCCTAAGAGGCAAAAGGCCTCTTTGCTTGTTCAGCCTCTATCCATTTGTTTTATAGGAGATCTGTTTTGTTATTGTTTGGTCTGTTGATAAAGGGTTTTTTTCTGTTTTGGTAGGTTATTAATTTATTATTTGGTGCCTGGAAGGCCTCATGCCACATGACCGGAAAGGTGGGATAGCAACATGTCATTCATTGCTAATAATTACAATTTATGCAATCGGTGTCCATAAGATGAGATTTGGGGGGAGGCGGGAATGGACAAATTGAAAAATAAGGTCAGCCTTTCTGGGTGACAAGATTTTGAGATTCAAAGCTCTGACGAAGGGAGCTCTGACTCTGCAGATCTTATATCCTGGAAATCTTGTTGGCCTTTAAGATGCTGCTACTGGATTCGAATTCTGCCCAACTCAACTGCACACCTGAAACTAAAGTCAACCTTATTCTTCTACCTAATAGCCAAGTGCTAGCTCCCACGTGGATACGAATATGCATTCAACAGGACCAGCCCCAATTATAATATATAGGGCTCTTAATACATGAGAAATTCCCCAGGTTTGGGAGGGAATTGTATTTTTAAGGGGGGGGGGGAGGAGTAATACATTGTGTTCACTGAAGTGGACAGGTGTCCAGGGAATCCTTTACAGCCAGGGCATTAGCCAATGTGAGTTTATGTGTAGCGGACATATCCACTTTTTTGGGGGAAAGGACGGGTTAGGAGTATGGTAGCCAGCTCTAGATGGGGAAATACCTGGGGATTTTGGAGTTGGAGCCTGCGGAGGGCAAGGCTTGGGGAAGGGAGGAGGAGGAGGAGATTGGCTTTATACCCTAACCCTTCACTACCCAAAGGAGTCTCAGAGCTGCTTACAATCTCCTTTCCCTTCCCCTCCCCACAACAGACACCCTGTGAGGTAGGTGGGGCTGAGAGAGCTCTCTCAAGAACTGCCCTTGAGAGAACAGCTCTGAGGGAACTTGTGACTCACCCAAGATCACACCAGCTGCTGCATATGGAGGCGTGGGGAATCAAACCCAGTTCTCTCAGATCAGAGTCCGAGCTCCTAACCACTACGCCAAGCAATGCTGCAGAGTCCACCCTCCAAAGCAGCCATTTTGGCCGGTGGGACTGATCTCTACCTTCTGGTAATCTGTTGTGATAGTGCGGGATCTCCAGGCGCCACCTGGAGGTTGGCAACCCCGTGAGTTCCAGCCAAAACCACTCACTTGCCCTGCACTTTGCTTTCCCGGTACTTTCTAATCTGTCTGTTTATAGGAACGTCCAAGATGGTGTCCCTCGACCTTTTGCAAACCCTTCGCGGAGTCATGGCGGGACGGAGGAAGAAGGTGCCACAGCTGGGAATCCGAGTCTCAGTCTTGAAATGAAACCGCCTTGTACTGAGTCAGCCCTTCTGCCATCCAAATTAATAAGGTCGGCTCAGACTGGCAGCGGCTCTCCAGTGCGCAGGCAGGTTCACATTCCACCCACTATCAGACTCTTTTGAACGGAGATGCTGAGGACTGAACCGGGGACCTTCTGCCTGCCAAGCAGAGGCCCCGCCACTGAGCCACGGCCCCAAGCCCAACCCTCACAACAAATGTCGCAAGCAAATTAGACATTTGGGAACCAGGGGGACCCCTCTGGAGAAGCAGCTCTTGGCTTATTCCAAATCGCCTTATTACTCGCGAGAGCCTGTTTGGTGTCATGGTTAGGAGTGTGGACTCTAATCTGGGAGAACCGGGTTTGAGTCCCCACTCCTCCATGTGCAGCTGCTGGGTCAGTCACAAGCTGTTCTCTCAAGGGCAGTCCTCGAAAGAGCTCTCTCAGCCCCACCAACCTCACAGGGTGTCTGTTGTGGGGAGGGGAAGGGAAAGGAGATTGTCAGCTGCTCTGAGACTCCTTCAGGTAGTGAAGGGCGGGGTATAAATCCAATCTCCTCCTCCTCCTCCTCCTCTTCTTCTTCTTCTTTCTCCTGGTAGTACAGCCCTAACCTCGATGGACCAGGCTAGCCTGATTATTTCAGATCTCAGAACCTAAGCAGGGTCAGCCCTGGCTAGTATTTGGATGGGAAACTGCTAAGGAATACCAGGGTCATGACGCCGAGGCAGGCAATGGCAAACCACCTCTGAACGTCTCTTGCCTTGAAAACCCTGTGGGGTTGTGGCTTCACGGCGGAAACAATAAAAGTCTTAGTAGGGCTCAAGGCTAAGGCCTTCAGCTCTGAATGGGGGAAGTCCCCCCTGGGAAAAATGTCCCTGCAGCCATGAATCGGGCCTTAGGCAGGTCTCAGCTTCCATCTCAGATGGTGTAGCTGTCCATTTCCCCCCACTCTTTGGCCCCGCCTCACCAGGGCTTGGGAGCTGATCAGGGTCGGCTGCTGTCAGTACTTGTATGGGACACAGTGTTCCCTCTAAGCTGAGTTAGTGTGAGCTAGCTCACAGGTTTTTAGCCTCCAGCTCACCCACTGCTGTCTCCGCTCAGGAAGGATGGCTCCAGAGCAAACTGATTTATGCAGTTGCCAAATCGCTCGCTCACAACTTTAATGCCAGTCGCTCTCAAAGTAGAATTTTTGCTCACTCCACCGCTTGGATGGGAGACCACCAAACAGACTGCAGTTGCTACACAAAGGAAGGCGACGGCAAACCACCTCTGCTCGTCTCTTGCCTGGAGCGCTCCATGGAAGGAAGCCTCCTTGAATCCGCTGCAATTCGGTGGCACTTTCTTCTTCACCCTCGAGCTCAGGGTGGTGTATGTGAGTCCCCCCCATTTTGTCCTTGCAACAACCCTGCGAGGTAGGTGGGGAGAGGCCCCATGGTCATCCAGTGAGTTTCATAGTGTGAACCTGGCTCTCCCAACACACCAGCCACGTGGCCACACTGGCTCAGTGTGGACCGCTCAGTCGATGTAAACAAAATGCTTGAAACATCAGGTACGCCCCGCACTAAGGCGACACGTTGTCATTGTAAGTCTAAAAGCCTCTACCGTTTGTCTCCTCCGATTTAAAGTGGGCTTGACCGCTGGGAGGAAACATACCAGGAGAGAGTTTCAGAGTCAACTATCCTGGCCTCTGCGTTATTTAGGGAGGCATCCTTTATCTCCAAGAGATGCGCTCTTATTTTGGAACCCTCTCCAGCGTGTGGGGACTTGGGAGTCAGCCTCTTCCCCCACACCTGTCGGAGAAAGCAACAACCTTGGAGTTTTCTGGATTTTAAGTCCCCTGAGCCTGCTGTTCACAAACACGTTGGATGTGTCATCTCCGATCTGGTACATTTCAGCTGCAAATGCAGAGGTTATTTGAAGGGGATGCTGTCGGAGCATCTGCCGCGATGTGCCCTACGCACGTACGGATCTCCGACCATCATCTCTCCTGGGTGCTTGGCCGGGGCAAGGCGTCAGAGGGCCCCGGATGGGACACCTTTAAGATTGCAACCATCTGTGCCTTTGGCCTGGGAGAGAGTTCCGTTGCACTGAGTACAACTAACCGACTCAACAGACATGGGGGGGGATTAGAGAACAAGTTTGGGAATGCTTGTTCAAACCGAACCTCTCCTAAGTATGCTTAAAACTAAGTGAGAAAGCCCAGTAGCCCTGGCTTCTGAGTAACCATGCACAGGGTCAGGGTGTGGCGGGGCCGCAATCTTCTGCCCTCTCAGGGCTCTTAGGAAGCGCGCCTCGCCACACTTTGGAGGAAGCGCCGGCTGCTGCTTTGCATAGAGCACAATGGACAACTGTTTCGGTCCGGGCACCCAAAGAGGCCCTGTCCTCTGGAGGTTTGCTCAGAACTAAGTCCAGTTTGCCTCTCACCTGGGCCCTGCTGGATGCCGTGACAGTCTGATCCAGAGCAAAAGTAAACACATACACCCCCCCCCCCCCGGAAGAGTTCAGGAGGTCTTTAACTCCCAAGATCCCTGCAGAGAATTGAAACGTAGAGTCTGATCCCTAGAAGGAGCCGTTCCTCGGGAGTGAAATGTCATTCGGTTCGGCTGGACTTAGTCCTCCGGAACCCTGTTCTGGAAGTGCCTCCTCGTATTATTTCTCAATCTGACAACTCTTGAATGAGAGTATGTATTTGTGTCCAGGCCACTCTGTGTGTGTGTGTGTAAGAGAGAGAGAGATTGAGTGTGTGTGTGCGTCCAGGCCAGACGAACAATGAGCTTTATTGCTGGCCAAAAAGTGCGCGGAGAGAGCCGAAGTCTCCTATAGGCCTGGTCCCACCACAAATGCTGAAACACATTTAGGAAAGAACAAGAGGCAGCAGGCCAAGCCGCTGCGAAAAAAAAAAAATCCTATGTCTGCCATACGTGAAATTCAAGTCCCGCAGCCTCCAGAGCAGTAGATCTCTCAGTCAGATGCGGGCACATCTTTGCAGGGGGTGGGGGGTGGGGAACCCCGAAAGGAGCAGAGGCTGCGCCCATGAGAACAACCCAATGCCAAACAAAAAAAAAGAGAAAGAAAAGCGAAAAAATTCCCTCCCCCACTCTCGTTGTTTTTTTTTTTTTTGCAAGGGGGGGGGAAATGCTGCAATGTGCCGAGCGAGCGAGAGAGAGAGAGTCGTGAGTGAGTGAGCGGGGCCCAGCCAATCGGAGCCGCCTGTTTCGAAAGTTGCCTTTTATGGCGAGAGCGCCGCCGCGCCGCTCCTATAAAACCCGGCGACGCGGCGCAGGAGGAACTAGCCGTTAAAGCGCGCTCGCCTTCGCTCCTCCGTCTGCGCCCTGGTGGGACTCCAGCCGTCGCCTCCGCCTTCCCCGCCCTCAAGGGTTTAAAAAGCAGACTCTAGCGCAAGAACTTGCAACTCTTAAAAGGTAGGCGTTGATTTACCCCAAAAAAAAAAAAAAGTCGAATAAAGAGGGTCGGGCGGGGGTAATTTTATCGCTGGTCCGTTTTGCGTTGCGCCGTGTGGGTGCGCAGTTGCTTTTCAGTGCTATTGCATGGCTGGTTCTTTTGGGAAGTTTCTGGGTCACGTTCATCCGGGAAATGGTGCGCTGCATGGTCTGGTTTGGAGGATGCCTACAGAAATGAATGGGACGCCGCGAAAGCAGCCAGACTGGGCAATTGGTGGGGGTGGGGGGGGGGGGGAGAGAGAGAGAAGAGAAGAAGAAGGTGATGATGTAGTTTCTAGACCATGTAATGTAAGTCGTTAATTTTAAAAGGTGGCTCTTGTCCTAAGGTTTATTGCTGGCTCTAGCGGAGAGAGATATCGAAGCCTTCTGTTGAAGTCAGTAGAGACTTAAAACGCTCGGTTTGGATCTAGCCGGCCTAGCAGGTTTTTTTTCCTAGTGATAAAACGGGAGAAGATGCTAGGCTTTACTCTTGAGGAAGCGAGTACACGACTGCACTTGTTGGGCGCCCCCCCGCACGCCGCCTGCCTTATTCGGCGTGGCCCTGAAAGGCGATTCACTCATTTGGTTATAATTGGATCTAAAGAATCGCACGACACGCTACGAACTTCTTGTAAGGAAAGAAGGGGTGGATAGAGGAAATCCTCCCACAGTAGACAGGCCTGCCGGTTTACAGCCAGTCTTGGCGGGGGGGGGGGGGATCAAGTTGCTTCGGGATTCGTACCCCCCCCCCCCCCCTTCGACCTTTTGCCGGGCTTTCGCGTTTCTGGGCTTCAGTAATCTGCTTTTTTTTTTTTCCCTTCTTTTTGCTGGGAGTGCCCCTCTGTTCTAAGAGGATTTGTGGCCTGGCGGGGCGGGGGCCCTCCGTTTGCATTCAGCTCAGAAAGAGGGAGGGGAAAATGTGAGATCTTGTTTGCAAAAAGAGGGGCCGTCGTCCCCCCTTGCCTTCTAAGCCCCTTTCGAAGTCGGGGCGGGGAAGTGCAGGGTGTGACTTGTGGAAGGGGGGGGGGAGAGAGCAGGCGGCTTCCGGTGCTTGAAGCCGGCATTTTTTATTGTATGTGTCTGAGCACATGGAGGGGGGGGGGAGGAAGAGGGAGGGGCCGCCTTCTGGGGTGGGGAAGGAAATCAATCACGAGGGTGCCTTTTGGCTCAGGGGCTTGCCCCTCCCACTGCTGAGAGGGTCTTTGTTTCCTTGACTCCTGGGAAGGAAGGAGGGGCGTCTCTTGCCGAGGTTTGGAGGCCTCTGAGTATTTCTTCCAGGGGATACAGCCCCCTCCCATCTTAAGAGCCTTCACAAGCCTGGGTTCAGTGCCGAAGGGTGGGTTGTCTTTTCCTTGTAGCCTCAGTTTGCTCTCGGTGCATGCTGACTGCTGGAATGGCGGCTTCTAATTGCAGTTAATGGCTCTGGGTATCTAGTCCTCATGAACGTCTATTAGAAAAATTGAGGGTCACAAGGGGTAAAATCTAAACCAGGTTGGCCCAACAGGTTGCTTAGAGAAGGGAAAGTCCAAGTAGGGCCAGGGGCTCCGGTCTCTGGAGGGAGCTTATACATGGAAAGGGAAATTCTGGTTTTAAAACTATATCTTGAACAGCTTGCTGGTTTTCTGTGCTCAGAAGACGTGTCCCGAACCCAGCACTGTAAAACCGGGTGGAGATTGTGTTTTATCGGTAAGGGAGGGCTAGGGCATAGAATTAGACAGGTCCCTTTACTCCTGAGCCTGGAGGTCGTCTATAACTGCAGACATTCATCTGGCATGGTGTGGATCATGTCATCCTACCAGGAGGGGGGAGTAAGGATCAGTAGCTAAACTTTTTTTAAAAAAAACCCCAAACTGCTCATTTTAATTGTGAAGAGGAACAAGCTTGTCAAGTGGAAGAAAAAAACCCTGAGAATTCAGTAGGTGTCTTCAAGATAGATACCTTTTAAAATGAATAATGTAAAAACTGCTTGCAAGACCAGACAAACAAGTTGGAGAGCTGCTGCCGGGTGGGGACCTGGGATGAGTCTCTGAAGAGAGGGGAGAGGAAATTGGGGTGACCCGCCCTCGTTTTGAAGCTCTCTAGGCCGTTTATATCCTCCCTATTCTGTCTGCAATACCCATTTTAAACCAGGCCTTTTTTCCCCTGTGTGGGCTCTGCCTCGGGGAGTGGCCCCCAGACATATGCTCACTCAGTGCTCTCTGGGAAGGAGGGGGTGGGTGGGATGGGGGGAAGGGCGTGGCCTCTCTGATCAAACCCTCCAAAAGCTGGCTCTAACCATTCCCTTTTATGGTAATAACACGGACAGTGTGCAGCGGAGGACTTCCTTTGTCCCGAATCGGGTAGGAAGATGCGGCATGCACCCTCTAGTGGCTGAAAGAGGGAAGTGCTCCTGAGATGACAAAACCCTAAGATGCCAGGAGGGAAGTGGGTGGGGTTAGGAGCGGCTCTAGTGCATCCTGCTCCAGCGCACTGAACATTATTAGGTGGCTCTGCTCTTGTAATAGATCTCTTCCTGTGTCGGTTGCAGTGTTTCTTGGTGTAAGGGACGGACTCTTCAATCCTGTGACCTTTCTTCCTTCCCTCTCAGAGATCGCCATGGATGATGATATTGCTGCACTCGTCGTTGACAATGGCTCCGGAATGTGCAAAGCTGGTTTTGCTGGGGATGATGCTCCCCGTGCTGTGTTCCCCTCCATCGTGGGTCGCCCCAGGCACCAGGTACGTACAGGTGGAGATTTTCTGGCTTGCTTGGCCTTCAGTGCAGGGCATAACAAAACTGTTAACTTGCAAGTTTCCAGTCCACAAATTTTTACTGCCTGTCTACATGACCGTCCTTGTGCTTCTTCCAACCCATAAGAAGCTGTTTTACATTCAGCTAGATTTACTAGTTGCTCTAGCCTAGTATTAGTTAGCTAGACTAGCAGCAGCTCTCTGGGGCCTTCATTACCAGCACAGCTTGCAAGTGTATCTTTATACTGATCTGCAACTTTTAAGTACCTGCTGCTACAGTGTGGCCTGGAGTCAACTCCCTAGCTGATGAAAGATTCTTTTGGCTGCTGGGAAGTTTGTCACAGATATAGTGGCTAATTATCTGTTTAGGACCACATGGTAGGAGGAGAGAGTTTGTAGAGTAATTTGCTCTGAACTGCTGGGTGATCTAGTCTTTCGATGCTTTCTTGGGATGGACCAGATCCCCTTGACCTCTGCCAGCATAGGTAAGGGAGCCATTTCCCCACTTGCTGCCTTTCAGAATCTATTTATGGGGAGTGTGAGACAGTACACCCCATTACAAGGGGGGGGAGAGCTGCTGTTTTGTGAAAAGCGGCCTCTAATTGGCAGCCTTGTCCTACTGCAGTGTGTGGATTGAGCCAGGAGCGTTCTGCTCAGTCCTGGGATGTGTTTAGTTCTTGAGCCCCGTGCCTTCTCTCCTCTCAGGGTGTGATGGTCGGAATGGGCCAGAAAGACAGCTACGTTGGTGATGAGGCGCAGAGCAAAAGGGGTATCCTGACCCTGAAGTACCCGATTGAACATGGCATTGTCACCAACTGGGACGACATGGAGAAGATCTGGCACCACACCTTTTACAACGAGCTGAGAGTTGCCCCCGAGGAACACCCCGTGCTGCTAACAGAGGCTCCCCTGAACCCCAAAGCCAACAGAGAAAAAATGACACAGGTAAACTAGCGCAGTGTGCATTTCCCACCCTTAGCTAAGCTCTGGTTTAAATAGCTATCTGTCGACATTTCATCCATCTCAATTTCATTTCATTTTATTTTTTTGCCAATCTCTGCAGGGTTTTCCTTTTCCTGGTCTGAATCTCTCTCTTGCTGGATCTTGAAAGGTTTTTGTTTTAATTCGCTCTGTCCTGAAACTTGCCTTTTCCTTGACTTGCTAGCGGTCTCACTTGAAGCTACTGCAGCCTCTCGACTAACTCTGACTTACTTTGGTTGCTTGGTTGACCTTTGTAACACGTAGTGTTTGTGGAATGGGGGGTGGGTTGGGGGTGGTATTGGCACAGTGCAAGTGTAATCCTTAACCATTTTGACCTGTTGTGTTCTCCCCATGTTTGACTGGCACGGGTTGATTTTTCTCAGTGGCTGACATGGAATGCTTATCCTCTGAGCATGACTGGAGCACGTTCTAGGCTGCCAGTGTCTAAACTGTACTGCCTTTCTTTTCCGCTCCTAGATCATGTTTGAGACCTTCAACACCCCAGCCATGTACGTCGCCATCCAAGCTGTGCTGTCCCTGTATGCGTCTGGCCGTACCACTGGTATTGTGATGGACTCTGGTGATGGTGTCACCCACACTGTGCCCATCTACGAAGGGTACGCCTTGCCCCACGCCATTCTCCGTCTGGACCTGGCTGGCCGCGACTTGACCGACTACCTCATGAAGATCTTGACCGAGAGAGGCTACAGCTTCACCACCACAGCCGAAAGAGAAATTGTGCGCGACATCAAAGAGAAGCTGTGCTATGTCGCCCTTGACTTTGAGCAGGAGATGGCCACCGCTGCGTCCAGTTCTTCCCTGGAGAAGAGTTACGAGCTTCCTGACGGCCAGGTGATCACCATCGGAAATGAGAGGTTCAGGTGCCCGGAAGCCCTCTTCCAGCCGTCTTTCTTAGGTAAGTCGGGAGGCATCCTGTAAAAACCAGTCATTGGGAAGTGTAACTGTCTTGACGCTAAGGGTCCTTTGCCTAATGCTAAAGTCTGTAATGTGCTACTTTCCTGCCAGGTATGGAATCCTGCGGTATCCACGAAACCACCTTCAACTCAATCATGAAATGCGACGTCGACATCCGTAAGGACCTGTATGCCAACACTGTCCTGTCTGGCGGTACCACAATGTACCCTGGCATTGCTGACAGAATGCAGAAGGAAATCACAGCCCTGGCACCCAGTACAATGAAAATTAAGGTAGGCTTTCTAGTGGTGGTGATAACAACCATGTGCATCTGGATGACAGGTGCTCTGGCCTGCTCAGATTTTTGTGCGTACATGTCTGAGAGCTGGGGGTGGATTTTGAGGGGCTGAACTTACCTGATGAGCTTTGAAGGATGGTTTTTGTCCAGTGGTAGGACAAAGGATCCCCAACAGCCCAAATGTTAAAGACACTTTTGGAGAATTATCCTATCACTGATGCCAGGGTTTTATTGCATCTTCCTGGCAGTCTGGGGGCCAACATGTAGCCCTCTTGTTACATATGGGCAAGGATCCACTATTGGCCTGGCTCGCATTGTACGACGCTTGTGGGCCTTATCTCTATGTATCCTTCAATTTCCTTGCTTTTCCTCCCCCACAGATCATTGCACCCCCTGAGCGCAAATACTCTGTCTGGATTGGAGGCTCCATCCTTGCCTCCCTGTCCACCTTCCAGCAGATGTGGATCAGCAAGCAAGAGTACGATGAGTCCGGACCATCCATTGTCCACCGCAAATGCTTCTAAAGGAAAAAAAAAAAAGGACTAGTTATGACCATTATAACATTTTTTTCTCTCTTTTTTGACAAAAAAAAATCCCCCGTAACTGCGCATAAAACGAGAGTTGAGATTGGGCATGGCTTTATTTGTGTTTTTTGGCGCTTGACTCAGGATATAAAAACTGGAAGGTGAAAAGTTTGACGGCAGCAGTCTTTTTTTTTTGTTTAAAAAAAAGTGTTGGAGCGAATGCCCCCTCCCCCCCCCCAAAAAAAGTTCTACGATGCATCTAAGGACTTTTGATTGTACATTTGTGGTTTTTTTTTTGTTTTTTGTTCTTAAATTGTCATTCCAATATTGTATAATGCATTGAGAGGGAGTTCAGCCGGCCTCTGTGAAGGTGACAGCCCAGCTCAAATGGAGCAGGAATAATCTCCGGTGTTCTAGCGGAGGTATTGCTTGTGTGTAAATTATGTACCCCGACAAGTGTCTTTTCTGTATGCTGCGCCTTAAAAACAAAACACACAGTTGGTCCTTTTTTAAAAAGGTTTTTTTGGTCAGGCAAACAAAAAAGGGCTGTGGCTGTCTCTCTTCTTCCCAACTTCCCAACCTTGATGTGAAGGCTTACAGTCTACCCCCCCCCCCCCCCCCCCCCCGCTTCCCGTTCCCATAGGGGAGTCATTAGACAAATCGGTGCCAGTATGTACACAGGATACAGGGAGGGGGGGGCAAAACTGTACACTGACTTAAGAACAGTTCTAAATAAAGATGCACACAATAGTTGATATTTGGCTGGCGTTTGGTTCTTTGTTGGGGGTGGGGAAGGAATCCTAAATTAGAAAGAAAGAAAGGCAAAATGTTAAGGGTTAGAGTAGAGGAGACCCGCTAACTGGGCTTGCCCTTCACTGCCGGTACGATCTTGACACCCAAGAAGTTTGCGCCAGCTTGCATGAGTCTCACATAGCTCTCCAAACCCTCCTGACCTGGATAATTCAATACTTGGCCTACAGTCCCTTCTACTGGAGCTCACGTCTGCCCGGAAGCTTATCTGCCACTGCCCGTGAGGATGGAATGTGAGCTTGCAATAATGCGACTGCGGCTACCACGTCTGTAAGTAGAATCCTAGAACCCCAACGTTGAAGGAAGGGCTGACTTGCGGTGTCCGAGATCCAGACAATGGATAAAAGGCACAGCAGTCACTGGCCAAAAGCCGCTGGCTGAGGGTGGCTGTTCCCTGGTTGATACTGCAAAAGAACATGTAGAAGGGGCTTCATGTGCTGCTAACACTGCTCTCCTGTAGCGATTGGAGATCATCAGATGCCCCTCCTGGGTCTGGAGTAGTGCAAATACTACTGCATGATGAAGAAAAATACACAAATCCAGAGTTAAGGAGTTAGTGCTCTGCTGCTTGCTTTTAAATTTTTATGTGGTTTTTGTCCCCCCCCCCCCACAAGTGGGCTCACAGCAAATGCAAATCAGTACTGTAGTTAAGGGAGGTGGGGGAATCCTTTGATCTCGGTGTTCCCTAGAAATTTCTTAGCCCTTAGGATAGAAGAGGTGACTCACACCAGGGCTATACACCAGCTCATTGGGGGTGTTGAAAAAGCGGGAGGCATGCGTGTATACAGCAGGTGTAGAAGTGATGGCCAGTGCCTGTGGGTCCCAACCAACAGGGTTCCTAGGGGTGAGCCTGATCTAGCTCCTTATGCAGAGGTGCTTGGAAGAGATTAGCCTCATGGCTTCCGTCCACGTAGGCTACAGAGGTCAGGTCTGCTTAGTTCTGTGGCAGCCAGGTGTACACAGCTGTGGCTTCAGACTACCCAATGTTGCTATAGCTTGGGAGTCTACCTGTGTTCTGTTCCTAGTAACAGCTGTTTTTACAGAAGCAGGATTTTCAAGTCTGCAAGTCTGGCTGCCCCCAAAGAATATCCAAAGCAGTGTTCCTGTATGAAGTGAGGACCAATGAGGGGTTCTTTTTCTTTTAGGCTACATACTGGGGAATAAAACTCCATTGTGGGTTATCAAAGAGTCCTGTTTGAATGTCTTAAGACATTTATATACCTGACTTTCTTGAGCTGAACAAAATTTGAGTCCAGTGGTACCTTCAAGGCCAACAAAGTTTTTATTCAAAGTATAAGCTTTCATTTTAAGTGTAAGCAAATGGAATCAAATCTCCTTAAGGGCTACTTACAGGGGAAAAGAGGGTTAGGAGGGGCAGCCATTGGGTGGGGCCTCCCAAAGCCAGGATGCCTATGCAGAGCTGAAATTGGATCAGGTGGCCGGTAAGAGCAATGGGTAGCAGCAAATTAGCACGTAAATGCAAGAGTTAACAAAAATATGTGAGAATGAGGCTACAGTCCAGCTGTTATCCCAGGACAAACCAAGCTCGACCCTGTGCACTTCACATCCTCAAATATTACCGGGGGGGGGGGGGGTTAGTTACCAGGAAGAGCTGATTAGAGTAGATGCAGAGGTAACTGAGCAATAAATAGAGCTAAGAGATGAATAGCACATATAGTGGGACATGTAAATAGCAGCAAGTTGGCATAGAGATAACAAAGGACTTAACAGGTGTGAGAACCAAGTTTGAGTCCAGTGGCCTCTATAAGACTTATTATTAATCGCCCCATCCTGACTTGCACCAGGCTCTGGGCGATCTACAATATGGCATTAAGCCTTAAATACAATATAAAAACATCAGATACAAAAATTAATAACTTTAAACCAATTTAAAAACCAATTCAAATTTAAGACGGTGTCAGTAGCAAGCAACTAGGATTTTTGGGGGCATGGAGATGGGTGCCAGCCATGTTCCATTTCTGGGTGTAAGTTAGAACTTTGTTCTGCTGCTTCAGACCAACTCGGCTACCCACCTGCATTTTACTTGAGTTGGGGTTAACCAAAAGAACAAAGATAACAATACACTAAAACAGAAATGTACAGGGCATTAAAACTACTAGTCTAGGAGCCCTTCTAACTGCCAGGAGGGTAGTTCCCCTTCACCCATGAACACAAGAAGCTGCCTTAATACTGAACCAAACCTTTGGCCCATCAAAGCATTTTCTACTCAGACTGGCAGCAGCTTCTCCAGGGGCAGAGGTCTTTCACATCACCTCCAACCAAATCCTTTTAGCTGGAGATCTTCGGGACTAAACCAGGGACCTTCTGCATGCCAAGCAGATGTTCCACCATTAAGCCACAGCTTCTCCCCAGGCTTAGGCAACACTCTGAAATAACTCAAAATAATGGGTTTAAATTACAGGCAGAAAGATACTGGCTGGATATTAGGGATTTTTTTTTAAAAAAAAGAGTAGTTGTGCAGTGGAATTGGCTTACCTGGGCAGATGTGGTGAGCTCCCCCTCACTGGCAGTCTTCAAGCAGCGGCTGGACAAACACTTGTCCGGGATGCTCTAGGCTGATCCTGCACGGAGCAGGGGGTTGGACTAGAAGGCCTGCATGGCCTCTTCTAACTCTTGGAAAGCCAGGAGGGTAGAAGTCCCTAACCTCTCCCAGGAGGCTGGCCCATAGATATGGGGGCAACTGCTCGAAAACATTTGCTGAAACCTGAAGCTCTGCTGTTGTGAAACAGCTGAGATAACATTCTTTCTCTGAGCAGGAGAGCGTTCACTTAGTTTTCTGCAAAACATTCATGTTCTGTCTACATCAGGGGTGGCCAACCTTGCTTAACGTAAGAGCCACATAGAATAAACGTAAGAGCCACATAGAGATGTCTGAGAGCCGCAAGACAGGAACAAATATCACACACACGTTTTTATTTTTAAAAATATGCAAATTTGCTTTTTATTAACGTTAAATGGGACTGCCAAAAATAAAAACAAATGAGGAAAACCAGTTATAAGAAAGAGAGAGAGAGAAACTAGGAAAGCAAATAGATGGGAGGGAGGAGGGAAGGAAGGAAGGGAGAAAGAGAGAAAAAGCATGCCTCCCCTTTGCTTCCCCAGCCGCCCTGCCAGGAGCCGCACAATATGTGTGAAAGAGCCGCATGTGGCTCCCGAGCCACAGGTTGGCCACCCCTGGTCTACATTGTAGCAGGGTGGCTATGTAGTGCTGAGTACAAAGAGGCGAGTGAGGGGGGATGGTTCTAATAGCCAAAAAGCCCATGGTGACCTTGGTGGGGCCTATTGCTTGTCTGGCAGGTTTGGCATGAGGATTAAACGGAAAGTGGAAGCACCACATATGCCACCCTCCTGAGCTCCATACGGGAAGGGGAGGATAAAAATGGACAGATCTGTAAAGGTTGCTCTTACCTTACCCTTTTGCCTGCTGGAGAATTCTGTGTCGCTGAAAAGCTCGCATAGTTTGAGGAAGGTGCACGCAGCTTCTGCTCACAGTGGCACTGGTTGTACGTCTTGGGGAGGGGGTGGGGGAGATGTGCCAGTGTTTTTATGATACAATCCTAAACAGTTACACCCTTTTAAATCCACTGAAGTCAATAACCTTAAGGAGGGTGTAATTCTGCTTAGGAATGCAAGGCGGATGACCTCCATGCAGGGCGCTGAGTACACCTGTGATTCTGCAGAAGCAGCAAAGCCTGCTGTATGCCATGCTTCCCCCCCCCCCCCAACATATCTAAATGCTGTTTAAATTTATAAAAAGAGGGAGGTTTCTAGCCTTTGGAATTCTGAAACAGGATGGTGGATGCAACTGCAAAATGGCTGCTGCAGAAGGAGAAGCCTATTATTATTATTATTATTAATTTGATTTATTAATCGCCCCATCCTAGCTCACATCAGGCTCTGGGCAATGTACAACAGAGGCACAAAGCCATAAAATGAATATACAAAACATTAAGAATTCAAGATAATAAAATTAGAACAACAAATAAAAAAAAAACCCCAGACTAAAATAAGTTCCAGGTGGCATCGTTAAAATTTTAATCCCAGTTCTGGACTGCTGGGCCCCTTTCTGGGCAGGGGGAGAGGGAACACCAGATCGGAATTAAAAGAAGGGGGAGAGGAAGTGAAGCCAGGCACAGGATGATGGACCCAACCAGCCTGGACCATATAAACTATGCAAGACAGTAAAAACAGCAAAAATAAAATAAAAGACGCAGATACTTGCTTTATGTTGCAGAAGCGAGCTTTGCAGAGTTTCAACTTTTTAAAACGTCTTGCCTACAGGTATACTGGGAAAAGAGGGCAACGCTGGCAACCAGATGTTGCCACTGAACTACATATTCCAGTCATTAGTATGTAACAAAACTGATGGAGGATGGACTGCTATAGCACATATATAACTTAAGATACGTTACTTCTTTTTACTTGGGTCTGTTTTTGATCTGTCTGTCTTGCACTCTTGGAGGAATGGATATTCTGGCTCAGCACGGCCCACTTTCCAGAATTTGTTAGGACAGTCTGGGGAAAACCAAAACACCTACTTCCCAAGCGGAAAACCATTCTATGCATACGGGCTAAATCACACTCCTGAAATAATGTCACATAACAGGTATGCTCCCTCTTCATGATCAACTGGAATCTCTAGTCCACTTGCTCATGTTTAACCACACCGATCTCCAGAAGTCGTGGGCTATACTTGCTGCTTAGAAATATGGGCTTATTTTTTTGAAAAAGTGGTGCTGGAACTCTCAAGAGGGAAATGACGTTTTCAATCTGTATGCTGAAAATTCATGAACCTTTAAACGTTTTTAAAAGAATTTTGTTGAAGAGGCTCCGGAACTCTCTTCCGGCGCGTTCCCACAGAAAAAAAAGCCCTGGAAATACCTCAGGTCACTGAGGTGTGTGGCAGCCATTTTGTTCACTCTGTTGCTGTGAAGGAATCAGAGCACTGAACCATTCTCTCTCTGTGTGGGGGATACTAAAATGGAGTAATAATTATTATATAATCAGTATGCTGGTTTAAACCCTTCAGAGGGGGAAAAAAGGACTAGTGCACAGACAGACTGAAGCAGTGATAAGAGTAGTCTCTGCTTCAGTGGAGTAGAATAATGTGTAAGCTGCTTTAAGTCTCCATCACGGAAAAAGGTGAGCTATAAATGAAGTGAAGTACTTTAACACAGTTACTTTTAATGGTGCTCAGCTAGGGACCCAAGGGGCATGCGTGCTTTGCACACCGGTGGCGTGATGTTTTAGGGTTGCTTGGAAGTGACGTCATCACACCGGGCACATCACTGGGTGACACTCTGGTAATCGCTGTAAAAACTCTTTATCATACCATAGTTTTCAGGGCGATTGCTAGAGCGTCACCCTGCCACGTGCCTGGCGTGATGACATCACTTCTGGGCACCGTCATTGCGCCAGGCACCTCAGCCTGATGTGGCCATTTCAGGGGTGGGGTTCCCTCCGCCAGCTGAATCCCCGCCCCTGGGGGGGGTCTACCAGTTTTTGATCCAACAAAGTATGTTACAACAGTAGGGCTGCCAAGTCAGCCTGGGGGGGTGGGGGATCCCCCGCTATAGGGGTTCCCGATCCACCGGCCGGCATTCGGCCGGCGGGGGGAACCCCGCCCCAGAAGTCGTCCGGTGAGGACGACTTCCCCCGTATAATGACGTCACCCGGAGGTGACGTCATTACGTTGGGGGCGTTGCCAGGGCGACGCTCTGGCAATCTCCCCAAAACACTATGGTTTTGGGGCGATTGCCAGAGCGTTGCCCTGGCAACGCCCCCAACCAATGCTCCCTCTAAGCTGTGGAGTCTTGTGAGCAAAATTCTGCTTTGTGAGCTACTGGCATTAAAGTTGTGAGCAAGCGATTTGGCCACTGCATAAATTAGTTTGCTCTGGAGCCATCCTTTCTGAGCTAAGGCAAAAAATGTGTGAGTCGGAGGCTAATAAACTGTGAGCTGGCTCACACTAACTCAGCTTAGAGGGAACACTGCCCCCAACGTGATGACGTCACCTCTGGGTGACATCATCATGTCGCCGTGGCGCGCGCACAAAGCGCACGCGCCAGAAGACCTCCGGGGGGGGGGAGAACAACTCCCCCCCCCCCCCCGCCAGTAAGTAGACCCTACTTGGCAACCCTATACAACAGGGTTGCTTCAAGGTCATCATTCAGCATCAGGCACCAAAAGAACTGAGAAAGCCGGTGACATGCCTGAAATTTGGAAACTGCTTTAAAGTTGAGGTGATGCCATAGCGCATGGAAATAATATTGTTTCCAATAATCCTGTACGTTTCTCCTTCATTTCCCTCTTGAGAGTTCGGGCACCTGTTTTTCCAGGGGGGAAGATAAAGCTGTGAGAAATTCTCATTTCCCCACCACCACCTCAGGCTCCGTGTGGAGAGCAGACCTCACTTCTCCCTGTCACCGCCATTGCCAAAAAATGGCGCACTTGAAAAGGTCTTTTTTTTTTTTTTTTACACCTCAGTTGTGCAGGAGAAAACACTTGGGTTACAATCCAACAGCCTGACGAATAGAGAAAATGTAAAG
Source organism: Lepidodactylus listeri (assembly GCA_029233225.1). NCBI lineage: Eukaryota > Metazoa > Chordata > Lepidosauria > Squamata > Gekkonidae > Lepidodactylus > Lepidodactylus listeri. Next base: position 10,199,293 of record JARCFY010000022.1, on the reverse strand, counting down.
GAGCCCAGTGTGCCCCGCTCCAAGCGACACAAACAGCGATGTGGTGAAGAAGAAGGGGGGGGGGGGAGAAAAACCCGCCTCAGACAGCCATGAGGTGATGCCGCCTTCAAGATGGCGGCGCGCGGGGCGGGGGGTGGAGGCGGGAAACGAGGGCGACGCCCCTCTCAAGATGGCGCCGGCGGTTTAATGGCCGCTCCCAAAATGGCGGCGCGAGAGAAGCCGGCGGCGACGATGGACGAGCCTTCGGAGCGGGAGGAGGAAATGAGGACCAGGCTGCGCCGGAAACGCCGCGTTCCTCCTGAGCCGGCAGGGAGGAAGCCGTGTGGTGTAGGCGGCCGGGCGAAGCGTCGTCCTGGCCCAGCGTCTCCTCTCAGCGGCGGGGCCAGCGCTCCCGGGGACCTGCCGGGGACCATGTCCTCCAGCGGCGAAGAGGTAGGAGCCCCGCGTTGCCATGGCGACCGCGGCCTAGGTGGCTGCCTCCTCCCTTCCGCTGCGGACGGAGCCTCTCGTCGGTGGCCATGGCAACCTCCCCGGGGGGGGGGAAAGGAAGCCCCTCGACAGCCCTCCGTTGCCCCTCGTGGGAAAGTCGCCCCACGAGGGTAGGGTGGTCGGCTCTAGCCGGGGAAATCCCTGGAGGGTGGGGGGCGGTGGCTGCGGGAGGAGGGGGATTGGGCGGAGGGCTTTCGTCCAGAACCTGAAGAGCTTTACTTATTTGTGAAGGATGTCCTCCACCTCTTCCGCCCCTATGGGAACACAAAGCTCCTCTTTTCCATTGGGGTTGCTGGATTGCCATATCTGGGTTGGGAGCTATTGGGGATTTGGGGATGGAGTCTGGGGAGGACAGGCACCTCAGTGGGGTACGATGCCATGGAGTCCATCCTCCAAAGCACCCATTTTCTCCAGGGGCACTGATTTTTGTAGTCTGGAGATGAGCTGTAATTCCAGGGGATCTCCAGGTCCTACCTGGAGGTTGGCATCACTGTATAAGGGTTGTCAGCTTCAGTTGGGAAATACCTGGAGATTTTGGGCATGTGTGTGTGGAGCCTGAGGAGGGTGGGGTTTGTGGTATAATACCATCGTGTCTAACTTCCAAGGTGCCAGTTTTCTCCAGGTGAATTGAAAATCAGTTGTAATAGCTGGCAGGGGATGGGGGATAGGGTTGCTAAATCCAGGTTGGGAAACTCCTGGAGATTTGGAGATGTAGCCTGGGGAGGACAGGGACCTCAGTGGGCTTTTGGTGTCATAGTCCACCCTCCAAAGCATCTTCAAGGGAACTGATCTTTGTAGTCTGGTGATGAGCTGTAATTCCAGGGGATCCCCAGGTCCCACCTGGAAGCTGGCATCCCTGCATCCCTACCAACAACCCTGCGAGGAAGATTAGGCTGAGGGTGTGTGTGACCGGCCTACTGCCGCCCAGTTTTCATGGCAGAGTGAGCATTTGAACCTGGTTCTCTCGGCTGGTGCTCTGATCCCTGCACCAGGTTGGCTCTCAGTTTGTCTTTGGAAACTGCCATTTCCTCTAGGGAAACTGATCTTTGTAGTCTGGAGATGAGTGGTAATTCTAGGTGAACTCCAGGCCTCACACCTTGAGACTGGCAACACTAATACCCAGTCAGGTAGCCTGCCAGTCCATTTAGGTTGGCAGTGACTCTTTGGATACTCATGCGAAGTAAGGTCTTTTTCAGCATCTGTTACTACCTAAGTGAAGATGCTAGCTGTTGAACCAACAGTGTTTTTGTGTGCAAAGCAAACACTCTGTACCAAAATAATAATACCATGTATTCAAACAGGTGTTTTTGTGGAGGGTATTTAGTTCTATAATAATGGCATGTACGCTTGAATGCATGGTGTTGCCATATGCTAGCCGTGTTCACAGATAGCTGTGTGTGTTCACAGTGAACACTTGATTTTTCGTTATACGTACATTAAGTAATTCACATGTTACATTCAAGGCACGTATAGCTGAACACATGATTTAAACCCCCCATTTTCCAGGTCCTTGTCCTGGAAGTGAATGGATGTGGGCTCTTTCTTACAAATGTCTTGCATGTGCATGCATCCATTGTAAAATGTGAACAGGGCTTATTGAATCAGACTCAGGGTCAGCATTGCCTTCTCTGATTGGGAGGGGCTCTCCAGGTAATAAGGTTAGAGGTCTTTTCCATGTCACCTACTACATGTTGCTTTTAACTGGAGATGCTTGGGATTGAACCTGGGACCTTGTAGCTCTACCCCTGAGCTATGGACCATCTACAATAGCCTGGGTTTGAACCACGGAGCTGGCCTATACAGATTCAGGTTGATCAAGATGAGTATTTTCTATTTTCTTTGGCAGTGGCTCTCTAGGATCTCAGGGAGAGACCTTTCCTGCCATCTGTGACCTGGGAGCCTTTTAACTGGAGATGCCAGGGATTTAAAACCTGGGGTTCTCAGGTGCTCTACCACTAAAGCATGGCATCACCTCTCTGAGTCACCACTCCGCTACATGAGATGCTTTATCTAGAGGCATTCTAGGCAAACACACATCTCATCTCTCTGTGTCTCTTCATCCCATGCCTGTAAACTCTTGCACAGAGGGGCCTTGGTCTTTTTGTGTGTGTGGTATTTTTGCATTTGTGTGTGTGTCCCCATGCCTGGAAGTCATGGCGACCTCTGGTGACTCCTACTGGGGCATGGAGGATGTTCAGATAAGTGGCTTGATAGCTTGCCTCTGGCCTGCCAGCCCTGATATTCCTTGGAGATTTCCCATCCAAGTACTTGCCAGAGTTGGGAAGCGCTCCCGGGAGCCAGCTGGGGACCATGTCCTCCTACGCGCATTGCCATGGTGACTGTGGCCTAGGTGGCTTCCGAGATCTGACGAGATTGGGCTTGCCTGGGCTGTCCAGGTCAGGGCAGGACCCATGTCTTTCAAAGTCAATATTGTCTGCTTTTACCCAGTGTTCCCTCTAAGTTGAGTTAGTGTGAGATAGCTTACAGTTTGTTAGCCTCCGACTCACACATTTTTGTCTCTGCTCAGTGACTAGTGCCAGTGACTCTGATAGTCCCCCCCCCCCCCCCGCATGATCTCTTTAGTGATCTTCTGCTGGGGATGGAACACGGGGCTTCCTGCATGCCAAGCTGAGCCTTGCATCCTCTTCTGTTTCCTTGCAGGGGGCGACCGTCGAGGGCAGCGAGGAGCTCTCGAACGGCATGAACCTGATGGACTTCTCGGATGAGATCCTCCTGCACATCCTGCGATACATCCCCGTCTCCGATCTCGTCCTAAACATCCGGAGAGTGTGCAGAAAACTGGCTGCTCTCAGTCTGGACAAGAGCCTCACCCACTTGGTGGACCTCCACAAGGACTACCAGGTGAGCGAAACCCCTGAGGGAACCACGTGATGAGGGAAGAGCCAGGAGATTTCCAGAAGCATTGGACTTTATTCCACCCTTTGTGTTCAGGCCAGGTGGCTGGATATATATAGAGAAGGGTTTTTTACAGGCATTATCTGTTTCAGTACAAAAACTGAGGATCATAGGGTTAGGAAGACATGGAAAAATATATGACACTGTGTATAATAGATGTATGGGGCTGCAGTGGCTCAGTGGTCAAGACGCTGAATTACAGACTGGAAGGCTTGTAGTTCAGCAGTTCGAGATCCGAGTGCCGCATGATGGAGTGAGCTCCCGTCTCGGGCCCCAGCTCCTGCCGACCTAGCAGTTCGAAAGCTGCAAGTAGATAAATAGGTCCCGCTTCGGTGGGCAGGTAACAGTGTTCCGTGCGCCTCGGGGTTTAGTCATGCCGGCCACATGACCACGGAGATGTCTTTGGACAGCGCTGCCTCTTCAGCTTGGAAACCGCCCCCTAGAGTTGGATTCAACTGGCTTCCAAGCAAGGGAAACATTTACCTTTACTATAATAGATGTATGCTTAAGGTAGAACTATTTTGTGCTTTTTCTTTTTGAAGTTTTTCTATACTATTATATAAATATTAGTATTAAGTACTGCCAAACATAGGTTCACCAAAACAATACATCCAAGTGCAGGTTTACACTATGTACAAACACTCAAACAGCACCTTGTCAGTTTCACAATCACTTGTGGGGGGGGGAGGGACTGGTAATTTACCCCTATCGAATACGATCTTTTTCAAGGACAGTGATATACATACAAGACATAAGGCGCAATAAAGTCTCTTTGTGAGTATAAATAGCAGAATATTTTCGAGGATCCCTTTGGAACCGTTGTGGCAAACATCATGACTTACCTAGGAGAACATCTCTCTCGTGTTCTATACTGCTCTGAGGTACTTCCTCGGTCTGTTTGGAGAGAATGCCCTCTGATCCTCAATCGGGGTCGGATTGTAAGGGGTTAGGAGAATGTTAGGTCCCAACCCAACACCATTTCCTCCTGGCAGTGGGAAAGAGAGTTCTGACCAGCTGTATTCAGAATGCTGTTTCTCTCTGGCTGATGTTGTTGTCGTAGTAGTAGTAGTAATAATAATAATAATAATTATTATTATTATTATCATCGTCATCAACAAGATTCTTACCTCGCCTTTATGTACACATAGGATCACTGAGGCAGCTAACGGATGAAAACATACCGATTAAACTCTCCTCTTAAAAGCCATTAAACCCAGAGTTTAAACTAACTACCAAAGGATTAAAAAAAGAACAACTGGTCAAATCCAAAAAGCCTTTATTAGGCATTTGTTAAAAATTGCAGAAGCAGATCACACAGTGTCAAGAAACCACAAATGGGGGAAAAAACCCCAAGAGTCTAAACATTTGGGAGGAAGGAGAAGGGATGTTATCCTGTTTTCTTCCTGCCGAGCTGGTTTTAGTTTGGTTGTTGTGGTTTTCTTTTAATGGGGATTTTAAATGCCTTTTAGAAAAGGCGGGGACCGTTCAGCTGAGTAGGTTTTTTTTTTTGTAGGCCTTTTAAGAACTCATTACCGGTCATTACCACACTGTAAATATTTGTATTGGAAGCCACCTTCAGGCTGGGAGTTGGAAGATCTAAACCATCTTAAATAAATCTCCCCTGGCATTTCCCTTCTAAACCAGAGACGACCAGACTACGCATTCGGGTGGCTCTGACCGAACTTCTCAGAGGCTGTTCCCCCGCCCCGTGTCGCCCCTCCCTCAGGAATAAGATTTGAAAGAGTGATCTGTCTCACAGGCTGAGTGTATTGAAAGGCACCCCCTTCAGAGGTGGAGGTCTCCGGATTGGCCTCCTTGCTGAGGCTATCTCTGGAGAAGGCCTTCAAGCTTCTGTTGGCACAGACTGCCCATCACCTGGATGAACAATAGTGCGCAAGGCCTGGAAGGAGGGGGGCTGTAGCTCAGTGGAAGAGCCTCTGCTTGGCATGCAGATGGTCCCAGGTTCAATCCCCAGCGTCTCCAGTTAAAAGAATCAGGCAGTAAGTGATGGGAGAGGCCACCACTTGAGACCCTGGCTCAGTGGCAGAGCATCTGCTTGGCATGCAGAAAATCCCAGGTTCAGTCCCCGGCATCTCCAGCTAAAAGGATCAGGTAGGTGATGAGACAGACCTCTGCTTGAGACCCTGGAGAGCTGCTGCCAGTCTGAGTAGACCGTACTTAACCCAATGGATCAATGGTCTGATTCAGTAGAAGGCAGCATCATATTTTTTGGGAGTTTTTGCATTTTGTGTGCGTGTATGCCCGTGCCTGGAAATTAAAGGGACCTCTGGCGGCTCCTACAGGGGCATGGAGGATATTCAGAGAAGTGGCTTGATATTTGCCTGCCTCTGCCTCCCGGCCCTGCTATTCCTTGGAGGTCTCCCATCCAAATACTTGCCAGGGTCGGCCCTGCTTAGCTTCCCAGATCTGAGGAGATCAGTTTTGCCTGGGCTACCCAGGTCGGGGCAGGTTCATGTGTGTTCATGTGTGCTCTTAAACCTGTTGGCAACACTTCATCCTTCCCCTTCAGGTGCCAGATCAAGTAAAGGACGGGTGGGCAGAGCGGGGCCCACCAGCTGACGCAGGCCCGTTCCGCCACAATTATTATTATTATTGATACAGGGAAACAAGGGAAAAGGGGGGGGGGAGATATAGATATTATAGTAATCTATAACTTTTTCATAACAAGGATGATCAACATCAGAGTAAATATAGAGCATTTAACATAGACATTTAAAATATGTAATATTAGGAAGATTTTTATATACTATATACGTTTATTATTAACGCTTAGCCTTTATTACCATTAGTTACTGTTAACGCTAATACTGTATTAACTGTCAGACATTGATTATCGTACTGTACGTTCGATTACATCTTAATACCACTACGGTTGTCATAACCAAACTATATTCAAAGAGTACATTTTAAGAGCATTTCTAAGAATAAAAAGGATAACAGTAAACTGGGTTGCATCTCAGTGGCCCAGGCTAACCTGGCGACGTTGTCCGATCTTGGAAGCTAAGCAGGGTTGGCTCCGGTTGGTGCTAGGATGGGAGACCACCAAGGAAATCCAGGGTTGCCACACTGAGGCAGGCTGTGGCAAAACCACCTCTAAACATCTCTGACCTTGAAAGCCCCACCAGGGTAGCCCTAAGCCAGCTGTGTGTTCCCTCTAAGCTGAGTTGGCGTGAGCAAGTTCACAGTTTTTTAGCCTCCAGCTCACACATTTTTGTCTTTGCTGAGGGAGGATGGCTCCAGAGGAAACTAACGTATGCAGTAGCCAGATCTCTCGCTCACAACTTTAATGCCCGTGGCTCACAGAGTAGAATTTCTGCTCACGCAACTCCACAGCTCCACTGGCGGCTCTTTCAGCCCTCGAGGGTTTCCTGAAGCCTTTTCTTGTATGATCCTTTCCTCTCAGGTGGACAAGGACAAGGTGAAGCAGCTGATGAGAGAGATCGGGAAAGAGATCCACGAGCTGAACGTGGCTGGCTGCTACTGGCTGCCGGGCTCCACCGTCGACCAGGTGATCCACTGCAAGAACCTGGTGCGGCTGAACCTCTCCGGCTGCCACCTGACCTCCCTCCGCCTCTCCAAGATGCTCTCGGCCCTCCAGCGCCTCCGCTCGCTGACCATCGACGTCAACCCGGGCTTCGACGCCTCCCACCTGAGCAGCGAGTGCAAGGCCACCCTGAGCCACGTGCTGGAGCTGAAGCAGACCCTCTACACCCCATCCTACGGGGTGGTCCCCTGCTGCACCAGCCTAGAGAAGCTCCTCCTCTACTTTGAGATCCTTGACCGGTCGCGCTTCATCCTCTCCGGCCAGCTGATGGTGGGCGAGAGCAACGTGCCCCACTACCAGAACCTCCGGGTCTTCTACGCCCGCCTGGCGCCCGGCCTGGTCAACCAGGAGGTGGTGAGGCTCTATCTGGCAGTGCTGAGTGACCGGACGCCGGAGAAGCTCCATGCCTTCCTCATCTCTGCCCCTGGTGGCTTCGCTGAGAGCTGCACTGTCAAGAACCTCCTGGACTCCATGGCCCGGAACGTGACACTGGACGCCCTGCAGCTCCCCCGGTCCTGGATGAACGGCTCCAGCCTCCTCCAGCACCTGAAGTTCAGCAACCCCTTCTACTTCAGCTTCAGCCGCTGCAGCTTGTCGGGCGGCCAGCTCGTCCAGCGGGTCCTCAATGGCGGCAAGGACCTCCGCAGCTTGGTGGGCCTGAACCTCAGCGGCTGCGTCCACTGCCTCTCTCCGGGCTCCCTGCTGCGGAAGGCCGAGGACGACATCGACAGCGGCATCGTGGAGACCCTCGTTGCCTCCTGCTGCAGCCTCCGGCACCTGAACCTCTCTGCCGCCCACCACCACAGCGCCGACAGCCCGGGCAAGCACCTGTGCCAGCTCCTCGCCCGCTTGAAGTGCCTCTTGTCCCTCGCCCTGCCTGTCTGCTCTGTTGCTGACCCCTCCGCCACCGCCGCCGACAAGCCCTCTGTGCAGCCGGCGAGCGGGGTCGCCTCGCAAGGCTTTGGGAAGAAGGTCCGGATCGGGGTGCAGTCCTGCCCCCGGAACTGCCTGGAGCAGGGGAACGCCAAGCCCTCTGTCTTCTGGACCCTCCTCGCGAGCCTCCCGTATCTGAAGAAGATGGAGCTGATCGGGTCCAGCTTCTCCTCGGCCATGCCCCGGAACGAGCCGGCGATCCGGAACTCGCTGCCCCCCTGCGGCCGGGCACAGCACGTGGGGGACTCCGAGGTGGCCGCCGTCGGGCAGCTGGCTTTCTTGCAGAGCCTCACGCTGGCACAGCTGCCCAATATCCTCACGGGCGCCGGGCTTGTTAGCATCGGGGCCCGGTGCCAGCACCTGCGGACTCTTTCCTTGGCCAACCTGGGCACGATGGGCAAAGTGGCATACATGGGGGCCCTCATGGACATGTTGAAACACTGCAAATGCCTGCGAGATCTCAGGTGAGGGGGCAGTGCTTTTTCACACACCTTTGGGCCACGGGTGAGTGGCATGCTGGTCCTCTTGTTCGCCCAGTGGTGGTGTTCTCACGTGCACTCAGAGTGGTGGAGAGCTCTGGCAGTTAAGGGTTGTTTGGTTGTAGTGGTTAGGAGCGCGAGCTCTAATCTGGGAGAACCGGGTTTGATCCCCCACTCCTCCACATGCAGCTGCTGGTGTGATCTTGGGTCAGTCATAAGTTCTTTCAGAGCTGTTCTCTCAAGGGCAGTCCTCGAAAGAGCTCTCTCAGCCCCACCTCCCTCCCAGGGTATCGGTTGAGGGGACAGGAAGGGAAAGGAGATTGTAAGCTGCTCTGAGACTCCTTCGGGGAGTGAAGGGTGGGGTCTGAATCCAATCTCCTCCTCCTCCTCCTCTTCTCCTCCTCTTCGTCTTTCTCCCTCCTCCTCCTCCTTTCAACCGATTAGATGGGGTGAGCTTTGCTCAGTTTTCAGCCGGTGGGTTTCGACCCAGAGTGGGATCATGCCCCCTAGTAAAAGTGTAGCCGTGTGGTGTCCATCCCCTCCCCCCAAATTCATCCAGGCTTTTAAAGCAAGGCTGGGACTGAGCCTTCACACATTTTTGCACGCAGGAGATACCAGGTTTTGACATCCTGGCAGCCACAGGGTCTCCAGGAGTAGGGCCGGGAAACTCCCAACTGCAAAACGACACCGGTTGAAAGCGGGAAAGAAGCAGTTCCCAACCTTTTAGGCACAGTGGCCCACAAGTCCAAATTTACCTGGTATGCTGACCCAGCTAGGGGTTTTTGGCATCGTAGACAAGCTGTGACCTTGGCACCCATCTGGTTTACAATTCCGTTTTCTGCAGTGGCTAAGCAGAGGTTTTGGAGAAACCAACAAACATTGCACAAAGGGCACAGCCACCCCGAGCATATGAACCCCGAGCAAGTGGCATTCTGACATGCACACCCTTCATATACGGAGGTTACCTTCCAGCCTTTGGTCACCCTCTCTTTCTCCTTTACTACCTCTAAGCCCCCCCTAAGAGTCTAAGAAACTCACTCTCGTAACCATCAGGACACGTTTTACTTAACCAACATGTATATGCAGGGAAGAAAAGATATCAGCTCATGTATGACATGGAAGATACTATTTCCAAGTCCAGCTCCTGGTTTCCGAAATAGAAAAGAAGAAGAAGAGGAGATCAGATTTATACCCTGCCCTTGACTACCTGAAGGAGTCTCAGAGCAGTTTACAATCTCCTTTCCCTTCCTCTCCTCGCAACAGACACACTGTGAGGTAGGTGGGGTTGAGAGAGCTCTTTCGAAGACTGCTCTAGAGAGAATAGCTCTGAGAGAACGTGTGACTGACCCAAGGTCACACCAGCAGCTGCATGTGGGGGAGTGGGGAATCAGACACGGCTCTCCCAGATTAGAGTCCGTGCTCCTAACCACGACACCAACCGGAAAGGACAGGGGTGGCCATTAGGGAGGGCTGGCCTGCAGCTCCTTTTCAGAGGTGTTGTGACTTTCGTGTCCCGACCCATAGGTTGGGGAAGACTGCCTCAGAGAGCCGCTAGCTTGGATCTGGACCAGTGTTCCCTCTAACCTGAGTTAGTGTGAGCCAGCTCACAGTTTTTTAGCCTCCAGCTCACAGATTTTTGTCTTAGCTCAGGAAGGGATGGCTCCCGCGCAAACTCATTTACGCAGCAGCCCAATCGCTCGCTCACAGCTTCAATGCCAGTAGCTCACAAAGTAGCATTTTTGGCTCACAAGACTCCACAGCTTGGAGGGAGCATTGATCTGGACCCCCGTTTCTGCAGGCACAAGGGTTCTTGCCCCACCGTGCCCTGTCACAGCAGACGTGACTTGGCTTTGGGGGGCGATAGTAAGATCCCGTTCAAGCAGCTCCCCAAAGTCCCCAAGAGGGTGGGGTTGCCAGGTCCTTACCTTTTTCCAGCGGGGGGAGGATCTTCCCTCCTGGGATGTTCTGGCATACGTGCCGTGCCGTGATCACCTGGAAGTGACGTCATCGTGCTAGGCACATTGCCGGGGGGGGGGGGGGGGCGCTATAGCATTCGGCTAGAAACTATGATACAATAGAGTTTTTGGGCCGAATGCTAGAGTGTCCCCCCGGGCACATCAGCCCAGTCCAGGCACTTTGGGGGGTGGAGTTCCCCCAGCCGGTGGATCGGGGGCCCCTAAAGTGGGCAAACCCCCACCCCACCAGGGGATCTGGCAAGCCTACAAGAGGCTCCATGGTTCCTTGGTCAAGCTCATGTGCTTTGTGCGTGTTAGGGGACACGTCCGGTTCCTTGCTTTCCCAAAAGCTGCCCTGTATCAGAGTTAGGCAAGACCCCCGGATGAAGGCCTTGGGGAATTGCCAAGCAAACTAACATGGACTGGCACCCTGGGCAAAACCTCAGCCGCCGGTAAAACTGCTGGTTGCCACATTATTGCCTGCCACCTCTAATTGACTGGGGCAGTTAAGTTGCTGCAACCGGTAGGCATGACTAAGCCTATAAAGAAGCCACAGCGTCTGTGAGCTAGGTGATGGCCTTGAGATTTCAGCCCGCAGCCCAAAAACGAGTCTCCAGGGCTGGGTTTCAGAGCCAAAGCTTGAGACCTGACAGCCCTACAAACAAAGCCCAGGAACGCCAAAAGAGGTGTTTTATTTTGGGATATGAGGCTTCTTGTGGCTGTTGCTCTTCTAACGATGGAGTTGGGGTGGGAGAGAGGTGGTTTCGAACTGGCTCCCCAGACGGTCATTGGGATCTGCTTTTGCCCGCGATAGATTCCGAGAAACCTTGCCTCGTCCTGCTAAATCAGTTCGAAGAAGAGCTGCCGTCCAGGGAGTTGGGAGGCTCCAATGCAGTTGGGCGTTGATTAAGCAACAGTGTCGCCCAGTGGACGGGATGGTGTATTGCGAGATCCCTGCTTTTTGACCAATGAGGCCCTTGAGCGAAAGATCTTAAATATACTTTCGGCCTTGGGGAAAACATTACCTGCTTTGACTCTGGAGCACATTCCTTGCTGCCTCTGGTCCCAGGTGGGGTACATGATTATGAGCACAGCTCCTTCCAAGTCAGGAACCTCTCGCATGGGAGAAGTCCAGTCCACTCAGGGTTGTTTCCGTGCAGCTGCCACCCGCTATCCTTCTTTACCTTCCCCAGTTAGCCCTCTCTGTGTAGGCAAGCAGAAGCCCAGTCTGCTTCCACGGGCATCAGATTGCAAATACACACACACACACACACACACCCCATTACACGCATGTATGCCAGTAATTTGCGGTGCGTAGATGGCCTGGGAAAATTGGGGGAGGGGGGTGTTGGGAGAGACGACTTTTGCCCTTTCGGCAAGTTTTCCTGCTTGGTTTGATGGATCCAGTTGGTACTCTCTGTGTCCTTTACTGTACCATTAGGTAAATGCCCACCTGTGTCTAGAGCTTCCAGGTAAACAACCCAGTTAGGAACCTCTGAACTTCTGGAGCAGAGGTCCATCAGTGGCTATTAGCCATAAGGTATAGATGGAACACTCTGTCTGGGGCAGTGATGCTCTGTATTTTTGGTGCTCGGGGGCAACAGTGGGAGGGCTTCTGGACTTCTGGCCCCGCTGATGGACCTCCTGATGGCACCTGGTCTTTGGCCACTGCGTGACACAGAGTGTTGAACTGGATGGGCCTTTGGCCTGATCCAGCGTGGTTTCTCTTATGTCCTTATGTCCAGGGCAGTGATGCTCTGTCTTCTTGGTGCTTGGGGGGCAACAGTGGGAGGCTTCTGGAGTTTTGGCCCTACTGTTTTGTACCCTTGGTACTTGGGGGGGGCACAGTGGGAGGGATTCTGGCCCCATTGGTGGACCTCCTGGTAGCACCTGGGTTTTGGCCATTGGGTGACACAGAGTGTTGGCCTGGGTGGGCCACTGGCCTGATCCAACATGGCTTCCCTCATGTTCTCTTATGTTCTTATTCTTAATCTTTTCACGAGTGGCACAGTCATTGCATCTCATAGAAGGAGATGACAGCAGCGTGGATGTGTCCTTCCCCAGTCGATTGTGCGGGTAAACCCCCTGTTTAAAAGATGTGTGGCATTCTGTGCAGAGTCCCTCGGGGAATTCCCTGCAGGTTCCACCCTTCAGCTAACTTTCCCGCCACTTCCTCAAGAGATCAGGGGGGGTGCTTGGTGTTCTAAACAGAAAGCAGCCGGAGAGTTCTGTGCGGTGCCCAGTTTGGATCCCCTCCCGGCAGATCCCTGGCTCCAATGCTCTCTTTTTTGCGAACTGCGCAGACCCCGTGCGGCTGATCCTTGTTTTGTTGTTCTTCCCCTAGGCTGGAGCAGCCCTACTTCAACGCCAACGCTCAGTTCTTCCAGGCCCTGAGTCACTGCTCCTCCCTCCAGCGCCTCTGCATCATCTCCCGGAGGGGGACCCTGCAGCCGGACGCCGTCGTGGCCTTCATGACCGCTTGCCTCGAGGTGGTCATGTTGCACATGTTCACAGGGGAGTCCCTGACGGTTTGCAAGAACCTTCAGCAGTCCCTGATATGGAGGTGAGTGCTGTTAGCCCACGGAGAAGGTGGACGTCCGGATTTTGTTCCTCCCCCAAGGGAACAACTTTGTCTAGCTTTAAACAGGCCTGAGCTGTCCTTGGCCGTGCCACTGGGACTGGATAGGTGGCTTCCTCTTGCAAACTTTGGGTAAGCTAGTTTGGTGTAGCGGTTAGGAGCATGGACTCTAACGTGGGGGAACCCAGTTTGATTCCCCACTCCTCCACATACAGCTGCTGGTGTGACCTTGGGTCAGTCACAAGTTCTCGCGGAGCTGTTCTCTCAAGGACAGTCCTTGGAAGAGCTCTCTCAGCCCCACCTACCTCACAGGGTGTCTGTTGTGGGGAGGGGAAGGGAGAGGAGATTATAAGCCGCTCTGAGACTCCCAGGTGAAGGGCAGGGTATAAATCCATTCTCTTCTTCCATCTCCAGGACAGGCACGCTCAGTGTCTTCCTGTCTCTTTATCCTGCCTGTCCTGCAAGGGCCTCCAGGTAGCGTGCATGGTTCTCCTCTCACCTTTGTTCTCACAACAACCCCGTGAGGTGGGTGAGGCTCACGGCTTTCTCTGGGTCACCTAAACGAGCTTCCTGTCTGCATGAGGGTTTGAACTCCAGTTCGCCCCCCCCCTTGTCCAGCACTCTACTGCACTCTTGTGATCCTCTGCTTCATATCTACAATGCAGGCAAGGTAATAACCTCCCCCAGCCCCACCCCAGAGTCAGGGACCAGACCCTGAAGGTGGTTTTATAATACAAAATCAGAAACCTGACTCCTTAAAGGTTATTTAAGCACCAGTGTAAGCCAGCTTGGTGTAGTGGTTAAGTGCGCAGACTCTAATCTGGGAGAACCAGGTTTGATTCCCCACTCCTCCACTTGCTGGATGACCTTGGGCAAGCCATAGTTTTGTCCGAGCTGTTCTCGAAAGAGCAGTTTCTGTCAGAGCTCTCTCAGCCCCACCTACCTCACAGGATGTCTGTTGTGGGGAGGGGAAGGGAAAGGAGATTGTAAGCCGCTCTGAGACTCCCGAGTGAAGGGCAGGGTATAAATCCAATCTTCTCTTCTTCTTCTTCTCCTTCTCCTACTCCGCCTCCTCCTTGTGATTGTGCCTTCAGAGAATCGTTCCTGGCTCTGTTGTGAACGTCCCCCCCATCTGATCCAGTAGCAGTGAGTTGCTTAGGTTAGATAAGCTATTGTGGAGGAAAGTTGCATTAAGGATTGTCAAAATGCTGTCTGAGACGTTTTGAAAGGTTATGTGAAGCGCCATCTATTGCTATACAACATTTTTACTGTGTTGCTTGTTATTACTATCGTTATTATCATTGCTTCCATCAAGTAACTTTGGCCTTAACAGCTGTAGAGCCACCCCAGCAGAGAACCACTTCTTGTCCGCTTTGAACTGGTGTCGTTTTGCTTGTTTCTGCATTACAGCCACTGGGACATCTGCCAGAGCTCCCCCCCTGGTTTCAGCAGATTCTTTTTTCAACAAAACTCTCCTCTTTTTCTTAATTGAATTCATCTGCGGGGTTGTCTCTTTTTATTTTTTAAAGAACCAGAAATTCCTTCACCGGTTTTTTCATTCTTTGCCTGTCCAATGTCTCATAACGTCATGCGACTAAACCTTAATATCCTTTTTCCTGTGCCGGTTTCTGCTCTCCAGCAACTGGATGCAGCTGTTTTCTTCAGTCTCAAGCCGATTTGCTCCTTCCTCTGTTTCCCCCCATCGCTGGCTCTCTTTGCTTATAATGATGTGGCAAGCAATCGTTTTTTAAAGAATGTTAAGCCCGTTTCCCACACCAGTCTCTCTAACAGAACCGTTAGAAAGAGGGGGATACAAAAGGAGGCCCTGAACTGGGTGGCCTGATCTCATCAGATCTCAGAAGCTAAGCAGGGTCGGCCCTGGCTAGTATTTGGATGGGAGACCTCCAAGGAATACCAGGGTCATGACATAGAGGCAGGCAGGTCCATAGCCAGGGTTTTGTGGCCTGTGGGGCAAATTTTTTTCTGGTGGGGCTGAAGTTCTCAGTGCAGAAAGAAAAGCCATTTAGCCAACAGAGAAAGCTGTTCCCAGGATAGATCTCTAAATTGCAAGCTGTCAGCCACTTTCGATGACAGTTCTCAGCTGCTGCGAGTGAATCCCTTCTGCCCACCTAAGCAACAATTCTGACAACAAGCTGGCAGGTGGGAGTGATGGCTTGTATAGTCAAGAAAGCTAACACTTAGGCAGAGAAACTCAAAGGAGACCAGTTTCTGGAGAGAGACTTAGAAGGGATCCTAGAGGTCACCTACTCCAACCCTCGTGGCTCAGTGCCGGAATTAGTCAGCTACAGCACCCCGCTCTGCTTAAAGGCGCGCACGCCTTTTAAAAAATGTTTAAAAATGATTGAAGAAAGCGTTTACAGGAGAAATTCTTGTGGGGCTGTGCTTTTAAGAAGGGGGGGCGGAGCCCCTAAAAGCCACAGTAGTTAGGGGCCTGGGGGCAGGCAGTGGGAAAGCCACCTGTGAATGTCTCTTGCCTTGAAAACCCTGCAAAGAAAACAAAAGGAGCTCTGTGGCATCAGGCCAGTATCTGACAGGTTGAGGCCACACTGCTACTGATGGTGCTTTCCTCCAGCGCAAGGGGCTTTGATGCGTCTGCAGAAGACTCCTTGCTCCCAAGGAAACGCCGTCGGTAGCAGAGCAGACTCATAGGATCCACCCCATGCAGCCCAGCATTCTTTCCACAAAAGGCCAGTTGTGTCTGGAAACTTCTCAGGAAGTTCACCGTCAGTTTGGTAATCGGAGGTGCGCTGCCTTCATTTGCTTCTCATGTGTAATAGTTGCTGGTAGACTGTCTTCCGTGAATTTGCTTATTCTCTACTTTTTAAGAAAGAAGAAGCTATTTCAGGTAGTGGCTAGGGGTATGCAGCAAACCCCCCAAACCAGTATTTTCCGTATCTAGATATACTGGAGCCAAAAAATGTCAGTATTCCCCATTTCCCAATATTGGCATGGTATTCAGATCCAGGTATTTTTTCAGGTTTCTGATATTTGTTTGAGAGCCAGTTTGGTGTAGAAAGAAGAAGAGGAGATTGGATTTATATCCCACCCTTCACTACCCAAAGGAGTCTCAGAGCGGCTTACAAACTCCCCTCCCCACAACAGACACCCTGTGAGGTAGGTGGGGCTGAGAGAGCTCTGACAGAAACGGCTCTTTTTCAAGAACAGCTGTGACAGAGCTGTGGCTTGCCCAAGGTCATCCAGCAGCTGGAGGAGTGGGGAGTCAAACCCAGTTCTCCCAGATTAGAGTCCGTGCACTTAACCACTACACCAAACTGGCTCTAGTGGTTAGAAGGGTGGACTCTAATCTGGGAGAACTGGGTTTGATTCCCCACTCCTCCACATGTAGCTGCTGGGTGATCTTGGGCAAGCCACAGTTCTTTCAGAGCTGTTCTCTCAAGAGCAGTTCTCTCAAGAGCTCTCTCAGCCCCACTGACAGCATGTCTGTTGCGGGGAGGGGAAGGGAAAGGAGATTGTAAGATGCTCTGAGACTCTGAGTGAAGGGTGGGTTATAAATCCCATCTCTTCTTCTTTATTCCCTCGGGGGACTCTTTTTTGGGGGGGGGCTGGAGGGTGTTTTTAAAGGTACTGGCACCAGAATTGCATGGTTGCTGCTGGTTCCTGTCTTTTAAATACTCCCAGAATTTCTAGCCAGTTGGACCAAGGGGTCCAGTTCTTTGGGCCCGCTAAGCAAGGTAGCCCCAGCCGTCCTCCATTGTTTCCTATGGAGGGAAAAAATGTAAAACCCAAGAATCTCCACCCAACACTTTTGGGAGCTATTGCTAAGCCCTTGAGATATAACACCTTGAGAATCTGGTACTGTGTAACATGTGAGAATCTGAAACTATGTAAAACACAAGAATCTAGACGTACGTAAAATGTGAGGGGACCCCCCCCCCCACACACACACAGAGGGGAAAAAACCACTGCGAACCTGACACAAACCAACTCTTGCAAAGCAGGAACTTTAAATAAAAACACCTTAAAACTGACAGTCTCACCTAAAGCAGACTGGCAAACTGATGCAAGCCCAGGGAGACACAGAAACACGGGTTGGGGGGAGGGGAAAAAACAGACCTGAAGCCTGCAAATACCAGCTCCTGATATTCCTGGTTAATCCCAAATATTTCTGTGATTTTTTTCGGATACTGAAAAAATTGGTCCCCCCAAATCCCAGATATGTCTGGGAGATCCGAATATATCCAGAAAACACCAAGAGAGTATTTTTCGAATATATTTTCAGACCGGGAATATCCCAATGCGCACCCCTGCTAGTGGCCATGACTGTATCGTGAGCTGGTGAATCCTTTGTGGTAATAATGGGGCCATGAAGAAATCTGTCCTAAACTTACTGTCGATGAACTTTGTTCGGCGATCCCAAATTCTGATACTAACACCCTCTACTGGGTTAGACCCTCCAGGCCGAACTTCATTCCTGGAAGACGAATCGCCTTGATTTTGTAAACAGGTAGACATTTCAGGCTTTATGAAAGTAGAATACTAAGGGATGAAAAGCATCTTAAAGTACGGACCTGCTCCTGTAACTCTGTAGTGGAACAGGAGGGACTAAGCCGCTATTCTCTCCACATCCTAACTTCATGAACCTGTCTCCTCTCCCCTCCCCCATCTCTTAAACCCAGTCATTTTCGGAGCGAGCAACTGAGACCTGGCTGAGAATACCCTCTCTGCCCCCATCTTATATTTTTGCTGGGCAGCCACTGATTTGAAATTGCTTTCCTTCACCTGTCGGTTCTCTCCTTGATGCCATTAACATTGTTATTGGTGGGCGCAGAACCAGTTTGGATGTCGGCTCGGGATTTTGATGGAACTAAACTGTCAGAGTGGTGCGTGCTAGAGCTGAGCTGATCCTGCTCAAACTGAGGTTAGCTGTAAGAGAGAAGAAAATGGGAAGCGATTGGCAAGCAGAAAGCGTTCGGGCCTCCCTGGAGTGCAGCTTGTGCCCGTCCACACCCAGTAGGAGGGCCCCTCCCCCCCCGTCCTCCGCTGCTTCTGAGAATGAAAATAGGGACCCCGCGGTTCAGTTGGGTGTTGTTGCTGAGTAAAATTTAACAGAACGCACTCTCATGTGCTGTTTCTCCACCTTTTTTTTATTTTCATTTTGTTTATATTAACGTTTCTACTCCTTCTTCTCTGCTGATTCGGTTCTCTGGGCAGAGAGAAAACGCAGCGATACAGTCAGGGTTTTTTTTTCTGGGGGAAGGTGCCGGAATGGAGTTCTGAAACCTCTTCAACAATATTCTTTTTTAAATGTTTAAAAGTCCATGAGTTTTCAGCATACAGGTTGAAAATTTCATTTCCCTCTTGAGAGTTCCAGCACCTCTATTCTCCCCCCCCCCCCAAAAGCCCTGGATACAATATATAATTAAAATCGTCCTCAAGTGCAGATCAAAGCATAAAACCACCCACACCTATATTATTATTTTAAAAAGGAAAGTGTACGGCTATAAATGTGCGTTTGAAAAAGCAGGTTAGAAAGAGCATTTAAAAGCAGGCTGGGGGTGTGGAATAGTTCCCATGGGGTCTCTAAGGTACCACAAGGCTCCTGCTGGTTTGCACAGCGACTGGATGACCTAGTTTTTTAAATTCTAGCCTGAGCTTGTGCTGGAAAGGGCTCCAGCCCACCAAAACTTAACGGTAGAAAAATTCTAAATTTCAAAAGGCATTGGGTAGTAGTAAAGTTGGGTAGTGGGAGACTTAGTCTCTTCCCAAATTCTGTGTTTCGAGGAATGTGATTTGAAGGGTGGAGATGGCAGGTAGGTGCTTTAACCCTTTCTTTCCCCTTTGCTCAGTTTCGCACCCAGCCTTCTACAGTTGTTTGCTGTGTTAAAGAGGTGGAACTGGCTGGGAGGGGGAAGTTTCTTACTTTTTTAAAATAAATTTTTATTGAGTTTTTATAAAAGAAAAGAAAAGGGAAAAACAAAAAACATCCAAAGATAAAAACAGACTAACAGATATGGAGTCTGTACTACACATATCTATATTAACATTTCTACTAGAATCAATTTCTAATCCACCAGGTTAGTTTATCCCAATTTTGTAGGAGCATGCAGTTAAAATTAGTTCATTTTTTAAAATATTCTTCCAACCATTTATAAAACCTTAACCAGTTATTTTTGAAGATTTCATCTCTCTTATCTGCTAATGTCATTGTTAAATTGCCCATTTCTGCCGTCTCCAATAGTTTATAGATTATTTCCTCCTTAGAAGGAACTTCTCCTTTCCAGTGCTTTGCATAAAGAATTCTGGTAGCAGTTATTATAACGGATAATTTGTTAAAAGTTTCTGGAATCATATTCAACAAAAAAAAATTCTGGCACCAGTGGTATAATCAAATGCAACGTATTTTGCAATATTTCATGAATCCAGATCTAATATTTTTTTACACATTTACACGGGTGGGTGGAAGTTTCGAGGACAGGGCTGCAGGGGGTGGAAAGGATAAGTGTGGGCGCTGTGCCCGGCCAACTCTCCCCGACAAATCATATTCATCATTTCTCTCCTTCTTACAGTGGAAGGAGAAGCAGCAGCGCTTGCTTCTAGATTCATCCTCACTAAAGCCCGGCGGCTGGTTAGCCAGTGTTCCCCTCGACGGCCACTAGGTGGTGCAATGGCCTCTCGGTAAAAGGCCCTGTTACCTCCCTGCCCCCACCCCTGGCTCTGCTGCGGATGGGGGAGAGTTTCTCACCCTCCGCGTCGCTGCAAAAGTCATGCAGAGCAAAGAATTCCAGTGGCTCGCTCTGCCTGATCGTCTAGTGAGCAGAAAAAGAAGGGGGGGGGGGAGGAAAGAAAATGCCCTTCCCCCTTGTGAACGCACTAGGAAGAGAAGGGTGGCGTTAAAGACACATTTATGCTAGCTGGTGTCCTTTTGGTCTCCCGAGAGGTTCCCCCTCCTCCTCCTCCCCCCTTTTAAACGTAAGCAGTTCCTATAAAATGGACGTATTTCGAGCCTACCAAGAGCTCGAGAGAATCCCAGCTGTTTCGTTGGTTGTCCTCACAGACAGTGCCGCCGCTAGAGAGCGGTGTGCGTGAAAGGCAGCCGATCTAATGGGAGCCAGGTATATCGATCTCCGGAATGATGCCCTGAGGGTCTTGTCTGAAAGCAGTTCACTCCCCCCCCCCCCCCATGTCCTGCGGCCCATCCAAAGACCAAGCGCCGAACAGGGTTAACTCGGTGCTTGGATTGGCCTTTGCGGTCGAAGCTCCAGTTTCGTTTGGAATTGGTAGAAAGGGTGATAACTAGTATGCAAGGCTGCCTCTTCTCCCATGTTGGATGCTCTTTTTTCATTGTATTAGAAATGGCGGGGGGGGGGGGGGAGGAAAACTGGGACTTAACAGGCAAACCCGGATGAGGCAGGGGACTATCTGTGGTTCTTGGGCTAAAATACCAACCCAGAGAGGTGGGGTTGGTTTTCCAGACCCTTCTCTAAAACCCTGGTCTTTTGCCTCCAGTGAATCAAGAGCCACATCCCCTGCGCTACACCAGTTGTTTTTTGAAGGGTGTGGTGGTGGTATTTGTGTGTGTGTGTGTATGCCTGAAAGTCATGGCAACATCTGGCGACCCGTAGTGGGGTTTGGACATTTCAGAGAGGTGGACTGATAGCCTGTCTCTGCATCCCAAACCCTGATGTTCCTCAGAGGCAGGGCTCATTTCGTAGCAGGAGCTCCTCTGCATATCAGGCCGCACACCCCTGATGTAGCCAGTCCTCCAAGAGCTAACAGTAGCCCCTGTAAGAAGAGCTCTGTAAGCTCTTGGAGGATTGGCTACATTAGGGGTGTGTGACCTAATGTGCAGAGGAGCTCCTGCTACGAAATGAGCCCTGCTTAGAGGTCTCCCTTTCTATTACTTGCCAGGGTCATTCTGGCTTAACTTCCGAGATCTGATGAGATCGGGCTTACCCGGGCCACCCAGGACAGGGCCGCAGCCAGTTGTTTTTAAGAGGAGGCTGAAAGGAGGGAATCAAATGTGAGCTCGTCCCGTCTCATCAAGATGGGTTTCGGTGTTTCTCTGTAGCAGTGGGAATGAGCAAGAGTCCGGGAGCACCTTAAAGACTAGCAAAATCTGTGGCAGGGTGTGAGCTTTCGTCAGTCGCTGCTCACTTCTCCAGTCGGGGCCTGTATCTGAAGAAGTGAGCAGTGGCTCACGAAAGCTCACACCCGGCCACCGATTTTGTTAGTCTTGAACTCTTCCTGCTCGCCAGGTCTTGTAAGCTAAGCAGGGTCAGCCCGGGTTAGTCCTTGGACGTGAGACCACCTACGCAATGGCAAACCAGCTCTGAACACCTCTTGCCTTGAAAACCCTATGGGGCCGCCATAAAGTCTGCTGTGATGCAACGACACTCCCCACTGCCATGCCGAATCTGAGACAGAGCCTCTCTTTAGCAGACACCACCTTCGTTTTGGCCTCCACCCGCAGAACTGGGAGGGCTTAGAAGCAATCTCTCTTAAAGCCATGTTTCTGGGGGGTTCCACAGGACGTGCTGGATAGCTACAGCACAAGTCGGGTTCTGCAGCTGGCTGTGAATTTTCAGGCTGTGAGGTCAACTTACAGGCCATCTAGTCCAGCCCCCTGCTCAACACAGGACCAGCCTAGAGCATCCCTGACCAGGGTTTGTCCAGCCGCTGCTTAAAGACTGCCAGTGAAGGGGAGCTCACCACCTCCCTTGGCAGCTGATTCCACTCTTGCACAACTCTTACTGTAAAAAAGTTCTTCCTGAGATCCAGCCGGTCCCTACCCGCCCTTAATTTCAACCCATTCTTGCGCGTCCTCTCCTCTGCTGCCAACAGGGACAGCTCCCTTCCCTGCTCCTCCAAGTGACAGCCCTTCAGATGCTTCAAGAGAGCCATCCTGTCCCCCCTCCGCCTCCTCTTCTCCAGACTGAGCATTCCCAAGTCCCTTAGCCTTTCCTCGTATCCACATGCGGGTCATGTTGCTGTTTCCTCTGCTCCAGGCATGTACAGCTTGAGGGTAGCAGGGCGGGGTAGAGGGGAGCAGAGGGCTTTCTCAATTCCGCGCCCGTCTCTGCCACTGCCTGGACGGAAGGTGTCCGAATTCCCCCCTTGCAGTCCCATTTTGAATCCTAGGGAGCAGCTGCGGCTTTTTGGAAGGTCTTGTCCACCAGAGGTTCTCTGTTTAATCTCTAGGATCTCCTGGGGAAGGAGAATTAGAAGAAGAGACTGGATTTATACCCTGCCCTTCACTACCCAAAGGAGTCTCAGAGTGGTTTACAAACTCCTTTCCCTTCCCCTCCCCACAACAGACCACCCTGTGAGGTAGGTGGGGCTGAGAGAGCTCTGACAGAAATTGCTCTTTTTTCAAGAACAGCTGTGCCAGAACTATGGCTTGCCCAAGGTCATCCAGCCAGGTGCAAGTGGAGGAGTGGGGAATCAAACCCGGTTCTCCCAGATTAGAGTCCGCGCACTTAACCCATACACCAAACTGGTTCTCAGGTAGCTCGATGGGGGTACCTTGATGCCCATAGAGCTGCCGCTGATTGGAGCAGACTGTGCTGGGCTCCTGGGCCAGGTGTACAGCCAGGGAAGGGACAGCCTCGTAACGGGGAGCACCTATAACCAGGCCATAATTTGTGTCCCGTCGTCTTTGTGTTCAGGGTGGTAGTTCATTGCTGGACAGGCTGAAGCAAGAGTCGATCGAAACACTACCCGAGCAGATGCAGAGCAGTATTCCCACTAAGCTGAATTAGCGTGAGCTAGCTCACAGTTTTTTGGCCTCCGGCTCACACATTTTTGCCTTGGGAAGGATGGCTCCCGAGCGAACTGGTTTCCGCAGTAGCCCAGTCGCTCGCTCACGACTTTTAACGCCAGCGACTCACAAAGTAGAACTTTTGCTCACGAGACTCCACAGCTTAGAGGGAGCATTGGTGCCGAGCGCTTCCCCCTCGCCCCGGAGTGCCTCCGCATCCCCCCTCCCCCTAGAAGTCGAGAGAGAAAACTGAACGCTCCTCTCTGTCTTCTGGCCTGGCTGAATCTCCTTGAATTGTCCTAAATAGCTCCCCCCTCCCCCAGTTCTGCAGTGATCACACTCTTAAAATATTTATCTCGTCCTCCCTTCCACCACCCCCGGCCCACTCCCCTCTAATATCCATTTAGTCAAGCTGTAAATATTTAATTCTCCTCCTCTTTCCAGGCTCAGACCCTTCAGCTCGTTTGTCATCATCAGCTCAGTCCTTTCTCTCGTCCAGCGTCTGCTTCTGAGTGAGGCACACTGGACCCGGGCTTCTTTCCTCCCTCGCTCAGAGTTCAGTTTCGAATGCTGGGTTGCCGGTGCGGATATTCCTCTTCGGACAACGCGGAGCTGGGGGTGGGGGAATTGGAAGAACTTCTCAGGCTGAGCGGTTCTCCGCTTCTGGGAGCGTTGTTCTTCTCAGCGCCCATGATTCTGGGCTCCGTTGTCCGGACTGAGATTGCGGGTCTAGCTGCCCTGGGCCAAAACAGAACCCCAAATTTATTTATTTGTTTGCTTGTTTGTTTAGATTTATATCCTCCCTGCCCACAAGCAGGCTCAGGGCGGGTTCCAACAATATAAATTACAGTACAGTTAAAACCACTTTAAAAAACAGTATAAAATAACACAGGTCCTAAGTACCACGTAAATTCTAACAGATAAATTAAGGTGACATTAAAAGATTAAGGATCCAGGCCATGCGGAATTGTAATAAATCCCGCGGGGCCCTGATCTCCCATGGGAGCTCATTCCACCAGATGGGGGCCAGGGCTGAAAAGGCCCTGGTCGAGGCAAGTCGGGTGTCCCCAGGGCTGGGGACTACCAGAAGAAGAGAAGAGAAGAAATTGGATTCATACCCCGCCTTTCACTCGGAGTCTCAGAGCGGCTTACAGACTCCTTTCCCTTCCCCTCCACACAACAGACGACCTGTAAGGTAGGGGAGGCTGAGAGATCTCTTTCAAGAACTGCTCTTTTTCAAAAACAGCTCCAACAGAACTGTGGCTTGGCCAAGGTCATCCAGCAGCTGCAAGTGGAGAAGTGGGGAATCAAACCTGGTTATTATTAATATTATTACTATTTATTAATTTAGATTTATATCCCGCCTTGCCCGCATAGGCAGGCTCCCAGATTAGAGTCCACACACTTAACCACGACACCTTAGTGCTCTGCAAGGCTCAGGAGTCGCATAGTGGCTTTTATTGAAACGAACCAAAAGGACCCTAAATGGGCATACGAACTTTTGAGTTCTTCGGAACTCTTCATCAGGCAGGGACAGGTGGGGGAAGATGTCTCGGGCCATGGTCTTAAGGTCTTGCCCCTGAAAGTCTCCTGGGAAATGCTGGGGGGGGGGGGGTTGTCTGTGGATTTAAAATTGCACCAGTGCCGGGTTACACCCTTGGCCTCCTAGGAAGAAGAAGAAGAAGAGATTGGATTTATATCCCGCCCTTCATTCACTTGGAGTCTCAGAGCGGCTTACAAACTCCTTTCCCCTCCCCACAACAGACACCCTGTGAGGTAGGTGGGACTGAGAAAGCTCTTTCCCAAGCTGTCCTTGAGAGAACAGCTGGTACAGAGCTACAGCTTGCCCAAGGTCATCCAGCAGGTGCAAGTGGAGGAGTGGGGAATCAAACCCAGTTCTCCCAGATTAGAGTCTGCGCACTTAACCACTACACCAAATTGGCTCTCAGCGGAAGAAGCAGCAGAAAATGGAAGCCCAAAACCCCCCCAGCAACGGTCGATCAAATGTCTTTCTAATACCAGCCGCAAGAAGCAGATCCCTTTCGAAGGCCATATGCGGTGGAGGGACATGGTAGTGCTTGTATTATAACCATGCCGGAGATAAATTTCAATTCAGAATCGAAGTTGGAGTGGGGGGTGCTCCCTTGTAGTGCTGGCGGAGGGGACGAAATAAGCCATCATTTCACAGGCCCCCTTTTTCCCCAGCTGGTGATCCCCTCTCTTTATTGGTTGAATTCAGGTGTTTTCAAAGGAGAAAGAAGCTGTGGATAGACCTTATCTTTCAAAGCACCGTTAAAAACAGCTTTCGTTAATAGCTTTCCATTTCAAATGGGCGTGCAGGCTTTTTGAGTTCTGCAGGACTTTTAATTAGGCTGGCTGTTTTCTGTGGATTTGGGAATTGTGGCCTGGGGCAACAGGGTAACTTTCTGGGGGTGGGGGGGCTGTGGCCACTGTGCCGGCCGGCCAACTGATGGTGGGCACGGTTTTTGGAGCAGGCGTTCTTTGCGGTAATCACTACCCCTGAGCGGTGTTCCCTCTAAGCTGAGTTAGTGTGAGCTAGCTCACTTTTTTTTTTTTTTTTTAGCCTCCGTTTCACACATTTTTGTCTCGGCTCAGGAAGGAGGGCTCCAGAGCGAACTATGCAGTAGCCAAATGGCTGGCTCACAACTTTAATGCCAGTAGCTCACAAAGTAGGATTTTTGCTCACAAGGCTCGACAGCTTAGAGGGAGCATTGCCCCTGAGGGTAGTGAAGGGCGGGATATAAATCCAACCTCTTCCTCCTCCTCCTCCTCCTTCGTCCTCCCCTTCCCCCTCTCTGCCAGGCCTGCACTTCTTAGACTGAAGGAGGGTAGCAACTGGGAGTCTTATAAGAGGTGGTCACACAGGATTGGCTGTCTGGGGCCATCTGGTTCCCAGGGCCAGGAGGATTCTGGGTATTGATGTGAGCCTCCTGGCTGGAATTCTCTGTAGTCCTCTCCTTCCAGTGGCCCCGGTTGCATAGAACGTCTGCACATCCCGCCTGGCTCTTGTATAAAAGACTAGCAAACCCCCCCCCCCCAGCTCTCTCCTTCCTGACCTTGGAAAGCTCCCTGCCGTCTTCCAAAGCGGTATCTTGCGCCCGGCCCGCCGCCGGCACCAGGGCCACCCAACCCTCTCCTGCTAGTCCCAGCGCGTCTGCTGGCTCGAGTCCCTACCCTCTGCGCGGCGGAAAGCTTAACGCCTGGGCGTAGCGAACCGCTGAAAAGACCTCGTCCCAGCCTCCGTCGTCTGCCTGGCTTCCTGCTCTCTTGGAACCCTCACATCGAGCTGTCAGTTTGAATTAATCGTAAGTCGGGGGCGGGGGGGTGGGGAGGAGGAGAGCTCCTCCTTGGCAGGATTTGCCTGGCACGAGGGCCTGGGGCACTTGTTGTGGTGGGAGGCCTGCCCCGGGGCACGCACACGTCGCAGTCGCTGGCAACCTTCCCGCTTGGGCTGCGGGTGGGGGCTTCCTCTCCACAGGAGAGAAACAGCGTGGAAGATTTGAATGTCTTATTTAGGACGTTAACCTGGCTTCTCTGGTTCCCGCGCCCAGCGGGGTGGCACGCTTCTCTCCAAACCTCTCCAGTACTTGGAAGGCTGGTTGGCAGAGGAGAGGGAGGAGAAGAAGGAGAGGAGATTGGATTTCTACCCCACCCTTCACTAGCCAAAGGAGTCTCAGTGCAGCTTATAATCTCCTCTCCCTTCCCCTCCCCACAACAGACACCCTGTGAGGCAGGTGGAGCCGAGAGAGCTCTGAGAGAACTCCCCTTGAGAGAACAGCTCTGAGAGAACTTGTGACTGACCCAAGGACACACCAGCAGCTGCATGTGGAGGAGTGGGAGGAAGCAGAAGAAGAGGAGATTGGATGTATACCCCGCCCTTCACTACCCAAAGGAGTCTCAGAGCGGCTTCCAATCCCCTTTTATGCTGATTTTACTGTTATTGATGCCCTAATTATTGTGAGCTGCCCTGAGCCTGCTTTGTGGGGAGGGCGGACTATAAATCCAATAAATAATATTAAGAAGAAGAGATTGGATTCATACCCCACCCTTCACTACTTGAAGGAGTCTCAGAGCGGCTGACAATCCCCTTTCCCTTCCCCTCCCCACAACAGACACCATGTGAGGTAGGCGGGGCCGAGAGAGCTCTTTCAAGGACTGCCCTTGAGAGAACAGCTCTGAGAGAACTTGTGACTGATCCAATGCACCCAGCTGGCTGCATGTGGAGTGGGGAACCAACCCTGGTTCTCCCAGATTAGAGTCCAGGCTCCTAACCACGACCCCAAAACTGGCTCCCCAGAGTGATTGAAGGGACTCTGGAAGCAAGAGATCTGTGTGTTTGCTTAGGGAGGGGCAGTCTGCTTGCTGGAGATGGGGGGGGGCTTCGGCTCTCCAGGCTTTTTTGTTCAGAACCGCTGGCCGAGGGAACCCTTCAGATAATCACGATCCAGTTTCTGCATCTAGGGTAAGAGATGCCCGGGGGGGAGGGGGGGAAGCTGCCTTCCCCCATGCTCCAGTTGCAGTCCGACTGTGCTTCGTTTTGCTGGAGCACCGGAAGGGGTATTTTACGGGGTGGCAGTTGGAGGGGCATAAGCAAAGAACTGTATCGGCTGCATCTAGGAGCCTCGCCTCCTCGATATTTGTGCCCTCCGTCCAGATAAAGGGTTGAAAAAGGAACATCGCATCGGTGGTTCCAATCCAATTTTTTGCTCTGCACATGCCTCTTCTGCAGAGCTGGTGGCCCGTCCTGACTGGAGGCGAGCCATTTCTGCAGTCCGTCGTTCCTTGTTTCATGTCAACAAGGAGTTACCGGTGGCTCCCTGCCCGGTCCCTGCCAATCCCGCCAGCTCCTCTTCTGGTGTTCTGGGAGCCCTCGGTGGATGTCACGCATCCGTGTCCACAAACGAAGCTGCCTTATCCTGAATCAGGCCCTGGGTCCAGCAAGTTCAGTATTGTCTACTCAGACTGGCAGCCGCTCTCCAGGGTCTTAGGCAGGGGTCTTTTTCGTCACCCCCTACCCGGTCATGTTTTAGACTGGAGATGCCGGGGATCGAACCTGGGACATCCTGCTTGCCAAGCAGACGCTCTGCAGCTGAGCCACAGCCCCTCCCTGTGGCTACGCTTCTTGCTGGCTATAAAGCTCCCAGTAGCTACCCTTGCTTGTCCACCTCCTGAGAGCCAGCTTTCCTTTTTCTGTTTGTGTTTGTGTGTGTGTGCGTGCGCATCTGGCAACCCCTAGTGCAGCTAGGAGGTTTCAGAGAGGTGGCGTTGATATTTCCTGCCTCTGCATCCCGGCCCTGGTATTCCTTGGAGGTCGCCCTTCCAAGTACTTGCCAGGTTCGGCCCTGCTTAGCTTTCAAAAAGGGGCTTGCGTGGGCTATCCAGGTCAGGGCTGAGCCAGCTTTTCTTGAGAGCCATCCTAAAGCACTGAACAAAAACACTATCTCTATGACGGACAGCCCCCTGTCCCAAGAGACGAAAACTTGCTTCGCTTCTCAGACCCCTACCTGGACTGCCATTTCTAAATTCCAGGTTGCAGAGCACAGTTGTGCTTCTAGATCTCTGCCCTCCCCCGTAAGTTGCATTCCTCTGTTCAGCCCCAAACTGTTTACACTTCTGTTTTAATTTTATACAGACACGTGCCGTAGGAGGAGTATTGGGTGGGGAGTGTCTGGGGGGGTGACTTTTCAGTGCCAGCTTGTCTGCATTCGGGGTCAGCCCATCTCTTTCCTCGCTGTCGCAGGCCTTCCTTTCTGTAATAATGGTAATAATTACCGTATGGCAGTGTGTGTAGTATAGCCAGGAGATCCTAAGATTGTCTGGCAGCCAGAACTCTTTTAACATTAGGTACCGCTAGGTGGCGAGCTAGACTTGTTGCTGAGGCAAGAGACATTTCAGGGAGCCAGTTTTGGTGTCGTGGTTAGGAGCGTGGACTCTGATCTGGGAGAACCGGGTTTGATTCCCCACTCCTCCACTTGCAGCTGCTGGATGACCTTGGGCAAGCCATGGCTCTGTCAGAGCTGTTCTTGAAAGAGCAGTCCTCAAAAGAGCTCTCTCAGCCCCACTTACCTCACAGGGTGTCTGTTGTGGGGAGGGGAAAGGAAAGGGGAAGGAGATTGTAAGCCGCTCTGAGACTCCCAAGTGAAGGGCAGGGTATAAATGCAATCTCGTGGTCATCTTCTTCGTCTTTGTCTTCTTCGTGGTTTGCTGTTGCCTACCTCTGTGTCACGACCCTGGTATTCCTTGGACATCACCCTTCCAAATCTGGCTAGCCTGGGCCATGCAGGTCAGGGCTCTGCAACCAAGCGTTCCCTTTCTGTGAATGTCCCCCACTGTTATGCAGGGCCCTGACCTGGAGAGCCGAGGCTGGCCCGATCTTGTCAGATTTCGGAAGCCAAGCAGGGTCATCCCCGGTTCGTATTCGGATGGGAGACCAGCAAGTCGGTCCAGGGGATCTATACACCGGCCGGCGATGGCAAGTCACCACCTCCTGCCTTGGAACCTCCCCCCCCCCCCGGGGTCTCCATAAGTCAGCTGCAACTCGACGGCAAAAAAGAAAAAGCGTGCAAGGAGGGTGGGGCAGAGCAAGAGTAAAATTAAGCCTTAATTGGCCAATTATCGAAATAACTTCTCAATTTGCGGGAGATGTTGGGAAAACAACGTCCTGGTGTGTTTTGAGCTTGCCGTGACAGACCGGCGCCCCGAGCCTCGGAAGCGGCATTCCAGCGTCTTTTCTTTCCAGTCCTCACCCTCTTCTGTCTCTGCCTGCCAGCGCATGGTTTGCGGCATGGGTGGGTGGTGGGTGGGTGGGTATCCTACCTGGTGCCCATCCCAGGCCGTCGCTTCTAGGATCTCTTGAGCGTTTTGACTTGTGAATCTCCCCCCACAAGGGGCCAGCAGGCATTGCAGAGTTAGTCGTGCAAACAGAGAGGAAGATCACAGTGAAAACACCCCTTTGCATCCCTGGAAAGGCTTTCACTGAGTGCCAGTTGCAGGAAGTTGCCCGGATCACGGTGCTTCAGGCTCGGCCATCTGTGTGATCATGTCTCCACCTGGGGCAAGCCGCCAACCCTCTGCACTTTCCAGTCTGGTGTAGTGGTTAAGTGTGTGGACTCTAATCTGGGAGAACCAGGTTTGATTCCCCACCCCTCCACTTGCAGCTGCTGGGTGACCTTGGGCAAGCCAAATTTCTGCCAGAGCTGTTCTCTCAAGGTTAGTTCTGAAAAGAGCTCTCTCAGGCCTGCCTACCTTCCCGGCAATGTTCCCTCTAAGCTACGGAGTCTCGTGAGCAAAAATTCTACTTTGTGAGCTCCTGGCATTAAAGTTGAGGGCAAGCGATCTGGCTACCGCATCAATTAGTTTGCTCTGGTGCCATCCGTCCTGGGCTAAGACAAAAATCTGTGAGCCAGAGGCTAAAAAACTCTGAGCTGGCTCACACTAACTCAGCCTAGAAGGAACCCTGCTCCCCGGGTGTCTGTTGTGGGGAGGGAAAGGGATTGTCAGCCGCTCTGAGACGCCAGTAAAGTAAATCCATCTCCTCTTCTCCTCCTCCCCCTCCCTCAAGGAAAGCAGCACAGGCATGAATCGAGAACGGTCCTGGCCCCTTTTTTTAGGGTAGGGCTGAATACAACTCCAGTCTTGTTGCCGCTCAGACAGGCCGCCTCTTGTTGGTGTCTCTCTTTCTTTTCTTTTCTTGTGGATAATGGAGATGTTTTAAATTTCAGGCATTAGCTGGTTGAAAGACTAAATTAGCCGAAAGAATTTTAACGGCACAGCCCCCGTGCGGAGTTGATGGATGGGGACCGGAATAACTCCGCCCAGGATTGCACTGTGAACGTAGGCCGGCCCTTGATTACGGAAAACCTTTCTCAATTTAGATCTCCTCCATAACAATGCATGATATTAAAACTCTGCTCCTGACGAGAAGGGGGATTGTTAGGTAGTGCTTGCAAATGCCAGAAGGAGGTGACCATCTCTGTGTTCCTTCAGGCGTGTGTAGGGGGGGGAGGATTTTATTCAGTCGTCTATTTTATTAATATGCTTGCAAGCCTGCTTTTTCCAAAGGGGGTGGGGAGCTTGGCCTAAGTCGTGGCTTATAACGAGTCAACTGCAGAAGAAGAAGAGATTGGATTTATACCCCGCCCTTCACTTGGAGTCCCAGAGCAGCTTGCGGTCTCCTTTCCCACTTGCAGCTGCTGGTGTGATCTTGGGCCAGGCGTAAGTTCTCTCAGAGCTGTTCTCTCAAGGGCAGTTCTTAAGAGAGCTCTCTCAGCCCCACCAACCTCATAGAGTGTCTGTTGTGGGGAGGGGAACGGAGTTGGTAAGCCGCTTTGAGACCCCTTCAGGTAGTGAAGGGTGGGGTATAGATTCAATCTCTTCCTCTCCCCACAACAGACACCCAGTTAGCAGTGTTCCCTCTAAGATAAGTTAGTGTGAGCCAGCTCACAGATTTCTGTCTTAGCGTTGGAAGGATGGCTCCAGAGCAAACTAATCTATGCAGTAGGGAATCACTTGCTCACAACTTTAACGCCAGTAACTCACAAAGTAGGATTTTTGCTCACAAGACTCCACAGCTTAGAGGGAGCATTGCCGGTGAGGGTCGGTGGGACTGAGAGAGCTCTTTCGAGGACTTGCTCGTAAGAGAGCAGCTCTGAGAGAGAACTTGCGACCGACCCAAGGTCACTCCAGCAGCTGCACATGGAGGCGTGGGGAATCGAACCCAGATTAAGAGTCCACCGCTCTTAACCACTACACTAAACTGGCTCTTGAACAAATCATAGTATTAAAGTCAACTTGTGTGTTTGGGTGCGAAGTGTCATCAAGTTGCTTCCAACTTAGGGCCCCCCTATGAATTAACGTTCTCCAAAATGACCAGTCATCAACAGCCTTGCTCCAGTCTTGCTGACTGGGGGCCTTTGTGGCTTCCTTGACGGAGTCCATCCATCTCATGTTGGGCCTTCCTCTTTTCCTGCCGCCTTCAACTTTTCCTAGCACGATTGTCTTTTCCGGTGGCTCTTGTCTTCCCATAACGTGACGCCACCATAGCCTCCATGTTGCCATTTTCAGCTTCTCGGGAAAGCCCAGGCTTGATCTGAGCTAGAGCCCAATTGTCGGTCTTTTTGGCAGTCCACGGCGTCCGTAAAAATCTCCTGCGACCCCACATTTCAAAGGAATCAACTTTCTTCCTGTCAGTTTTCTTAACTGTCCAACTTTCACAGCCATACGTAGTAATGGGAAATGCCACGGCATGAATTAACGTGATCTTGGTCGCCAGCGACACATCCCTACATTGAAGGATCTTCTCTCGCTCCTTCGTGGTTGCCCTTCCCAGCCTCAAGCTCCTACTGATTTCTTGGTTGCGGTCTCCCTTTCGGTTGACGACAGATAATTGCTAACCCTGAAGTTATGTAATTCCCCAGTAGTTATTCCCTTTGTCTTGATGTTCAGTCGTAATCCTGCTTTGGCACTTTCTGCGTTCACTTTTCCCAGCAGTCGTTTCAAGTCTTCACTCTTTTCTGCCAGTAGTACAAATCAGTAAAGAATGTTTAGTGGAACAGCCAAATTGGAGCAGAAGAAAAACTGAGAGGAGAGGAGAGGAGATGGCTGAGAGGCGATATGACCATCTTCAAGTACTTGAAGGGTTGTCATATAAAGGATGGGATGGAGTTGTCTTCTGTTGCTCCAGAAGGTCGGGCCAGAAACAGCGGGTTGAAATCAAATCGAAAGAGTCTTCGCCTAAACATGAGGAAGAACTTCCTGACAGGTAGAGCGGTTCCTCAATGGAACAGGCTTCCTCGGGAGGTGGAGATAGATCCAGTGGATTTAGCTGTGTTAGCCTGTTGCTGCAACCCTCCATGCATCTGGTGAAGTGAGCTGTGTTTCTCGAAAGCTTATGCTACAATAAAGTTTTGGTAGTCTTAAAGGTGCTACTGGATTTTTTACTATTTTGGGAGGCAGCGGGCTCTCCTTTGTTGGAGGTTTTCAAACCGAGGCTGGATGGCCATCTGATAGCAGTGCCGATTCTGTGAACTTAAGCAGATCACGAGAGGGAGGGCAGGAAGGGTTGCATCTGTGCTTAGTTCTCGTGGCCCTTTCATGGCCAAGGAAATGCCAATCACCACTTTGGGACCAGGAAGCAAATTTTCTTCAGGCCAGTTTGGCCGGGGATCCTGAAAGGGTTTTTTTTGTCATCTTCTGGGCATGGAACAGGGGTCACTGGGGGTGTGTGGGGGGGGGGGGGAGGTGAATTTCCTGCCTTGTGCAGGGGGTTGGACTGGATGACCCTGGAGGCCCAACTCTATGGTTCTACGTCAGATCTTGTCCCAGTGTCTGAATGAAGGGGCCAGAGCTGCCAGGTGGACTTTGCTGGCAAATGGATTTGGAACATGCCGTCACACCACAAAGGGAGGATCCAGAGAAAAGCTACAGAAGATCTCCGTGATCTTCTGGGTCACATTGGAGGAGACTGTTCAAGGCCTGATAAGGCAGCGATTCAATGCAGTGTTGTGGATAGAGTGTGAGACTAGGCCCCTGGGCGATCCGGGTTTGACTCCCCGCTTCTGCCATGGAAGCTTTCTGGGTGACCTTGAGCCTGTCACAAACTCTCAGCTCAGCCTACCTCACAGGGTTATCTTAGTGAGAAGCAGTGGCTTGGCTTGGCTCGGCTCGGCTTGGAAGCCAGTGAATTTTGCCGTGTCCCATCAGGTTCGGAGCAGCTGGCACATTTTGAACACTGCTGTGCCCAATCGCAAAGCGGCCGGCCCCTGTGCCAGTCACTGAAGCCGCAAAACTGGGCCTGTTGAAGACAAGGGATTGTGCAGGGGGTTGGACTAGATGACCCTGGAGGTCCCTTCCAGCTCTATGATTTTATCCTTCTAACTCCCCAGCAAAGCTCCCTCTAAGCTGTGGAGTCTTGTGAGCAAAAATTCTGCTTTGTGAGCTCCTGGCATTAAAGCTGTGAGCGAGTGATTGGGCTACTGCATAAATCAGTTTGCTCTGGAGCCCGCCTTCCTGAGCTGAGACCAAAACGTGTGAGCCGGAGGCTAAAAAACTGTGAGCTGGCTCACACTGACTCAGCTTAGAGGGAACACTGCTCCCCAGGTGCATAAGGAAATAGCTTGGGAAATTATCAGGAAGTAGAAAACCCCCACAAATGAGCCTGAATATGCTCCCGGAGCAGGGATCGTTGAGACAGAAAAATGCAAAACGGGAAGAGGGGAAGGGGAAACCGGCCTTCCCAGACCCCAGAGAGCGTATAGAATCCTTGCGCAGGAGATTTTTCGGATTGTTTGGAGGTTTGGTATTGTTTACACACACACACCGCCTTTCCCGGCACACGATTCTTTGCGGGCTCCTAGTCTGCATAAATGTCGACTTTGATTCCCTTCACCGTAACCAGCGCAGTGGGCGCGCCTCTGCCATTCCCACCACGCAAGTGTGGAATTTGCTGTGGGGTGCAGAATTTGACATTCGGGTCATCCGTGTTTGGTTTTTAAAGCAACCGCCTCATCCTCAGGACCGCAGAGATGAAATCTCAAATGGACCCTGGAGCTGAGTGGTATGCGTCTGTTTCCCTGCCCTGAGACTTTCCCCCTCCCTATGAGTAGCCAAAGCGGGGGGAGAGAGAGGGAGAGAGAGCGATGCAAGATCAGCAAATCCTTACAGACCTAATTTGCTCACTTATACCAAGTCCTGGAGAATGGAGCCTTCCCGGGCCGAGAATTCATAAATCCTGTTTCGCACCCAAATACACGCACGGCCATGAATTTAACTAATAAATATATCCTGTTCTCGCTCAGGGCAAACACTATTAACAGAGACGACAACAACATTATTTTAGTTTCCGGACGTGGGAGCCACGCAGCGAATGGCAGCAGAACTGGGCTGGCCTTTAGAAATCCGATCTGGGGAGCGGGGTCTAAAGCTGTCAGAATTAAGTCCTGGGTCTGATTTGGTTGGTAGCTTTGCAAATCCTAGGCGCCGCGAGTGCCCTGATCTGCGTCTCTGGCTGGAGAGCTGGGAGTCTTTAATGCGTGGCATCTTGTCACAATCCGTGCCTTGTCTTTAGTACCAGGGACGTGTCAGCAGCACATTTTCTTCTTGACCTCCATTCCTCTCTTCTTCTTTTTATAATAAATGCTAAATGCGTACATGTGAGACATGAAATTATTTGGCCATCAGGACCTGGGTGGGGGAGGGCAGCAGGGCCGTTTGACCCGGGCCTCACATTCTTGGGGGCCCCCTCAGATTTACACTCTTGATGTTAACTCTTAATTTGGTTATAGTTGAAAAGCTTTCCCTTGCTCAAAAGCCAGTCGCATTCGACTCTAGGGGGTGGTGCTCATCTCCGTTTCCAAGCCGAAGAGCCAGCGCTGTCCGAAGACTTTTTCTGTGGTCATGTGGCTGGCATGACTCAACGCCAAGGCGCACAAACGCTGTTACCTTCCCACCGAAGCAGTACCTATTTATCTACTTGCAATTTCTTGCTTTCAGACTGCTAGGTTGGCAGGAGCTGGGGCCAGAGACGGGAGCTCACTCTGTCACACAGCATACTCAGGTCTCGAATTGCCGAGCTACCGACTTTCCAGTCTGCAGCTCAGTGTCTTAACCTCTGAGCCACCACGGCCCTTGGTTATAGTTACGGACACAGAAATACTA
The DNA here is from genome assembly GCA_029233225.1 of Lepidodactylus listeri. Lineage (NCBI taxonomy): Eukaryota > Metazoa > Chordata > Lepidosauria > Squamata > Gekkonidae > Lepidodactylus > Lepidodactylus listeri. Next base: position 10,163,964 of record JARCFY010000022.1, on the reverse strand, counting down.
GCCTTCTCAACCTCCCGTTTTTGGTGGGATTTTTCCCACCCAGAGCCTGGGGTCCTCCCCTCCTAGAATAACAGGGCCAGCCATCCCCCGGGAAATACAATGGCAGCCGTCGTTTTGTGCGCGCCTGCCCAGGCGGCAGAACTGGCTGGTCTGGGAACTGGTGGTCTGGTTTCCTTTGAGGTGTCTGCCAGGGTAGGTACAGAGAACTAGATTTTTCCAGTTCAACTGGTGAATCTGCACCAAAAAAGCTAGAGAGTCACATGTTAAAGAAAAATGGGAACGTTTATCGCAAGCGGTGTTCCCTCTAAGCTGAGTCAGTGTGAGCTAGCTCACAGTTTTTTATTCTCCGGCTCACACATTTTTGTCTTAGCTCAGAAAGGACGGCTCCAGAGCTAACTGATGTATGCCGTAGCTGAATTGCTTGCTCACAACTTTAATGCCAGGAGCTCACAAAGTAGACATTTTTGCTCATCAGGCGCCACGGCTTAGAGGGGACATTGCTTACAAGTGTCACGGTGTTCTTTTTCTTATTGCATGAAGTGTAAACATTTAAAGTATTATACTGCCAGTTTTGTATAATTGTTTTCATACTTCTTAATTTTTTAATTTACGGGGGGAATGGAAGCGGCCTGGGCCTCTCTTGACCTCTGTGAGGGTCTGTTGACCGTGACCGTTTCTATGTGGATGTAACAACCCCCTTGAAAGTAAATGTACAAAATCCGGTGCTATTCTTCCAACTGCTTAAACATTCCCTGTGTTGATGGAGTGAGTCCCAAAATGGGGACCTGCTGTTTCCTCCCTGGAGGTGGAGGTGAGCCTTCTCCGGCAACTGTATTTTACAAGCCCGAGATAACGTGAGTGAATACAAATATACACACACATGCATTATTCATACACCCATGAATGATCTATATGATATATACGAATGACATGCTAAAGATTCCAAAAATTTCAAGAGTGAGGCCATTAATTTTAAGAGGTGGCTGTCCTTTTTGTCCCCGAATTAAATGCATTTGCTGGACTATACCCATATTTCCCTTGCGTTGTGTCCTCCGTTCATTCAATTAAGGGAAATGGATTCCTTCCAAGCTTTAGCTCAAAACTCCTTTTCTCTCCCCCCCCCCCTTCCCTTTTGTTTTCTGCTGAAGTTAGCATTATAGCTACCCGTGGCTTCTGGTCACTGTCGGAATACCCTGTAGAATTGTAGTTTGGGGGGAAGGGGGGGGTCATCCGGCAGGCCCCCGTTAAATCTTGAAGGTCAAAAAAGCCTTTGAGGGCGAGTCTAGACCGGTATGCGGGAAGGTATTTCACCCTGCAACAAAACACCTGCTGCCTTTCCAGGTATTTACTGGCCTGCCTTGGAGTGGCTAGGCCAGCTGGGGTCAGGGGCAGAAAGCGCATTCGTGAAGCCTCCAGGTGAGTGTGTGTGTCATTTGTGTGTGTGTCAGGGAGAGATGTGAAGGCCCGGAAAAAAACTGGGAAAATTCAAGGAAAAAACAGTTTTTCCCCGATTTTTCCTGAAGCTTTTTTGGTTTTCTCCCGAAAAACTGGAAGAATTGGGGGGGGGGGGGGGGGGAGAATCGATTACGGAACATTTTATTTTAACATGATGAATAAAATATTTTAAGACAAGGTGTTCAAATCTTTTCCAAAGCATTTCTGAAAAATATGTATGGTATCAGATTAATCTAATTTCTGTGCCCTGAGGACAAAGCAAGCCCTAAGTTACAAACTGAACTCTCCAATACTGTGGAGGGGGAAATATGAATACTTCTGGATCTTTAAAGATTGTTTTGTGGAGGTTTTTTTTTGTCTGTTCCACATAAACTAGTAAACAGTTCAGGAGCTGGTTGCTCCATTTGTTACAATTACAAATAAATATTATTAAAAAGTAAATTCTGTTTGTAATAATTGTTTGGATACACTATATTTTTAATAGGCTAGTTGTGATAATTTCATGCCAAGTAAAATTGTCCACAGTCATATTTTATGTTCCTAAAGTAACAGAATGACTTTCAATCTGGAAAAGAAAAAAGAAGTCCTAATGTAGCATTTTTTTCAATTTTTCTGAAAATTTTCATTTTTTTCTGAAAATGGGGAAAAAACGGGTTTTTTTTTCCTGAGCTTCAAAATTTCTGGAAATTTTACATCTCTAGTTTCACATCCTTATTAACTGGGCTCTTAGGGCCCCCCCCCAAAAAAACGGTAGACCAGACAAAAGGTGATGGATTGCCTCTAGGGGTAAAACTCCTCCCCCTCAAATTTTCAGTCTCCAAAGAGCAGGGTTGTCCTAACCGTGTGCCAGAAGGTGCTGAGAAAATCTGGTTCTCCACGGAGGTGCGTCACTTAACTCATTGGCGTAAACGGGAGCCGTCTTCCCTCGTTCACCCACCTCGTCAGCTGAGTCCATGTCCGACCTGGCTTTCAGCGAAGGTGAAATGATGAAACCCCTCTCCTGTGTGTATAAAGTGTTGTCAGGTTACACCGCCTTTTGGCAATCCCGTAAGGTTTCCAAGGCAAGGGACGCTCAGATGCGGTTTTCTGTTGCCTGCCTCTGCGTAGCGACCCTGGACTTCCTCGGCGGTCTCACATCCAAATAGTAATCAGAGCCGACCCTGCTTTGCTTCTGAGATCTGATGAGACCGGGCTAGCCTGGGCCGTCCACATCAGGGACCCCTCTCTTAGAGGAACGGGAGCCCTGCTGGATCAGACCACTGGCCCATGTAGCCCAGCTTCCCGTTCCACTCAGCGGCCAACCAGTTGGCTGAGAGGACCAGCAAACGGGGAACAGAGGCCTTCCCCTAGTGTCGCCTCCTGGCACAAGTAGTCGGGCATGCTGCCTCCATATCTGGAGGCTTTTTTTAGTCACCAGGGCTAGTAGCCACTGATGACCCCCTCCTCCATTAATCGGCCTCATGCCTTTTTCTAAAGTCATCTGCAAGGAAGTTAAAGGAGCGCATAAAATTTTGGGGGCTCCCATAATTAGCGTTGCCATGTATGGTGGAGTTCCAAGGGAGCACAGGAAAGGAGAGCACAGAATGTGGCCAAAGGCACAATTCTGCTTTCTGGGGATCCCAGATTTTCTTTTAAGACAGAGGGCTAGTTTGTAGCCCATGCAGTCGTGCAGATAACCAGTTTGATATAGAGAGCCAGTCTGGTGTTGTGGTCAGGAGCGCAGACTCTAATATTGTTGGAGAAATGAGCATGTAATGCAAGGCCTGAGAAATTCAGTCATTATAGGGATAAATATGCAACTTGTTTACCTATGTTAGCCTGGAAGTGATACCTGGCAGCTGGCCAATTATCTGTAAGCCCGGGAAAACTGAAGGTGTACTGTCTTGCTAATTGGTCAATGATATCAGGTGTTTCCTTTCAGGGGTCAAGAAGAAGGAGAGATCCTCCATTGCAATCTCGCCCTCTCTATCAGTATGTCTTAGTGTGAAGACGGAGCACAATGCAGCTCCTTAGGAAGCATGTTTTGTTTATTTGTAGCTAATCCCATTTACCTTTTCCCTTTAGTTTTTTTTTGTAAAGAAATTTTTATTTTTCAAAAAAAAAAAACATCGAAAATAATACATTTAACCTTATACAAATCCCTTTTTCCATATTAGATAACATTTTGTTCTATTTGTACATTCTATTTTTATCTTGTTTTGGTGGTTTCCCACCACATCTGAAGCATAACACATTTTCCATTTTATTCAAAATAGTAATACTTATATCTATGTTTCGTTTCTGGTAACGGTTATATAGCTTTAAAATACTTATACTTATTTTCTATACTCTTATGTATTTCTAAATAAAAACAGTTTCATTGTCTAATTTTAACTAAAACATTCATATAATATATTTCTATTCCTTTATGCTATTATAACCATGTATAGATATAGTTTTTCATATCCCAATACTTTTCAACATATTCTTTCAAATCTTTCCAGTCTTCCAGAAAGGTCTCTGAGTAGAGATTATTCAATTTTCTAGTCCACTTATCCATTTCAGCCATATATAACAGTTTTTTCAACCATTCCCACACCTCTGGTATTTTTTCATTTTTCCAGTTTTGTGCATACACCATTCTTGCTGTTGTAATCATATACCATATTATTGTCCTTTTCTTTACATTTATCTCTTCTAGTTTAAGTCCTAGCAATAACATTTCAGGCAACTTCTTAAATGTACATTTCAAGATTTTTTCCATTTCTGCATGTATTTTTGACCAATAAGTCTTTGCTTTATCACAAGTCCACCACATATGATAAAAAGACCCTTCTTTCTTTTTACACTTCCAACATTTGTTAGACATATTTTGACCAATATTTGCAATTTTTTTTGGTGTCATATACCATCTATACATCATTTTAAAACAATTTTCTTTTAAGTTATAACACGTAGATATACTCATAGCATTTTTCCATAAAAATTCCCAAGATTCCATTTCAATGTCTTTGTTAAAGTTTATCGCCCATTTTACCATTTGTTCTTTTACCATTTCATCAGCATTAAACCATTTTAGCAAGACTTTATACATTTTAGAAATCATTTTTTTCCCACCTTCCTCCCAAACTTGTTCTATTTCATTATTTTTTTCCCTGAAACCGTGTTTTTTATCACTTCTATACAAGTCATATATTTGTCTATATCTTAACCAACCATAATCAAAATCAATCTGATGCTGCTCCTTCAGTTTGAAATCCTTGCCATGTCTTATTAATAAGTCTCTATACTTCAGCCAATCTTGTCCTTTATATCTTGATATTGGATGTAAGACTTCTGCGGGTACAATCCACATGGGTATCTCTTCTGAAAAAAAGTTTTTATATCTTGTCCACGTATCCATTAGTGTTCTTCTCAAATAATGATGTTTAAACATATTGTCCATTTTTGTTTTGCCATAATACAAATATGCATGCCACCCAAATCTACAATCATGACCTTCCAGGGACAATAACATTCTATCTTGTAACATAGTCCATGCCCCTACCCAGGTCAAACATATTGCATCATGGTATAACCTTAGATTTGGTAGTTGAAACCCTCCTCTTTCTTTGGCATCACACATTATTTTCATCTTAATTCTTGGTTTTTTCCCTCCCCACACAAATTTAGACAGCTCCTTCTGCCAACATTTGAATGTTTTTACATCTTTCACAATTGGAATAGTTTGAAACAAAAACATTAATCGTGGTAACACATTCATCTTGACCACCGCAATTCTACCCAGCAATGACAAATTCAATACATTCCACTTTTTAATATCCTGCATAATTTGCAACCATAATTTTTCATAATTATTTTTATAAAGATCAATATTTTTCATAGTTAGGTTTACACCCAGATATTTTGTCTTTTTCACCACCTCACATTCTGTAAGTTTTTGTAACTCGTTTTGTTTCTTATTTGACATATTTTTGCACATTACTTTCGATTTGTTTTTATTTACATAAAATCCTGCTAAGTCACCAAACTCTTTTACTCTCTGTAACAAATGTGGTAATGTGGATAAGGGGTCTTCCACTATAAACATCACATCATCTGCAAAGGCCCTATATTTGAAAGAAAAACCTTTAGTTGTTAAGCCTTTAATATCTTTGTCTTCCTTCACATTTAACAGTAGAACTTCTAAAATCCAAATAAATAGCAGCGGCGAAAGCGGGCATCCTTGTCTTGTTCCTTTTTCAACTTTAAAATCGTCTGTCTTTTCAGTATTAATTATTATTGAGGATTTCTGTTCTTTATATATTGCTTTAATGAAGTTAAGCATATATTCACCGATCTCAAGATGTTCTAAAACTTCAAACATAAAATCCCAGTTTAAATTATCAAACGCTTTCTCCGCATCTAAAAAGAAAAAGCCCACTTCCTTTTCAGGATGTTTGTCGTAATATTCTATAGCGTCCACTACTACTCTTAGATTGTCCCTTATTTGTCGATTAGGTAAGAACCCTGCTTGTTCTGTTTGTATAGTCTCTTTAAGGTGCTCTTTTAGTCTATCCGCTATAATCTTAGCAAAAATCTTATAATCATTATTCAGTAAAGAGATCGGTCTATAGTTCTTAACATTGGTCAAATCCTGATTTTCTTTCGGGATCAGTGAGATGGATGCATCTTTCCAGGTTTCTGGTACCTCTCCAGTAACTCTTATATTGTTCATCAATAGCAGTAACACCGGTGAAACTGACTCCTGTAACGTTTTGTAGAACTTCGCTGTAAATCCATCCGGTCCAGGTGCTTTACCTAATTTTGAGTCATTTATTGCATTTTTGATCTCTTGTAATGATACTGGATTATTAAATAGTTCTTTAATTTTCTCTGTTGGTTTTGGTAGCTTTAATGTTTGCAGGTATTCTTTAATCTTTCTTCTGTCTTTGTTTTCCTTCTTAAAAAGTTTTGCGTAGTATTTAAAAAATTCTCTTTTTATTCCTTTGTTATCTATTATCTCAATATTATCTCTTATCACTTTAGTGATAAATTTATTTTCACGTTTTTTCTTTAATTGCCATGCTAAGTATTTTCCGGGTTTATTTGCACCTTCAAATGCTTTTTGTTGAAGTTTTTTTAAGTTCCAGTACATCTCCTGGTTCAAAATGGCTTTTGCTTGGTCTTGTAGCATCCAAATTTCCTTTTGCAGTTTCTTTTTCCCTGGTTTCTTCTTCAGTTCTTCTTCCTTTGTTTTAATGGCTTGTAAAATATTTTCATATTGCTCTTTTTTCTTTTTATTATCTTTAGCATTTAACGATATCAATAGTCCTCTCATCACTGCTTTATATGCATCCCATACGGTTTGAATTTTAACTTCTTTCTGCATGTTTACTTGGAAGTATAGGTCTGTTTCTTCAAGTAATTTTTTAATTATTTCTTGATTATCTAATAAGTCCTCGTTTATTCTCCATCTCTTTTGTTTTTTAATCTGCCCAGCTGTCCATAAACACGGATTGTGATCTGAGATTATTCTGGGTAAAATTTCCACTTTTCTTGTCTTAAAGGTTAGGTTAGTAGTCATCCAAATCATGTCAATTCTTGAATGTGAGTCATGTCTGTTAGAGTAAAAGGTAAAGTCTTTTCCTTGTGGGTTAGCTTTCCTCCAAATATCTTCCAACTTTTCTTGTTTTATCAGTTCAAAAAAGTTTTTTGGAAGCTTCCCTAACGTCTCATCCTTTCTTTTAGAGCGCCTGTCTAGTTTATTATCTACAGTTCCGTTGAAATCTCCTAACATCATAATTTGATCATAGTTTACATTGTCCAATTCCATTTGAAGTTCTTTAAAAAAAAATTCTTTAGCTCCATTCGGAGCATAAATGTTCACAATCAAAGTTTTCACTCCTTGCAGTAAAATTTCAATAGCTAAATATCTTCCATCTTTGTCTTTGAATATTACTTTGGGTTCCAAATCTTTTTTGACATATGTTACAACACCATTTTTTTTATTGCTTGCTAAAGAATAAAATTCTTCTCCCAATTTTTTCCTTATTAAATATTTATGGTCTTGGTTTTTAAGATGAGCTTCTTGCAAGCAAACTATATTACATTTTTGTTTTTCCAACCAGTGACCTACCATTCTACGTTTTTGGGGTGAATTTAGTCCATTTACATTCCATGTAAGTATTTTGTAATCCATTTTGATATATTCTTAAATATCTCCAAAATCGTCTTTATTCTCTCCCAGGAATGCATACATTTCTTCTGTGCTTTTAATCACCACTCTGGAGCTGCCATAATAAAAACTTAGTCCTTGAGGTATTTCCCAACGAAATCTGATTTTTTTCTCCTTCAGTTTATCCGTCAGACGCTTGAATTTTTTCCTTTCTTGCAGTATTGCTCTAGGCAATTCTTTCATTACTATGATTTTCTTTCCATCTATTACAAAGGGGTCAGTAAAGCACTTCCTGTAGATTTGTTCTTTTGTTCTTTTCATTGTAAATTGGACAACCACGTCTCTTGGTATGTTTTTGTCTCTTGCATATGTAGAATTAACTCTATAAACAAGATCCATGTGTTCTTTAACAACTTCTTCCTGTTCTTGTAAAAAATCTGCTATTGCTTCTTGCATTCTTGTAAAAATATCCTCATTCAATTTTTCCTCAATCCCTCGAAATCTCAAGTGGTTTTGCATGTCTTTATAATGCATCATCTTTTCCATCCTCTCGTTCTCTCTCATTGTCTTATGGGTGTTTTCTTCCAGTTCTTTTACTTTAGTTTCTATATCTTGTGTTCTTGTGGATAATTTTTGAAATTCTGCTTTTAATTCCATACCTTTTCCCTTTAGTAATAAACTTCTTTTAAACTAAAAGAAGCAATCTCTTCTTTCCAGAAAAGCAAGATTCATTACTCTGAATTTTTCTTGATTATTGGACAAAAGTCCTAGCAAATATGAGAGGACCGGGTTTGATTCCCCACTCCCTCCACGTGCGGCTGCTGGTCTGACCTTGGGCCAGTCACAAGTTCTCTCAGAGCTGTCCTCTCAAGGGCAGTCCTCGAGAGAGCTCTCTCAGCCCCACCTACCTCACAGGGTGCCTGTTGTGGGAAGGGGAAGGAGATTGTAAGCTGCTCTGAGACTCCTTTGGGTAGTGAAGGGCAGGGTATAAATCCAATCTCTTGATTTCTTCTTAAGTATCTTGGGGGGGGGGGGGTGCTGGCTGAAACCTCCAAAGCCCAGCAGCAGGGTGGCAGAACCGCATGTCCAGCAGTTGTGGCTTCAGCATCCAGACTCCCCGTTAGGACTAGCAAAACTAGAATAGAACAGTGGGGAACAGTTGACTCAGTTGCGCAAAATAAAGGATGTTGTGCAAATTTGCACAGGTTGCGTGGATGTACGCAGGTTGTGGAAACGTACTTCCCCCAGCACAGAATTTTAATGTGTTTTGGTGTGCCCTGTGTACACTTCTGATGCTAAGATTTGCTGACCTTTGGGCAGCATGAAGCTTTTGGGGAGATTATTTTGACATTTGCAGTATAGAAAGCTGCTTTTCAATCCATGTAGGTGAGGATTAAGACATGCATGAATTCTGTCATTTGTGGGTAAAACTAAAAAGGGGGTGGTGGTCTTTGTGGGCTGAAATTTGCCCGGGTTCTCTGCTGTGCAGGCCAGGTAGCATTTGGTGTAGTGGTCAGGAGCACAGACTCTAATCTGGAAGAACCAGGTTTGATTCCCCACTCCTCCATATGCAGCCAACTGGGTGACCTTGGGTCAATCATGAGTTCTCTCAGAGCTGTTCTCTTAGGAGCAGTTCTTGAAAGAGCTCTCTCAGCCCCACCTACCTCACAGGGTGTCTGTTGTGGGGAGGGGAAGGGAAAGGAGATTGTAAGCGGCTCTGAGACTCCTTTGGGTAATGAAGGGTGAGGTATAAATCCGATCTCACTCCTTAAAGCAGGAATTTTCAGGCTGTGTGACCCAAGACAATTGTTTGAGCGCTGCACGAAATAAACGATCCTATTACAGCCCCAAAGCACCCATGTTCAGAGGAGGCTGCCCGTTACGCCTCTGTACGATTTGGGAACAGGTCTTGCCCCGTTCCGTTCTGCCTTCGCTGAGAGATAAATCCCCCCCTCCATGCTAGGTGTGATTTGAAGCATGCAGTTGCTCCCAGTTGAAGCATGCAGTTGCCTGAGACGTCAGACCAGGGAGGGGTTGCACATGGTGAATCTTGGAACGGTAACTCACACAAGTCGAGCGGTGGTTGCGCTGAAGGTCTATAACCATTTGATTTTGCCATTCAAAAAGGAAGAACCTTTTTGGGTGGAAGAGAGACATGTGTCTTGGATTTTGTTGTGGGTGGGGGGAAGGGTGTGTGTTGGAAGTCTGGGAAATGATGAGTTAAAGAAGGTCCCCTAGGTCAGGGGTGTCAAACATGCAGCCCGGGGGGCGGATCAGGCCCCCGGAGGGCTTCTATCAGGCCCGCAGTGGAACCGGCCATCTCCTGCTTCCAGTTCTGTTGCTGCTGCTGCATCATAGCTTGCTTCGCCAGACTCTCTCAGTCGCTTAGCCTTTTCACGTTTTCCCCAGGGTCCTAGACACAGAACTCTGAGCATGAGATTTCTGGGGTGAATGTCAGTAAACCAAAAGTAGGGTTGCAGCTTACAGATACACACCTGAACAGCAGACTCAAGATTGCAACAGCACAGACGTTTTGACGCAAGAATTCAGAGCAGGAGGTGTCCATTATCAGAGACTGTTAAATAAACAAAATATTGCAAGAGTGCCAATGTTTTAAGCATGTTTTTATTTTAAGTTAAAAAGAAATCTTTGTGTTTGTGTCCTTTATAAAGTTTATATCTCTGCTCCCTGGTGTTACGTTTTATGACACACACGGCCCGGCCCAACAAGGTCTCATTTATGTCAGATCCGGCCCTCATAACAAATGAGTTCGACACCCCTGCCCTAGGTGAAGGAAGCTACGTGAGACTTTCCCAAACGGTGATCCTATCCAAAGGCCGTGGCTGTTGCGGCTTTCCTTCCCACCCTCCCTCTCCCCTGTGGCTGATCAACTCTAAATAATTTTCCTTCTCCTTTCCTAGCACGCGTTGTCTTTACCGGCCCGCTGTGCATCTTTTTACTTCTCTGCGTTCCTCTCGTTATTCGTCTACACGTTCTTATTTCTCTTTATTCTAGAAAGTCGGCTGTCTGAGCCAAGGGACCGCTTTAAAAAAAAAACAAACGTTGTGTCTGGATTGAAATCTCAGGCTCTGTTATGACAAGCCTGCCAGCGGCGGGCCTACTCATGCAACTTTATGGGACCCCCACATATTTATGTGCATCTGGGGATGGAGTGGGGTGGCTGTGGTCTACATAGGCGCAAGTTGATGGTGGGAAGGACCAGAGGGTGCTGGGCGTCTGTAGAAGGAAGCGAGCGCGGAAGGGCAAAGTAAGAGAGGGTTAGGGCAAGGACCGAAATGGGTAAGTGAGGAAAGTTGTGCACCTACACCAGGATTCAGAGCGATCGAGCATTGTTGTTTCGTTATTTTACGTCTTTATCTAATTTATACCCCGCCTTTCTCTCCAGTGGGGGCTCAAGGCAGCTTACATAATTTCCCTGTCTTCTGTTTTATTGTCACAATAACTCTGCGAGGTAGGCTAGGACGACAGCATGTGACTGGCCCAAAGTAACCCAGCATGCTTCCGTAGTAGAGCGGGGATTTGAACCTGGGTCTCCCAGATCCTAATCCGTCACTCAAACCACTACACCACACTGGCTCTCCGGTTATTACCTGATGGGATAGGTTTTTCCTCCTAATGTGTGAGCGCAGCCTGCCTTCCCTTTGCCTCCGAGGGCTGGCGTCTGTGAGCCTAATGCCTTGTGTCTGGTTTAGTTTCCAGGCCGACCGACCCGCGTTGAATATCGTGATCTTCCCCCTCCTCCACGAGGACTTGACGGAGGTCATCCGAGACGTCCCCATGATGCACTTGGACGAGATCACCCTGTTCAAAAGTCGAGTGGCCGAGGAACCGCCGAACCTGTGGTGGTGATCCCACCGCAACAGGAGCGAGGGGGGAATCTTTGGAATGAGCATGTGCAAGCGGCTTCTTCTCATTGGCTGGGATTCCCCGTCATCAACCCTTGTGACTGCTTTACCGGGCGCCGTGCAATCGTGGGGGAGGCCTGCCTGGACGTGGAGCAGGCCGAGCAGCGGATCCACTGGACAAAAACTCGGCCTTGAGCTTCTGATAATTTATTTGTTTTAATTTCTAAACCCGTCACCTTTGCTGGGCTTTGTGGCGGGTTGTATTTTGGGAAACGGGTGCGCCTCGCCATGAATGTTAATTCCCCGGGGGACTTAAAACGTGGCTCAATGCCTCTTAGTTGCCTGGGACAAACACCTGGCCCTCTTTCCCCCGCTGTCCCCACCGTCACTCGTTCTCGGACCGCGTTTTCTCGTTCTTCGCTGGAGTGTCTTAAGCAGCCTTGTGAATGCAAATAAGCGAGTGCACGCCCGTGTATATCCCCCCACCTTATTTATTGCGGGGGTTCCGATGTGCGTATGGCACGCAGCCCGTCCCTCCCTCATCCACGTGGCTTCCTGGGGGCGGGGCCCCAACAAGAGCCCGCTATCCCCCGTGCCAAGCCAGTGGGCCTCCTTTTAGTTTTGTACAGGCGCCCCCTCGATATTGTGTCCCTGCTGCCCCGGAGAGGTTGGCCGGGAAGTGCCGCCGGTTGACCCTCAGGAGTTCCGATTCGGTGTTAAATGTCCTCCTAATGAAAGTTAGGCCTAGAAATGTGTCCTCGGAAAGAAGAAGAAGAATGTGAAGGCACAGAACTAACTATTAAAGCTTACATCCCTCCCTTCCCGCCCTGCGTTGCTTTAGTTGGCAGTAGCCAGCCACGTCTTCTCGTGTATCTTCCATTCGTTCGGGGTGGGAGTGGGTGTGGGGGGCTTACTCCAGAGAACTTCCCAGCACATCTCCTGTAGCTTTCCTACCCTTCCGTGAACGATACAGCTCCCCTCAAAAGACGACACTATCCTGCAGCGGGGGCTCGGAGTCAGAGGTCCCCAAAACGGCCGCTACAGATCGCTTGTCCTTGATTCGCAACCTAACCTGGGAATCTTCTCCGACGGGCCTCTCTCGAAGCATGCCCTGCGCCTGCAGATCTGTGGTGCTCGAGACCGTCCCTCGGTTTGACAAAACGTACCTCCCGTCTTGTCAAACGGCTGTTGTGCCCCGTGAATGTCCCGAGGGCCAGTCTTAACCTTCGTGGCCAATCCCCCTGCGCAGTCCAGCTCTTAAAGTTGTTACTCTCCTTTCCGTGTCCTTCGGTAACGTGGCACTTCAACGGCATTGTTACAGCAGCAGCAGGTCCCGTCACGATGGGCATTCCCCTCCCCCCCCCGTGGATGCAGCTGAGAATTTCTGAAAAGAATGTCCCACAAGGGCGTCGTGCGCAACAGAACCATGTGGCCAGAACTGGACATCTCCTCTCTCCCGACTTCTCTGGGTGACTCGCTTCCGTTAATCTGTGCTTGACGTTCATGAGCCAGCTTGTGTATGTGTGTTAATTGTGTGTGTGGTTTTTTTTAAATGTACAACACTGGTAATGGCTGCTCATTGGACTTACGGTGCACCCATCCAATGGCCTATAAACATTTCTATACATCCCTTTGCTATATTAGCAAGCTTTTCTTTTTCTTGAAGCGGTGGGCGGAGGGGTCTCTAGCCAATTGCTTGCCTCATCTCTCTGCAGACTTTCTTTCTTCCTTGGCAGCCTTCACTAGTGCGCGGAATAGATCTTTGCCTTCCGGGAGAAATCTCCAGCGTGCTGAATTTTGCTGACTCTGCACCTGGCCGGCAGGATGAGTTTTATGCGGGGTGGAGCGTATCCCGCGGTTCAGCAAGAAACGCGGCACAGAATGGGATGCCGGCTGCAGAGACGTCACCTTCGTGAGAATCTGGGTTTTCATTTTTTTTTAAAGTTCCTATCCCTTAAGGTTATTCCTGAACGTATTTAGATCACAGAAGCCAGGATTGAGTGCAAGAAGGGGAGGTGAATGAGATTTCCAGTGGATAGATAGTTGGGGCATCGGTGTTCCTTGCTACACACACACACACACACACACACACACACACAAACACACACACACACTCACACAAAGACAGCCAGCACAAAGTGAAAAATGAACATATTAAGCTGCGTTATAACCAGGGCTCATTTCGTAGCAGGAGCTCCTCTGCATATTAGGCCACAACCCCCTGATGTAGCCAATCCTCCAAGAGCTTACAGTAGCCCCTGTAAGAAGAGCTCTGTAAGCTCTTGGAGGATTGGCTGTATTAGGGGTGTGTGGCCTAATATGCAAAGGAGCTCCTGCTACGAAATGACCCCTGGTTATAACGATTCAGAGCATCAGTCCATCGAGGTCAGGATTGTCTAACTTGGACTGGCCTCAGCTCTCCAGGGTCTCAGGCAGAGGCCTTTCCCATTGTCAACTGCCTGGTCCTTTCAGCTGGAGATGATGAGAACTGAACCTGGGGCCTTCTGCATGCCAAGCAGGTGCTCTACCGCTAAGCCATGCCCCCTAGATCTGGTTATGGGATTGCAAAGAAAGTTAGGATCCCTTAGAGCAGGGGCGTCCAACTTTGTCGAACCCGTCAGCAGTTTGGAGATTTTGTGAGCAAGCACCTATGGGTCTGTTGCCCCTCTCTCTCCACCTTGAAACCTTCTGCAACCTGGGTTTCTGTACCTATCTGCCTTGCCTTCTCTGTTCCTCAGTTCTGGTAGGCCCGTAGCCATAGTGGGCATTTGGGGGCATTGCCCCCCACAGATAAGCTCTGCCCCCTCAGACAAAAACATTTTAAAGATGTAAGATGCACGTGGGGTTTCCAGAATGATCCTGGGCACAGTCAGGGAAGCTTCAGTCTCATTTTATTTTTTTTCTGGGATGAAAAATAAATAGGTTTTTAAAAATGCAAAAAAATTAAAATAAAACTGCAAAAAGAAGGAGAAGAGATTGGATTTATACTCTGCCCTTCACTACCTGAAGGAGTCTCAGAGTGGCTTACAATCTCCTTTCCCTCCCCCTCCCCACAACTGACACCCTATGAGGTAGATGAGGCTGAGAGAGCTCTGAGAGAACTTGTGACTGACCCAAGGTCACACCAGCTGCTGCATGTGGAGAAGAGGAGAATCAAACCCGGTTCTCCCAGGTTAAGAGTCCATGCTCCTAAACACTACACCAAACTGGCAAAAATAAAATTGCAAAATGCAAGAGAGTTGGAAATCCCCCCCTCCCCGGCTTACACAAGAAAAGCAGGTGTGGGACAGCGTTTGGATTACTATGTACAATTCTGGTCACCACACCTCAGAAAGGATATTATAGCATTGGAAAAAGTGCAGAAAAGGGCAACTAGAACGATAAAAGGGTTGGAACACTTTCCCTATGAAGAAAGGTTAAAGCGCTTGTAGCTCTTTAGCTTGGAAAAACAACGGCGGAGAGGTGACATGATCGAGGTTTACAAGATTGTGCATGGAATGGAGCAGGTAGAGAAAGAAGTACTTTTCTCCCTTGTGGGCACTCAATGAAATTGCTGAGCAGTCGGGTTAGAATGGATAAAAGGAAGTCCTTCTTCACCCAAAGAGTGATTAACACATGGAATTCACTGCCACAGGAGGTGGCAGCGGCTACAAGCATGGACGGCTTCAAGAGGGAACTGGATAAACAAATGGAGCAGAGGTCCATCAGTGGCTATTAGCCACAAGGTATAGATGGGAACTCTCGGTCTGGGGCCAGTGATGCTCTGTATTCTTGGTGCTTGGTGGGGTGGCAACATTGGGAGGGCTTCTAGTGTCCTGACCCCACTGGTGGGCCTCCTGAGGGCACCTGGTATTTTTGGCCACTGTGGGATGCAGCGTTGGACTGGACGGGCCATTGGCCTGATCCAACATTGGCTTCTCTTATGTTCTTATAACCACGAATGAAGTGGTCAGAAGACAACAGTTGTCCTTTCATTGTCGAGCAGCTAAGCAGTGGTATCATTGGCCACGGTAGATACTCTTGTTCCTCCCCGGGAGACGTACCTGCGACAGCAAGGCCCCGATCCCCCACGCGGGCCTTTGGCTCGACATGGCCCGTTTCCCGAGCACGCCAGCATGGAGGCGGCCTCTCCCTGTTCTCTTCCGCTCTGCCATGCCTCCTCTCCCTGCCACAAATCCTCTTAATGGGAAGGAGCGTTTTTTTGGCCGCGGCCGCCGCACTCCAGGCAGGATCCAGCAGATGTTAATAATGTGCTTATTTTCTCTAAGTGCCGTTTTGGCACCGGCGTTAATTACAATTTATATTCGGCAACGTTTGCGCTGGGAGAGAAAAAGAACCCACCCTAGTGGTCCCCAGACGACGGGGCCGAGGGCCGTTAAGCGGAACGCCATATGTTGGGAGCGGGGAAGAGGGGGCGGTGTGCCAAGCGGAGCCAGCAGTGAGGTGCCAGCATGGGGGGGGGGGGAGTGTTTCCCTTCCCAGGGAGGGAAATGTAGTGAGGGTGTGTGGCTCTCCCTGTCCATTTTCCTTTTGGTTCTGGTCCACTCAAAGCAACTTTTACGTTTCAAGCAGCACTGCAGCACCCTCCTCATTTATTCGGCAGCTGACTTACGGCAGCCGTGCAGGGTTTTCAAGGCAAGAGACGTTCAGAGGTGCTTTGCCATTGCCTGCCTCTGTGTGGCAACCCTGGACTTCCTTGGCAGTCTCCCATCCAAGTGTTAACCAGGGCAGACCCTGCTTAGTTTGTGAGATCTGACGAGATCGGGCTAGCCTGGGTTGTCTGGGTTAAGGCTCTTTACTTGGTACAAGATTGTATTGAAATGCGAAAAGCTGCTGTTAAGGTTTCCTCCAGGACGAAGAAGGATTGCAAATGAGCTCTGGAAATTCCTATAGAATCTCTATGCCTTCTTCCCACCCTGCAGCTGTTCTGATGGTGCAAAGAGTAGGGCTGCACTGACTCTCTCTAAACCAGCAGGTTAACGTTAGCAAGAAATCCATCCCTCCCCATTTCTCTGGGCTCAGCCATTCCCAAATCTGGACCTGGGATCCAGAGCCAAATTCTGCAGCCAGCAGAAGGGACAGCTCTGTTTTGGCAAGGACTAGGATTGATCAGTTTGGTGTAGTGGTTAGGAGTGCGGACTCTCATCTGGGAGAACCAGGTTTGATTCCCCACTCCTCTGCCTGCAGCTGCTGGTCTGACCTTGGGTCAGTCACAAGTTCTCCCAGAGCTGTTCTCTCAAGAGCAGTCCTTGAAAGAGCCCTCTCAGCCACACCAGCTTCACAGGGTGTCTGTTGTGGGGAGGGGAAGGGAAAGGAGATTGTCAGCCGCTCTGAGACTCCTTCGGGTAGTGAAGGGCAGGGTAGAAATCCAATCTTTTCTTCTTCTCATTCATCATAGGCTTGCCCAATCCAGAGGTTTCATGTTGCCAGCCAATCACAGGTGTTCTTGTTGTAAAGCCCAGTTCTTTGGTACCTGATTGACAGCCACAATGCAGCCTGTGGAACCGTAAAGAGAGTCTTGAATTCACTGCTAGAGAACTTTCTTTTTTTTAAAGCAGGCAGTCCCAGTGTCGATCTTTGGCCTCTCCTATTAAACCTGGGCCCTCACCGAAACCGAAACCTTCCCCCAAACTAGGAAGTACAGCTCCGAGTTCAAAGGTTGATACCACGGAGATGAGTGCAGTGTTCTCCTCGTTATTGCGACCTCTAGTGGACCAAATGACAGCTCTCAACGTTAAAATGGACAAAATGCAGCTAGAACTAAAAGAGTCGAATAAATCCACAGAGAAGCTGCAGCAAGAACTTCTGGAAGTAAAAACTTCAGTAAAAAACCAAGACGCAAGACTACAAAAGGCAGAGAAGGAAAAGGCCTTCCACCACGATCAGCTTTTGAAATTACAAATGGATAGATCGATTTTTTTCCTAAGACTTCAGAATGTGCCAGAAAACACAGGAGAAGACCTTAAAAATTTGCTAAGTGAAGCACTCGAACCAGTGACAGGCATGAAAGCAGCGGATATAAAAAGCGATATGGATATGGTTTACAGAACCTATCCAGATTACACTAAAAAGAAAAGCCTGCCTGGTGAAATTATGATAAGGTTCTCCAAAAAATCTACAAGAGACGTGGTGCTTAGGACCACAAACAAAGCAGCTCTGAAGATCCTGGGAGAAGAAGTAAAAGTGATGAAGGATATCCCATTTGAAATAAGGAAAAGAAGGAAAGCCTATGGAAAATTGACATCTTGGCTCCAGTCTGACTCTATCATCTATCGTTGGAATACTCCAGAAGGACTATGCTTCAGCATCAAAGATAAGAAGTATAAGATTGACTCTGTTCAACAAGCGAAAAAATTTCTGGAAAAAAGCAAAGAGCAGAAAACTGGGAGAGACTCAGATGGTTCACTGGCCTCGCAAGAAAGCATGTATGGATTTGATAGCTCAAAGAGTGAAGAAGAAGTGTCTGACTCAGAAAAGGGAGCTGCAGCTCCAAAAATAGTTGAGACTGTTAAGACAAGAAGAGGACGAAAGAAGGAATAGTGATTAAACTGTTTTATTAAGCATTGCACTTATGTATTATAAATGGTTTAATTAACCGTATTTCTCTAGGTGGGCGTGCCTGCCAAATAGTTTTTGATAACTTTTATAGTAGCAGTAACAAGTAATTGAAATTTATCCAAGGTTTTAAATGCTTCATAATTATTTTATGTAACAAGGTAGTATTAAGCAAATGATAAAGTACTCTCTGTATAAGGTATATGTAGCTTAGATTGTAGCGTTATAGTTGTAGTTATAGAGAAAAATCAATTAAAAAAAAAAAAAAACCTGGGCCCTCACCTTGGTGGCGCAGGCTGACCTGATCTCATCAGATCTTGGAAGCTAAGCAGGGTCAGCTCTGGTTAGTATTTGGATGGGAGACCACCAACGAAGTCCAGGGTTGCCGCACAGAGGCAGGCGATGGCCAACCACCTCTGAACGTCTCTTGCCTTGAAAGCCCTATGGGGTCGCCGAAAGTCAGCTGTTAAACCCGGGGCTGGAAAAGTTCATCATAAGAAGAAAAAAAACCCAGTTGATAGCAGACAACGCCATTCTGACTATCGATGGAGCCCTTTGACATGTGTCTTAAGCGCTGAAGATGAAACTTTCCGAGCGTGCTTCCCTTGCTGGGCTGTGTGTAGCTTGACCCCACTCTTAACAGTGGGAATACAGACACGTGACATGATACGGTGGGCGGTGCCAACCGTGATTGGTCGTGCATGCTGTGACCTCGTTAATGCAGAGCTCTTGCGGTACACTCTTTTGGGGGGGTTTTTTTGGTGTGTTTTTCATGGTTGTGTGTTGTGTGCGTGCACCTGGAAGTCATGGCGACCTCTGGTGACTGACCCCTACGGGGGGCCTGGAGGGTATTCAGAGAGGGGGCTGAATAAAGCCTGCCCCTGCCTCCCGACTGCTGGTATCCCAAGGAGGTCTCCCATCCAAGTACTTGCCAGCAATACTGCCTCTAAGCTGTGGAGCCGTGTGAGCAAAAACTACTTTGTGAGCTCCTGGCATTACACTTCTGAGCGAGCGATTCATTTACTGCATAAATTAGTTTGCTCTGCTGCCATTCTTCCTGAGCTAAGACAAAAATGTGTGAGCCGGAGGCTCAAAAACGGTGAGCTAGCTCACACTAACTCAGCTTAGAGGGAACCCTACTTGCCAGGGTCGCCTCTGCTTAGCTAGTGAGATCTGAGAAGATCGGGCTTGGCTGGGCTATATAGCCTGGTCGGGGCCACTCTTGCTGCTTGACTGCATCCACCTTCCCCCTCTCTAAAGCGTATATTTTACCGAAGTGATCTTTCTGTTATGCCGGAGCTGACATCCCCGGGAACTGTCTCCCGCCTTCACAAAGAGAGTGATCACATAAGGAGCACCGTGGCAAAGCATAGCGGCCTTGTCTCTTGCCACAACAAAAATCCTCTTCATAGGCATTAAAATAATCTTGTGTTCGTAATGGTCCAGAAACTTGTGACAAAGAGGAAAGGCATGTGTTTATACCTTTCTGTATTCCATACAAAAAATTCCATGCAGTAGACCATGTGGTACTTTTCTCCTAGTAGGAAATTTTGTGTGATATGATCTCACGTGAATCAGACCACTGGTCCATCAAGGTTAGTATCGTCTACTCACTCTGGCAGCTGCTCTCCAGGGTCTCAGGCTGAGGCCTTTCACATCATCTACTGCCTGGTCCCTTTAACTGGAGATGCTGGGGACTGAACCTGGGACCTTCTGCGTGCCAAGCAGAGGCTCTGCCACTGAGCCACGGCCCCTCCCTTATGGCTGCAATCTGAAACAGTATTATCCACATAAGAATGTTTAAAGAGCCCTGCTGTATCAGACCAGTGGTCCATCTAGTCCAGCATCCCGTCTCACACAGGGGCCAACCAGTTCCTCTGGAGGGCCAGCAACAGGGCAGAGAGGCCGAGGCCTTCATGAGAACATCGGAAGAGCCTTGCTGGATTGGACCAGTGGTCCATCTAGCCCAGCATTCTGTCTCACACAGTGGCCAACCAACTCCTCTGGACGGCTAACAACAGGGCATAGAGGCTGACGCCTTCATAAGAACATCAGAAGAGCCCTGCTGGATCAGACCAGTGGTCCATCTAGTCCAGCATCTCGTCCCACACAGTGGCCAACCAATTCCTCTGGACGGCTAACAACAGGGCATAGAGGCTGAGGCCTTCATAAGAACATCAGAAGAGCCCTGCTGGATCAGACCAGTGGTCCATCTGGTCCAGCATTCTGTCTCACACAGCGGCAAACCAGTTCCTCTGGATGGCTAACAACAGGGCATAGAGGCTGACGCCTTCATAAGAACATCAGAAGAGCCCTGCTGGATCAGACCAGTGGTCCATCTAGTCCAGCATCCCGTCTCACACAGGGGCCAACCAGTTCCTCTGGAGGGCCAGCAACAGGGCAGAGAGGCCGAGGCCTTCATAAGAACATCGGAAGAGCCTTGCTGGATTGGACCAGTGGTCCATCTAGCCCAGCATTCTGTCTCACACAGTGGCCAACCAACTCCTCTGGACGGCTAACAACAGGGCATAGAGGCTGACGCCTTCATAAGAACATCAGAAGAGCCCTGCTGGATCAGACCAGTGGTCCATCTAGTCCAGCATCTTGTCTCACACAGTGGCCAACCAATTCCTCTGGACGGCTAACAACAGGGCATAGAGGCTGAGGCCTTCATAAGAACATCAGAAGAGCCCTGCTGGATCAGACCAGTGGTCCATCTGGTCCAGCATTCTGTCTCACACAGCGGCAAACCAGTTCCTCTGGATGGCTAACAACAGGGCATAGAGGCTGACGCCTTCATAAGAACATCAGAAGAGCCCTGCTGGATCAGACCAGTGGTCCATCTAGTCCAGCATCCCATCTCACACAGTGGCCAACCATTTCCTCTAGACAGCCCACAACAGGGCATAGGGACTGAGGCCTTCATAAGAACATCAGAAGAGCCCTGCTGTATCAGACCAGTGGTCCATCTAGTCCAGCATCCCGTCTCACACAGTGGCCAACCAATTCCTCTGGACGGCTAACAACAGGGCATAGAGGCTGAGGCCTTTATAAGAACATCAGAAGAGCCCTGCTGGATCAGACCAGTGGTCCATCTGGTCCAGCATCCTGTCTCACACAGTGGCCCACCAGTTCCTCAGGAGGGCCAACATGCAAATTTTGACTGCTGTCGGTGGAAGCCAACCCTTCCGTTTTTATCAGGACTGGGTTATTCCTTCGCTTCTGCCGTTTTCCATGAGCAGTGAAATGGTTTGGAGAGACAAAGGCTATAGAGAAAGAGACGGGGGTCTCCTTACCAACCGGCTTCGATCCATATTTATTGTGCCCTGTCGACCACAGCTGGGACAGTTCACGCCGCCACCTTCTGACCTCTCTAGAAGCCTGTCAAAGGTCATCATGTTTCACAGATATCACTGGAGAAGCTGCCTCCCATCACAGAGACTGCGAAACATGAATACATGAATCTGCCTTATATTGAATCAAACCGTTGGTCCATCATGATCAGTATTGTCTACTCAGACCGGTAGCAGCTCTCCAGAGTCTCAGGCAGAGGTCTTTCACCTTCTACTTGGTCCTTTGAACTGGAGATGCCGGGGATTGAACCTGGGACCTGCATGCCAAGCGGAGGCTCTTCCACTGAGCCACAGCCCTCCCTTGAATGCTTAGACTGAATCAGACCTCTGGTCCAGCAGGGTCAGTATCATCTACTCAGACTGGCATCGGCTTTCCAGGGACTCAGGCAGAGGTCTTTCCCATCACTGGCTGCCTGGACCTTTGAACTGGAGATGCCGGGGATTGAACCTGGGACCTTCTGCACGCCAAGTAGAGGCTCCTCCACTGAGCCCCAGCCCCTCCCCAAAATTCCATGAGATGCAAAAAAAGAGAGGTGCCCAGCGGCACTCTAGGCAAAAGCATCATTTCCATAGAAACCTGATGAGATGCGGTGTAGGGACTCATGATGAATAGCAAAGAGATGCTACCCAGGCCCTCTTTAAAAAAAATTTTAGGGGGCAGGGAGGGCTGAATCCGAGCTTGGGGTGTGGGGGGAGGCCGGTGGCCTAAATCCTAATGGGAAAGCGTGTTGTCTATTAATATCCCACTAGCAGCAGCTGCCTTCTCCGTCGTCCCCTCCTGCTTCTTTCGGAGGGCTTTCTCCCCTCTGCCCCACAGACATTGTGGTGGAAATTAATTATATAAAAGGCTGTCGCAGTTTGCTGTTTTTGCATCATTGCTGTTAGCAGCAAGAGGGCTCAGCTGTGAAGGCCCCCACCGGGCGACACTCTGCCCTTGGCTGTTTGAAATGGGACCGAGGGGCCATCGTGTACTGTTCCCAATAGCACCAGCCCCTTACATCACCCCTCTTTTCTTTTCTCCCCTCTCCCTGCTCTTACTTGTCACACACACACCCCTTGACGTTTGATAGGGAAGTTTCAGCTCAGACTGTCTTGCTACTTTCTGCTGTTATTTGTCCAAGAAGAAGATGAGAAGACACTGGATTTATACCCTGCCCTTCACTACCCGAAGGAATCCCAGAGCTGCTTACAATCCCTTTCCCCTCCCCCTCCCCACTGCAGACCCCCGGTGAGGTAGGTGGGGCCGGGAGCTCTCTCCCGAGAACTGCCCCTGAGAGAACAGCTCTGAGAGAACTTGTGACTTACTCAAGGTCACCCCAGCAGCTGCATGTGGAGGAGTGGGGGATCAAACCCGGTTCTCCCCAATTAGAGTCCGCGCTCCTAACCATTACACCACACTGGCTCTCCAAAAGGTGTGTGGAGGATTGCCAGCTCTGGGGTAGGGGTACCAGTTCTGGATTGGGAAATTCCTGGAGATTTGGGGGGGGGGGTGGAGCCAGCGGAGGGCGGGGTCTGGAGAGTGGAGGGACCTCTGGGAAATAACGTTGCAGAATCCACCCACCAAAGCAGCCGTGTTCTTTGGAGAAACCGATCTCTCTAACCTGGAGACGAATAGTAATTCTGGGAGATCTCCAGCCACCACCTGGAAACTGGCAACCCTAGATTACTGGGGATTTGAGGTGTGGACCCTCAGGAGAGTGGGGTTTAGGGAGAGGAGGGAGCTCGACAGGGAATAAAACCATTGAGCACCCCCCCCCACCCCAAGCATCCATTTTCTCCAGGGGAACTGATCTCTGCAGTCAGGAAATCAGTTGTAGTTCTGGAAGAAGAGAACAGATTGAATGTATACCCCACCCTTCACTTCCCAAAGGAGTCTCAGAGCGGCTTACAATCTCTTCTCCCTTCCCCTCCCCACAACAGACACCCTGTGAGGTAGGCGGGGCTGAGAGAGCGCTCTTGAGGACTGCCCTTGAGTGAACAGCTCCAAGAGAACTTGTGACTGACCCAAGGTCACGCCAGCAGCTGCATGTGGAGGAGTGGGGAATCAAATGCGGTTCTCCCAGATCAGAGTCCGCACTCCTAACCACTACAGCAGACTGGCTCTCCGGGTGCACCTGGAGGTTGGCATCCCTGTAGAGTGGGAGTTGGGGGGGGGAGAATAATAATTAGAATTCATTGGCAACTTTCCCTACAAAGTCACACGTGTAATCCCCGTGAAAATTCCATGCGATTAGATCTGAACGCCAGCAAAAAGAAATCTCGAATTAATTGCTGTGAGGTTGTTCTCACTTTTAGCGTTCAAAACATCCCCATGTTCTTGCGTTAAGCCTGGGCGCCTGGTGCTTTTTGTTCTAAATAATTTTTTTTTAAAGTTAATCTCCTTTGCCTTTCTTTTTTTTTTCTTTTCTTTTCTTTAAATTTCCGAGCTTCCATCTATCTACGTATCAGGAATGTTAAATTGGGCATTGCTAATTAGCCATTTGACAAGTAATGTAGCGCAAAATGGTTAGGATACAAGATTTCCCTTTGTTCCCCCCCCCCTTTGTAGCTCCTGCCCCCCCTCCTTCTTTTTGAAGTTTAAAATCGTCCTTGGCTCTTTTTTGGGGTTGCTGACTAAATTGGTTTTTTTTAAATCCCTGGTTAAAAAAAACACCGTTAAAAGTCAGGGATGGGGAGGGGATATGAACAGTGGTAATTTTATATTCATAGGTGAAAATGTTTGGAGACGCTGGTAATTTGATGGGTAGTGAACTTTTATTAAAAAGCACATGGAAGGGGTTGACGGTGCCAGTAGGGCTGCCATTCTCCAGGTGGTAGCTGGAGATCTCCGGCTATTATAACTGATCTCCAGGTGACAGAGATCAGTTCACCTGGCGAAAACTTCCAAAGAGAGAGCCCACCACCTCCTGAGGAAACCTGTTCCACCGAGGAACCACTCTACCTGTCAGGAAGTTCTTCCTAATGTTTAGCCGAAAACTCTTCGGATTTAATTTCAACCCGCTGGTTCTGGTCCAACCTCCTGGGGCAACAGGAAACAACTCCGCCCCATCCTCTATAGGGCAGCCCTTCAAGTACTTGAAGATGGTTATCACATCGCCTCTCAGTCGTCTCCTCTCCAGGCTAAACATACCCAGCTCCTTCAACCTTTTCCTCACAGGACTTGGTCTGCACACCCCTCACCTTCATTGCTCTCCTCTGGACACATTTCCAGCTTGTCTGTGTCCTTCTGAAATTGCGGTGCCCAAAACTGAGCACCATCCTCCAGTCAGGTCTGACCAGAGCAGAGTCAAGCGATAGCATCACTTTATGTGGTCTGGACCCCAGACTTCTGTTCAGTTGATACACTGTACTTCTGTTGATCCTGGGAGCCACATTTTAGCGGCCCCAATAGCCCAGACTAGCCTAATCTTTTCAGAGTTTATAGAGCTGCCAACCTCCAGGGGGCACCTGGAAATCTCCTGCCATTACAGTCTATCTCTAGGCGACCGAGATCAGTTCCCCGGACTCTTGTGGCATTATACCCTGTGGAGGCCCCTCCCCTCCCCAAACCACAAACTCCCCAAGTTCCACCCCTCTATATCTCCAGGTGTTTCCTAACCGAGAGCTGGCAACCCTAGCTAAGAAGCTAAGTTGCGTCAGTATTTGGATGGGAGACCACCAGTGAAAACCCGGGTGAGCATGCAGAAGAAGACAATGACAAAATGACCACCTCAGCTCATCTCTCGCCTTGAAAACTCCATGAGGTGGAACTTCATGGGGTCTCTGGGAGTTGGCTGCATGCGTTACTCTTTATGCGCCACTGGGGTTCCCAGATCCAGGTTGGGGAACTCCTGGAGATTTGGGAATGGTGTCTGGGGAAGACAGGGACCTCAGTGGGGTACAATGCCATAGAGAGCACCCTCCGAAGCTGCCATTTTCTCCGGGGGGAACTGATCTCTGCAGTCTGGAGATGAGCTGTAATTCCAGGGGGTCCCCAGGCCCCACCTGGAGGCTGGCATCCCTACCTAGAACAGCGTTGAAGAAGAGGAAGAAGAAATTAGATTTATACCCGGCCCTTCACTACCCGAAGAAGTCTCAGAACTGCTTACAACCTCCTTTCCCTTCCCCTCCCCACGACAGACACCCTGTGAGGTAGGTGGGGCTGAGAGAGCTCTCTCGAAGATTGCTCTTGAGAGAACAGCTCTGAGAGAACTGGTGACTGACCCAAGGTCACTCCAGCAGCTGCATGTGGAGGAGTGGGGAATCAAACCCGGTTCTCCCAAATTGGAGTCCGTGCTCCTAACCACTACACCAGACTAGCTCTGTACTACAGGAAGTGCCTGGATCAACTGTTTATCCCTCTGGCTTTCTCGTGCTCAATTTGCAGACTCGCCCGGGAATTTTTCATCTGTGAGATGGTGCAAAGAGTGCAGAGGTATGGATCTATGACTGAGGGCCGCCTGTGTCTTATTTTGGGCTGCAGAAATGTTTGAATCCCAGCAACCTTTTCAGACGGACTTGGCACATGGGAATAAAATAGGGATGCGGGGAAAATGCATGGTTTCTCATAGCAAGAAAATGGGTGTTGAAGGAGCAGCCTCCATGGTGTAGTGGTTAAGAGCGGCGGACTCTAATCTGGAGAACCGGGTTCGATTCCCTACTCCTCCTCCAGCAGGGTGACCTTGGGTCAGTCACAGTTTTCTCAGATCTCTCTCAGCCCCACCTACCTCACAGGGGGTCTGTTGGGGGGAGGGGAAGGGAAAGGAGATTGTAAGCCGCTCTGAGACTTTCAAGAACTGCCCTTGAGAGAACAGCTCTGAGAGAACTTGTGACTGACCCAAGGTCACACCAGCAGCTGCATGTGGAAGAGTGGAGAGTCAAACCCAGTTCTCCCAGGTTAGAGTCTGCACTCTTAACCACTACACCAAAATGGACAGAAGACAGGAAGGGTGCTCACGAAAGGGTCAGTGGTGGTTCCTGGAGAAGGGGAAAATAACATTATTTCACAGCACAGATAAAAGGAATTGGGGGGAGGGGAAGCTACATATTTATATCCAGGGAGACCGGATTTCTTGTTAAGCCAGTATCATCAAATTAATACCAAAATGCATCAAACAAGCTAAAGTGTTCTGGGCCCCTTCTGTAAAAGTGCTTTACAAATTGGTTACAAATACATTTTGTTTACGGGGTTACCAAGCAGGAAACCAGCTAATTAGCCATTGTAATAAAGAAGGGGGGGGGGACTGGCAATTACCCAAACAAGCTTGTTTTGAAGAATAAATACAAGCAATTTTATGGCCCTCTTTTAAAATGGATGTTATGTATGCATTTTATATACTGGAGCTGTGTGGCAAACGCCAACTTCTCTGGGAATGCGGCGATAGCAGAATGAGAGAACGCTTTGAATTTTAAAACGCAGAGCTTTGTTTTGAAGGGGCTGTTTTTTAAAAAAAAGGAATAACCAGCTGAGAACGAAGATGAGGTTTTTTTAATGAGGACTGAAATCCACTTTCATTGCGACGGCCTGCTCGCTCGCTCGCCGTATCTGTATTTTCATTTGCAGGATTGCTACACTGCAGTTTAACCAGCAGCAGGCCAACCAAAAAAAGGAGAGAGGTTCCCGAAGTGGTCCGGAGTTAAAAAATAAAGACACTAGAAACCAGTGTTTCCTCTAAGCTGAGTTAGTGTGAGCTATCTCCCAGTTTTTTAGCCTCCAGCGCATTTTTGTCTTCACTCAGGAAGGACGGCTCCCGAGCAAACTAATTTATGCAGGAGCCAAATCGCTCGCTCGCAACTTTAATGCCGGTAGCTCGCAGTAGGATTTTTTTGCTCACAAGACTCCACAGCTTAGAGGGAATGTTGAGTAGAACAAGGAAACTAGAACAAAACACCATCAATGGCTTCGGCTCTTTTGAAAGGGAAGATAAAATTCTGCTCCCAGAGCTGAGGATGAAAACAAAGGTTATTAATAACACCAGGTCCAGCCAGACCCCTTTCAGCATGTCGACCCCAGCGCTAGTTAAAGCACGGCCCAGGCACAGCTGGTGCGCTTTACTCCTGTGTAAATGCCCTCCAGGATTTTAAAAGAAGTTTCTGTAACGTGTTTTAAAAACAACAGCTCACACAGTGGGAAATGAAGAGGCATCCATTGGCAATGCCCCGCACGTGAGTATCTCTCTCTCAGTGCTGTTGGGGGACGAAGCTAAGCGCCATGCTCAGTTGTTACCGTTTTGGCGATCTAGTTGTGCCCAAGAGGAGACTGCCTTTCATGTGAGCTTCTCTGTACACAAGGAAGCCATTTTGTGTGAATTGGCATCATTTGCTGTTGTTGTTTGGTCTCACAGTCGAGTCCCACTCTTCGCAACCCCACGGACCACATCCCGCCAGGTCCTCCTGTTTTCCGCCGTCCTCCAGAGTTTGCCCAACTTCATGTTCGTTGCATCGATGACACTGTCTAACCATCTCATCTTTTGCCGTCCCCTTCTTCTTTGACCTTCCGTCTTCCCCAGCATCAGGGTCTTCTCCAGGGAGTGCTCCCTTCTCATTGGGTGGCCAAAGTATTTGAGCTTCAGCTTCAGGATCTGGCCTTCCAGGGGACAGTCAGGGTTGATTTCCTTTAGGACTGACTGATTTGATCTCCTTGCAGTCCAAGGGACTCTCAAGAGTCTTCTCCAGCACCATAATTCATCATACATATTCTCAAATTTCAGTATCCCCAAAGGTATATGCCTGACAAATCGGACGAAGGCAGCTTTGACTCTCGAAAGCTTACGCCCTGAACATCTTTTCAGTCTCTAAGGTGCTACTGGGTTCAAATCTAACTGTTCTACTCAGGGCTATTTTGGGGCAGGAACGCACAGGAACGGAGTTCTGGCTGGCTCCTGAGTTGGCCACGCCTACAACCAAAACCTCTGGCATGCGTGGCTACAGAGCACGCTGCTCTCCCCAGGTTACACACAAGAGGGAAAGGCAGCATGTTAAAAGGCCTTCTCTCCTTCTGGGGACCCCCTGGGGATTTCCTTGTCAATTTCACTCCTGCCAGTCAGCTGAGAGTGAAATTGACAAGGAAAAGCCTCTCTCTGCCTTCCCTCCTCTAGCTGACCTGGGGCAGTTGGAAAAGGGCAGGCGGGGAACCCAGGCACCTTGGAAATGCCCTGTGTTTTCCCAGCCCCCGCCTAATATGCTAATGAGCTGCCCTGTCAGGGGTGTGCCCTGATACGCTAATGAGTTTCTGTTCTTGGGTGTGGCCTAGTATGCCAATGAGTTCCTGCTGGGCTTTTTCTACCAAAAAAGCCCTGGTTTTACTGCAGACCAACACAGCTACCCTGTGAAGCCTGAAAAATCTGGGTGTCTTGGTCAGAGCCAGTTTGATGTAGTGATTAGGAGCATGTACTCTAATCTGGGAGAACCGGGTTTGATTCCCCACTCCTCCACCTCCTCCTTCTCCTCCTCCTCCTGAAATGCCTGGGGATTTGGGGAGGAGAGGGACTTCCATAGGGTACAATGTCATAAGAGTCCACCTTCCCAAGTGGCCATTTCCTCCAGGGGAACTGATCTGTGTTGCCTGGAGATCACTTGTCATCCCTGGAGATTTCCAGCTACCACCCGGAGGTTGGCAACCCTACCTGAGTCAAATGAGCCAAGTGGAGTGGGAATTTTGCATGAATTCGTTGCCTTTCTGCCCACTTCTGCCGCAAAAAAATGCCCACCAGTCTCTGCCAGCCGGTTGGGTTTGCAAACCAAATGCTTGTCGCTAAAGCCGGAGGACTCGGTCCTGAGCGCGAGCGATAAGGCCTGGGAGGGACGGCAGCAAAGCAAGCTGGAGGTATGCCACGAAGCTGCATTTCTTCCTGTAAACCTCTAGCTAGGCCGGCTTAATTTTAATTCCAAGCCCCCCCCCCCCTTGGAGTACGCTAAAGGAAGTGGGAGGAAGGACTGATCGAGGGGAGGGAGGAAGGCAGTGGGAAAAACACATTCCCTCACTGGGGGTGCCGGCTCTAAGCTGGAAAGTTTCTGCAGATTTGGGGGTTTGAGCCTGGGGAGGGCGGGGCTTGGGAAAGGGAGGGACCTCAGCCAGGGGTATCGAGTTTTCAAATTCCGGGGGGGGGGGGCTCTTGTGTGTGCGCGCGCCGGGACAGTGTCCCCCCCCCGCCGCCTCTCTCCCCCCCCGCCTGGCCCCTCCTCCCTCCTTCCGTCCCTCTCCTTCCCTCCCTCTGGGGACCATTCGGGTGACTGCCCAGCGGGATGGCATCACCCGGAAGTGACGTCATCACGCCGGGCACGTTGCCAGGGCAACACTCTGGCAATCGCCCTGAAACTCTATGGTGCCATAGAGTTTCGGGGTGATCACTAGAGCGTCGCCCCTGGGAAATTTCGGGGGTGGCCCAAGCCCTCGAGCCCCCCCCCCCCATAGACGCCTATGACCTCAGCAGGATATAGTGCCATAGAGTTAGGGCTACCAGCCCTGGGTTGGGAAAATCCGGGAGATTTGGAGGGTGGAGCCTGTGGAGGGCGGGGTTTGGGAGGGGAGGGACCTCAGAAGGGTATAATGCCATAGAGTCCACCTTCCAGAGTAGCCCTTTTCTAAAGGGGAACTGATCATGGTTGTCTGGAGATAGAGTTGCCAACCTCCAGGTGGTGGCTGGAGATCTGCTATTACAACTGATCTCCAGGTAGCTCTTGGAGATAGGGTTGCCAGCCTCCAGATGGGGCCTGGAGATCTCCCGCTTTTACAACTGATCCCCAGCTGACAAGGATCAACTCCTCTGAAGAAAATGGCTGCTTTGGAGGGTGGGCTCTGTGGCACTGTACCATGCTGAGGCCCCTCCCCTCCCCAAACCCCGCCCTCTCCCGGATCCTCCCCCAAAGTCTCCAGGTATTTCCCAACCCTCACCCGGCAACCCTACTTGGAGAAAATGGCCACTTTGGAAGTTGGTCTCTTTGGCCTTATGCCCCAAACCCCGCCTTCCTCAGGCTCCACCCCCAAAATCTCCAGGTATTTCTCAACCCAGAGCTGGCAACCATATTTGGAGATCCATTGTCATAGCGGGAGATCTCCAGGTGCCACCTGGATGTTGGCAACCTTACATGCAGTCTACACTCCAAAGTATCCATTTCCTCCAGGGGCACCCATCTCTGTCATCTGGGATCCGCGGTAATTCCAGGAGATCTCCAGGTCTCCCCTAGTGTCTGGCAACCCTCCTGCCATGTCTGTCTCTAAAGCAGGCATTGCAAACCATGTGCCGTTCAGAAATAGCAGTGAAAAGTGGAAAAGATTGCAGAAGCCCGACAAAAGGCAGGGCTGAAACCTCCCCGGAACGCCAGCCGCGGTTGGATTCCAACCCTCACCTCTCGTCTGGGTGAATTTTCCAGCCGGTCTTTGTTTTCCTGTTCGAAACCCTGCGTGAGGGCCCTTCCAGAGGGTTCCAGAAAATCCTTTCCACACGGTGGGGTTTTTAAAAAGAAAACAACAAGAAGAAATGATTCTTCTTCTTCTTGGCATGTGGAAATAGTTTTGTCTGGCTTGGGCCTGGCGGATGGGTAACCTCCCTCGACTCCCGCCTTGTTCCCAAAACAATCCCACAAAACCGTTCGCAGGCCTGGCCTTAAACCACAGTGGCGTTTCCTCCCTCTTTGTTTTCATTGTTCAGAGGCGCTGCAGCTGTTTCTTATATATGTAATTTTTTAAAAATACAAAACACCGAAATATAGATTTGAACACCGCACGCAGTTCCCTGGGTTTCCCCCCCTTAAGCATGTTAGGCTGGATTTTTCGTGTGTGTGCCTATCTCAGTACCCAGCTGGTGTGCAAGGTAGGGTTGACAACCTCCAGGTGGTGGCTGGAGATCTCCTGGGATTACCGAAGGTATCTGGAGAAGTGAGCAGTGATTCACGAAAGCTCCTCCCCTGCCACCAGTTTTGTTCGTCTTGAAGGTGCTCCTGGACTCTCGCTCTCTTCTGCTACCTGGGGTTAAGTACTCTCTAGTGTATGCGTTGGGTGAGCTCTTTTATACTAGTATATCAGGAGTCGTTAGTCGGCCCCAGTTAGAGTGGCCAGTGTTTAGGGCTGCCAACCTCCAGGTAGGGCCTGGAGATCTTTCAGAATTACAAACTGATGTCCAGACCAGTGTTCCCTCTCAGCTGAGTCAGTATGAGCCAGCTCACAGTTTTTTAGCCCCCGACTCACAGGTTTTTGTCTTCGCTCTGGAAGGATGGCTCCAGGGCAAACTGATTTCTGCAGCAGCCAAATCGCTGGCTCACGACTTTAATGCCAGCAGCTCACAAAGTACAATTTTTGCTTGCAAGACTCCGCAGCTTAGAGGGAATATCGATCAAGACTACAGACTACATTCCCTTGGAGAAAATGACTTTGCTGGAGGGTGGACTCTAGGGCCAAGGCCCCTCCCCTCCCCAAACCCCACCCTCCTCAGGCTCCACCCCCAAAGTCTCCAGGTCTTTTCCAACCCAGACCTGGCAACCCTAGAGGGAGGAGCAGTCAGGAGGAAGGCTCGCTCCCTGCAAAGCAAAGACCTCAAGAGAAAGGGCTCCCTCAATAGCTGGGCTCCCCTCTAAGCTGTGGAGTCTTGTGAGCAGCAATTCTACTTTGTGAGCTGCTGGCCTTAAAGTTGTGAGCGATCAGTTGGGCTCCTGCACAAATTAGGCTGCCCTGGAGCCATCCTTCTTGAGCAAAGACAAAAACGTGTGAGCCATAGGCTAAAGAATGGTGAGCTGGCTCACACTCACTCAGCTTAGAGGGAACACTGCGGCCTGGCTGTGTTTGTGTGGGCTTCTGTCTCTGTTCCCACTGCAGTTTATATGCTGGTCGGTGACTGGATACTACTACTGCATAAATGAGTTTGCTCTGGAGCCATCCCTTCCGGAGCGAAGACAAAAACGTGTGAGCCGGAGGCTGAAAAACTGTGAGCTAGCACACTCTAACTCAGCTGAGAGGGAACACTGCGAGTAGAAGCAGGAGCTGGGAGTAGTGGCCAGGGGAAGGATTAATGGCCCCAGCTGAAAGAGATGAAGGGCAGATGGCTGGAGGCAGGGAAGGAGCCTCCTGTATGCTCATCCAGGGTTGCCATCCTCCAGGTGGGGCCTGGAGCTTCCCTGGAATCACAACTGAACTCCAGCCTACAGTTATCAGCTTCCCTGGAAGAAACGACCGCTCCAGAGGGCAGCTTTTATGGACTCGCATCCCTGCTGAATAGTCCCCTCCAATGTTCCCTCTAAGCTGAGTTAGTGTGAGCTAGCTCACAGTTTTTTAGCCTCCATCTCACACATTTTTGCCTTGGCTCAGGAAGGATGGCTCCAGAGCAAACTGATTTATGCAGTAGCCAAATGGCTCGCTCGCAACTCTAATGCCAGCAGCTCACAAAGTAGAATTTTTGCTCACGAGACTCCACGGCTTAGAGGGCGCATTAGTCCCCTCCCATCCTGAAAGTCCGCACTCCCCAAGTTGTGCCCTGAAATCTCCAGCTGTTTCCCAAGCTTGAGTTGGCAACCCTGTGCTCAGTAGGTGACATTCCTGGCCCAGAGGGAAGCCAGAAGGAACGCCCCGCCCTCCCACCTAGGCAGGACCGACTCCCCTCCCAGCTTTAACCTGGTTAGGGCAAGGATACAAGATAAAGAGCGGTGGCGCACACAGCAGTGTGTGTAAACAAGGGAAAAAATGCCCAAATTCAACCACCAAAAAAACAGTAGATTTCATAGATATAACAAATACACTACTCAGAACAAATTTTCCTATGACACAAATAAATTAAATTAAACTTTCCTATGACACAATTTCTTGGAACCTCTAATGAAAATGGCAAACTGGAGACAGGCTTTAGACTTTTGAAGGGAGGTTCCAAGAAGTGATTGATTTTTCCATCGGGAATCACTGAGGCTTGCTGTGTCTGAATATGCTTCGTGGCTGTCTACACGTATCTTTGAAATGCTGGATCCAGCACGATTCTTGAAAGAATGATTGAAATGGATTTACAACCGGGGGTCCGTCGAGTTGGCGGGCAGAGACACGATCACATCCTGCAGTTCAAGGACCTTTTTTGAATTTAATTATTACAAAGATGTTTATGAAAAAAACTTTACCTGTGAATTTCTACCTGTCTAGTTAATTGTGTCATAGGAAAATTTGTTCTGAGTAGTATATATGTTAAAGCTATAAAATCTTTAAATCATTGGTTTTTTGGTGGTTAGGACAAGAGCTTAAGGAGCTGGCATTGTAAAGGAGGAAAGAAATTAAAACACCAGTTTGATGTAGTGATTAGGAGCACGGATTCTAACCTGGGAGAACTGAGTTTGATTCCCCACTCCTCCACGTGCAGCTGCTGGCGAGACTTTGGGTCAAAATAAGAAGTGACGGCTGAGAGTAAGACGCTTAGAATAAACTCATTTATGTCTAACAATGCTTATTTCACCAGTCATAACAAAAGACCATACAGGTAAATACAGGTAAGTTCCTAATAACTTGTAACTGCTATTTATTTATCCCAGGAGCCAAGCCTCTGGGTAGTCCTGAAGAGAGTTGCCAGAGCTGCCAAATACCATACAGATAAATACAGGTAAGTTCCTAATGTTATTAAGTAATTATAATAAGTAGTTATTATTTTGAATGTGAGTTTGTGTCAGTCACAAGTTCTTTCACAGCTGTTCCCTCAAGGGCAGTCCTCGAAAGAGCTCTCTCAGCCTCAGCTACCTCACAGGGTGTCTATTGTGGGGAGGGGAATGGAAAGGAGGCTGTAAGCCAGTCTGAGTGAAGGGCAGGGTATAAATCCAATCTCTTCTTCTTCTTCTACATTTCTGGTGGGTTGACTTGTCCCAGGCACCTGGAGTTGCCAGCTCTAGACTGGGAAATCCATGGAGATTTGGGTGATGGGGCCTCGGGAGGGGAGGGCCTTCAGAGGGGTATGATGCCAGAGAGTACACCCTCCGAAGCAGCCATTTTTCCAGCGGAACAGATCTCAGTCGTCTGGAGATGGGTGTAATACTGGGAGCTCTGCAGGCCCCACCTGGAAACCCTATCAAGGAAGAAGATGTTGCCCTCACCTGCGCCGAGGCAAGCCCGATCTCGTCAGATCTCAGAAGCTTAAGCCAGGCCAACCCTGGCAAGTACTTGGATGGGAGACCTCCGAGGAATACCAGGGCTGGGAGGCAGAGGCAGGCAATAGGAAGCCACCTCTCTGAACGTCCTCCATACTCCAGCAGGAGTCGCCAAGGGTCGCCATGACTTCCAGGCACAGGCATGCGCACACATACACACAAACGCAAAAATAGCTAAAGAAAATTTCAAAAGGAAAACGATGGCATCTCCGCAGAGGGATGGAGCCCCTGGCTCTGGGGACTTACCAAGCTGTAAGAAGGAAGAAGCGGAGGGGACCTTGAGAAGTTCCCCATTCACCGTTGGGGCCAGGAGAGCCAGCAGCCCTAGAGTGAGCTGAATTTCTATTTGAAGTGAAATGATTAGATGTAAATTTGTATATATGAATGTAAATCAGGATCTGTCATCTCTCGCTCTCTTCATGTTGGTCGTCTATAAATGGCTACTCTGCCTTCGCTGAATATCTGTAGACGGCCACCCTTGCCCTTACTGGATATCGGTTTTCCAAAGAGCCAGTTTGGTATAGTGGTTAGGAGTGCGGACTCTAATCTGGGAGAACCGGGTTTGAGTCCCCATTCCTTCCCAAGCAGCTGCTGGTGTGACCTTGGGTCAGTTGCAAGTTCTTTCAGAGCTGTTCTCTCAAGAGCAGTTCTTGAAAGAGCTCTCTCAGCCCCAACTGCCTCACAAGGTCTCTGCTGTGGGGAGGGGAAGGGAAAGGAGTTGCTGCTCTGAGACTCTGAGTGAAGAGCGGGGTATAAATCCAATCTCCTCCTCCTCCTCCTCTCCTCCTCCTCCCTCCTCTTTTTCTTCTCCTCCTCCTCCTCTTCCTCCTCCGCCCCCTCCTCTCTGGCAGCAGCACAGATCTAAAAGCCAAGAGGCGGAATTCTTTTGGGTCCTGCTGTGTTAAAAAAAATCACTATCATGGCACGTTACGCAGATATGCCGTATGTTTTTGCACCTGCAGTGTGTGGCGTAGGCATTCAGAGGCATTGTGCTGCATGGCACATTGGTACCCGTGTGCATGTATCAACGATAGCAATGCGCACGGCAGGCGAGAGTCGTCCGCATCCCAAAATCACCCTAGGATGTACCCTGAGGGACGACCCTAAGCGCAGAACTGTACCCTCGAGAAAGATACCTCTGACAGAGCTGCTGACATCCCCCAATGGCAAAAATAGGAACACATAACAAAAAAGAGAGAGAGAGAGAAGGAAATTGCGCCCAATAAGCAGGGCTGGTTGACGCATATTCCAAAGGCGTTTCCGAAGCTGCCCTCTTCCCGCATTTTTTAGGTGGCATTAACTAAAAGTAGTATCAGTTTTACAACCAGAGATTCAATTTGCGCATTGTGCACCACTTGAATTTGGGGGCAGAGGGCTGAACGTTGAAGAGAGATTGGATTTATACCCCGCCCTTCAATCTCCTTCCCTTCCCTTCCCTTCCCTGGAACAGACACCCTGTGAGGTAGGCGGGGCCGAGAGAGCTCTCTCGAGAACTGCCCTTGAGAGAACAGCTCTGAGAGAACTTGTGACTGGCCCAAGGTCACCCCAGCTGGCTGCATGTGGAGGAGTGGGGGATCTCAACAGGGTGTCATAGGATCTACTTGCCAACACTCCCATGTTCTCCAGGGAAATCGATCTTTGTTGCCTGGAGACCAGTTGTAATTCTGAGGGATCTCCAGGCACCGCCAGGAGGTTGGCAGCCCTAATCATCCATGTGAGGATTTGAATCTGAGTCACCCAAGGCGCTAGTCTGCGACTGTATCTGCTACGTTACGTTGCCTCTCAACGAGGTGGCACAACTACTACGGTGTTCTAGAACAGGGTAATATTTCTTACTTAGTGCTATTCGATACTTAAATCGTAGAATACATTTGTTATAATTCATCCCCCAGTGCTTCAAAAACAGATAAGAAATCGATAGCAATGAAACCTCCATTGTGTACGGGTGCTGGAAGAGTTTAATTGTGGCAGGATTATGCCCCACATACATAAAATGGCATTCTGTTTTGTTGGTCGTCTGTCTGTCTGTCTATCATCCTTCCTTTCTATCATCTATCAATCATCTATCTATCTCATTTATATCCCACTGTATCCTACGATGGGCTCAAGGCGGCTCACAGCACCTTCTGCTCCCAAGCTTTTGCTCCCTGGTCTGAGTTCTTGCGGAGCATTTTGGGGGGAGGGAAGGAGAGAGAGAAACTGGAAAGAAATTAGACTCAATCAGTCAAATGCATTTCTGCAAAATGACTATATTTAGATATGGAGATTACAGTCTTGAAGCGAAAGCAGAAACACAATAGCAGTCTGCTTCGGTCCATGAAATCCCTTCCACTCTTTCCCGGCTCAAACGAGTAGATCTTGCAGTGGTTTTTGAAACTTCAGCGCCTCGACAATTGGAAGGAGACTCAGAACTTAATTTAGGGGACTGTCTTAAGAACATAAGAGAAGCCAATGCTGGATCAGGCCAGTGGCCTATCCAGTCCAACACTCTGTGTCATACAGTGGCCAAAAACACCAGGTGCCCTCAGGAGGTCCACCAGTGGGGCCAGGACACTAGAAGCCCTCCCACTGTTGCACCCCCCCAAGCACTAGGAATACAGAGCATCACTTGCCCCAGACCGAGAGTTCCTATCTCATAGGCTCATAGCCCCTGATGGACCTCTGCTCCATAAGTTTATCCAATTCCCTCTTGAAGCCGCCTATGCTTGTAGCTGCCGCCACTTCCTGCGGCAGTGAGTTCCACGTGTTAATCACTCTTTGGGTGCAGAAGGACCTCCTTTTATCTGTTCTAACCCGAGTGCTCAACCATTTCATGGAGTGCCCACGAGTCTTATACCGACCAAGAACAGTGGCTTGTCCAGTGACAGTGGAAACTGCTGTTAAGTCACAGCTGACTTATGGAGACCTCATAGGATTTTCAAGGCAAAAGATGTTCAGAGGTGGTTTGCCACTGCCTGCCTGAATCTATCTGCCAGGTCTCTACTTTCCCTCTGAAAATTCTATGGTACCGCAGAGTTCCTAGCCGAATGCTAGAGCATCCCCCTGGCGACATACCTAGCGCGATTATGTCACTTTGGGTGACATCACTGCGGTGCACATGCGAAGATCCCGGAATAGGAGCTTCTCCCCCCCCCCCCATTTAGAAAAAGGTAGGGACCTGGCAGGTAGATTCAGGTAGGTAGCCGTGTTGGTCTGAAGCAACAGAATAATGTTCAAGTCCAGGGACACCTTTAAGACCAACAAAGTTTTGTTCAGGATATAAGCTTTCGTGTGCAAGCACATGCACGCTTCTTCTGTATGGTATCTGAAGAAGTGCGCACGCCCATGGAAGCTGATACCCAGAATTAAACGTTGTTGGTTTTAAATGTGCCCCTGGAGTCAGACTTTGTCCTATTGAATTGTGCTTGTGAGAGAAACCGAAGCCAATCTAGACATTTTAGCACTGGTGTAATACGCTCCTGAAATGGGCTATAACCAGGCGTCCCCAACCTTTTCAAGCCTGTGGGCACATCTAGAATTCTGACCTGGGTTGGTGGCCGCAGACACTAAAATGGCTCCTGAAGGAGGTGGTAATGGTAGAAAGTGATATCAAGTCCCAGCCATCTTAGGGCGACCCCGTAGGGTTTGCAGGGCAAGAGACATTCAGGGGTGGTTGGCCATTGCCTGCCTCTGTGTTGTGACCCTGGTATTCTTTGGCGGTCTCCCATCCAAGTACCAGCCAGGGCTGACCCTGCTTAGCTTCTGAGAGCTGAGGTAGAGGTAGAGGTAGAGCCAACCAAAAAATTTAAGAGAACGAGGTTATACATATATCTCATAGTAATTCATAGAGCCAGTTTGGTGTAGCGGTTAAGAGCACGGACGGTAATCTGGGAGAACTGGGTTTGATTCCCCACTCCTCCACATGCAGCTGCTGGGGTGACCTTGGGTCAGGCATAAGTTCCTTCAGAGCTGTTCTCTCAAGGGCAGTTCTTGAAAGAGTTCTCTCAGCCCCACTTACCTCATAAGCAATGCTCCCTCTGTGCTGTGGAGTCTTGTGAGCAAAAAATCTACTTTGTGAGCTACTGGCATTAAAGTTGTGAGTGAACAATTTGGCTCCTGCATAAATCAGTTTGCTCTGGAGCCATCCTTCCTGAGCTAAGGCAAATAAGCGTCAGCCGGAGGCTAAAAAACTGTGAGCTAGTTCATACTAACTCAGCTTAGAGGAAACACTGCTCATAGGCTGTCTGTTGTGCGGAGAGGAAGAGAAGGAGATTGTAAGCCACTTTGAGACTCCGTTGGGGAGTAAAGGGGCGGGATATAAATCCAACCTCCTCCTCCTCCTCCTCTTCTTCTTCTTCTGCATTTCGTGCAGAAGCTCTGCTTGACAGGATGCCTCTTTAAATGAAAATATTATATAAAAATGTCTCCTTGGTATGCACACAGCAGCTTATCTTCAGTTGCATGGTGAAGATTCTTGTGCCACGGTGGCAATTGCTGCTAAAGCATTGTTTTTAAAGATCTGCACTGTCAATCAGATCTCCCATGGCCAGTCAGAAGCCCGGGGGGGGGGGGCAAAAGCCCCCCCTGCCCCCCGTCACTTTCTCAAAGCACTTGGTGGAGGCACCCTGTTGGGGATCTGTGGGATATACATTCTGTGCCTGTTGAAGCTTCTTAGGGGTAGGTTCTCAGCGACAGATTTTGGGTTTCTTGGGTGCTTTCCCCCCACCAGTGCAACCTAAAGCCTTCGGGTTGTTCCCTGTTCTTTGCAGAGACCTCACAGACCCCTGTTCCTGGTCTAGCAAAATGCAAATGGAGAGAGTTAATTACTCTCAGAGGTGATGTAAAGAACCTTCCCCAACCCCTTCTTACTGACGGCAAAGCTTGGTTGGCCTGGCCGATCTTGGCTGACGAGCTCTGGTTGTGTTTAAAGGGGACTCCGGAGAGAGATCAGAAATGGAAAGAAAATGCGAGCATGAGAGAGAGAGAGAGACTGAGCGAGCATCATTTGCATGCACAGTGCGCTTTACGCATGTTGCACTTTTTTGAAAGCATGTTTGCATGGGCAGGGAAAGAGACCAAAGGTAATGGGATAATCACGAGCCACACGCTGGGGTAATGGGGCTGATGAATATGGATGCCGCCCTAACGGAGAGGAGAGATCCGGGTGGAGGATTAGGATGCTGACCTGGACGCAGCCCGTAACGACTCACAGGCGAAGGAAGCCACTCACCTGAACCTGTTTTATTAGTCCCGGTGTGCTGAGTGCGCGTGTGCAAAGCCACGTCGTTGCCGGCAAGCGTGTTCTCTCACAATTGCAGACCTGATTGTGGGCCGAGGTGTGCGCTGAATCGTATCTGTACCGCCATGCCAAGCTGGCTTTATTTCTTAAGGTAGTTGTGTAGTTAATCGGCCCAGGTCTTTCTTCCAGTGGGACCTGATGGTTGGAAGGTCCTTAATCCGCAGAGAGTGTTGATGGCTTTTGATAACCAGTGTCTGCTGAGCTACTGAGGGAGGAAAGGCAGCATGGTATAGCCCAGTCTTGAAAGCTAAGCAGGGTTGGTACTTGGAAGGGAGACCTCGAAGGAAGGCTCTGCAGAGGAAGGCAGTGGCCAACCACCTCTGCTTCTCCCTTGCCTCGAAAGCCCCTTGCTGGAGTCACCATAAGTCAACTGCGACTTGACGGCACTAAGTTAGCAACGGCCTGTCGGGGCACGAGAGAGAGTTCCTTTGGCAGCGGGAAGGTGACCAGCAAAGGAGACAGAAGGCGGAGTTGTGTGGTTAGCTGTCAGGAAGAAGACTTGGCCCCAGGACAGGGCGGGAGTGGATTCGAAAGGCGTGTCATTGGTAGGAAAGAAGTGCTGATTTCAGCTGGCACGAGCTGGGTTGCTTGACTACGCCTCCCCCACAACCTTTGACATTGTCGGCAAAAAGAAGATCTTGAAGCTGTCAAACTAGCAGCAAACTGCGTGTTTGGAAGGACCTCAGAAACAAATCATGGGAAAACAACAACAACAGAAAGTTATGGAGTAGGGAAAGCCCAGTACACTAAATAGACTACAGGTGTATATGCACTTCTATCATAGCTACAAATTTATGCCGGAAATCTACATCCCATCTGATTGATTGTAAAGGGTGAGAGCAAGCTAGATTCACAAGTAGAAAAGTGCCAGAGTCCAGGAGCACCTGAAAGACTGACAAAACGTGGCAGGAGATGAGCTTTCGTGAGTCACTGCTTGCCTCTTCAGATATCTTCTTCAGATGTTGCCTCCTGGCACTGGGATTCAGGTTAACTGCCTCTGATTGTGGAGTTTCCCCTCAGCCACCATGGCTAGTAGCCACTGACAGACCTATCCTCCATGAATCTGT
Organism: Lepidodactylus listeri; assembly: GCA_029233225.1. NCBI lineage: Eukaryota > Metazoa > Chordata > Lepidosauria > Squamata > Gekkonidae > Lepidodactylus > Lepidodactylus listeri. The sequence continues at coordinate 10,123,171 of JARCFY010000022.1, read as the reverse complement.
CTAGTCCCCCGTTAAAGATGTCTATTCGTGTGGCCATCATTACGGTTTGGTGCAGTGGTTAAGTGTACGGGCTCCAATCTGGGAGAACCGGGTTTGATGCCCCATTCCTCCACATGCAGCTGCTGGTGTGACCTTGGCTCAGTTACAAGTTCTTTCAGAGCTGTTCTCTCAAGAGCAGTTCTCGAAAGAGGTCTCTCAGCCCCACCTGCCTCAAAGGGTGTCTGTTGTGGGGAGGGGAAAGGAAAGGAGATTGTAAGCCGCCCTGAGACTCCTTTGGGTAGTGAAGGGTGGGGTATGAATCCAATCTCTTCTTCTTGGATCAGTCACAAAGTTCTTTCAGAGCTATCCTCTCAAGGGCAATTCTCGAAAGAGCTCTCTCAGCCCCACCTGCCTCACAGGGTGTCTGTTGCGGGGAGGGGAAGGGAAAGAAGAAGAGAAGAGATTGGATTTATACCCTGCCCTTCACTCACTCGGAGTCTCAGAGCAGCTTACAAACTCCTTCCCCTCCCCACAACAGACACCCTGTGAGGTAAGCGGGGCTGAGAGAGCTCTGAGACAACCATCCTTGAGGGAACAGCTGGTACAGAGCTACGGCTTGCCCAAGGTCATCCAGCTCGGTGCAAGTGGAGGAGCGGGGAATCAAACCCGGCTCTCCCAGATTAGAGTCCGCGCACTTAACCACTACACCAAACTGGCTCTCCTTGTCAGCCGCTCTGAGACTCCTTTGGGTAGTGAAGGGTGGGGTATGGATCCTATCTCCTCCTCCTCCTCTTCCTCTGGTAGTGAATCCCACCTTTTAATCACTCTCTGTATAAAGTAGTATTTTGTAAAGTAAAAGACGTGTTTAGTCCATCCTGACCCTACTGCCCATCCGCTTCACTGGATGCCCTAGTATTTTGGGAGAAAGAAGTCTCTTTGTCAACTCTCTCCACCCCATGCATAATTTCCCAAACCTCTATCATGCCCCCCCCCCCCTTTCGTCGTCTCTTTTCTAAATTGAAAATCCCCAGGCTCTCCAGCATTCCCTCGTAACAAAATGTCCCCTGCAGTGAAGGATATTTCCCCCAGTCTGCGACCCCTGCCGCTAAGCACTGTGTCTATACAGCCTTGGTCAACTTCATTTTTTTAATGAAAAACACGAACCTGTTTATTTTCCCAAATGGTACCGCATAGCGTAATACGAGTCGGAGAGAGAGAGCAGGCGAACCGAACACCCCATTAAACCACCTCCTTATTCTTCTCATGCATCAGGAAGAAAATCTGCAAGAGCAATAATACAACGTTGGGGAGGAGGGGTGTGTGGCGGTCGGATCTAATTGTTTCTATTTGCATACCGAAGCTGAGCCCCCGTCAACCTGCTGGTATTTGAAACGAGAAAATCAAAATCCCTCTCTGGATAAACAGCTTGGGCCCACCTCCCTCCTGTCTCCCCCCCACTTCCGAGTTGGCTGCGCTTTCCTTTGAAGACGAGGGTCCCACCTCGGGATGCCAGCCTCCAGGTGGGACCTGAGCACAATACAACCAACCCCCACCCCAGAATTACAGCTCATCTCCAGACTACAGAGATGCATCCCCCTGGAAAAAAATGGATGCTTTGGAGGGTAGACTGTATGGTTTGGTGTAGTGGTTAGGAGCACGGACTCTAATCTGGGAGAACGGGGTTCGCTTCCCCACTCCTCCACATGCAGCTGCTGGGGTGACCTTGGGTCAGGCACAAGTTCTTTCAGAGCTGTTCTCTTGAAGGCAGTTTTCCAGATAGCTCTCTCAGCCCCACCCACCTCCCAGGGTGTCTGTTGTGGGGAGGGGAAGAGAAAGGAGTTTGTAAGCCGCTCTGAGTCTCTGAGTGAAGGATGGGGTATAAATGCAATCTCCTCCTCCTCCTTCTCCTTCTCGGGGTGGGGGTGTTGTACAGCAGCGTTCATGGATCTCTGTTGGAGAAGGAAGATTCAGTTGGGTTCCCCAAGGCCAGACCAAGTTACCTTCCTCCAGTGCCGCCCACCCACAAAGATTCCAGATTCTGCCTTGAACAGTGCGAAAGTCCAGCAGATGTCACTAGAGGCTATGGGATGGAGGAGGGATCGGCTGGCCTGAGGCAGGAGGTCTTGATCCTTATCTCAGGTTCTAGCCTCATCAGCCCTTGAATTTGGGAAGACTTCTCCTGTGACTCATTCACAGGGCTTCCCATTCCGGGTTGTGAAATTTGTGGAGGTTTGGGGGGTGGAGCCTGGGGAAGGAGCGCTTTGGGGAGGGGAGAGCTGTTTGCAGGATATAATACCCTCAAGGCGACCCTTTAAGGCAGCCATTTTCTCTAATGGAACCGATCTCTAGAGTGGTTGTGATTCCAGGAGATTTCCAGGCCATACCTGGAGGTTGGCAACCCCACACCTTTTGCAAAGTTGGCATTATGCCCCTCCATGGTGTTATGCCCCATTGAGGCCCCTCCCCTCCCCAGACCCCGCCCTTCTCAGGCCCCAACCCCCAAATCTCCAGGTGTTTCCCAACCCAGAACTAGCCACCCTAAATAAAAGGAATGTACAGATGCCCTTTTTTCACTCTTGTCTAGCAACGTGGGTAACTGGGGAAGGGTCGTGAACCTCCAGGTTGGGCTCGGGGACCCCCGAGAATTCCAGCTGATCAATAGACCACAGATGTCAGTTTCCCCTGGAGAAAATGGCTGCTTTGGAGGGTGGACTCTCTGGTGTCATAGCCTGCCCCTCTCAGGCTTCACCCCCAAGTCTCCAGGAATTTCCCATCGGGGAGTTGGCAACTCTAGTAAATAGGGGCTATGTGTTATGCCATATGGTTATGAGAGCCAGTTTGGCGTAGCGGTTAGGAGTGTGGACTCTAATCTGGGTGAACCAGGTTCGATTCCCCACGCCTCCACATCCAGCTGCTGGATGACCTTGGGTCAGTGACAAGTTCTCTCAGAGCTGTTTCTACATGAGCGGTCCTCAAAAGAGCTCTCTCGGCCCCACCTACCTCACAGGGTGTCTGTTGTGGGGAGGGGAAGGGAAAGGAGGTTGTAAGCTGCTCTGAGACTCCTTTGGGTACTGAAGGGTAGGTAGGGTATAAATCCAATCTCTTCTTCTTCTTTTTCATTTTCTTCTGTGCCAAAGTCCAGCTTCTGTGATGTGCTGGAACTGCCTCTTGTTTCTCATAAGGAGAACTATTGCAAACGCTTTCCTTGGCAATGATTTTGGAAATTGGAGATTACTGGACTATATTAAAATTAGAGTTGCCAGGTTCGCCCTGGCTACCAGCAGCGGATGGGTGGGTAGGGTCACCAGATCCAGGTTGGGAAACCCCTGGAGCTTGGGGAGGATAGGGACCTCAGTGGGGTACAATGCTATAGACCCCTCCAAAACAGCCATTTTCTCCAGGGGAACTGATCTCTGTAGTCTGGAGATGAGCTGTAATTCCAAGGGATCCCCAGGTCTCACCCGGAGGTTGGCATCCCTAATTTAGAACCCAGCTTCAGCCTTCTGGAGAATCCACATCTTTGCCTATCCCTTCCTCCTGGAAGTTGGGATGTCATCTTTGCTTCCCCCCCCCCCCCCGCCGCTAACCTTTGGCAGTGAGTGATGCCTTCTAACCTGTGCTGTGCCATAAAACTAGGATCTCTGTCTTTAATATTTGCCATTCCAATACGATCGGCGCTTCGCCTTGCAAAATGCAAACAAGGTATGCGCTTCCTATTGCCGTGATTTGAAGCTGAACAGGCTATTGGGATTTCCTGCCACCGTGTTTACAACTTGTTTACAACTTATGGCATCAATGAAAAAGGCCCCAAACCATGCCCCGGGTTCATACCGAGTTCTCCATCTTATCTGGGAAGCTCCGTGCTTGCATAGCTCTTCTAGATGCTACAGGCCAGCAATGCTCCTGATTACGAAACCTTGGCGGCTGGCATGTACCCTTCCGAAGGAAAGGGCGCGGAACGAAAACAAACGGCCAGGTGGGAGATAAGATTCAGATGGCGGGTAAAAGAGGGTTAAGATAAGACCAAAGAAGTAAAAGAGTTTGAAGGTCTGCCAAAGGGAGTTGCCGGTTAGATACGGTCTCTTGTTTTTCAAGAAACAATTAAAAAAAAAACCCCACACATTCTTTATTGATGGAACACCTTTGATTTAAAATTTGGCCCATAGAGTCTAGAAGCCAGGCTCTTTGCCTTTTCCAAGCTCTAAACAGGGTTTAGTCTGTGGTGAGAGGTTAGTCCCAGAACCAGTGGACCAGGGCTTGGGGAGAATTACGTATTTAAGAGCTGGTTCACACATCACTTTGTGTCAGAAGTGCCCCTGGAGTTCCATGCTGAGTTCCGCTGTGGCATGATTCTGATCTGGTTTGATTTAAATGCACCCCTCCATTTCCCAGACAATCTACACTTTGCCCCACTGAGGAAGTGCCCATAGCCTGTGTATGCATAAACCTACGTTTCCCCGTTTAATTAGAAAACAGGGAAATCAACATTTCATAGATGCATTTGAAATGTGGCGCCGGAGGAGAGTTTTACTGATAACCATGGACTGCCAAAAAAAGACAGATCGGTGGGTTCCAGGTCAAACCAAGCCTGAGCACTCCCTAGAGCAGTGGTGGCAAACCTATGGCACGCGTGCCAGAGCTGGCACTCAGAGCCCTCTCTGTGGGCACGCACGGCATCGCCCCAGTACAGAGTTTACAAGATTGGACAGCAAAAATCACATTAATTGTTCAAAAGCATGCCAAATGCAAACTTCTACCTTTCAATAAAAAGTTGTTTGTATTATTGAAAGCTCTGTTATTGTGTTTTTCTTTTAAGACAAAAGATGTTAATGTATGAGTTGTTTTTTCTAAAACGAAAACCTCAGTATTCAGGTTAAATTGCCATGTTGGCACTTTGCGATAAATAAGTGGGTTTTGGGTTGCAGTTTGGGCACTCGGTCTCTAAAAGGTTCACCATCACTGCCCTAAAATGACCAAACTGAGACTATCGTCCTTTGGTCACAGTATGAGAAGTCAAAGAGTCACTGGAAAAGACAATAATGCTGGGAAAAGGCACCAGGAGAAGAGGAAGACTTGACAGGAGATGGCTGGACTCAGGCAAGGAAGCTGCGGACCTCTGTTTGCAAGACCTGAGCAAGGCTATAAATGACAACATGGTTTGGAGGACATTAATTTATAGGGTGGCCATAAATCGGAAGCGACTTGACAGCACTTTACACACACAGGTGTATACACAGGCACAAGTTTCCCCATGGGGCAAATAGTGGCTCTAGGGGCCATTTCAGATCGGGAAGTCACTTCTCCCTGTGTGCTATAATTGTCATCTGAATCTGTTCCCAGAATGCCTGTTGACCTTCCACGGATCTGTCACACGGACTTTGTAAGCTGCAAGTCATCTCTGCAGTCTCCTGGGGAATTTCACAGCAGAGAGTCAGTTTGGTGTAGCGGTTAGGAGGGGTGGACACTAATCTGGGAGAACCAGGTTTGATTCCCCACTCCTCCACATGCAGCTGATGGTGTGACCGTGGGTCAGTCATAAGTTCTCTCAGAGCTGTTCTTTCAAGGGCAATTCTCAAGAGAGCTCTCTCAGTGCCACCTACCTCACAGGGTGTCTGTTGTGGGGGAGGGAAAGGGATTGTAAGCCGCTCTGAGACTCCTTTGGGTAGTGAAGGATGGGGTATAAATCCAATCTCTTCTTCTACTCTTCAGAGGTGAATCTCTGTGAAGGAATCTCCCGTTTTCAGCTCACCAAAATAGCTCTCTGTATATCACCCATCTTCAGTGGAATGCTGCACCAATTCAAAAATTGGCATGCATAAGAAAGCAGAATAATTTTGAAGAAACGTGCCTGCCCACGAAAGAATGAAACTTCGTTGGTCATAAAGGTGCCCCTTTTCCTTTCCTTTTGTACCCTTAGAAGCTCACTGAATCACGAATCTTGAGCAACAGAAGACACTTATTAAATTTTTAGAAGCAAGGCATAAAAGGACCGAGACACATTTTGCAGTCGCTAGAGTGATCTTTGGATCCTTATTACTGAGCAAAAGAGCCAAGGTTTCTGGAGTGTAGGAGGACGATTAGTTGAATAAAGGCTTAATATAGTAATCCCTCATAATCTCAAAAAATTGAGGTGCCACCGGACTCAAACTTTGTCCTACGGAATAATTCTGTGTCCTGGTTTTGCTGCAGTGTTGCCTTTTGGAAAGCGACTTTTTTTTTTCTTTAAAGGAATACTTTTACACAATCTCTGCCTACATAGTCCATGTTAAGCCATCCGTCCAAACCACCGCCCTCTCCTGGAACGCTTGTCTAAACAAAAGCTTTTTGCCGCCTTTTCAAGTGCCCGTAGGGGAGGGCTGAAGTAAACCTCACCAGGTAACGCATTCCAAAGCACTGGACTAGAATGGCCATGCTGGAGGCCCTTGGAAGCCCTGGACTAGGTCTTATTTCACTCCAAGAATGGTTTACGACTGGGAATCCGGGAATTCCCTAGCTAGACTGGAGTTCTAGGGCAGTGATCACTAATGGTGCCACACTGTTTGGTGTACTGGTTAGGAGCAGGGACTCTCATCTGGGAGAACTGGGTTTGATTCCCTACTCCACATGCAGCTGCTGGGGTGACCTTGGGTCAGTCACATGTTCTCTCAGAGCTGTTCTCCCAAGGGCAGTCCTCAAGAGAGCTCTCTCAGCCCCACCTACCTCACAGGAAGTGTTCCCTCTAAACGGAGTTAGTGTGAGCTAGCTCACAGTTTTTTAGCCTCCAGTTCACACATTTTTGTCTTAGCTCAGGAAGGATGGCTCCAGGGCAAACTAATTCACGCAGTAGCCAAATTGCATGCTTACAACTTTAATGCCAGTAGCTCACAAAGTAGAATTTTAGCTCACAAGACCACACAGCTTAGAGGGAGCATTGTTCACAGGGTGTCTGTTGCGGGGAGGGGAAGGGAAAGGAGAATGTAAGCCGCTCTGAGACTCCTTTGGGTAGTGAAGGGCGGGGTAGAAATCCAATCTCTTCTTCTTCTATCTCCTGGCACGACTCTTCCACAAAGTACAGAGGCGGTCCATGGCTTTCCTCTGTCTCCTTGGAGCAGGAGATATTTCAGAAGACCTCAGGAAGGCGTCATGCTTGGACCTGCTGGGAGTAGTCGTTCAGAAACGGCTGCCTCTGTCTTACAGGTACCAGCCTCCAGGTAGGACCTGGAGATGGCTGGGAATTAAAGCTGATCTGCAGACGACATCGATCAGTTCCCCCAGAGGGAATGGCTGCTTTGGAGAGAGGGCTGTGTGGTGTTATACCTTGTTTTGCTTTGTTTTTTGGTATTCTTTTGGTATTTTTGATATGTGCACGTGAGTGTGTGTGCACCTGGAAGTCATGGCGACCTTTGGTGACTGACCCCTACTGGGGGCCTGGAGGATATTCAGAGAGGCAGCTGAATAAAGCCTTCCCCCGCCTCCCACCTCTGGTATCCCAAGGAAGTCTCCCATCCAAGTCTTTGCCAGGGCCGACCCTGCTTATCTTCCAAGATCTGACGAGATCGGGCTCGCCTGGGCATCCAGGTCAGGGCACGTACCTTGTTGAGGTCCCTCCCAAGTCTCCGCCCCCAGATCACCAGGAATTTCCCCACCTGGGATAGGTAACCCTGCTCTCTCCTAAGAGGATGCTTGGCTCAGAAGCACCCAACAGTTTGTAACTGGCCATCCCTTGGCAGCCATTTTGTGACTGGCTCGGCCTCCCTTGGCAGCCATTTTGTGGTGGCATCTGCTACCCTTTTCTCAAAATTCCAGAAACGTCCACAAGCTGAATGAGTTTGGGGATCCAGGTGTGTCGGGGACTCCTCTGGTCTGGTCTTCTGATACCATGAGACAGGATTTGAATGTAATATTAGAAATTTTATGACACCTGACCCAGTATTGTGTTAGACCATTGGTCCACCTCACTGAAAATGGTCTTCTCTTAAGTATCACCAACTCTCTGAGCAGTCTTTTCTGCTTCCCAGGAAACTTTAAACACAGCATGTGGTCTCACTTTACCCCAAACAGCATTTCTTCAGTGGAGGGTCACCAAGTCCCCCTTGGTCACAGGTGTGTGGGGGGTTTTTGCCAGATCCAGTTTGGGAAACTCCTGGAGGTTTGGAAATGGAGCCTGGGGAGGACAGGAAAAAGAAGAAAGAGAAGAGATTGGATTTATATCCTGCCCACTACCCGAAGGAGTCTCAAGAGCGGTTTACAATCTCCTTTCCCTTCCCCTCCCCACAACAGACTCCCTGTGAGGTAGGTGAGGCAGAGAGAGCTTTCTTGAGGCGAGGACTGCCCTTGAGAGAGCTGCCCTTGAGAGAACTTGTAACTGACCCAAGGTCACACCAGCAACTGCATGTGGAGGCATGGAGAATCAAACCTGGTTCTCCCAGATTAGAGGCCGCGCTCTTAAACCACTACACCAAACTTGCTCTTGGGACCTCAGTGGGACTTCAACTTGGTACAATGCATAAGAATGTAAGAACGTAAGAGAAACCATGTTGGATCAGGCCAGTAATCCATCCGATCCAACCCTCTGTGTCACACAGTGGCCAATATCCAGGTGCCCTCAGGAGGTCCACCAGCAGGTCCAGAACTCCAGAAGTCCTCCCTCTGTTGCCCCCGAGCACCAAGGATACAAAGCATCACTGCCCCAGATAGAGTGTTCCATCTATACCTTGTGGCTAATTAGCCACTGATGAACCTCTATTCCATATGGTCACCCAATCGCCTCCAAAGCAGCCACTTTCTCCAGGGGAATGGATCGCTGTCACCTGGAGAGAAGCTCTAAGACCAGGAGATCTCCAGGCCCCACCTGGAGGTTGGCAGCCCTAAGCTTCCTTGCACTTCCAGAGCCAGTGTGGCGCAGTGGTTAGGAGCACAGGCTCTAATCTGGGAGAACCAGGTTTGATTCCCCACTCCTCCACATGCAGCTGCTAGTGGGACCTTGGGTCAGTCTCAATTTCTCTCAGAGCTGTTCTCTCAAAAGCAGTCCTCGAGAGAGCTCTCTCAGCCCCACGTATCTCACAGGGTGTCTGTTGTGGGGAGGGGAAGGGAAGGGAAAGGAGATTGGAAGCCACTCTGAGACTCCTTCAGGTAGCGAAGGGCGGGGTATAAACCCAATCTCCTCCTCCTCCTCCTCCTCCTCCTCTTCTTCTGTCTCTGCTTGAGAACATCCAAAAACGGCTGCAGTTTTTTCTTTTTTTTAAAAAAAAGATTCCCTGGCCCTTCGTCCTTTTGGTGGTTTCCTTCCCAGCGGGAAGGGGGGGTAGAAATATTTGGTCAACGGAATGGTGCCCGGTTCCAGCAGGGGCTCAGTGGCATAGCAGAAGTGCTTCGGAAGCTTTTGGCATCAGGTTGCAAAGTAACGGATCCCTCACTCGAAACATGTTATTTGTATTTCCCGAGGGGACGCCACTACAGATGAGCCGGAGTCCCTCAGCCCTCCTCCCCTTCCGACCGCAGCCAGATATCGTTCTCTTCGCTACCCTTCTGGGAAGAAGTGCTGACTCTAGATGTTTCTCCCCCAAGGAGAGAGCTTTCTGCAAGGAGAAAGAGAAAGAAAGTAACCAGCAACAGGCAATAATAATAACAATAACAATAATAATAATAAATTTTTAACCACCCTTCCCCACTTACGCAGGGCTCAGGGTGGTTTACAATGACATAAATTCAGTATAATTTTAAAACCAATTAAAACTGCAAAAATTCAATATTAAAACATTCAGCATAAATATTTAAACACTTCAGAAACAAGATGGCATATCTAGCATTCAGATTTTCATGCGGGGGGGAGGGGAGATGTGAGGGAACCATCGCTGGCCTCAGCCAGAGGCCTGGCGGAACATCTCTGCCTGACGTGCCCTGCGGAACTTTAATAGGTCAGATAGGGCACGGATGTCATTCAGCAGCGAGTTCCACCTGGCGGGGGCCAAGGCTGAGAAGGCCCTGGCCGAGGCCAGCCAGAAATAACAACAACAACAACAAAACAATAACAGTAATAGACGTCATCTGTGGATGGTTTCAGCTGAAGTTGGACCACAAAATGGGAGGGTAGGCTCAACCAACAGGAAAAAAAGGCCCACGCTCTGTTGTCCTGGTCAGACTGTCTTAGATTTAGGTCATTTTTAAATTTGGCACCAGTTCTGTGCTCTGACCTGGACAGCCTAGGCTGGCCTGATCTTGTCAGATCCCCGAAGCTAAGTAGGGGCCTCCTGCCATGGCAGCCATTTTTGATTGGTGCTTGCCACCCCAACTCAAAGCCAGTTTGTTGTAGTGGTATCGTGGTTAAGTGCGCAGACTCTAACCTGGGAGAACCGGGTTTGATTCCCGACTCTCCAATTGCAGCTGTTGGATGACCTTGGGCAAGCCATAGTTTTGTCAGAGCTGTTCTGTCAAGAGCAGTCCTCAAAAGAGCTCTCTCAGCCCCGCCTACCTCACAGGGTGTCTGTTGTGGGGGAAGGGGAGGGAAAGGAGGTTGTAAGCAGCTTTGAGACTCCTTCAGGTAGTGAAGGGCGGGGTATAAATCCAATCTCCTCCTCCTCCTCAAAAATTCCAAAGACACTCTCAGGCGCAGAAATATCGGGGACTCATTGCGCTGTTTGTAATTTTAAAAAGATCTTGCCAAAACTGAGTCAAGTGCCAGTAAAATGAGCTAACACCATGTGTGGCGCTCGAAAGAGCCAGCTTGAAATTCATATGCTGATATGACACTGTGAGCTGTGAGCTTGTGGCGAGAAGCATTTGTCTTCTGGAGATGTGCAAGGCTCTTTTCATGGCCAGTTTTTCCTTTCTTTGCCCATTCGTCACCAGCGATCCACACCCAGTCCAATTGGGTTGCCTTCGGTTTTGACTGGATCTTGTTTTTTATCCAAGCCACTCTGCAGCAGTATAGTATTAGTGAGTGACGTGCTAGTCCAGTGCAGCCCCAGATTTTTTCGTTTGCTTTGCATATTTTGATCCCAGCCCTCCAAGTAGAAGAAGGAGAGGTAGGTAGGTCTGAGAGAGCTCTTTCTAGAACTGCTCTAGAGAGAACAGCTCTGGAAGTCTGAGAGAGCTCTTTCTAGAACTGCTCTAGAGAGAACAGCTCTGAAAGAACTTGTGACTGACCCAAGGTCACACCAGCAGCTGCATGTGGAAGAGTGGGGGGCCAAACCCAGTTGTCCTAGATTAGAAGTCTGCGCTCTTAACCACAACAGACACCCTGTGAGGTAGGTGGGGCTGAGAGAGCTCTCCCGAGAACTGCCATTGAGAGAACAGATCTGAGAGAACTTCCGACTGACCCAAGGTCACACCAGTAGCTGCATGTGGGGGAGAGGGGAACCAAACCCGGATCTCCCAGATTAGAGTCCACGCTCTTAACCACTACTCCAAACTGGCTCTGATGGCATCCGATGCTGTGTACGATTCACAGATAAATATAAGGATATAACACTCCGACATACAAATCGATAGGTAAAAGCAAGAAAACAGAACAGTGGATAAAACCGGGTGAACCGTAAAATCTCAAAGCAGCAGCTCAAAAATAATCAAATTAGCTCAAATCCCCAGTCAGAGTCATGCTGGGTGACCAGGGGGCAGGCATTCTTTCTCAACCTACCTCACAGAGTCCTTTTAAGCCTACAGTGGGAAGGGAGCCTCATCTACAACAGCCCCCCCCCCCGTGTGGCGCCCACCAACACATTTCTTGGCACTTGCCAAGTGTTTTTGGAAACTGGGCAGGGTCAGGTGGGGATTTTGCCCAGCAGCTGCCTCTACAGCACAAGGATCTTCACTGATTGTGAAGTGTGATTGAAGGCAAGCTGTGGCAGCCATTTTGTGGCTGGCTGCACCTCATGCGGTGGCCATTTTGTGGCAGCTGTTTATTGGCTGCACCCACAACACTGTGCCAGAATTCCAAAGGTGCCTGCAGGCTCACAAAGGCTGGGGCCCCTTGATCTACAGTACACCATGTTCCTTGGAGAAAAGGGAGTATGACAATGTGACGAATTTGCGTTTCTGCTGAGAAATGTGGGTTTCTGCTGATAATACGGCACACCTATCGCTTGGTTTGCTGATTGGTCTGGTTTAAATTTGTGATATCCTAGAATCATAGAGCTGGAAGGGACCTCCAGGGTCATCAACCCCCTGCAGAATGCAGGAAATTCACAACCAATGCTCCCTCTAAACCGTGGAGTCCTGTGAGCAAAAATTCTACTTTGTGAGCTGCTGGCACTAAAGTTCTGAGTGAGCCATTTGGCTGCTGCCTAAATTAGGTTGCTCTGGAGCCCATCCTTCCTGAGCTAAGACAAAAATGTGCGAGCCGGGGGCTAAAAAACTGTGAGCTAGCTCACACTAACTCAGCTTAGAGGGAACACTGCATAACTACCTCCCTACCACACACCCACAGTGACCTCTGCTCCATGCCCAGAAGATGGCAAAAAACCTCCAGGATCTCCAGCCAAACTGGCCTGGAGAGAAATTGCTTCCTGACCCCAAAGTGGCAATCAGCATTTCCTTGGGTCAATGCTCCCTCTAAGCTGTGGAGTCTTGTGAGCAAAAATTCTACTTTGTGAGCAATGCTCCCTCTAAGCTGTGGATTCTTGTGAACAACAATTCTACTTTGTGAACTACCGGCATTAAAGTTGTGAGCAAGCAATTTGGCTACTGCATGAATTAGTTTGCCCTGGAGCCAGCCTTCCTGAGCTGAGACCAAAATGTGTGAGAGCTGGAGGCTAAAAAACTGTGAGCTAGCTCATACTAACTCAGCTTAGAGGGAACACTGCCCTGGCTATGTTTATGTGTGCTTCTGTCTCTGTTCCCACTGAGGATAAGACTTTATGTTTCTGGGTTTTAGATCTCGAAAGCTTTCACACAATAATTGTGCTAGTCTGTAAGAAGCCATGAGGTTCTTGGTTGTTTGGATGGCAGTAGATGCTCCCGTTAAAAACCCCCTCTGGAACTGAGGCATCAGCCGGGATAAAGGTGGGAGAGCTATGGATGTTGTTCCCACCTGAAGAATCGAATTTCTTGGAAACGCCCAAATAAATGAGTCCCTAATAGCAGCAGTGCTGGGAATAAGGCCGTTCCCCCCAAAGGACCGATTAGAAAAATTATAGGTGTGTTTTTATTTGGAGAGTCGGAAGGCCTGCCACCTAATTGCTCTGCGCAGTGGGAGAAGGTTTTCCGTCCTGAGCTGCGTCTGATCCCAAGAGCATTCTTGCTTCCTGTATATCTTTAAAGTACCATCAAGTCACAGCAAACTTAGGGTTTTCAATAAACAAATTGAGGTGGTTTGTTAGTTCAAGAAACTAACAGAGGCGGCTTGCCATAGCAACCCTGGAATTCCTTGGCGGTCTCCCATCCAAATACTGACCAGGACTGTATATTCCTTGAGGCCAATGCTCCCTCCAAGTATGGAGTCCTGTGAAGAAAAATTCTACTTTGTGAGCTCCTGGCATTGCAGTTGAGAGTGAGTGATTGGGCTGCTGCATAAATTAGCTTGCTCTGGAGCCATCCTTCCTGAGCAGAGACAAAAATCTGTGAGCCGGAGGCTAAAAAGCTGTGAGCTAGCTCGCTACCTCAGCTTAGAGGGAACACTGCTTGAGACCTGTGCAAACATAGCATTAATGGGAGTTAAAGCTGTGGCGAGGGGGGAGCTATTTTAATCAGAGTTTCAAAGAGGGGCCCTTTCATAGAAAAAGAGGTGCAGGAGCTCATTAGCATAACTTGCATATGCCATACCCCTTACATCACCGGAAGTGTGTCAGAAGGCAACACCCACCACTCAGGCTCCACCCCAAAAATCTCCAGTTATTTCCCAACTCAGAGCTGGCGAGCCAGCTTTACACTTTGACTAAGAGCCAGCGTGGTGTAGTGGTTAAGTGCGGGGACTCTAATTTGGGAGAACCAGGTTTGATTCCCCACTCCTCCATTTGTACCTGCTGGGTGACCTTGGGCAAGCCATAGTTCTGGCACAGCTGTTCTTGAAAAAGAGCCGTTTCTGTCAGAGCTCTCTCAGCCCCACCTACCTCACAGGGTGTCTGTTGTGGGGAGGGGAAGGGAAAGGAGTTTGTAAGCTGCTCTGAGACTCCTTTGGGTAGTGAAGGGTGGGGTATAAATCTAATATCTTTTCTTCTTCTCTTCTAAAGACACTTTAGGTTTCCTTTGCTCTTGCAGGGAAGCTGCCCTACAAGAAGCATGAAAATACCGATCAAGTTAGCATGCTTTTGCTTTTTCCACAGCGCGTCACCATATGTGCCCGCTCCTGGGCTGGTTACTCCCGGAACAGTGTTCCTGTGCGTTCCTGCTTGAAATGACCCCTGGTTTCAGACATGATTTTGGAGGCATCGTTGGCTTTACCTTGGATCAGCAGTTGTGAGTTGGAGTGCCAAATCTGGATATTTGGTGGAAAAGGGAATTGAAAGGGGGGGGGGGGTTCCACGCTGAATCCTATCTCACAGTTCCATCGCCCCTATTTGTGGTATGCTTTCTCTGGGAATGCCAGTGGCATTTCCTGATGGCACCGAGAACAAGTCTGGGGTAACAAGTGGAACTAGGTTAGGAAGACCAGGGTTCAGATCTCGGCCCGAGCATACTGGTTACTGGGGCGTTCCTTCCAGATTGCAGGTCTTCTAAGAACGACAGCCCCCAGGTGGGACCCGGCGATCCTCTGGACTTACAGCTCCTCTCCAGGTTGCAGAGATCACCTCCCCCTGAAGAAAACTGATGCTTTGGAGGGCGGACTCTGTGGCCTTGTATCCCACTGAGGCCCCTGTCCCTCCCCAGGCTCCATCCCCAAATCTCCTGGAGTTTCCCAACCTGGATCTAGCAACCCGAGCCCCCCATCCCCTGCTGCGGCCAGAGGGGAACTTGGCAACCCTAACTTCCCTGGCTTGCATGGCTTTTTAAAAGCCATTAAATTGAGGGTGAGGGTTGTCCTGTCAACAGATATTAGCTGCAGGGTGTCAGCCAAAAACAGCAGGGGGGGGGGACCCGTGGACTTCGTGATGTGCAAGTGAACCTCCTGGAAGCTATCTGACGGCCACTGCAGGAAATAAGATGCTTGAGAAGATGGACCTTTGTTCTCATCCTGTAAGGGCTCCTTTGGTGTTCTTGCTGTATCTTGGCCTAACTGACAACAGTGGGAGGGTTTCTAGTGTCCTGGCCCCACTGCTGGACCTCCTGAAGGCACCTGGTGTTTTTGGCCACTGTGTGTCACAGAGTGTTGGCCTGGATGGGCCACTGGCCTGATCCAACACTGGTTTTTCTTATGTTCTTACTTAACAGGATGGTCGTGACGATAAAATAATCCTTATTTGCTTATTTCTTCCCACGTCTCAGCTTCAGCAAAGGAGCATTTGCATGGTGCGTGTTTGTGTGTGAAAGCAGTGACTCACGAAAGCTCATCCCCTTACCACAAATTTTCTTTTGTCTTTAAGGTGCTACTGGACTCTTGCTCTTTGGTGTAGTGGTTTAGAGTAGTGGCGTGATATAGTGGTTAAGCGTGTGGACTCTAATCTAGGAGTACCAGGTTTGATTCCCCACTCCTCCACTTGCAGCTGCTGGATGACCTTGGGCAAGCCATAGTTCTGTCAGAGCTGTTCTTGAAAGAGCAGTCCTTGAAAGAGCTCTCTCAGCCCCACCTGCCTCACAGGGTATCTGTTGTGGGGAGGGGAAGGGAGAGAAGATTGTAAGCCTGCTCTGAGACTCCTTTGGGTAGTGAAGGGCGGGATATAAAATCCAATCTCCTCCTCCTCCTCCAGTTCAGACTAACACAGCTCCCCATCTTGATCTATGAATGAAGGAAACGGAGGGCCTGCCTCCCAGCCCGGAAGCCGTATTTGGCTATCATAGCCAGCGATCTGTCTGTCTCAACTAGGGTTGCCAACTCCAGGTTGGGAAATTCCTGGAGATTTGGAGGTGGAGTCCAGGGAAGATAGCTCTGGAGAGAGGAGGGATCTCTGTGGCTGGTATCCCTATCTGGAGATCAGTTGTGATTCCGGAAGATCTTCAGGCCCCACCTGGAGGTTGGCAATCCTCAACAGTCTTGTCCTCCCTCAGTCTATCTCACCTCCTTTTAAGCCCGCCTAAGCCGGTGGCTGCCATGATATCTCACGCCAGGGAGTTCCACAGGTCAGAGTCCCATTGTCTAGAAATGTTGTCGGTCTTGGATCCACCGCCAGATCAGTTTCTAACCCATCTTTGATGTTGCTACCCTTGGCATTCTGCACTAAGACCGAGTTTCCTTCCCTGATCCTCTCCCCCCCGGCCCTTTTGGCAGACAAACTGTCCCGCTAAGACCAGAGCTCCCAAAAATATAAAGCTGTGACCTCCGACAGAAGGACAACACCAGAGGCCTGGTCCAAGAATGTGTGGAGGCCGTCCTAGCTCCCCCCCCCCGAAAAAGCGGCTGGGGCTCCTTTGCGGCCGAAATCCCTTCCAGTTGGATAGCTTCGTCCGCCACTGATATGTTCCTTTTCCACTTGGTTTGTGAAATCCTATAAGCTCCGGTAACGCTGGCTCAATCTGTTTTTAATGTTCGGTTTCTGAAATAGCAGAGATCTGTCCCTCGGAGGAAGTATTTAAAGTATTTTTTTTTAAATAACCCTCTCTCCTCCGCCGCTGCCTCTCTGTCGGCCATGTCCTCGTGTCCAATACTTTAATCCCCCAGCCAGTCTTTCTCTCTGCTCTGGGTTCCAAGCATGTCTTCGGGACTTTATAATCCATCATAATTACCGAAGCCAGTGAGGAGAAAACGGCTTAAAGGTGGGGTCAGCTGCCTGAACGGGCCTTCCCGTTTTCTGCCCCCTTTTCCCTCGGTTCCAAAACTGTCAACGCAGCTCCCTTTTTCCGTGGGTTTAGCATCCTTTGGTGGGGGGGGGGGGAGATCTGAGCCTTGCCTGGCATTTCAAATTAAGCTCTGGAGCCTATTAACTTTATGGCTTTATATGTCCGTTCCCCCCCCCCCCTCCGTATTTACTGCTGTGATCCTCTTTAGCTCAGGTCGCCTCAAGACCAGGCCCAAAAGCCAGGACTTTGTGGTTTGTGGGGCAGCCAATATTTGCCGTTATTCTCTGTCTGTCTCTAAACAACTGTACTTTTGAGTGATAATAAAGACAATAATACTACTAATAAATCTAAATTAAATGCAGCACAAACACCCCCCACAACAGCCACCCCAGACATAAATTAAATGGAGGAACATGCGCCACCCTCCCCCTCCCTAAAGCAATGAAATCCCTTACCATTTTCAGAAGGAAATCTGGTGGGGCCGGCCCTTTAAGGGAGGGGGCGGAGCCCCCAATAGCCCCACCTTAGCTACGGGCCAGCCCATGATGCTTTGCTTTGCTTTGCTTCATGCTCTGGAGATACTTTCTGCCTCAAGGAGATGGGCTGTTGGTGTAATTCCCTGTAAGGGAAGGGCCCAAAATGGTGCTGGCTCCTGGATTTTGAGGGTCCCTTGAGCATAGCCCCCCTACCCTTTAGCAGGGTCAATCCATGGAAATTTGGTGTAGTGGTTGAGAGCGTGGACTCTAATCTGGGAGAACCGGGTTTGATTCTCCACTCCTCCATATGCAGCTGCTGGTGTGACCTTGGGTCAGTCACAAGTTCTTTTGGGGATGTTCTCTCAAGGGCAGTTCTCAGGAGAGCTCTCTCAGCCCCACCTACCTCCCAGAGGAAGGGAAAGGGGATTGTCAGCTGCTGTGAGACTCCCTAGTGAAGGGCGGGGTATAAATCCAATCTCTTCTCTTCTTCTCCTCTTACAATGAGGATCCTCCTCTTCATATCCACAGTAGTGTCCCCCCGGGGGTGAACAGAAAGCATTCCCTTCTGTGGGAGACAGAGATGCCAGTCTCCAGGTAGTACCTGGGGATCCCCTGGAATTACGGCTCATCTCCAGAGTACGGAGATCAGTTCCCCCTGGAGAAAATGGATGCTGTGGAGGGTGGATGCTATGGCATCGTGCCCCCCTGTCCTCCCCAGGCTCCATCCCCAAATCTCCAGGAGTTTCCTAACCTGGAGCTGGCATCCTTACGTCCCTCTCCATCTCCCACCAATGGGGGGGGCGGACGACCTGGTGACCCTATAGAAAGTAAAGGAGTGTGAGGCTGGAATGCAAGGCCTAGCCCTGTGGGGGGCCCCGGGGGGGGGGGCAATGCTTGGCTTTATGTGGGAGATGGAACAGAGATCTCGTTTCACCGTTCCCTCGGGGCGTCAAGAAGAACTGGTAGAACTTGCCTAGACCAGTCCACGTACCACACAGGCGTGCCAGACAAAAGGAAAAGAAATGTATCTGGAGAAACTTGCCTCTACAAAAACCGATGTGGCGGGGTGGGTTTCCTCTCCTCCACACCAGCTGCTGTGTGCGCTGTCTTCCCCACCGTGAAATGGGAAGGTGTCAAATGCTGGATCGTTCCTTCACGAGAGTGTATGACGCTCAGAAAAATAACACGCCAAGGAAGGGCTGAGGAGGAACTGTACTCCCTGATAGAGTAGCAGGGTTCCCCCCCCCCCCCAAAAATACAGGGTTTTTTAAAAAATACATAATCTCTCTACCTGTAGCCTGAAGCGGTACATTCCAAGACAAACATGCCTCCTGGGTGCACAAGCTGATCCATGGGTACGTCCTAAAGCAGGGGTCTCCAGCCTTTTTCATCCCGTGGGCACCTTTGGGATTCGGAAACAGGAAGGTGGGCACGACCACAAAATGGCTGCCACAAGAGACAGAGACAACCACAGAATCTCAGGGGCTGGGATCGTGCATAACTCTAGAAGTCACTGCTCTGTGGAAAGAGGACACCTTTTAAGATAAAAAATAATGTCCTAAAACATTTTCGTGCATATGCACCACAAGAGAGCTTGTGACTGACCCAAGGTCACACCAGCAGCTGCATGTGGAGAAGTGGGGAATCAAACCCGCTTCTCCCAGGCTGGAGTCCGCCCCATCTGGCCCCACCCACCTTCTAGAAACACCCGGTAAGCACCAGGAAAGGTTTCTGTGACCACCGCTTTGAGGAACCTCCTTCTGAAGGGTGGCAAAGAGAGGTGTGGAGACGCCTTGTCTGCCTCAGAGACCATGGCCTTGGAATGCAGCAAACGGGACTTCTGTGTACACTGCGGCACGTCTCTCTTTGCCTTCGGATAACCTGGAGAAAAGAACAATAACGTTCCAGAAGGGTAGCTGTGTCAGCCTGTCACGGCAAAAATAAGCAGGGGTGCCACAGCTCCTAGATTTTTCTTCTGGCACGAATTTCTGCAGAGCGCAATAGACTTTTCCCCGATGAGATAAAGCTTGTGAAGTCCATAAAAGCTTACAGGGGAAGAAAACCGGGTTGAGGTGCCTCAAGACTTCAGTAAATTCCAGATCCTACCAGGTTCTGCTCTGAGGTGGCAGGGGCTGACCGGGATTGGCTCCTATCTTTTCAGGTTCATCTAGGCCAACAATCTGCAACATGGTGCCCATCAGGGGTCATTTCGAGGGGGAACGAGCAGGAACGGCATTCTGGGAGTAACAAGCCCAGGAGCAGGGAACCCAGGCATGCTTGCCTGCCTGCCCTTTGTCAGGGGTGTGTGGCATATGCAAATAAGATATGCTAATGAGTTATGCTAATGAGCTCCTGCACCTCTTTTTCTAGTACAGGGGTTGGGCAAACTGTGGCTCGGGAGCCGCATGCAGCTCTTTCACATATATTATGTGGCTCCCGGCAGGGCGGCTGGGGAAGCTAAATATCATTAGCAAACAAATATCATTGGACAAATTAATATCATTATCAATATCTGCTTTTACCCCTTTTGTTATTATTTTTGGCAGTCTCATTTAATGTTAATAAAAAGCAAATTTGCTTATTTTCCAATAAAAGCAGGTAATATTTGTTTATGTCTTGTGGCTCTCAAACATCTGATGTTTATTCTATGCGGCTCTTACGCTGAGCAAGTTTGCCCACCCCTCTTCTAGGAAATGACCCCTGCCCATCAATACCTTTCTTGGCACCTGCCAAGTGCTTTTAGAAAGTGGGTAGGGTTTTTACCTGGCAGAGCTTCGGATTAACTGCGTAAATCCTCAAAAGACAGGATCACTGAAGCCGCAGGGGAATTCGGGCGAAGCCGTGCGTCAAAATGCGGCATGGGGCAAATAGTGGGAAATTCAAGCATGCAATTGGGGCAACAGGAAGTACAATGCCGGAGCAGCGCCTCGTGGGAAATCGGTCCCATAGAAATCAGGCACCCGCTGCCTCATCCAAAGGCCTTGGAGAACAGTTCCATTTTACAGGCCCTGCGGGATTGTAATAAGTCTCACAGGGCCCTGATCACACTTGGGAGCATGTTCCACCAGGCCAGAGACAGACCCGAGAAGGCTCCAGTCCTGGACGAAGCTAGGTGGATGTCTTTTGGGCCGAGGATTACCGGAAGATGTTGCTTGAGATGACTGCAGAGCTCTTCGGAGGGACATATTGGGAGAGGCGGTCCTGCAGAAATTCCCTCCCTAGGGAGACCCGCCGGGCACACTTCCTCACTTAATCTTCAGGAAGCCAGCACCAACCAAGACCTTTTCTGTGCTTGAGGGCCTTTGGGGCAGTGCGTTCGTATACCTGAAGAGGTACCAGTTATTCCAGGGCTGTTACCTTTTGCCGCTCTTTGCAACGATTGGCACATTTTAATCCTATTGTTTTATAGTGGCTGTTGTGTTTTTGAAGTTGGTTTTAATTATGGTTGCGCGCTTTAATGGGCAGATTAATCAATTAAGACTCTGGCTGATTAAAAAAGCGGAGGCCTGTTTTAATTGGCGCCGGCCGAGTTTAAGCGCCGGGACTTCACGATAAGGGTACTTGTTTATTTCGTTGGCCATTTGGGGTGCCAGCGTGTTATCGCCGCTGAGAGTGAGAAAGAAAATATTAAAGATGACCTCTTGCTTTTGACAGTGAGTGATAGCTTTGCTTATTAAATGGGAGGTAATCTTCCACACTACGCTCCATATCTCCAAGAGGCATCTAAACAAAGGCATGAGTAATATCCACGTTTTCATTTCAGTGTAATAGGCCAGTAAAAAGACAAATGGTTCGTGGGCTAAAAATTATTTTAATTCTAAGTGGCTGACAGTTGTAATTGTTAATGTTTATTTACTTTGTGTCTATTCCAACGTTCACCCCGATGGGTACCCATAACACTGTTAGCCTCTCCTCTGTTTTATCCTCACAACAACCCTGGTAGGTAGGTTAGCCTCAGAGTAGGTGACTGGCCCAAGCTTCCTTGGCAAAAGGAGGATTTGAGGGAGGATTCGAACCTGGGTTTCCCAGATCCTAGTCTGACACTTTCAGGGCTCATTTCGTAGCAGGAGCTCCTTTGCATATTAGGCTACACACCCCTGATGTAGCCAATCCTCCCTTACAGTAGCCCCTGTAAGAAGAGCTCTGTAAGCTCTTGGAGGAGTGGCTACATTAGGGGGTGTGGCCTAATATGCAAAGGAGCTCCTGCTACGAAATGAGCCCTGGACACTTTAACCACTACACCGCACTGTTTCTATGGTGTATCTTCATAAGCTGTACTGCGGGGGGAGGAGGCTCTCATCTTGGGTTGGGACAATAAATTGAAAACAAAAATAAACAAACAGATAAGACTATGAACCCGCCTTAGCCTCAATCAGACCTTCGGTCCATCATGGTCAGTATTGTCTGTGAGCCAGTGTGGTGTAGGGGTTAAGAGTGATGTACTCTAATCTGGAGAACCGGGTTCAGTTCCGTACTTCTCCACATGAAACCAGCTGGGTGACCTTGGGTCAGTCACAGCTCTTTCAGAGCTCTCTCAGCCCCCTCAAAACAAGTCTAGCTCGCCACCTAGTGGTGCATAACGCTAGAAGAGTTAGAACTTCAGGCTGCCAGACAATCTTAGGCTCTCCTGGCTATACTACACACAATGCCATACGAGAATTATTAATTAATTAATTTATTTATAGTATCGGCTACTCAGCCTGGAAGTGGCTCCCCATGGTTTTTTGTAGTGGTCTTTCACCTCACCTACTGTCTGATTGTTTCATGGGGAGATGCCGGAAATTGAACCTGGGACCAATGCTCCCTCTTAGCTGTGGAGTCTCGTGAGCAAAAATTCTACTTTGTGAGCTATTGGCATTAAAGTTGCGAGCGAGCAATTTGGCTCCTGCTATGAATTAGTTTGCTCTGGAGCTGTCCTTCCTGAGCGAAGACAAAAATGAGTGAGCTGGAGGCTACAAAACTGTGAGCTAGCTCACACTAACTCAGCTTAGAGGAAAGCACTGCCTGGGACCGTCTGCAATGCAAATGCATGCTTTACCCATCAGCCCCAATCCCTCCCCGAAAAGCACCCCATTTCAGATACCACCGGTACATAAACCCAAGACAGGAGCTGATACATGAATCAGACCATTGGTCCATCAAAGTCCATATTGTCTACTCAGATGGGCAGTGGCTCTCCACGGTCTTTGGTGGAGGTCCTTCATATCACCTTGTATCTGATCCTTTTAGTGGGCCCAGTACAAGACAATCATTGATGGTTGGAACCAGGGGTTATTTCATAGAAAAAGAGGTGCAGGAGCTCATTAGCATATATATTAGCATAACTCATTAGCATATGCCACGCCCCCTGACATCACCGGCCGAATGACAGTTTCAGCCCCATTATACCCTATGGGCCATTGAAGTCAATGGCAAAAACTCGTAGGGTATATGAGGAGCTGGAAGAGAGGGGTTTGAGGGAGAGGCTCCAAACTTGCAGGGTAGCTGCTGGGGCCTCTCTCTGAAATACCCACCAAGTTTCAAGAAGATTGGACGATGGGGTCCAATTCTACGGGCCCCCAAACAGGTTGCCCCATCCCCTCCATTGTTCTCTATGGTGGGAAAAAACATTATTTTTTTCCCACCATAGAGAACAATGGAGGGAATGGGGGCAACCTGTTTGGGGGCCCATAGAATTGCACCCCCTGGTCCAATCTTCTTGAAACTTGGTAGGTATTTGGGGGAGAGGTCGCAGAAGCTACCCTCTAAGTTTGGAGCCTCTCCCTCAAACCCCCACCCCTCCAACCGCTTTTTAAGATGCCACCGAATTTCGGCGGCAATTCAGCAGCGGGCCGAATCAGATCAGAGAATCTGATTCAGCCCGTGGCTGCCCTAGTGCCCACTCTTGGGCTGGCGGAGCACCACTCTGCCTCGCTCCGGCCCCAAATGACCCGTGGTTGGAACTGACTGTGGAGTATATGGAACACTTTGCTAAGCTGGTCTTTGGCACTGTCCTACAGGAATGGTGGTAGTCCTCCTTATCCCTAGGTTGGGAAGTACAGACAATGGGCTTCTTAAGTTACCACTTGCCAAATGTTGGGCTGTTTTCACCCTGAGTTGACTGGAACCAAGAATGAAGGCATCAGTGACTTTAAATCCCTTGGGTGGCTTCTCATCTGCTTCCGGGTCTAATACAGACTCCATGCCTTTACCCTGTTGCTGGCCATCCAGAGGAACTGGTTGGTCACTGTGTGAGACTGGACTAGATGGACTACTGGTCTGATCCAGCAGGGCTCTTCTCCTTTTTTCGTATGTTGGCATTTGTTTGTGCGTGTGCGTGCGCGCCCGCCCATACCTGAAAGAAGTGGTGACCTCTGGCAACTCCTACTGCTGCCTGGAGGGCGTTCAGAGAAGTGGCTTGATAGCCTGCCTCTGCCTTCCAACCCTGGTATTCTTTGAAGGTCTCCCATCCAAGTACTTGCCAGGGTCGGCCCTGTTTAGTTTCCGAGATCTGATGAGATCAGGCTTGCCTAGGCTATCTAGGTCAGGGCCCAGCAGGGTTTTTTGAGAGCCATTTTGGTGTAGTGATTAAGTGTGCGGGCTCTAATCTGGGAGAGCTGGGTTTGATTCCCCACTCCTCCACATGAAGCTGCTGGCATGACCTTGGGTCAGACACAAGTTCTCTTGGAGCTGTTCTCTCAAGGGCAGTTCTCGGAGACCTCTCTCAGCCCCACCCACCTTGCAGGGTATCTGTTGTAGGAAGGGAAAGGGATTGTAAGCCGCTCTGAGACTCCTTCGGGTAGTGAAGGGCAGGGTATAAATTCAATCTTTTCTTCTACTATGTATTCTTGTATATAAATTTATTGTAAATCGCCCAGAGCCCTGTGTAGTCAGGGATGGGGCAATTCAGAAATTTAAAAACAACAACAACCAAATCTATAAAAGAAGCCCTAGCATGGTTGCCTGGAGTTAATTCACATTCACCATAGGTGAGCAACAGTTAACCAGCCCCCCCCCCTTCCCACACACACAGAGATGCCCTTCTGTGCTCTATGGACATTTCCCAGATTGCAGTAATCGACATGTAGGAAAGTCGTAGGGAGTCTTGCGCTGGAGATGAACAAAGTTTGTGTGATTTTGTGAAAAAAACTTTTGTGCACAGAAGTAGCGGATGCTGTGTTCTGAGGTGGTTGTTGTTTTGCTCTTCAATTCTTTTGGCAGCAGATATTCCCCTGTGTGACGAAACCGCTTGAGCCAAGCATGATCACAGGAGGTACTTCAGAGGGAGACTACCGTTTGCACGTGCAGTTAAAATCTGGTTGACATTTACTTCATCAAAGAGCAGGCAGCCAAAAATTCTTTTGATTTCAATTCCATTATTGAAACTGATTTTCCATGCCGGATTTGGGAGGGGGGCTGCTGCTAACAGAATCCCCTTTGCATACTGTCTTCTATCAGCCCTGACTCCAGAACAAACAAACTGAAAAACAGGTATTTCATAAAGGGAGCTAGAACGTCCATTCATAGGATCATGGAAGGGACCTCCAGGGTCATCTAGTCCAACCCCCTGCACAATGCAGGAAATTCACAAATACCTCCCCCTCCACATACCCAATGACCCCTGTTCCATGCCCAGAAGATGACAAAAAACCTCCAGAGTCCCTGGCCAAAGTGGCGATCGGCATTTCCCAGGGCGTGTAAGAAAGGGCCACAAGAACTAAGCAATGAGGCAGCCTTTCCTGCCCTTCCTCTCGTGATCTGCCTAAGTTCACCGGAGCAGCATTGCTGTCAGATGGCCATCTAACCTCTGCTTGAAAACCTCCGAAGGAGGAGAGCCCACCACCTCCCTAGGAAGCCTGTCCCACTGAGGAACCACTCTAACTGTCAGGAAGTTCCTCCTCATGTTTAGCCGAAAACTCTTCTGATTTAATTTCAATCTGTTGGTCCTGGTCCGACCTTCTGGGGCCAAAAAACGAAAAATAAGGATCTTAAAATGCCGGTCGGTCTTTTGGAAGGAGGAATGCCTTGAGAAGAACTCCTGAGGTTCTAATTCATTCAGTTTATCAGTTGGGGGTGGGTGGGTTAGGACCATTATATTAACTGGGGGCGGGGGGTTCAGTACGTACCATAGGGGCAGAAATATCCTTTCCAGACCTCCTAGCTCTGCAGTTCTCCAGAGTCCAACTGGGATTAAGGGTGTTTTTTTTTCCCCCAAGGCAATCCGAGGGTGTTTTAAAATACCCTAAATGTTTCACACTTGCCGCCTCTGTCTCTTCCTTTCTTCATAGTCCTCGTTGAAAACTGTTCCGGGAATGCCATTTTTTCCCATTTAAACCTGGTTCCATATTACCTTTTTTTAAAACTGTGTCGGCAGCCCCGTCCCATTTTATATCTGTATGTCTTTTACAAGAGGGTTTTTTTTAAGAATCCCAGAATATTCGCATGCACGTGTATGTGTGCAAGCATTAAAATTTTACCCACCAGATCTCTCTCTCTCTCTTTCTCTTTTCCACCCTGTATATTTTAGTGCCATCTATTCAAATTAATTCCACTAATGGAGCTGCTAGTCGCGTGCAGTGCATTTCAATTAAACGGTTCGTAATATTTTATAAACCAACCTGTAACTCTGCGGGGGTGGGGGATTGCCTTGTGTGGAAAACATGGGGGGGGGGGGGAGAAGCTACTTTTTTGCCAATTTAAAAAAAAACCTAAGTAAGAGAACCACAACCCCTGGAAGATGAATAATGCACAGGTATAGAAGGAGCTTAAATCGCCCTGCAAATTAAAACACAGGCAAACAGAGATTTACTTTTCGCTGCATGTACCTTGAGCCTTTTTGACAACGGGAAAGAAAGTGTGTAAACAGAGGACAACACAGCAGCAAACATCTTTCATCTTTCAGAGGACCAGACACTAATTTTTTTCAAAAGACACCCCGGATTTATTGCACTGGCCGCTGCGAAATCTTAAATTAAAAATATATATATATATATCTTTTGGCACGCAGCACTACGAACGTCCACACAGCTTCGAGATCACTTCACGTTTTGGTGAGATCCAGCATCCGTCTTCAATAGCACCTCTGACAAAAAGAAGAAGAAAACATGACGCCCCCTTTCGCAGTTTTCGCATCGCCTCTTCGACCTGGATCGGAACACAGACCCCTTTCCCTTTAATAATCAAATCCAGCCCCTTTTACAACAGAGAAGACCCAATTGCACTGCAGGGAAACAGCCGTCCTTCCATGACCTTGGGGAGAGGTGGGGGGAGAAAGGCGAATAGCTGTTACCCAGAAGAGATGAGATTTGGCAAGCCCCAGAGAGAGAGAGAGAGAGAGGAAGAGGCAAAGGTGCCACCCCATTAGAAAATTGACTAGAGGCGCTAAGCGAGGATCAGGCCTCTGGCTTGCAACAGGAGAAGAGTCCCATCAGACAGCCCTGCAGCCATCAGAGCCAAGGCCGGGCTTATTTTAGACTCTCCTCTCACGCACAGACCCCCATCCACAAAAAGGCCAAAAAAAGACACCCCTCCCTTCTTTTTGCAAAGGTGGATGGCATCACAGGCACACCTCCCCGCCGTCAGTCAGTTGTTGCGGCTGCAGCCTTTTTTGCTGGCTACTCCCCTTTCTCTGAGCCTTGCAAGCCTCGGCTGTGAGGAGAAAGCCAATTCAAGGGCGCAGGGCTATTCCGAGCAGCCTCACTCCCCCCCTCCCCAGAGCCACATCAGATCCCAGCCTCCTGGCAAGGGCTTTGCAAAGCTCTTGAGTAAACAGTCACTTCCTCCTGCTGCATTTCGGTTTTCCTTAAAGGGGTGTGTGTGTGTGTGTGTGGAGAGTCAGGGCTGTAGCCAGGATTATTTATTTCAGGCGGAGGGGCTTTAAATAAGTTGGGGGAGCACCCCCATGCATACACCCCCCCCACACACACACAAACAATGCAAGTGAGTGCCATAAATAAAATTTAAAATTTGGAAGTCAGGGGGGCCTCAGTGGTAAGTTGGTGGGCCAGGCCCCGTGAGGCCCCGCTGTAGCCACAGGCCTGATTTAAAGGATACCTTTGACTGCTTTTGGAAAGAAGTGGGGGGGCCTTTAAGAAGTGGGGGCCCTTTAAGGAAGGGGGCGGAGCCCCCAATAGCCCCACTGTAGCTACCGACCAGGTAGAGATTCAGCAGAGCTCCACAGGTCAGGTGGCAACACTCTTGCGTGAGACCCCAGAGTGCCTTTTTGCTCACCCTAGCTGAAAGCCACAACAACAGGTCTGCGGAGCCTTCTGTACCAGAAGCGGTCAAATTTCCCTTTCGCCTGGGGGAAGCACAGCCGGAGTCCCTAGGGTGACCACAGCCAGGTTCAGAGATACCTGGAGATTTGGGAGAGCAGGGTTTGGGAGGGCAGGGACCTTGGGAGGGGATTATCAGGCCCATAGTTACAGTGGGGCATCTTGGGTCCAGGCCCCCCGAGTTACTGCCTGGGCCTCCTAAAGGGGTGTGTGTGTGTGTGTGTGTGTGTGTGTGTGTAGACACACAGATATCCCAGGGCTGGTTGGCTCACGGGCAATGCTCCCTCTAAGCCGTGGAGTCTTGTGAGCAAAAATCCTACTTTGTGAACTACCGGCATTAAAGTGGTGAGTGAGTGATTTGGCTGCTGCATAAATTAGTTTGCTCTGGAGCCATCCTTCCTGAGCGAAGACAAAAACGTGTGAGCTGGAGAATAAAAAACTGTGAGCTAGCTCACACTAGCTCAGCTTAGAGGGAACACTGCTCACGGGGTGAGTGTGTGGGGGGTGCCCTCCGACTAATTTAAATAGTCCCCCCAAGAATAAAATCCCTGGGTCTAATGCCATGCAGGCCACTTTCCAAAGCAGCCATTTTCTCCCGGAGAAGCCGAATCAATGCTCTAAACAAACGAAGCATAAACTATTTAAGAGGGCTTTCCTGCATGGGTGAGAGAGTTCTGCTGTGGGTAATGGTCCCCAAACTTACTTGGAGAAGTGGTTGAGGGTCTGTGGTCTATACGGCCATCTGTGTACCGTCTACTGTAAGCCGGATCCTGTTATGACATTTCTGTACAGCTTAATGCAGAGGTGTCAAACTCGTTTGTTAACGGGGGCCGTGTCTGACATAAATGTCACTTTGTTGGGTTGGGCCATGGGTGCCATGAAATGTAATGCCGGGTGCCGGAGATATAAACTGTATAAAGGACAGCAGCTGGTGAGCTCTGAGTTGGTGTGTCCTCACTGCAAGGCCCCATGGGCTGGGAGGGGGGAGCAGAGGAAAACCCACATGGGTGGACTGGAGAGCCAGCGGTGCAGCACTGGGCAGACGCTCCCACGCTGCTTGACAGCTGCAGACGAGGTTACTCCACCATGCTGAAGCCACAATCAGAGCGTCTCCGCCCACTCCCCCACAAGCAGTCTCTTGTTCCCTTCCTTGCACTAGTTGTTTGTGGGCCGCATAAGAGCCCTGGAAGGGCCAGTTCCAGCCCCCGGACCTTATCTTTCGCACCCCTGGCTGAATGTGTCATGTGAATACTTAAAGTAGGGTTGCCACGTGACTTTGTGCGATGACGTCACTCGGAAGTGACGTCATCACGCCGGGCACGTTGCTGACCGACACGCCAACTACCAGGCTGGAAACTCTATGGTACCATAGCGTTTTCAGGCTGATTGCTAGAGTATGGGTCAGCGACATGCCTGGTTCGATGCCAGCACCTCCGGGTGATTGCGCCGGACACATCGGCTCGAACCGGGCACTTTGGGGGCGGGGTTCCCCTTGCTGGCCTGATCCGGACTGGCAGATTGGGGGCTGTTTTGGTGGGGAAAACCCTGCCCCCCCAGGAGACCTTTCAGCCTTATCTTAAAGCTATGCTTCAGTCCTTTCTTGTGGTTCCAGACTTCTAAAATCCCAATGCATCTGTTATTGAACGACCCAGTTTGTTGACTGGACTGAATCGCTCTGTGTAATTTGCCTTGAGTCCCCATGAGAAAGGCAGACTATAGAGAAACAAAGAAATGATTTATGAAGTTGGGAGATTTTTGAAGTTGCCATTCTGGGAGATCTTGAGCCTCCCACCTGATGGCTGGCAAACCTAGCTGGACCCCCTCGCTGGGAACTTCTACGATTGCCAGTTCTGGGTTGCAAAATCCCTGGAGATCTGGGGGAGTAGCATCTGGGGAGAGGAGGGTTTGGAGAGCGGAGACACCTCAGCAGAATGTAATGGCATTGAGTCCGCCCTCCAAAGCAGCCATTTTCTCCAGGGGAACATCTCTGTAACCTGGAAATCAGTTGTAATTCTGGGCGATCACATGCTGAATTCTGTGCTGGGTTCAAATGTCAGGTTTGGATCTTAGCCATCAAATGGATTTGAAATGAACTTCTAAGGGTTCCCGGCAGGCCTGTAACCAAGATTTTGCATACGTTTTTCTGGGGAAGCTGAAGTTCTCAGTGCAGATAGAAAAGCCATTTGGCCAATAGAAAGCTGTTAGCAGGATAGATCTCTAAACTGCAAGCTGTCAACCACTTTAGATGACAGTTCTCAGCTGCTGCAAGTTAATCACTTCTGCCAGCCTAAGCAACAATTCCGAGAACAAGCCGGCAAGTGAGGGTGATGACTTCTGTAGTCAAGAAAGCTAACACTGAGGCAGAAACAGTCTCTTAAAGGAGACCAGTTTCTTGACACAGAGTTTGAAGGGATCCTAGAGGTCACCTACTCCAACCCCCTTGCTCAGTGTGGGAATTAGTCAACTACAGCACCCCACTCTGCTTCAAGGAGTCCACACCTTTAAAAAAATCTTTTAAAGCGATTGGGGGGAAAAACATTTACAGGAGAAATTCTTGTGGGGCTGTGCCTTTAAGAAAGGGGGCAGAGCCCCCCAAAGCCCCACCATAACTATGGGACTGGTTACTAGGGAGCTCAAACAGTGAGATCAAGAGCATTCTGCGCATATTCAGTCAGTTGCCTTCATGCATCTTCTCCCAAGAAACCCAAAGGTAGCCAAGTTCTTGGCCTCCTTTCAGCCCACCGAAGGAGAGTAAAACACACTAATCCTTTAATCGTGGGATGTGTCGATAGAATCAATAACTTTCCAAGGGATGATGAGCGTTCCCATTACACGTCAGACGTAAGTGAGTTTGGTGCTGGCCAGAAAAGCATCTCCCGTTTATAAATCTCATTTCGTACTCTCAGCGGTAATTTTTATTTTTCAGGAAAGTGAATGGAATACCTTAAGCGTGGCGCACCTAAACTAATAAAGTAGCCATTGTGGTTTTACCCTTGTTAATCAAATCTCATTTTGTTTTAAACTTGCTTAATGTACAGAAGGCATAACACAGAGCTTTCTGCCTCCGAGTTTCTGTTTTTCCTACTAGGTACGCTTGAAAATCTCTCTATGTGTGCAGATGTGTGTGTGTGTGTGTGTGTATAGTGCACATATGTACAGCGGTATATGTACAGCGGTGGCACTCAGGACTGTGAGTCATGTTACTCAATAAGAAGAACTTTCCTGAAAGAATTCATAGAATCACAGAGCTGGAAGGGACCCCCTGCACAATGCAGGACATTCACAAATACCTCCCCACACCCCCAGTGATCCCTGCTCTATGCCCAGAAGAGGGCAAACCCCCGCCCCAAAACCCTCCAGGATCCCTGGCCAAACTGGCCTGGAGAACAATTGTTTTCTGACCCTAAAGTGGCCACCAGCATTTCCTTGTCCTTCGCTACCCAAAGGAGTCTCAGAGCGGCTTAAAATCTCCTTTCCCTTCCCCACTCTGCAACAGACACCCTGTGAGGTAGGTGGGGCTGAGAGAGCTCTTTTGAGGACTGCCCTTGAGAGAAAAGCTCTGAGAGAACTTGTGACTGACCCAGGGTCACACCAGCAGCTGCACGTGAAGGCATGGGGAATCAAACACGGTTCTCCCAGATTAGAATCCGTGCTCCTAACCACTACACAAAACTGGCTCTCAGAAAAAATACAAACTTCATTTATACCTCATCTCTCTCCCCAGTGGGGTACCAAAGCAGTGGACATTGTTCTCCTTTCTTCCACTTTACCCTCACAACAACCCTGTGAGGTAGCTGAGGCTGAAAGCGTGTGACTGGCCCAAGATCACCCAGGAGCTTCCATGGCAGAGTGGACAGTCGAATCTTGGACTTCCAAATCATCCACCAACACTAAAACGCTGCACCAACACCTGGCAGTGGGAAAGTGCTGGGGGGGGGGAGGGTAATTGAACAAATACATTGGGAGAGAGGAGGGAGAGAGGACAAAAATCAAGGTTGTGGTTGCAGCTACCACTGAAACAAATCCTTACAATTTGAAGAAGAAGAGATTGGATTTATACCCAGCCCTTCACTCGGAGTCTCAGCGCGGCTGACAATCACTTTCCCCTTCCCCTCCCCTGTGAGGGAGGTGGGGCTGAGAGAGTTCTTTCGAGTACTGCTCTTGAGAGAACAGCTCCGAGAGAATTTGTACTGATAGAAGAAGAGGAGGTGGAGATTGGATTTATATCCTGCCCTTCACTACCCGCAGGAATCTCAGCGTGGCTTACAATCTCCTTTCCCTTCCTCTCCCCACGACAGACACCCTGAGGACTGCCCTTGAGAGAACAGCTCTGAGAGAACTTGTGACTGACCCAAGGTCACCCCAGCTGCTGCATGTGGGGGCGTGGGGGAATCAAACCCGGTTCCCCCAGATTAGAGTCCGTGCTCCCAACCACTACATCAAACTGCACAGCCAGTGGGTTCTCCAGTGGCCACTCAGAAGCCCCGCTAGGCAAGTGGCCCTACCCATTGCCTGAAAATGCTTGGTGGGCAAAGTGTCCATGGGTGGCGTGGGGCCCAGGGGCACCATGTTGGGGACCCCTGCACTAGGGGACCGAACCGGGGCTCTTATCCGTGGGAAGCCTGAGCCCTACCACGAGGCAACAGGGCCTTGAGTGGAAACACTTTCAAAGTTGAGGAGACAAAATCTACATTTTTGTGCGTCAGTCTCTTCTCCCCTGACGCCCCTTTTCTGGCACAAACCTATCCCGCCTTGTTTACCCCTCCAGATACGTTAACTCAAGCGTGTGATCTCGTGCCATATCAGAAGATACCGAGAAGGGGAGAGAAGAATGGGCGCCCCGGCCTCGCTGCCGCACTAATTAAAACGTGAGATAGAAAAACGGCGGCTCGAAGGGTGCTACTCTGCCCCCGCTACCTCAAGTCTCAAAATCAAAGCGGGTCTCGTTCGGGTTTTTTTTTTAATTTCAGTTTTTTAAGATTGCGTTTTCATTGCGGCGGGTTGCAGCTCGCCAAGACGCAAGTGTGAAGAAGATCCTCTGGGGGGACTGAAGTCCCGAAGGGAGGCCTGGACTTGTTAGGGAAAACAACCATGGTGGTGCGGGAGATTGCCTCCCTCACTCGGAGGAGTTGGAAAGGGACCAGGCCGATGGCAAGCCGTGATAATCGCGGGAAGTGATGCGTAAGGACCGGGGTTAAGCGCGAGGATACTGCAAGTGTGCAGAATAACATGGGGTGGGGTGGCCCCCTTGCCTCCTTTCGTCAAGGGTATTGCCAACAGCCACTGGCACTGTGGGGCAGTTCTGAGTTCTTCGAAGACCTGACCCTTGAAGCTCCCATCAGTGGCAGTTAGCTCAGATTTCTTATTCTGCAGATTTTTTTTTTCAACTAGCAACTAGTGGAGTTTCCCTGCATCCGTCCGTTGCTAACCGTGCTTAGTAACGGGGATAAGATGCAGGGATGCACGTACTACTGCAGAGGACAGCCAGCTCGGTACAGCTAGCTGGTTTGCTTCCCCCCCCCCCCAAGTGTTCTCTATGTCGAAAAGACCTGCGTGTACCCAGATGCGTAGACAGTGGCGTTGGAACATCTTTCTTTCTCCCTTGCGTACGCAGGACAGGAGGCCCCAAAGGACTGCCTCCGCATGTGGAAGTGGCAGGCCTTGGGACAAAACATTCCCCTTTGCCCAAGACCCTTTTTGAGCTGCTGCTGGCCAGAGCAGACGACACCGAATAAGGTGGACAGTAGCCAGACTCAGCAGGAAGCCGCTCGGTTCCCCTGTGGCTTCACGACTTGGCACTCTGGCCCGGGTCACGGATGCATCTCGTGGTTGAGAACTGCAACTTGCAATTATCTGCATGTGCGGAGGGGCTATCGCGGCATCTCGCAGTGCTCCAGTCAACGGAGTTGGTTTGCACGTGTCAGATTGCCAGCTGTCAGGGATAGAAACGCATGTGCGAGCTGTTCCTGACTGTTAAAACTGGAAAACATGGCATATGAAGAAGAGAAGAAGAAGAGATTGGATTTATACCCCGCCCTTCACTACCCAAAAGAGTCTCAGAGCAGCTTCCAAACACCTTCCCTTTCCCCTCCCCACAACAGACACCCTGTGAGGTAGGTGGGGCTGAGAGAGCTCTTTGCAGAACTGCTCTTTTTCAAGGACAGCTGTGCCAAATCTATGGCTTGCCCAAGGTCATCCAGCAGGTGCAAGTGGAGGAGTGGGGAATCAAACCTGGCTCTCCCAGATTAGAGTCCGTGCACTTAACCACTACACCAAACTGGCTCCAGGGGTTTGGGTTGTTTGTTTTTTTTGCAGTCTGTGATGCCGGCGGCTTGTGCATGGACTTCCATCTCTTGATGCCGGATGCTTTACGTCATGTGTTTCGACTGAAAGCTTTCCCCCTAGTTTTGCAACCCGAGTGGGAGATAGTAAACACAGGTTATTCGAACCTGGGGCCTTCTGCGAGCAAAGCGTGGGCCCTGCCACTGAACTACTGCCTCTCTCTATTTCTGCCTCCCCCTCCCCTGTCCAAATCTTGCTGCAGTGCATGCTGACCAGACTATCAATTTTTTTCTGCAGTTGTCAATATTGCCGCTATTATGATTGAAGCAGCCACTGCCGTCTGTGAATAACAAAGCCGCTCCGGAGCGCTGTGGAGGCTTGGGGCCCTGCTCTCCAGGTGCCTCCCCTAACGGTGACCCCGGTCCTAAGCCCGGTGTGTGCCGTCGTCCCGTCCCTTGTGACATAGGAGTCCTTCTCCACCCTGGATGAGATTTGCCTCCTCCTAGCAAACCAGTTTAGACACAGCCTTCCACGTACGTTTTTGTTTCATTTCTCTTCTCTTTCTTTCCCATGCCGTAGCTCTGACAGATTGTTGGCACCCTCTTGGCAAACGAACTTGAAACATTAGCTTTGGGGTTTCCCTCGGTTTCATTTCCTGATGTCTGCAGGCCGTACCTGGTGCGGATTATGCCAGGTGAGTTGCGTAATACGGATGCCTTAACAAAGACAGGCGATAGCTCTTGGCAGTAGTAGAGGTAAGCAGGAACAGTCAGGGAAGAGCACACTGCTTATAGGGTTGCCAGCCTCCAGGTGGTGGCTGGAGATCCTTTCGGGTTACAGCTGATCTCCAGAACAAAGTTTGAGTCCAGTGGCACTTTTAAGACCAACAGGTTTAATTCTGGGCGTAAGCTTTCGTGGGCATGCACACTCATATCGGAAGAAGCGTGCCCACAAAAGCCTGAATTAAATTTGGTTGGTCTCTCAGTCTGGGGCAAGTGATGCTCTGTATTCTTGGTGCTTGTGGGGGGCAACAGTGGGAGGGTTTCTAGTGTCCTGGCCCCACTGCTGGACCTCCTGAGGGCACCTGGTGTTTTTGGCCACTGTGCGACTGCATTGGACTGGACGGGCCACTGGCCTGATCCAACACTGGCTTCTCTTATGTTCTTATGTACCTTCCCGCCCTTAATTTAAACCCATTCTTGTGAGTCCTCTCCTCTGCTGCCAACAGGAACAGCTCCCTGCCCTCCTCTAAGTGACAGCCCTTCAAATGCTTCAAGAGAGCAATCCTGTCCCCCTTCAACCTCCTCTTCTCCAGATTGAACATTCCTAGGTCCCTCAGCCTTTCATCATAGGGCTTCTTGGTCTCCAGGCCCCCCCCCCCCCCGATCATCCTCATCACTCTCCTCTGCACCCGCTCCCTTCTGTCCCCATCCTTTTGGAAGTGAGGCCTCCAGAACTGCACACAAGACTCCAGGTGTGGCTTGACCAATGGAGTGTACAGAGGGACTGTCATATCTTGCAATTTGGATGTGATGCCTCTGTTGATACATTCCAAGATCGCATTAGCCTTTTTTGCCGCCACATCACACTGGCTGTTCACATTTAACTTAACGGTCCACCCGTACCTCAAGATCTTGTTCGCACATACACACTGCTACCCAGAAGTATATCACCCATCCAGTATGTGTGTTCCTCCTTTTTTTTTTACCCAGATGTAGAACTCAGCAGTTATCCTTGTTAAATTGCGTCTTGTTCATATCATAATAAATATTTGAAAAAATTAACTTTACTATATTAAAACAATCCTTTCATCGACAGTGGTGCTTAATAAACCCAAAGCGTTGCAGATGGTAACAGTCGAAGGTGTAAATGAGTGGGAACAGAATCACATGAACAGAGGTCGGTGCTTTTCACTGTCACTCTCACTGTCCCTGCCCATATGCCTGGCAGAACATCTCTATCTTACAGGCCCTGCGGAATTGTTTCAGATCCGACAGGGCCCGGGTCTCACTAGACAGAGAGTTCCACCAGGTTGGGGCCAGGACTGAAAAGGCCCTGTCCCTGGTCAGAGACAGTCAAATGGTGAGTGCAATGCTCTTTGAGGGACATATTGGGAGAGGCGGTTCTGTAGATACACTGGTCCCAGACCGTCTCTAGGGCTTTGAATGTCAACACCAAACCTTACATCTGATCTGGTACTTGGTTTTCTTCATTGTCCAACTTTTACACCCATACATAATAATGG
Organism: Lepidodactylus listeri; assembly: GCA_029233225.1. Lineage (NCBI taxonomy): Eukaryota > Metazoa > Chordata > Lepidosauria > Squamata > Gekkonidae > Lepidodactylus > Lepidodactylus listeri. The sequence continues at coordinate 10,087,151 of JARCFY010000022.1, read as the reverse complement.
GGAATACTATAGCAGGAATTACCTTGATCTTGGTCGCCAGCAACACATCCAGGGCCAGGGCCAGGCTTTTTTGAGCCCTAGGCAAGACTAACTACTTGCAGACACTTCCAGGGGTGGGGTGGGGAGGCAAGGCTAGAAGGCTTGGATCATCATCTGAGACATCCCAGCCCATGCAGCCTTGTCCTTGGCTCCCATGGGCTCGGGAAGGTGGGGGGGAGGCAAGGCTGGGGGGGGCTTGAATCGGAGAGATCCCAGCTCCTGCAGTGTTGCCCTCGGCTCCTGCGAGCTCCCATGCCTCAGTGCTGCTGACTCAGGTAGATGAAGAGAGGCGGGTGGGCGCTTCCTCTGCTGATCCCCACTGCGCCAGCGAAGTCCACCCCCCATGCTGCAGAGGTGCTGCCGCTGCACCAACTGCCTCCTGCTGCTCGACCCTGGGGTCAGGAACCAGGAGGCGGGAGGCGGCGGCAGAAGGGGCTTCTCTACCCTCTGCTGGGCTTGGAGGATGCCACCGCTGCTTCTTCTGGCAAGGGAGGGGCGAGGAAGGGGCAGGCAGGCGGAGTGTTCTCATACGACGGCATCCCTAGGCCATTGCCTAACTCTTCCTTATGAAAGAACCGGCCCTGAACACATCTTTACCCTTAAGAGTCTTTTTAAGCTCCAAGTGGTCATTAGAGCCACAGAATTTTATATAGGAGGACAAATTTCTGAATTTCTCTGAATCTGAAGAGGTGTTCCTTAGCCTCTCTCCCCCAGAGTGGGATTCCTCTTCTGGAAGGGGACCACGCTATCTGCAGAGAGCCAGTGTGGGGTAGTGTTTGAGAGTGGCGGACTGTAATCTAGAGAACCGGGTTTGATTCCCCACTTCTCCACATGAAGCCAGCTGGGTGACCTTGGGCAAGCCACAGTTCTCTGAAAAGCAGTTCTTGAAAGAGCTCTCTCAGCCCCGCCTACCTTACAAGGTGTCTGTTGTGGGGAGAGGATGGGATGGCGATTGTAAGCCGCTCTGAGACTCCAAGTGAAAGGCGGGGTATAAATCCCATCTTCTCCTCCTCCTCCTCCTTTTCACGTGTTATTTTTTAAAATTTTAAATTACATTTTAAAAATCCTACTGATCAGTTGGGGGCAGTTCTCCAGTCCATCCCGAGTGGCTTTTATTGATTAACCAATTAACCGTACAGTCTCAGCGCCAAATGACTCCAATCTAAACCCGGTATAATCAATGGGTTTAGACTGAAGAAATTGTATGTGTCCCAAATATTCTTTCTTTCTTTCTTTCTTTCTTTCTTTCTTTCTTTCTTTCTTTCTTTCTTTCTTTCTTTCTTTCTTTCTTCCTTCCTTCCTTCCTTCCTTCCTTCCTTCCTTCCTTCCTTCCTTCCTTCCTTCCTTCCTTCCTTCCTTCCTTCCTTCCTTCCTTCGTCACTGGTGGGAGACATTGGGATGGCACTTTTCGGCCCATCTCAGAATCCCTGCACTCTCTCGCTTTCAATTTATTCAACTGTGTGTTTGGCGCTCGGCAGTCAAGAAAGGAAATTGCTTCTGTAGCGGTGTGTTTCTGTGATTGCTTGAGCTCCATAAGTCTTACTTAAAGTGTGCTTTCAGCCACCATGGTGGAATCTACCTCCTGGGTTCAGTGGCATGTTTTCTGTTCATAGGATATCTTTCCGTCACAGTTCTGCGTATGAGCGCCTTGGACATATAACCGCGCTCCCCCCCCCCCCCCATCTTATTATTATTTTTAAAGCATCCAAGCGATCCCGCCCTTCAGCAACAGAAGCAGCACGCACGTGTGTGGGCAAGGGGAGTACTCTCGGCAAAAGAACAACATTAAAATAAATTGACCCTTTAATCCAGTGGTTGTTCCGAAGCCCCTCGAGTGACTCCCCAGATGAAAAATCACATCTGCGAAGTCGGGCCAGGGAGCTACAGTTCTGGTGTCAAAGGTTGGCTGGATTTATGGTTTTTAATATTCGCGCTATTGATTGTGAGGTTGTCTCAAGGGCCGTCGCAACAAGCCCGATTACTGCTCTTTGGACGGAGGTGGCGATTCGGAAGATGTTTTTTGCGTGAGGAATGGACATTAGCGGGCAGGCTTAAAAGCATTCATAAACTCTGTTCTGTTGGGTTCGCAGTTCCTGCCTCCTCTCATGTTCTCTGAGTTGTCTTCCTCATCCCCTCTCCCACCCACCCCCCTCACTCTCTCTCTCTCTGGTTCATGAGCATAACCAGGTGTCATGATCACAGGCCTGTAGTGGTGCGGCCTACAGGCTCTAGGGAGGCCTAGTGACTCCAGGGAAGCCTGTGTGGGAGTAGTCATCAAGGCCTACATTTCTCGGGTTCCCTCTGGACCCTGTGATTGGGTAACAGGAGATTTTGGAGGGAAAGACTACACCAGTAGGGGAACAGGGGGCGGTGCCTGGGGAGAGGCGATAAAAGGCCTTGCCCTGAGGGGGTGGTGGTGTTCACTCCCAGGGATGAGGTCTGGTGGAAGCGGAGAGGAGGGGTCCCTCATCCAAAAATGGGGCGAGTTAGACTGTGAACAGGCACCTAGGGAAGGCCAGGACTGTGTAGGTACGTTAGGATTTATTATGTTACTGATTTGCCTGCCTTTACTTTGCTCATTTCTCCTACTTGTTATTAACCTAAAGTTGTTAAATCTCTTGATAAAACTAGTTTTTACTGTGCCTGGGCCCTCACGCCCCTTTTGGTCACGTACAAGGGGAAACCTGTCGTAAAAGTATTGTAACAAGGGGTAGGGTGGGTGCTGTGGGCCCTCCAGTTTGGTGCAGTGGTTAGGAGCGCGGACTGTAATCTGGGAGAGCCGGGTTTGGCTCCCCACGCCTCCACATGCAGCTGCCGGTGCGGCCTTGGGTCCGTCCCAAGTTCTCTCAGAGCTGTTCTCTCAAGAGCAGTTCTTGTAAAAGCTCTCTCAGCTCCACCTGCCTCTCAGGGTGTCTGTTGTGGGGAGGGGAAGGGAGAGGAGATTGTAAGCCGCCCTGAGACCCGTATTCCCTCTAAGCTGAGTGAGTGTGAGCTAGCTCACAGTTTTTTAGCCTCTGGCTCACACCTTTGTGTCTTAGCTCAGGAAGGATGGCTCCAGGCCAAACTAATGTATGTAGTACCCAAATCGCTCGCTCACAACTTTAATGGCAGTAGCTCACAGAGTAGAATTTTTGCTCACAAGACTCTACAGTTTAGAGGGAGCATTGCCTGAGACTCCTTTGGGTAGTGAAAAACGGGGTATAAATCCAATCTCCTCCTCCTCCTCCTCCTCCCCCTCCTCCCAAGGAGACCGATGCCAGAGTGGTGGCAGCCAGTAGTGAACTTTCGTAGCCTTTGCCCGCGACACCTTTTGTTAGTTACCAGAGAATGTGTCCCTAACCCAACCTGATGTTTTCTCTCCCCACCCTTATTGAGTCTCTGGAATGGAAATTAGGGTTCCCAACCTCCAGTTGGGCCCTGAAGTTCTCCCGGAATTACCACTGACTTCTGGACTATAGAGATCCATTCCCCTGGAGCAAATAGCATCTTCGGAGGGTGGATATCTGCTCTGGGCTCCTTGCCCTCCCAAAACTCTGCCCTCTCTGGGCACCTCCCCCAAATCTCCAGGAATCCCCCAAGCCAGAGTTGGCCACCCTAAATAGAATCCATCAGAGCCCAAAGGATGGAGTGGGAAGGGGACATAACAAGCCACTCCCAATGGAAGGCCACCAGATCCTGAGGGAGTTGTGCAGAAGTGCTTTTGGTAGAATTTGAACTTGACTCCTCCTGGGGATGAGACCCTTGAGACTGCGAAGGGAAGAAATTATTGCTTTTCAAGCTCCCCCAGCCGTCCATTTTTCTTCCTGGCCCAGCCCAGCTGCATAACTTCTTCCTGGCCAGGGTGGACAATTTGGCCTCAAGCCCAAACTTCTGTTCTGGGCATCTCAGCCAGTTGGCCTTGCCAAACGACCCATTTTGAGATACACGCTCTCCCGGAGTAACTGGGAGAGGATCGATTTAACCTTTGAGTCAAGGTTACTGCGCAGCCGTTTCCAAATATCAAAACGGTCCGGAATAATTCTCTCGTCTTATCTTTCTACTTACCGCAAGCGTGCCTTGATACTGGGCTGTGTTTTTCCGATCCAAAATCTTATTAAAGGAATCCTAATGACCGTAAACGGCCTCGGCTTAATAGGTGACATCTGTTTTGCGCTGAGGCTGTATGGTTCGTTAATCTAGCTGTGTGCCGTAACTTATTACGCCGGGGGTTTTTAACCTTTAATCCAACGCCGCCCCCGCAAGTATGAAACGTTATCTCTCTGGCTGAGGACAGACTGGCAATCTGGAGCGGGAGAGCTCCGCTTGGGAAGTGGGGGAAGGGAGCCCGTTCAGACATCCGCAGCTGTCCCTCGGCTCCCTTCCGAACTTATGCGTTTTGCAGCCAGTTTCCTTTCGCTTTAGGAGGACACCGGGAGAAACCGGTGTCCAGGGGCCGTCTTCCGCATGCCTCCCGCTTTCAGGCAGTGTGAACCGGAAGAAGGTGGGATTCAAGCGGAGGCGGCTGTGTGAACGTGCTGTTTCAGCAATTTGTGCATGAGTGCTCATGCGCACATTGCCGAAAACAGCCCTGCCACAAGCTGCGGAGGCCGGTCCACCCGGGGCTGCTCCGCAGCAGTCTGAACGCTCCATGACAGCATCCTTGCACAATACACTGGCCAGTGTGAACGGCCAGCCCCGGGGAATTTCCCCCCCCCCCCGCAGCTTTTGCCTCCGGATTCCTCCCACTCCAGATTGCAGTCTGTCCTCAGCCTCTGACGCTCCCAGAAGCCACAAGTTAAAAAAACAAACCCCCCTAGGTTGTTAAAACTGCATTCAAGGGAAGGTATATCTGCGATCTCTGTTGCCCTGACCTGAATGGCATGATCTTGTCAGAACTTGGAAGCCAAGCAAGGTTGCCCATGGCTAGGGCTTGGAAGGGCAACCGCCAAGGAATACCAGGGCCGTGATGCAGAGGCAGGCAATGGCAAACCACCTCTGATTCGTCTCTTGCCTTAAAAACAAGTATAGCTCGCCACCTAGTGGTGCATAACGCTAAACGAGCTAGAACTTCCAGCTGCCAGACAATCGTAGGTTCTCCTGGCTATACTACACTATGCCATGCAATTATTATTATTATTATTATTATTATTATTATTATTATTATTATTACAACTTCTGTGTACGATAACAGATCTCAGGTGTACTTTCAGTGGGACCTTTTGGACCTGATGGCTATCAGCGACTCCTTCATATGATGTGGGATTCCTGTTTGCGGCTGGTAGTGGAAACTGCCGTCAACTTGCAGCCAATTTATGGCCGACTCAGTAGGGTTTTCAAGGCAAGAGACCTTCAGAGGTGGTTTGCCATTACTGGCCTCTGCCTCACGACCCTGCAATTCCTTGGCGGTCTCCCATCCAAATACTGACCAAGGCCAACCCTGCTTAGCTTCCGAGATCTGATGAGATCAGGCTAGCCAGGGCTAGCCAGGTCGGGCCACAGTATAAAGTACTTCTCCTCTACTGGTTGTCAGCAGCCATCGCAAGTGGAGAGAGCAGCCTGAAGTCCCGAATAACCCATTTGCCCCTGAAAAGTTCTGAATGCTTCCATAGATTTATATATCGCCCTTTTGGCCCTGGTGAAGAATCACTGAAGGAACAAGCGAGAATAAAGTGCAAGGTGAAGAGTTTATTCAGCTCTTATGGATCCCTATGCATTTCTCTATAAGCTAGGTGCAGCTGCGGGTATGATCTTGGGTCAGTCACAAGTTCTCTCAGAGCTGTTCTCTCAGGAGCAGTCCTCAATAGAGCTTTCTCAGCCCCACCTACCTCACAGGGTGTCTGTTGTGGGGAGAGGAAGGGTGGAGATTGTAAGCCGCTCTGAGGTTCCTTCGATTAGTGAAGGGTGGGGTATAAATCCAATCTCCTCTTCTACCCCCCAGATGCTCACAAATATGTGTTTTTAAGCATCGCTCCTTTTGATATATGCTATCAGGTGCCCATGCAATAAATTGTATGTGGGGAAAACCTCAAAATGCTTAAAATCACGTATTTGTGAGCATAAAAGCAACATATTTTTGGGGAAAATAGGAGCACCTTTGGTCTCACACCTTATGGAATACAAACACCCCCCCACAGATATTGTTTTTTTTGGGCTATACAAAAAATACCAAACCAGAATGACAACTTGCTAATGAGTAAGGAAGATGAGTGGATACTCGGACTAAGATCCTTGGTCCCTCATGGGCTAAATGAGAACCTGGGTCTCCTTTACATATCTGTTCATGGTGACTAAGCGTTTTCGAAATGACTGGTCCTTTAAGAGTCAGAGGTTGAAAGGATGCCTTACATCATACCTGGCAATAAAATGTAGCCAACTCCACCTTGCTCATTCCGTTGCTTAAGGTGGAAGCTGGAAATCGTTTACAGAAGGTCTGTCGCAATATTTGTTTTCCATCATATGTCAATGAATCATCTTTGGAGCGCCTGTCTATTTTAGAAGACAGTTCTGTTGAAGTCCTGGATATTGTCAGCTAGATTATACAAGGCCGGTGTACAACACGCTCAGATGGTTCACTCATGTGTTTTATCCTTTTATCAAACTGTAAAGCGACGTGATTATTTATTTGTTATTGTTTTAATGAATTTATGTTTGTGTGTGGTACCTTATAACAGATCCCCCGACAAAGCTTATAGCGAAACGCACAGGGATCCCGTAAGAGCTGAGTAATCTCTTCACCTTGCACCTTGTTTTCTTTTGTTCTCACTGGTGCAGCCATCAGTTTCCCTAAGAATCACTGAGTCATGCCCATTTGATCATTGTGTGTCGTCGTTCCCCCCCCCCCCCGATTTTCTATTCGTTCACGCATGCATGCATTTAAAACATGTTTATGCCACCTTTCCACCCAATCAGGGTCCTTGCGGCAACACAGGTAAAAACATTAGGACAGTTAAAAACTAACATTTAAAAAATTTAAAATAATTTGATAAAAACACAGAAATGAACAATGCCAGAACCAGGAAGGAGGGCCAGTAATGGTGATTGGGAGCAGTGTTCCCTCTAAGCTGAGTTAGTGTGAACTAGCTCACCGTTCTTTAGCCTCTGGCTCACACCTTTTTGTTTTAGCTCAGGAAGGAGGGCTCCAGAGCAAACTGACTGATGCAGCAGCCAAATCGCTCGCTCACCACTTTAATGCCAGTCGCTCACAAAGTAGGATTTTTGCTCAAGAGACTCCACAGCTTAGAGGGAGCATTGACGGGGAGTATGCCAGACAAAACACCGGAGTCTTCACCTGCTGACAGAAGACACCAATAGAGGGAGACAGACGAATCTCCCTGGGGAGGGAGTTCTGAAGTTTTGGTGCCATGACTGAGAAGGCCCTTTCTCGACTTGCCATCCGTCTAGACCCAGATGGCAACTGAAGCAGGTACGTTCAGATAGGAGAAAGTGGTCCCTAAAGTGTATTGGTCGCAGGTCATGTAGGGCTTTAAAGGTCAATACCACCACCTTGAACTGAACCTGGGAGCCATTTGGAAGCCAGTATAGATGAAAAAAGACCAGAAGGTTGTGGTCCCTAATGACCCAATTCAGTCAGCACTTTGGCCACAGCATTCTGTACCAACTGCAGCTTCTGGACAGTTGCTAGGTACGTCCAGTATTCTTGTCGTCCTGACCTGGCTAGCCCAGTCTCCCCAGATCTCAGAAACTAAGCAGGGTCAGCCCTACTTAGTATTTGGATGGGAGACCACTAAGGAATAACAGGGCCATGACGCAGAATCAGGCAATGGAAAACATCTCTTGCCTTGAAAATCCCACAGGGTTGTCACCAGACCCGTAGCCAGGGTGGGGCATTTGGGGGCGCAGCCCCACCATGGATGAGCCCCGCCCCACCCTGGGAGGATGCCAGAACCCCAGGCCCCCATAACCAGTGCGCCTGGCCCCCGCAGCGGCAGGAGGCGGGGGAAGGAAAGGGAAGCCGCCCTGCCACTTCTGGTCAGTTTCATCCTTCTCATCAGCTGTTAGGTTTAACAGTTGATGGGAGGGGGGTGAAACTGACTTAATCTAATTAAGTTCCCTACTCCCCAGCCCCAGTACCCCAGCCCCTGCCTCACCAGCCAAAAATTTCTGGCTACGGGGCTGGTCGTCATAGGTCAGCTGTGGTTTGAGGGCAAAATCTGAATTCAGCTTTCTTTTGGCTGTTGAATTGTCTGAGAAAAAGAAGAGGAGGAGGAGATTGGACTTATATACCTCATCCTTCACTCGGAGTCTCTCACTCCTTCACTCGGCGGCTTACAATGTCCTTTCCTTTCCCCTCCCCACAACAGACACCCTGTGAGGGAGGTGGAACAGAGAGAGCTCTTTCAAGGACTGCTCTTCAGAAAACAGCTCTGAGAGAACTTGTGACTGACCCAAGGTCACACCAGCAGCTGCATGTGGAGGAGTGGGGAATCAAACCCCGTTCTCCCAGATTAGAGTCCGCGCACTTAACCACTACACCAAACTGGTTTAATAGTTTCAAGTAGGATTACTTTAGGATTTAATGCAAGGTTACAGATGCCCGTTTGTCTGATTTTATTTATTTCAAATACTGGGTCAGGGGAATTGGTACACTCTCACCACATGCCTAAAATTAGCGTCGCCGCAGTTGAATCTCCATTTTGCTTTATAAATCTTTGCCATCTTATCTGGCCCTGAGTGCTGCCGGTATAAGATGTGGGTGCAGCTTATAAAAATAGCCTCTGGCTCTATTCTTCTCCAGATCACGGGCCTTTTTATTCCCTCATTTGGAAGCTCGCCAACTATTCAGACCTAAATATCTTTTTTTTTAAATGCCATCCCTCAGTGCTGAATTCTAAAGCAAAAAAAAAAATCAATCAATAAAAGAAGTCTGATGTTCATAAACTTCAATCTGAATTCTGATACTCGCTCCAGTTTTGGATTTGACTGGTAGCATATCCCGGCACTGAAAAAAAAGGGGAGGGGGAGCAGGAACCCCTGGTTTTTACCAGGATTTCATTTTCTGGCTTTGAGGTCACTTCAGAATGTGCAAAGAGGTATGCGCATGAAGAGATTAAGGGGTGGCTGGTCATGTTCGTGAGCCCCTGATGGCTTTACGCTACCTGGATAGGTGACCTAGATTTTGCTTACTTGAGAGCCTGGTGTGACCGGCTCAGCAGAATTGGTGTCAGCGCAATTCCACGTGTTATGACAACCACCAGTGGGGCTCTGTCCTAGTGCTTGATCTTCTGTGGCTATTTTCTGGGGTTCATTTGGGACAGACTCAAGACTCTGTGGGACACCGTAAAACCTAGACGGGGGCTAAAATTGAGAGCTAACAATATCAGCAACAACCACTGCCTTTAATGGCATATCACAGCATCATAAACAGACAAGAAATAGCAATAATCATTGACACTTATTAACTGAGAGCTGTCCTGTAATGGGAAGCAAAGGGATTCAGGACCTAGGAGAGCTCCCACGATAGGCAGGTGTTGCTCTGACAACCTATTTATTTATTTATTATTTAAATTTCTATCCCACCCTCCCCGCCTCTCGGCAGGCCCAGGACAGCTGACAACACAATTCCTATACAATAAAATTCCATAAAACAACCACTATACAAAAACATGCAATACAAACTTTAAAATTACGGTACAAGATGGCGAAACTTCAGCGCCCTTGTCCGAGTGGCGTCAGCAGGCTCCTTTAAACTTCTGAACTGCCAGTCGGTGCAGATGGTCCTGATTGGCGGTCTTTGGAGGTCAGGCCAGGGTTATGAGGTCGAGGCAGCCCCTACTTGAAAGCCTGGTGGAAGAGCTCCGTCTTACAGGCCTTGTGGGAACTGTAAGAGGTCCCGCAGGGCCCTGATGTTATCCGGGAGCTCATTCCACCAATGCGGGGCTGCCACCGAAAAAGCCCTGGCCCTCGTTGCCGCCAGCCGGGCCTGCTTAGGCCCTGGAAGAACCAGGTGGTTCTGGGAGCCCAATTGTAGTGCTCGCTGGGGTACATACGGTTCATTTATATGCCTAAAGCTTCTGCATGCTTTGCCTGCAGAAGATCCCGATCCCTGGTGTCAGTGGGATCTGGGTTAACAGAGTGTGGGAAGACTTTCTGCTTCGGGAGAGCTGCTCCTTGTAAGAGAGAACAGTACTTGGCTAGAGGAGCAAAACATGCTAAGCGTTGCTTTGTATGCACGGATATGGTCTAAAGAGGCGGCATGCTGGCTTGGAGACGTACACCATCAAAAGGCGTCTCATTAGGTCTTTTGTCTTCTCCAGCGGGACTCCTGTTAGGAAGCAAGCCACCTTGGATGATGGGCGGGCCTATTGGCCTGCATCTGGAGCCGTAGCACAGCCACCAAACCACCTTCTGCTGTCAAGTTGCAGCCAATTCATGATCACCCCCGAGGAGTTTCAAGAAAAGAGACCTTCGGAGAGAGTTTGCCATTGCCTGCCTCTGCGTAGCAACCCTGAACTTCCTTGGTCGTTTCCCATCTGAATATTACTACTAATCATTAATAATAATTATTGTATGGCATTGTGTGTAGAATAGTGGGGAGATCCTAAGATTCTGGAAGGCAGAAGTTCTAGCTCTTTTAGCATTATGCACCACTAGGTGGCGAGCTAGACTTGTGTTTTTTTTTAAGGCAAGAGACGTTTCAGAGGTGGTTGGCCATTGCTTGCCTTGGCATCACAGCCCTGGTATTCCTTGGAGGTCGCTCTTCCAAATACTAACCAGGGCTGACCATGCCTAGTTTTGGAGATTTGATAAGGCTAGCCTGGGCTATCCCGGTCAGGGCCCATATTGCATACATACTGTTTGTTTCACATTGAGTCCCCACTGGGGTCCCTTTGAAACTTGCCTGGTATGTAACGAGATCACTAACAACCAAACAGTTTGGTGAGTCGTGGTTAAGAGCACGGACTCTAATCTGGGAGAACTAGGTTTGACTCCCCCACACCTCCACATGCAACAGTGGGAGGGCTGGACCTCCTGAGGGCACCTGGTGTTTTTGGCCACTGTGTGACAGAGTGTTGGACTGGATGGGCCACTGGCCTGATCCAACATTGGCTTCTCTTATGTTCTTGTGCAGCTGCTAGCTTGGGTCAATTACAAGTTCTTTCAGAGCTGTTCTCTCAGGAGCAGTTCTCAAAAAGAGCTTTCTCAGCCCCACCTACCTCATGGGGGGTCACAGGAAGGGGAAGGGATTGTAAGCCGCTCTGAGACCCCTTTGGGTAGTGAAGGGTGGGATATAAACCCCATCTCCTCCTTCATCTTTTTACTGATTCTCCCCGTACCTTGCCCACCTCCTGGTAGCTGCAAGGGGCATTGAAGGTGTTGACTTGCCCTGAACACAGGGAAAAAGGTGAGACCCACCTGGGCCCTTCCTTACAAGCCTTGCAGCCTCAGGATATGCTCCCAGAAGTCTTTGGCATACCTGCAGGGCCTTCTCCACAGACTTAGCAAGTTTAATCTTTGCCACCTTTCCATCTGCTTGTGCAGAAGAGATGAGTTGGGAAGGGGCTGTGTCTCACTGGCAGAGCCTCTTCTTCGCACACAAAAGGTCCCAAGGTTCAATCCCCGGCCTCTCCAGTGAAAAGGACCAGGTAGCAGGTGATGGGAAAGACCTCCGCCTGAGACCCTGGAGAGCTGTAAAGAGGGGCTGTGGCTCAGTAGAAGAACATCTGCTTGGTGTGCAGAAGGTCGCAGGTTCAATCCCTGGCATCTCCAGTTGAAAGGACCAGGCAGCAGGTGTGTGAGAGTCCTCAGCCTGAGACCCTGGAGAGCTGTAAAGAGGAGCAGTGACTCAGTGGCAGAGCACCTGCTTGGCAAGCAGAAGGTCCCAGGTTCAATCCCCAGCATCTCCAGTTGAAAGGTCTGGCAGCAGGTGATGTGAAAGACCTCCGCCTGAGACCCTGGATAGCCACTGCCAGTCTGAGTGGACAACAGTTACTTTGATGGACCAACGGTCTGATTCAATAGAAGGCAGCTTCACATGGTCACGTGAGTCGATTTGGAAAACATTCCCTGAAATAAAGTTTGGAAAAGCAACCGCTGTGGGGCACTTAGGAGTTGGAGGAGCTGCCTGGGGCCTCTCAGGAACGTGGACCGAGGGCATAACCCTCTCCCAGGAAACTGAGGCCCACCACCTCATTCCATTTTGGAGAAACCCTCCCTTGCACGTTAGCGGGCAGCCCACCCAACAGCATCCCCCCCCCACCTCCCTTTGCCTCCCTCCAAGAATGGGAGCGTGTTTTCTTTATCTCGGCTCCTAAAGCAAGATTTATTATCCACCAGGCTTCCTGTGCTTTCTTTCTGCGTGCTCTATTTCTTCTCGGGAACAATAAATCAAAACGGTTCCTGTTGTTTTACTAGCGTAGCCTCTCTTGGCGGCTCTCCTGCACATGGGATGGGCCCACTGAGACTTGAGCTTGCTGTCGAGTGGAGGGAGGGGGAGGCTTGGTCCTGTAGTTAAGCAGGCCGGGCTGCTTCTCCCGATGGGAACGGGGCAGGGGGGACATGCAGGGCAGCTCTGTCTCTTTTTTTGTGCTCTGCCATCTTCAGTAAAGCCTCCTCAGCCTCTCCGTATGCTTCTTGAGAGCCGGCCTCTAATCTGGGAGAACCGGGTTTGATTCCTCACTCCTCCACATGCAGCTGCTGGGGTGACCTTGGGTCAGAGTTCTCCCAGAGCTGTTTTCTCAAGGGCAGTCCTCGAGAGAGCTCTCTCAGCCCCACCTACCTCACAGGGTGTCAGTTGTGGGGAGGGGAAGGGAAAGGGATTGTAAGCTGCTCTGAGACACTTTTGAGTAGCAAAGGGCGGGGTATAAATCGAACTCTTCTTCTTCTTCTTGGGTCGGTCAGAAGTTCTCTCAGAGCTGTCCTCTCAGGATCAGTCCTCGAAAGAGCTCTCCCAGCCTCACCTACCTCATAGGGCGTCTGTTGTGAGGAGGGGAAGCAAAAATTCTGCTTTGTGAGCTACTGGCATTAAAGTTTGCGAGCGAGCCATTTGACCCCTGCATAAATGAGTTTGCTCTGGAGCCATCTTTCTTGAGCGAAGGCAGAAATGTGCGAGCCAGAGGCTAAAGAATTGTGAGCCGGCTCACACTAACTTAGCTTAGTGGGAACACTGCCGTCACCGCCCCTCAAGCCGGGGGGGGGGGGGGGCGCCTCAAGCCGGGAGTCCCCAGCATGGAGCCGCCTGCTGCCAGATCCGCCAGGATCTCTCCCAGGAGCAGAGGAGGCGAAGAACTAGAGCTGAAGTCCGGGCCAGGTTCAGGAGTGATCAGCAGGGTTGCCAACCTCCAGGCAGCACCTGGAGAGCTCCTGCCATGATGACTGATCTCCAGACGACCACGCTCAGTCTCCCTGGAGAACATGGCTGTTTTAGAGGGTGGACTCTGTGGCACTAGAACAAAAGACAAAGGAAGGGGGAGAAACTTGACCTAAAAAGAACTGAATTAAGAACCAAGAGGTTAAGGAAATCAGGGCGTAAGAGCTAAACAGTTCTGTGTATAAACTTGAAGCATAAATATTACCAAATATAAAAAATACACGTGTTTATTACAAATTCAATAAAAACAAATACAGGCATAAATAATAGCCTCTGCTCAGAATGAAATTACACGTTAATCTCAAAGATAGACCATTATTGACCCGGGTCTATCTCCGAGATTGATGTGTAATTTTATTCTGAATTCGGCCTCTATGGGATGAGCTCCCATATGAGATCAGGGCCCAGTGGGATTTATTACAATTCCGCAGGTCCTGTAAGACGGAGCTCTTCCGCCGGGCTTTTAGCTGAGGTGGTGGGCGCCCTCTCCTTTAATTGGCCTCCCATGAGTGTCCCGGATTTCGAACAGCCAACTGGGATCTACTCTACAGTTTCCATCTTTGCTGCTGAGTTATTGATGAGACCTGCATGGTATTTTATAATTTTATAATTACTGTATTGCCTTGTTTTAATTTCATTGTTTTGAAATGGCTTTAATTGTTATTGGTATGTTGTACGAACATTGATAGGGGCCGCGGTGGCTCAGAGGTTAAGAGGCTGAGCTCCAGACCAGAAGGCCTGTCGCTCGGCAGTTCGAGACCTGAGTGCCGCGTGACGGAGTGAGCTCCCATCTCTGGCCCCAGCTCCTGCCAACCTAGCCATTCAAAAGCAAGAAATTGCAAGTAGATAAAAAGGTACCACTTCGGTGGGAAAGTAACAGTGTTCCGTGCGCCTCAGTGTTTGGTCATGCCAGCCACATGACCACGGGAAAAGTCTTCGGACAGCCCTGACTCTTCGGCTTGGAAATGGAGATGAGCACCGCCCCTTAGAGTCAGATTCGACTAGCTTTCCAGCAAAGGAAACCCTTACCTTTACCTTTATGAGCATTGATGGAATCAGCCCTGAGCCTGCTTGCGGGGAGGGCGGGATACAAGCCCCAATGAATGAATGAATGAATGAATGAATGAATAAATGGATTTCTACCCTGCTGAGGTCTCTCCACTCCCCAAGCCCCGCCCTCCCCAAGCCTCACCCTCACCAGGCTCCACCCCCAAATCTCCCAGTATTTCCCAGCCCAGAGCCCACAACCCTAGTGATCTGGCCTGGCAGCTCAGAGCCTCCCCTCTGCTAAGGAAGAAACCAACGCATTGCTGCAGGATCTGGGCCCCGCAACTCCTCGTGAGTAGAGGAGCTGACTCAGCTTGCCAGATGAGCCCAACGCTGGACCCGGCGTCACCTGCAGGGAAACTCCCTGTGCACTCCCGGAGCCAGCGTGGGATCCCCTTGACTGCACACTTCCCGAATCACCCCCGGCTGCTCGAACCCTCTGAACCGTGTAGCCTGAACTTGAGCGCTGCGCCCTGCCAGGTTGGTGCTGTCTCTGCGGAACTCGGTGACTGCCCCGGGTCTTTCCTCTAGCCTGATGAGCCAGACAAATTGGCAGTTGGGGTGTGGAAACAGAGGAGTGGATCTGAGCATCCTCTGGCGCTGGGAGAGGTGCTGGCCTGCAGCTCTTGGATCGCAGGGTGGCAAAAGCACCCGCCTGATCTTCTGCCAAACTTTTCCCCAGAGAGAGAGAGAGAGAGATACATAACAATCTTTGAATCTAAACTTGAGGGTCTAGAAATGCTGGAAAGGTATCCTTGGCCTGCAGTATCAAAGCCAGCATAGACGTTTATGGAAGCTGCATTTCCAGAGGCGAGAAGGCTCGCCTGGGGAACAGCTCTAGGCAACTGTTGCCATGGATTTTCGGGAATCTTGAGGGAAGAGAGACAGAAGAGAGGGGCAGCTGGAAAACGAAGTGGCCGGGGAAGTGGAAAGGAAGCCTGGAGCATTGTGGGACAGAAGCAGGGGAGAATGCAGCGCTTTCACACATGCCTGAATAACGAAGTTTTAATCCACTTCAGGGACTGTTTGCAAGTGGGTTTGGCTGTTCCACACAGTAAAATCCAATGGCAGAGTGCACTGAAAGTAGATTGAAAGTGCGTTAATATCATGGCATCTGGGCAACAGCATGGCAAGAAGAAGAGGAGGAGGAGGAGGAGGAGACTGGATTTATACCCCGCCCTTTACTATCTGAAGGAGTCTCAGAGCAGCTGACAATCTCTTTGCCCTTCCCCTCCCCACAGCAGACACCCTGTGAGGTAGGTGGGGCTCTGAGAGAACTGCTCCTGAG
This sequence comes from Lepidodactylus listeri, assembly GCA_029233225.1. NCBI lineage: Eukaryota > Metazoa > Chordata > Lepidosauria > Squamata > Gekkonidae > Lepidodactylus > Lepidodactylus listeri. The sequence continues at coordinate 10,071,471 of JARCFY010000022.1, read as the reverse complement.
AGAACTTGTGACTGACCCAAGGTCACACCAGCAGCTGCATGTGGAGGAGTGGGGAATCAAACCCAGTTCTCCCAGATTAGAGTCTGCACACCTAGTTACTAAACCAAACAGGAGGAGGAGGAGGAGATTGGATTTATACCCCACCCTTCGTTCGGAGCCTCAGAGCGGCTTACAATCTCCTTCCCTTCCTCTCCCCACAACAAACACCCTGTGAGGTAGGTGGGGCCTAGAGAGTTCTGACTGAGAACTGCTCTTGAGAGAACAGCTGTGAGAGAACTGTGGCTTGCCCATGGTCACCCAGCAGCTGCATATGGAGGAGTGGGGAATCAAACCCGGTTCTCCCATATTAGAGTCCGCGCTCTTAACCCCTACACTAAGAAGCAGGACTTGTGCTACGGATATACTGTTTTGGAGAGGAACCTTGTGGGAGTTGAAGGGCATCAGTTGTGTACAGGAAATTTATTTTGTTCACGAAGTTTTTAAAAAAACCTTCAGTGTTTTTTTGGGTTTCCGAGACATCTAAGCTTTTTGATGCCACATGTGGCTTATGTGTACCACAGATTCAGCCGAATCAAAGGGTAAAGTCATTCCTGGACTGCGCCACTTCGGACAGGTGGGAACAGAGGCTGCATGCCGTATGTCTGAATTTGCGCCCCCTCCCCCCTCCACATGATGAAGAAGTCACTGCATATAGAAAACTGTGTGACAAGGAAAGGAGCTGGGCTGAATTCTCCTTGATTTATCTTTTTGCGCTGGGTATTTCACCGTATTCTTACCTTTATCCTTTCTCTGCTACTTGGTGGGGCTCCTCGCGAGCAGCTCGCTCTAGCTTCAAAATCCCAGATGTGCCAAGGTGGAAAGCCAAGAGGCAGAGGCGCAAGATGGGAAACGTCTAATTCTGCAGGGTCACAGGGACAACGTTGTGTTTAACCAGCTTGTCTCTGCTTTCCTTTTCTTCCTGGAAAGCCTCACAAACAAACAGCAAGCATCTGGCATCTCCGTTCTCCCTCTCCTTCCCCCCCCCCCGCTATATTTTGTCTGGTTCTCTCCTTTTCCCTTTTCTCATCTCTCTCTGGCACATGGGAAACAAAAGTTTTTTATGGTTTAGCTTGGAAGGAGAGCACAGAAAAATACCCGTTGTTCCCCCCTCCCCCCAAATTCTCAAATTAGAAACTGGGTGGAGGTGTGACCTTGGGTCAGTTGCAAGTTCTCTCAGAGCTGTTCTCTCAAGCGCAGTCCTCAAGAGAGCTCTCTCAGCCCCACCTACCTCCCAGGGTGTCTGTTGTGTGGAGGGGGAAGGAAAGGAGATTGTAAACTGCCTGAGACTCCCGAGCGAAGGGCCGGGTATAAATCCAATCTCTTCTCTCTCTCCTTCTCTCTTTCATCCTTCTGTACTGTGAGGACCCGAAACAAGGGATCCTTCTTTCTTGCCCCTCAGATGATGCTGGAAGGCCCCCCCCCAGTCAAAAGATGCAAAGGGGCTACAGAAATATCCCACAGGTGAAAAGCATGACACACGAACATGTTGGCTTGCTCTACATATGATCAGGGGTCATTTGGGGTCGGAGCGAGGCAGGGCGGCGCTCCTCCAGCCCAGGAGTGGGCACTAGGGCAGCCACGGGTCAAATCAGATTCTCCCATCTGATTCAGCCCGCCTTCAAATTGTCGCCGAAACTGGGCAGCGGCTTAAAAAGTGGCTGGAGGGGAGGGGGTTTGAGGGAGAGGCTTCAAACTCAAAGGGTAGTTGCCGGAGCTTCTCCCCCAAATACCCACCAAGTAACGTTTTCCCCACCATAGAGAACAATGGAGGGGATGGGGCAACCTGTTTGGGGGCCCGTAGAATTGGACCCCGTGGTCCAATCTTCTTGAAACTTGGTGGGTATTCCGGGGAGAGGCCCCAGCAGCTACCCTGCAAGTTTAGAGCCTCTCCCTCAAACCCCTTCTCCTCCAGCCCCTCATATACCCTATGAGTTTTTGCCATTGACTTCAGTGGCCTTTAGGTTATAATGGGGCTGAAACTGACATTCGGCTTGCATTGCCCAAAGCGATATGCGGGGGTCATTTGGCAGCCAGAACAGATACGGCCTGATTTGGTCCGATCTGAATCGGGCCAAAAATTTTTTACTTGCACACCCCTAGTGGGCACCAATGGCAGTGGTGGCAAGCCCCTCCCCCAGCTCCCAACGGGTCTGTGGAGGAAGTGAGTCGCGGGGCAGCAGTGGCACGATCTTTCCACTGTATTCTATGGGGCCCTTTTCGCTTCACTCCCCCCCGCCCGCCTTGGCAGGCCAGCTGGGGAAGGGAAGGGGAGGCTTTTGAAGATGCCCCCCCCCCTTTTGCTTCCCTTTCTGACACACTTCCGGTGATGTGGGGTGTGTGTGTGACATATGCTAATGAGTTATGCTAATAGGTATGCTAATGCGCTCCTGCAACTCTTTTTCTACGAAATGACCCCTGCATCTGATCAATGTCCTCCGTAAGGTAAATACCACATCTTGGACTCTGACTTGCTTGATGTGCCAGTGTTCCACTGCGAATGTGTTTTTTTTGGAAGCACAGCCTCTTTAGACTAGGTGTTTTGCCTTCCCTTGGATGGCCCAGGCTAGCCTGATCTTGTCAGATCTTGGAAGCTAAGCAGGGTCCGCCCTGGTTGGTACCTGGATGGGAGACCACCGCGGAAGTGCAAGGTTGCGGTGCAGCGGTAGGCAGTGGCTACCTCTGTTAGCCTCTTGCCTTGAAAACCCCTAGGGGGCTGCTGGGAGCCAGCTGTGACCTGGTAGCATTTCACACACACACACACACAGGCTTTATCTTGGGGCCACAGTGCATGGGAGAGAGGGGCCGTAAGCCTCCCCCACCAGAGAGTTGCCAACCTCCAGGTGGCACCTGGGGATCTCATACTATTGCAGTGATCTCCAGATGATCAAGATCAGTTCCCCTGAAGAAAATAGCTTCTTTGGAGCATGGACTCTAGGGCATCACATCCCTGCTGAGGTCTCCCCCCCCTCCCCAACCCCCCCCCCTCCCCGGTGTTCCCAGTCTCCACCCCCAAATCTCCAGGTATTTCCCAACCCAGAGCTGATCAACCCTAACCCACACCGCTTTCCTGATCTGTAACAGCTGCGATTTATTCTGTTGTGGAGAACTGTGGGTAGCCCTCAAAACACGTACTTCCCCCCAGCAAGGATAATAGCAAGTCCCCAGGCCCGTTTAAGGTAGGCAAGATGGTACGAGGCAGAAGGTTTACACCCCCACACTCCTGGGAATTCAGTTCTGAGCAAAGGACCCTGAAACCACACCTATTGACCTGACCCATGCAGGACACGAGGAGGAGAAGTAGAAGAATTGGTTTTATACCCCACCCTTCACTACCCAAATGAGTCTTGGAGCAGCTTACAGTCACCTTCCCTTCCTCTCCCCATAACAGACACCCTGTGAGGTAAGTGGGGATGAGAGAGCTCTGAGAGGACTGCTTTTAAGAGAACAGCTCTGAGAGAACTGTGGCTCACCCAAGGTCACCCAGCTGGCTTCATGTGGAGGAGTGGGGAATCAAACTTGGTTCTCCAGATTAGAGTCTGCTGCTCTTAACCACTAAACTGGCTCTCCTGTGAACTGGCCCTTTACTTACTTCATTTATTTCCCGCCTTTCACCCAAATGGGGACCCAAGGAGGCTTACACCATTCTCCTCCGTTTTATTCTCGCGACAACCCTGCAGGGTAGGTTAGGCCGAGAGTGGGAATCTGACCCCGGATTTCCCAGATCCTAGTCCAGCCACCTCTGAACATCTCTCGCCTTACATGAAAACCCTGTGGGGTCACCATACGTCAGCTGTGACGATGGCAAAAAATTCAGAAATATAGTCTGACACTTTAACCCGTGCCCTACACTGGTTACACAGGATCAACAAAACTCATCTGTTCAAAGGCAAATGGTTCATCGGCTACAGATTGTGCTGCTGGTTTTGAGCCCTGCTTCCCCTTCCCCCCCTTCCTTGTACCTCCGTTTTCTTCACCTGCAGTGTGCAGGTAACTCCCTCCAAGGGGAGGTGTGTTTGGGGTCCACGCTTAGCCATGAAGGGCCAGAGAGGCAGACGACTGAGATGGGACGTGATTGGGCCCTGAAGCGTTAATGCCAGTGCTTTGACATCGATCTGACAGCAGAAGATTAACTCTGCTCCTCGACAAGATGAAAGATGCCGAGGTTGGGGAGGGAAAAGATCAGATATCGATCCAGGGCTCAGAACTCTTATGAGGCCGAGGGGATGGAAATACATCGAGCCGTTTCTCATCTCCGTCTCGCTCGCTCTCTTTCTCTTGGCTTCCATTTTGCATCGGCGGGCAAAGGAGGAAATGGAATCGCGAGAAAATGTCTGCTGAAGGCTGGAGACACTTTGGTGTCAGGTTGCAAGGGATTCTGGGAGCCTTCGCAGAGGGCATCCGGTGTTTCCTATCCTGTGGGTTGGGACCCCAAAGTCCCTAATGTCCGCCCATACCCTTTCTGTTGCTCTCTTTTGTATTTAAGGTGACTCCTATATGTTAGAAAGGCTGTGACCAAATAGGGTCTTTTATGCACTGTTGGTGGGGATGCCCAAAGATTTTTACATTCTGGTCTTCTGTACTTATTGAAATAAAAAGAAAATGTTGGGTTTTTCCATACCTAACACTCCGGAAGCAATATCTGAGAGCCAGTTTAGTGTAGTGGTTCAGTGTGCGGACTCTAATCTGGGAGAACTGGGTTTGATTCCCCGCTCCTCCACTTGCAGCTGCTGGATGACCTTGGACAAGCCATGGTTCTGTCAGAGCTGTTCTTGAAAGAGCAGTTTTTGTCAGAGCTGTCTCAGCCCCACTTACCTCACAGGGTATCTGTTGTGGGGAGGGGAAGGGAAAGTTTGTAAGCCACTCTGAGAGAAGGGCGGGGTATAAATCCAATCTCCTCCTCTGTATTACTTAACTTTTGGCCTGACCAATCAGTTTTGCAGTATAAAACTGAACTTGCTCCTTTAATGCTTATGGCAGCCAAAAATACTCTTGGCCCCAAATTGGAAATTAAACAAACTGCCAATGTTGAAACAGTGGTTCTCTAAAATATGGGATATTGCTGTAATGGATAAAATTGCAATACAATTAATTGTGGCTGAAACAACTACAAGAAAGTATAACTTTGTTGAGAAATGACTCTCTTTCTTTGAATATGTTAATTCTAATGATAACGAACTATTTACATTGCCAAAGAAGTATTTAGACTTTGCATTTTATTAGAATTTGTATTGTACTTTATTTCACCACAGTCTTACCATGTGCATTGGTGAACAGCTAGGCTGGAGTTGTTGTTGTTATTATCTGATGTTGTTATGGTTAAATAAGAAAATTAAAACATTTTGTGGGGAGAAAAAAGAATCCAAGATCTTGACCCCGGAAATAGTACATAAGAGAACATGAGAAAAGCCAATGTTGGATCAGGCCAATGGCCCATCCAGTCCAACACTCTGTGTCACACAGTGGCCAAGAATACCTGGTGCCATCATGAGGTCCACCAGTGGGGCCAGGACACTAGAAGCCCTCCCACTGTTGCCCCCCACCTTCCGAAGCACCAAGAATACAGAGCATCACTTGCCCCAGACCGAGACTTCCTATCTATACCTTGTGGCTAATAGCCACTGATGGACCTCTGCTCCATATATTTATCCAGTTCCCTCTTGAAGCCATCCATGTTTGTAGCCACCACCACCTCCTGTGGTATACCTTCCATGTCTTACATTAGTTGGTATTTTTCTTCACTGCATGTATCTGTTGATCAAGTAAAACGTGTCCTGATGGTTACTAGAGCAAGTTTCTTAAAATCATAGGGGAGGTTAAAGGGAGTAACAGAGAAGATGTCACGGGCTGGAAGCCGAGGCCAGAAGCCAAGAAGACAGTGCAAAGTCCAAAGCCAAGCCAGGGTCAGGAGCCAGAAACACAAAGCCAGGGGGTCCGAAGGTCTAGGTGCAAGAGCTGAGCTAAAGTGGATGCAAAGCAGCACAATGCTGACTCGTTGCTTCCACGATGGGTACTGCCCAGAGTGTGGAGTTAAATGCTGCTTCCAATTAGCCAGCTGCATGATCGCCCAGGCTCCTGTTAGAACTCTGGGCTAGCTGAGCGTCTTCCCTGTAGCCTGGCCTCTTGGCTCCTGGTTGCTAAGTTTTGCCGCAGTTGCTCCCTCAAATGAGTCACATGTGGGGGTGGACAGGAGGACTTTCAGTTTGCAATTCTTCCCCCTTATCTGAGCCAGGTGTGAAGAGTGCTGATAAAGGCAACTGCCAGCTATCCTCCTCTGCTGCTTCAGAGGGGCCAGCTGCGGTTTCTGCAAGCTCTGTCAGCTCTCCCTCATCCACGCCCATGACAGAAGAAGAGGGTGGTCAAAGGCTGGAATCTTAACTTCCATCTGCAAAGGATGTGTATGTCAGGATGCCACTTGGCTGGGTTTTATAATGCGCCCTTTGCTTCATGTTTGTTGGTTTCTCAAAAACATCTGGTTAGTCACTGTAGAAAATGGAATGCTGAATTAGATGGGGGTCAAGGTCATTGTTTGCCTAGGCTGCCAAAAAACCTCAAAAAGGGCACGAGTTCAGTAGCACCTTCTGGTCCTGGATGGGTCATCATCATGTCAAGTACTTTTGGAAGGACCTCTGTGGGTGCCCTGCTGGTCTTGGGGGACCCTGGCAAATATGTAATTGCAGGGGAGGGGCTAGAGGCAGCCCCAACCAGCCTAGGCCTGTGTATGCAAACAGAGCTTTCCGGAAGGGATGCCGCTAGATAATTCCCAGCCCTGCTTCCCCTTTCCCGCCAGCTTTGCCCCACTTGTCCTCCTATACCTTTTCCCTCTTGCCAGTCCTTGCATCTCCTCCACTTCTTCAAAGGAGGTAGTGTCGTTACACTTTTGTTTCCAGGTGGTGAGCATGCTTGTTTGGTGAGGTGGTTAAAAGTGGTGGACTCTAATCTGGGAGAACCGGGTTTGATCCCCCCACCCCTCCATATTGCAGCCCGCTGGGTGACCTTGGGCCAGTCACAAGTTCTCTTGGAGCTGTTCTCTCAGGGGCAGTTCCCTCAGAGCTCTCTCAGCCCCACCTACCCCACAGGGTGTCTGTTGTGGGGTGAGAAAGGGAAGGGGATTGTAAGCCACTCCAAGTGAAGGGCGGGCTATAAATCTAACTACTACTGCTGCTACTTCTTCTTCTTGTCAGTCATAGTTCTCTCAGAGCTCTCTCAGCCCTGCCTACCTCACAGGGAGTCTGTTGTGGGAAGGGAAAGGAGTTTGTAAGTCACTCCAAGTGAAGGGCAGGGTATAAATCCAAACTCCTCCTCCTCTTCTCTCAGTGGCCGCACTCTTTTTGACCTTTTGCTTCAAGACTCACTAAGCCAGGGGTGTCAAGCTCATTTGTTATGAGGGCCGGATCTGACATAAATGAGAGCTTGGTGGGCCGGGCCATGTGTCATAAAATGTAATGCCAGGGAGCGGAGATATAAACTTTATAAAGGACACAAACACAAAGGTTTCTTTTTTACTGAAAATAAAAACATGCTTAAAACATTAGCACCCTTGCAATATTTTGTTTATTTAACAGTCTCTGATAACTGACACCTCTTGCTCTGAATTATTGCATCAAAATGTCTGTGCTGTTGCAACCTTGAGTCTGCTGTTCAGGTGTGTATCTGTAAGCTGCAAACCTACTTTTGATTTATTGATATTCACTACAGAAATCTCATGTTCAGAGTTCTGAGTCTAGGACCCAGGGCTGAGCGATTGAGAGTGTCTGGCGAAGCAAGCTATGATGCAGCAGCAGCAGCAACAGAACTGGAAGCAGGAGATGGCCAATTCCAGTGCGGGCCTGATAGAAGAGTTTCAGGGGCCTGATGTGGCCCCTGGGCCGCATGTTTGACACCCCTGCACTAAGCACACCAGTCTTTGCCCTTCTGGAGCCCCGTCTTTGCTGTGGAGTTGGGTTGGTTGCTGGACATGCAAATAGACCTGAAGTGAGGGTGGAGACTGGTATGATGGTTGCTGATGTCACAAGCTAAATTAGAGGAAAGTCCTGCTGTCTGCTATGTGGTTCTTAAGCACAGGGGAATTGGAAAAGGGGTGCGGGGGGGAGGGTGGGTCGGAACTAGTCTCCCAAGTGTGTGATTGCCAGTTCCAAACACAATCTCCTTCCTTCCTCGCCATTTTCCAACGATCCGTGCCCTACCCACATTGGCTAAGCAGCTTGGGAGGGGACAACGCTGTCAGACTCACAGAAATGTGCGACATTATTGCAGAAAAACATTCACATGATCTTTGCATTATAGGGTTTAGGGCATTTTCACAACTTATGCTTTTATTCTCAAATGCCTTTTATCCTCAAATTGCTCTCTGGAGGGAGCAATTTGCACTCGGCCGGCCCTAGCATTAGCCAGGGCGAGGAGGCCTGCCTCAGGCAGCGCATTCGAGAGCGTCAGAGAAAGGCAGAAAATTGTCGATTATTTAATTTATAATTTTGCCATTAAGATTGAAAAGGGTGGGGGGGGGGAGAGAAATGGATTTTCTTTCAGGCACCAAAATCTATAATAGTAAGGGAGAGGGAGAGTCCTTGTTATTAGTTTGCGGCGCGTGGGCAGGCGGACTGTGCCCTCGGAGAGGGGTGGGGCAAGTCTGCTTCTACATCGATGCCACCTTCTCCGGAGCTCTCCAGTGTGGGGCTGGGTCACCATCTGAGCCACCCGAGCGTTTGGGCACTGCGGCTCAGTTTAGGGCTGGCCAACTTCCACTTGGGGCCTGGAGATCTCCCAGAATCACAGAGGACAGAGATCAGTTCCCCTGGATAATGTGGCCGCTTTGGAGGATGGACTCTACGGCATTGTACCCCTCTGAGGTCCCTCCCCTCCCCAAACCCCGCCCTCCCCAGGCCCCACCCACGAATCTCCAGGAATTTCCCAACCCAGAGTTGGTAAGTCTTGCTCCTACCCATTGGTGACTCAGATAGGCAGCCGTGTTGGTCTGAAGCAGCAGAATGTTTGAGTCCTGGGGCACCTTTAAGACCAACAAAGTTTTATTCAAAGTAGAAGAGGAGGAGGAAGAGGAGATTGGATTTATACCCCGCCCTTCACTCAGCGTCTCAGAGCAGCTTAGCATCTCCTTTCCCTTCCCCTCCCCACAACAGACATCCTGGGAGAGGTAGGTGGTGCTGAGAGAGCTCTTTTAGGGAGTGCTCTTGAGAGAACAGCTCTGAGAGAACTTGGGATTGACCCAAGGTCGTCACACCCAGCAGCTGCATGTGGAGGAGTGGGGACTCAAACCTGGTTCTCCCAGATCAGCGGCCGCGCTCCTAATCACTACACCAAAACCAGCTCTCCGTGCATGCGGAAGCATTCATCTTTAGATACAGTGTGAAGAAATGTGCAGTCATGCAAAAGCTTATACTTTGCTCAAAACATCGTTGGTCTTAAAGGTGCCACTGGACTCAGACTTTGTTCTGGAGGGGACTGGTATTCCTTCCTGGGCCAGATCTAAACCTACAGGACAGGAGCTTTCTTTGGGCCCGGCTGGCAGCAGCGCACACCCTCGAGGCGAAGGGTGGCCCTCGCTTGAACAGGCCCTGGCGCCACATTTTGCAAAGGTTTTTCAGACACTCGGTTCTATCGACAGTACCTGGTTCTATTACCAGTAGCAGAACGAATGGTGGAATCCACAGTCGTTAGAAGGGGCTATACCAGTTCATGCTACAGTGGACCTTCCCCTTGTGAAATGTGATGTCCCATGACAAAACTAATTTGCAAGCAGAAAGTTGGCACGAGAAGGAGAAAGTGAGTCGAAAAGGGTTTCCGCGCTCCAGTTTCTTTTAACTTGGGGGGAGTCTGAAGAAACACGAGGCAAGGCAGCGTCAGGTGTTCATTTGAGGTCCTGCTGGGACAGAAGAGGGCAACCAAGATGATTAGGGGGTTGGAGCACCTTCCCTAGAAGGAAAGGCTGAAGAGCCTGGGACTTTTCAGCTTAGAAAAGAGACAACTAAGGGGGGACATGATAGAGGTTTATAAAAATTATGCATGAAATGGTGAGAGTCCACAAAGAGAGCTTTTTCTCCCTCTCCCAGAATGCTAGAACGCGAGGGCATCCAAGGAAGCTGATGGCCAGTAGATCCAGGATGGACAACCACTCCACTTTTCAATAATTAGAACAGGTGTATTCACAGTCTAGCTGTATATCTGAAGAAGTGACTCACGGAAGCTCATACCTTGCCACAAATTTTGTTAAGTCTTTTAAGGCGTTACTGGATTCTTACTCTCTTCCAGGACAACAGGAAATACTTCTCTACACAAAGAGTGAATAAAATGTGGAATTCGCTGCCCGAGGCTATAGGGGTGGCTGCAGGACTAGACAGCTTTGAAAGGGGATTAGATAGATTCATGGAGGAGAGATCTATCAGTGGCTGCTAGGCATGATGACTAAAGGGAAGCCCCACATTCAGAGGCAAATCAAGATGTGCAGCCCTGTTAGGCTGTCTGTAGCAGCAGGCAAGCGCAGGAATCCAGGAGCACCTTAAAAACTAACAAAACTTGTGGCAGGGGAGGAGCTCTCGTAAGTCGCTGCTCGCTTCTTCTGATAACAGCTAGAATGTGAGTCCATCTGTCCTATATTTTGGAGTCTGGAGTGATTTCAGATGTGGAATGACATTAGCAGGCAAACGGCAATAGATGCCTGCAGTCAATGCCTGCTGTTGTCATTCACCTGCTATTGTCATTTTCCTGCTAATGTCATTCGGCGTCTGAAATCACTCAGCTCTCCAAAATGTAGGACAGATGGACTCACATTCTAGCTGTATCTGAAGAAGTGAGCAGTGACTTATGAAAGCTTGCCCCCTGCCACAAATTTAGTTCAAAGGCAAGTAAACTTCTGAATCCCAGTGCCAGAAGGAAACATCAGGGGAAGGCCTCGGCCTCTATGCCCAGTTGTCGGCGGCCCTCCAGAGGAACTGGTTGGCCCCTGTGTGAGACAGGAGGCTGGACTAGAGGGACCACTGGTCTGCCCTGCAGGGTTGTTTTTACGTTCTTATAAGGGAAGGCCTCTGTGCCCTGTTGTTGGCTCTCCAGAGGAACTGATTGACTGCTGTGTGAGACAGGAGGCCGGACTAGATGGACCCTCCCCAGTCTGATCCAGCAGAGCTCTTCTTATATTCTTATGCTGGGGCTCAACTTGCACCCAAGGCGTTTGGCCAAGCACAATCCTCACAACCCCCCCCCCCCCCCACACACACACACCACATTGTCTTCCATTGCACCAGCATATTCACCAGTAGATGCCTGTTGTCTTCGGCTCTGGGCAAAACAGTTTCCTACCCTGATTTAGTACATTTGTTTAACCTGAGGTCACTGTTTGAGCACTGCTAGAAGTGTCTGTGGCCACAAAAGCATAAGCTATTGGGGGGGGGGGTAATTTAAATCTAGGTTCTGCCCCTGCTGGATGTCAGTGTGCAATCCCCCCTCCCCAATCTGCAAAATGGAGATTGATAGGCAGGTGCTCCAAATCTTATGCACTCCTGTGCTGATACGGCATCTTGTAGTATCGGTCTGCTTGGCTTGCATTATGTTTAATCTGCAACAGAAAATAAAGCGCCGTTAGAATATTCTTTTTTGTGTGTGGGGGGGATAAACGTGCCCCCCCCCTTACGTCTTTGCCAACTTGGCATTTTCTAAGAAGGATCCCCTTTTATGTATTCTCGGTCGGTTTCCACCACCCGAGTGGCAAAGTGAGTAAGCTCGCACAGTTCTGGATGCCTCAAGGGTTTTTTAAAAGGCTGCTGTGTTAGGTTTTGTAATGCGGCATGCCTGGGCCTGCTGGGGTCAACACAGAAGAAAGCTGTTCGTTTTAATCCTTCCTCCCCCATCCCCCAGTCTCTCTCTTTCTGTCTCCAGAACTGGCGAATTCATACATAATTTGCTTTGTCGCTCCAGTTCTCCCGGGCATACCTACTTGGCAGGGAAAACGCAAAGCCCTTAACTCCAGATCTTATGGAATTCCAGCTGTGCCCCTCCGCCACAAGGGTTCTTTCAGGGGCTGCAGGATGTCACTTCAAAAAGGCCCATTGTGCAAAGAGAAGGGCCAAGATGTGAAGAAGGCGGCAACGGATGTAGCCAGAAAACTGGCAAGAAGCAGGCGGAAAGCTAGGACCTCGGGGGTTGACCGCAGCTAAGTGATCACCTGACCGCTTGGAGAGAGGCGGAGCTCTGGCGCGGTATATAAAGGTTGCTTATGTCTCAGTGGAGAAATAGTTCGGTTCTGCAGGGCTCCTGGCACTTAGGGGCAGAAGCGGTCTCTGTTTCTTCTTCTTGTGGCTTTTTTGGCGGAGGGTATCAAGAGGGTGACAAAGGTGATTAGGGGGATGGACCACTGGGAGGAAATGCTGGAGAGTATAAGTCTTTTCAGTTTAGGAGAGAGACAGCTGGGGGGGGGGCATGATAGTGGTTTATAAAGTTTTGTACAAGGTGGAGAGAGTTGACAAAAAACCCTTTCTCCCTCTCCCCAAACACTAGAACTCGAGGGCATCCAAAGAAGCTGATGAGCAGTAGGTTGAGAACGGACAAAAGGAAATGCTGTTTCAACCGAGAGTGATTAAAATGTGGAATTTGTGTCAAAGGATGTAGTGGTGGCCCCAGGAATGAACAGCTTTAAAAGGAGATTAGATATGATTCGTGGCGGATAAGTCTATCAGTGGCTACTAGCCATGGGTACTCAAGAGAACCTCCATGTTCACAGGCAGTTAACCTCTGAATCCCAGAGCCAGGGGGCAACATTAGGGGAAGGTCTCGGCCTCTATGCCCAGTTGTCGGCCCGCCAGAGGAATTGGTTGGCTGCTGTCTGAGACAGGATGCTGAATTAGATGGACCGCTGGTCTGATCCAACAGGGTTCTTCTTATGTTCTTATGAAAACCCCGGCCTCTCTGCTTTGCCCTTGGCCCTCCAGAGGAACTGGTTGGCCACTTTGTGAGACTGGTTGCTGGACCAGATGGACACCCGGTCTGATCCTGCAGTGCTCTTCTGATGTTCTCATTCTAGGCAAAGAGGAAAACTTGCTTGATCTTGGTGTCTTTTAACAGCCGCTCTTGCATGTTGAAATTGGCCCGCGACCGTCTTTGGGGCACCGAAAGAAAAATGACCTTTTGCTCACGCCTACGCTCCTGTCTGCTGTTAGCCGGGTTACGGTTGCTAGCTGGGAAAGTTAGCTTACCCTTGGTTAGTCGGGAGAAAGCTCAGTAAACCCTCTCAGGGGGGAAGCATTGTGACTCTGCGGAGCTCAAAGCTTCCAAATTTACTGCACCGTAAATAAATTCCCTGCTGGCTCTTTCTTTATCTCTGATCTCCCAATTGTACCCTTGACCTGGTTGGTTCTGATTCCTTTTGCATCCGGACTCATTCCGCCAAAGATAACGGATGTTCCATAATGCTTTAGAGCCGGCTGTCTTATTTATATATAAAAAGTAATATAGATATATGGAGATGGTGAGAATTGCTGATCCTGAGAGCCGTGGTGCATTTCTGTTTTCAGCCGGGCAGTGAGGAGATCTCTGAAGGGGAAAGAGCCGTACAGCAAGGTTGAAAAAAGCTCCCTCTCGGATATAGGATTAAATTGCAGAAAAACAAGTCGAGCCCGTATTTTTAAGCACCTTATGCTTACGGGCTCCACAGGGCATTTGTCTGTTGCATAAAAACAACAGACGGCTTTGCGGCACCTTGAGGAAAACACATTTGTTTGGGTCAGGCATTGGGGGGGGGGGGGGGGGTTCCGATCAGACGTAATTTTAGCGGCACAGAAGCAGCCAGCGGTACGTGTGTGGCTGTGGGAAAGCAGGGGACTGATAGGGGTGCAAGCTCCAGGTTAGGGGGGAAGAAGAAGGAGAAGAAGAAGAGATTGCATTTATACCCTGCCCTTCACTACTCGAAGAAGTCTCAGAGCAGCTTACATTCTCCTTTCCCTTCCCCTCCCCACAACAGACACCCTGTGAGGTAGGTGGGGCTGAGGGAGCTCTCTCGAGGACTGCCCTTGAGAGAACAGTTCCAAGAGAACTTGTGACTGACCCAAGGTGACACCAGCAGCTGCATGTGGAGGAGTGGGGAATCAAACCCGGTTCTCCTAGATTAGAGTCCAGGCTCCTAACCTGGGGAATTTGGGGGGGGGGGTGCCTGAGGAGGGTGATGTTTGGGGAGGGGAGGGACCTCATTGTGGGTATAATGCCATAGAATCCACTTTCCCAAGTGGCCATTTTCTCCAGGTGAATGGATCTCCGTAGCCTGGAGATCAGTTGTAATGGTGGGAAATCTCCCGCTACCACCTGGGGGTTGTCGACTCTATTACTGGAGAAAGGGGAGCTTCCTTCTCCCACCCCAAAACAGTTTCGTAACTGGAAATGTCTTCTCTCGAGTGCTTGCCCCTGAAGGGGGCTTCAAGCAAGTGAGGGGGAGTCGTTTCTGATCGAAAAGATGGCAAAGGGAAGAAGGATTAGTTTTCCCCTTGTCTTAATCCTTACAGACCGTAGAGTTGCCAGCCTCCAGGTGGGGGGCTGGGGAGTCCTGGGATTTCACCAGCTAACAGAGATCAGCTCCCCTGGATAAAATGGCCGCTTTAGAGGGGGGACTCTGTGGCATTGTACCCTGCTGAGGTCCCTCCCCTCTTCAAAACCTGCCCTCCCCAGGCTCCACCCCCCCCAACTTTCCAGGTATTTCCCAAGTGGGAGTTGGCAACCCAACTGTGGGGGGTAGGGGCCTGTGGTTGTTTTTTTCCAGTGAAGTCACACCACTGGGAAGGGGGGGGAGGTCCAAGCTCAGGTCCACAGTATCTGGGGTTGCTGACGAGGCCTGGAGATCTCCCAGAATTACAGCCTATCTCCAGGCAACAGAGTTCAGATCCCCTGGAGAAAATGGCTGACTTGGACTCTGTTATGCCCTGTTTCAGTCCCTCCCCAGACTCTGCCCCCAAATCTCCAGGAATTTCCCCACTTGGATTTGGCAACTCTACCGGCATCACGGGTAACAATCCGTCTCCTTCTAGCCCGAGGACAGGTTTATGGCTCTTGTTTGAGGTCTCTGGATATAATGTTGGATGCTGGGGGTTTGGGCGGGGGGGGGGGGGGGGAGTTTTGCCCCAGGCTCGTTTTCAGTGTCTCGGTGTAATCCCGATAAGTCTCCGGGTGTATTTTGGTGGTTTGATGGAGGTGTCCACATGTGAGCTGCCTCAGACAGGTCTCTTGAGAGGCGGTATGGATACTCTCTAAGTGAGTGTATGAATGCATTCCGTTTCAACAGTCTGATCGAGGTTCTGGTCGTTGTAAGGTCCAAAGGGTAAAGCGGTGTATCCACACGTCCAATAGCCTCCCCTCCCAGTCACAATTTAATTATGCAAATGGGTTTTGTCGGTTTTAACCATGTATTATTTTCTATTTATTGTTTTTTAATTGTTCGTGTCTACTTTATGATGTGCACTGCTCTGAGCCCTTTGGGGGAGGGCAGTTTATAATTTTTAATGATAATGATGATAATAGTAATAATAATGATAGTAATAGTAGTGGAAGCAGTAGTAATAACCACCACTTTTGGCATGCCTGTACATCAAAGGACACAGAAAGCAGAAAAATGTCTTTTACTGAATTAGACCTTCAGTTCAGCAGGGTCAGTATTGTCTACTGCCGGGGTTCCCAAACTTTCTGGGCCCGTGAGCGCCCTTGGAATTCTGGAACGGCATGGCAGGCGCAGGCACAAAATGGCTGCCCCAGGAGACAGAACCAGCCACAAAATGGCTGCCGCACTTACTTTGCGCAGCGGTGGCGGCTGCTGCTGCTCAAGCTACCTGTTTTAAAATCTGCGCAGAGAATCAGAAGCCTTGCTGACCCCTCCCACTTTCTAAAAGTCCTTGGTGGATGCCAGGAAAGGTCTTAGAGCCAGTTTGGTGTAGTAGTTAGGAGCGCGGGCTGTAATCTGGGAGAACCGGGTTTGATCCCCCACTCCTCCCCATGCAGCTACTGGAGTGACCTTGGGTCAGTCACAAGTTGTCTCAGAGCTTTTCTCTCAAGGGCAGTTCTCGAAAGAGCTCTCTCAGCCCCACCTACCTCACAGGGTGAGTCTGTTGCGGGGAGGGGAAGGGAAAGGAGATGGTAAGCCGCTCTGAGGCTCCTTCGGGTAGTGAAGGGTGGGGTATAAATCCAATCTCTTCTTCTTCTTAGTGGGCACCACAGTGGCAGGAGCTCTCTAGGTTCTCAGGGAGAAGTATTCTCCATCACCTACTATCTGATCTGTTAACTGGAGAGGCCGGGGATTGAACCTGGGACCTTCTGCATGCCGAGCAGTTGCTCCACCACTGAGCCACAGCCCCTCCCTCCATCAGAATTTTGATACCCAGAGAGAACAGTCCTGTTTGCAAGTTGCAACGAGCACCTGTACATCCTGCATGTACATCTGACTGTAAGAAAGATCTGACAGGCGTCCGCTTTGCAAATGAGACTGGATAAACGTGTGGTTTCCATCATACATTCTGCTTTGGATGTAACACGAGAACCCCTCGACGCACGTAGAAAGAAAAATCAAATGTTCCCCACACATGGAGTGCACTGGCATTCATTGTCGCTCGTAAACAGGGCTAAATAGAGAGGGTTTTGTAAGGAAGAAAGGGCACGGGGTCTTGAAAGCGGCTGCAGGGGGGGGAACTCCCCCAAATAGCACCCCTCCCTGAGATTGGACTGGGCTTTAGCAGAATCCTGATCCAGCAGCCACTCGGAAATGTGATTGATATTAGTCGATGGGGACGTGACTTGATACAGATGCAAATGTCAAAAGTGTAATGTGGACCGACGGTGGAGCCGCTGCCAGGAGCAACCGGTGCCCATCTCCTGGCTGTTGGAGGTGGCTGGCTGTGCGGTTGCCAAGGCAAAGGGCCTCCTGGAGGGCGTAAAGAGTAGCTCCCGTTTCACTCGGCCGCTGCCGTCCTTGCCTCGACCTTCGGCTCTTCCTGCGGGTTCTGTCTCTCCCAATTGCTCCTGTCTGAGTCCATTTCGGTCCAGGAGACTGGAGTAACCGGACATGGGACTGCGCTAGGGAAGTGTCACCCACAAGCTGTAGATTCTGCCGTGAAATTGGTAGGACAGGCAAGCTGCTGTCTCTCACTGACAGCGAGTAACCTGTAGATCAGAGGTCTCCAGTGTGGAGCCTGTGGGCATCATGGCTCCCACCAAAGGCTTTTAGAAAGTAGGCGGGGCCAGATGAGGTGCTTCTGATTGGCCACTGAAGATCGGATTGGCAGGGCAGATTAAAGTAACATCGTTTCAGTGGTTGCTGCCACGACAGTGTTTGTTTTATTCCCAGTGTATTTTTAATTATACCTCTTCTCCCCTGAACGTGACTTTCTGCTATGCATACAGCTTTGCCTCCTGTGGCAGCCATTTTGTGGCTGGCTGAGCTTCCCGTGGCAGCCATTTTGTGGTTATGCTTGGGTTGCCAGGTCCTTACCAGATGCCGGCAGGGGGCTCTAAGTATCTTCTCCGGGGCATTCCTGCGTGCGCACTGCAATGACGTCACCCGGAAGTGACGTCATCCTGTTGGGGATGTCAGGGGGGTGATGCTCTAGTTTTTGGGCAAACCTCTATGGGATTTTTTTGCCTTCAACACCATAGAGTTTGCCCAAAAACTAGAGCGTCACCCCCTGGCGTCCCCAACGTGATTACATCACTTCCAGGTGATATCATCCCATCGGGGACTGAGGGAGGGGCTTCCCCCGCCAGCCAGCTGGCTGGTGGCAGATTGAAGCCCTGAAAATTGGAGGAAACCCCGCCCGGACTGGGAGTTTGGCAACCCGAGGTTCTGCCCACCCCCCTGTGTCAGAATTGGTCCCATGGGCCCAAAAGGTTGGAGACCCCAACTGTATATGATTATGACCTACTTTACAGGGATAGGGGTTTTTTTTCCCATCGACTGCATTTTATTTGTTTAATCCATTGCATTTTATCCTAGCCGCTCAAGAACCATTACTTTCTGCTCCTTTCTGTTCTCACAACAACCCTGTGAGGGAAGTTAGGCTGAAGACGGGCCAGAGGGTGCCTAGTGAGCTTCATGGTTGAGTGGAGATTTGAACCCAGGGCCCCCGATTCTTAGTCTGACATCCTTATTACCGCTGCCACCCCACACACTATGTTACTCTGGCTATTGTAAGAATGATCGGCAAGGCTGTCTATGTTGACGTTGATGTACGTGTATCGCTGCGTTCATCAAAGGTGGAAGAACCGTCTTGCAGGCCGAAGGTGCGAGGTTCAAATTCTGGCATCTCCAGGTAAAGGGAAGGAGGGCTCAGGGAATGCCTCCAAAAACCCTGGAGAACTGTGGCTGGTCTGAGCAGACTACACATATTACGGCGGCATCTTGTATACGAAGCGTTAAAGCCGTTGTCCGTTCCTCCGGGGTGTGCCTGGCTGAGTGAACTGAGCAATCACCCCCACAGTCTATTTTATCTATACGTTTTAAATCCCAGAGCTGCAGGGACGCATCAGCAGGTGTAGGGAATTGCTTTTCTCTTCTTTGCACCTGCCGATTCTCCCCTTACAGGTTCCGTTTTAGACGATCCCCCACTCCCACCCCCCGCCATCCAAGAAAATACTGTCACAGGGCAGCTATGTTGGTTTGTGGTAGAATAGCTAAATTTGGGTCCAGCAGGGCCTTGGAAACCGACAGACTTCTCAGGGTATGACTCTCGAATGCTCGTACCCTGAAAGTCTTGTTAGTTTACAAGGTTCTGTTAGCTCCCCTATCCGGTTTTCCTTTCACTCTCAGAGGCTGTTGGTGGGGGACAAATTGAAAAACTAAAAAAAGTAAGTTTCAGAGTCATCCTGGTCTGCATGAACCCAGGCTAGCCTCATCTCGTCAGATCTCAGAAGCTAAGTAGGGTCAGTCCTGGTTAGTACTTGGATGGGAGATCACCAAGGAAGTTCAGGGTTGCTACAGAGAGGCAGGCGATGGCAAGCCATCCCTGAATGTCTCTGGCCTTGAAAACCCTATGGGGTTGTCATAACTTAGCTATGACTTCATAAAAAAAATAATAATAAAGTTTAGGGGGTAGCTGTGCTGACCTGCAGTAAAAAATATAGATTTGAGTCCAGGGCCACCTTAGAGATCAACAAGAGTTAGGGGGTATGAGCTCTTGACAGTCAAAGTTTCCCCTCCTCCTCCTCCTCCTCCTCCTCATCGGATTTACACCCCGCCCTCCACTCGGGGTCTTGGGGCAGCTTATAATCTCCTTCCCCTCCCCCTCCCCACAAGAGACACCCTGTGAGGTAGGTGGGGCTGAGAGAGCTCTGAGAGAACTGCTCTTGAGAGAACAGCTCTGAGAGAACTTGTGACTGACCCAAGGTCACCCAGCTGGCTGCATGCGGTGTGGGGAATCAAACCAAGAAGAGGAGGAGGAGGAGTTTGGTTTATACTTCACCCTTCACTCAGAGTCTCAGAGCAGCTTGGTGTGGGGAATCAAACCAAGAAGAAGAAGAGTTGGGTTTCTACCCCGCCCTTCATTCAGAGTCTCAGAGCGGCTCACAATCTTCTTTCCTTCCCCTCCCCACAACAGACACCCTGTGAGGTGGGTGGGGCTGAGAGAGCTCTTTTGAGGACTGCTCTTGAGAGAACAGCTCTGAGAGAACTTGTGACTGACCCAAGGTCACTGAGCTGGCTGCATGTGGAGGAGTGGGGAATCAAACCCGTTTCCCCCAGATTAGAGTCTGCTGCTCTTAACCACTACACCAAACTGAGGCTGCGGTCAGACGGGGCTTTAAATCGGGGGGCCCTCCCGGATTTCAATAGACGGGGTTTTTTATTTCGTGGTGGGATGGTTACACATCCCAACCCGGCGGCGGCAGCTGGGGGGGGCAAGGCGCGGGCGTGCAGGTGGTCCTCGCACGGCTGCCTCCCCTGAACGCAGCCAGACGCTCCCCCCCCTCCGCCTCAGAGAGGCTCTTCCACTTACCTGCTGGCTGGCTGGCTCGCCCTGTGCTCCGTTCCGGGCACCGAGCCCCGCCAGCTGCCACCTGAGGAAGTTGGGAGAAACATGAGGGGGGGGGGTTTGCCAGGTGGTGGCGGCCAGCAGGGCTCAGGCCCAGAGCGGAGCACGGGGCCAGCCAGCCATTCAGCCAGCTAGAAGGTAAGAACCTCTCTGCGCAGCTGAGGTGGGGGCTTCTGGCTGCGTTTTTTTTTCTTCCTTTGCAAAGGGGAAAAAAAACCCTGGGAGGGACGATAGATGGCCCTCTCTTGCAATCATTGTGAGAGAGGGCAGTCCAGATCGGCAGAATCTTGGGTTCAAAGCGTGACTCCTGGGAAAATAGTTGATTTTCCCGGAGTCGGGAAAAGCACTATGAACCTGCGCTGGAGCTTACTTTGGCGTGGGAATGGCTGCGGCCGGTATGAATGGTCCCTTTAAATGCGGGCGGAAACAGCAGTTCCTCCCGCTTTAAAGGGCCGTGTGACTGCGGCCTGACTCTTGAATACCTTTGACTCTCAAACTGGAAATCTTTTTCATCTCTAAGTTGCTAATGGGTTCATACCTCGCTCTAGGAATGTCAGGGTCCGGTAACAGCTTTGACGGGACCCAGCACCCTTTTCCTGAGCACGGTTGCTGCAGTTGAGATAATCTGGGCTGTCAAGCAAAAGAAAACATCTGAAAACGTCTTCTCTTAATTAACGGCTTTAAAATAAACGATGCACCACCTCACTTCAGGCGGTATCTTGTTGGGCTCCTCGGAGAACCCACCCCGCTCCGGCTTGGCGTGGTAACACGCTGAGGGGATCATTTCTTACTTGAATAATCCGCTGAAAATGTATGCCACCGGAATCAATTTATGCAGATTGACATGTGCGTCCGTGGGACAGAGCGGACTTTGTCTTAAAAATACAATGAAAAATCCTGCGCTCAGGTAACCCAGATTCAGGGATGAGGAAAAGCTGACCTGTGCCACCTGTGTCCATTATCAAAATCAAAAGATATTTGCAAAATGCTGCACCGTTGTTATGCAACCGCAACCCTGCTTGGCGACTGCTGGAAATTGTGTTCAGAAAAGCCTTTGTGCCCGACATTTCACCCAGTGTGGCCTGCCTGTGTGCTTGCAAACCCATGTCTGCAGCCTAGAAATTCTCTTTTTTTAAAAAAATAATCGGAAGCTGAGATCCTGCACCCAAGTAGGGATGCCAGCTTCCAGGTGGGACTAGGGCTGCCAAGTCCCCGGGTAGGGCGGGGGAAGCACCGATTTTTAAAACTTTCCCCCGCTTTTTCAGAATTGGCCACCGGGGGAGGCAATGGCTGCCAGCAGGGAAACGTCGGAGCCTGCTCTGGCCTCTTAAAAGGGAAATGTCTGCAGAGAGCCTGCCCTGCAGTAAAAAGCCTCAACAGACATTTCCCCTTTAAGAAAGAGCAAGAGAGTCCCGCCCAGAGAGGCTCTTTCTGCTGAAGGGCCTGCTTTTGCATGTGGCCTGCTGCTGGAGTAAGCTGCTTGGGGTAAGCTGCTGGGGTCTGCCAGCTCTTTTCCTTCTCTCTCTCTCCCCCTCCCCCTTTCTTTCTTTTTTCTGTTTGTCTGTCTGTCTGTCTGTCTCTCTGTCCCCATCCAGCAGAGGTCTATCAGTGGCTATTATAGCCACAAGGTCTAAATGGAGCCCTTTGTCTGGGGCAGTGATGCTCTGCATTCTTGGTGCTTGGGGGGCAACAGTGGGAGGGCTTCTGGAGTTCTGGCCCTGCTGCTGGACCTCCTGAGGGCACCTGGTATTTTTGGCCACTGTTGTGACAGAGTGTTGTACTGGATGGGCTGTTGGCCAGATCCACTGTGGCTTCTCTCCTGTTCTTATGATATGAAAATCATATTTAGCACTTGTGCAGCACTTAGTGCTTCATATTCTGCCGAGATGAGGAAGGATTCAGTAGGGCCGTTGCTCAGTGATAGAGCATCTGCTTGACATGCAGGAGGTATCAGCCTCTTCAGCTAACAAAGGATCAGGTCATAGGTGACATTAAAGATCTCAGCCTGAGACCCTGGAGAGCCACTACCAGTCTGAGTAGTCAATACTGACCTTGATGGACCAATGGCCTGATTCAGTATTAAATAAAATGATTCCATGGCACTGCAGGGTTTTGAGCCAGGCTCTCCCAGATCCCAGCCAAACAAACTGACTGCTACATAACACTGACTCTTGTTCAGCAACAAAAAACAGTGGCATAAAAGTCACAGTCTGGGTAATGCTGCTTGCAAGCCTATAAAGCTCAAGGCAGCAGCAGAAGCTCAGTATTAGGAAACTTCATGAGTTCATGTGTCAGCATGTGGAAGCAACATCACAGGATGTGACATCACAAAATGATGTCACTTCCTTTCTCCTGGCTCCACCCCCAAAGTCTCCTGGCTCCACCCCCAAAGTCCTCAGATATTTCCCAAGTTGGACTTGGCAGCCCTAGGTGGGACCTGGGGATTTCCCCTGAATTACAGCCCATCTCCAGAATGCAGAGACCAGCTCCTCTGGGGGGAAATGGATGCTTTGGAGGGTGGACTCTGTGGCATTATTGTAGCCCACTGAGGTCCCTGTCCTCCCCAAACTCCACCTTCAAATCTCCAGGAATTTCCCAACCTGCATCTGGCACCCCTACCCACCCCAGAGAGCCAGTTTGGGGTAGTGGTTAAGAGCAGCGGACTCTAATCTGGAGAACTGGGTTTGATTCCCCACTCCTCCACATGCAGCCAACTGGGTAACCTTGGGTCAGTCACAGCTCTCTCCGGGCTGTTCTCTCAAGGGCAGTCCTCGAAAGAGCTCTCTGAGCCCCACCTACCTCACAGGGTGTCTGTTGTGGGGAGGGGAAGGGAAAGGAGATTGTCAGCCGCTCGGAGACTCCTTCGGGTAGTGAAGGGCAGGGTATAAATCCAGTCTCTTCTTCTTCATTCCCTGCCCATGGCCGGGGGGAGGGGGGGGGCTGTCTGCCCTGCATTTGGTGAAATTTCTGTATTTCTTTTTGTGTGCGTGAGTGTTGCGTGTGTGCTTGCGAACCTGGAAATCACGGTAACCTCTGGCAACCACTTGTGGGGCTTGGACATTTCAGAGAGGTGGCTTTGATATTACCTGCCTCTCCTTCCCAGCCCTGGTATTCCTTGGAAGTCTCCCATCCAAGTACTTGCCAGGGTTGGCCTGCTTAGTTTCCGAGATCTGATGGGATCGGGCTTGTCCGGGCTATCCAGGTCAGGATGGGGACATTTCTGTCTTTATGCCAGATCACAGTCCACCCACAGCCCCGAGATGCGCATCTAGACGTGAAGGTATTGAATCTGACGCCGGTATGGATGCGCACGGTGTTTTGATGCTGATGAGATTGAGTGCATCTGTCCTTCCTGCTCACCGTCTGTTGCAATGCAACATTTGTGCTTGGATTGGTCCCAACCCATGTCCCCTCTAAGCTGAGTTAGTGTGAGCTAGCTCACAGATTTTCAGCCTCTGGCTCACACATTTTTATCTCAGCTCAAAAAGGATGGTTCCAGAACAAACTAATTTATGCAGCAGCCAAATCGCCTGCTCACAACTTTAATGCCAGTGACTCACAAAGTAGAATTTTTGCTCACAAGACTCCACAGCTTAGAGGGAGCATTGGTCCCAACCCATGTTCCCTCTAAGCTGAGGGGTCTTGTGAGCAAAAGTTCTACTTTGTGAGCTACCGTCATTGAAGTTGCGAGCGAGCGATTTGGCTGCGGCAGAAATGAGTTTGCCCTGGAGGAGCAATCCTCCCTGAGCTAAGACCGAAATGTGCGAGCCGTAGGCTAAAATACTGTGAGCTAGCTCACACTGACTCAGCTTAGAGGGAACACAGGTCCCAACTGCGCGTTTGTAATTTGGCAGAGCGTTGCCTCTGAAAACCCACATTTTAACAAAAGCCACGATTCTCAGCCACGACCACTGGATTAACCAGTGGCGTGCTTTGAAACTGGGCAGTAGAGGACCCCTAAAAAACACACGTCTCCCCACCCCCACCCTCCCTCACTAATCTCACTCTTTGGGTGGTCCTCCCAGTCCTCCCCAAGATGATGGGGAAAGCAATAATGTAAGTTATGTTAATGCTCTGCTTACACATAACTCATCCATCACTGTCTCTCGACAGCCTTTCTATTACATAACATAACTGTGCATTTCCATTAACATCAATCTGCCAAACAGTGTAATGCACAGATGTGTGGAGATTACCTTAAAGGGACATCGCTGCGTCCTTGAGGTCTTCCCATCCCACTTTCCTGCTCAGAGGCAGGCAGTATATCAGACTGGGGGAGCTGGCTTCCCACCTTAAAGGGGGGAGAAAGAGGGAGAGGGGATAGGAGCTGCAAGAAGGCGGGGAAATTCCAAGGGGGAGAAGGTGCGGCTGGTCGGTTGTGTGTATCTTTCTTTTTACGGCCACGGCCTATTATTAGTGAGTCAATCTGCTTGAGCCTATAACCCTGCGGCTGATGAAACGGGGAGGGGGGGGGTACAGTGCACCCCCACATTGTTGCATTCGGCAGCTGGGGCTCTTCTATTCCGACGGTACCGTTTCCCCCTCTCCAAAGGCAAGGGAGGGGGACTGTGGCTCTGTGGTAGGGCCATCTGCCTTGTATACGCAAGGTCTTAGGTTCAATCCCCGGCATCTCCGCTTGAAAGGATGAGATTGCAGGTAGTGCGAAAGACCTCTGCCTGAGACCCCAGAGAGCCACTGGGACTCTTTCTCCATCAGCTATGTTTGTGCTGACTGATTCCTGTTATGGGAAATATTGGAGTATTGTTTGCAGTTGCATAGGAAATTTATGTATAGCACTTCAGATTTTATGTGGTTTTTAAATTGTTTCAAATTTTATGTAAGCCACCCTGAGCCTGCTTTGGTGGGGAAGGCGCGGTAATAATAACAACAACAACAACAACAATATAAAAATAATCTGAGCAGACAAGACTGACCTTGATGGACCAAGGGTCTGAATCAGGAATATTCAGTGTTCAGATTTCTTAGCCAAAGCCCGTTTGTCGAAGACGAGAGAGTATGCGGACACTCGGGGAGTATTTGGGGGAGGGAGTATCTGTTGATTTGCAAATATGTAAACTCAGGCCTGTAGCCAGGATTTTTTGTTCAGAGGCCATTTAAATTTTTAAGGGGGCAGTGAAATTATAGTTAATCAAATGACTCTGAATGCCTGTCTTTAGAGGGGGAGGCTCCAAGCCTGTTTCTAGCCCTTCCTTTCAAGGGACAGGGCAGCGAGTGTGTCAGTTCTTAGGAAAAAACAGCTCAGAGGGCATTTGATTGCCTTCAGAAGGCATTTAAATGCCTTTTGCATTCCCTTCCACAGGGCAAGAAGGCTTAGAAGGGCACTCCAGAGAGTGGTACCTTCAGCACTTCTCCACTCTTCCCCCTTTCTGCTGGCCCAGTCCTGCTGTATACCACCTAGGTCATGGTAAGCCTTTCAAAAGCATTCCCATGAGCCTTTGGGAAACATGCAAATTGGGAGGGAGAAGGAAGCCTTGAGGCCAAGTCAAGCCTCAGCGCTATTTGTGGGGCGGGGCTTTTAATTAAAGGGGCAGGGCCCCGGAATGCCCCACTGTGGTTATGGGCCTGTGTAAACTGAGCACTTGGCAAGCACGGAGGGGGTGCTCCTTCTCCCCCCCCCCCAACTTTGCTTCCCCAGAGAGAAAGGGCATGCGTCAGCGAGACAGACCCCTGCCTCGCCCCTCTGCTTCCACCAGGGCCTCTTCTCGACAAGCTGCAAACTTCAGGCTTCTGTCTTCTCAGCCTTTCTTCCATAGGGAGCTCCAGGTGGCTTACCACGTTAGTCAAATGCATAAAACAGGTTACATTAAAAACACAAAACCAAATGTTGGCAGGTTGTGCCAGCTGGCGAGTTGCCGTCAGCCATCACTGAGCGAGTAAACCGACGTCAAGACTCCAGGAGGTTCCCCTCAGTCATCATGGCTAGTAGCCACTGATAGACCAGTCCTCCATGAATCCGTCTAAATCCCCCTTTAAAGCTGTTTCTTCCTGTGGCCACCACTACATATTCTGGCAGCGAACCCCACCTCTTGATCACTTTCTCCATACTGTCAAGGTCAGTATTGTCTACTCAGACTGGCAGCTGCTCTGCAGGGTCTCAAAAGGAGGTCTTTCCCATCACCTGTGACCTGGCCCTTTTGAATGGGGATGCTGGGACCTTCAGATTCTCTGCCACTCACCCATGACCCCACCTCCTGAATACTGGTCAAACGGCACAAACTTTTGATACCCACAACAGATGATGTGAAACAGAGTTTGTCCTCAAAACGTTATATTTAGAGGGTTGCCACCAAGAGATCTCCCGCTATTACCATTTATCTCCAGACAACCAAGATCAGTTCCCCAGACGAAAATGGCTGCTGTGGAGTGCGGGCTCTACGATATTATACTTTGCAGAGGTCCCTCCCCTCCTCAATCCCTGCCCTCCCCAGGCTTCACCTCCCCAATCCCCAGGTATTTCCCGACCTGTAGCTGGCGACCCACATGAAGCCTTGGCTAAATTAGACTCTTCCACAAAACTGCAGTTTAATCTCCCCCCCCATTTGGGTCCAGTGTCTCATTTCAGTTTGTGACTGGGGGGACTACCGTTGTCCCAATCAGCCTGGGACGAACCCTTCAGGTCTCCAGCCGGCATCCCTGTGAGGACTGAACAAGAAATGGTGCCAGCGATTAGGCCTGGAGGGATTTACTATCCTGTCCCAACAGGAGATCATTACCTGAAAAGACAGTAAGAGGTCCGGCTTGTCCGCAGGGAGAGAAACGGAGAGAAGTGTAATGTATGTAATGGCGACAGCCGCATGGCCACCACCAAGCACATGGCCAGGCTAGGCATGAGCTTCGATCCAGCGAACAATAGCGAGCCAGGATCCTAAGTTTCCCCCGATGAAAAGCTCTGAATATTCAAACGGGCCTATGTGAGTCACTGGCGGGAAGCTAGCCCTATTGCACCATTTGGGCGAGGTCAGGGGTGCGGTTTACCTGTGAATATAAGCAGCCCCCCAACCTCCGTTTGTCATGCTTCATCTGAGCCTGAAATAAACATGCTTGCTGATTTCACCGCTACCGGGCTCCGACTCCAAGAAACCAAGAACGCAGACGGCAAGATCTGGTTTGAATAGGACTGCCTTCCCCGTGGTCTGGCACTGGTTCCACGTAGAAAAAATGTACATGAACGAAGCAGGCCTGAAGCCCTAACGCTGGAAATGTCTAAACTCCGAGCTAGGCCGTGCCAGCGTCCTGGAATAAACCAATGGATGAATCCGTGTCCTTCCGATCAGCCTGTAGTGGAAGGGGCTACATCTTTGCCCTGAGTGTGACTGAACATTCGGGTCGCCAAGTTGGAAAATTCCTGGATATTTGGGGGAGGAGCCGAGGGAGGGCAGGGTTTGGGGGAGGCGGGGTCTCAGTGGGATATAATGCCATAGAGCCCACCCTCCAGAGCAGCCATTTTCTCCAGGGGAATTGATTGAACCAGGGTTGCCAGGCTCCTGGTCCAGGTGTGGGTTCCTCCACTTTTGTGGGCCCCTTTCCTCCACCTGCCAGCTGGCGATAACGTCACTTCTGTGACAGAAGGTCCCAGAACAGAGCCCTCCACCAGCAGCTAATGTCACCTGGAGATCAGTTGTAATTCTGGGAGAGCTCTAAGCCCCACCTGGAGGTTGGCAACCCCTTGGGCTGTATTAAAAGGTGTGGCAGAAACTAGCTACACTCTGAGATGACTTCTGCATCTCTGCACGAATCCTGCTTTAACTGGGCCTCTTTCCACTCGGGGCGTTTCAATAGAAAGGTGGCGATCTGCCCATTTGATGGTTGGCCATTCTTATTCACTTCAGTTTTGAAAGACAGAAATGTTGGCTTTTGGTTGTGTATTTTTAGCTTAATTTGAGAAAACACACGGTGCAATTCTGTCGAGGAGAACAATCTAGGAACTTTATTAATAAAGGAGGAAGCACGGGTACAACAAACAGGCCTTTGGACGTTTGAATATTTACTGGCTATTTTGAAGTTATAATGGGGGACACAGGATTTCATATTTAGTATGACACTTGCACAGAAATTATAATTATTGGTTTTATTAAACTTTGTTATAGCTTTTTGACTGGGCTTAGACTTGAGGGTCTGAAAGTAAAAATGTGCTTCTGATTTTGTCTCGAGGGGGATGAATGTGGGCCTCAGCTATCAGAATTTGGGAGGAAGGTTGGCTTAACTGCTTTGCTTCTTGATGCTGGCTTGTCCTGAAACTGTAATATTGCCATACAGCTGGTTTTTAAAAAATCACAGTCAGGAGATGTGGCTGCGAAATGCTTGCTTCTGCGGCAGTGTTTGGGAACCGCACCGATGAAAGATTTATCCTTTTATCCTGAGTTTTCTGGCTGGGGTGAGGATTTTCAAGCTGGCGGAATTGCCTTGTTTCTTAATTCCCCCCCCCCACACACACACATACATTTCTTGTTGGTGGTAGTGTGTGTGGAAAGAATTTCATTTTATCGACACAATCGCACGCCTAACTCTTCCAAGCTGCAAAGCTTTTGGCGTGGACAAAAATCTTCTTAGTTTTAAGTCAGTAATGTATTCCCCATTGTTGTTCAAATTACAGGATATTACCCCCTAGGGGAAATAATCATGTTGTCGGAAATGCCACAGAAAGGGGTTTGTACGAACCACAGCATGTACCTAAATAAGCCTAACATATACTGAAAGTATGGTTCCGGGGTTGGGGTGGGGCTGATGCTGAATAGAACTTTGAATTTCGGTCTGGTAACAGAACAGCTGTCATAGAAAAAATGGAGATGATGATAGATAGATAGATAGATAGATAGATAGATAGATAGATAGATAGATAGATAGATAGATAGATAGGCAATCTGGTTTGATAAGGGAAAGAAGAAACAATAATTCCAGAGAATCGTGTTGGACTGATTCTACCGTGCTTATGGGTAATTGTTACAGTTCCCACGTTTGGTGTAGTGGTTAGAAGCGCGGACTCTAATCTGGGAGAACCGGGTTTGATTCCCCACTCCTCCACATGCAGCTGCTGGTGTGACCTTGGGTCAATTACAAGTTCTTTCAGAGCTGTTCTTTCAGGGACAGTCCTCAAGAGAGCTCTCTCAGCCCCACCTTACCTCACAGGGTGTCTGTTGTGGAGAGGGGGAGGGAAAGGAGAGTGTTAGCCGCTCTGAGACTCCGGGTAGTGAAGGGCGGAGTATAAATCCAGTCCTTCTCTTCTTCTAATCCTGAGAACTTCTAGTTCTATGAAACATCTACAGACCTCTAAGACTGGAGACCTAAGAAAAGCCCAGCTGGATCAGACCTGGAGTCCATCTAGTTCAGCATCCCATTTCCCAGAGTGGCGGCCTGCCTAAGACCTCCCGGAGGCAGGACAAGAAACCAGGTGCCTTCCTCACCCCTGGTGGTTGCATCTCCTAGCAACTGGTACTCAGGAGGAGGGCGCCTCTGAAAGATGGACAGTCCATTAAGCTATCAATACTAATAGGCACTGTTAGACCAATCCTCCAATGGATTGGTCCAATCCCCTTTTAAAGCCATCTTTGGCCAGCTGCCTTCATGACATCAGGCATTCACTGAGTCCCATAAGTTAATGACATATTCGATGAAGAAGCGCTTTCTTTTGTCTTTCCTGAATATACCGCTAATCAAATTAAAAGAAGAAGAGACTGGATCTATACCCCACCCTTCACTACCCAAAGGGGTCTCAGAGCGGTTTACAATCTCCTTTCCCTTCCCCTCCCCACAACAGGCACCTAGGTGGGGCTGGGAACAGCTCTCTTGAGGACTGCCCTTGAAAGAACAGCTCTGAAAGAACTTGTGACTGACCCAAGGTCACGCCAGCAGCTGCATGTGGAGGAGTGGGGAACCAAACCCGGTTCTCCCAGATTAGAGTCTGCCTTCCTAACCATGACACCAAACTGGATCTCAATTTATTTGGGCAATTTAATCGATTTACTTGGGCAGCTCTGATTTTAAAAGAGAGAGTTCCTTCTGTTCGCTTTCTCCGCATCAGGTGATCACCTTTTCTAGACAGGCTATAGTTACAGGTTCATCCGTTTTTTTCAGAGAGATGTATTTTTTGTTTGCTGCCACTTAACTGATAGGTGGGCTTTTGCAATCTCTTTGAAAACTTGCTCAATCAGACGCAAAGGACGAAAGAAAGGTCCGCACACTGTGGAATTCGGCGCCTCGCTGTTACCACGTCCAACTCTCTGGCTCCGTCTCACCAAGCGGGCTTGGTCGAGTTCCCACGTAGTTCAACGATTGGGAGGTTGACCCAGAACTTTTGAGCTCTCTCTCTGGGTCATTCTTTCCTACTCCGCCATTCACCCCTGATCTCTACCCTCATTTGAGAAACCGAAATCATTTCTTATCCTGGAGACACCCTTGCCGAAGTAGCTCGCCTCCCC
Organism: Lepidodactylus listeri; assembly: GCA_029233225.1. Lineage (NCBI taxonomy): Eukaryota > Metazoa > Chordata > Lepidosauria > Squamata > Gekkonidae > Lepidodactylus > Lepidodactylus listeri. The sequence goes on along the minus strand of JARCFY010000022.1, from coordinate 10,041,002 downwards.
TCTTCCCTTTTGTGTGTTTGTGTGTGTGGTCCTAAAAGCCACACTCCTAACCAGATCTATAATAGCAAGCTCTGTGCATGCGCGCACATACAAAACGCACAATGCGGCTCTATAATTAAATCCCTCCATTTCCCCTCCTGGAGAGCACTTTCCTTTGACACACGCGGCAGAAAAACAGTTGTTATGACATGAAATTCCAGGTTGCCACAAGAAGGACCTTTCTGCGCTGTCCGTAGCTGCCTCTCCTCGTTGTCAAGAGAATAATAATTGAAAGGCAGGAGCAGACATCTCTCGAGCTTTGCCGGGTGCTTGATTAAAGAATGTGTGTAGGGGGGGGGGGGGGGGGGGAGACGCAGACGACAATTGCCAACTGACCAGAGAAAGAAATGGCCTCACAGCTTCTCCTAACTGCTGGGCTAGCAGCCAGAATTTGTGTCTGTGAGATGAAGCCAGAAATGGGGCCTGTTTGGTAGAACAGTTTTTCAATTGAGCTGCAATTTTATTTTATTTGTTTTTTAAAAAAAGCAAAATTTGGCCTCACTCTTTTGCTTTGGGCACAGGCTTAAATGGGGCATGTGTTTTAGGGCGTTCGTTTGTTGATCTCGGACCCTGTGCGTGTGGCTCTTCCATACCCTGGCCGGTTCTATTCCTTGGAAGTGCGCACAGGGTTATACCCTCCTCCGTTTTAACACAAGCTGCGAGGCTGGTTAGGCTGAAAGGGCATCACACACGTCCGTCAGGCAATATGTTTGTCAGCGGCCATTGGCTGACTAATGGAACCTTCCCATTCAGAGGCAGTATATCTGCGAATTTAAGTTCAGTGGCCATACTGAATAACAGAACCCTTTAGTCGGCATGTCCACTGAACTTAAATTCGGAGATATACTGCCTCTGAACATGAAGGTTCCATTTAGATTAGAGTCCACTCTCCTAACCACTACACCAAACTGGCTAGAAGGGTGGACCCTAATCTGGGAGAATCGGGTTTGATTTTCCCACTCCTCTACATGCAGTTGCTGGTGTGACCTTGGTCCCGTCACATGTTCTCTGAGAGCTGTTCTCTCAGGAGCAGTCCTTGAGAGAGCTCCCTCAGCCCCACCTACCTCGCAGGGTGTCTGTTGTAAGGAAGGGAAGAGAAAGGAAATTGTCAGCTGCTCTGAAACTCCTTCAGGTAGTGAAGTGTGGGGTATAAATCCAACCTCCTCCTCCTCCTGCTCTTCTATAAAACACCACTGGGGTCCCTCCCCATCCCAGGCTCCGCCCCCTAAATCTCCAAGTAGTTCCCAACCCAGAGTTGGCAACCCAAACTCCAGTGCTGGCTAACACCTACTCCAGTGGTCCGTGGGCGTTGCCCCCTGCCTCTTTGTCCCAGCGTGTACAAAGCAGTTTGTTCCTTTTATTCAAAGCCATTTTCCCAGTCTGGGCTTTCCGGCAAACCAGGTCAGTTTGTTTTCTCTCTTTAAAATCTAATCTTCTATTTTTCTTGCATTTACCACGAGAGCCGGGCTTAACGGCTCCTGAAATCGCAGCCGTGGAGGTGGAAAGGCGGAAAATGTTCGGAAAGTGCCCCAGACATCAACATGCTGGAATGCGAGTTGACATGCAGAAATAAGCTGCAACTGGTGTGAGATTTATTGATTGCACCTTGTCATGACAGGCTCTGCAGCTAGTAAATTTATATCGCGTGTGTGTATGTGCGCTCGCCTACTCCGGCTGGCAGTTTAGATCTGCATGGAACGTCAGATCCTGCTGAAATTAAATTCAAGGTTCTGTGTCTGTCTGAATGGGCAGGAGTAGTTGTTAAAGGCTTCGGCTGTTACGCATTTTATATAGACATCAGTTGAACACGTGAAGCTGCCTTATACGAAGTCAGATCCATGCTCTATCAAGGTTGGTATCGTCTACTCATACTGGCAGCTGCTGTCCAGGGTCTCAGGTCGAGGTCTTTCCCATCACCTACTAAATGATCCTCTTAACCTGGAGATGCCGGGGATTGAACCTGGGACCTTCTGCATGCCAAGCAGAGGCTCTTCCGTTGAGCCAGGGTCTCAGGCACAGAGGTCTTTCCCATCATCTACTACCTGGTTCTCTTAACCTGGAGATGCTGGGGATTGAACCTGGGACCTTCTGCATGCCCAGCAGAGGCTCTCCCACAGAGCTTGCTATTATAGATCTGGTTAGGAGTGTGGCTTTTAGGACCACACACATACAGACACACAAAAGGGAAGAGGGGAGGCGAGCTACTTCGGCAAGGGTGTCTCCAGGATAAGAAGTGATTTCGGTTTCTCAAATGAAGGTAGAGATCAGGGGTGAATGGCGGAGTAGGAAAGAATGACCCAAAGAGAGAGCTCAAAAGTTCTGGGTCAACCTCCCAACCGTTGAACTACGTGGAAACTCGACCAAGCCCGCTTGGTGAGACGGAGCCAGAGAGTTGGACGTGGTCACAGCGAGGCGCCGAATTCCACAGCGTGCGCACCTTTCTTTTGTCCTTTGCGTCTGATTGAGCAAGTTTTCAAAGAGATTGCAAAAGCCCACCTATCAGTTAAGTGGCAGCAAACAAAAAATACATCTCTCTGAAAAAAACTAACCAACCCGTAACTATAGCCTGTTTAGAAAAGGCGATCACCTGATGCGGAGAAAGCGAAAAGAAGGAACTCTCTCTTTTAAAATTGGAGCTGCCCAAATAAATTGAGATCCAGTTTGGTGTCGTGGTTAGGAAGGCAGACTCAAATGTGGGAGAACCGGGTTTGGTTCCCCACTCCTCCACATGCAGCTGCTGGCGTGACCTTGGGTCAGTCACAGTTCTCTCAGAGCCGCTGTTCTCTCAAGAGAGCAGAGCGGCCTACAACCGCCTTCCCTTCCTCTCGCCACAACAGACACCCCGTGAGGTAGGTGGGGCTGAGCTCTGAGAGAGCTCTGAGAGAGCTGTGACTGATCCAAGGTCACCCAGGTGGCTTCGTGTGGAGGAGTGGGGAATCGAACCTGGTTCTACAGATTCGATTAGAGTCCACCAATTTTAAACACTGCACCAAACTGGCTTTTCACGTGTTGATGTGTACTCACTCCACATTCACCCTTCTCATCCACCAAACAAGCCACACTTATTCCGATCCTTTGCATGAGACCTGCATCTTAGAGCAGAAGGGAGGGGCTGTGGCTCAAGGCCAGAGCATCTACATGGCATGCGGAAGGTCCCAAGTTCAATCCCCGGCATCTCCAGTTAAAGAAGAGCAGGCAGTCAGTGATGAGGAAGACCTCAGCCTGAGACCCTAGAGAACGGCTGCCGGTCTGAGCAGACAAATATGCCTTTGATAGACTGAGGGTCTGCTCAGTATAAGGCAGCTTCACGTGTTTGGCTGTTCACAGCTTACGCACTTCTCCGACAGCAGCGGCTTCAAGGCAGGAATCAGTTGCCAGCCACAAGCCCCACTGGGGAAGAGCAGCCTCACCTTTCCCGAAACATGGGGCAGGAGACACATTGGGGGTCAGTGCTCAGAAGAGCCACAGGTAGCAGGTCGAAAAGCCACAGGCTCTTACCCCTATGAAGCAGGGGGCTCAGCAGGGGCTAGCTCAGTTCTCAGGGGTTCCCACTGAGATCTCTGGAGTTCCAGTCAGTGGGGTTACAAAACAAGACAAGAAGCCCTATTTTATCCCTGTTTGACCAGTACCCTCAACTGGAATACTATACATGACAGTTTGGTGTAGTAGTTAGGAGCGCTGATGCCTGGGAGAACCGGGTTTGATCCCCCATGCCTCCGCATGCGGCCGGCTGGGTGACCTTGGGTCAGTCACCAGTTCTCTCAGAACTGTTCTCTCAAGAGCAGCTCTCAAAAGAGCTCTCTCAGCCCCACCTGCCTCACAGGGGACATGTCTGTTGTGGGGAGAGGAAGGGAAGGAGATTGTAAGCCGCTCTGAGACAGTGTTCCCTCTAAGCCGTGGAGTCTTGTGAGCAAGAATTCTACTTTGCGAGCTACCGGCATTACAGCTGTGAGCGAGCAATTTGGCTGCTGCATAAATTAGTTTGCCCTGGAGCCATCCTTCCTGAGCGGAGACAAAAATGTGTGAGCCGGGAGCTAAAAAACGGTGAGCTGGCTCACACTAACTCAGCTTAGAGGGAACACTGCTCTGAGATTGCTTTGGGCAGGATATAAATCCAATCTCCTCCTCCTCCTCTTCCTCGTCCTCCTCTTCCAGTGTAAAAGGATTGCAATTTTCTTCCCCAGAGCTAAGTTAATAGCTGGGCTTGAGGTCAGGATTTCCAGGAGAACAGGGTCTTCCTGTGCCCCCTGCCATGGCGCACTGCCTTCCCTAAGACGATCCCCGCAATGGACTCGGCAATTTACGTATGCATCAGGCCTAAAAAATGCAAACGTCGCCTCCGAGTGCGATTCCCGCTCTAAAATCACTTCTAACGGCCTTTCAGATTTGCTCTTATTTGCTGGGGCTTGTAACAGCTAAATTCCCTAAAGAGTACAACGCCCGGTAGAGAATTACTTGTCAGGATCCATATTGGTTTTTCCCTTTGAACCGCCGAGTATTTCAGCGCCGCCGTCAAACGATTCCGCTGCTCCCCCCCCCCAATAATATCAGCATATAAATGGCACCTCCATTAATAGTCTACTTATTCCGTCTGAATTGTTCATTCCGCATAGCAATACAATGATCCAGGGGAAAGGGCTGGCTTCCCAGTGAGGAAAAACCAAGACATTTGGAGCTTTTGGGGGGGGGGGTTCCCCCTCGAGAGGGGGATGTATAAATGGGAGGAGAGGCAGAATTCAGATTTATAAAACCATCAGAAGTACGGAAAGAAGTACATTTCTGCTCCTCTCTTATAAGACTAGGACTTTTGCCTGGTACTTCCTATGCAGAGTTACTCTAATCATAACCCACTGGAAACTGACAGCCTTAGACTGGACTAACTCTGCACAGGATCATACTGCTGGTTACTAACAAAGGCTGAGGACAGACTGCCGCGGAACGGCACCTGGGCCAAAAGTCCCCGGGGGAAACCGGCCCAGGGCTGGCTGTTCACACTGGCCAGACTCCTGCGGGAGCATTTCAGGGAGGAGGCGCAATGACGCGTCCACACTGCTGCAGAGCAGCCCCTGGCGGGCCGGCCTCCGCAGCTCGTGGCGGGGCCGTTTTGGCAGCAGGTGCATAGGCGCCTATGCGCATAGGCGCATGGGGGCAGCAGCAATTCAGCCATGATCCAGTGGCACACAGAGCGCATATACGCATCTCTCCGTGGCGGCGCGTTCACACTGCTGCCTCCGCTTGAATCCCGCCTCTTTCCATCCACACAGCCGGGATCCGAGCGGAGGAAGCCCCCTGGACACCACTTTCTGCCAGTGTCCGTCTGAGGCGGCATGGAAGTGCTTCAGAGACAGGTGAGTACGGAAGAGAGATGGAGGACAGCTACGGCTGTCTGAACTGCCTCCCTTCCCCCGCTTCTGAAGTGGAGCCCTCCTGGGCCACATTGCCAGTCTGTCCTCAGCCAAAGATGAAGAAGAAGAGAAGAAGAAGAAATTGGATTTAAACCCTGCCCTTCACTCAGAGTCTCGGAGCGGCTTACAAAGTCCTTTCCCTTCCCCTCCCCACAACAGACACCCTGTGAGGTAGGTGGGGCCGAGAGAGCTCTTTCCAGATTTCCAGACTGACCTAGATTTGAGTCCAGTAGCGCCTTAGACCAACAAGATTTCCAGGGTATACATTTTTGAGAGTCAAAACTCCCTGTTCAAATGCTTTAAAAAAAATTTTTTTTTTAATTTCAAAATTTTCCAACAAACAAATTAAAAACAAGGCAATAAAGCCACTGAGGGGACATAGAGATCAATTCAGAACCATCCTAACAAATACAAGGTGATTCAGGAGCCGTGGTGGATAACGATGTGAAAGAGAGGTTCAAAAGTGCAGCGTTTTTAAAAAAAGCTCTTTCCAAGTGAAGAGAGAACAGAATTCTGACTAGACAGGTTCAAACATTTAACAGTCACAGCTTTACAGGGTGACCCTGCCAATAGCATACATTTTTGGCCACACATAGCAACGTTTTCATAGCATGTGACGGGGAAGTCGAAAATAAATTAGGTCATGATAAAACATTTTTTTAAGACTATTATTGCTATCTCCCACCCACTGTTAACCGGCCATATTTATCTACATCAGCGGGCCAGTTTCTCCCTATGGCAAGCTGTGATTATTGATTTTACATGTCTATAATGTGTTTTGAATTTCATTGTATTTATTGAAACGTTGTGACCCGCCCTGAGCCCGTCAACGGGATGGGCGGGATGTAAATGCGGAAAATAAAGAAATAAATATTAGTTAGATATGAGACTATTGAGAACCAAAGATCGATACATTTTTCCTGGCCACGTTCCGTTTGAGCGCTAGAACTAAATGCAAAAAGTTTACCCAGCAGAAAATAATCCCGTAGCCGAGTTCTCCAGGCTTGTAGGGAAGGCACCGAGTTGTTTTCCCGGTGTGCAGCAAACACCAATCTGGCTGTTGCTAATAATAATGATGCAATTCTTTCTCCATTTGCTTCCTGTTCAAATGCTTTTGACTCTCTGAAGCTTACACCCTGAAAATCTTGTTGGCCTCTAAGGTCCTACCGGATTCGGATCTGGCTCTTCTAATATAGACCAACAGGGCTACGTGAAACTAACTTCAGCTGAGTGCAATGTAGGGACTTCTTGGCACAACACGTGGCTGTCTCAAGGAATTCACTGCCATGCAATCTGGTGATGGCACTTGTTAGATGCCCATGATGAAACAGGGGATCCATCACGGATGCTCTTGGCTGATCCTGCGTTGAGCAGGGAGTTGGACTAGATGGCCCGTGTGGCCCCTTCCAACTCTGTGATTCTATGATTCTATATTCTTCTAAGTCCATTGAAGTCCATGGACTTAAAAAGGTATAACTATTTAGGATTGCATTGTTGAATATGCTGGGTATTTGCTTGTGTGTGTGTGTGTGTGTGTTGGCCACTTCATTTGATGTGTCAATTTTAATGTCTGTTCTTATTTATTTTATGGGTGCCTCTATAGTCATGCCGGCCACATGACCACAGAGAAGTCTTCGGACAGCGCTGGCTCTTCGGCTTGGAAACAGAGGTGAGCGCTGGCCCCTCAAGTCGGATTTGACTGGCTTTCAAGCAAGGGGAACCTTTCAGGCAAGGGAAATCAAGCAAGGGCTGCCTTTTTATCATCACATCGGATGTGTTCCGCAAAGCCACTGGGAGCACCCAAACTGGGGAATACGCAGGACATAAACATTTAAATATGACACCTCTCTGGGAACTTGGAATAGCTAGATTATTATTTTTCTTTTGTTTAGGAGCCCAGTATTCCCTGTTATCAAGGTTAAGTATATCCTCCCTTTCTACCCACCAAGATTCACGTTTTCACGGTTGCTGCGAATCTGGAAATAATATGGCGCGGGGGGTGGGGGCGGAAGAGCCACGGTTCGTCTTCTAAACAGATACTTTAAGAGGCACTGGGAAAAGGAGTCGCCCTTCCACCAGACACCGAGAGGTTACCAAAAACAGACAGTTCATTCCCAGGCCAAACAGCTGTTGTTTTGCAGCGAATTCCACCAGGCTATTTATTTTGAAAATATGCTCTCTTTCATTTTCTTTTCTTTTTTTTCTGGTTCCAAATGCATATTCTGGAATTTCACCTTGAGCCAAAAACAAAACAAAACCCCACCATGTCTTTATTGTTCAGGGTATTGAGAACGCCTCTGTTTCAAGGACCAGTATTGCAAATCTGGATTTTCCAGTTCTGGGGGTGGGGGGTGGGGGTTGGCGGTGAAGAATTTCTGCTGGTTTTAAAAGAGCAGCCAATCGACAGAGGGGAATGTTAAAAAGGGCATAGCAAAGGCACAGAGCCGCACTGGTAACTTTTCAACTTTTCTTCCCTGCTGGCTCCCGCTGCGTTAATACTCTGTGATCTTCCAAACGCAGCTCTGGAAGATCACCTTCGAATGCCCCCGTCAGGGTATCACCTTAAAATGGCAAAGGCAGTAGTGAATATTTTCCACGCATGGGGTGAAGGAGGGAGGGGAGAATAATTTTCTCCCCCCCAAACCCGTAGTCAGATACCTGCAGCTGTTGTGGGCTTTGGAGACGGAAAAAGGAAAAGTCTTGGAGCTAGCCTTCAGAGACCACTCTGGCATTCAAAGGTGGCGCAAGCGGAGAATCCCGCTCTTGACTTTTAAATGGCAGGCAGTTTGGGAAAGCAAATTTCCTCTATGTCTCCTCAGTGGTGCAAAACTCACATTGGGAGGAGGAGTTCCTCCTCTAATTTTCTGTGAAATTTTGAAAAGTATTTCCAAATCCAGTGTAGAATCCTGATGTTGAGGAGGATGGAAATTTGTTTCTCTGTTCGACGAAAAACTGCTCCCCGTCGAGATGGATGAACAAATTCTCATTTTGTCATATCTGCCCCTTTTAATTTTGAAAATGTTTGCTCTCTAGGGAAAAGGGGGGGGTGTCCCTAACAGCTGCATAGGTTTCTAAGCTGCTCCAGTGTTTCCTCAGGGAACCGTAGGGCTGCAAACTCTGGGTTGGATAAAGATGGGTAGCCGTGTTGGTCTGTCTGTAGCAGTAGAAAAGACCAAGAGTCCAGGAGCACCTTAAAGATTAACAAAATTGGTGGCAGGGGAGGAGCTTTCGTGAGTCACTGCTCACTTCTTCAGCAGCAGAAAAGACCAAGAGTCCAGTAGAACCTTAAAGACTGACAACATTGGTGGCAGGGTAGGAGCTTTTGTGAGTCACTGTTCAAGAAGTGGTAGGGTGTAAAACTGCAATGAGTCACTCCTCGAGAAGTGAGCAGTGACTCACGAAAGCTCATCCCCTGCCACAAATGCGGTTAGTCTTTAAGGCGCTACTGCTTTGCTTAGAGTCCAATCATTGGTCTGTCAGAGCCAGTTTGGCATCGTGGTGAAGAGTGGCAGACTGATCTGGAGAACTGGGTTCGATTCCCCACTCCTCCACTCAAAGCCAGCTGGGTGATCTTGGGTCAGTCACAGTTCTCTCAGGCCCCCCACCCCCCACCCCAACTTAGCTCACACAAAAAGAGCTAGAGTTTCTGGCTGCTGGACAATCTCTGGATCTCCCTGGCTATTCTACACCCTCTGCCATTAACGGCCTGTCAAGTTTAGTACTATCTGGACTTTTGTCGGAAGCATGGCCCAGCCCAGGTGGGGCTCGGAGTTCTCCTGGGTTACATCTGACCTTCAAACTACAGAAGTCAGTTCCTGCTGAAGGACGTGGCACCTTCAGAGGGCAGACTTCGTGGCCTATTGTAGAGTCGAGTACAAACAGAAGTCTTAGAGTGATCTCACATCCCCCCTGAACTCTCTCCCGTACCCAAACTCTGCGTGCCCCAGGGCACCGCCCCCAAATCTCCAGGAATTCCCCAAACCAGAGTTGGCAACCTTAGTCCAGCCATGGAGGGCAGCAAGCATGGCGGGAGGGGGTGGGCTTCGACTCCGGAAGTCTTATCTCCCCTTGTGCAACGGCCCAGCTCTCTGTACTTTAAGACTAGAATGTAACTCCCTCTCAGCTTTGTGAAAGAAACTCTGTGCGACCCTCAGTAAGGTCTGAAGGGGCGATGCTTGGGTCCCTGTCCTCTCCTGATCCTCCAGTGGCTGCTGCAGAAAACCTTTCTGTTTGAATGAGGACGACCGATAACAGGCCCTGTCTCACAGTGACCCTGCCCACTTTCTGAAAAACCCAGGGGGTGCCTTGTGGAAGTAGTCGTGGGCACCCCGTTGGAGGACCCTGTGCTAATTAGAGGCTGCACTTCCAGAAAAGAAAAAGTACTGGCATGTTTTGGTAGGATTTATTCAGGAATCTCTTATCTTCGGTAAGGTCTGTGGGTTTTTAAGGGCCTGCCCATTCCCCAGAAGAAACATCACGGCCAGCGGGGTCACTAAATTCTCTCAGAATTCTTCACGGCCGAAGTGTCCCATGATTCCTTGCGCCCATAAAGAAGTGTTGTGAAATGTCTTCTTAGAGAAGAACTGCGTCTCGTAGAGGTAAAGAAAATTTAGAATGACGTGCCAGCTTGGTATAGTGGTTAAGTGCGTGGACTTTAATCTGGGAGAACCGGGTTTGGTCCCCCACTCCTCCACTTGCAGCTGCTGGATGACCTTGGGCAAGCCATGGCTCTGTCAGAGCTGTTCTTGAAAGAGCAGTCCTCAAAAGAGCTCTCTCAGCCCCACCTAACTCATAGGGTGTCTGTTGTGGGAAGAGGAAGGGAAATGAGTTTTTAAGCCACTCTGAGACTCCGAGTGAAGGGCGGGGTATAAATCCAATCTCCTCCTCCTCCTCCCCCTCCTCCTTGTCCTCTTCTTCTTCATAATTTGGATGGTGGGGTTGCGATGCAGGTGAGGAAGGTGTGGTGAGGAGAATATCTTATAGGGAAAATGCTGCATTAGCTGCCACCTAAATGAGAGCCAGTTTGGTGTAGTGGTCAGGAGCACGGACTCTAATCTGGGAGAACCAGGTCTGATTTCCCCACTCCTCCACATGCAGCTGCCGGTATGACCTTGGGTCACTCACAAGTTCTCTCAGAGCTGTTTTCTCATGAGCAGTTCTCAAAAGCTCGCTCAGCCCCACCTACCTCACAGGGTGTCTGTTGTGGGGAGGGGAGGGGAAAGGAGATTGTAAGCCGCTTTGAGACTCCTTCTGGTAGCGAAGGGCAGGGTATAAATCCAATCTCTTCTTCTAAATAACAGAGTTAAATTGGAAATGCCAAGGCGACTGCTTTCCAACCGAGATCCCTTTGACAGCCACTTTTTTTGTTGTGTAGGAGGTGCCTGCTCCCTCTTTCTTCTGCCTGACCAAAATGAAGCAAGCACAGAACAGTGACTTAAGCAGAGAAGCAGCAGAAAGCTGCCTTGGTAGGTGTTTTGGGCTCACAAGAGCTGCATTTTTATTCAATTAATCTCCCCTCCCCCCCCCCCTTCCTGCAAGCACACAGATTGGTAATGACCAGTTTAGGAGACGAAGCATCAACAATTGGGCACGCTAATCAAATTCTAATTAATGAGCAACCGATGTTTTTTGTGGGTGTTTTTTTTTTAAAGCCACGATTGGGTTTTATTTATTTATTTGCCCAAGGATTACGATCTCTGACACAGCAACCTTTGAGAAAAACACAACCCTCGGCACAATTTATGTTCTCCCTTTGCAAACACAGGGGACAAAGGACACTTTGATTGGTGACTTCACGGCTGACCTTTTCCCTCATTGGAGATCAGGCAAAGAGGTTCTTCTCTTCCCTTCTGTGTTTATCAACAGGTAAGATCCCCCCCCCCCCATTTTAATTATTTTTTTAAATCCCTGTGGCCTGGATAGATCTAATCAAGAGTCCAGAAAACAGGGAACACTTCTGCGAGAGAACTCTGGGCGGGGGCCTCGGATATGCAGAAGACGGAAAAATCACAATGAATCTGGATTATTTTTTTAAAAAATTCCCAAATTATGCGAGAAGAGCTATAATCTGAAACCTGGGAGGAACAGTATTCCTCGCTATGAAAAACAAATCAAAATGTCATGAACTTTCTTCTGTTTCTGCCCCACCAAACACTCCTGCCAGTTTGTCAATCCTGCCCCTCCCCCCAAAAAAATTAGGGGCCTCAAACATTTCGGTACATGTAAAGACTGGGTGAGCTGCTGCCTCTGGCCCCAGCTCCTGCCAGCCTAGCAGTTCAAGAGGTAACAGCGTTCCGTGTGCTTCGGTGTTTAGTCATGCCGGCCACATGACCATGGAAAAGTCTTCAGACAGCACTGGCTCTTCAGCTTGGATGCGGAGATGAGCACCGCCCCCTAGAATCGGATTCAACCAGCTTTCAAGCAAGGGAAACCTTTACCTTGAGGACTGGGTGGAGAACAAGGTCTAGCTGATTCTTGCAACTCTTGGGGTTTCTGGCACTTGGGGGGTGCAGAGTACAGTGCTAAAGGTATTGACTAGGCCCATAGCCAGGATTTGGGGGCTTGTGGGGCTCATTTTTTTCTGGTGGGGCTGAAGTTCTCAGCGCAGAAAGAAAAGCCATTTAGCCGACAGAAAGCTGTTCCCAGGACAGATCTCCAAATTGCAAGCTGTCAGCCACTTTTGATGACAGTTCTCAGCTGCTGCAAGTTAATCACTTCTGCCAGCCTAAGCAACCATTCTGAGAACAAGACGGCAGGTGGGGGTGATGACTTCTTCTATAGTCAAGAAAGCTAACACTTAGGCAGAAAAAGTCTCTTAAAGGAGACCAGTTTCTTGACACAGAATTCGAAGGGATGCTAGAGGTCACCTACTCCAACCCCCTTGGCACAGTGCGGGAATTAGTCAGCTACAGCAACCCACTCTGCTTAAAGGAGTGCACACCTTTTAAACGTGTTTAAACATGACTGAAAAAAGCATTTACAGGAGAAATACTTGTGGGGCTGTGCCTTTAATAAAGGGGGCGGAGCTCCCAAAAGCCCTGCTGTGGCTACAGGCCTGCTATTGACGCACCTAAAGTGTGTCTGGAGAAGCTGAAATTGTTCAGCATTTTGTATTCTATGGCTCCATCATCAACCAAAAGGGAGCCCTGGCTCAATGGAAGAGCCCCTGCTTGGCATGCAGAAAGTCACAGGTTCAATCCCCAGCAACTCCAGGTTAAAAGAACCAGGAAGTAGGTGATGGGAGAGACCTCTGTGCCTGAGACCCTGGCTCAGCAGAAGAGCCTCTGCTTGGAATGCAGAAGGTCCCAGGTTCAATCCCCAGCATCTCCAGGTTAAGAGAACCAGGAAGTAGGTGATGGGAGAGACCTCTGTGTCTGAGACTCCAGCTCAGCAGAAGAGCCTCTGCTTGGCATGCAGAAGGTCTCCAACATCTGCAGGTAAAAGGGCCAGGTAGGAGGTGATGTGAAAGACCTTTCCCTTAGACTTTGGATAGCGTCTGCCACTCTGAGTAAACAATATTGACCTTCTTGGTCCAAGGGTCTGATTCAGCTTTGTGTGTTCATTTGAGCAAAGATGGCTTTAAAGAGGTTAGATAGATCCCTGGAAGAAGAGAGGCACAATAACATCCATGGCTCCTAGCAGTAAGCCTCTGAAAACTTGCGCTAGGAGGCAATATTGGGGCGAGGACTTGGACTTCCTTCCCTTTTTAAAATAATAATAATGATGATGATGATGATGATAACTTCCCTCCTCCAAAGGGCTCAGGATGGTGTAGAACACTGAGTAAACATACAATAATTAAAAAACATAAATAGTTAATTACAATAAAATCAATGAGATAAATGTATACCAGTTCATCGATGGCGTGCTCTTCTTCTTGTCCCTCCTTAGGGTGAGTCGCAGGCCAGATACGGCAAAAGGCCATCGCTGTCCTCAACTGGAGGCTGGCAGAACATCTCTGTCTTGTGTGCCCTGCATAACGTTGGCCCTCCAGACCAACTGGTTGGCTGGTGTGTGAGACAGGATGCTGGACTGGATGGACCCTCACTGGGCTGATCCAGCAGGGCTCTTCTTAGGTTCTTATGAAGGCCTCAGCCTCTATGCCCTGTTGTTGGCCGTCCAGAGGAACTGGTTGCCCGCTGTGTGAGAAGACAGGATGCTGGACTGGATCGATAGTTGGTCTGACCCAGCGGGGCTCTTCTGGTGTTCTTATCAGGGGAAGGCCTTGGCCTCCAGGCCCTGTTGTTGGCCCTCCAGAGGAGCTGGCTGGCCACTGTGTGAGGTGGGATGCTGGACTAGATGGACCACTGGTCTGACCCAGCGGGGCTCTTCTGATGTTCTTATCAGGGGAAGGCCTTGGCCTCCAGGCCCTGTTGTTCACCCTCCAGATCATCTGGTTGGCTGCTGTGTGAAAAAGGATGCTGGACTAGATGACCACTGGTCCTTTTCTTATGCTAGATAGGACAGGATTCAAAGGTCTGTGATGCCGGGGGGGGTTAGACCTCTTTGGATAGCAGCCCTTATCCACGATCTCCATGGAAATTGTGGGGATTTTCAGAATAGACTTCAGATATTGCCTCTGTGTGTTATGTTCAAAGGCAAAGAGTTAAAAAAAATATAAGCCGTTGGGCTAGCACAAGCTCCTTACAAATAGGCGGGTCTGTTAAAAGGGGAATCCAGGTTCTGCCGAACTGAAACGGACATGCAGTCTTCCGTGTTCCCTTCAGAGCAGACTGATAAGATATTCAAAACACATCTAAATTGAATATTTGTATGTGAGTCTGTAGCTGTTCTTTGGGCATCCCTTTTCTATATCGTTCAGGGACACAAACTCTCCGAGTGCTCCCTGGCCCTAAAGAGGGCAGACTGGCCATCACCAGGGCTAGGGCCTTCTTCGTGGCAGCTCCACACTGGTGGGACGCGCTCCCCGAGGACACCAGGGCCCTGTGGAACCTGCTTCATTTCCGCAGGGCCTGCAAGACGGAGCTCTTCCACCAGGCATCTGACCACATTTAATATCTTGATATAACATCGGAGCCTCCCCGGGATCTTTCCCATCAGCTATGTCTGTATTAACTGATTCCTGTCATGATAATATTGGGTTATGATTCACCATTACATAGGAATTTATGTTTAGCACCTTAGATTTCATGTGGTTTTAAATTGTTTTTTAAAATTTATGTAAGCCGCCCTGAGCCTGCCCTGGCAGGGAGGGTGAGGTATAAATCCAATAAATAAATAAATAAATAAATCAGGCAATAGCAAAGGACTCTGAAAAGTTTTCTCCAAACCTACAGGCTGTTCCCTCCAAAGAATCCCACCCTTTCACAAGCCAGCGCTTAAGCTGACATTGCAGCCACAATCTAAAACAATGTTTGTACCCCGAACTGGGGAACTCAGCGTCTAGAGGGAATTTTAAAGATAACACAAGCCTTTCTTTCCCCATCTCTCCCGTTTCATCTTGTCCCATTATTGATCAATTCTGGCTTCAAAGGTCAAAACAGAAAGGTTAACTAATTGCAGATCATTACGAAGTCAGCCGAGTCTTTTAAAAGATTATTTTCTTTTTTCCACACATGTAGGTGTATGTTTACTAAGTGTATATATAGATATATTTTTAAAACCAGTACACTTGTCTAATTTACTCTGCTGGCTGACTGCCAGACTCCCAGGCGCACGAACAGATTAAAACTGTGCACCTCCCTAGTGTAACTGGTGCTCCGATTAGGAATCCGGGCCCAGGTTTTATGATGTGATCTTTAAGATACAAGAGACAAGTACTATGCCATTCAGTTGTGGATAACCTACTTGCTTGCCACTCTTTCTACTTCTGGTTATTAAGGGTGCTTTCACACATGCTAAATAATGGAGTTTCAGTCTACTTCAGCGACGGTATGTAAGTGGATTTTGCCGTTTCACATAGTAAAACCCAGTGGCAAAGGTGGACTGAAAGTGGATTAAAAGTGTGAGTGAATTTTGCCTTTTCCAGCACCATAGCTTAAACAAGTCAATTTTCCTCTTGTCTTGCTTCCTCATGGTCCAACTTTTGTTTTAGATGTCATTCTTACATGCTTAGGCCTCACACACCAGGCCTCACACACCAGTTCCAGAAGGTGTATTTTTAGGTATCGAGGCACAAGGTTCTGTAAGTGGGAGGAAAACTTTACTGTTTTGGGGATCCAGCCTCCTGTATAGCCTCCAAATCTCCTGACTACAAGAAGAAAAAACTAAGATCAGAAGATTTTGAACACTGCTACTTCAGAACACGGCACTCAAAATGCACGCTTAAGCGGCGGAGGGACTTCTGCTGCGCCCAGAATTTGCCGCTGGCTGTGTGTGTATGAGTGCCTTCTTGGAGACCGTGCTGTCCTTTGCTGTAGCACTCATTCACAAGTGGATTGTTTTGTGGTGCTTGGGGGGGGGGCCACAGTGGGGGGGCTTCTGGAGTTCTGGCCCTGCTGGTGGACCTCCTGCTGGGACCTAGGTTTTGGCCACTGTGTGACACAGAGTGTTGGACTGGATGGGCCATTGGCCTGATCCAACATGGCTTCTCTTGTGTTCTTATGTCTGGGGCAATGATGCTCTGTATTCTTAGGAACCTGGGTTTTGGCCACTGTGTGACACAGAGTGGATGGGCCATTGGCCTGATCCAACATGGCTTCTCTTGTGTTCTTATGTCTGGGGCAGTGATGCGCTGGATTCTTGGTGCTTGGGGAGCAACAGTGGGAGGGCTTCTGGAGTTCTGGCCCTGCTAGTGGACCTCCCGATGGCTCCTGGGTTTTGGCCACTGTGTGACAGGCAGAGGTCTTTCATATCCCCTGTTACCACCCCATTTAACTGGAGATGCTGGGGATTGAACCCGGGACCTTCCGCGTACAAAAACAGGTGCTCTACCACTGAGCCACGGTCCCAGTACAAAGCAAGTGTGGAATGGATTGTTGGGCTGTGGGAGCAGAGTTGAACTGCACCATCACCTACCTGAATCAGCCTGGTTAGGGGGCAGGTGGGTAGGGATTTCAGATCCTGGCCAAGACCCTTTTGTTTACGATTGAAGAATACAAGTTTTGTTTGTACCCAAGCCGCTGTGTGTGTCTGGGGGTGCCTGTGTGTTGATGCAGAGATTGCTGTTGGCCCCGTGAGAGCTTGGATTCTCTGCAGCAGGGCTGTCCAAATCACCTCTATTCATACCCTTCCCAAATGGCTCTTTTTGCTTCCTTTTCCAAGGCAACGTCAACTTTTACACCTCAGTTTCAACTTTGCTTCCTTTTTCAAGGCAATTGGTCGGGCATCAAAAGATGAAGAGGGCTTTGGGAGAAGGGCCACCATTCGAGGGTGCACATTTGGGGAAGCTGCCTAATTAATTCCCAGTGAGACAACTACCCGGCTTTTTAATAGGTTCTGCTCTTCAGATGTGAATCTTGTGGACAGCTAGCGTGGATTTCTTTGCTACCAGTCATCCCTTGTTGCCCCCCCCTTTCCTCTCCTCAATTTGTTGGTCCCCCCCCCCCCCACAATAGAAGCAGAAGAAGACTGGATTTATACCCCACCCCTCACTACCCAATGGTGGCTTACAATCTTCTTTCCATCCTCTCCCCTCAACAGAAACCCTGTGAGGTAGGTGGGGATGAAAGAGCACTTTCGAGGACTGCTCATGAGAGAACAGCTCTGAGGGAACTTGTGACTGACCCAAGGTCACACCAGCAGCTGCATGTGGAGGGGTGGGGGGATCAAACCCGGTTTTCCTAGATTAGAGTCTGCGCTCCTAAGCACTACACCAAATGGGCTTTCAAATATACAAAGCAAAGTCTTCAGGGCACAGACCCACACTTTGCTGATGTCACTCTGGACAGCAGCTGGTGTAATAGTGATGGCCCATGAGAGTTCCTGTTTGGATCTCCCATTTCTTGTGTCTGACTAAAGCTTATACCCCAAAACTCTTGCTGGTCTCGAAGGTGCTCCTGGAATGGAATCTTATCTGTATAGATCTTGTCCACATCTTGCTTTTCCTCAAGGAGCACTAGGGCCAGAGAAAGGGAAGTTATCTAGTTTTACTTATTTATCTTTTGGTGAGTATTTTGGGGGGGGTGTTTGCTTGCGAGCCTGGAAGCCGTGGTGATTTCTGGCGACCCCTAGTGGAGCTAGGATGTTTCAGAGAATTGGCTTGATATTGCTTGCCTCTACCTCCCAGCCCAGGTATTCCTTGGAGGTCGCCCTTCCAAGTACCAGCCAGGGTCAGCCCTGCTTAGCTTCCAAGATCTGGTTTGCCTGGGCTATCCAGGTCAGGGCAGAAATTATCTAGCTTTATTCTCCCAACAGCCTTGAAGTGTAGGTCCAGCTGAAAGCTTGCGGCTTGGCTGAGCCCCCCCCCCCCCTTAGTGCCTTCTTTCAGAGGACTTGGCGTGTTCCAGCGGCTGTCTGCTATTTGGGAAATTTTCAAACAATAATGGGCAGCTTCTCCCCCTCCATCTCTTCTCCCCTCTCCCATGCCTCTGAAGTGGATACACTCCAGTGCTTCTCCTATCAACAGGCAGTCATAGACCCCAGAAACCGCCGAGTTCCCGGCTCTCAGTCCGAGCAAAGTTCAGCTGGTCCGCATTTGCCAAAGACGGTTGGGTCTCGGGTTCCGTTCTCTGGTCTCGTCTGCAAGTTCTCTAATCAACCAGTGCCCTTGGGGGATGGATTCGGTCCTTCCCCGCCATCACCACCACCACCCCATCTTTAACACAACACAAGCCCTTGTTTTTGAAACGGGCTTTCCTTTCAAAGGACTCGCCAGGGTGGGTTCCAGTAAGGAGGGGAGACGAAACCCATGCCGCCACCCCCACCCCCCAAGTATAGTGTAGGTGCCTACGTTCGAACCCTCGCTTTATGCTTAAGTATCTCTCTCATCGTGTTGTGGCCTGGGAGGTGGAGGAAGAGAGAGAAAAAACAACCGACACATTAAAAATGCATCCAAAATGCTTTGCCAGCATACTCTAATTCTGGAAGTGTGACTGCAGTTTCTGAAACACCCCCCCCCCCTTGTTCTCCAGGGATTTATTGCTCAAAGCAAACTCTATACCAGATGTGTCGGGGAGGGGGAGAAAGAAAAAGACGTCGCTACGCTGTGTATTCTAATTCCAAATGAAATACTATCTGATGGGGGGGGGGACACGATTGTGGATGGAAAGGGGTTGGCGGGAAGAAGAGACAGCTTTTTTTTTTTAAAGATACCGATGAGAGGGATGCAAAGGGGCTGGGTCGCCTTCAGCACCTTTTACTGCGATGTAGATCACCTAGCTAACTAAGGTGCTGCTGGACTCAGGGAGCTCTTTCTCTGCAGAGGGATGTGGCCAACCCTCTGAAAAGGAGTCACTTCCCGAGTAAAGCCCCCCTCTCTTACGGCAGGCTGTCTTTCAAGAAAACTGGACCTCGGGAGGCTGGTTGGGAAACGGCTCAGAGATCTGGCTTACTCGCACGTGCTCCGGTCCTCTTGCGAGCCCAATTCAGCCCTCGATAAGGAAGAAAGCAGTAAGTTAACAGCACGTCTACTGTTGTGTCGTGGGTGGCGGGACAGCGGGGATGGGTGCATAAGGTCTTTGGCTGCAGGATACCGGTCGGCTGACTATTAAGATAGTGGCCAAAAACAGGTACTGCTTCAAAAGACATAGGGACTCCTCTGGCTGTTCCCGTTAGGATTTGCGCCAAGATGATGCTTGGTCCAGCTGTCAGATTTCTCTTGGTTAAGAATCTCACAGCCTGCGCTGGAATCCTGACAGCTTAAGGGACAGGAAGGGGAAGACGTCAGGATCCCGGCCAGCCAGAACTGACCACTAAGACTGTAGGCGGCCAGGTTGATAGGAGCAATTCTTACCAAGCTCGTTCTGTTATCCTGCGTGGGTTTACTTGTGAGGAAGAGCCACTGTAGAACTTGGACTTCCATTTATCCGTTGCTGGCAAACAAGAGACACGGAAGGCATACCGGACTGTTCTTCTGCTTTTGCAGTTTGTGCGTGTTTGCACAGTGTGCATTTTCTTTCCTTTTGTGCGGTGTTGTTGAACTAGCTATTTTTTAAAAGGGGAAGGTCCCGTCCCCTGCAAACCAAATCCCCCCCCCCCTCCCGGTAAATATCCCCCAATAATGGGTGTCCTTATCGCTGCGAATGAGCCCGGGAAGCGTTCTGAGAGGCTCCGGTAAACCGAAACAATCCCGCAGAAATAATGCATAACAATGACCTGTGGAAATGGGACTTTCTAAGATTAAGTAGTTACCTGGTGATGCCTATTCATGAATCACAGCGGTGGCTTTGTGTGTGTGTCTGGATAATGTCACTCCACACGCAACGGCTGGGTTATTTCTTCTTCGTGCCAATGCAAACTCTATTAGCTGTGCATATATGTACGATGCATATCGGATCCGCCATATTCCAAGACATCGGATGGAGCTCAGTAAGCATTGTAGCTTCTACCTGGGACACTTCCCTCTATTGCACTGGGGTGTTCTATAATCAAAGAGACTGCAGATAGCACAATCCCTTACCAGCTTCATTGGGCAAACCACCTGCGGAAAAGGGTGTGTGTGTTTGCTGAGAGAGAATTTTATTCTCTCTCGTGTGTGTGTGTGCGCACTTTTAAGAAGGTTATTTATCCTGTGTCAAGTACTTTCAGTTTAATATTTCGGACAAACCCAGACAAATCCCCTCCCCCAAGTCTGTTGAGAATCCGTTATTATATTTGTAAAGCAGAGTCAATGAGGGAGACCAGCCCTTCTTCCACTGAAAATCTCAGCAGGTTTGGGGGGGGGGGGGGGGGGGGGGATGGACGGAGGAAAGAGCTGGTCATAAAACGAGAGAGCAGGTATGCCTGACTCTGTAATGTGGAGATACCGTAAGAAATCATGGCATTTAAGACAACATTCCCCCTCTTAAGTCAGTTCTCCATGAATGACTTACATCCACCTACAGAATCTTATCTGGGTTTTGCACAGCATTCGGTATTCACCATCTAGCACAGATCTGCAAGTATGCAGATAAGACTGCAACAATTACGCAATATCTAATGAAGTGTAGATGCCACCCTCCCCCCCCCTTCGTTCCTGGGAAAGATAGTCTTCGGGTTCTCCACTGATGTTTGCCAGGAGTAAGCAGAGACGAAAATACGTTTCCGAGGACATCTAACCCCATCCTTTTAACTGCTTCACACCATGTCGTGCTCTTCCATATTTATGTCCATCTATCTCACCCATGTACAGTAAACCCGGCATAAGAAGTGGTCTTTTAGGGAAAGTAAGTTCATGGAACATCTTGCCCAGGTATAGAATAAGCCGTCCCGTCCCCCCCCCCCCCCCAAGCTAGGTAAATGCCTTAGCCATCGGAGGTATTTGCTTATATCTTCTTCACCCTGCCTGTTCTCCAAGAAGTTGAGGTCGGCGTACATCATTCTTCCTTCTCTGGTTTATCCTCATAACAACCCTGTGAAGTAGGTTAGGCAGAGAGAATGTGACCGGCCCAAGGTCATCCAGAGAGCTTCCGAGGGTCCAAACCAGGGTTACACAGACACACACACACCCCGCCAACCATGCTGGCGGACAACTTGAAGGCTGGTGCCTGGAGCCCCAAGGAGAGGATTATACCAGGAGCCCCACATTTCAGGAGTTCCTCTACAGTTGGCACTTGGGTATGTTGTATCCCCTCTCCCCCGAACGCTGGGTCTGATTAAAAAGAAATGGAACTAGATCCTACCTCTCCCTGCCACCCAAGCTAACCCTCTAGAAGTCTCCTGGCTCGGTTTTGATTGAAGGAAGGGAGGTTTCAGATCCACTTGAGAAATGCAAGCTTGTAACACCTTGGGGGGGAGGGAGAGAGGGTTCTCTTTGGGCAGCAATGTGCGTGGGGGGGGGGGATCCATACAGTTCTTTCCCAACCTGGAAGACGGAACGGGATTTTAAAAAAATCACGCCATTCTAAAAGACAGGAAGATTTTCGGCAGAAGGTTCTGCAATATTGTAATTTATATCCTGTCTCTGTGTGTATATATATGTCTATGAGTGTGATCTGACAGACGCACAGACCCACGGCAAGATAAATTACTCTGTCCACAAAGTATTTAGAGCTTCTTTCTTGGATGAGCTATATTTGGCTCAAGTTAGGTTTCTGGCCAAATGGAGGGGACTGAAATACATTCCTTACAGCATCACTGAAGCATCTAAGGGAGTTCGTAAAAATCTGTGCATGCATAAAAGATAATATAATCCATCAAATAACACCCCCCCTTGCACACAGACTTCATAGGAAAACCCCAAATCCTCACTGATTTTACATAAATCCAAGGCAGTCTGTGATTCAAACTGAACCTGTCATTACAAGAACTGGGAAAGGGTATATATGAATATCCCATGCAAAAACCAGTTCAGGGTTATTAAACTGGGCAATGAATGAATGAATAGGATTACTTTTTTTGGGGGGGGGGGAAATGTTATGGGGGGGTAAGCATCAGATGGCTTTGTAGTGTAGGGCTCGGTTCAAACTCCCAGCCTTATAAAGCAAGAAACAAGTGGGGGAAGGCTTTGATCTTACACATGAAAGCTTTATTATAAAATAGAAAGTTGGAGGGGGTTGGGTTGGCTAGTCCTTCCTACAGCTGGCAATCCATTCACACAGGCAAAGGGCTACAAAATGGAGATTTTGGAAGAGTGGGAGTTTTCCTGATGATTATGATGGATTGTTCAAACACGGAGTTTGGGGGGAAAGTCCTTCCAAAAAATTACAAAGAATTACAAAACAAAGCCGTCCAGAAATTAATAAAAGAAGGAGATTTTAAACCAGCATTCCTATGGAAACAGCAGAGTGTTTCTCTTATTAAATCTAGCACACACACACACACACACACAGAGCAAGCAGCATGTGGTTTTGCAAGGGAAAGAAGGTATGAAACAGTTTTATGAGCCCAGGTACCCTGGTTAAAATTGATTTGAATTTTGTGATCTTTTTGTAATGTGGGCCACACACATAACACACACATCATGGTGAAGGTAACAGAACAAACACTCCCCCCCCCCAAAAAAAATCTACCATCCTTTCATGTATTTGCTGTTTAAGGGTCACAGCTAGGGAGGCCTTCTTGAAAAAGCAGTATATGTTTTAAAGGGGGGAGGAAGGAAAACAGTGCAGAAAGCCTGAAGTTGAGACAAGTGAAGGAATTTTCGCTGTTTGGCCAAAGAAGTTACCTATAATGATGGGAGTTTCTCTTGCATAGACCAAAACCCACCCAACAGAACAGACTGAAACCCACCCAACATTAAATACGATGGGGAGGAGATGTTTCCAAAGAACAGGAAGGACACAACATCTTCAATTCGCTTTAATGTCGTTTTTTATTTTGTTTACAAACCCCAATCTAGTCAAGTTAACCAGGCCCTTCTAAGGAAAAGGTGGGGAAAGAATACAGTCCAATGTTACAGTGTTTCCCAGAGAAGAAATATACACTTAATTGGTTTCTTTAAAGTATCCACCTGGTTCCTAAGCATAGAAAGCAATAGGACGTGGATGTGTTTATTGGTGACTGGAAAGAAGAGTTATTTTTTGGGTCCCCGAAAAACAAGAGTTGGTTGGTTGGTTTTAAACAGCCCTCTCTTCCCCCCCTCCCCTCATCAAACTGCAGATCAAACGAATCTGGCTTCACCGTCTTAAAGGTGGGGCGCCGAAGCAAACCTCCCCCCCCCCAGCGAAAAATCCACCCCAATTTTTTATGAAATTGACACAAGCGTTACAACCCGGAGCGCCAGCACGTTAAAGGCATTTCACTTTCATGGCGACAGATCTTTATATATGCACTAACCTGGAAAGGCCGTCGACTGCGAGCCAGATTTCAACATGGGGAGGGGGCGCGGGGGTGGGGGGGTGCAGAGAGGTAGGAAAGGAGGGGGGGCCGATCCTTAAGAGCTTCCTGGAGAGCAAAAAAAAAACCCAAACCCAACCGCTGTATTTTTCCCCCCTTCCTCTTTGGCTCCACCCTGCTTCCAAGATGGCTCCCGGGCTGCCGTTGATCAGACTGCAGTAAAAAAAAAATAGGGGGGGGGGGGGGTTAAAAATGTTTTTTTAAAAGTAGGAAGACCTCTGCCGCTCCCCTTCGCGTCCGGGTTTTCTCTGCTGCTCGTGCAGACGATCAAACTGGAGAAGCAGGCGCTAGAAAAATAATCGGAAGAACGCTTGGGTGGCAAAGACCTCTCGAGGGAGGGAAAGGGGTGGGGGACCCTGACTTCCTGTCAGTCTGTTATGTTTTGCAGGACTAAAAAATATAACTTTGGAACTCCTGGCCGGGGGGGGGGGGGTATTGATTGCCGGGGAAACACGGAGAGGGTGCCGAAATTAAGCGGGGGGGGGGGGGAGGGATAGGTAGAAAGGAAGGGTTACCTTTGGAAGTGCCCAAAAGGAAAGGAGAATGCAATTGCAATTTGCCACGGACGCACATCTTAGGCATGAGAAACACATTTCGAAACGTTGTGTGTGTGTATGTGGGGGGGTGTACAGCCGTCGGGACTGCAGCAGGCGGAAAATGTGGGTCGCTTCAGCAGCTTGGGAATTTATTATTACAGACGTACCTCCGACTCACGTTCTCGGGAAGATCCAGGTGGGAGCCCATTAACCGTCTTGCTTTGGAGGGGGGGATTTATAAAGAGACCCCCCCCCCACCATGCAGGGCTGACTATGCGAAACTTCCCCTAATAGGAGCAGCTCTGTCTCCCCCCCCCCCCCCTTGATCCAGGACTGGAGGAGAAGGCCTATCCTTCGCAAATGTTTTTTTAGTTACGCCAAATTAAAATCTGTCGCAAACTCAGCAAAGCGGGGGAGGACAACGGCAGTAAATGAAATCCAGAAAAATTGGGGGGGGGGGGGTTGTTTTCCAGGCGCCCCCCCCCGGCTGCCGGAGTATAGAGCGCCGCTGCCCACTCGGTGCAAGCCGCCATGTGCTTCTGGCGCATTCAATGCTCCCCTGCAACCGCCTCCTTCCCCCCACCCCTCCATTCTCTCCATCTTCTTGTTGATCCCTTTGCTAATTTGGAGTCCATCCATTAAGTCCCGCTGCCAAGTCGTCACCCTTTTGGGGGGGGGGGGGGGGAAGAGAGGAGACGTTCGGCCGGCTGCCCGCCTTGCAAGTTGTTGCTCGCTCTTTTTTGTGCTTGGTAAGGGATTTTTTTAAAAAAATATTTTAAAAAAGCACCCCTTTTTGCCTTCTTCTCTCGGCTCCCGTGACTATTTTCGTCGCTTTTTCCTCACCCTCTGTCTCCCCCCTCCCCCTTGTGTTTTCTCTTGCGTTGCAAAAAGAGGGCAGCCTGGAAACGGTCGCGGGAGAGCTGGGGGCAATTTGAAACTGCTCGACTTTTTTTTATTAAACATTTGCACTGGAATTAAACGAGCCCCCCCCTCCCAGCAGAGGGCGAAAGGAAAAGTGTGTGTTGAAGGGTTGGGGGGGGGGGGGAGGGTGAGCAAGAGCAAGAGCTAGGCAAGTTTTTTTTTAAATATATATATATTATTTTTACAAATGTTTTCCAAAGGCACAAATAATGTAAGGAAGTAGACGCGATCGAACTAAGGGAATGCAAGGAAGAAAACCCTCACTGAATCCACACCTGGGGAGTTGGAATTTTGCATCTTTAATACTGTCTCTCCCCCCCCCGAAAAAAAACTATTCAGGCAGACCCCCACCCCAAGTACCAGAGAGGAATATTATAAGATTCTTGTAGTTTTTACTTCTTTTTCTTCCGAGAGGATTTTGGTTTTTAAAAGTTATGTCCAAAATTAGTATTTTTGTTTACAGTTATTTCTGACATCTAGAAAGGACCAAGATCCCGGAGAGCTCGAACCGCCGCATTTGTACGTGTTTACTCAGAATGAAGCCCTAACAGAGCTGGGGGGGGGGGGGGGGGGCTTACTCCCGAGAAAGAGCCCGTGTACAAGATCGTGGGGGGGGGGAGGGGGAGGGGAGAGGCAATGCTCTTCTAGGCTCCGGTCACACACTAAATAATCCAACTTCGATCCGTTTTCCAACAGGGTTTTTTTTGCCAGTTCGCACACAGTAAAATCCAGACAGAAAGTGCGTTGAAAGTGGATTGGCAGTGGATTCTTTAGTGTGTGACCGCAGGCGAATCGAAGTCGCGTTTATGTTTCCTTTCAAATAAACAAGTGGAGGGGGGGGGGGGTTGAAATCATACACACACCCGAATCCGGCCAAAAGCCACGGGCGTCAAGTCGTCATCTCCCCCCCCCTCCCTTGAGCTCAGCAATTTCCAAGGCAGTTTTCTAAGGAGCACATCCATAGCTTCCCCCCCGCCCCGCTAAGGAGAACGGGGGGGGTGGGGGAGAGAGAAAAATGAAGGGCTAGTCTTGGAGGTGCAGAACTTTGTAAGGAACCCCCCCCCCCCGAGATTTGCAGGAAATCCTATTTTGAAAACGGATCACCCCGCCCCAAGTTGATCACACACACGAGATTGCTTGACTTAATCGGATATGGGGGGGCGGGAGGAAGCCCTGTCAAAATGGGGGAAGGAGCGGGGAATGCCGGGGGGGGGGGGGTTGAGCCCCGTAAATTGTTTACCCACCTCCCAAGTGCATTTCTAACACTCTTCCCTCTCAGTCTCTGTAAGAACCTCGCTCGAAGATAGCAGACCTTCGTGGGGGGGGGGGGTTCAGACCCAGCCTTGCCCCACTCAATATCCCAGCGGGGGCGGTTCGGTTCCCAGGACACCGCCCCCCCCCCAACTGGGGCGTCTGCAGCCTTCCAAACGCCCGCCACGTTTGCAAAATACAATCCTTCCCCTCTCCGCCCCTTGCAAGCAATATTCCCCCCTCCCCCGGCGTAGCGGGTGGGTGGGGGCTGTCTGCAAACACTCCCTCCTCCGCAGCCCCGATCAGGCACGCTTACTTGACAGCAAAAGTCCCCCTCCTCCCCCCGGCTTCGAGGCCTCGATTCCACGCCTCTCGCTGCAATTGCTGGGGCGGGGGGAAGGGGGTGATATAGTGCCGAGTCCCACGAGGTTGCACGGCTGCTTACTCCTGGGGAAGCGCGCGGGAGGATCGCCGCCTTCACAGACTCAGCTGGCCCCGCTCCTCCGAAAGCCGCCGAGGGGCTGACTCGCGAGTAAGCCCCCCTCGCCTCTCCTTCCAGCCAGTCCCAATCCACACTTCCAAGGCTTGCAAAAAAAAAAAAAAAAAAAAAGCAGCAGCAGCCAAGGCGCCTTACTCGGAAGTAGCCCTGACGTCAAGAGGGTTTACTTCCGAGTAATCCCGCCTATTGAAAACGCGACGGCGGGCCGGCGGCAAACCTGCCCACGCCCCGCGGGCTCTCAAGGGTCAGCCTCGGTGAGAGCGGCCTCCCTTACTCACGAGTAAGCACGCATGGGCCGTTAAGACCCATTGCAAAAAAAATAAAGCCTCCCTCCAGCTTGCGTACAAACGTTCCTTCCTTCCCCGACCCCCCTTGCAGGTTTTGCAAACCTTTTCATCTGGATCCTCTCATTAAAAAAAAGATCTGTTCCAGAAATGTTTCCAGGGACCGTAGCTGGGATGGGGAAAGAAGAGGAAAAGGGGGGGAGGGTGATGGCAGGGACGGGGGGGCTGAATCTGCACCCCCCCCCTCGGTCTCCCCTAAATAGAAGGAGAATGCAAAGAAGCGAATTGCACTTCTAAGCCAAGCCTCCTTTTGATCAACCAGCCCAGACCCGGGGAGGGAGGAGGGGGGCAGCCTTGAAACCGCCTCTCCAAATTCCCACCGCCTCCCCCCCCCCCCCCTTCAGATCATTCAGCCTTGCCTGCGGGGGAGTGGGGGGGGTTGGAGGAAAGCGCCTGGAAACTTCTCCCAGCCCCTCCCCCACCTCCCCTCACGGGCCATAATTGGTTTTATAGGGATGGCCCCGGGCCAAAGTGTTTACATGCGGGTGAGTGGCAAGGGGAGCGGCCAATGGGAGCCCGGCGGTGAAATTTGGGCGGGCCAGTGGGGAGGGGGCAGGGGGAGGGACGCGGTGAACAATGCTTGTTTCATTGCTAAAGAGCCTCTCCCCCCTCCCCTCCTTCCCCTCCCCCCCCTCTCTCTCGCGCTCTCTCTCTCTTTTTTTAAGATCCACCGAGAGGAACTTGAAAGGGGGGTTTTGTGTGAATGTACCTTTGCCAACCCTGAGCCCGTCTATGGACAGCCTCAAGTCTCTCCAGCGAGCGCCGCCGGGAGTGGATGGAGGAGAGACCGAAGAAGCGGCCGCAAAGTTGGATTTCTTGCCGAACAAACCACAGAATCTGACCTCCTCTCGGCTCCTGTGTTTTCCTGGGGCGCGCGGGAGACAACCTCTGCAGACCCACGGAGAAGTAAAACAACGAAAAAAAAGAGAGAAGCTTTTCTTTTTGGGGTGGGGTGGAGGGTCTGCCAGGAAGGAATGAAGGAAGTAAGAAGCTCCTCGGTTTGGATCTAATTTTTTGCAAGGCAGGGAGGATTTTGGGGAGCCGCAATATATATATATATATCCCAGCTAAAGAATGCCAAAGAAGAGGGCTTGATCGGGATTTCAGAGGGGAGGAAGTCCTGAAGCAAGGTAAGATTGGTTCTCTACTTTGTAAGTGCTTTTTTTGTAATATGGGGGGGGGGGGGGGAAGGTTTGCTTCTGACCGAGCCCCCTCCCAGCCCCCTCCTCCAGAAGTAAATCAGATTTGAGAATCCCAGACCTTTTTCTTTTTCCTAGTCTCTCCCCTCCAAAAACAATTTAAAAAGCACCCACGAATAGGAACAACGGCAGAAGTAGTTGGGACAGCAGTTCAGCGAATTTTGTTTCTTTGGCAAACGCCAGTCTGAGAAAGAAGCCAAGAAACAGAAGGGGTAATTTTTTTTTTAAAGGCTAGGCTGTTTTTAATTAAAATCAGGATTTAGCCATATTCAGGAGGGAGGGGGGACTGGATGAACAAGGGAAGGGAGGGGGATTGAGATAGAAAACGGCCTGGTTCCCTTCAAGCCAATTTGAATAATCCCCCCCCTTGTGCATTTCATCAGATTCTTAAATAATCTTGAACTAAGCCCTGAGTTAGATCGGGATGGATACTTCAGGATATCCACAAAAACACAAACTTGAACAATGTTGGCTGAAATGATACTAAGCTGTGT